>CM077003.1:13815919-15087892 GCA_039090855.1 Macrothele yani | reverse complement strand
AAAGACCTAGTTGGAAATGGGTTTCTGCAAGGCCATAGATGCAAGTAACATTCCCACCTAAAATTGTTTTAAAAAATATATATATGTCATGTCCTCCGCAGAGTTGTATGACCTAGCACTAGTTAACAATTTCGCTTGCATCCATTAACCTTCCTGGCCCGACCCATGCTCTTCATCTGTTACTATTAAACAGAGAGAAGAAGATTAAAGAGAACTCAAGCTGTGAGAGTGACATAATAATTAGAAATAATTTTCAGCTATAACGAAATGCCAAGTTCGTTTGAGAGAGAATTTAAACCTGAAAATCAATGCAGAAGAAATCCAAATTTATACATTGCAATTAAAAAAGGAAATATTAATTTTTAAAAAACAGATTTTTGAAAGAAAACTTGAGTCTAAAACCCCCTACTCTATAGCTTATGACAGCACGAAAACGAGAATAAGTTAAAGACAATAATTAACTAATGAAAACTTTGTGAAAGTTATATGACTTAAACAGTTAGTTTTTGCTGGTCCTTGATAAAACCAAGGCTCAGTATTCTCGACACCTTCTACATTCAGTGGTTTTATTTTATTTTTTTATCTTTTCTCCTTTTACTCACACAGGTAGATACATAACCTTTTCTATGTTGTACTTGGTGTGAGTCAAAATTATATATGTATTTTTTTGCTTAGGTATCTTCTTAATTGAATATATATATAGATGTAAGGTCAGGTGATGCGTAACATCACAGCCTCTCCTTGACAAATGTCAACCCCGCCTTCTCGTGGTGCATCCTGTTCCTACTAAAGGGGCTCTGACGACCGCCAATAGCGGTATAACTATACCATCGGGATTAGAGGAAATTCTATCCCACACTCACCAACCCGCTTGGCCAGCGTGGTGAGTTATGGCCAAACCCCTCCAAAATGACTCCACAACTTAAATCTTGGCCCTCAGTCTCCGGCAGCTGGAATGTACCTGGCCAAGGCAGCGGCCAGTGCGACATGAAGGCAGAGGGTGCTAAGAATCCCCGGAGGACCGGACTAGGCTGCCATCTGATGCTGACCTTGGCAACGTACAATGGACGCTCCCTATCTTCTGATTCAACGCTTCTTGAATTGGAAGAGGAACTACAAAGGATCAAGTGGGACATCGTGGGGCTAAGTGAGGTAAGGAGAAAAGGAGAAGATCTCATCGAACTGAAAAGTGGACATCTCTTCTACTATCGTGGGACAGATACTGGCAGAACTAGTGGTGTTGGATTTAAAATACACAAGAAACTGAAGGATAAAGTTGTAGAAGTTGAAAGTTCCTCTGACAGAGCTGCACGACTCGTTATCCAACTCTCGAGAAGATACCAGGCTCAGATTATTCAAACTTATGCACCCACCACAAGTCATCCTGAAGAAGAAATTGAAGAATTTTATGAGGAAATTCGTGATCTAAATAATAAAGGTAAGCAGCACTTGAAAATAATTATGGGAGATTTCAATGCAAAAATAGGGCAACGGCAACAGAATGAAACTTCAGTAGGTAAATTCGGTCACGGCAACAGAAACCAGCGTGGAAATACTCTCGTTGAGTTTGCAGAGGCAGAAGGGTTTTTCATCTTGAACTCCTTTTTCAAGAAAAAGCCACACAGGAAATGGACATGGAGACATCCAAATGGGACGACAAGTGAAATTGATTTTATTATGTGTAACAAAAAATTCGTCATAGAAGACTGCAGTGTGCTAAACAAGTTCAACACAGGTAGTGACCATAGATTGGTGAGATGTATGATGCACCTCAACACTAAACTTGAACGTGGCAAGCTCATAAGACAAACAAAATCTATTGACATAACCAACCTTAAAAAACACCATAATACCTTCAAGTTGGAACTGAAGAACAGGTTCTCTGCTTTAGAAGGCCTAACATCGGAAGAAGTGGACATCTCTGAAGTTAACAGAAAAGTAACCAAAGCTCTTATGGAAACAGCAACAAAATTAGCTGTGTCTAAGAACAACTTGCATGTAAATAAATTATCCGGAAAAACGAAATGTTGATGCAAAAAAGAAGAGAGATGAGGACAACTAAAGAAGATGTGACTTCCAAAGTTAAATATATAGAGCTATGCAAGACAGTACGAAAAAGTATCACTGAAGACGTAAGAAAATTCAACTGTGAACTAGTGAGGAAAGCAATTGAAAACAACCAAAGCCTAAAGATAGCAAAGGGACATCTCAGTAAGGGAAGAAAACAGATTATGGCACTGAGAAAAGAAGATGGTTCTGTAACAAGAAATAGAGGCGAAATTTTGACAAGAGTGAAAGATTTCTACTCCAACTTATATGAAAGGGATGATACATGCACTCCAGACATCATGAAAGATACCAGTACCAGAGTTCCTCCAGTCCTTCCAGCAGAAGTTGCACATGCAATCAAGAACATGAAGCGGGGAAAAGCTCCAGGAGAAGATGGAATTACTGTAGACATCATACAAGAAGCAAGTGGAGAAATCGAAACAGTACTCGCCCAAATTTTCACTCGATGCCTTAATGAAGGAAAGATTCCTGAGGATTGGAACACCGCTACAATGATCCTGCTACATAAGAAAGGTGACATTGAGGATCTCGGAAACTACAGACCTATCAGCCTCCTATCAGTAGTTTATAAAATCTTCACTAAAGTTCTTTCACACCGCTTGAAGGTAACACTGAACATGGCTCAACCGAGAGAACAAGCTGGATTCAGGAGTGGCTACAGCACAATAGATCATATCCATGTGCTGAGAGAACTAACTGAAAGAGCGAGGGAATATGAACTTCCATTGTGCATGGCTTTTATCGATTATGAAAAAGCCTTTGATTCGGTGAAACCATCAGCAGTTACAATGCCTCTGAAATCCTGCGGTATTGAAGATGCGTACATTAATATTATTAATAACATCTATGAAAATGCAAGTGCAAAGATTAGGCTGTTTGAAAATACAACACACATAAAAATTGGAAAGGGAGTGAGACAAGGTGACACCATATCTCCGAAGCTCTTTAATGCCACATTGGAGGGTGTTTTTCAGTCACTGAGCTGGGAAAACAAGGGGATAAAGATCAATGGAGATTATCTAACCCACCTTCGTTTTGCTGATGACGTAGTCATTTTTGCAACTAGCCCATCAGAGCTGCAGAGTATGATCCAGGAACTTGCTGACAAGAGTAAAGAAGTGGGATTAAAAATGAACTTTCAGAAGACAAAAGTGATGTTCAATGCTTTTACAAGAAATGAAGATTTATCGATTGATGGAGAAAAGCTGGAGATAACAGACACGTACGTTTATCTTGGACAGCAGATATCAAGTGAGGGTCACATTGATGAAGAAATTAATCGGCGTACAAAACTTGCCTGGAGAGCTTTTGGAAGAAACAGCATAATTTTCAAGAGCAATATGCCATTATGTCTTAAAAGAAAAGTGTTTGATCAATGCATCCTTCCAGTGCTTACGTATGGTGCAGAGACGTGGACCTTAACTGAAAGAGACATACAAAGGCTGCAGACAACTCAAAGAAGCATGGAGAGGTGCATACTTGGTGTAACCAGGAGAGATAAGAAGAGGAACTCGTAGATCCGAAAAATGACAAGAGTGGAAGACATCATGATCAGAGTTAAATCCCTGAAATGGCAACGGGCTGGACATACTGCCAGAAGGACAGATCATCGATGGACAGCCGAAATTTTAGATTGGATTCCAAGGGACAGGAAAAGACCCAGAAGAAGACCACATGGGAGATGGGTGGATGAAATTCGAAAGTATGCAGGGGTGACATGGAGGAGACTGGCACAAGACAGACCGTTGTGGAGGAAACTTGGGGAGACCTTCGTCCAGCAGTGGATTGATAATGGTTGACAATGATGATGATGATGATGATATATAGATTGAAGGTTTAACTATCAGCTTAAGCAACTCAATAGGCTATAAACAGTTGCTTGTCCCTAATTTAGGGTCACTGGTTCCAGGGAAGGGAAAGAGCCAATGCCGTAAGACAAACACAACATGCATGCCTCACCGGGATTCAAACCTGGACCCTTCTCGGATGAATGGTCATAAGCCAGCGCTTAAACCATTGTGCCACCAGGGCTGTGACACAGGTATCGGCCAGTTTTGATCAGCACTGATGGTGTATGTGGAAATAGGCCGCCCCTGTAGCACAGTGGTCTAAGCGATGGCCTCTGATCATTCGTCAGGAAGGGGTCCGGGTTCGAATCCCGGTGAGGCATGGATGTTGTGTTTGTCTTACGGCACTGGCTCTATCCCTTCCTTGGAACCAGTGACCCTAAATTAGGGACGGGCGATTGCTTATAGCCCATTGAGTTGCTCACAGTGGTCGTTAAACCTCCAAACAAACAAACAAAAAAAAATATGTGAAAATAGGTTTTCTATTCTTACTATTATGTGCAATGTGAAAACATTCATTAAAGGAAATATAGCTGTGCGGCAGACAAAATTAAGTGGGCGGGCTGCCGATAAAAAGGCTCTAGGGAGAACACTAAGTTGAGGCAGGGCTGTTCAAATGGGATGGTGGGTGAAATTATACACTGAGTGGCCACTTTATTATGACCACCTGAGAGTTTTAAGCAAATGAGCTGTGGCTGCAAGCTGTTGCCGCCAGAGGGCGAGACTAATATAAAAAGGGAAAGCGTAGTGCTTGCGACAGTAGTAGAAGGGATTTTTGGGTGATGAGATGGATAAAAAATGTGATTTGATGGACTTTCAACGTGGGATGATTGCAGGAGCTCGGAGCCATGGAGCGAGTATCACCGAAACCGTCCCATTCGTGAAATGTTCCAGAGCAGCTGTTAAAGTGTTTAAAGACTGAACTGTCAGCCAGAAAACTGGGTCTCTACATGCAATGTGTGGTCGTCATCGACTAGTGACTGCTCGGGCGGAACGGAGAGTGTCCAGACTGGTAACAGACAACAGAAGGGCAACAGTGCAGCAAATTACAGACCATCTTAATCAAGGATTCCCTCAAATGATCTCTGCACGCACTTTTCGCCGTACACTGCATCGGATGGGATATGGCAGCCGAAGGCCTGTTCGAACACCTTTGCTGTCTGCAGTTAACAAGAGAAAATGTCTCCAGTTCACACAGGAGCACAAGGATTGGACAGTCGATAATTAGAAACAAATTATGTGGTCCGATGAATCACGTTTTCAGTTGCACCACGTCGATGGCCGAGTGAGAATTTGGCGGAAACAGCGCGAAAGCATGGACCCCCAAATGCATTGCTACAACCCTTCAAGCTGGTAGAGGCAACGTTATGGTTTGGGGAATGTTTTCCTGGTATGCTTTAGGCCCTTTAATTCGTGTTGTTCAACATCTGACTGGCACATCATGTCTAAACATCATTGCGGACCAAGTGCATCCTGTCATGTAGATGGTTTATCCCAATGGCGATGGCTACTTTCAACAAGATAATGCGTCCTGCCATAGTGCTCGTATTGTACAGGATTGGTTTCCAGGAACATGCCGGTGAGTTTACTTTGCTCAGATTGCCCCCACAATCTCCAGATCTCAACCCCATTGAGAATTTGTAGGATGAAGTTGAACGAGCCATCAGTCAGCTGGATCCACAACCCTGCAATCTCACACTCCTGGAAAGTGCTATTCATCAAGCATGGTCTCAGATTCCACAAACCACCTATCAACATCTCGTGAAGTCCATGCCACGAAGAATTCACGCAGTATTAAAGGCAAAAGGTGGCCCAACGAAGTACTGAGTGGGTGGTCAAAATAAAGTGGCCGCTCAGTGTATAACGTGACACTGTCGGACAAAAATAACTTTTTTGAGCCCTGTTCGAAGTGCAATAACGTGCAACTCGTGGTCAGGTGACGATGGTGTGTTTATTTTTCTTGCAAACTTTCGCCGTGCAGGAGAACGAAATGTTGTGTTTTACTACTAGAAACTCTTCATATTCCTTTCTTTTTTTACGAACAAATCGATGCAATCGCAAAACCGTGAATTATCTCTCACATTTTTTCCCAAACTCGTGTGTTAGCTGAGGATGAACTTCGTTGACAACTTGTTCCTCAGTATTGGCAGATGTGCTTTTTGTTATGGTGCTGAAATTTTTCGTATGATTATTTGAAATAGCTGATTGTAGTGAGAGTGAAAGCTTAGTGATGATTTTGAATCACCTTAGAATAACATTAGTCTCTGGGGGTATATTCAAAATTAAAGGAAGTTATCCATTATATTTTCTCATATTTTCTTGCAGAAGAAAGAATAGTCATTGAACATTCATTTTGGATTTGCATTTAAATTTTTTTTTATTTCATGTAAAGTTATTTTTCTTTTCAGTTATCTGAGAAGTATTTACATTTATAGAAATGTCAAGAAAAATCTTATAAAGTTCAGGAAAAAATTTCGGCCCCCAAAATTTATGGGAAGCAGCAGCATCTTTTCATGAAACATACGATTACTAGAAAAAAATGGCTGTGCATTTCTGGCATATACACACACATTACATGTGGCACTAAAACGATTTAAATGTTTGCAGAAGCCGATACATCGAGTTTTCATGATCGATGATTGAAACTGGTAAATAATATTTTCTGCGTAAAGTAAATGAATTTCATTTTGTTGCATTCTTGTATTGAGGAAGGGAATATAATCTTTTTATGTCGTGAATTGGATGTTTGGTCGATGTTTTGTCGGCAAAATTGAGTTCTTTTCCTCAGTACTACAGGAACCGATACACAGAAAAAGCATTGAGGTCTCCACCGATCTATTGAGTGTTTTGACAAATATTATTGGTTACTCGATTTAGATTGGTGAGTAATCACCGTTATATTGAGCAGAGATTTTACCCACCGATGTGCCCATTTACTGCTGCAGATAGAAAAGTACAAATTCTTTAGCTTATTAGCAAAAATATTGAAACATCAAGGTTTTCATTGATACATCAAAAATTTCCAGTGATACTATGGATGTTTTGGGAATGAGTAATCCCAGGAGAAAACAAGATTTACAAAATGGTTTTTATTTTGCACAGTAAGTGCTTTTATGTTCAGATAAAGCCATCCATGTAAATAATAGCACTTACATTATAGTTCCTGTTAATCCCCCCCCGTCCTTTTTTTATGCTTCTTTTTGGCCACTAAGATTTGCTAACTTACCGGCCAGTTTTTTTTTTTTTTTTTCTGCTACTAACTTTTTTGGACTTACTGGCCACTTAGCTAAAATTCCAGTCTGCACTTATATCTGTATAGTGTAATTAAACCACCAGGTTTTGCATCAGCATTAACTTGGAAGTATACTGTAGAAAGTACCCCCCTACCCTTGAGTACTAATAAAGGCATATTTTATTATCAAGATGGGATTATACAGCAGCAAGATTTTAATTGTTATGCAAGTTACACCAGAAAGCCCTTTTTACATAAGTATTATGTAAAAGTGATGATTAGATTAACTCTGTTACTTAAAATATTTTAACAATAATGTTCATTTGTATTTATGCTTTTTTAATATTGTGTGATTAGTAACTGCCTTTGTGATTAGTAACTGGCAATGACATCAGTTATTTCATTCATTTTTTGTGTGACTTGTTAATATTATTGTAATGCAATGCTGTTTTTAGCTATGTGTGAGAATTGTTCTTTAAATTTGGTGTAATCTGTATTTTAGCGCTTAGCTCGAAAATATCGAAATCAGAAGTTTAAATGTGGAGAAGACAATGAAGGCTACAGTGTTAAATTAAAGATGAAATATTTTGCATCATATATGAAACATAACAGAGATGATAGTCCTTTGTATATATTTGACAGCAGCTTTGGAGAGGTAAAAAAAATTCAATTGCTCAATTTTGTGAAATTTCAGTTTTTTTTTTTTTTACTGTTGTATATATATTTTTCTTTTCTTGTAAGTTTTGATGGAATGCTGTATAAAAAAATTCTGTACCGAAATTTATTTATGTCTATCTATCTGTGTATATTCTGTGGAAAGTAAAAGACCCCCGTCAAAGCCTACACGAAAAAAGGATTTTCAGAAGTAAATCCTTCCATGTTGATTGATCATCCAAGTAAATGGCAGGTATGTTAAACAATACAAATTTTGCTCTGTATATAGAAATGTAACATTAAGAAATAAAGGTGATCCCATTCCTTTTGTATTATAAAACTGCTTAAAATTTCTGGACAATACTGGTTTATGTCTGGGTAATATCTGTGTGTGGAGATTGCTCTATGCTGATGACACAGTCCTGTTGGCAGAGAGCAACAGTGAGTTGCAGAGTATGTTGTCCCGGATGTACGAAGTTGGCATGGAATTCAAACTTAGTGTTAATAAGGGAAAAACCAAAGTTATGGTTTTTGAACGAGGAACTGTTAGTACTGAATGTAATATAAGGCACGGTGATTGACCAGGTGAATGAGCTTGTGTATTTAGGAAGCATGTTTGACAGAGAGAACAAATTAGATGGTGAAATTAGTAGGCGACTGAATTCTTCATTGAAAGTCATAGCTGCTTTAGGAGGTTTTCACAGGAATGATGGGTTCTCAAGAGAAGCCTGCATGACTGTGTATGAAAGTGTAATTGTTCCTACTCTTAATGTATGGCAGTGAAACCTGTGTACTACAGAAGAATCATAGGAGTCGTTTGTGTGCTGGAGAACTGTGTTACTTATGAGGGATTTATGGCGAAGACATGTTGTGTTTGTGTGAGGAATGAAGATGTGTTGCAGTTGTGTAATGTGAAGCAAAATGTTGTTAGCAAGGTGGAGACTAATATTCTTCTGCGGTTTGGCAGTGTTGAAAGAATGAGTGATGAGATGCTTACTAAAAAAATTTTTTTAGCCGAAGTGGCAGGAAGGAAAGGCAGAGAAATGCCAAGGAAGTCATGGAAGGATCAGATTTAGGAGTGTCTGCATGAGAAAAAGATTATGAGTATGAAGTATAGAAGGTCTTGTATACGTCATGTGATGGATTTCAGTGAAGCCCGAGTTGTGTGCCAAGATCGCTGTAGATAGATAAGTTTGATATGGCAGCAGTAAGTAAATAATCAGTTAGAAATTTATGTGGTAGTTTGAATTTCTTTGTGGAGCTAACCTTTGAATCACAGAGAACGGCTTAGTGATATGTATGTATGTATGTGAAAATTTCTCAATTTATACCTAAGCATTTCCAGTAAATTCTGCTAAATCAATAGATGCCCTTTAGTGTGATGTAATAATTATTCTGAAGAGTATATCACAGAGTTAACTCTCCTACTTGATTTTTGACACTTTGGACTTTCTTGAGCTTCTTGTATGTAGAATTTGTTTGAATGCTGTATTTTGGAGGCATTTATTTTAGCCTCAAATTTTTTAATGGGGGGGCAGAGATAGTTATGAATGTTATATTAACAAAATTGGCATATCATTGCAGTGCATTTTTATCTTTAATATTAATGGACTGTGCAAAGACTGCAGCATTTTTTTTTCATGCTCCTTAATTTTGTGATAATTAAATTCATTTAAGGTGTTACATTGAAAACATTTTGTGTATTTTAGCACCCTAGAAGAAAGAAGCTGTTGGATGATTACGACATTCCAGTTTATTTCCGAGATGACCTTTTTAAATACGCTGGCGAAGAAAAGCGACCACCCTACCGATGGTTTGTTATGGGATCCGCAAGGTCTGGCACTGGAATCCACATAGATCCTCTTGGAACTAGTGCTTGGAATGCCTTAATCCAGGGCCACAAAAGGTAATATGTCATAATTGTATTTCATAGACAAATCTCACTGCATAATATCATCAATTTTCATTGCTTTTGATCATCACTGATTGCAGACTATGAGAGTTAGCACACAGCGAATGCCTGTGATTGTTTTATTAAGAAATATATAATTGCAATGTTAATGAGACTTCCATAGAAGATAATTTCACCAATAAAGCCCTATTTTTCTGTTTAAACTCCCACAGGCTTAATGCACATTTCTAACATTCAATAAAGCATGGTATACCGATGTTGTAAACTTTGTTGTTACCCCTTCAGAAATTGTTTTTGTTTGCCTCCATTGCCTGTCTCACCTGTTGAGGGATGTGGTGGCAAACCTATGTTTTCTCACTTGAGATTATGCAAGGCAGAAAACCATTGCTATTATGCATGCAGCACCGTATAAATTCTTCACAAATGGTTTTCTAATCTTTATTGTGCCCTTATATTAAGATCTTAGGGACCAACTGAGCATAAATCTTGGAGTAACCCAAGTCACAAAGGAAGTTTATGATTGATATTTTCCCAGTTGCAGCTTCATCACACAGCATGCATGCTAGTGATAAAGCTGCAATTGTATGACCGACCTTGTCCTTGGCACCATAACCTCGTTTTTTTTTTTTTCTGAAAATTGATTTCCTGAGTTATTAGGTTGTCCATAATGAAATCTCCAATTTGTACATGGTTCATCAATTACACATATCTCAGCTCAGAATAAATATGATTAATCGAAATAAGAAGCATTCGATTCAATAATTTTTGCCAATGAGAAACAAGGTTATGTATTCCGGTAGCATAAAAATCAGGAGTTCTGGAAGCGACGAAAGCTTGAAAGGTGTTTTGAGCATCAACTTGATTGAGGAAAATTTTTCCCTGCAAAAATTAGTCCAGGTGCTTGCAAAAATGATAGTCGGTTGGCGAAAGATCTGGTGAATATGGTGGATGAGGTAGAGACTCTTAGCCTAATTCGTTTAACTTTTGCAGAGTGATACGCACGACATGCCGTTTCACGCTGTTGTGCAGAAGTATTGGGCCCTTTCTGTTGACTAATGATGGGCAAATGCATTGCAGTTTGTAGTGCATTTCGTCGATTTCCTGACAATACTTTGCTGCGATAATCGTTTCGCCCGCATTCAGGAAGCTGTAGTGGATTAAACCGGTTGAAGAACACCAAACAGTCACCATAACCTTGTGTTGATGGAGTTTTGGTTTGGGGAAGTGTTGAGGAGCTTCGTTGTGGTTAAACCTTGGCATGGAACATTGGCAATTGTCGTACAGGATTCACTTTTCATCGCATGTCATGATGCAATCGACACAAGGATCGATTTTGTTGTGCAAAAGCAGCCCCAACGAAACTTCCAAACAAGTATTTTGTTGATTTTCGTTCAATTCTTGTGTCACCCATTTGTCGAGCTTCTTGGACTTTCCAATTTGGTTGAGGTGCACAGAGACAACTGATTTGCTTACTCCCAGCTCTCCCCAAGCTCATGAACAGTTGTGTGTGGATCTCCTTCAACAAGCGCCTTCAATGCGTCGTCATCCATGATGGTACTTGGTCGTCCACGCTCTTCATTGTCGAGGTTCGTGTCACCAGCCTTGAATTTTGTGAACCATCGCACCGTATGCTCGTTAGCAGCATCCTCCCCAAAGGCACCACCAATGTTTTGCGTGGCTTGCGCTGTGTTGTGGCCCAGTTTGAACTCGTAGAGGAAAATTGTTTGAAAATCACTATTTTTCATCTTTCACTGAAACGAAAATATAGAGTTAGAAATATTATGTGTTAATAAAGTGAACCAAAAGGTTAAAATCTGCAGATTTCAAGCTTTCCAATGATATATTACACTTGCATACATATTCACTGTATTGAACACAACACGTTAAAACACGAGAGATCAAAAATTGGATGTTTCATTATAAACAACCTAATATGCTTCACTGGAACTCTAGGGTTTCAAATAAATTCGCTATCAAAATAAATTAAGGATATCTATTTTTCAGGTAATCAAATGCTAAATGGTAATAAATGAACTTTAAGCAATGTTGTTTATCACAAAGTGTTACCCAATTTCTTTCAGACTAAATGAAAACTTAGTGAGGAATTAAAGAAAAGGTAACCCCCTTCCTTCAAAATAGTATGTGGTGGTGGTTGGGGTCAGGGGAGTATTGACCTTTGTCTTTAATCCTTATTAAGTTCTCCTATCTAGTTCAGTTATCACACCCAAACAATTTAAATCTGTCACCTGTTCCACAGGGTGCGCACGCGTGCTTGAAAACCTGGAAAGTCCTGGAAAATCATGATTACGTTTTCAAGGCCTGGAATATCCTGGAAAAACGGTGTTTTTTTTAATGCTGTCTTGAAAAGCCTTGAAATTTGAAATTAGTGCTTAAAAAATGCCATTTTAGGAAATCGTGTTACTGTTACCCCTTCATTTTTTAAAGTTCCTTTTCTCTGTTCTCAAAAAAACCTCCGGCAGCGGTTTCCGACGTGCACCAAATCCTAATTTGGCTGGGGGAAACAAAAGAAAAAAAAAAAAGGCACTACTTCGGTGCAATAAAATTGGATGATTACTAGTAGGTCGAAGGGGAGCTTGATGTCAGTCCGACAACTGAGAACGGAAGTGGAAAGAAGAGGCATTTAGCATTTGCAGGGGTCGCGTATGTACCAAAGTCAGCTGGCATCCACCAGTGAGGAGTATGCCTGAACAACACATTCATCTTCTTCTTGTTTATGTGCATACCACCCTCCCTCCCCTCAAGAGACTTCCACTACTTATGATAAAAAATAAGAAAATTTGGTATATATTATATATAAGAAAACTATCTTTGCGAATTTTTCACGAAAGTGGCTGAAATTTTTACATTCACTGTAATTGGATTACAGAAGCTCACTTCCAAAATTCCAATTGAATCGGTTTAAAACTTTAAAAGTTAGCATTGGTAATTTTTATTATGGACAAGTATGTGTGCCTCTTTGGACAGAGTGAGACTCCAGCAGAAAGGGTGTTACCATAGCAACGGTTGATTGACAGCTGGGAGCGCTGATCTGAAGCCTTTGGTTGGGAAGAAAGCAAACACCTGTTTATCACTTCCACAGCTCAAAAGGACTAGGAGAATATTTTCAGAAATCCATTTTTCCGAATTTTGAAAATAACACAGTAAAATTTTTACAGTAGTTAAGATACATCACAATAAAGTTCTAGTGCAAATTTCGCCAAATTCCGTTAGGAACTTTAGCAGATGCAAAAAAAAAAAAAAAATATTTCGTTGCATAATCGGATTGAAAAAAAAGAAACAGTAATTATAAATTACGGGAAAAGCAAGTGAATTATTTTTTTTAGATGCCATGGTTTATTTAAACAGAGTGATCCTTTAATTTTTTTTCTGTGATGATATGGACTCTATTTGAATTACAAACATACGTTTTTATTCAGACGTCTGAGTTACTGTTTTAATAAAAAAATCATCTATAATTAAAAAGTTTTCAATGGATTTAAGCAATATTCAGCAGATAAACAAACGTATTTTAGTAAAATGTAACATCATGACGTAAATTTGGTAATTTTGTGGAAAATTGGGGAGCATTTTTTTTTTTTTTTTACGTTTTCTATTATAGTTAAAGTGAAGGAGGAAGGGGTGCAACTTGACAGTTCAGTGAGCTGCAGGTGGTGATCTATGGCGATGTGCCAAATGAAAAGAAGCCATTCCATCAGGTCATTCCATCAGGTGTGTGTGTGGACGCGCCTCCTGCGGTTTGATCGTAATCGGAATGTTTTTGTGCATGGGGGGAGGGGGGTTGAGAGAAATATCCGTTTCAGCTTTACAGCTTTCACGGCTCTTTTTTTTTTTTTCTTTGTAATAAATAAAAATCATAGTTGCTGCATTCACCATTGATCCATGTTTGCATTTCTTGAATATAAACAGCAGACAATCAGAAACATAGTGGTGGGCGGGTCTTGATGTTCTTCATTTTGCATATGCTGAATTCAGTTCTGTGGGAATAAGGAATGACTTATACTGTGAATATATACAAAACTACATATTTTTGAGCTGAAAAAATAGGTCTATTTGTACACAGTAGCTAACGTGTGAACTCAGATGAAGACAATCAGACATGCGGACGTCTGATTCCATAAAAAAAATCAACATAGTTTTTTTATTTACACTACAGGTAAAAAGCAAAAACATGTTTTTAAACGTTATAAAGGAAAACGGATTTTTGAAACGCATGGCTTGATGATCTTAATTTCTGAAAGTTTCTTTTTTCCACATTCTTTTTTTTTTCAATTATAATACACTGTAACAGGATACTGTGAGTTATATCACTTAGTGATATGGCAGATTTTCGGTTGCCAATATCCGTGATCGTAAGCGGTAGTTGCATTGCAATTGTTGATGATGACAAGATAAATGCTGGAGTGATGTAAAATGTTGCATAAACTAAAAAAAAAAAAAAAAAAGTTCGCCCCCCCCCCCCCCCGAACTTTTATGCGGTCATCATAGCTGATCAACCATTTCATTCCATGAACATCAGCACATTTCAATCATTTGAACATTGGGGGTATCTGAAGGAATTCAGCCGTGCTTAAGCGCCTAGCGCAACGAAAACATGCTAATTTTGGACAGTTGTATTCCCTTCCCCTCTACCATCCCTAATAATTGAGAGTGCATACTGTAGTTCTATTTATGAGCTAGTTTTCACGCTGTTCGTTATGCTTTTATTTTTGAAATTCCTAACACTTTTGAACTATGGTTGCAGAAACGTTTATGCTTTGGGTTTGTCTGTACGATAATTCGCATGAAAGCGGTTGAATTTCCGCGAAATTTTAGTATGCTGTTGGGTACAACCTGGAAACGTACCCTCTTGAAAAAGGTCTAAATTAAATTTAAAAGCCAAGACATAAGAGCAGTATTTGTTCTCCAAGCTTAGGAATGTTAACTCACATAAAATCTGTTTGATTGCAACAAAGTTTTGGTATGTTATCAGGGAGGAGAAACCTACCCTTGTAGAAAATGGTCCAACTTGAATTCAAAGGTCAGGGCATAAGAACAGAATTTATTCTTTATGATCTTGTGCTTGATAAACTTGATCACATTCATCCATTTACATCTTTCATCATTTTTATTACTTAAAACTGAAATTACTTTAAAAAAATAATTTGAACATGATGCTGTAAAGCGTAATAATCATCCTGGAATTTTTTTGTATATGTCCTGGAAAAGGCCTGGAAAGTCCTTGAATTTTTTCCCCCAAAAGTGTACGAACCCTGGTTCCAGTACCACATAATTAACAGTTTTGATTTAGGCTTCTGAACATCTATGTTATCCCAGATTTTTGGCATGTTTTGCTCTACACATATTCAGTCTACCACTTGTACATTCTTAGAAATTAATACTAAGACTTCAGCATACAGTAAACTGATGTCACCAGAACGTTTTCCTCCAATGTCAGATACTAATTTACTTCCTTTAATTAGTTTACCCATGTAGATCACACATATGATACTTGAATCCACATTGACTCACTTCTAGAAGCTTCACAGAAAGCATCAGGAGCAAATTATATTGTTATGGCTCCTACCTTTCCTGAAAGCAAACTGTCCTTCAGTCAGCTGTTTTCCCACACTTTTCTACGCTTCTAACTTTAGTAGACTTCACACCACACATGTATGTACATGCACACATATCATTAAGCTCTTCTCTGCGATTCAGAACTCCTCAAAGAAAGTCTATCTGCCAGATTAGAACTGATGGAACTACAACCTATGTCCAGTAAGTTCCAGGACTGACCGCATAACTGAAATAACAGTAGTGAGATAAAAAATATCACTTGTATGCTGGAAGACAGCAGTCCTTGGCCAATCAGTGAACAGCTGGAAACCGGTTTACACTGGTACGGACAGGCAACAGACAGGCATTAAGGAAGTCATAGCAAGCGTTTCCATCCCATTTCATTTTGGCCATGGAAGAGCAGAGAGTAAACATCTGTTTTTGTTGGAAAGTTGGTAAATCAGCTACTGAAACTTACAGAATGTTAAAAGAAGCATATAGAGACACCACCTTATCCTACAGCAGAGTTTTCGAATGGTATGGCATGGTTTCGTGACAGTCAGGGATCCTTTGATGATCCGAGATCAGGGTATCCCTCCAGTATGCAGACAGCAGAAAAAATCGGAGAGGTGCAGAATAAGTTATAGAAAGATCGCCGAATTACAGAGAGACTACAGAGAGACTTATTCTGCACCTCTCCGAGGTTGAGTCAGTGGGCATGAGTAAGTCTTATCTATCATGAGATTCTATGCAAGGATCTGGGAAAATGAAAACTTAATGCCAGATTGGTGCCCCACATTCTGAATGGTGACCAAAAGGAGACTTGTTCATCAATCTGTGAAAACGCAAGGCCACATACCAAGTTGTTAGTCCAACAGTTCGTAGCTCACCATCAAATCACTGTGTTGCCACAAGCGCCATATTCTCCTAATTTATTGCCCTGTGACTTCTTCCTGTTCCTGTGGATAAAACGGGCACTAAAAGGACAGTATCACACAGACATTACATCTATCCAAGCAGCTTTGACAAAACAACTTTCAGACATTCCGGAAAGTGCCTTCTAGAACTGTTTTCAGGAGCTTCAGAAACGCTGGAAACTGTTTGTTGATTCAGAAGGCAGTATTTTGAATGTGACTAGCATTAATTGTGAGTAGTGTTCTCCCTACATTTTTTTTTTTACTGCTGGGTGGCAAGAAATTTTAGCTGGGTGGTACTTTAAATGACCCCTTCCCCAATCGGGGGGGGGGATGTTTTGCATATGCTTTTTATACTTATTAAATACTTACTGATAAATTATGTCAACACAAACTTCAGTCAGCTTTCACCTATATTTATGGTGCGTGTGGGAATAGGTTTTCCACTTTTACTATTTACACGCATTGTGAAAACATTCATTAAAGGAAATTTAGCTGGGTGGCAGAGAAAATAACTGGGCGGGGCGCCCGGTAAAATGGCTCTAGGAAGAACACTAGTGAGTATGGTATTTTTTATTTTCTTAATTGCATCAGTCCTGGAACCTTTTGGATGTAAGTTGTAGATCTGTTAATGTATCAAATGTCTCCATTTACAGCAATCTCGGCACACAACTCAAGCTTCACTGACATCCATCACATGTCTCACACAAAACCTTTTGTACTTCATACTCATCATTTTTTGCTCATGCAGATATTTCTGAATCTGGTCCTCCATGATTTTCCTTGGCCTTTCTCTACCTTTCTTATCAGCCATTCGGGCTTAAAAAATTATCTTAATAAGTTAATATCACCACTCATGCCTTCAACATGGCCAAACCACCTAAGAATATTTTGTCTCCACCTTACCAACAACATTTTTTGCCTTACAATTATACCTCTGCTGCACATCTTCAGTCCTCACATGATCAAGTGTCTTGCCACAACCCCCCCCCCCCCTGTAAATTATGCATCTCTCTAACACATGGACACCAATCATGGAGATGCCACAGTTGTAACTTATTGTTGTTCTTCCTTCCCTTGTTTTTTAGCGCTTATGTTATCGGTTTATCCGTCTGTAGACACGATATCTCTGCAACTAATAGTCCGATTTGAAAAATTCTTTTTTTGCATTAGGAAGCTTGAAATGTGCAAATGATCCTTTATTTCATTTTTTTTTTTTTTTACGATGCAAAATTTCGCCACTAGAAGGCGTGAATGCAGATGATATCAAATTCAAAACACATTCTAATCCATATATTTGCTTCTAAACATCCAATTCAAAATGTTCTTTTACTTAACGATTCCATTCAAGTCTAAGATTATTTTATGTATAGTCACTTTTCCAAGTTATGCATATATTCTCCGCTAGGGGACGTAAAAGTAAATTGCTTTTCCCCAGGTATCTCTGCTTCTAAAACTCCGATTTGAAAAATGTTTCCTTCAGCGAATACAGCTCATGATGGGAAATATTTTGCATATAATTTTAAATTTCTGGTATAAAATGGTTTGGCCACCAGGGGGTGTAAGTGTTGATTTCTGCTTCTAATGTATTTGCAGCAAAATTTGAGCCTAAACATCCAATTCAAAATGTTCTTTTACTTAACGATTACATTCAAGTCGAAGATTATTTTATGCATAGTCACTTTTCCAAGTTATGCGTATATTCTCCGCTAGAGATCGTAAAAGTAAATTGCTTTTCCCCTGATATCTCTGCTTCTAAAACTCCGATTTGAAAAAATGTTTCCTTCGGCGGATACAGCTCATGATGGGAAATATTTTGCATATAATTTTTAATTTTTGGTATAAAATGGTTTGGCCACCAGGGGTGTAAGGGTTGATTTCTGCTTTTAATGTATTTGCAGCAAAATCTGAGCTTCTAAGATCTCGATTGAAAAAATTCTTTCTTAGACCAATACTACTCACATAGACAAACCTTTCCGGAATATTTTCTTCTTAAAATAATGCATAGTTTCTCCACCAGGGGCATAGATGTATATCTTGTTTTTGTCAATATCTCTGCTTTAATGATCCGATTTGAAAAATTTCTTCTTTGTTGGGCAAAGTTTCCGGTGCTACATGTTTCTAATATAATTTCATAATTTTCAAATAATTCATTGACTTTCTGCTAGCGGGGGTAAAGGTAAATTGCGCTTTCCCCGATATCTCTTTTTCTAAAACTCCAATTTGTAAAATTCTTCCTGCACCCCGGATACAGCTCCTGGTGGAAATTTTTTTTATTGTAATTTCTATTTTTTTTTTTTATAAAATAGGGTTTGGCCACCAGAGGGCATAAGCGTTAAATTTCTGCTTTGTAGGTATTTGCAGCAAAATTTCAGCTTCTAAAAGCCCGATTGAAAAAATTCTTTCATGGACCAATACCGCACCTGTCAAACATTTGAGAATATTTTCATCGTAAAATAATGCATGGTTTCTCCATGCATTATTTTATATCTATCTTATTTCTGTCAATATCTCTGCCTCTAAAAGTCAGATTTTAAAAAATCCTTCTTTGTTAGATAGCGTTTTCGGTGTAAAATGTTTCTCTATAGTTCAAAATTTTCAAGTAATTCATAAATTTTCCGCTTTGGGTGTAAAGGTAAATTGTGTTTTCCTCAGTATCTCTTGCTTCTAGAACTCTGATTTGAAAAATTCTTTCTGCACCGGATACAGCTCCTGATACGAAATTCTCAGCATATAATTTCTAATATTTGATAAAGAATGGTTTGGCCGCCAGGGGACGTAAGAGTTAATTTTTGCATCTGATGTATTTGCAGTAAAATCTGAGCTCCTGAAAACTTGATTGAAAAAATTATTTCATGGATAATACTGCTCACATCGAAAAACCTTTTAAAAATACTTTCTTTTTAAAATAATGCCTATTTTTTTCCGTGAAGGGCGTAGATGCATATCTTATATTTGTCGATATCTCTGCTTTTAAGAGCATGATTTGAAAAATTATTTCTTTGTTGGAGAGCGTTTCCGCTGCCAAACGTTTCTCATATAAATTCAAGATTTTCGTAATGCACAAGTCTGCCACCAGAGGGTGTAAGTTGACATTTCCGTTTACAGCAATATCTGCGGGATTAAAAACCTGATTGAATTTTTTTTTCTTCGGTCAGATACTACTATTTTCCATACTGGTTCCATTGATTTTGAATAGCTTTGGTAAATTTAATTCACATTAGAACGGTTTCAAAAGATGTGCTCATTACACCCCAAAAATTCGTTGTCATCTTTCTTGTTGTAAACTGATACCACAATAGTTGATTTCTGGCAGTCCACAGCCATGAAATCACTTTCCCCATTATTGATGTAACCAAAGAATATCTATCATTTTACCAGATTAATTTCACATAAATTGCAGTTTTACCACATGTTAGGGATAAAATAATATCCCTTACTTTATGAATACTTATGAACTGCCATCATTTTGAATATCCTTATCACCATTAGTTACCTGTCCACTAGATATGGGATTTTCGTTCAAATGGCTTCAGAATATTTATCTTTCAATATATCCATCTCTCTCTCTAACATCAGAAACTCCCCATCTTTGTGAAACAAAGACCACTGTTCGGTTCAGATCTTCCAGTCTTGTATGTTTAACAAGACCCAAAACATTTTCAGCCCATTTCAATTCTTTTCCTCATAATTCCATAAATCAACTGATACCCCCTCCTTTTTTTTAATCCAAGGCATAAGGCTTTGCATATGAATAAAATGAATAAAAAATCCTGAGTATGAATGAAAAATCCTGAGTAGCCTTATACCTAATACTGAACTTCATAAGAATTAATTCTGAACTTTATATAAGAATTTTTCTTTTCTTTGACAGCTTTACTCACTTCTGCTGTTCACTAAAAAGTTCCAACTTTCTTGTTCTTGCATATAACACCTCACATGCTTTTCTTTCCACCTCAACAACCCATGTTTCATAGCAGTTTGTTTCAATCTCCATGCTTTCACTGAGCGAGGTTTCAGTTTTGATAAAGCAGTCAGTGATTCACTTCAAAAATCCTGCCTAACTTCTGTATTATTCAGTGTATCAAGACTGATTTATCTTGTTATCTTAACATCTTTGATGCTTTCCGAACTGTTGGAGTCAACTGTTTTATAAAAGAATAGGGCTTACTTAAATCTCTTAAAACTGTGGTACCCCTAATCACTTTTCTGATAGACCTTTCGACTAAGAAACATTCATATATTAGGTGTACAAATAAGTTTTAAGGCATTTTAAGACAATGCAACATGTAATAGTAGAGAAAACAACAATACCTTTACGAATCAAAATATGCGCCATCATTATCTATCACTTTCCGCCATCGGTCGGGCAGCTGACAGATTCCAGCCATGAAGAATATTTTGTCGTGTGACGCGATGAAGTCGTCCCATTTTTGCACTTTGTCACATGTCCGAAATCGTACAGCAGACAAACCATGTTGCATTGATCGAAACAAATGATAGTCTGAAGGGGCTATGTCGAAACTATATGCCGGATGCTCCAAAACTTCCCAGCCAAGCATCAATTACATTTCCTTGACCGATTTCGTGACATGCGGCCTAGCATTGTTATGCAGTGATTTCACGGGACGCAATGCCTGTGAACGGACATTTCAGACAGATTTCCTGGTTCAATCGCAGCAGTTGTTGCTTGTAGCGATCAGCAGTAACAGTTTCACACTGTTTCAATAGTTCACAATAGAGCACACCCTTCATATCCCACCATATAGATGCACAGCAGAACTTTCTTGGAGTGAATATTACGTTTCGGTGTCGAAATCGTTGCTTCACTGGGGTCTACCCAGTGTTCTTTGCATTTGCGATTGTCGCACCATATCCTCTTTTCATCACCCGTAACAATTTTCCTCAGGAAACTTTCTGTGTTGTTTATTCAACAGATTCAAACACTTCATGACATGCTCATCCTTGTTCCTCTCTTGGCTCAGGTCATGTGGCACCCATTTTCCTTCCTTCTGAATCTTTCCCATTCTGCGTAAACGATTGGAAATAGTTTGTTCAGCTAGTTCTTTTTGTGTTTGAGATGAATATTCATCCAGCAATGCTTGCGATTCCTTGACCGATTTTGCGACATGCGGCCTAGCGTTGTCATGCAGTAATTTCACGGGACGCAGTCCTTTGCCTGTGAATGGACGTTTCCAACAGATTTCCTGACTCAATCGCAGCAGTTGTTGCTTGTAGCGATCAACAGTAACAGTTTGACCCTGTTTCAATAGTTCATAATAGAGCATAATACCCTTCATATCCCACCAGATGCACAGCAGAACTTTCTTGGAGTGAATATTGTGTTTCGGGGTCGAAGTCGTTGCTTTACCGGGGTCTACCCAGTGTTTTTTGCATTTGGGATTGTCGCACCATATCCATTTTTCATCACCCGTAATGATTTTCCACAGGAAAGACTTCCTGTGTTGTTTATTCAACAGATTCAAACACTTAATGACACTCTCATCCTTGTTCCGTTGGCTCAGGTCATGTGGCACCCATTTTCCTTCCTTCTCAATCTTTCCCATTGTGCGTAAATGATTGGAAATGGTTTGTTGTGTTACCCCCAGTTGTTCAGCAAGTTCTTTTTGCATTTGAAACGAATCTTCATCCAGCAATACTTGCAGTTCCTTCTGCAGGGTGGTGCTACGTTCTTGATCGCTAAAATCAAAATCACCTGCTTTAAACCGTCTAAACCAAAACTCACACGTGCTTTTCGATACAATATTCTCCCCCAGAACAGAACAGATCGATGCACATGCTTTTGCAGCACTTTTCCTTGACAAAATTCGTAACGAATGCAGTGTCAAATAAATGCAGTATCACTTGCCATCTTTCACCTACCAATGTGCAAGTGCATTTGACTGTTGGGCAAACTTCTGTGTCACATTTTATACTGTGGACCAGTTACAGTCGCATGACAACAACGCCGGGGAATGTCAAATAGGTAAATTAGCTGTGTACGTCATGCAAAAAAACGCTTTAAAACTTATTTGTGCACCTAATATTTTCTGTTTCTGACTTCATATCACCGATTAATTTGTGGATATTTTTGTCCCTAAGAATGGTGCTTACTGCCTCAGTGGCAAGGTGGTCAGAGGCATTGGTTTCTGGCTAGTTGTTGGAGCTAGTCCTGGATTGGATTCCCAGAAATAAGGCATGAGTGGTGTATTTGTCTTACAGTGTTAGCTAGCTCTATCCCTTTCCCAGAGTCATGACTCTAAATTAGAGATGGGGGTAGGGGGCTTATAGCCATTAGAGTTGGTCAATAAATGCTGAAACAAAAACAACAACAACAAAACATGGTGTTGTTGTTAGCTCATTTGTTATTTTACCAACCAGTTTTTTTGAAATTTGCTCATCTCATCACTTCATCAACTGTCATCTTTTCCACCTCTTTCTGTTCAAATTCCCTAAGAATTGTAATTTTTCAACTTTTCCCACCTATCTGCTTTTAGTAATCATTCCTAAATCCTGGTAAAAAGGAATTCATCTCTTCTGAATTAGGGGCTTCTTCTGATCCACGAAGCCACTGCCTTGTGAAAGGCTAAGGCCACATCATCTTGTGCTTGAAGCTTCTTGCACTGCAAGAAATCATACTAAACCTGCTACCAAGAACACATTTCCCTGATAGATGCTTCTAGGTTTCGCTGATGCCTGCAGCATGTAAGTTGAAGTTTTCTAATTCATTGGCTGATTTTTCCTATCTCCTGGTTATTTGCCGTATGTTTATTCATGTGAGTGTGAACTCTTCATGCTAATCTGCTAATTCTGTGCAAATTTTTCCTGTATGTGGACTTATAATTATAGGAACAGTTTTATACACAAGTATTAACTGCACAAAGGAAAGTAAATATAACCATGGTCCCCATGAAAATGGAACAAAAAATAGTGTTTCACCAAGTTTTCTATAGTAAGCCCAAGGATACACCTTGAAACTAAAAATAGGAACCTACATGATATTCGAAATGAAATAAATAAAAAACAATAATGAAGCATCATTACACTTCTGTGTGGAAAATAGAGTAAAGCCAGATTAGTTTGAGAAAATGTGAAACTTATTACAAAACTTAGAAAATAGGAAAAAATTGCTGCAGTAGAAATAGTAATCATACAAAAAACAGAGATAATGGGCTGTATTCATGATGTTTCTGACCCTCGTTATGGATACATCAACTGTCATCTTTTCCACCTTTTGACCTTTTGCTGTTCAAATCCTCCAAGAATTATAATTTTTCAATTTGTGATGTATAATGGAATGAGTATAAAAATATTGAAATAATAAAGGGGGAGGGGCATGATAAAAAGTTATGAAGAAAATCACTGAAACATAGTATATGACGTTTGAGATATGACGAGCTGCACAAAAAGGCATTTTGGCTGCATACAATGTTTTTTTTTTTTTTTGGTTCCTGGTGTTTTTGAATCAACAAGGAAGGGAGGCTATTTCTATTTACATAGTTACTGAAATTACTGAAAATCATGCAATAATGTAAGGTGAAATACAGTTCATAAGAAGATGCTTGGGAGTTTTCAACATGTTTTGCAGCAATTGTGAGATTTTATAAACTTTGCAAAAATTCCCTAGAAGTCTTTTAAGGACATCATGAACTAGACTAGAGAAGAAACATTTTTTTCTTGCCAATAAGATAGTATTTTCTAGATTGAAAGAGAAATCTTAACTTTTTTTGTTATTATTATTAAGGCAGGTTTGAACAATGGAAGAAATATGGCTGTGACAAAAATGGAAAATATTCAGGCCAAGAACAGACAGAGTACTTAATTCTTCTCATCAAAATTGTTATCTGGCATATGAACCGGGAGAAAATTTTGATATATGTTCTTGTTGCTCGTGATAGAAGGCTGAGATTGTCAGACTTGTGCTGCACATGGTTGTCTTCATAACAAATAAAGGTAAGTAGGTCACACTAGTTACGTTAACAGATTTTAACTTTTTCAAAGAAGTTTGTAAGTTGGGAGCATTCAACCTTGTCTTAGGTCTTCATCATGCCAATGGAGGACTAAGATTGTTTCCAGATTCTATGTTTGAATTTTTGTTGCCAGATTTTAGAATCAATCTCCAGATCATCAGGATGTAGAATGGAAATTCTGGATTGCAAGTCTTTGGGCTGAAAAGAATTTCCAGGCTTTCACGGTAACAGAGGGCAAATCAGTTGTCAAAAGAAGCAATATGTTTTGCTTCATTCCAGGGAGGGGGATAGCAGAAGTGTCTTCCATTGTTAAATAGTCAAGGCAGTATTTGGGTTGCCTTTCAAAACATCTTTTCTATGTTACAAAATTCTATGGTTAATGCTCCTGTACGTGCTTCCAATGTAAAAGCTATCACCTGTGGAAGAAGAGCTAGGAATGCAGTAAACTCCTGGGAGATCAAGATTTTCAACTTTGTGCCTATCACTTTGTAATAGCTTCATGACACTTGTAATAGCATCATGAAGCCATTACAAAGTGATAGGGACAAAGTTGAAAATCTTGATCTCCCAGGAGTTTACTGCATTCCTAGCTCTTCTTCCACAGGTGATAGCTTTTACATTGGAAGTACGTACAGAAGCATTAACCATAGAATTTTGGAACATAGAAAAGATGTTTTGAAAGGCAACCCAAATACTGCCTTGACTATTTAACAATGGAAGACACTTCTGCTATCCCCCTGGAATGAAGCAAAACATATTGCTTCTTTTGACAATTGATTTGCCCTCTGTTGTCGTGAAAGCCTGGGAATTCTTTTGGCTCAAAGACTTGCAATTCAGAATCTCCACTCTTACATCCCAATGATCTGGAGATTGATTCTAAAATCTGGCAGCAAAAATTCAAACATAGAACTTGGAAACAACCGTAGTCCTCTATTGGCGTGATGAAGACCTAAGACAAGGTTGAAAGCTCCCAACTTACGAACTTCTTTGAAAAAGTTCTAATCTGTTAATGTAACTAGCGTAATCTGCTTACATTTATTTGTTATTTCTCATTATGTGTTTTGCCTATCATCGTCAGGTTATCTTCCTGTCAGCAAATGGTCTTAATATCACAATTATGAGAGGAATCAACACTGTATTACAACTGGTGGTGTTCATTAGCACTGCATATGTGCAAGTGCATATATGCTACCATTTAAATGGAAGGATAAGGAAACACAGAATTTTGGGTGGTATTGTTTTGATTCTCTCTGGAATGGCCAAAAATTTTACTTTTTGTGCTCAAAGGGTAAACATGAAATAATATCACCTGTTAAGTAAAACACTTGCTCAGAGTTAATTTAATATCATCATCATCATTGTCAACCATTATCAATCCACTGCTGGACGAAGGTCTCCCCAAGTTTCCTCCACAACGGTCTGTCTTGTGCCAGTCTCCTCCATGTCACTCCCGCATATTTACGAATTTCATCCACCCATCTCCCATGTGGTCTTTTTCTGGGTCTTTTCCTGTCCCTTGGAATCCAGTCTAAAATTTCGGCTGTCCATCTATGGTCTGTCCTTCTGGCAGTATGTCCAGCCCATTGCCATTTCAGGGATTTAACTCTGATCATGATGTCTTCCACTCTCGTCATTTTTCGGATCCACGAGTTCCTCTTCTTATCTCTCCTGGTTATACCAAGCATGCACCTCTCCATGCTACTTTGAGTTGTCTGCAGCCTTTGTATGTCTCTTTTAGTTAAGGTCCACGTCTCTGCACCATACGTAAGCACTGGAAGGATGCATTGATCAAACACTTTTCTTTTAAGACATAATGGCATATTGCTCTTGAAAATTATGCTGTTTCTTCCAAAAGCTCTCCAGGCAAGTTTTGTACGCCGATTAATTTCTTCATCAATGTGACCCTCACTTGATATCTGCTGTCCAAGATAAACATACGTATCTGTTATCTCCAGTTTTTCTCCATCAATCGATAAATCTTCATTTCTTGTAAAAGCATTGAACATCACTTTTGTCTTCTGAAAGTTCATTTTTAATCCCACTTCTTTACTCTTGTCAGCAAGTTCCTGGATCATACTCTGCAGCTCTGATGGGGTAGTTGCAAAAATGACTACGTCATCAGCAAAACGAAGGTGGGTTAGATAATCTCCATTAATTTTTATCCCTTTGTTTTCCCAGTTCAGTGATTGAAAGACATTTTCCAATGTGGCATTAAAGAGCTTCGGAGATATGGTGTCACCTTGTCTCACTCCCTTTCCAATTTTTATGTGTGTTGTATTTTCAAACAGCCGAATCTTTGCACTTGCATTTTCATAGATGTTATCCTTATTTTCTGAGTTCTTTTTAGTAATTTTTCAGTATTGCTGGGAGATTAAATTTAAGAATTGAACAATAAGAAGAAGACATCTAGCAGCAAAATTTAAATACTTTCTGTGTCAACTATCATTTTGATACAGTGAGTATTCATTGAGAACAGGCCTTGGCAAATATCAAGAGGCCAGAAACATCTGAAAAGAACAGAAAGATAATTTTTCAGATTCTTCAATTGAAAACTGTTTATGTTAATATTATCAGCTTTAAAATAGTTATACTTTTGTCACTGTATAAGTTACTATGCAATTTTAATGTACAGTAAAAAAAAAATGTTACTTATATGAAAAAGTAGTTTAGAATCCACCAAATTTATTTACCCAATGACTTAACTTCTTATTTCTAAACATGTGAATCATTTTCAAAACAGATGGTGCCTCTTTCCAACCCACACTCCAAGGGAATTGATCAAAGTTCGTCCTGAAGAAGGTGGTAAACAGGGAGATGAAGCCATAACATGGTTTAAATTTATATATCCTAGGACTAAAACTTCAGACTGGCCAAAGGATTGCCAGCCGGTAAGTCTCTATCTGATTGTAATTTTAAATGTTTCTCTTGTTGGTATTCTTTTTGTCATTCTTTATTATTATTATTTTTCTGGAGAGATTTTTATAAAAACCTATCCTTGTGTTTTCCGCCTTCTTTCCTGCCTCTATATGTGTGTATATGAAATTTTGAGTTTTTTCCTTTTCTCTCTTAGAGATAGTAACTTTTGTGAGCATAGTGTTACATATTTATGTAATTTTCTAACCACTGTAATGTGTTTTAATTTAATTGTTCACTTAAACATTACCCATTGTACTGTTTTTGGTTCTTATGACGTTGGGGCATCTTAATGTTATTCTCCGGATAGCTAGCACAAAATTCTCTTTATGCAATGAGCAGTATTAGGTGACCTAATGGCCAGAAGAAAGAAGTTTTGTAATCACTTACAAATAAAAGGTCTTTATTCTAGGAGCTTCAAGGCACTTCAGTTTAACAACTCATCAATAAGATTGGCTATGCATTGAGCAGTCATTCGTCTGTCTTGCATCATTAGGTCGTGCACATGGTTGATATTTTTGTCAGAGGTTAACATAGAGGGTCGACTAGAATAATCTTCATCATTGAAAGATTCCCTTCCAGAACAAAATTTTCTGTGCCACTTAACTGTGTGATATGCAGAAGCCTTTATCTCCCAATGTCTGTGTCAGCATGTGCTCATCACACTTACTGTATGTAGGTAGTATGGCTAAGGGACTCCCTTTTCATGGAAGAATGCAGTTTTTGCCTCAAGAAAATGTCTAAATGTCGATGGTTATATTATGACCACAGCTCAGTAGATTTCTGTGGTAACTTGATACTAATCTTCCTTTTGTTAACCTGTGTAAATGGAGGAACAGAAACTCTAAAAGTAGCAAGACATTTTTGAGCATTTCGGTGTTCTGGGCGACCCTCAATTTTAGAGTTTTGATCATTAAAGGGTCAAACATTTTCAAGTTGCAAATATATATATGTGTGTGTGTATACACACTATATTGACAAAATTCACCAGACACCCCTTCAAAAGCAAATGAACGGATCCTCTGTGTTGTTAAGATGTGTGGTACAGCTGCAAGCGGTATAAAAACAAGCCTGCAGCTGATCGCAATCATATCACACTATGAGGTTGAGCGAAAATGTCGCGGCAGGAGAAAACTGATTTGGAGAAAGGAAAGATTGTTGGGTGTTATATTAGTGGGTTGTCCATAAGAGAAACTGAGAGGTGATTAAACATACCCAAGTCAACTGTTTTGAATGTACTGAATAAGTGGAAGATGCATGGCGTGCCTTAAGCACCAAAAAGTACTGGTAGACCAAAGAAAATCAGTGATAGAGAACGTTGAAGCCTCAGGAGAGTCGTTACAGCTAATCGACGGAGTACTTCACAAGACCTCAGTGTACAGGTGAGTAAACATGCTGGAACCTTGGTATGTACACATAGCATTCGAAGCGAACTTCATTCCGTGGGTTACCGTGGTCATGCGGCTGCTCATCGTTTAGCATGGTGTAAAGAAAATTTATCGTGGACCGTAGATCAATGGAAACGAGTCCTATGGATTGATGAATCCAGATACACGATCCATCAGTCTGATGACCGTGTGCTGGTATGGCAGCAGCTGGGGAACGCTATTTACCACAGTGTACTGTTCCTACGGTAAAGTTTGGAGCTGGCAGTGTACACGTGAGGGGGTGTTTTTTATGGAATGGTCCCGGCCCATTGGTTATCGTGGACAAACCTGTTAACCAGCTTGTCTGCCTCGATATTCTGGACAATTGTGCCCTACCAACTCTGTGGCAATACTATGGAACCAAGCCTTGTTGGTACCAGCAGTGTAATGCACCGAGCCATAAAGCAAGAACTGTTACGGCGTGGTTTGACGATAATTCTGTATCATGTGTGGACTGGCCAGCACAGAGCCCTGATTTTAATCCAATAGAGCACCTATGGGATGAATTAGAGTGCCACATACAAAGTTCGAAACCAAGGCCTACTACTAAGCAACAATTAGCGTCAGCATTATGTACTGAATGAAAGCGCTTACCTATCGCTATGTTCCAAAACCTTGTCGAAAGCATGTCTCAAAGGGTCAGTGCATACATTAAGGCCAAAGGTGGACCAACACCGTACTAATGTATGTCAATAAATGCTATGTTGTGTTTCTCTTCTAGGTGCCCGGTGACTTTTGTCTCTATAGTGTATATATATTGCACGCATTGGATGTTTTGTTATATTAGGTGTTTATTTTTTTCATATCGTCGCAGTGAACCAAAGCTACATTTTTTAGTAACCCACAGTTTATGTTATACTTATATATTTTACTATTACTATTAGTTATGTTTCTTGAAGCATATACACCGATAAGCCATTACAGATCAGATCAGATCCTATGTAGAGCATTTTAGGAAGGGAGTGTCTGACCCCAGGTCTTAAACAACCCTTAAAAATAGGAAACTAGGAGATTTCGGCTACAGTGCCCGATAGGAAAGTGACACGGAAGCGAGGTAGAAAGGGAGTGGAAGATGCCCTTATTTATTGCCAGTACCCGGGGTCTGACGGCTTAACGTGCCCATCCGACGCACGGTGGGTATTTAGTGGTTCGAACGTTCGTACCTGCCCAGGATCAAATCTGAGGTTATCTCCATGGCAGTCACGAACGCTGACCACTAGGCCACCCGCGGCCCAATAAGCCATTACATTATGACCACCTACCTAATAAACTGTAGGACTCCCTTTAGCCCCCAAAACAGCAGCCACTCGGAGAGGCATCGATTCAATGAGGTGGCGATAGGTATCCTCTGGTATCTGGTACCATAATGTCAACAGCTGGTCCTCCAGTTCCCGTACATTTCGAGGTGGTGGTGATTTAGCGCGATCCCGCTTTTCCAAGTCGAACCACAAATGTTTGATTGGGTTCATGTCAGGTAAATTTGGAGGCCAGGGCATTAACAGAAAGTCACCAGCATGTTCCCCGAACCACTCCTTGATGATTCTGGCAGTGTGGCATGACGCATTATCCTGTTGGTAATTGTGGAATGTTTACACACAAACACTGAATGATCAGCAACGTACCAACAATGGCGTGGAGGGGTGGCACAGGGGATTTCAGAAAAACTTGTGCTACTTTATTCCCAAATATTTACCGATTCACTGATTCTTTAAAGAAACAACAAGGGCTGCACAATTTCGAAATTACACAACTAATTGCCGGTAATTCAGGTAATCAAAGAAACAAGAAGTATGCTGCAATTTCTGCTAGAATCAAAAGAATAGTCCAAGATTTTCAAAATCGTAATATGATTGATTACCTTAGAGGCATTGCATACAACTTCGAGTTTTAAACCATAATGTGCATTTATTCTATTAAAACAAAATAAATTAGAATTATTAAAAAATTAGGTGTATTATTTACATTTTTGTAGCCTACTCATTATCTACTGGGGGCGGAAAGTGCCGGGGGCGAAATGTGAGGAGCCACTTTCCGGATCCCAGCATAACACCACTGCTGGCGGCCTGTTTCTGCCCAACAATGCATCCAGGTGCCTTAGCCTCTATTAGTAACCGCCATATCCGCGCTCGGCCGTCTACGTGATACACCAGGAATCTTGATTTGTCAGACCAGGCCACTTTCTTCCAATCGTCTACGGTTGAATCTCGATGATCTTGGGCTAATTTCATGCATTGTTGGCGATGACGTGTAGTGAGTATGGTGACTCGGCTGGGTCTTTGGCTATGCAGGCCCATGCGCGGAAGGCTGTGATGAACTGTTTGCTGGGACACATTGCCCTGATCACCACTGTTGTAGCAGTGGGTGATTTGTCATACTCTGACCCTGTGGTCACTGTGAACAATGCACGCTCCGCTCCCCTCTGGCATCAGTGAGCTGCAGACGACACACTGCTGTACAACAGTTTGTTGTTTGGCCATCTGTGCACCACTTTTGATACTTACTCACTACAGCGGCACATGAACAACCCACAAGCTCCACAGTTTCCAAGATCGTATTCTGAGGCGCCGTGCCATCCTACTTTGTCCTTTATCAAACTCTGATAAATCTGCAGCTTTTCTCATTCTGACTCCAAACACTCTACTAAGCAAAAGCCGCTCCTCGGGTTGTATATACACCATCTACCAACAAGTAATTGGACACCTGTGATAGCAAAGGAAAACGAAGTTTATTCACTTTCAATAGTTGGTGGAGCCTCCACGAGCGGCGATTACGGCTGCGACCCTCCGGGGCATACTCTCAACCAGGCGTTGTACAACGACTAGCGATATTTTCTTCCACTCTGCCAGGAGAAGACAGGTCAGTTCCTTCACCGATTTCGGACGGTGGGGGCACCCCTTAAGTCGACGCTTCAACTCGTCCCAGAGGTGCTCGATAGGGTTAAGGTCCGGGCTCTGCGCAGGCCAGTCCATTCGATTAACCCCATTGTCACCATACCAAGCCATGGTGGACCTCGCAACATGACAGGTGGCATTGTCATCCTGAAAGTAACATGGGTCCACCCCATAAAACTGCCACAACGTAGGAAGCGCATGGTCATCCAAAATGGTGCAGTAGGTCTCGGCGTTGAGCCTACCAGTAATTGCGACCAAGGGTCCCGTGCCATACCAGGAGAAACACCCCCATAGCACTATTCCACCGCCGCCGAACTTCACAGTTGGCACAATACATTTCGGCAGGAGGCGTTCGCCATGCAGACGCCAAACCCAGACGCTGCCATCCGAACGGTAGAGGGTGAACCTTGATTCGTCGCTCCAGAGAACCTGTTTCCACTGTTCAACGGTCCACTGTCGACGTTCTTTGCACCGCGTTAGCCGAGCAGCACTATTGGACTTGGTGATCAAAGGCTTGTGCACGGCAGCACGTCCATGATAACCGAGCAGATGGGCTTTCTTACAACTTTTTTAGTGTATATTGCTGTATTCATCGAAAGAACATTCCCGGATGCCTGTTGAAACTCCTCGCGGATGTGGCCCATCGATTTAGTGCAGTTCTTCCGAATTTCTCTGGCCAGCACCCGTCGGTTTCTAATTCCCAGTTTTGTGGGTCTGCCGGGTCGGGGCACGTTCTGACAGTCACCTCTCATCTTCCACTTGCCAATCACGTAGGCCACTGTCGATTTTGGGTACTTCAACTTCCTGGATATGTCACGTGTGGATCGGCCATTTCTGTGATACCCGATGATTACACCTTTCTCGAAATCAGAGAGCTCTGAACTGCATGGCATCTTGCATGCGACTGGTTGCGTTGTTGTTTCCCACACGATATTTAATGGCGGCGGCCGTGACATTTATCAGGACCGCAGATATCGTCGATTGCAGGGGTGTCCAATTACTTGTTAGTAGATAGTGTATATTGCTTTGTGAACTTCACCTGCTCCACTATTCGGTCTCGGGCATCCCCATTTTTCTAGCCTGGGGGTGGTCATAATGTAATGACTCATCAGTGTACAACTTGCTATGTTGTTTTTATTAATATTTATGAATGAATAGTGATTTAACTCTTTAGTGGGCTAACTATTTAGTGGATATCTTTTGTATGTAGCTTGAGATACTTCAGAAACCTGGTGAAACAGTCTTTGTGCCTGGTGGATGGTGGCATGTTGTCTTAAACCTGGACTGTACTATTGCTGTTACTCAAAACTTCTGTAGTTTGACTAACTTTCCCATAGTCTGGCACAAGACAGTAAGAGGCCGGCCAAAGCTATCAAGAACATGGTACAGAGTTCTCAAAGTAAGTGATGTTTGTTGTAAAAATGATTTCAGAAGTGAAATTTTTTTATTATTATTATTTTTTTTAATTTTTTCAGTATAAACCTTAGTGTAGGTGAGGTTTTATATGCAGTCAAACTTGGCTAATAATGACCGCGAAGGGACTGCTATATTTACATTGATATATTGAAGTGTCATAATGTCTGATGTAGGGATTAAATCAGATTTCAAGGAGGAAAACAGTACATAGGATCATTTTGCACAGTACTGAAATTTGCTTTTAATGTAAACAATTTTAATTTTAATTCTGTAGAATATTAATTTTATTGGAAAAAATTGTTTTTGAAGGATACATGCATATGATTAAAATACAATCATAGGAAGATTTAGCTGAAGAAATCTGGTTTTTTCATCTGCTCTCTCTCTCTCTCTCTCTCTCTCTCTCTCTCTCTCTCTCTCTCTCTCTCTCTCTCTCTCTCTCTCTCTCTCTCTCTCTCTCTCTCTCTCTCTCTCTCTCTCTCTCTCTCTCTCTCTCTCTCTCTCTCTCTCTCTCTCTCTCTCTCTCTCTCTCTCTCTCTCTCTCTCTCTCTCTCTCTCTCTCTCTCTCTCTCTCTCTCTCTCTCTCTCTCTCTCTCTCTCTCTCTCTCTCTCTCTCTCTCTCTCTCTCTCTCTCTCTCTCTCGTTAAGCTGTTTTCTGATATTCAGAGGTTAGCTTCTCAATGAAAGACCATATACCAGATAAACATTTGACTGATGGAACTAGATTTTACTTAGTATTGATGTCTCAAACGTCTCCAGCGATGTCGGCACACAGCTCGAGCTTCACTGATATCCATCGCGCATCACACACAAGACCTTTTGTACTTCATACTCATTATCTTTTCCTCGTGCAGTTATTCCTGAATCTGGTCCTCCCAGGATTTCCGTGGCCTTCCTCTACCTTTCTTTCCTGCCACTTGGGCTGAAAAAATTCTCTTAGTAAACACCTCATTATTCATTCTTTTAATATGGCCAAACTACCTACTGTAAATACGGTTGCAAAAAACCCTGGCAGAACTTCACCCCTGCCTTTGTCCTCTCCAAGCTAAATTACTCAATATCCAGAATTGCATCCGTGCAAAGAAATGAAGTGAGAACCACAGTGCCAGATGTCTTGGTTATTTTATTTGTCTTTATAAGACTTGCAGAAAAACATATGTTTCATCAAGATTCAACTGTTATCAGTGAATGTTCAATGCTATAGCCAAGTTGTCGAAATTTTCGAATGCAGCCATAACATTATCAGCTGAGATGAAGCTCAAAGCATGGTTCGTACGCATCCTGGAAATGTCCTAAAATTTTGTTAAATGTCCTGGAATTTTATCCATTCCTGTCTTTTTGTCCCTGGATGATGTTTTGTAGTTGAGGATTTTCTACTGTCATACTTTATGTCTGACAAATTTCTCATATGTCTGACAAATTTCTCACCCCATCCCCTGCAAAATGGGGAGGGAAGGGGGCGCTGTTGGTTTTCTTGTCTGTTAGAAGGACTGAAGCTGCATTACTTTGTGCCGTGCTTATGTTATCACTGTGTTTGTTAGGCCAGGGAAACCATATCTCTGCAACTATTAGTTCGATTTGTTGAATTCTTTTTGTATTGGGAAGCTTAAAATGTGAGAATGGTGATCCATGCATTCCGTTTTTCTTTTCCGATGCACAACTTTGCTGTTAGAGGGCAAAGGGCGATTGTATCGAATTTAAAATGCATTTTATTTCATATATTTGTTTCTAAATATCCGATTGAAAAAAAAAATTCCTTTCGATAACATTTATATTGAAGACTGTTTTAGTTACAGCCCCTTTTTCAAATAATGCATAAATTTTCAGCAGTAGATATTAAACCTGGTTACATTTTCAGTGACAGTTTTGGTATTTCAGTATTTATCTGTGATTTTAAGTTTCTTATTAGTTGCAGTGGACATCCTTTTTAACATTCTGCATTCTGTATTAAATTTGCCCAAGTATGAGGAAGTTGTTTATTGTAGGTTACAGGTTGAACATACCTACAGTTTCACTGTATTTTAAGTAATAGCATTTGGATCATATGCCCTGGGAAAAAATTGAAAAGTCCTGGAATTCTGTGATTAAAAAGTGTATGAACCATATCAAAGCTAATGATATTTTTACATGCAGTCATAGATTTTCATTTTTCTGTTACTCTTCTGTAAAATTAAATTCTTGAACTTCTCTCTATAAACACTGTCCAAGGTGAAATGAGCAACCAACCTATTCAGCACCATTAAATATTTGTTGCATTGTCATGCGACGCCTTCAGCAAAGAGTTCACCCACTCTGGCACTAGATTGCTGGGAAGGGTCAGTAATTGATTGACAGATGGGATCTGCCCTACCTTCTCCTTGCAGTTCATTCAGTCTTTGAACCCCTCGCCTCAATAGAGCAGCGCACGTTCTAAGTGATGATAAACAGTCTAGTTCCAGCAAATTCACTTAACGATAAAAGACAGTAGTTGCAGTTGGCCTCGCCTTGTAACGAAAGACAATGTTAGTATGATGGTTTTTGTCAGCTTCATCTTCGTGCACAACCTAAAGAAGAAACAAAAAACAGTTGGCTGCTATTATATTCCTAAGAAGAAAAAAACATGCTGGCCATTTCACGTTTTCATTATCTTGCGGAATCGACGTACCTGAAAACGAATTTCAGTAGGGGGAAGGGGTTTTGATTTTCGTGCTGGGGATTTTTTTTTTTCCAGAACTTTTTGGGGACCAATAATACTTCTTCTGGAAAATTGTTCCTACGTCTGAAAAATGTCGATAAGAAGTAGCGCTCATGTGATTTTATGAGCTGTAAAAAATCTCCTGATTTTCAGATTTTTAAGGTTGGCACGTCTGTGTTGGTATTTCCACGTGAGACCATCACACATGTGTGCCAAGACAACATGAAATTAATGTATGTCTCTTGGGGTTTACTTTAGCGTACTTCTATTTGTTCATTGTTTTGTTCGTTTTGGGTCCCACTTTCACAGCTCAGTCAACTTGTTTCCTGTTCTCCACAAAGAAGTGCTTTTCATTGTCAGCTATTTTTCATAGGTCTTTCTAATCAACAAAATTTTGTATGGTGGATTTTTATTGCTAGTTAATTGTATTTTTGGTACTTACTCGATTACTATTTCAGCAAGTATATGACTGATTTTGGTGGTGTGGATTTTATTGGCAATTACTAATCTTTTGCAAGTTAATTATTTTCAGCTGTACATATAGGATGGATTTGTTGTTCACTTTGCTCAGATCTCAAGTAATATTTTCCACTCAGATTAAGACAGCATAGCGAGGTGAAAAAATATATTTAATTTCTCCTGCATTTTCCACAAAGTGCAGATGAAGTACTATAAAATACACTCCGTCAAAAGAAATTGCAGCACCAAGACATAGTGTTGCAAATGCTGTGAAACTTGCTAGATACACAAGGTAGTAGTTACATAAGAAACTATAACATTTTCAGATAAAAATTAATGAAAGTAATGCTGGAAAAGAACGCTAAGACTGCGCTAGTATGAAGTGAGTCCTCCGTGGCCACCCTGGTAACACAATGGTATAAGTTCTGGCTTATGACCATCAGTGCGAGAGCTAATTCGGATTCCAGTGAGGCATGGATGTTGGGTTTCTCTCATGGCAGTGTCTCTCTCCTTTTCCTGGAACGAGTGGTGCTAAATTAGGAACAAGCGGCTACTTATAGCTTGTCAGGTTGCTCATGGTGGTCATTAAACCTTCAATCTGAAGAAAAAAAAAGAAAGAAAGAAAGAAAAATCCTCAATGATTAGCAATGCATTTCTTTAGTCATCCTCAATAATGATTAGCAATGCATTTCTTTAGTCATCCTCCATGGAATAGAGTTGCACAGATGTCTTATAGAATCCTGAGTCATTGACCACTACGCTTCGTCAAGATGGTGTTGCAGGGCACCTGTTAGAGGTGGTTGATGCAGTCTGTAGATGCCGTTCCGACTTATCTTCAGATCTGTCGAAAATGCTGTATTTTCGACAGATCTGAAGATTGATCTTGCTAAGGTAGCATGTTGGCACCTTTCAGCCATTGCCTCGATGCATTTGCAGTATTTAGGTAGGCATATTTGAGGATTTCTATGGCATGCTGACAAGCCATCAGAGTTCTTGTAATAAACATTAAACTGGAATGTGAATAATAGGAGATAGCTCCCCAAACCAGGATGTTCATGGTTTGGGTAGTATGTTGTTGGATAGCATTTGCTGGATTGTTGCATTGACATAATCTGCATCCAAGGCAGATCCAGAAGCTTACCTTAGGGGGGGGATTCTTTTTCAAAACTTTTTCCATCACAAAAAATTGTGCTAAATTTTTCAGTCACAAAGTAGGAGAAATGACTGAAAAATCAGTACTATTGTCCTGGTGTCAACAGCCTGATTTTTTCAAGAAAACAGGCTCCATGATTTTTTAATATCAAGTCTAGATAATCTTTCAAAATAAATTTAAGCCCTTCTTATTAAGATAGCAGAGCCAGCTAGTTCTGTGTGACATTAGCGAAAAGACCCCAACTCACTGGGTTTTGTTCCAGAATCCTTAGGTTGAATGACCAACTGGAACTGTCAGCTGTGGGCTAATCCCCCACACTGATGTACTTACCCAATTAAAAAGACGCAAAGCAATACCTCATTCATCTTGCCATTTATACCTCTAGTATTCCTGGATGTGCTATGTGTAAGTGAAACCAAAAAGAAGGAAATTGGTATAGAAGAAGTGAATGGAATGGTGAGTGTGTGGTCTGGAGTATTGGATAATGTGAGAGGACAGGCTGGTGTAGGTGTGGTTTTAAGTGAACAAGTTAAGAACAACTTGATTAACTATAGTTTCATAAGTGAGAGAATTCTTTGGATTCGTTTGAAAGTGAAACTTCAGAAAATAGTAATTGTTGAAGTGTATGCTCCTTGCGACTGAACCCTCTGATAGGAAGGAAGATTTCTGGAATGAGCTGAAAGCTGTGTTGTGCCAGTAAAGTTATAATAGCTGGGGATTTCAATGCTAGAGTAGGCATGCAGAATGCAATTTCTGACAATGTTCTGGGTAAGTTTAATGATACTTGCGTGAATGATAATGGTGAAAGATTAATTGAACTCTGCATTGAGAATGGTTTGTATGTATCTATTACATTTTTTAATCACAAGTATATCCACTCATATACTTGGGAAAATCGTACTCTTAGTCAAAAGAGTGTGATAGATTTTGTTGTCTACGATCAGCGTCTGAAACACTTTGTTGTTGACACTCCTGTGATGAGAGGTGCAGATGTTGGTTCTGATCATTACTTGGTAGTGTCACGAGTGACACTGAATGTTGGTTGAAGGAATAGGAAGAGGCCCAGGATGGAAAGAATAAAGGTTGAAAGGCTCCCTGAAAATCATCAGTGTTATTCTGACGTACTCAGAGAACGACAGAAGGAGCTGAAGTCTTGTGAGAGGGATGTGAAAAAGAAGTGGGAATGTTTTAAGAACTGTGTGGTCACTGCTACCAAAGAGGTCTGTGGCACCACAATAGTTGGTAACAATAGAGGTGATGCTTGGTGGAATAGTGAGGTTGAAGAGGCAGTAAAGAGAAAGAAGGAAGCCTATTTGGGGATGTTGCAAGGTAGAGTTTCTGTGGATGAATATCGCTGTAAGAAACGGGAAGCCTCTAAGCTGGTTCGCCAGAGTTAGGCAAAAGATAGGAAGGAGAAGGTGGAAAGGCATGCATTGGCTTTTTGGAAAGATAGGAAGTCTTTCTGGAAGTACATGAGAATCAAGAAAAATAGGGGAAACAAAGTTGTAAGTTGTGTGAAGAATAGGGTTGGGGAAATGATATGGGAGCCCAATGAGTTAAGTGAAAGATGGGGTGAATACTTCTGTGAGTTATTAGATCAGGAAAGCAAAGGTGAGGCAGAAGCAGATGATGTCACAGGGAAGGATGAGAGCACAGGAGGGATCTCAAGAGAAAAAGTGTATAAAGCTCTAAAATCTCTTCAGAATGGTAAGGCTCCTTTACTTCTTCCATTGCGGCTGCTACTTTGGCTTCTTTTGTATATAGTCTTTTGGAAACTGCCTTATGGGTCCAGGTTGCTTACTCCAGTGATGAAAATAGAGCTGTGTGGTGTAGTCCATAATGATCACTTTACTGCGGAAGTTATCGTCATTTTCAGTCTCCACTTATACTCTTTTATGTTTGAACATTAGCATTTTTAGAACCCTCCTCATGTTCAAAATGTAGTACTGGTGTGATATTCTCTGAGATTTCGTTACATTTGCAGGAAGCGGGAAAATCCTCCCTCACGTTGACAACAGAGATACACTAACACTGTCATAAAGAAGTAGTAAGTCATTGATGGCAAATCATTCATGTGTGTGTGTGTCCTGTTGGAATGGTAGGTTATTTTATATTTGTAATTTTTTTAACGTTAATGATGTGCAACAGCTACACTTTGGATTTATTCATTGTATTTTTTAATGAATATCTTCCTTCTCCTCTACCTTGACCAACGTCAGGTCTAATGGATTTTCTTAGATGTCTATATTTACATTTTAGGTTTTTTTACTTTCTATGGAATGTATCATATGAATATCCTTGTCTCTCACTCACTCACTCACTCACTCTCTTTCTCTCTTTCTTTCTCTTTCTTTCTTTCCTTCCTCCGTTATTGTGCTTTTAGTTGTAACTCTTCTTTCTTTAATATTTCTTTGCTTTTATAATTTCTGTTGTGTCTGCAATGTTGCAGAATCAACAGAAAACCTAAATTCTTTGGCTTTAACAAATAACCAACATGACATTGATAAACGCGGAACTCTGATACTATCTACCCATAAAATACCCATTGTTTCTTAAAAAAGTATAAAACTTCCAGTTATCACTATATCTTTGAAATTTAGAAAAAATGTAATGGAGCTACTGATTCGATTTAAAATAACTGCTGAGATGTTGAAATATGGTGGTGACTGTAATTGATTGATTAACTAAAATTTGCCAGTTGTGCTGGGAGCTAGGAATGGTCCCTTGGGGTTGGAAGGATGCTATCATTGTTCCCATAGGGGAAAGGTGATCTGACTGACTGCAAGAACTATCATGGTATCAGCCTATTAAGTGTGCCAGGGAAAGTGTTTGGTAAGGTTGTTATTGAAAAAAGTACGGGGTTTTACATTAGAGAAAGTATGGGATGTTCAGAGTGGTTTTATGCCTGGTAAAGGCTGCACTAACCAAATTTTTGCATTATGCATAATAATTGAAAAGTATCTGGCTGTTGGTAAGAAAGTTTTTGCTACCTTCATAGATTTAGAGAAAGCTTATGACAGAGTCAATAGGACACTTTTGTGGAAGGTATTGAATGAATATGGTGTTACTGAGAATCTACTTAATAGTGTAAAAGCCATGTATGCTGGTAGTAGAGCCTGTGTACGAGTGTATGGTGTTTTATCAAAATGGTTTTGTATTGGTGCAGAAGTCAGGCAAGGTTGTGTAATGTCACCATGGCTGTTTAATATATTTATGGATGCGTGCATGCATGATGCCGAAATAGGTAACACTGGTCTATGTCTTGATGATATCATGTGTGCAGATTGCTGTATCCTGATGACACTGTCCTGTTGGCAGAGAGCAAAAGTGAGTTGCAGAGTATGTTGTCCCGAATGTACGAAGTTTGCATGAAATTCAAACTGAGTATAAATAAGGGAAAAACCAAAGTTATGGTTTTTGAGAGAGAAACTGGTAGCACTGAATGTAATGTAAGTGTAAATGGCACAGTGATTGACCAGGTGAGGGAGTTTGTGTATTTAGAAAGTATGTTTGACAGAGAGAACAAATTGGATGGTGAAATTAGGAGGTGAGTGAATTCTTCATTGAAAGTCATGGCTGCTCTGGAAGGTTTTCACAGGAATGATGGGTTCTCAAGAGAGTCCTGCCTGGCTGTGCATGAAAGTATAATTGTTCCTACTCTGATGTATGGCAGGGAAACCTGGGTACTGCAGAAGACACATAGGAGTCGTTTGTGTGCTGGAGAAATGCATTACTCACGGGGGGTTTGTGGCATGACACGTTCTGATTGTGTGAGGAATGACGATGTGTTGCAGTTGTGTGATGTGTAGCAAAATGTTGTTAGCAAGGTGGAGACTAATATGCTTTGGTGGTTTGGCCATGTTGAAAGAAGGAGTGATGAGATGCTTACTAAGAAAACTTTTTAGCCCAAGTGGCAGGAAGGAAAGGCAGAGGAAGGCCAAGGAAGACATGGGTGGATCAGATTCAGGAGTGTCTGCATGAGAAAAAGATTATGAGTATATGAAGTATAGAAGATCTTGTGTACGGCGTGTAATGGATGTCAGTGAAGCCCGAGTTGTATGCCAAGATCGCTGTAAATGGGGAAGTTTGATATGGCAACAGTAAATAAAAATGATCTGGTAGTTTGTATTTCTTTTTGGAGCTAACCTCTGAATCTCAGAAAACAGCTTAGTGATATGTAATGTATAATATGTTTACCTCTGAATCTCAGAGAACAGCTTAGTGATATGGGATGCACTTCGTTTTGCAGCTCCAGTCGTCTGCTAGAAGGAAGTTACATGGAATCATGGGAAATCACACTTTTTGCAATAGGTGGCGCTTCCGCTCCTTACTGCCAGCGCTGCTGCCTCCGTTCCGTCATCGTTGTTCGCTCTGTGCGTCTGACTTGGTTTGCCCTGTTTCTGTTATTGGATGGTTGGTTGGTTGTTTGGCGTTTTAAGGCGCAAGAGCCTCAAAGTGCCAAAGAGCTCCATTCTGTATTGGAAGTGTTTTTTTTTTTTTTTTTGAGGAAGTTGCAAAGGATGAGGGTACAAAAGCCAGTCCCTCAATTTCGTGGATCCTTGTACTGGTGCTGATACTCAAGGTGTAGAGAGTTAAGTGGTGGGCTCTGAAACGCAGACTTTCAGATGGGTCTCACAAAAAATCATTTGGCAGACCACAATCTGGAATATTTATTCAGACGAAATTGTCATCTTTCCTCAGAACACTGCTTTGAGGTGATGATGCGCATCATCAAACAGTTATTTCTTGGTACATAATAAATCTAATTTAATTATTGTACCAGAAAGACAGGTTTTTATTCTGATGGAAACACGTCCCGGTTAATGCCCAAAATACTGCACAAACACATTTGTTACAGAAATAACCCACACCGCGTCTCTTGTAACAGATGACGGTGGCCGCAAATTGAGGTATAGTCATGATATGTGTGTATGTATGTATGTATTCAGATAGCTTAATTTAATAGAAAGAATTCCAACTTGAATCATCTAATCATTCCTGAGCTGTATGGCCATTAATTCTTCTTTAAAATATTCATTTGTTCTTTAGCCCAGAATGATTCCCACTTCTTTTGAAAGAAGCTTTCATTTACTTCACTACATCAAGTCATTCCTGTGACTTGATGTAGTGAAGTAGTGAAGTAGTCAAGTCATTCCTGTGACTTGATGTAGTGAAGTAGTGAAGTTGATGTAGTGAAGTAAATGAAAGAAGCTTTCATTTACTTCACTACATCAAGTCGTACTGGGGATTTTCTCTGGAAAGTTTGTGAATATATCACATTAAACAAAGCACACCACTGCTTTTTGCAGTCAGTCAAAATCTGTTTTCCCTTCCAATCTCAGCTTTCTCTGTTTCTAAAACTAGTTCTTTCTTTTCTTTTTTCTTTCTGTTCTCCCTCTCTCTCTGAAGCTAGAAGCGAACACTTAATCTCCAAATTCACAGCAAATTTTAATCATTATATAAACTTTTACAAAAATCTGTGCATTTATTGCTAGTTTTACAGAAATAAATACAGGAGTTGGACAAAATAATGTGAACACCACGCTCAGAGACTGACTTTTAATGCAGCTGTGTATGTCGCAATATGCAAAGGTATCCACCACTATTTGGTTGTACTAGCTTTGTTTAGAATCTCAAGGTCCTGTTTAAGTGCATTTAAAGTGTCTTGTTGCAAAATTTCTTTCAGGGTGACGACAAAATGAGTGACCAATCAGACTTCGAAAGAGGGCTAATTGTTGGTGACTGGCTAGTTGGTTCCTCTATGACAGCAGTCACTAGGGTAGTGGGGGTATCAAGAGCTACTGTGTCTAGTGTCATGACAGCATAACCTCGTCTGCGAAACACAAGATTGGCCCGAAAACGACCCTGACTGATAGCAACAGGAGGGCATTAAAGAAGATTGTTACTTATAATAAGAAGGTCATGGCACTGAAAGTTAGTGCAAAGCTAATCTGCATCTCCAGACTCCAGTATAAATGAAAACAGTGCACAGGGAACTGCATAAACAAGATATTCATGGCAGAGCTGCTATTGCAAAACGTCTGGTGACCCAGGTGAATGCACAACAGCGACAGCAGTGGTGCCAAGAGCATATAACGTGGATTGCTGATGCATGGTAAAATGTAATGTGGCTGGATGAATCCACATTCACACTATTCTCCACTGCAGGACCTGTTTACGTATAGAGAACACCTTGAGAAGCGTACAACCCAGACTGTCTGCTTCCAACAGTGCAGCATGGTGGTGGTTCTGTCATGCTCTGGATGGTCATATTGTGGTTTTCAGCAGGTCCACTGATCACCTTGAAAGGATGGATGACTGTCAGGGCATGTAAAATCATTTTGGCCTACCAAGTCCATCCAATGGCTCAGGTATTGTTTCCTGCAGGGGATGCCATCTATCAAGATGATAACACCCCTATTCACAGAACTCGGAATGTCCAATCATAGTATGAGGAACATGAGGACGAACTTTCACACCTTCCATGGCCTCGTCAATCACCAGACTTAAACATCATCAAGCCACTGTGGTCTGTGTGGGAAGACAGAGTAAGATCCCGTAATCCTCCTCCTGCATCTCTCAAGGACCTAGAACAGCTTCTGCATGAAGAATGGTGTAACACTCCACTAACCTCCATCCAGGATTTGTATGTGTCCATTCCAAGGAGGATTCAGGTGGTTTTGAATGCCAAAGGTGGTCCCACACCCTATTAGGTACATAAAACCTTCTTTTCCTAGGTGTTCACATTATTCTGTACAACCTCTGTACATTAATTAATATTGATTTTGGCCAATAAAAAAAAAGGTTGTTTAGGGGGGGACTGGATCTGCTACTGACTGTGTCATATGTGTGTACAATGATCATCTGGTTGAAAGCAGAAGTGAAATCGTCGCTGAACACTACACACCATTCTTCAATCCAGGTTGCTCGAATGCTACACCACTCCAAGTACTGATGACATTAAGTGGGAATTGGTGGTAAATGATGTAATGGGCAACCTGCATCCAAGTGCTGTTTCCTGTAGATGGTTTAAAATGGTTTGCCACGTAATTGAGTGACTGATGCATGGTATCAGTGCTCTTCTTATGGCTGAAGTCAGTTTTGTAAAGGCCTGTGACTGTATCACATGGTCTTTTCATCCTGTAGTTGCTCTAGGGTGCCTGATTCCAAACCTATGGCTGCACACGCCATTGTTTTGGAACAGTAATGACGAAATGCAGCATTATGGTGGCCAACATGTGACACAGTGCTCTGAGTCAATCAGCTGTCCAGTAATGCTTCCTATCTCAGAATTCATTAGTTGGTGATAATCACGGCATTGAATGCTTCTCTGCATTCTACCTGTGATAGTTTTCCTCCAGGGTCACTTATCAACAAATTTGTGACAATGTTACTCAGAAAGACATATATATTGATATCTTACTTGTGGACCACCCTATTTGTGCTATTGTAACAGCTACAGCTTTTACCAGATAGGTTTGATAGTGGATTCATTTGCATATCTGCACATTACAGTCTTGCCTGCCAATCTGCATGCAAATTGCATCAACTTCCTAGTGTTGCAATTTATTCATTTATTTTTTGACCGAGTGGGTATTTACAGTGTGAAGCAAAATATCAATAAGTTATGCTAAATGCAGTGTTTTTATCATTTAACAGTTCAAATTGTTTCCTTTTCTTTCTCTTCTTTTTTTAACTGAGTGTCTAATAAAATTTGGAAACTTATTTGCTTTCATGATCAGCAGACAACACAGCAATGAAACATGCTATTGAAATGAAATTGCCATTGCTTTTTAGTGCTTGAGACATTTGGTTTTGGCTCAGATTGATGTAGCTAGTTTTCCACACTATTCAGAAACTGTTGCTTTTGATGTTGCCTGTTTGTAGTAGTTGCTTGATAGCATGACTCATCATATAGCCTAATGAATACTTCTCTAATCCTGAGGTATGTTGTACCACTTAAAATTTATGGGAAATAGAGAGATAAGAATTTAATATTTGTTTACAAAGTCAACTGTAACTCAACACTGTGCAACTAAAATAGAAAACCTGCCATATGTTATTCTTTTTTTCCCCCTTTCCTTTTTTTTTATGTTATTATAATGCCTTTATAATAGCCATATTTTGTAATATTGCCTAATTGTGTATTACTTTTTATTTTTCAGGAGCGGAGACCTGAGCTTGCAACCATTTCTGATCAAGTAGACCTTAATTCCTCAACAGGTGTTGCCTCAGACAGTTCGAGTGGGTCTAGTTCCTCATCTTCTTCCTCAGACTCATCCTGTTGTTCAAGTTCTGGTAGTGATGATGAAGATTCTGGAAAGGAAAGCATTAGCGATCGCAAAAGGAAAAGGTAAATGCACCAGAATAACACATTATTTTTAGTGTCTTTTGTGTGTGTGTGTGTGTGTGTGTGTGTGTGTGTGTGTGTGTGTGTGTGTGTGTGTGTGTGTGTGTGTGTGTGTGTGTAGCTGATACCAGAAGTTAACAGGTTGAATGCTTTAATGTGCTCACAAGTTGATCTGCACACAAATGATTAACACATTATTTTTAGTGTCTTTTGTGTGTGTGTGTGTGTGTGTGTGTGTGTGTGTGTGTGTGTGTGTAGCTGATACCAGAAGTTAACAGGTTGAATGCTTTAATGTGCTCAGAAGTTGATCTGCACACAAATGATTAGTGGGGAAATTAATATAAAGGCATGAAAAGGCACAAGTGATAAGCATTTTGAATAGTATTGTTTCATACAAGCAGCACTTCTTTTCTTTTTCTTTTTTTTTTTTTTTATCAGGTTTGACGACCACTTTGAGCAACTCTAAGGGCTATAAGCAGTTGCAGATCCTTAATTTTGGGACACTGGCCCTTGGGAAGAGAGAGAGCCAGTGCTGGAAGGCAAACACATCACCCATGATGCATCTGGGTCTCAAAACAGGGCCCACTTGGATGAATGGCCAGGAGCCAACATTTAGACCACTGGGGTTGCTTTCATTTTAACTGTAGTATTATAAGAGTTAGTGAGGATGCTGTATTGCTCGATAGCCAAAGCTGATCATAGAGTACTACAGTGCAGGAATTAAGTAATGAGACTGAATTTTTTTTAAATGGAAAAGCAAGAAAACTTTCTGAATATGTCATGAATGAAATACGGGATTACACCATATAATACAAATTTTGAAGATGACAATCCTTTTTTAGTGTAAATATGACAAGGTTGGTAAGTCAGATATACCATCCTTGTCATATTTACACCAAAAAAAAAACGGATTGTCATCTTCAAAATTTGTATTCATGAATATATTTTATTTGCAGTACAGTACATTCCTCTTTTGGTATGGAGTGAAGAGCTGATGTCACAGTTCTTTGCATGTCTTCAATGTCTTGAAAAACTTTTCCATTTAAAGGTAGATTTAATTTAGGGAATATAAAGTAGTCACACATTGACAAATCTGGGGAATAGAGGGAGATAGTTGAGTACACACACTTGTTTCCCTGCCAGAAATTGCTGCTCACTGACTGCTCTGTGTGTGGGTGCATTATTGTGCAGATTCTATGCCTCTATGGTAATAATGTGATTCTAATCTGTAGTAAATTTTTATTACAGTTTGAATGGGCCACCATTCCACCTGAGTTTTCCATATTTGCAGTAATGATTGTCATATACGGGAAGAAATAATCAATATTGAGGTTTAATTCCCAATTTAGAAAACGTGAGCCTATTAAAGTAATAATATATCCCTTCACGTTAGGAAATGGATCTTTGTGTTCTAAATTTTTCACAAATATTCATCGCAATACTCTAATCATGGCCTATAATAAAGTCTACCTATGCACATAGGTACATATTTTACAAAAGTAAAGTTACTCTGAGTACGGCAACGTTAATTCTGTATATTTTACGTAGTATTTAACTGTATACTTTGGGATTTATCACATTATTATATACTATGACTCTGTATCATAAATAATTAATGAGAAACCCACTTTTACATAAAGTACAAATGCAGCTGGTTCATACAAGAATACAGACTAAACAAATGACCTCCTTTGTCCTAACAACTCATCTTGTAACTCCGAAATGGTTGCAGTTAAATTTCTAAAAATGACAATTTCTTAATGAATATATCCTCAGATTTATTATTCCTAAGAAATGCACTTGTTACCTACATGACTTACTAAATGGAGATGTTTAAAAGTAGCCTGCCAGATCATAAGAAAGCATTGAAACTGGATAGCACGAAATCACTTCAGCCTAATGTCGCATGATCTGACGGCTCTCATGTTGGTACCATGGCGAGCTCAGTGGCAGCTACTACCAGTGCGCAGTCTATCACTATATATGGTTTAAGGTTGTCAATTGCCACAATGCTTTGGAGAACATTTTCCATTGTTTCTGCAGTCTCCAGGATGTCTTTTAAGTACTCCACTTGTGCATGTTTCTGGTCATCTGAAAAAGCATGCAGAACAAAATGAGCCCCCTCTCTCTCTCTCTCTCTCTCTCGAAATCTTACACTAAAATTTGATGAATTGTATCCTTATTAACACCAAGCTCACCGTCCAGCATCCTTAAAGTCACTCAATTATCATATTTTATGCTTTCACAAACTTTCTCATTTAGTTCAGACGTGTGCACTAAAATTGGACGTCTGGGCCTTTTGTCACTTTCCAAATCTTCCCGTCCATCCTTGAAACATGCATAGCACTGGAATATTTGTGCACGAGATAAGCAGTTAGGTCCATACACATCGCGCAACAATTAAACTGTCTCACATGCAGTTTTGCCGATTTTCAAACACAACCGGATATTTGCTTTCTGTTCCACGACTGAGCCGTGACAATGTCCTTCCACCAAATGGCATCATGCACAGCATAAATAATAATCTTCACGATTATCACGCAAATGCTGTTGCCACCGCATAGCTGATAAATGCAGGGATCGCATTCGTCCTAAAATTCCTAAAATTCCTAATATTTTGTGACCCTCCTTAAATTCCTAAAATTAGACCTAAAATTTGCTATTCATCCTAAAATTTTCGTAAGCTTATTTTTATTAAAAACAACCGTTATTAACGCCAATAAATTTACCATTACGGTAAGGTAAAAAGACCTGTTATTGTAGAAACACAGCCTATATGCTGTGCTGCTGAAGGGAGGGAAAAATGACGCCATCGAGATGCACTTGCTTCGGGGCGGGCGTTCCATTTTTTTGCCTTCGAACAGTTTTCGAGAGTAACAAGAGATCTAAGGGAAAAGGGGAGGGGTCATTTTCACCCCTGGTTTGCGCTTTGCAGACGAACTCCGTGGCACGCAGAAGATCGTACTTTATTTTTGTACATGCCTTGTGGAACCTCCTCTTTCTGCTGATGTTTTGTTATTGTAAACCGCAGGTGGGTGGAAGCAAAGAGGAAACATGTGGTCTTCTTCCGTAACCTCCGGTAATGACGATGGGATGGTAGCTGAGTTATCTTGGCAGGCAGTAGAGCACGTGATCATTGACCTTCGATCATGCGTTGGCGACAGCGACCTTCGATGCGCAATATATCTCGGCTCCGACTCGCTTTGACTGAACTTGCGTGAGATGCGTATGATAGTTTCTGGTTTTACGTCTTTCATGGTGTGTTCTCTGTGCAGGTTCAGTTCTCTAGTGGTGACCTGCTTTTTTTTTTTTTTTTTTTTCATATCTTCTGACATCCTCGCAGCCAAATTTCGGGAAGTTGTCTGGTTTTGCAATATTGGAACGTGTTTTTGTACTTCCCTTTCATTTTCTGGTTAGTAACACAAGTGTTTAAGATGCCTAAATCCAAAACGAAATTTCAAGATGCGTGGCTCGCCAAAGAATTGGACGGAGTGAAGTTGAAAGAATGGTGTTCTGCAACTGAAACAATATTTTCTGCTAAGTGTATATTGTGTTCAGAAATTTTCAATATTTCTAATAGTGGCTTTTCACAAGTAAAAGCGCATCATAAAGAAAAAAAGTTCCCATAACAAGAAATTCCCATAACAATAAATTTGTTAAATAGTGTTCGTGATTCACATAAATTTTATAAAGAGTATGTTGATAAGCTGAAGGAAGAACAATCAAAAAAGGTAAAAGAAAGGAAGCAGAAAGAGAGGGAAAATAAGGAAAAGCAGCTAGAGAAAAAAAGAAAAGCTGAGTTTGATGACAAAATAAAAGAAAATGATGCAGAAATAAATAGGCTTAAAAAAGATAAAGAAGCCTCCCTAGCAGTAATTCAAGAGGGAACAGAAAGAATGCAAAAAGCTGTAGAAAAACAAAATACTGTTGAAATAGCAGTTGCCTCTAACTTGATCATACAAGGTTCAGCTGAAATAAAGAAAACAAAGTAAATTAGTTGTGGTGGAAGCAGAAAAAGATAGGCGTATCAGGAAAAGGTTAAAACAATAATATGAAAAAAGTAATTCAGTGAACAATTGTACATAGTTCTTGGTTTTCAATTACCTTTTTAGGATATTATAATTTAATGTGAAACCTGAAAACTTTCTGTGAAAATCGTGAATTGCTTCTGGTTAAACAGCATATTAATGTTCAAAGTGAAACTTGAATGTGGTAAATATACTTGAATATGATAATAACACGTGAAAAGATAAGAACTGAACATTAGAAGTAAATCATACTTAAACTTTAGACATTAGACGTTATGCAAAAAATTTGGGTGTGAACTTCGACCATATATACTAATGGACTGCGCATTGGCAATAGCTGCATCAAAGCCGCCATGGCTCAAACATTGGGCACGTCATCATCAGACTCCAAATTTCGTGTAAAAATGCTGTTATGATTACTAATTTACATTGCAGAACTTCAGTGTTTTCGGTGTATTATGTGAATGCGCCTCATATATAATGAAAACTCTTCAGGTAAGTTTACTTATGAGCTATATACATGCATGAACGGGTTGTTTACATTTTGTGATTTATAATGTGATGAACATTTGCGAAGAATTTGGAACCTGCATTCCATTTTTTTTTCTTAAGTTACTATATTTTTATATCAATAGCTGCAAGTTTCTGGTTAAGTAATTGAACTTTATTGACTTAGGTATTTAATTCGTTTCTTACCCATGAAAAATCATAGAACTTTCTTTACTATATCGCTCAGAGCAACCATAAGCACAGCAGGTGTAACCCATCTTTTTGACTGTTGTCATGTGATTTTATGTTGGAGCCAGAAATTTTGATGTCATGCGCAGTCTATCAGTATATATGGTTGAAGGGTGTGAAGCAAACTCTTTACAATGTATACAAAGTTGTTTTACTAGATGTATACAAATATACATCTAGTTTTTATTGAAATACACTCCTAAAATTTTCCTAAAATTTTTCTAAAAATTCCTAAAATTCCTAAAATTCCAACCTAAAATTTTCCAGAAGTATGCTATGATCCCTGTAAATGACGTATCAAATAGCCATGCCTTCCTGATCCGTGTGTTTTACTGGGAGTTTGAAAAAAAAAATCATTCTCGTTACTTAATTGCTGCACTGTGTTATGTATAGGGTATCTCTAAAATGAAAGAATAAAGTTTAGTTAGAGAAACATCTTGAGCTTCAGGAATACCAGCTTCTTAAACATTAGAGAACCAGTTGCCTTTGTATATGTGTTATTACTGATCACCAGGTCAAGCCATGGATTTTGGAAATTTTCTGAAGTGTATTTAATTAGCCATTTGGTGAACATAATCACAAATGTAAGTCAGCTTAGTGTATCTGGATCATAAAAACTCACTCCTGAAAGGGTTCAAGAACCCAGTAAGTTTATGAAAATAGGACTTAGCAGAATATTCATGTGGCCCACTTTTTGGTTATATAGTGTAGTTCTAACCTGGATATGGAAAAGAAATGCCTACCGAGTTTGTATATAATGTGAGGTCTATCTTTAAATAAAATTTAATATGAATGGATGTGCATAAATCTATCATGTATCATGCTGATGTTTATTTTACTACATGGCATCAATAAAATACATACCTGGTGCTTAACGCATAGTTCATACACATCCTAGAAAAGTCCTGGAATTCTATTTTGTCCTGGAAATGTCCTAAAATTCTTGTACATGTCCTGGAATTTTATCCATTCCTGCTTTTTTGTCCCTGCATGAAGTTTTGTAGTTGAGGAATTTTCTATTGACATAACTTATGTCTGACAAATTTTCCACCCCCACCCCCTGCAAAATGTGTGTGTGTGTGTGGGGGGGGGGCTGTTGGTCTTCTTGTCTGTTAGGAGGACTGAAGCTGCGTCATTAGTAAAGCCCGGAAGTTGAGGCAGTAAAAATGCTAAAAATAGGCAGGCAGATAAGCGAAATAAAGCGTCAAAATAGGCATCAAAAATAGGCATTTATGGAAGTGGTCGGTCGAACCATTCTGAATCATACACAGGTGTTAAGCTGAATTGGCAAAATCATTTATCAGATTATCACTTACTTATTTTTGCGGTTACACATAAGTACTCAGAGGTGTTTTTTTAAATGTTCGAACGTGAAACTCTGCCTTCTGTCACCTAGGATACGTTTTAGAAGCGAAAATGATCTTTCACTTTCTACGGAGGTAATGGGAGCGTATTTGAAACATGAGGCAGTTGTAGGATCCATTTCAATAGAAGTTGAACTTTCACCTTGGAGTATTTCAGCGATGTCTTTGATTTTCCCCAAGTCATTATTTGCTGAAAGAACTCGTTGACATTTTTCACTCACGATTTGACCCTTTCTCTCTGGAACACATGGCACTCACTAACGTTTCATTCCTTTTTTCCAGCAAAGTAATCATACCGGGCAACTGTGAAAATTGTGCTTGAATAAAAGTTAAATCGTTACGAATGGAATCTTTAGCTAGTATCTGTTAAGCATTGCGTATTGCGCAGGATTCATCCTCTTGAAAACTGTTAACAATTTCAGCAATCTTGTTCAAATTATTTGCGTAATATACAGTGGCTGATATCCATGTACCCCATCTTGTCAAAATCTGTTTAGGCGGTAAAGCAAGATTTGGTTCCATCTCTTTGAATAAGTGAACTCGATGAGGAGCTTTAAGGAAAATTTTCTTTACATTACTCACTAACGCATCAATATCCGGAAATAACCCACGTACTTCCTCCGCTACTCTGTGGAGAGCATGAACCAAACAAGTTAAATGAAGCATTTTTGCAAAGAGAACTTTCAGGCTGTGGGCAGCCTTTTTCATATAAGGAGCTGTGTCTGTTAAAAACAATAGTACATTTTCATACTTTATTCCGCCAGGCCAAAGAAGAGCTAATGAAGAGGCAAAAAGCTGAGAAATCGTGCTACTATTTGTTTTTGGAAGTTGTTCTGATGTAAGTAAGTAGATAGTTGAGGGCTGAGCAGGTTCCATTTTACCTATAACAACATTTGCCACATACCTTCCCGTGGCATCTGTTGTCTCATCGATACTGATCCAGATATTTTTATCCCTGACATCTTCTCGTATTTCTTTCATTATACCGACGTAGCAGGAATTTAAGTATGTTTTCCGCAAAGTTGCTTCGCACGGAATATTTTCCTTTGTATATTTCTCCAAAAGAAATTTCAGTGAATTATTTTCCAGCTTCCACAAAGGTATTCCATCATCTATAAAAGCATGGCACAAATCACTTGCAAACTGTGACTGCTTGCTCGAAGTAGAAGCGAATGATGAAATCAAACATGTCTTTTTTTCACCCATCTTCCGAATAACAGCAGCTTTATGTTTAGCTGTTGCCAAATGTTGTGAAATGAAAAATTTCTTTTCGTAATTCAGTTTTATATCGCATATTTTACAAAACAACACCATTCCATCAGTGGACAAGATATCACTTCCATACTCTTGAACATACCGACTTAATTTAGCACTGGTTGAAGAAGCAGTTTTCGGCATTATTGTTTCACTTGGATGCAAGGCGAGATCTATTAGGGGTAGCGAACTAACAGAATCTTCCTCCCTTGTTTTGCACTTATGTTCAAGGTCTTATGTGTGTACGTGCGTTCTTGGCTTTCACTCTAGCTTGATTGGTTACAATGTTATCTGGCTGGAATTGGCTACTTCCGCCATGCGCAGAAACTATCATCTAGGATTCTAGGGAGAGCAAAACATAAAATGAGATGCCGACCATCGCAGACTCTGCGCATGCATCTGCCACCGCTGCTTAAATTGGAGCACCTCGTTTTGAATGTACCGATTGTACTCGTGTTTACTTTCAGATGTCTGCCGACTGTGATTTCATTTTAGAGAAAATGCCCCCTACCTTATGGTTTGTACACCTATACCCTAAAAAAGAGTTTTTAAAAGAAATGAATAACTTTAAAAAAATTACGTGTTTACCCGGAAACACTACGTACTGCATGCTAGATTGTTATAAAAACTTTGATTTTATCGCATTCTTAAGAAGAAATCATTTTTTAATAGTGCATTTGTTGAGTATAGGCAAAAAAGGCATTAAAAACATAAAAAGGCATTTTCTTCAAATATGAGCCGAAAAGGCAAAAAAAGCATTTTAAAGCATTTTGCCTCAACTTCCGGGCTTTAGTCATTAGCATCTTTTACATCCTGCTTATTATCACTTTGTCTGTCTTGCAGGGAGACTATATCTCTGCAATTATTAGTTTGATTTGTAAAATTCTTTTTGTATTGGGAAGCTTAAAAATGTAAGAATGATGATCCATTCATTCTGGGTTTTTTTTTACCCATGCACAACTTCTCCACTAGAACGCAAATGGAGATCGTATCGAATTTAAATTGCATTTTATTTCATATATTTGCTTCTGAATATTCAATGGAAAAAAATTATTTTTCCTTTTAATTACATTTATATCAAAGACTGTTTTAGTTACAGCCCCTTTTTCAAATTATGCATAAATTTTCTACTAGGGGAGTAAAGGTAAATTGTGATTTTCCCAATATCTCCGCTTCTAAAATTCCAATTTGAAAAATTCTTTTTGTGTTGAATACAGCTCTTAAGGGAAAATGTTTTGCATATAAAGTCTCATTTTTGTTAAAGAATGGTTTGTCCACCAGGGAACATAAGTGTTTATTTTTGCTTCTGAAATATATTTGCAACAAAATCTGAGCTGGAAACTTGACTCAAAAAATTCTTCCGTGAATCGATACCTTTCACCTCGGAAAACTTTTTGAGAATAACTCCTGCTTAAAATAGTGCGTAATTTTTCCACCAGGGGCGTACACATATATCTTATTTTTGTCCATATCTCTGTTTCTAGGATTCCGATTTGAAAAATTCTTTCTTTGTTGGAGAACATTTTCGGTGCGAAATGTTTCTCATATAATTTCAAATATTTCTTAAAGCACAAGCCTGCCACTAGAGGGTGTAAGTTCACGTTTCCATTTACAGCAATATCTGTGGGACTAAAAACCCGATTGAAAAATATTCTCTTTCGATCAGATACTAACTAACTATGGAAATTCTCTATGTGTATTTTCTTCCCAAAATAATGCAAAATTTCGCCGCTAGGGCGCTCAAATATTTAATTTATTTTTCTCAATATCTGTATTTCTAAATGTCTGATTTAAAAAAATCTTTTAACACCAAATGCCATTTACCATATGGAACACTTTAGGTTTCTGTTTCATTTTAGGTTTCACAAATTTGTTTGTATTTTAGGATAGATCACAATTTTGTCGCTAGGTGGTGTTCATGTACTTTCATTTGCAGTCTTACCTCTGCCTCTAAAATCCCTATTGAGAAATTTATTTTTTCACTGTATGCCATTCGCTATGATAAAGATGGAGAGTGAATAAGATCTTTGCTACAATAAGATCCTCTTCAAATAATGTACAACTAGGGGTTGTAACTAGGTCAAAACGGTTTTTCTTGCTATCTCTGCTTCCATAGATGTATTTGAAAAGTTCTTTTTCCTTAGTATAGCTTTTGCTATGAAGAATGCTTTTCACCTATTTTCAACTTTTCCATTATGCAAAATTCTTCCCCTAAAAGGCATAGAGTTATCTCTTCTTTTAACTGTTCAATTTGAAAATCTTTTTGTCTCCAATACCTTCCTTCTGCTAGGAAAAAGTTTTTTGCGCCATTTGTAAATTTTCGTAACATACTTTTTTAGCCATGGTAGAAGTAAATAGCTGAATATATATATATATATTTTTTTTGTTATTTTAACCTTTACTGAAATTTTCTAATGAATACTTTATATAAAAAATTGCCATAAAATCAATTTGCTTTAAAATATCAGAAACTTAAATCTTGTTGTTTCTTGGTATTTTATGAGCTAGGTAATCACTTTGCATCTTCTATAATTAGTTTTCTAATCATGCCCAGTTAAATTGCCTTGATCACTAATGAATGCAGTTGTACACAGCCTTTGGACTGAAGGTTTTCCCGTTATTCTCTTTCATTTCACGTTGGAAATTTTTGTGCATACTTTGTTTGCTAGCGAGTACAAATTTAAAACATAGCTACAGCATCAATATTATGTTGAAAATTCCTTCCCTAAATGAAGTGTAACACAAATGCTTGCTCCCATGAACATGGTTCGATACTGAAAACTACCTGTTAGAATAAATAAAAATCTGAATTTCTTAAAAATGATGGAAGAAAAATATTCAGTTTTGCTATATCCAAATGTCAAAATCATCTTGATCTTGCATGTGGGTTAACATTAGAAGCATCATCATACTATTTTGAGTTAAGCATACAGAATAATGTGTAACTTTTCCAGAGACATCAACTGGAATGAGTGGCTCATTTGCTCTGCACCATCTGATTTGTTTTTATTTAAGCTTCATTAATTTTAATTTTTCTTTTTTTTTTTTTTTTTTTTTTTTTTGAAAAACAGTTGTTTCTGTCATTTGTTTTTCTTTGATCTGTGTTAAGCTACTGCTGGTTTTATATATTTTCAAATTTGTTTTTTCTTTGAGCTGCAATTTCAGTCGGTGCTTATTTTATTGCTTTCCTTTCCCTTTCCAGTTATTAATGTAGTGGTCTACCTTTTTTGCTTTTTGTGCCTTTTTTTTTTCTTTTTTTTGTGTGCTATCTATGTATATAATATGGGTGGGCTGTTACTTATAGGCATTCTGTGTATGCTGTGGCAATCGAGGTTGTACTTTCAGTTTTATATTTAATTTAAATTGTCTTTAGTAGTTTTAAGTGATATGCCTGTGTTCATGAATCACGTTTTGCAGATGGTTTTCATGATGTTCATTCTGCTTGGTAAGTATGGAAAACTTCCAGTGTATTTAAAATTTAGTTTGTTTCCTTTCTTTCCTTTTTTTTTTTTTTTTTTTTTGTGGGGCAGGGGAGGGAATGGCTGTATTGAAGATTTTCACATCAGTTATTTTTCTTACATCAAAATGTGTGACTGTATTCTTTTATCCATTTTAGTTTTCTATAGATTATCTTAGAAGTTATTTTTCCTGCATCCAAAGTGATTGGCTATTTTATCCATTTTAGTTTTCTTTCTTTTTCTTTATTATTGTAAAAATGAGTAAATATGCTCACTTTTTATGTCTGAATTTAAGGTGGAGTGCATTGCGATAGAAAAGTAAAAATGTGGAGTTTTTAATGTGGCTACGTCACTAGCTATACCACATCCCTTGAGTGACTCTTAATTCAAAGGGAATAAAACTTTATCAAAGAACAAAACAAAAGCATACTGGAAGGTGTTGACTAAAGGAGGACAACTGATTCTAGGTAGACATATACATGATTGTATGCTTACAGTGACATATTTTCCGGTGTTGTAGGTCAACAATAAATGTCTTTGATGGTGACCCATATGAATTGGGCTGGACCACTTGCAGGCAATTTTTAATGCCTACATACATAACATTGGTGGATATTCATTCATTTTACAAAATTCATGCAACTAAGTTTTCCAATATATAGTTTTCACACAAGAAATTAGCTGGCCAAAATTAGGGATGCAAATAGATATTTTTTAAGGTTGGTACAGTTGCAAATGCTGTGCTGGAAGTAGCATATTGATAAAAAGGGAAATTTTTCAAGTATGGTTTCTTCTACTTATGTAATCAAAACATGTTGAGAAACAGTTGGCCAATATAAGTATCAAAATTGGCTTCTGGTCTGGAAAAAGAAAAAAAAATGGCCTGTTGCAGTATTGCCATCATATAAGGTGGAATTGATGTAACAGCACTGTAGGAATATTAATTAAGAATACACCAAACTGTGCAAGTTGAAAGCGCTTATAGTATAAGTCCATTCATTTACTATTGTAATATGATATATATACAAATTGCCAAGTTTTTCACTGTGCTGGAAGACATTTTCAAAGTAGTGCTACACATAAATGACTTGAAAGAGCCTTCCTGTAATATAAAACTTGGTATTTATATGTCTAGCCTCTGCCTTGAGAGCCTCCTGGTGGTGGGCAAAAGTTTGGTGATTTGTGCATACTATATTTACGGAAGTAAATAAATGAATTTGTACAACACTGTGTTCCTGTAGGTTTTCTGTATGTTCAGACTGTTAACCCTTTAACCAGCTGGAACAAATTAACTCGGGGTTAGCAAAATTGCCTGAAATCAGCCGATCGAGTCTATATAAATTCGCTGTCTAAGAAGTGGGCCGAACTCGACAGGAATGAGTGTACCTGCACATCAGAAAGCGTTGCTTTTCCCTTAGGTTTGTCATACAAAGTGGTTAATTAGAGGGAATGATTTTCCTTAATCATTCCTATCGTATTACCTTCTCTCCCGCAAATACTACAAAAATTGCGAAGAACCTAAGAAAGGAGAGAAAAGATATTAGAGTAACTTGCTTCTACCCAGTGGCATGATATCTGTGTCCGGGGGACCAGCCCTTCCCAATAATTCCTTGGGCCATGATGCAGAGAATAAAGCACTATAAGACTAAGGACCATAAGGGGAGTACTTACTACCCGTGACAGATATATAGTTGATTCTTCTGAGATGAGAGAGGGAAAGTAGTAATAGCTTTGCCATAGCTTTCATATAACCCGGCCAGTATGTCAACACTTCTGTTTGAGTAGGGCAGACAATTTTGGGCACATTTAGTTCAGATACATCGGCCACTTAAATGGTTAAGCATTGTGGTTGTTTGGGTATAAGGAGTAGAAAAAAAGAGGCAGGGGTTCCTTTAATGATTGTTCCATTTTACATCCTACACACAGTCTTTATCTTATTCTGATTCCTAAATTTTCAATAACTTTTCCCACCATAATTTGTAACTCCTAATCTTGCTGTGTGAACAGAAAAATCTGAAATCAAAGAGCAGTGGACATTCATTGCCCACTGCTCTTTAAGAAAATGTGAATGCAGCTGTGATGCATTTCCTACCATTAGTCATCCAGTGCTCTTCCTGTCTTCGTTGTTTTGGTTCAAGCTTAACACGCTGTCCGACATAGCAAATGCCACACCACAGGGCTTGAAAAATACCATGCCTGAGACGTACGGGGCAGGTTTAAAAAAAAAAGTTTAGTTGCACAGTCCAGGCAACTAAATTTAAATAATAAAGTTTGGAATTGAATTTCCTACAACAACAAAAAGACAGTCGTCGCATGTCTTGTTTCATTTCACTGCTAATCGCCGGAAGTTGTATTATTGTTACAGAGTGCCAAGGACAGAAGAAAATCACTTCTTTAATTATGTTATGCTGTAGGTCCAAAAATTGGAATCATATGTAGTTTTGCTCCAAATGTTGTTTATAGTCATTGACAGGATGCATGCCTATGATGGAACTAGCCTCCAGTGTTTAGTGACAAAGGGCGAAAACTTGAACGAAAGAAACAGGGTACAGCAGAATCGCTAAATTTCGCAAATACCAATTTCATACATACATCATACATATCACTAAGCTGTTCTCTGAGTTTCAAAGGTTATCTCCAAAAAGAAATACAAACTACCAAATAATTTTTACTATTGCCGTATCAAACTTCTCCATTTACAGCGATCTTGGCATACAACTTGGGCTTCACTGACATCCATCACGCGCCGTACACAAGATCTTCTATACTTCACACTCATACTCTTTATCTCATGCACACTCCTAAATCTGATCCTCCCATGACTTCCTTGGCCTTCCTCTGCCTTTCCTTCCTGCCATTTGGGCTAAAAAGATTTTCTTAGTAAGCATCTCATCACTCATTCTTTCAACATGCCCAAACCACCGAAGCATATTACTCATCATTATCAATAAAACTTGAGATACATGCTTTTGCGCTTTGAACCTTTTGAATACAGACCCTTAAAGTGGAAATGCAAAACACGTTAAAAATGTTTATCATATTTTTTAACTTAACAAATCAGAACCTACATTTTTAATCTTAAAAGATAATTTTTTCTGGACATCCAGCTTTTATACCTGGGCAGGAAAATAATTTCTGCACATGCCCAGCTGGGCATATATCTTTTCAGATATTTTTCAAGCCCTTCACCAGGAAGTATTTATTGGAGCACCATAGAAATTGGTGAGTATGTGACAACAGTTGGATTATATAAATGATTGCAGTTGCGAACCAATCACATGATAGGTGAGGGAGATAAAACGGGATAATGGCATAGCGAAGTTTGGTTGTTCTCACCAGGGCATGTGGACCACTGCATTAAGTGATCTCAGTGGCAAAAAACACATGTCAGCTGCGTGGGCAACGTCATCAGGAATCCTACCATCACACGAACACCTTTACTACAGGCTCTGTCGTACAGCTGTGTATGGCTAGTTGGTCCCACCATTGCATTGAGATCTAACAACTGTTGGCAGAATGTGAGGATAGTGGTTGGATGAGGGTAATGTGTGTCACCTCTGTGGGATTGGTGCACATAGGCTGACGTCTGAGCTCCTCAATCACAGCATTCGATGATAAGCTGTAGCATCCTGATAATTTGCAGCTGACGACATTTGATTAAGTGTTCAGGAAGCTATGGACAAACCATGTCTGCATGGGCTGTGAATCTCCAATTGGTTGAGGCAGGTTTGTGCTCTCGCCACCCATTTCAACAACTGCCACTCACCACAGCACATTGTCGCAAAGGTTGCAGTGGTGCTTGCCATTCATGCACCAGATGTGTGTAGCAGGACAAATGAAGCCATGTCATATTCAGTGCTGAGTCTTGCTTTTGTCTCAGCACCAATGATCTCCCATTGAGATCTGGAGATGACGCAGTCATAGGGCTGTTCTTGCTTTCGCTCAAGCATCATTCTGCTTCTCAACTTGGTGTCATTGTTTGGAGCACTATCAGTTACAACAGCCGCTTGCCATTCATACACATAGCGGGTACAATGGCAGCACAATGATGCATCGGTGGGGTGCTACCATACATTTTTTTGCCATATCTCCTTAGTATCCTTGAAGAGCCCATGTTCAACAGGATAATGCCCACCCACACACTGCCAATATCAGCAGACAATTGACTACAAGGTGATTAGGTGCTACCCTAACTAGTGCTATCCCCAGACTTCTCTCCAATACTAGAGAATATGTGAGATGTCATGATAATTAACACAGTAATCAGACATCTCTGAATTGACTGTATTTTTACTGTTCTCACGTAATGTCAATCACTCAGAAAACTTTAATAAAATTTCGTCGCCCTGGAGCGGGAATCAAACCCGCTTCTCCCAATTACCGTTCGAGCATGCTAACCGTTACACCACCCAGGATGAAGAAGTCCCAAGTATCTGAGTATTAAGAGCATCGAAATATTCTCCGACCACATTCTTAATCGAACCAAACTGTGCTGCCATCTAGAGATGTCATTGATAGAGGGCTTGAGCCTGTGCACAACCCCCTTGCAATGTTAATAAGTTGTGGGAGCAAACCAACAACACATTGTCAGCAATACCTCAGAACACCATCTGGGAATGTTTCCACTAAATTAAAATGTTGTGTTGCTGAATGTATAGCCCCCCCCCCCCTTCAGCATGGCAATCATATGACTGACTGATTCAGACTGCATTATACTGTCTTCTCACCCATCACATTCATGTAATCCTTCAGAAATTAAAATGTGTCTTTCCCACCTTGTTTATATGTATGGTAAGTTTTGTCACATTTCTCGCATTCCTTCATGGTGTGGCATTTTCTATATCGAGCAGTGTATTTAATGAACGTCATGAGTATTTTTTTTGAGTTTCTAAATACAGGGTATTTCAAAATGATTGCCCCGATTACAAGTGACAATACCTGGTTTATGAACATAGATACAGAGATCACACTGTTACACAATAAAGAAGAATGTTTAGAATTTTGTTTCCATACCTTACAAATGTTCTATGTGACTCCCCTGGGTCCCATGGACAACATCTAAATGGTAATCCATTTCATGCCATACATTATAAAGCATGTCCGTAGTCACTGATGCCAATGTAAGCCGAATGCAGATCTTTAGTTCCTGCAGTGTTATCAGTAAAGGTGGCACATACACATGGTCTTTGACATATCCCCACAAAAAAAAAAAAAGTCACAAGAATGACACTTTTCAAACTCCAGCATGCAGAATGCCTTTTCTGCTGCGGTCGCCATTTCTTCCCACTGGCTTAGGCGTACGGGCAGCTCACTTTCCTGTGTCACCACAGCAACGCATGCAGTAGGTTCCAATAAAATTCTAAACTTCCTCCTTTCTTGTGTAGAGATATTAGCTGTCTATTTATCATCATAAACACATTATTGTCATTTGTAATTGGGCAATCATTTTGAATTACCCTGTAGTTGCCTACCTTGATTTAGGTGCGGTTGTTTCTGGATATGGTCAAATTAGTGTTTAGGAAATTGAAAAGATGAACTCGAGCACCTCCCACGTCATGTTTTTAGGGAAAAGTGACTTGCATTCACAAAATTCTAGTAGGGAAATCGTTGACAAATGCAACACTCCACCACCACCAGTAATAGTGAGATGTTGAGTTTGAATCAACTCATGAAAACCATGCCATTCAGGCAAGCACTTGTGCAATTTAAGATATGTGCAGAGCCTTAGGTGACTTGTGTGTGCTGTTTTGTGAGATTAGACATTTACAAAGGGTAGTAATGAAATTTTATATTTCTGCAGCACAAGCTCACTGAAAAATGGACCACTCACTTCCTCCAATCAAGTCCTGAATGATATCTGTGACCATCAGTTGCTGATTAGTTATGTATCCCTTGTGATGTGCTGATGATCCATGGCTTTATGTCTTGGCTGTCAAATAGAATTTTGGATTGATTGATGTTTGGTTAAAAAAATAAATTACTTTTTGAAATGCTAGAATTGTGATTTTATACTCAGACACCTTTGAATGTTGTTAAACTCATCTTCAGATGTTCATCATATTCTAATCAACAGTTAACACTGGGAGGACATTGTTACAGACTTCTGGTGATCTGTGGCAAACAGGAATTCACTACTTTGGGAAAGTGTGTATTATTAGAAATAATACACATTGGTAAGAGTACTGATTTTGTACTCTGTATGTTGTTTAACAGAAGGATGACTTTCCCTTTTTGGATTAAGGAATTCTGTTGCATCAAAAGCTAAAACATTACTTTTTTTTTTTTTTTTTTTTTTAAGCAAATACCATTAAGCTGAATTTCCATAAAATTTGTTTAGCAGTCTCACTAATTCGATCCCTTAATCTAAGTCTACTACTTAGAGACTGATTTCCTTATCATTAATACAATTGCTTTTATCTCATTATTGTACTTAGCCTTTATAGACTATCCTAATGGTGATGTTGTTGGTGATCTTTTTTTCCTGTTGGGCAAGTAATTGTTTCTAAATATTCCATCCTGGTTTCTCAGTGGGAAAAGACGAACACATTGACCTGGCAACCTCCTATCCTCTGGCCAGAAAATGTCTTAAGCCAGGAGGCCAACAGGTTGGTTTGGTGTTTAGTAGCCCTCTTCTTTAGCCTTTCTGTATGTAGACACAAAACTGTTAGATGTTCCTTCGTGTATTTTATGACTGTTGCAGTGTCAGTGAAATGGTGTGAATGAAGTATGTATGTGTAAACATGCTTTGCTGTCTGAGGTCTGACAAAGTTCCCAGATGGGTTTCTTCCACTTGGGAGATCAGATGTGCCAACTCTCCGGATTTAGGCGAGAGTCTCCAAATTTCCAGCCCTTTCTCCCGCCCTCCAGAAGAATGTCAAATTCTCCTGATTTTTACCAAGAATTAGCCGTTAGGGTGGTCGCAATTCTATCAATCACCGTGATTTTTAACCTTATGTGAAATCTTTATTTTTGCGTCGATGCAAGGCGGCATTACAGTCATCAGTTTAATACTTTTCCTCTCCTCCTATCTGCAAAAAGAAAGCTTCCCAGTGGTGCAGTGGTCTAAGCGCTGGCTTCTGACCAATCGTCCGATAGGGGTCGGAAAAAAATATGCTTTAAAATTTTTTCTCCCAGTCCGATTGTCATATGACGCCTTCAACTCACTTACTCTGGCACTAGAATGCCGGGGAAGATCGGTAATTGATTGACAGATGGGAGCTGCCCTACCTTCTCCTTGCAGTTCAGTCTTTCAACCCAATCGCCTCAACAGAGATTCGCGCATTCTAAGTGATGATAAACAGCTGAGTTGGGGAGAATTTACTTAACAGCAAAAGGGAGTAGTTACAGTTGGCCTCACCTTGTTACGAAAGGCGATGTTAGTACGATGCTTTTTGTAGTCTTCGTCTTCGCGCACAACCTAAAGAAGAAACAAAAAACAGTTGGCTGCTATTTTATTCGTCAAAACAACATGCGGGCGATTTTACGTTTTCATTATCTTGTGGAATCGACGTATTTGAAAACGAATTTCAGTAGAGGAAGGGAGTGTTGATTTTTGCACTGTTAATTTTTTCCCTCCAGAACTCGTAGTGGACCAATAATATTACTTCTAGAAAATTGTTCCTATGTGTATAAAATGTAGATAAAAAATAGCGCTTGTGTGATTTTATGAGCTGTAAAAATCTCCCGATTTTCAGATTTTGAAGGTTGGCGTGTCTGGGAGATTGACAGAATTGTTTACGAAGCAGTTCAGTGTGAACAGCTTGAACTCTTGTCATGATATGTGTGCAATAGTGAGTTAAATGCAATTCATCTTTGAAATACACAGTATAAAGGTGAGGACGAACATAAACCAGTTGCACATCTGTTGAAGCACATACATGGAAAATACAATTTATTATTCACCCTGCATCTATCCAAAAACAGTTGCTCTGCCTTGCCCCACCACGGTAATGCAACCAGCTAAAACCCCATGCATTCTATAAATAGGTTAGGTACATACCTGCTGTATAGCATACCAGGAACCACAATAATGAGTAAAAAATGGTGATTTGATCAAGTTTGAATGTGGGCAGATAATTTGTTTGAGGAAAATTCGATGCTTCATCTCTGCTATTGCAGAGCGACTGGGATTTCCACGTGTATCTGCCACATGTCACCAGGACTGTATCAGAACTGGCGAAAACTGGAAAAAATGTGGCCACAATGGAGAGGATATTGTTGGCATTCAGTGAAAGTGTACCAGTGAAGGTTTGTGCAAATATTATTCAGCACATTGTGGCATGACTGGGTTATAGCAGATGCCATCTACATTGAGGTCCCTTGTTGAGACAACACATCACCATTCTATGAGGCTGCGGTAGGCAAAGGAACATTGCCGCTGCACCATGGAAAACTGGAAAAGAATAGCTTGGTCTGGTGATTCAAGATTTCAACTACAACACACCACCAATAAATGGGTGCATGTGTGGTGTAGATCGTATGAGGCCATGGACCTCAACTGTTTAGTTGAGGTGTTACAGGCCTACAGGCAGTAGAGGTAGTGTAATGTTCTGTGGCACATTTACATGAGCCTTTTTGTAGGACCCCATGTATCTATTGACACCACCACACTGTACACCACTATGCCATCATACTCTTAGACCACCTATACCCATTCATGGCTATCCATTTCCTGCAGTATGTCTCCTTTCAAGAAGACAGTGCCATGTCTCATTGCACCCATTTTATAAATGTCTGGTTGGAGAAGCATTCCAGTAAGTTCACAATCCTAGAACGGCTCTTTCTCACTCCAGATTTGAACCCAATTGAGCAGCATTATGGGATGAAGTGGAGCAATGCATTTGGTATTGAGCCTGAAACCCACCATTGACATCAAATAGACTTAAGTCTTTGACATTTTATAGTGGATCCTTTTTAATATTGCATTGAAGCGAAATTACCTGTCCAGAATTTTGATATCTGTGGTTTTCTTCAAACTCCAGGTAAAAAAATTAAAATAACCCTGTTAAATTGTATACATGGACAGTGGATGTTTTTTTGACCTTGGCATACAATGGCAATAGTGGACTGAACTACTCCCATCCAGCCTTGCAGCTTGTGATTGAAATTAGTTTCTACACCAAATGGAAACTTTGTCAGGCCTTGTATATGTGAATATTTACCTTTCCGCAGGTAGTTGAAATATTGATTCCACAACTTAAAATTTAAACCCTGCATACTTAGAGAATTTGCAGTTACCCTGAATCCCACCTCACTATTAAAAAAAATATTCACTGTAAAATTTTAAGATTGTAAAATGAGAAACTATTACTGACAAAATTTTGCAGATACTACTTTTAAAGCAAGGAACACCATTTATATGTTGTATCTGCCCAAATCCAAAATAAAGAAGTTTTCCAAAAAAAAAAAAAAAAAAGAAAAGAAAGAAAAAAGAAATACATAATGGGGGTGGGAGTGGGAGAGGAGATATATTTTGAGGTCCTTAAATGTGGTATAAATTATCATAGAATTAGTGAACAATGAATCTTCACAAATACCTTGCAGAAATATAAGTTTTATTAATTTATTTTTTGTAACACTGCTGCATTTAATTGTTGCCATGTTGGCTGTTCCATCCTTGAACAGGAGTCAAACCTACATTTGATTTCCTCCCCAGGATGATAGAGTTTTGAAGTTTTCTGAGGAGCTTGTCATGTGGTAACAGATTAAATATAGCAATTCTATGCCAAAAAATAATACACTCAAAGAACTAGCATTAAAGATGCTTCTGATGGTACACAAAACAAAATTCCATTATGTATAGTATGTGAGAATAAATGAAAAGATGTCTTTGGCAGCATTTTTTTTTTTTTTTTAATGTATTGTTGCAATCAACAAGTAGAAAAGAAAGCAAATGTAAAGGTAAATTCTTGAAGTTGGTTTTAATGAATATTTTAATGGAAAGCACTGCACTTTTTGCTCCAGTGCAGTTTGCAGTTTTTATGCTTTCTATCTTTGGTATTCAGTGGGCCAAACACAGTGAAGGAATGCCATTCTGAGACCACAAAAGTTGTGGTGCACTTAATTAATTGTCTGTCTATCATGGGTATGAGTGGGAGAGACATCCTGTGGAAGAATGCAGTAAGAAGTACAGCATCACCTTCATGAAAAAAATGAAAGCAGATTAAAAATTCACAGGGATGTGAATTTTTAATCTGTTTTCATTTTTCCGATCACATTCCTTGCAAACTGCGGGGGGGGAATACCTTTGGCGAAAAGATTGGTAATTATCTTTTTTACTGATGTCCGATTGAAAACAATATTTAATTTTTGTTTGATTTGGTATTTGAGAAATGAAATTCGAATGTTAGTTACTTTTTTCTTTGTGTACATCACATATGTGATGGAAAGCGATTATGTGAAAAGAGTGACGTCATCAATGATATAAGACCCTTCTCTCCTATGCTCCTGTCTGTCTGATCTCGTGTAGATTCAACTCCATGGTTGACCCACGTTTTGTCTTCACTTCTCCTGAAGAACTAGAAAAAGTTTTATTCTTGTGATGCCATTGATGGTATCACATGATTTCATTTCACACTACTTCCAGAAAACCGGTCATTCCAGTACTTGCATTCCACCTGGGTCGATATTGAAGTTTATCCTGTCAGTTATTCTTTTGTTTAGAAATTTTATAGGTGGTAATAAATTACAAATTGGAAATAAGTGTCTATATTTTTTTCTATTCAGATTCAGGATCTATAACACGATATTTTGCTTTAATTGCAAAGAATCTATAACCCATTTTTTTTTTTTGTACTATTTAGCACTTTATGTTTTTATGGTTTTTATATTTCCAATGGAGGGTAAAAAAAAGTTGAGTGAGGACTTCAGATTGTATTTGGTTCTAGTTCCAGTTGAAAAAAAAATCATTTAATCTTTCCTCTGAGTTCTTTTGGATATTTACAAATGTTTCTGACCTCTTGATTTTAGTCAAGACCTCAATGTATAGGAGGATTAACAAAAGTTTTGTTTACTTCTGAAGAATTTAAATGTTAAAAAACAACATTTAAATTCTTCAGAAGTAAACAAAACTTTTGTTTATCCTTCTGTACATTGAGAACAACAAGCTTTGACTAAAATCACGAGGCCAGAAACGTCTGTAAAAATCCAAAAGAACTCGGAGGGAAGGAAGATTAAATAAAAATTTCTTCAACTGGAACTAGAACCAAATGAATATATCTCGGTAAAGCCTTCAGTAAGGGATTTAATACTTTAATACATGCTAAGATTACATTTGACGAAAGAAAATCGAATTTGGTGAATGGATTGGTGAAAACTTTAAAAAGGCCAGAACAACAACTGTGGGATTCATATTTCATTTGTATAGTCTGATGGTAATAACTGTACATTATGCCACCACACAGAATGTTGAAAAAGTAGGTTTTTTTTTTTTTTTTTGTATAACATAACAGTTGCTTTGCAACCTTATCAGTAAGTTTAAGTGTGTGTGTGCTGACTAATCCTTTCAACAACTTTTGCCCAACTTTATTGTGTGTATGTGGAAAAGAACACTCATAATACATTGTTTTAAACAACAGTTTCAGGGGGGAAATGTACTGAAGATAAGTTTAATTTGGCATACAGTATTTAGGGGCGCTGAAAAATATGGCATCTAAATTGTAAAAATATGAGAATCCAAACTTTTAAGACCAATTGTATCAGGATAGGTATTTTCCCCATGATCGTGAATGAAACTTGGCAAATGTTGTTCACCCAGACTTTTAAAATGTAATGAATTCATACATGAAAGATGTCAGTATACTTCCCTCATTTCAATAAAATTTAGGCATGCAAGTTGTGTGACAGAACTACATATTACTAAACTGTTCTCTGAGATTCAGAGGTTACCTCCTCAAAGAAAGCTGACCTTCCATATTGCAGTTTAAAACTGATGGAATTAGTACTGATATCAGTTCAAAAAACGTCAAATTCAACGCTAATTAATGAACATTATTACTTGCATATTACATCAAATTCATTAGCAGAAATTCGCAGAAGTCCTGTAATTTTTTCTTCTGTTCTTCACGTTTTTTTTAAATTCGTTGAAAACCAAGGTATCCGGACTCCTTAATCTCTTAAAACGTTCAGGTGGTATCGTACTGAGGGTGAATGGCTCATTTATTTAAAATACGAAATAAAACAACATATAACTTATTTCTTGATAGAAGACAAATGATGCATTCCGGCATACACCAATGAGGTAACAATGATATTATATTTAATGAGTGTATGCCGGAATGCAACTGGTCAAAAGGAGACTGCACACCAATGAGGTAACAATGATATTATTTTAACCCTATCATTTGTCTTCTATCAAGAAATAAGTTATATGTTGTTTTATTTCGTATTTTAAATAAATGAGCCATTCACCCTCAGTACGATACCACCTGAACGTTTTAAGAGATTAAGGAGTCCGGATACCTTGGTTTTCAACGAATTTGAAAAAAACGTGAAGAACAGAAGAAAAATTACAGGACTTCTGCGAATTTCTGCTAATGAATTTGATGATGGAATTAGATTTTACATACTGTTGTTTTATCAAACATTCCCCATTTACAACTATCTCTGCACACAACTTGAGCTTCACTGACATCTATCGCAATTCTTACACAAGACCTTTTGTACTTCATATTCATTATCTTTTTTTCTCATGCAGACTTTCCTAAATCTGGTTCTCCCATGATTTCCCTAATAACATTTTGCTTCCCATTTGCTCTGTTTGTTCCCAGTGGACCTTTCAACTGCCAAAATACCCCAATGTGGCCAAACAAGAACACAGATTTAATATTTCATCAAATTCGGGGGAAGAATATTACCATCCATCTATCTTGACTCTGTATTTGGATTCTTTGACAACTTCTCTGGAGAGTATTTTCTCAAAAGAGAAGGAACCTTCATTTTATCTTTTTAATTTACTTCTGCAAAATACACTCATCGTCAAAAAAATAGTTGCACCCAGAAGGACGTGTCGGATTGCAATGCTATTCGGGAGGAAGGCAAAGGTTACCAGGAATAATAAATGATTAAACATTGAGACTGGTATGGTCAATATTTATTGAGCTATATGCCAATAAGTAGTGTCTCTCAGTATGGCGTCAGGCCACCATGTTTGCTCACACAGCATGCCAGACATCTTGGCAGGGGGTTGTACAGGTTCCTAATGGTGTCCTGCGGTAAGCCATCCCATGCAGCTTGAATCTTCTGATGCGGTTCCTGCAGATTGTGTGGTAGGGGTGAAGTTTGGATAGCACGTCCAATAGCATTCCACTTATTGTCAGTCAGCAATAGGTGAAGTTTGGATAGCACGTCCAATAGCATTCCACTTATTTTCAGTCAGCAATAGGTCTGGAGATGCGGCTGGTCATGGCAAAGTGTGAGTGCCATGAAAGCAAGTTCTTGAAACAGCAGCAGTATGCGGACTAGCATTGTCCTGTTGGAAAATTGCCCGGGAGTGAGCGTTCAGAAAAGGTAGGGCCAATGGTTGCAGGACCTCATTAATGTAACGTTGGGATGTCAAAGTGCCTGTAATGAACACACCAGAGAGCACTGGAAAGCACCAGGCAGTGTGAGATAAATAATTTACTGAAAAAAGTGAAGCACCATGAGCTAAATTAAACGCATCCAGCTGATGCCACCAAACAAGCCGCATCACCATCTCTTGGTATTGATATTTCACTTTTGTATTTCCCCTTGTTTTATATGCAAATAACAATTATTCAGTTACCCCATGAGAAAATTAAGTGCAGAACTGAAATCTTTAGCACATAATTTTAACTTTGGTTTTGAAATTTAAACCGTGAGATGATTAGTTGTAAAATTCAAATCTTGAATTCATAACTTCATAGTTTTATAATTTACATTCTTGTTATTACATATGTGATAATTCTTTCTGATAGAACTGATTTGACTAGTAGAACTGTCTTTTAAATTGTGTAAATTTTAATTACATCCAAAAACTTAAATTGTGAAAATATATTGCAAACTTACTCAGCATAATTCAATTTGCATAGTTAAGTCATGTGTAAAAGTACATTTGTGCACATTGCCATGGTCCAACCTGCAACTATCTCTTGCCCAGCCATAGCTAGCTAAAAAAAAAAAACCCCGCAAAAAGGACTGCCTTAAATAAGTTGACTTTCTTGCTTTAAGTTAAGTAAATAGTGACAGTGCACAAACTTTAACAACACAGTGCAAGTTTAACTGTTTAATGAATTCTCAATTAATTAATTCCAAATTATCACACATTTTCTTTACAGGTCAAGAATACATTTACCTTGAGACACTCTAGCATGCAAAGGAATATTTACCAAATCCAAAGAGGGTCTTAGCTTTGAATACATATACCAGTTCTTGGGTTAAACATCCTTCGACAACACACACACACACAAACCTGGAACAAAAAGTAATAGTCCCGCAGAAGCCGTCAGCAAAATCAACATCAGCGGTGACTTAGCGTAGACACTCCTCCGCTGTATTGACGCTCACCAGCAGGTAGAAGCAGAACTGGCACGCTTGGCAGTGGTCCAGCAGAGACCGCAGAAGAATCCATCCAACACACACGGCAGTTCGCATCATTTGCCGGGACTTAGCATAGAAATATCTCCGTTGTACCGACATTCACTGGCAGGTAGAAGTAAAACTGGAACATAAGGCAGTAGTCCAGTAAAATCCATTGACAAGTCCAGTCCCATCACACATGGCAGTTCACATCATCAGCGGTGACTTAGCGTAGACACCTCTCTGTTGTGCCAACGTTCACCGGAAGGTAGAAGTAGAACTGGCACGTAAGGTAATGGTCCAGTGGAAGCTGTCAACAAGTCCATCCATCGCACACACTGTAGTGTGCGTCTTCAACAGAGACTCGGCATAAACACCCCTCCGCTGTACAGATGCTCACCGGTCAACAACTGAAAAGGGTCAACTTCAACATCCTCTCATCAGTCACAATCTTCCACTGCTACATAATCTACATCAGATCAGCAATCTAGTCAACAAGCTAAACTAAACAAAAGACAGAACCAAAAACCTCCAACAAAATGCACTGAGAATCTCAATTCCATGTTCCTTTATCTAACTCTAGAACAAAGAACTCATAGCTATGTATTGCCGAAATATGCAAATGCCCATGAAAGGACAGTGACCAAAGAAAAAACTCCCAAGGAAGTGCGTTGAAGCCTATAGATTCCCTCATATGCTCCTATCAAATTACTCGTAACGTGACAACATGTCATTGTGTTGTGTATGCAATTGGTAAGGTCATTAAAAATGTTTGGAAGGGTGCTTAAAAGTGCTTGCTTTTCGTGGGAGAAAAAGAGTGGGAACCCCTATGTGACCATATGCGATGAAATGAAACATTTACTTACCTGTGTTGTTAAGAACATCAAACAGAAGTTATCACTCTTTCCACGTTTTATACAGGTTGTTAAGGGTTCAGGGACGTTGCCAAAGGGATGCTAGAGTGGGCTTCAGCCCACCCTGAAATTTGTCTTGCCCACCCAGTTCAAAATGTGCCATTTTTCAATACATGCAAAATATAATCTGGACTTTTTCAAATAATAAGTCTTGTGTTTTATATCATGTAGCCCTACGTATTTTTCCCTAGGATGTGCGTTGTTTACATCTCCATAGAAAGGTTATCAAAATAACATTCAAAGGGCCATGAAAATTCAGTTGTTCTCCACTCTTCCTATTCCTCAGTTTAAGCCTTTTTCGTGTTTGTATGGTCAGGGGGCTAATGAGGAGGGTGGATAGGAATTCACTGAGGGAGTCACTGCTAATTGCTCTGCTGTTTGTTTTCTTCACAAAAATAGGAGATTTCAACACCAACAGTGAAATCTAAAGCTGCACCAGCGCTCTCAAGACTGTTCCGGGACAGTAAAGTGTAAGAAGTGGCCGAGGACTGTTATGTAGGAGAGGAGTACAAGGCAAAGTCGCTGGCTTGAAGGGAGTTCAGGAGGCGTTAAAATTCGATTTAGATAACCAAAAATGATATTTTCCTTTAAATTATCCAAGTACAGTACTATTTTCGTAAGCAAAAATGCTAAATTTTGAAAAGCAGTTGAAGACAATGCATTCAGGAAAAGCAAGAAGTCAAAGGTGATATTGGAGTAACACTTGTATCTGAAACCAGTGGCATAACTATTCAGATCCGTGTGCGTGTTGGTGTCAAGGTCGAGGGGGTGAGGAATTCACGAATTCCTATGAAGTGGGCAGTGAAAAGCATTAAAAATTAGTTCTTTCGGTGTTCCATAAAAAAATTATTTATTTTTAAATTGCTATCGAGCTTGCCCCACCAAAAATAATGCTCGCCTACCCGCCCTTGCTGATTTTGAAGTCTTGCGCCGTCCTTGTAAAGGTTCATTCACTGGACAGGTATCTTATGTTAACTAAGATTGAAATGTTACACCTACAAAGGATACATAACAGATTTGTGTCAGTAATGTAATATTATGCTATTAAAAAAAAAAAAAACTTCAAAATTTAGTAATTGATTTTCTGCTCTTTTTTCCTTTTCTATTTTAGGAGATGGTCTTCTAGTCATGAAGATGAGAGACAAAGTCAGAGATACAAGAGATAACACCGGTAGTACTGTAGGCAACATGTTAAAAATTAGGAAGTAACTGTCAATTAGCCTTACTTTTAAGCTATTTGATGCTTTGAACCTGATTTTAAAGAAACCACCAAAGTGTACCTCAGAACTCTCTCTTGAAAGTGCTTTTGCTTCCAATGACGTGCCTCACATTTTCAAACATGTTTGTTGATTTGTCTACTTTGTGTGGCGTAGCATATCAAATGGAAAACTACTAGTGTGGTATTTTAATTAGGAAACTATGTGGAGTAGAAATAGTTGATTTTTGTGGGTGTCATTGCCACGAAATGACGATGTTGCAGTTATATGCCTTTATTTCTACTTTTGATTTTCCATTTTTTACTCACTGTTTAATGCTCCATTCTCTTTTGTCTATTCAACACCACGTACAAAGGGGAAAGAAAAATGGTTTTTTGTTTTTTTCTCACTAGCACACCAAGTTGCAAGTTCTAGTCATCTCTTTGTTGATAATATCTTCCAACATTTTTGTTCTCTTTAGACCAAGTCTTGTATTACTTAATGATCTGTTTTAACTAGTGTGTCTTAAAATTTCTGTGACATCTTACAAGAATTGGAATTCATTGAAAGCTGGAGCTATGAAGGTTATTGAAACAGTTTGCATCCAATATATTTTTTTACTAAATAAAATTATGAACAGGACATAATGATGAGTTCATATGGTCATTGATTGTGTTTAAAGATCTGTGGGAATTGGAAGGAAAATCAAGTATTAACCATTCTGTAACCCTTCTTTCAACTGCCTCCTAGTATAAATGGTTTTCCTATTGCACAAGCTAAACAATTATTTGAGAAAACTGAATTCAACTTGTTGTTTTCCATGAAGTGAACACTTCAGATGGTTTGACGAACTTACATTTTGGTGAAAGAAAAGGACCATTATACATTGTGACTTAACATATTAATTTGCAATACTTGTGTTTCTAAATGAGCCACAGTAGAGCTGAGTAATATTTCTAACTGATGTAAATATGTGCTGGATATCGTAAAGTTTTTTGTGTGTATGTCAAAGGCAGAAGTATCAGCTTTGCAGTTAAAAGTGTTGTAAGAACAAATCAGTAAAAAAAAAAAAAAAAAAAAAAATCCTCCAACTTGAACGCATTTGCTGATTAGCTCTGCATTGGTGCTCTCCTCCAAGGGAGATATGTACACAGTGGACCAGAAATCCTTGACACATTTTAAACATTCAAAATAAGTATTTTGGCTCATGGAAGCAGAAAGTGTCATACACCAGCATGCTGCTAAATATTGTTAATAGTCATAGAGTTGAGTTACTAGAATACCACCTCAACTTGACAACTGTGTTTCAAATTGATATATGTGTGCATGTACCATATAACCCCAACAAGAGTGCAGTAGGCTGCATCTACTGCACTCTTTCCCTAATGCACTAACTTGTAGTAATTAAAAACATTTAAGACTTTTAAAAACATGCTATTATTGAAAACTCTTAAGTAACTAAACTATTTTTATCTTTTATTTACTAAGGGCAACAGCATCCAAAGAAAAAGAAATAATGGCAGAGCCATTTTGATTTGCTGCAATTGCTAGGCTGACTTACAAAGTTTTTTTCTTCTTCATTAATGCACTTCATGTATGCACCTCATATTGTCCAATGCACACCAAAGCGCTATTCGACTTCAGGACTTGTGTTTTAAAATGCTTTTATTAAATAGATACAGTTTGACACTTTGCACACTTGATGCATATACATTATACTTGACATAACCTCATAGGAAAAAAGGCAAGGAGAGTAATTAACTTTTTGAATCCTGGTTGAATTCACATCAGTTCTGTTCATCACATTAATTGTTGTTCTTTGTGCCATAGGAGTTATGTTATTCATATCTTCAGCTTTGTATCTTAAAGTAATTATTTCTTAAAGAATGTCCAATAAATTGTAACATACCTTCATGAAGTTCAACAACCTTTTCCGTTCCTCGTACTTCTTTCCCGATTTTGTAAAAAAGAAGAAAAAAAAAACTTGGGAGAAAAGCACAAGGAATGAAGAAGGTTGCTGAACTTCATGAAAGTATGTTACGATTTATTGGCCATTCTTTAAGAGACAAAGCTGAAGACATGGGCCATGTAACTCCTACAGCACAAAAAACAACAAGTAACATGATGAGCAGACCTGATGTGAATTCAACTAGGATTCAAAAAAGTAAATTACTTGAATCCATGAAATGCTACTCATAATGACAATGGGACAGTCATTAGAGTGACTTTAAGTTAAGGAGAGTAATGTCTGGAGAGGGGGAGGGGGATGAGGCACAGAATAGGCCCATCCTGTCCAACCAGCTGTCTGGAAATTTCATGTTTAGGTAGTCCCGCACAATTTTACCTCGATGTGGCAGTGAACCGTCGTCTTTCCAATTGATATTTGGATGCATGCGAAAAATCTGAAGGACCACAAAATTTTGTAACATGTCTAAATAAACTTCTTTTTGAGTGTGGATTAAGAAAAAAACAGAAGGGCCCAATAACACGGTCAACCATTTATCCATACCACACGTTCACTTTAGGCTGTCATGTATGTACTCTGCAACATGATGGCGATTCTCATATCCAAGTATGTTGTGGTGATTAACCTATCCCGAAACATGAGAAGTTTCTTCATGTGTAAACAATATGTGACGTCCCGGGGAGTAGCCATTACAAATGCATGTGGTGGATCAGTGGCATCATCTGTTGGTCTGCAATCAAAATTTCTAGAAACTTTTTCAGTTGCCATAGCAAATGCAGCAAACCGCTTACCTGTATTGTTATTACTTTTATTTTATTGAATTTTTGAAATGTGTCAAAAGGACTTTTTGTCTATTCTATGTTTATCCACAAATTTTAAATGTGTCAAGGACTTTTTGTCTATGCTATGTTTATCCACAAATTTTATATGCTACTAATTGTCCTCATTATCTGTTACTGTTTTTACTTGTCTATTTGCTTTTGATTTGTGGTGTTCCTAGCTGCCCTTAAAAGATCATTTGATTCAAAATTAGTAATGCAAAATATTACTATATTCAATTAAATCTGACAAATGGGTGTAGTATTGGTTCATATATTAACAGGAGATGGTTTATTTGAAGACCAATCTCAAAACAACCAATAGTAAGTTTAATAAATGGTAACAACACAAGCCAAGAATCAAAACAGCATTTTGAGATAAGCAGACATTTTATCTATATAGCTGATCTTGCCTGTAGTGAGCAGAATGTATCCTTCATTGCACTTAATGTCTGATAATTTTTACGTATTATGTACAGAATGTACTGTAGCATGTATTAAGGAGTTTCAAGTGTGCTAGCATCTTTTGGCATGCTGTTCCATGTTAAGTAAATTAACAGGGCCACAACTAAACAAGTGATGTATGTATGTAACAGAACCTTCAGGATATTTTTTCAATAAAAATAACTGAAATATGTTTTTATGGTTTTTCCAATTTGATTTTATTTCCTTTTCTTTTTTAACCCCCTTCTATGCTGTGATAAAAACACTCACTGTTTCATATATGTAATTCATAATATTGCCATTGAATGCATCCTCATATATTGCTCCAAATAATTAATTTTTGCTTTAATTTTTATTGCATAATATATTGCAAATAATGTTTGCTTTAATTTTTTCATTATTCCTATGTCTTTATTAATATACAAAATTAACATTAAGAATGTCAAAACTGCTGTGTAAATGAAATTAATTTTGCCGCCCCGGTGGCGCAGTGGTCTAAGCGATGGCCTCTGATCATTCGTCCGAACGGGGTCCGGGTTCGAATCCCGGCGAGGCATGGATGTTGTGTTTGTCTTACGGCACTGGCTCTCTCCCTTCCCTGGAACCAGTGACCCTAAATTAGGGACGGGCGACTGCTTATAGCCCATTGAGTTGCTCACAGTGGTCGTTAAATCTTCAATCAAAAAAAAAAAATTATTGATTTAATTTCAAGATCAATAAATAACAAGCATATGAATGCACCTAATCAATACAGTCTATTACAAAAGTCTGTTTTTATTGGCATAAGCAACTGATATTGCCGAGCTTTCGAACACATACAGGTGGCTTTATTGAGGCAGACTAATACTAGTCTATGTGGAAGAAGACTTACAAGAAACAATAACATTGAAAAAGAAATACTGCCACTGTGATTAACACAGTAATCAGATGTTCCTGAATTGCCTGTATTTAGTGTTTCTCATGTAATTAATCACATCAGAAAACTTGAAAATTACTTTGCCCTGGAGTGGGAATCGAACCCATATCGCTTAATTTCCGTTCCATTATACCATCCAAGACGACAAAGTCCCAAGTATCTGAGTGTTAAGTATCGGAATATTCTCCGACCACTTTCTAGTCGAAGCAAATTCTGCTTCCTTGTATCATTGTTAAGTAAATCTCTGGTCATTCAGGAAAATTGTGTGGAAGAATTACATAATAAACACCCAGATCTCTCTGGAACGCTTGACATCACAGCAATGTCTGCATTGTTGCGCCATCATTTATCGATCAATTCGTGTGTGCTCTCACTATGTCAAAATGATTGCCTGCTATATAATAGTATGCGATCGCTTTTAGATGTCAAGGTGATTGCGTGCTAATTCAAAAACATTGGATTATCAATGACTCAAGTTCTGTTTATCTGATCTACAAAATTCGAATTAAAATCTTAATATCACGGCAAGTTGAGTTTGTATATTAATTTAATTTAGCACAATTCAAATATGAATTTGTATGATTTAATTATTTTTTACTCTTTTATTTTAACTAACTTTCTGAATTTAGTGCTGATTATATTGTACATTTTACAAAATATCGGTCAATCTAAATGCTCTGACCTACAATAGAAACTGAAATCTTGAGATGTCAAAGTGAGCAAAGTTGCGTCTAAAAGCAGATGTCGCTCCAGCAGCACATTGTCGATAATTTAGATACACTGCTGGCCACCCAAAATGCAACACCAAGAAGGGCACGAGATAGCAAAGTCAGATTTACTGGGCACATAACAACAGATACAAAGATGAAACGATTGAGCTTACAGACCCATGCGACTTGAGGAACACGCAGACATCAATAGTTTGTGTGGCCCCCATGGCTGGCAATAATGGCCGCTACATGCCGCAGCATTGAACGAAAGAGGCTTTGGATGTGGGCTTCGGGTATGTCGGTCCAGGCTGTTTCCACAGTTCATCAGGTGTAGCTGTGGGTGGTGCTTGCCAGGCCACTCGGTTGCCGATCAGTGACCAGACGTGTTCGATGGGCAACATATCAGGAGAACAGGCGGGCCACGGCAGCAGTGACGCCTGGTGGGCCGTGAAGAATTATTGCACAATGCGTGCCACGTGCGGGCGCGCATTGTCCTGTTGAAACGTGACCGCTGGCAGGTCCTGCAGGTAAGAGAGGACTACAGACTCCATAACGTCAGAGATGTAGCGGTGGCTGTTGAGTGTACCGGCGATGCGTACCAGAGGGGTGCGGGTGTCGTATCCAATTGCACCCCAAACCATAACACCAGGCGGCGGACCGGTATGGCGATGCATAATGCAGGCGTCATACAGTCTCTCGGATCCGACTGTTGTGGTGTTGCAGGCAGAAGTGGGATTCGTCGGAGAAGACAATGTCGTGCCATTCCGTAGTCCAGGTGCGGCGTTCAACGGCCCACTGCCGCCGCGCTCGCCGGTGGTGTAACTTCAATGGTAATCGGAGCAATGGCCACCATGCGGCAAGTCCCCACTCCTGCAGATGATGTCGAACGGTACGTGCTGACACAGGTTGTTGCGCAACACACTAATTCCTGCGCTAACATTCGTGATGTAGCGATGCGAGCCGTCAATGCCCGCTGCACAACATGCCGGTCCTCTCATTCAGTGGTGTGCCGCGACCGTGGCAATCACTCACGTCGGTCCGTCCGTCCCTCCTGCACCCACCGAATCCATACTCGCCTCACTGTGGCTGGATGTCGTCCCACACGGGCGGCGATGTCTCGATACGATAAACCGCTGTCGCGATAAGCCACTGTTCGTCCTCTGTCGAACTCCGAAACGTGCTGGAATGACTGCCGTATTCTGCGACGAGGCATCAGGAAGCTTCCCACGCACATGTCCGGCAGCACAACACACTTCCACTACTTACACCCCGTCTTCTGTGCACCCTTCTTATTGTGCTTCTTGGTGGCGTGCTGGGCGCACATGATTTGCGTATGCCCTGCAATGCTAATTGTTTGCATGTCCTCTCGCGGGCGACGCATTCTGCGAATTTCAGGCCAATCGAATGCTTCCTTCTTGGTGTTGCATTTTGGGTGGCCAGCAGTGTAGTTCCGATTTGTGATGCCAGATGTGTTGCATTATTTTGTAGAAAAAGCTTTGTTATGAATTTTCAAACTAACCATCGAACAGGACAGTCTAAAACAAGCCGTAAATGGAATAACAAGTGTGCCAGAGAAAAAGTCCAAGTTTTTACTATATTTTCTTACAAAAAGCCGGCATCTATTTGATTTGTTTTCAATCTGCTTCAATTAAAAACTTCACCCCGTCTTAGGAGGGGAAACATCCCCTATATATTAATATTTATTTAAAGCTTAAAAACAATCTTCCTAGGATGGGCTGTACGCTAGTGTTAATAATAGTGACGTATTTTCCATGTATTATGAGAATATTTCTTCCACACAATTTATGTTTAGTTAACTTTAAATTGTATGTAAATTTAAAATTTCCACGTGAAAAAAATCAAGCAAACATAAATCTTTCAACTCTAGGATATCCATCCAGATGTGATACAAATCACACAAAACAGAATCACTGCATGCATTCTCTGTTGTAATAATTTTGATAGGCTCTCTTACGGCAGTCCCAATTTTGGGTTGTGTGTGGGTAAGGTGACCAAATTTTTAAGGACAAAATCAATTTCAATGCAAAACTGAGGACAATTTTGTTTCAAAATGATAACGTAATTGAGGACAACATCTGATACATCATGGTGAAGCTGAAGGTTAGCAAAGAATATTATAACCTGTATCATGATTGTCCAGTTTCATGGGAAACATACGATGAATCTGAAGGATGATTTTCCAGTGAAAAAAGTATAAAATAGAAATCAAATACTAGCATGCAGAATATTACTTCTGGTACATTAAATTCTACTTAAAGGGTGCAGCACATGCAACAAAGCTACATTTTGAACATGTACTGAAATTTCATTGATTCTATTACAAGAAAAAATATGTGAAGCCAGAAAATTACTATACACTGAGCCAACAGAAATCATGGGATATCTGTATGCTATCTCTTTGAAAACGAATATTCTGAGTTCGATACATTTGAAAAAACAGTTTAATGAAAAAGTATACTGAGCAAAAGTTATAGAACTCTCAATGGAATCTACCAAATGCAACTAAATTTAGCATCAGGGTCATTCCACATCAAGTCATCCAATTTTTTTGCAAAATGTCACCCACCGACTGATTAGAAGGAAACTCAGCTGGTAGGTATGCTTAATAAAGTTATGGAAAAATCCTTTTTTTCACCCCATATTTTTTAATATACAGTGTTCCAAAATTTAGCTGAGCACTGGCTTCAGCAGCAGTGCAGCGACATGCCACGTTTTACAAAACTTGCTGTAACTGCTACTCTAGTGAATTTAGGAGGAGAAAACTTGAGGAGTTCGTGGAAAAGGATTCACTGATCTCGAAACTATTTCAGTTTTACTAGAAACGTTAGATAAGTAAGCACCACCTAGTGGTGAAATGAAAAAGTACCATAAAATTTAGCTATTTTATAACAAGCTCTGTAGAGTATTGCTGTAGCATGATGGAGCTGATTTTTCTTTTATACTGATCCTTGACACATTCTGTAAGTTATTCAGGGGGGGGGGGAATGGTGAGTATCAGCGTACTTTCACAGATGTGTAAAATTATTTGAAATGCACGTGGGTGTTTTCTCCGACTCTTCAGCCATTTATTATTATTATTATTTTAATTATGATCCACCTACTTGGATGTTCAGGAAAGTTTGCATGCATGTTTACATAACAATCCTAAGTCTGAGCTTTTGGCCCCCATAACCTCCAAGATACAGCGCTCAAAAGTTTAGGCCTAACAACTGTTTCATCAGCAAATTCACCCATTTCAAGCTTCCATGTGTGTGAGACTTGGCATCAATTGAATAAATGTGTTGAATATGTCTGCATTTTCTGTTCTTAACATTAAAAGCAATCATTTTAGAAATGATTAAAAAAATAACTATAAATTAATATTTATATATGCATAACAGCCATTTATTATTGTTATTATTTTAATTATGGTCCACCCCCTTGGATGTTCAGGAAAGTTAGCATGTATGTTTACATAACAATCCTAAGTCTCAGCTTTTCGGCCCCCATAACCTCACAAGATACATCGCTCAAAAGTTAGGCCTAACAACTGTTTCATCAGCAAATTCACCTATTTCAAGCTTCTGTGTGTGTGTGAGACTTTGCATCAATTGAATAAATGTGTTGAATATGTCTGCATTTTCTGTTCTTAACATTAAAAGCCATCATTTTAGAAATGATTAAAAAAGTAACAACTAGAAATTAATATTTATATATACATAAAAGTAACAATTATTACCATTAATATTAGTGGGAAATGCTTTGTAACCAATATAGTTTTTGTACAGTTAATTTCCTTGTGTTAAGGACCACTTGGACTGAACTATTTTCATATCTACTTCAGAAAAGTAATATGTTCTTCTCATACTCATGTCACTGGGGGTTGCACTGTACACAGTACATGCTGAAGAGGCACATGGCAACTATCATGAGTTGGCCAGTAAATTGTTGCAACAACAGTATGTGGATGCATGAATTTAATTTTTTGCAGCCCCTTCTTCCTTTTCAATGCTCGTAACCATACCAAAAAGACATTGTCTTACGTGCATGCTACATAATACTGTGTGTAAACCTGTGGCAAATTTCTAGAATCATTGCCACTTCTGATATCAAACTGTATTTTTCATCTGCACTTATCCTTGTCATCGCTATTGTGTTTGATGAAAGTGGACAAAAGCCTCTGTTGCCTGTTACAGCTTTTGTTTTAAAAAAAAAAACATTCCTGTAAATTATTTCACAGAGTTTGAACTTCACATTTTGATATGAAGTGAAACTCTGTTTTTCATGTTTTCTATACAAATTATAAATATTTACTGCTTTTGTGAACTGATCTGCTAAAGGCCGTTGCAGGCTTGCTCTGCTTACAATTCACTTTACTGTACCACCAATGCCATCATAAGGGGACTTGCCATGGCTAGTTGCAAAAAATGACCATGATGCAGATGTAGCAAAATAATTTTTATGCTCACATAAATTTATAAAGCTCTTGTAATGTTTGTATTGAGCAGCACATTTATCTGTAAAATAGTGAACTTTAACAACAACTGGATATTTATTCTTAATATAGTGTATCATTTCTTGCTAAATTCTGTATACCATGCAAACATCATGGTCAAGATCATCAGATGAGAAACAGTGACTGAAGATTTCAAGAAACTGTGTTTCAGTTCTGGATGAACTGTGCATACCTGAGATGTCCAATGATATCCTTGTGCTTCATCTTGTATAAGAAATGAATAGTTCTTACTGAAATCCATGAGAATAATTGCAGTGTCAGACACAAGCTTCTGTTTTAGTTCCTTTAGAAACTTTTGACTGTTCTTTTGCAGTATATGAATGTGGGATAAGTTTTTTTCACTTTATATAAAATCATCCATTGTTGAACTTTGTTTTATTAGTTCTGTTCTGTCGGTTAGGTACCCACTAACTGTATTCTACAATATCATCTTCTTAGTCCTCAAAATTAGTTTTAAAAAAAATTGTCTGTGGATGGGCAATTTTCACAGTGTCTCAGCTTGAAGTTACGATCCTTCAAGTCACAAACTATGTAATCTATTAAAGTTTCATATGATTCTCTTAGCTGTGCAGCACTGAGTAGCAATCTGATGTGCACACACACACACAGAATCAGTACCAGCAGTGCTGGCTAGAACACACCATTTTGGTCTCAGACTGCAAAATTTTGCAAACCCAACCTTTGTATCAGGATATTGATTTTTAAATGTACTATACAGTTCTTTCAAATTGCATAAAATTAGCCATTTCTACACATGCAGATTTCTCCTTATGTTTGTAAAAGCCTGAATTATTGCAATATTTCATTGCTTAATTTCTTCCCTTTTCCTGGTTCTGGTATGGACATAATGTCACTTTCCCTAATCATTTTTTTTTTTATCATTATACTAGATATTCTAAAACCTGAAATGTTTTAGCAATCCTTTATCAGGACCAAAATGGAGGTGTTATTGTTAACATTTGGATTTTTCTTTGCCTGTTCAGCGTGAAAGTTTCTCTTTCATCAAAGTCACGAGTATTTCTGAATCTTTGGCCTTTGGCTGTGTTATGCTGGCCTGGGCATCATCACTTTCAGAACTTCGCAATTCCTGTTCTAGTATACAGGCTACTTTATGTTTAACAGTTGATTGAATTTGTTTCGTTTTCCTTCTACCATATGATAGAGAACAGAATATAATTTCAAAGAATAACCAATGCTGCTTATGATAATATTTATTTCCTCCTGTGTTTGGTCCTTTGAAACAGATTCTTATCATTGTATTAAACCACTATCTCACTTATACCTTCACTTTCATGCTGTGCTGCTTTGACCAGTACAGCTGGTAACCATATAGTACATATAAATATTAATTTTCTGTTCTTTTATTTTTTTAATTGTTTGAAAAAATTGTTTTTAATGTTTAGGACAAAAAATGTCAACATATTCAAAACATTTTTTCAATTGGTGCCAAGTCTCACACAGACAGAAGCTTGAAATGGGTGAATTTGTTGATGAAACAGTTTGTTAGGCTTAACTTTTGAGACTGTATCGCAGAGGTTATGGGGGGAAAAAGCTGAGACAGGATTGTTATGTAAACATACATGCTAACTTTCCTGAACATCCAAGTGGGTGGATCATAATAATAATAGTAATAATAATAATAATAATAATAAATGTCTGAAGTGTTGGAGGAAACCCCCACGTGCATTTCAAATAATTTTACACATTTGTGAAAGTATGCTGATACCCAACATTTTTTTCCTGAATAACTTACAGGATGTGTCAAGGATCAGTTTAAAAGAAAAATCAGTTCCATCTTGCTAGAGCAATACTCTACAGAGCTTGATATAAAATAGCTAACTTTTATGGTACTTTTTCACTTCACCACTAGGTGGCGCTTATTTATCTAGCATTTCGGGTAAAATTGAAACAGTTTCAAGATCTGTGAACCCTTTTCCACGAACTCCTCAAGTTTTGTTCTCCTAAATTCACTAGAGTAGCAGTTACAGCGAGTTTTGTCAAATGTGGCATGTTGCTGCACAGCTGCCGAAGCAAGTGCTCAGCTAAATTTTAGAACACTGTATATTAAAAACTATGGGGTGAAAAAAGCTACAATTTAGGATTTTCCATAACTTCATTAGGTACACCTACCAGCTGAGTTTTGTTCAAATCTGAGTCGGTGAGTGACATGGCCTGGATGATTTGACATGGCATGGAGTCTTGCAAGAAAGTGTTTGCTGAAAAAGATGAGGTTTATTCCCTATCTATAAGTATTTTAGTTAAATCCAGTTAAAACAGAAACGATATGACACCACGATTATCGAGATGGCTTTTATGCCAATGCTGGTGATGTTCCGGCAAGAATCCCGAAAGTTTTAATTCTTTTATTTGACATTATTTCAATTTTTGGAGAGAAATTTCAGAAATTGAGGACAAAAAATAAAAAATTGGGAACATTTGATGTCTTCAATCGATTTTTCTGGAATTGAGAACTGTCACCGGAAAATCAGGCTGTTTGATGGTGCCAAACGTTTACATCCTGCTCATCGAGGCATCATGTCGTTGAGATGAACTCGCTTCGAAAAGGGTGCAGTTTCCTTGTATGTTGGAAGCAATATTACAGAAATTCATTTCTTGTTTGTTTGTTTTTTTCACATGCAAATTTCAAATTTACATGCAATTTTAAGGTAACACAAGTCTTCCTTTTCAAACGTTTATATTTCTTGTAAGTCTTCTGCATAGGTTTGTAGTATCAAACTGCCTTGATAAAGCCACCTGTAGGTGTGTGAAAGCTTGGCAATATCAGCTGTTTGTGTAATAAAAAAAATACTTTTTAATATCTTGTAATTTCAAGGTGTTTCCTTCTATCATACGAGGGGATGCTGAAAAGTTCTCGGCCTAACCCACTTCCTGTAATTGTAGCATTATTTTGTCACTGCAGCTCGAAAGCGTGCTCTTTTGTATTGTAAAGTGCAAATTTTCAGACTAATAATAGCCCTTTCCACCCCACCCCCCTCTCTGAGATGTTTGACGTCCTGAACCGAGTCATGTCAATGCAAAGTGTTGAATTTTCGAATGTGGAACTCCGGGCTGTCATGAGCTCCCCCCCCCGAGATATTTGATGTCCTGAACCAAGTCGTGTCAATGCAAAGTGTTGAATTTTCAAATATGGAACTCCAGGCTGTCATGAAATTTCTGTTCCTACAGAAAAAAATTGCAAAGGAAATATATCAGTGTATGATGCAAACATTAAGTGACAAGTGCTCTTCATATTCCACTGTGAAGAAATGGTGTTCCAACTTTCAGCATGGAGACTTTGAGACCAAAGATGCAGCACGATCTTGGAGGCCTTCAACAGTGACAACACCCAAAATTGTTGATCGATTTTGTAAAGGTGGAAGCTCATTATGTTAATTACTGCTTATCTGCCAAACAATTCTGGCTTTCAGCATTGATGAAAATTCCCCACAGCAGGAAGAAAAACTATTTGTAAGGTTCTTTTTGTCTGGAAACTGTCTATCAACGAAAAGTTGAAGACAGCCTGGCATTCTTGCTCTCCCAGCTTTACTAGAAATAATCTGCTATTCGGGAGAGGGGAAGTAAAAATAATGGCAAGACATTCCAAGCATGAATTCAATCTCAGGCTTGTTGAAAACTTAACAAAAATGTTTAATCAAAGATAATCGCTCCAGCAGCTATTGTTCCTTGACCCGAGCTCCTGCAAGTTGCAGTTCCATGAACAAATTGTCAGAGTCTCTATTCATTAAAGAATACTCTTTCCTGCTGATACTCTTTGCCCGTTCTTTTTCTATCACAGGCGTGAAAGGTTTTAATTGTCGTAACCTTTCGTTCACCTCACTCTTCCTTTGTTCGGAAGATATGCCTCGTGTTCTGTCCCCGAACACGTGTCCTCTCAAATCGCTTTCTCCGTACGTCATTATAGACTGCCGGTGTCTCCCTCTGGCTCTTCCAACCACGATCGTTTTCCCCTGTGCCCTAGCTGTCACGTCCTATCACCAATTTCCTCTTTCGTGCTGCTCCCCAGCGCCTTCCGCGATCAGCTCCGAGGTCTTAACTGTCTGTGCTGCTCCCCAGCACCTTCCACGATCCGTTCCCAGCTCTGTCTGTCTCGCTGTGTTCTTTCCTCACTCCTATCCTGAAGTTTTTTTCCCAGTAACTTCTCCTCGCCTCCTGATTGGCTCCCTCTCTTTCCTAGTCGGAGCACGCGTAGAGCAGGCGACCCCCCTACCCTTTTCTCCTTGACCTGTGAATTCCGGCGCTGACCTTGCGCTATCCCCTCACTGACCTTGAGCTCCCCGTGTGCCCTGCAGCTTGCATTCCCCAATCGTCATTACAATAGGCACATCAGAATGTTGCCTGTCTGGTACATTTCCACGTGTAACATCCGTTCTAAGTAATACACATGAAAATAGTTGATCTATAATGTTCATATCTTGTAAGATCAATGTGAGTTAATGTCCATCACACAATTTACATATGTGTATAATTTCTCGCCCCTACAGGCCCCTGCCTGCTGGGCGAAACATGCGGGATATTCCTTTCACATAATGAATGAGTCAGTGCCAGTCAGGTCTTTTCTCTTTTTTTTTCTACACACAATTTGTCATCGTACTCATACACTTCTTTATGTACACATATTTACATTGGCAGTACCACTATGGAGCCTCACTGGGTCTCTACCTGTTCTGTGGCAATTCTGTTTTTAGCAGCTTGTGATATTTCTTTAAAATTCAACCTGGATAAGGCGTCAGCATGAGAAATGAGTTTGCCGGCGACGTGAGAAATCGTGAGGTTGAATTAGGCAATGGCTAGACTCCACCTCTGTAATTTTGAGCTTTGTGAAGCTGCACTAGTTAGAAAAATCAAGGGGTTATGGTCTGACAAGATCTCCACTTGATGGCCAAAAACCCACCCTTCAAATTTTTGTAGTGCCCAAACAATAGCATAGGCCTCCTTGTGGTTATGGTCTGACATCTCCACTTGATGGCCAAAAAACCCACCCTTCAAATGATGGCCAAAAAAACTCATCCACTTTGCTTGTGTGTTATTTAATTTTTTGCTCGTGTAAGCCACGGGCTTGATCCTCCTTCTTTCGTCCCACTGACCTAGGCAACACGCGACTGCAAAAGAACTCGCGTCCGTATGTAACACAAATGGCTTGTCAAATTTGGGTGTGGACAGTACGGGCGTTGTACCTAACTTCTCCTTCAGCGGCTCGAAAGCTTCTCCGAGCGCTGGCATCCCTTCAACTTTTTTTGCTGCCTTCTTCCCTGTCAAGTCGGACAGTGGCTTCGCTATTTTGGTGAATCTGGGTACGTAATCCCTGTAGTGGTTGCATAACCCTAGGAACTTATGTACCTCCTTCTTGGTTTTGGGGGATCCAGGTCTCTGACCGCCCGTAATTTTCCCGGGTCCGGCTGGTGACTTCCTGAGCCGACCACATGTCCCAAATAATTAACTTTCTCTTTGGCGAAGCAACCTTTTTTTCAAATTTTCCATGAACCCCGCATCCTCTAAACTTTTTATGTCCAGCTTTAAATGCTGCATGTGTCCTTCCCAATCTTTTGAAAATATGGCCTCCGGCCCCCTAGTATGCTGGTCCATCCTAACTACTTTTCACCGATGCCCCTTACTTGATGGTGGGTCTAATGGCCCAATAAGATCGACATTTACTATCTGAAAAGGTAGCACGGGCCTCCTAACCGCAGTTATCGGTACCCGGTCGTCTCTTGTGATGGGACGTCGTAACTGACACGCCTCACATGCATCACAGTATGTACGTACGTCTCTCTTAATGGATGGCCAATAGACGGAGTATCTTATTCTTTCTAACGTCTTCTTATGTCCCAAGTGTGCTCCGAACACAGAATCATGGGCTAGCTTTAATATTTGCTCCCTCCTACTCTCGGGAACTACTAACTGATTGGTGTTTTGCCCTAACACTTTTTCCTTATGATGCAGTAATCCCTCCATATAGACATACCCTCCTTTTCCTTCCTTCGCCCACTCGCTCGTCTCTGTTAGCGTTACGTCCTCCTCCTGTTGAATTTGAATTTGTTGTGGTCTGATGCCTCGCCCTCCCGGCTACTCTCTGCATCCTCGCGGCATGGATTACCTCAAAACAATGTCACCTGCTCGCTGGTCTCCTCGTCAAGCACGCCTGGCCCTGATAGACTGCTTGACCCTAACGCTCCGCCTACTTCTCCCGGCGTTGCTCATGCCTCCAGCATCTCTCCACTAGCTTTCCCTTCAATTCTGTTCGCCTCTATGCTGGCACTAACTCCTTGAGTCCCTAACTACTGGGGTCTCGGTTTCTCTTCCTGGACTGAATCCTCCTTACATAACGCCTTCCCATTATCGGTGGCCCACTCTGGACTAGAATATCTCAACGCGGTCATCTTGGTATAATCCTCTGGGGTAACTATGACCTCGTTGGTGAGATTCGGCACAATAGCACAAATAATCTCACTCGTCCCTAAAGATGCGTCCCCGGCCTTCTCTAATCCCGTCTCCACAATCCTAACTTGTAACCTCTTAATTGGAAAAACCGCAGTACGTCCATCAAACCCAGACAAAGTCACTTTCCCCACTTCTTCCATCTGTTCTTCCCCTAATATGCCTTGTCTCACACAATTGAATTCTGCTCCGCTGTCTACCAAAATTTTTGTCTGGTACCCTTGCTCTGTGGCTACCACTAATAATTGCTCCCCTACGGGTATTTCCACTACTTCCATACTACTGCCTGTGGGACCCAATACTCTCCCCATTTTTGCACTAACCTTTCTCACATCCTGGACAAGGTCTTGCTTTGATTCCCATTGTTTCTCTGCAATGTTCTCCTTCGCCGCTACCCTGCTTAGTTTCTTAGCTGCCTCACTTCTCCAATTATACGGAGTGTGTTTACTGTCCTGTCCCTGGGGTATCTTCTGCTTACAATCCAATTTTCGGTGGCCATCTGTCCACATCTAAAACATCTCATTCCTGAATCAAAATAGGAATTTTCTTGATTCCCTGGTGGTCTATTGCTTCCCACTCGACTTTTGAATTCCTGACCTGCCGTTGGAAATTTCCCCTTTTGAAATGGAACTCCACTAACTTCCTTCTTCCCTGTTCCCATTCCTTCCGAGCTATAATGCTGCCCCTTACTGTTGGAGCTTACTTCAAAATTTCCCTTCACCTTTCCTTCTCCCCACTCTAACGCTTCCATGTGGCTCTCGTACTGATCACACAGTTCCCCTAAATCCTTCGCTAGAACTAGCTTTCCCAAGGATCCTCTCTGTAGTAGGTAAGTTTTTAAACTGGGTGATAACAATCCTTTGAACTTATCACAAACTAAAAGATTCATTAGTTGATCAAAAGTACTTATTCCACTGTTCGCTACATAATACTTAAGCGTTCTTCCCATGTGTCCCGCCAATTGCTGGTAACTCTCTCCCTTATTCCTACGGAGGGCCTCGAACTGTCGTAGATAAATGTCTGGTGTGAAATGACTCCCCCAAAATGGCCTCTTTGACGGTTTCGTAGCAATCATATTGCTCGATCGTAAGTCTCTGGAATAAATGATTGACACAATCTGAGTTAAATAGTGCTGTGACTAATCTTCCTTGCATAGTTTCTGGGACTGTATGTATATATGAAAGCTCTTTCTAAGGAATTGAAAAAGTCTAAAACCTCTTCTGGTTTACTAGGACTTTTGGGTAAGGTTTTTTCTAGTATCCTCATGTAATCGGCTAACTTCATTTGATTTTTACCTTGTGCCGACGCCTCTTCCTTTTCCTGAGTTAACTGCAGTTTCTTAAGCTGGAACTCCCTTTCTTCCCTTTTATCTAAGAGCTGGATCTCCAATCTCATTTTTTCTAGTTCCCTTTGTGCCTCTAAATTCCTTTATTCTCGCTCTGCTGCTAATTTTTCTCCTCCCATTCTAACATCTTAAGTTTAAATTGCCATTCCATATCAACTGTATTCTCTTGCATTTTTCTTACGTTAATAGACACTTCGTTACTTGAATTTAAGTCATTTTCCCTGTCATTATTATCTTCTTCCTTCCCTTCGGACCACGTGTCCTCTGATTCCTCACTCTTTTTCCCATCCAAAAGCTGCTCATCCATTGGTATACGCTAAATGTATATATATATATATACAATACACATGCAATAATATAATGACACATTACAATTTCCTGACGATAGCCTTTGCTCTCAACCTTAAAGTACTATTATCTAACATTTGTGTGTGTGTGTGTGTGTGTAATTCATTAAATTCCTAAGGATATCACATTTCCTTTCTTTATATAACAAAACACTTTACAATTCCTACTCACTTTAAGCATTAATTCTGGCACTGAGTTTTTCTAGAAATTACTTTAACTTATTCTTCTACAAAACTAACAAAAGATTTTTTTTTTTCTCTCGGCCTTTTGGCCCCTAACTTCCTACTAAAATTTTGCTTTCCTAACCTTTTACTCGGTATCGACCCAGGAATTTGAATTTCGGCAACAAAGTGGTACTTACCGGAGCTCTCAGGCTCCCCTCTGCTTCTGTAGCGGCTTGTACAGTGGCTCGTGAAGGAGCGTCCTAAACAGGAATGTCGCCCGATCTCGCTGGCCACGCGAGTTGTAATTGTCCGTCCCTTGTTATGGGATTTTCCTGGAACTTCTGATCCTTGCTCTGGTTACGAGCTTTATTCGTCGACTTCTCTGGTCCACCGGTTTCGTTGCACCAAAGTCCTTTCTTTGTGTCACCGCTTTCCTGCCACGTGCTACTGTTATACTTAGGAGTCCTCTTTGTCTGAGTCCTCGAACAAAGTCTCTATTTCGCTGAATGAAATTGCCCTAATTACTTCCACTGAACTCGCCTTCTAACATCCTACCGACAGCGCCATTTCTTCCTGTGCTGTAGGGGTGGAAGCTCATTATGTTAATTAATGCTTATCTGCCAAACAATTCTGGCTTCCAGCATTGATGAAAATTCCCCACAGCAGGAAGAAAAACTATTTGTAAGGTTCCTTTTGTCTGGAAACTGTCTATCAACGAAAAGTTGAAGACAGCCTGGCATTCTTGCTCTCCCAGCTTTACTAGAAATAATCTGCTATTCGGGAGAGGGGAAGTAAAAATAATGGCAAGACATTCCAAGCATGAATTCAATCTCAGGCTTGTTGAAAACTTAAAAATGTTTAATCAAAGATAATCGTTCTAGCAGCTATTGTTCCTTGACCCGAGCTCCTGCAAGTTGCAGTTCCACGAACAAATTGTCAGAGTCTCTATTCATTAAAGAATACTCTTTCCTGCTGATACTCTTTGCCCGTTCTTTTTCTATCGCAGACGTGAAAGGTTTTAATCATCGTAACCTTTCGTTCACCTCACTCTTCCTTTGTTCGGATTCTGTCCCCGAACATGTGTCCTCTCAAATCGCTTTCTCCGTACGTAGTTATAGACCGCCGGTGTCTCCGTCTGGCTCTTCCAACCACGATCGTTTTTCCCCATTCCCTAGCTGTCACGTCCTATCACCAATTTCCTCTTTCGTGCTGCTCCCCAGCACCTTCCCCGATCAGCTCCGAGCTCTAACTGTCTGTGCTGCTCCCCAGCACCTTCCACAATCCGTCCCCAGCTCTGTCTGTCTTGCTGTCTTCCTTCCTCACTCCTATCCTGAAGTTTTTCCCGGTAACTTCTCCTTGCCTCCTGATTGGCTCCTGCCTTCTTCGCCAGAGGCGCTCCATCTCTTTCCTAGTCGGAGCACGCGTAGAGCAGGCGACCCCCCGCCTCTTTTTGCCCCCCTACCCTTTTCTCCTTGACCTATGAATTCCGGCACTGACCTTGCGCTATCCCCTCACTGACCTTGAGCTCCCCGTGTGCCCTGCAGCTTGCATTCCTCCCGGCCAGGAACAACAGCGGTGCCTCCGTGAATACAATCATCATTACAATAGGCACATCGGAATGTCGCCTGTCTGGTACATTTCCACGTTTAACATCCGTTCTAAGTAATACACATGAAAATAGTTGATCTAAAATTTTCATATCTTGTAAGATCAATGTGAGTTAATGTCCATCACACAATTTACATATGTGTATAATTTCTCGCCCCTACAGTGTTCATGACTTGATTTTGTCAGATCAGCAAATCTCGGCTGAAACAATAGCTGAGACACTGGAGATATCCAGGGAATGCGTTGTGTTCATAATTCATGACCACTTGGATTTGCAGAGGATGTCAGCGAAATGGGTGCCTTATTGTTTGAATGCCGATGAGAAACGAAAACAAGTCGACACTTCCAAATCAGTTTTGCAGCATTTTGAGCAATCTGGTGATAATTTTTTGCAGTGACTTGTCTCTGTTGATGAACCATGTTTGCATCACTGCGATCCAGAGACGAAACAGCAATCCCTGCAGTGGCGTCACTTGGGTTTCTCAACGGCCAAAAAAATTCAAGACTCAAATGTCAGCAGGAAAGGTCATGGCAACAGTTTTTTTGGGATTCAGAGGGAGTTTTGCTGACTGACTGTCCCCTGAAGGGCCTCACAATAAATGTTGAATACTATTCCAACTTGCCGTGCCGATTAAAGGAGGCATTTAAAGAAAAAAGGCAAGGTAAATGCACAAGTGCTGGCTCACAAGGCTGGCAAGACAATGGATGTTTTGAGGATCTGGGGTTTAAGTGCATGTACCATCTACCCTACACACCAGAACTTGCTCCATCGGATTATTTCCTGTTCCCAGACCTTAAAGGGAAGCATTTTTCGAATGATTCAGAGGTGATATCAGCAGCAAAGCAGTATTTGAGTGATCAGACTTCAGAATTTTTTTTTTTTTTGGAAGGGTTAAAGAAACTCCAGAAATGCTGTGCCAAGTGTGTTGAACTCCTGGGTGAATATGTGGAATAGTCTGGAAGTTTCATGGCTCTAGCCCATTTCTTTCTTGGTGAAGCCGAGAACTTATCAGCATCCCCTCGTACATCTTAAGCTTATGTTTCTGATGCATGTACTTTTGTCTCTATTGCAGTGGTTTCCAAAGTGTGTGCCGCAGCACCTAGGGAGCTGCGGCATCCTCACAGGGGCGCCGCGAAATATTACAAACCTTACATAATTTTATTTCCATTTTCAATTCGTGATAGGACGCGACATCTAGCGGATCTGGTGCAAACCAGTAACTCACTTAGTAATAACTGTTTGCAGAAGCCTCTACCAATGGTTACTAGATTGCGCTCTACAATAATGTTACAAGCGTGAGATCCCCCCCCTCCCTGCACGATTGCCGCCCGACGGGCTCACGTGTGTGTTGTGCGCGTCCGCTACCGAAAGTAACCTGAGCTTTCACACTGGCCTCGTTCTACAAGCGTCTAGAAATGAAACTCTCAGTCCAGATTTTTCGAGAAGGTCACCAGATCCTTTAAATATGATCATCTGTTGTCATTTGTGACTCATTTGGTGGTTAGCAGTCTGTTATGTTGATGCTGTGTCGGTGAGTTTCGTCGTATCAACTGAGTATTGTTGTGATTAAGTGAAGTGATGTTTTTGAAGCTTTTCTTCTCATATTTATTTTTTAAAATGGATCGGTTTTGACTAAACAGTAAACATCAGTCCATTTACTTAGTTTTTTATCACATCGATCGCTGTGATAAAGGAAATGTGGAGAAGGAAATGAGGGTGGCTGTGTCCAGTTTGATTCCAAGATTTGAGAAAATGTGCGGTGATCAAAAGGCTCATCCATCCCACTAATTATAATTAGTTCATTTTTTTCAATTTCATTTTTTTGTGATCTTCAGTACGTGTTTTATTTATTTTACCTAAGTGTACTTGTTAGAATTTGACATAGACAAAGTGTACTTGTTTGAATTTGACACAGGCCGCCTTCGGAAGACCTGGATTCAGCAAGGGCGCCGGGAATCGGAAAAAAGTTTAGGAACCACTGCTCTATTGGATGAAAAGCTACAATATCTTCTTTGTTGTTTGTGCAGCAGTTTTGTCCAGTTGGAACAAAGAATGTTTTTTGTTTACTTGTCTTTTCAACTTCCTTTACGAAATTACATACTGATATTTTTAGGTGAAAAAAAGTTTCAGGCTTATGATAGTAATACAGAAGTTAGTTGCTAAAAACACAAGCTCTTGTTATTCGGATTACAAGAAAATATCTTTTCTATGGGTGAACAGTCTTCCAAACTTTTCTTGCAAATTAAGGAATATTGTATTCATTAAAGATTGGAAGCTGTTAGATTAATATTCATTTGCTTTCTTGTGTTAAGTTGTTTACATGTGAAAAGTCAAATGTCTGTAGTTTGCTTGTGTACTGAATGAAAGTAAACATCACCAAGGTCTTATGAAAAATTACTGGACGTGATGTTTGCTGTGTTCAAAAAATCAAAATGTAAGTCATCATTGCATTGAAAAATATTTTAGTCAAATAAGTACAATGACTAAGTCAAGAAAAACTGTGCACAGAATGTGGTTATGTTTGTTTCTAAAATATAGGAATATATCGTGCTTATATATTTCAACGTGTCTTTTCAAAATGTGAACCATTTAAGTGTTGTCCTGCATGCTTTAAAGTGACTAAGTATAAAATTATACTAATTTAAAAATACGTAAAAAAATAAAATATTTGCATGTAAAGCATACCTATACTGATTTATTGCCATGTTTATGTTATATATTTCAATTCAGACTTTAAAAACACCATTGATAAATCTTTTTCTTTTCATTAATTTTTTTTTCCCCGTTTGTTTACTATTATGACCTCGAATTCTGATTGCTGGTTGGTATATTTTTGTTGTACAGAAAAAATTCTTCCCACTTCCACTGTCTGAAATTTTCATTTGGATTATTTATGTCTTTATTGTGTACACATACTGACCACTGAATTAGAAACTTTTATTCAATGCTAGGTTGGACCTGCATTAACATAAATTACAGCATGTATGCGGTTTAGCATAGATTCCTCAAGGTGTTGGAGTGCATCTATGTCTAGAGTATACCAGATGTTCACCAGACAGTTCTTTAACTGGCTTAGATTTTACAGAAGAAGACATACTGGTTACTAAATTAGAAACGTTTTACACATACTGTCCACTGAAAAAAAAAAAAAAAAAAAAAATTAGAAACTTGACTCCAGGATCTGTTTTTGTAATATGTCTCATACATACATACATTCTTAATGGGGTTCAGATCCAGGCTTTGTGGTGGCTAGGGAAGATGGTGGAAGTCACTATCATGCTCATTGAATCACTGCTGAACATATCTTGTGCGGTGGACAGTAGCATTTTCATCCACTAAGCAGATATCACCTGCTGGATAAAAAAGTCAACATCGCAAGATAGACTTGATTAGCAACAATGTCTTCTCCATGGAGGACACCCAATCATCAACAATATCAAGAGACCCACTTTGAACTAACATGCCCCATACCGTGATACTACCTCCAGGACGTGAAGGTTGTGTTTACAAGGCAAATCGGTTCCTTTGCTTTATGGGGCTCCTATCAAACTCTCTGCCTACCACTGGTACAAAACAAGATGTGCCGCAACTTGTTGGATGGCATGATTTTCCAGTGTCCAGTCGCGTTTCCCTTGACACCACTTTAGACGAACTTTCTGGTTCTTCGAAGAAATCGGAGGTTTTCATGTAGGCATGCGACAGTCAATACCAATCCTCTTCCACTCCCTGTTCAGAGTTCATTCAGCTATGGGTCAGGAACAGCCTTCACTGAATGCTTCAGTCAATTGCTGCACACAAGAAGTCCTGTTTCTCCATACAAGCTTTCTGAGATGCTGCCGATCTTGTTCCTGACAGATTGTAGTCACGCCACAGTTGCTCCTCTCAGACAAGCAATGTGGGTTATTTTCTCACTGATTAAAGACCCGGGATATCTCACCTTTTGAGAAACCAGTCGGCTCTGCTGTTTTCAGATTTGTTGCTCCAGCTAGACGAGTAGCCACAATAAGCCCTTTATCAAACTCCAAAAGATCCTTTTTTCCCCGATTGTGATCAACACTTCTGATGACCTGCAGTCTTGAATAGATGCCTGGATTACGTAGTGGTGCACTCTACTGTGTATTTTGCATGTGCAGTGTGTGACATTTACATACATATGCATAAAGGTTTCTAATGTAGTGGATGGTGTGTAATTCCACTAACAGGTGTTAAAAGATGCATCAGTTATCCACTGACAGGTGTTAAAAAATATATCAGTTATACCTGTACTTGGTAAACTTGTCATTCTTAACCCTTTCCATTTGAATAACATTTCATCCATACTCACCCTGCACTTACATTTTTCTTTCTGGAGTAGATTCCACAACTTAGCTGTGAAAGATCAGCTTTGGGAAGCTTGACACAAAAAAAAAAAAAAAATTGTCTCGTCAGCCCCGACATACAAGCTGTAGACACGTCATCGGTGTGGCGGGTGACATCCGACTCATGAGCTATTCGGCAATTTTATAATGTCTGGTATCACCCGACCGTTGAGCAGAAAGGGTTAAAGTAATGTCTTTCATCACCAGCTACCTTCAGTGTGACTGACACCAATGAAGAAATAAAAAATAAATGCTTTTGCTAGTTTATGCACCCAAACAGCAAATACTGATATTCACTAAGCTCATATCATTTTTTTAGCAATGGGGAAACAGCTCTGAAAGCTGTACATTGGACATAGTAGTGCCTTCAACAACTCTTACATGTTAAGAAATCTATCCAGAGAAATGGAATAGTGAAGGTTGAAACTATGTTCCATAATGAGGTAGACTCACAGTTGATATCAAGAATTCAAAGAAAAACATTCTAATACCCGTATCTCCAGAAACTAGAGTTGGTTTTTCTGAAACAGGCCAAAATAAAGATCTTGAAATGAAGAGCATCCACAACATGAAGACTATCAGTATTTTTTCTAAAGACATCATAAATTTTTTTTAAACAAAACAGACTTTCATGAAAATTTTTAAACAAGACTGACCTTCATAAAACTTGCTCCCTTACAATGGCCTTGTCAACAACATATCTCTTGTTATAGAGATTTGTTAAATTAAATGCAGTTACAAAAATGTTTTCTGAAACAAAAACAAGCATTTAACTCTAAGCCTCCTGCTTTTTTTTTTTTTTTTTTTTTTTTTTTTCCCTCAGAGTTCTGTTGTTGCCCAAGGAATTGCTATGATCTTTTGTCTGTTTTAGAAATTTCCAACTCTCAGGAAATTGGACAAAACCTATTCCCACCCCCTTTATGTTGGTCTAAATTTTAGTCACTATCTCAAAACAATTTTGCATGGAACTGGTGATGTATGATATTACAAAAGAGAGCTGGAACGGAATTAATGTATAATAACATTCTTTCCATCTAGGAGTAACAAATTGTAACCTGCAGCTGTGTGTACTTTGTTCATTTTGCTGACAATTTTTAAGAAATATTGGTTGACAGATCATGTTGTGCTCAGCAGATACATTCTTGGTTATTAGTGTGAATCACTGAGGAACAAGAGACATTTGTAAACATGCAATAACATGTTTTACCATGAAACAGTCTGTGGAATATCATTATGAAACAAATTAGTAAAATCATGCAATGCATTGATTATGACACGCTTTCCAACATACCAGAAATCATTACTCAAGTTATGAGGAACATGGCTGTGGAATAAATCTCGTTCCTGTGTCCTGACCTTTGACCCCGTTTTGATGATATTCAACAGAACCCGTTCAGTACACCTCAAAAATAACATACTAAAGTTTTGTCGCAATAGAAGCAGTTTTACGCAAGTTATGAGAATAATGGCTGTGGAATAAATCTTGCTTTTGTGCAATGACCTTTGACCCCATTTCATTGATATTCAACAGAACCGGTTCACTATACCTCTGGAACAACATGATAACGTTTTGTTGCAATCGAAACATTTTTTGGTAAGTTATGATGCACAAGGGCAATGGAATGGATCCCACTCCAGTGTCCTGACCTTTGACCCCATTTCGCCCATTTTCAATAGGGTTCGTCCCCAGTGGCTCCCTACCAAATACTAAAATTTCATCGAAATCGAACCATTTTTACGCAAGTTATGACGCATAAGGGCAATGGAATAAATCCCGCTCTTATGCCCTGCCTGATCTTTGACCCCATTCGCCAATTTTCAATAGAGTTCGGTGCCCAGTGGTTCCCTACCATATTCTAAAATTTCATCAAAATCGAACCATGTTTACGCATGTTATGACGCATAAAAGCAATGAAATGGACCCCGCTTTTATGTCCTGACCTTTGACCCCATTTTCAATAGGTTTCGTTCCCAGGTGGTTCCTTACCACATACCAAAATTTCATTGAAATCGAACCATTTTTACGCAACTTATGGCGCATAAGGGCAATGGAATAAATCCCGCTCTTATGCTCTGCCTGACCTTTGACCCCAATTTGCCTAATTTTCAATAGGGTTCGTGCCCAGGTAGTTCCCTACCACATACTAAAATTTCATCGAAATCGAACCATATTTACGCATGTTATGACGCATATAAGCAATGAAATGGATCCTGCTTTTATGTCCTGACCTTTGACCCCATTTCGCCCATTTTCAACAGGGTTCGTTCCCAGGTGGTTCCTTACCACATACTTAAATTTCATTGAAATCGAACCATTTTTACGCAAGTTATGATGCATAAAGGCAATGGAATGGATCCCGCTCCTATGTCCTGACCTGTGACCCCATTTCATTTATTTCCAATAGGGTTCGTTCCCAGGTGGTCCCCTACTACATACTAAAATTTCATTAAAATCAAACCATATTTACACAAGTTATGACGCATAAGGGCAATTGTATGGATCCCGCTCTTATGGCATGACCTTTGACCCCACTTCACCCATTTTCAATAGGGTTCGTCCCCTGGTGGTCCCCTACCACATACTAAAATTTTATCGAAATCGAACCATTTTTACGTGAGTTATCGTGCCGACAGACAGAGGGATGGAAAAAGCTGGAGCATATACGCTTCTTCAACCTACGGTTGGAAAGCGTAAAAAAGATTAGTGGAACTTTTTAAATAATAAGATAAGGGCATTATCTCATCTTTCATGTTTCACTAAGTGCTTATATGTATAATATATATTAATGTATGACTTATATTTATGTTGTTAACATCTTCTTTAGGATGTTGCTTTGAAAAAGTGCATAATGAGTTCCTGATGAAGAAAAGCATTTTTCTGAGTGACATGTTCAGTAGTGTAGTTTTTCTTTTACCGTACAATATTGTGAAACCTGTTCAACTGGAACTTTGTATCTGTTAAGTAAGAAGCATGTCCACTAATGATGTAGTTAAACTCCAATTTTGATTATTGTTGATGGTATCAAATTAACAACTTATGATTAGATTTCCAATTTTGTCTGATGCCTTGCAAGTTGGTAATCATTTCATGACATTTATTAATCCTTAGCAGGGGTTGAAAATTATTTTTTGCCTATTTAGTCCCAGACTAACTGGAATGCAAATTCACTAGTTCCAACTTACTTTGATCTAGTCCCAAGCAAATTAGGATGAAGTTGTGCTCAAACTTAGGAAGTGTTGATAATGCGTACTATGGCATGTAGACAAAACATTTTTTATCTGCCCACCCGATAGAAGCATACAAATAAACATCTATCCTCAGGGGCTGTTGTCTTTTTTTTCACTGAATCCAGTTCAGCAACACTGGAAAACAGGGAACATTGATCAATATTTCTTTTTCTCATGTCTTTCCCTTCACACGCATTGCAGAAGATTCGACTCATGAAATTAGACTTCAAAATGTGTAAGGTTCAACTGCTATATGTATATCTTATCAAGAAAAGGGTGTAAAATATCTAAGAAAGAACACCTGCTTAAACGCCACAGCTTTGGAAAAATAAACTTTTAAACGATAGTTCCGGGCTAATATAAAATATTTTGCTCTAGTCCGAACATAAGAACTGATAGTCTCTGGTGTCGAACTACCCGATTTTTCAACCCCTGCTCAGAAATAAGTTTTAACTTGCCTGTATAATGAGAGAATGAAGTCATCTTTTCCACAATGCTCATGAGAAATTGTATTTTTTTTTTTATTAGCTACATTTCCATTAATTGTTTGATAGCATCTCATAACTTTAAAAACACATTCTTGGGAATAACTGTCAAGCCAAACACATTTTGGGGTTAATTTCATGTGTCATTCCATGAATAAAAGTGAATAAGTGAAGATAATTTGCTGCAACCTTTGAAATTCATATGAAATATCTGTGACTTGGGTGATCTGCATGTCTTTAAATGTAATGTAATTTTTAGCAAATCGGGATATAGGCAATTTTTGTAGATAATTTTAAATTTTGGAGGTGAGTGAAAAAGTACTATTCTCAAGGAAGTACTTACTTATTTATCTTACAGTGAAAAAAATTAAATCATAAGTTTTGTAGAGGTAATTTGCATATATTTGGTGGCCAAATTTTTGAACTAGAGAACCTAGTTCTTCATCAAGACTATGTCCATAGTATTGATGATGAACTAGGTACTAGTCTAGTTCAAAAATTTGACCACCAAATTTTTACAGATTACCGCTATAATTTTTGCAAATTATTTCTCTTGTAATTTAAATTTTTTCACTGTAAGGTAAATAATTAGAGGTGCTGTGATGTCATGAATCACCAGGTACATATTTAGGTGTGTAATACTGTTCAAGAAAGTGAAGGTTAGTTGGCTAACAGCAGTGCAAAAAAAAAAAAAAGAAAAAAAGGAGGTGATAGATTTACAGTTGTACAACTCTGAACTATGGTAATAATGAGAGGAAATATTCTTCAAACACATGGATTATTAGCCTGACACTCGGAGTACACTTGAGCCAAAATCGGGAAATGTGGGTTTGATTCTTGCTCCAGGATGATGTAATTTTCAAATTTTTTAATGTGATATGGTATTACATGTGGGACAGTGAAATTAGGCAATTCACACTACTCTAATTGCCTGGTTAATAACTTTAAATTACTTTTCCTGTAACATTAGCATGCAAGTTTTATTTGTAAAGTCCTAAAAATTAAATGCATGAAGAATCTTTCAGTGGACTTATCCATAGCACAAATGCTTCATGTAACAGAGGAGCATAAGTTGGTGCTGGTTATCATGTTTGTGTGTGCCAAGTAATCCCATACATAGTAATTCAAGTGTTATAACTCTCGAAACTGTTAAATTGAAATAAATGTGCTATTATATTCAATAACTGAATGAGAATTACGAAAAATGCAATTCATGAGAAAACAGGCAGCAAACCTTCCCATCGATTCCTGACATGCAACTCCAAAACTACACAGACGTGAAGAACTCTCGTGTAGAAATAGTGGCCCAAAGATGGCGGTAAATGTACCGCAGAAAACGCTTGCCGTTCGCCGTAACAATGAACCCCGTGTAAGACGTCTCCTGACCCCGATGAGTATAATTTTTTCTACTAAAAATCTTTTAATTAATAGTAAATTGTAAACGGTTGATTGTGCAAGTGAATGAATGTGGAACTGAAAATATATAACCTAACTGTTTTATTTCTCCAAAAAAAATTTTTATAACTAACCAAAGGTCCGTAACGTAAGAGACCTCTCGGGGCCGGGAGCACGTGCCTCACAGAGCAAACAACGTGAGAAATACTTTGACAATATCAGGTAAAATACCTTAGATATTATGTATAGTTTAACTGAATGAGATATATGACATTGTGTACACTCACTATAATTGTATTCAGTTGTGTCTCTTAGTAAAATAACATGTCTAAAGCACATACTATAGAATGACAGCAGACCAAGGGTAACTGTAAAACATTTAGTAACATTGTTCATAAAAAAACGTATAAAAGTAACTTTATTATATTAATGTATTATGTTTTACAAATATTTACAAAATAATTCACTAATTACTGATTTCTATCTACTAGATCACAAACTGCACTTTTTGTTTTTTTAAGCTATGTGGGGCCCAAAACACTTATCACTTGCATGACAAATGTACATTAATTTATTGAAATAAAATCTACTGGTTACCACCTCTGTGACATTCACTAAGGCTTTCTTCAAGACTTTCATGCTAACAGCATCAGAAACACCTATTTCCTCCTCTACTACTAATTGCAGTGATGATATTCTGAGCAGCTTCTATCCCATTGTATTGATGTGTGCTAATGATTTGGTGGCACCATCTAGTGTACCACATGAAAAGAATGTATTTATTCCTATACATGAATTTATTCTCCAATTTTGTGACTTCTTTCCAAACTGTGGAAATATTGTTAGGGTCTTTATAATTACCTGCAACACACTTATTTTTTTCAATACAGACAGATTTTGTAATTTGCTAATGGGGCGGTTTCTCGGGTACAAAAAGGGGGGGTGGGGGGCAGAAGCTATTATGAAATGTTTTTTTATATAATGTTAGTATATATGATTTTATTAAAAAAATTGTTCGTTCCTGAGTTTGGTTAAAATTATATATATATCATCATTGTCAACCGTTATCAGTCCACTGCTGAATGATGGTCTCCCCAAGTCTTTTCCACAACGGTCTGTCTTGTGCCAGTCCCCTCCATGTTACTCCCATATATACACTGAAGAGCAATTGAATTAGAGATACCTGTCTAGTAACGTGTAGCACCACCTTTCGCCCTGATGACGGCAGCGATTCGTCACCGCATGGACTCGACAAGACACCGGAAGCGTTGGGAAGCCATACGGATCCACAACCCCTGAGCGAGCTCCCACAGTTCACGCAGATTTGATGGAGGGGGGTTAGAGCCTCGAACATCTCTCTCGATGGCACCACAGATGTGCTCGATGGGATTGAGGTCAGGTGACCTAGCTGGCCAAGGAAGTGAGGTCACGTTGGTGGAGTGTTCTTCCAACCATTCGGATACAATTCGGGAGCGATGGCACGGTGCATTGTCTTCTTGCAGGATGAGGTCCCCAGCGGGACGTTGAAGACGCACAAACGGGAGCAAATGGTCGTCCAGGATATCCCGGTAACGTTGACCTGTGAGGGACGATGTCGCACGTACCAGGGGTCCCATTTCAGTCCACGTAAACAGTCCCCAGACGAGAATGCCACCCCCACCAGCTTGAAGAGTACCCTGCTAGCAAGAAGGATCCATCGCTTCATGTGGTTTGCGCCGTACTCGTATCCTGCCATCCGCATGTACCAACGTGAATCTCGACTCATCAGTCCAGGCAACATTTTCCCACATGTCTAGTGTCCAGTGGCGATGTTACCGCGCCCATGCTAATCTTTGTACCCTGTGATGTGCGGTTAGCAGCGGTACCCTCGTGGGACGATGGCTTCTGTACCCCGTAGCGACAAGATGGTTCTGGATGGTGTGGCTGCTTACACATTTTTGTGCACCAGCGTCAAATTGCCAAGTGATTTCTTGCACTGTGGCCTGTCTATCCGCTGTTACAATGTGAGCTAGCTGATGATGACCCCGCTCATCCACACGCTGTTGTCCACAGCAGTTGGCCCTTGCAAGGATGGTTTTACCAGATTCGATGTATTCACGGTGCACCAGTGACACAGTTGGCTTGTAAAAATCCCAGTGCCTGCACGACTCCCGAGATGGAGTGACCTATTCGTCGGGCCCCGACAATTTGCCCACGTCAAATACGCTTAGATCTTTCGTCTTACCCATACTGCGTTCAACTCTTACTGATTCCCGTCGCATCACTCCTTATATTGTCGGATCACTGCATACGTCATGTCGTTTCCGTTTACAGGGCACCCACAGCGCCACATTTGCATAACACCAACTGTTTCTAATTCAATTGCTCTTCAGTATATATATATATAATGTTAGCCGAAAATTATCCCGTATTAGCCACGCTACCCAAGCGGGGATCGACTTCAGAGTGGGTGAAACAACCGAAAGAGCACATAAGGCATGAGGAAGCAGGGGAAAAAGAAGGAAGTCCTAAAAAGACCATCTGGGAGAAAGCGGTGGGGACATTTTTACGAGTTTTCTTTATGACCCAATTAAGATATGTTCGTAGATCAGATTGTTATTCACAGTTTCTCCCGCCTACTCTGATTTCAGTACCAAGCTCTGCCTTACCCTGTTTCGAGACGTTACAGATGCTGGACAATATGACAATAGCAAAGAACTAACAAAGAATGTCCCCATGTTTTTTACCTCTGCTGTCCCTGTTTTCCCCTTATTTTTTGTGCTCTCTCTCTCTCTCTCTCTCTCTCTCTCTCTCTCTCTCTCTCTCTCTCTCTATTCTATTCTATTCTATTCCCTTCTCTTTCTTTTTTTACTGAACCTAAATCAATGTAATTAGTACTTTAAATCCTCCGTACAAAGTTTAATTGTTAATTTTTTTTAGAAAAACTGAAAGCAACAACATGTGCAAAGTTAATTATTTATGATCTTTGCTACTTTAAATGTAAAAAACTTCGGATCTGCCACTGCTGTTATGTGGGTACACATGCCCTATGACACCTATTTATTTAACATGTAGTAATTTTCTTTTTTTGTTTTTTATTCCATAAAATTTGTCTATATAATAAAAATGCTACAGTGGGTAGAAAAAAAAAGTGATTTGTTCATTTGTATAGTTCGTAAATTTAATTAGCTTTGTCCATGGTTCAGCAATTTCCACAACTTACAGTGCTGCCTTGTTGATAGACATTTACCGATAGTGGAGGAATAATCTGTGATGTAAGTTTTACATGAGCAGTTCTCATTTGAAATCTTTTGAAGTCACGGAAAGATTAATAATGTGCTTTATAATACTAAGAAGTTGTATGTGAAAAAGCTTAGTTGTATGAATTTCTGAGATGTTAAGACCTCGTTATAATCATTTTGATTGTTTTACATAACCTGCTTTTAAAAGATTTTGTAAACAGAATTTTCTGAAGAAATTAGTATTGTAATAGTCATGTGTGTGTAAAAGCTGAGTTTCTCTGATCAAATAAGAGAATAAAGTTTAATTTTACTTAAATTCATTCTTGTTTTCATTTTATAAGAGCATACATTGTTGTTATGGTAGTTGAATTTCACAGGCTTTATACTGGATGTGCCATATAAAAGAGGCCCCATGGCTGGACGTTGTTTGGTGGGTTTCCAGTTAAAACCGCTTTGTTCCACTTCTAACCGGTTTCTGCGTGTACAGCTGCAAAGGAATTCTCCAGAGTGGTTAGTCACAGCCAGAGCAGTGTAGGTACGCGGTCATAAGTGTAAGTGAAGGGAGAACAAAGACAACTGAAATGGCTTTAAGTACGGAACAGCAGATTTTTATTGTGGAACAGTATTTCAGAAATTACTCGTACAGAGGTTTAAATGAGTTCTTTACAAAAAAATTTCCACATTGTGCAGCACCGGCGAAATCGGTACAGAAATTAGTGCGGAAATTTCGTGAAACCGGCACGGTGTGCAACAGGAAAAAAACAAACCCCAAGACAATTCATACTGAAGACGATATCAAGGATATGTGCACAATGATGTTACAAAGCCCTCGGAAGTCGATTTGCTTATTATCGTCTGCAACGAAAATATCTACCACGTCATGCTGACACATACTGAAGGTGGATTTGCAGTTTCAGCTGTACAAAGTTATGGCGCTCCAAGAACTTAAAAGTCCTGATTATGCAAAACGGATGCAATATTGTAAGTGGTTTCAGGAGACCATTGTCAGCGGTGAAATGGACTCAACACTTTTTTACATGACAGATGAAGCGCGGTTTCATCTGTCCGAGTATGTCAATGCGCAAGACAGCAGGACTTGAACCAACATGAATTCCAGACGTACAATGGAAACTCCTCTGTACGACCAAAAGATAGGCGTTCCGTGTGCTGTGTCTGCGAAGAGGATAGTCAGCCCATTCTTTTACACTGACACCAACTCAGAGCGCTATGTCCAGCAACTGTTCAACCCATTTGTTGGCACACTTACAGAAGAAGAGCTAACATATGCTTTCTTTCAGCAGGATGGTGCAATGGCGCATACTAAGTGGAACAGTCTATGTGCTGTGCATGAAGTGTTTGGGGAGGACAACTGTATCGAAGGGACTATGGCCACCCAGATCACCCGATCTCTCCACCTGTGACTTTTATCTGTGGGGAGCATTGAAAGGGAAAGTAAGTGTACGCAACTAATTCGCATACACCCTTGATGAATTAAAAGTGAACATTACGGATGTCATAGCCCAGATTACTGCCGATTAGTTGTGGCGCGTTACGAACATGTGCAGTTGTGTCTTGATGTCGGAGGACAGCACTTTCAGTAATTGTTGTAAACACAGCTAAATTACTCCTGTTTTCTATCATTTCAACTGCACAAGACCTTAGTGTACAGGTGAGTAAAAATACTGGAACCTCGGTATATACACATACCTTTCGCGGAGAACTACATTCCATGGGTTACCGTGGTCGTGCGGCTGCTCATAAGCCTTTCATCTCCACTCGGAGTGCTACTCGTCGTTTAGCATGGTGTAAAGAGCATTTATCGTGGACTGTAGATCAATGGAAACGGGTCCTATGGACTAATGAATCCAGATACACGATCCATCAGTCTGATGGCCGTGTGTAGGTATGGCGGCAGCTGGGGGAACGCTATTTACCACAGTGTACTGTTCCTAAGGTGAAGTTTGGAGCTGGCAGTGTACTCTTGACTGGGTGTTTTTCGTGGTATGGTCCCGGCTAATTGGTTATCGTGGACAAACCTATTAACCATCACGTCTACCTCGATATTCTGGACAATTATACACTACCAACTCTGTGGCAATACTGTGGAACTGAGCCTTGTTGGGACCAGCAGGATAATGCACCGAGCATTTAAGCAAGGACTGTTACGGCGTGGTTTGACGATAATTACGTATCTTGTGTGGACTGGCCAGCACAGAGCCCTGATCTTAATCCCATAAAGCACCTATGGGATGAATTAGAGCTCCGTATGAGAAGTTTGGAACCAAGGCATACTACTAAGCAACAGTTAGCAACAACATTATGTACTGAATGGAAGCGCATACCTATCGCTATGTTCCAAAAGCATGTCTCGAAGGGTTGTTTATGTATGTCAATAAATGCTATGTTGGGTTTCTCTTCGAGGTGTCCGGTGACTTTTGTCATTATAGTGTATATCGGAATGACAAAGCGATCCTTGGACAATAGATGTAAAGAACACATACGAAGTGTCAACCAGGACATGCAAAATACAGCCCTCGCCAGAGAAGTTATGCATTCATTGGCCGCTCCTGTATGGAATAGTAGAAGAATTGCCCCTTAACACGAACTTTAAAGATACTGCCATTAGGGAAACAGTCGAAATCCTATCCCGTAAACTAGCGTGCAATAATATGGTTTCTACTGAACTAATGGTTTGGCATGTGTTATCAAAAGATTTGGAAACACATTGCGACGCACCGTATAATTTCGTGATAAAAAATTCATGTAATATGCTCGTGACGGTATTTTCAAAAATCATCTTTGTTCCTTACGTGTTCCAATTCCCTCCATTTTTATGTCAACCATTTCCTTGAAAAAGCTTCCTAGTGGAGTGAGAAAGCTTGGGGAATCTTTGTGCTTACTTCACCACAAAAATAAACAGATTTAATGCGCTATATGCGTCTTTTGAGTATGCACAGTCTGGTTGGTGTATTTATAATAACCAGACCTGTTTGTAATCCGGGTGTAGCCCGGAATTCCGGAGTTTTGTCACATTCCAAACCCGTAAATCCGGGTTTTTAAGTTTTAGAAGAATTTGAGATGCTTCGGACATTTCATTTCTAAAAATGCTACAAAATGGTAACTAAACTTCAGGTTCCATTTTCTTTTGGGAATTACAGTGTTTGATTAAAAACACTGTATGTCCGTGCAAATGGTGAATGTAGACGATTTGTGACACCTTGTGCGTTTCTTTTGTTATCAAACAAGCTCTCAAGATAACATCCTGCTGAAAGGAAGGCTTCTTTTCAATATTTTGAAAGTTCAAAAAATTTGATTATTTTTTCTAACTACTTTTAGAAATTGAATGGAATCCACTGTAGGCTTCAAGTTCAAGTAACACTGGTCTACATAGACTGCTCAATTAACATATAATATGAAGTGCAAAATTTGATTTTAAAGATGCAATGCCTGAAGGATTTTGCACAGTGAAAGAAAATTGGGTACAAGAAAAGATGCGAAGCTTAACTGCACAAGCACTAGGGTAGTTGTTGTGTAGCTAGTTTATATGTTCGTATTATACATTATACACTGATGGGGGAAAATCCCAACAAGAAGAAGGGGTTGTGTTAGATAAATGACAGTTGGTAGGCGGTGAGAGTACATCTGTAAGATGACGTCTATGCAAATTTCGCGCTCGACGCATATGTGTGGCGCTAGTAGCGCCCCTCGGAACATGCAAAGCAGGTTTCCTGTAAATACGCGCTGTAACGTTCGCGAGCGTTAGTTATCGTTGAGATTCGACGTAGTGTGTTGATGTTAGTCAAGAATGCCTTTCAGTGCCGTCCCGGTGGCGCAGTGGTCTAAGGCGCTGGCCTCTGATCATTCGTCCGTAAGGGGTCCGGGTTTGAATCCCGGTCAGGCATGGATGTTGTGTTTGTCTTACGGCACTGGCTCTCTCCCTTCCCTGGAACCAGTGACCCTAAATTAGGGACGGGCGACTGCTTATAGCCCATTGAGTTGCTCACTGTGGTCGTTAAACCTCCAATCAAAAAAAAAAATGCCTTTCAGAAGACGAAGAAGCCATTATCAACAGCTCACGGAGTTTGAACGAGGTCGTGTAATAAGGCTACGAGAAGGTGGATTTTCTTTCCGCAATATTGCAGAACGACTTGGCAGAAATGTAGCCACTGTGCATGATTGTTGGCAGCGGTGGTCAAGGGAAGGTACTGCCTCAAGAAGACCGGGTTCCGGCCGGCCACGTGGCTCTACTGAGAGGGAAGACCGCCGTGTACGGCCGTGGCGCATCGTACCGCATCTGTGGCAGCATTTCGAGCTGCAGTTGCCACCACAGTGACACAACGAACCGTTACAAATCGGTTACTCGAAGGACAGCTCCGAGCCAGACGCCCTGTAGCATACATTCCACTTACTCCAAACCACTGCCGTTTGCGACGTTGGTGTCAAGCTAGAGCTCATTGGAGGATGGAGTGGAGATCTGTTGTGTTTTCTGATGAAAGCCGGTTCTGCCTGGGTGCCAGTGATATCCGTGTGTTGGTTAGAAGGAGGCCAGGTGAGCGCCTGCAACCAACCTGTCTGCGGCCGAGACGCAGTGGACCTACACCTGGAGTTATGGTCTGGGGAGCAATTTCCTATGACAGCAGGAGCACTCTCGTGGTTATCCCACGCACCCAGACGGCACAGTTGTACGTCGGTCTGGTGATTCAACCTGTTGTGCTGCCATTCATGAACAGCATTCCAGGGGGTGTTTTCCAACAGGATAACGCTCACCCGCATACCGCTGTTGTAACCCAACATGCTCTACAGAGTGTCGACATGTTGCCGTGGCTTGCTAGATCACCAGATCTTTCACCAATCGAGCACGTATGGGACATCATTGGACGACAACTCCAGCGTCACCCCCAACCAGCATTAACCGTCCCTGTATTGACCGACCAAGTGCAACAGGCATGGAACTCCATCCCACAAACTGACATCCAGCACCTGTACGACACAATGCATGAACGTTTGCGTGCTTGCATTCAACATTCTGGCGGTTACGCCGGTAATTAATGTACCAGCATTTCATATTTAAAATGGCTCTTCTCGCGCTTACAATAAGCTGTGATCTTGAAACCTTAACCGATTAAATATGTTACCTATAGAGATGTATTGCCGCCATTTCATTCCTCAACAACTATTTTTTCGTGGTGTTGGGATTTTTTTTTTCCGTCAGTGTATGTATATTGGCACTGAGCTGAGAGTTTCAGGGTGGGTTTCTTGTGTCACCTCACAATCACCCCTGAATAACGTTAAATAATGCAAATTTGCGTAATCAACACACAAGACCAGTGGCAGTGCTCTAAAAACTCGTGCAACAAGCATGATTATAATAGTACAACTGATTAATGCACCAAGTATATAAGATTGAAGTGGTAATCCGCTTAATTGGCGTAAGAAACAAAATACAATTTGCCGAGCTTTCGCACATCTACGGATGGCTTTGTCAAAACGAATTACCGCTTCAATCTTGTGATTATGATATTTCAAGCACCAGGTGCTAAAGCTTCTTTGTCTCAATGCGGTGGTGGGAGTGCAATGTTAAGGTTTGCCCTGGGCGTAAGAAATACCTATAATAGTTATGCCTCTTACCGCATTTATTTATTTAGTTGTTTTTTGCTATTATTTATGTACGGTACTTGCTTATGTATTTAGTTATATATTTTTGTTTACCATTTAGTTAGCCATATATATTTTTTTTTCATTTCATTTGTTTGTTTCATCATACATATGTTTTTCGTTAATGGTAGACTAGCAAGCTTTGTTTGCCATTTAGGAAGCAATATGTTTAACAAGTTACTCTTCAACCGTTTGCTTGAAGACAATCAGCTAAGTGGCCCGCAGTACTTTTCCCACTCCGTTTCATCAGTATAAAGGCAGGTAACGGTTATCCTGCTGGCTCATACAGCGAGTAGAGGCATGCACGTGCCTGAAATTTTTGACCCGGCCCAACCCGATAGCGGCCGGCTAAGAGTTCGGCTCTGCCCTGCCCGAAGACTGAGTCGTTGACCGAAACTAATCAAAAACTAAATCCGGCCTAACCCAAGCCCGAAAATTTTTTGTTAGAAAGCCCGACTTTTTTTTCTTTTGGACCCCCCGTTTCTTAACCACGATTTCAACGAATGTACTTATGTGGTCACAGAAACATTTTCTATAAGAACTCCTCGATTGTCAGACTCCAGACTGAATCTCGACTCGTCTGAGAAGAGAAATAGACTCCACTCCTCGTGTTCAGGACCGGATTAAGGCTTTAGTTGGCCGCTAGGCTAAGACACTTGAGTAGGTCCTTAGGCTAAGACATCGGAGTGGGCCCCCAAAGAATTTATGACCTTTAAAACACGAAGCTGTAGCAATATAGTCTTGTGGTAATTAATACGTAGTGCATTCTTCAAACTAATAAATTAGCTGCAGAGTTTTCACAATAAGTGACTGTATTTTTCATTGTTCTCATAAGAACATCAGTTAAAAGCTTAAGATTCCTTGATTTTGTCTTGGATTTTCTAATGATTTAGCACTGTATGCTCCTTTTTGTTATGCTACTTCGACCACGGTTCCAAGTGAAAACTGGGAGGTGTGGGTGGATGGTACTGAAAAAACTGAAACTGTATTGACGACCCTGCTGTACCCAGCGACATGAAACCTTTACCCTTAGTGAGTCACCGTCTTGAAATCTGTTCGTCTTCCAGCCCGTTTCTGACCATTCGAGACAAAAATTAAACTATTTTATAAACCTCTCTCTCTCTCTCTCTCTCTCTCTCTCTCCTCTCGAAATCTGTTCGTCTTCCAGCCTCTGTTTCTGACCATTCAAGACAAAAATTAAACTATTTTATAAACCTCTCTCTCTCTCTCTCTCTCTCTCTCGAAATCTGTTCGTCTTCCAGCCTCTGTTTCTGACCATTCGAAACAAAAAATTAAACTATTTTATAAACCTCTCTCTCCTCTCGAAATCTGTTCATCTTCCAGCCTCTGTTTGTGACCACACGAGACAAAAATTAAACTATTTTATAAACCTCTCTCTCTCTCTCTCTCTCTCTCTCTCTCTCTCTCTCCTCACGAAATCTGTTCGTCTTCCAGCCTCTGTTTCTGACCATTATTGACAAAAATTAAACTATTTTATAAACCTCTCTTTTTCTCTCCTCTCGAAATCTGTTTGTCTTCCAGCCTCTGTTTCTGACCACTCAAGACGAAAATTAAACTATTTTATACCCCCCCCCCCTCTCTCTTTCTCGCCAGGTAGGTCTCCCTGGCCCTTGGTAACGGTGGGCACCAAGGGTATAGCCCCGATAGACCCCCTACCCCTTAATTCGGCCCTAGTTGTGTTTCCAACCCATTGGTATTCGTGCATAAAGGCTACTTTGATGAAGGTAATGGCGGATGGTTTGATTTGACAACCTGCGTCCTGTTGACATGAGAAGCTGTCGTTGGAGCTGAGTAGCATTTTACAGCCTATTTCGATGGGCTGTTAACAATAGAGAACGGGCGTCCTTTGCTGTAGTTGATCATGGACGACCTTGACCTTGTCGTCTTCGAATACTTTCCGTATCCTGGAATCGTGTGCACAATTGGGAAATGACACTTCGTAACACTTCAATGGCTTCTGCTATCACTCGCGCTGCCTCACTTGCTTCTAGCCTATCAATAGCTCGATCCCAGTAAATTATGCTGTTGAGACATCGTTCGAACCAAAGACGAAATGAAATGTACCGATAAATGCCGAAGAATCTGAGAGCTCTCAGAAAAAATCTTCGTTTTTATCATAAACTGTGATTTATACATTCTAACGTCACAGACGCTATTTGTCTAAGGATATGCATGATGCTGCTGTCTACGTCACACTTGACTTGCGTTTGCCACGTTTCAGTAAGATAATACGCGATTGGCTTGCATAATGTTGCCTAAGTCATGTGCTTTCCAAATTATTTTGAGCAGTGTATACAGGGCCGAATGAAGCTTTTGTGGGACCCAGAGCAAAATTTCACTGCAGGTCCTAGAAAATGAATTTAACATTTTAATAAAGTTACGTGAAAAATGTCGTCCGTAAAAAACACACACGAAAACTATCATAAATACAAAATGATTATCTTGAAGAAGTATTTGCTTTAAGCTTAGAAAAAGACCATAATATGGATTAAAAGTTCAGGGAGAGAGTGTGTGCATGTGTGTGTGCAAAAGTGTTAAAATCTATGATTTTCTTTCTAGAAAAGAAGGGGTTGAGGTTGTGTTGTGATTCTTATAAAAACTATCTCCCAAAATGATAAAAAGATAACTTCAACTAATGTGCGTAGCGAATATTTTTGTGTAGGAAATAATAAGGATATCTCTAAAATAAATTTGTATAAATAGTTTTTATCCCCTGTCACATGTTTCAGTGATTGATTTTTAATGCAAAAGGGAATAACTGACAAATTAGTGACTTTTTAAATTTTTTTATGCGCTCATATATGAAAATTACTTTTTTCAAATTTCTAGTAATGTTTTTAAAATTACTGAATAATTGGCCTATATTGTTCTTTTTTTTTTTGTTGATATTGTTCTTTTTTTTTTAAAATTTAAGTATATGTTTTTTTTTTATTTTATTTTATTTTTTTTATTTGGGGGTTTAACGACCACCGTGAGCAACTCGACCGGCGATAAGCAGTCGTCCGTCCTTAATTTAGGGCCACTGGTTCCAGGGCAGGAAGAGAGCCAGTGCTGTAAGACAAACACAACATCCTTGCCTCACGGGGATTCGAACCTGGATCCACCTCAGACGAATAGTCAGAAGCCAGCGCTTGTATCTGGTTTACACACAAATTGTTGAATATAAAAGTACAGGCCAAAAAATGATAAAATTTTCTATTTCATGAATGCGAGAAATATTAAGGTGATTACAATAATCATTTGAAATCCCAGTATACTTACAAAAAAAAAAAAAAAATGTAAACAATTCTACCGAAAATGATTTTGTTTTTATCTTCTAAATAGCGGGGGCCCCAGTGAAGGAGGTGGAACGTTCGCCCCGGTTGCTACTACGGTCCAGCCGTCCCTGAGTTATAAGTCTGATTTTCAAAACTTCCCATTTTCAACCAATCACTGTAAGCACTACCAGCCGCCCCGTTGGCGCAGTGGTCTAAGCGATGGCCTGTGATCATTCGTCCGAAAGGGGTCCGGGTTCGAGTCCCAGTGTGGCATGGTTGTTGTGTTTGTCTTACGACTCTGGCTCTCTCCTTTCCCTGGAACCAGTGGCCCTAAATTAGGGATGGGCGACTGCTTATAGCCCATTGAGTTGCTCATGGTGGTCGTTAAACCTCCAATAAAAAAAAACAAGTTGGCAAAATCATGCAATGCATTGATTATAATACGCTTTCCAACATACGAGAAATCATTACTCAAGTTATGAGGATAATGGCTGTGGAATAAATCTCACTCCTGTGCCCTGACCTTTGATCCCATTTCGATGATATTCTACAGAACCGGTTCAGTATACCTCCGAAATAACATGATAAAGTTTTGTTGCGATGGAAGCATTTTTACACAAGTTATGATGTATAAAGGCTATGGAATAGATCCCAATCCTGTATCCTAACCTTTGACCCCATTTCGCCCATTTTCAATAGGATTCGTCCCCAGGCAGACCCCTACAACATACTACAATTTAATCGAAATCGAACCTTTTTTGCGTTAGTTATGACGCATAAGAGCAGTGGAATGAATCCTGCTCCTATGTCCTGAACTTTGACCTCATTTCGTTCACTTTCAATAGGGTTCCTTCCCAGGTGTTCCCCTTCCACATACTAAAAGTTCATTGAAGTCGAACGGTTTTTACGTGAGTTATCGTGCTGACAGGCATATGCACACAACGCATGACGTAATGAGGCAGATAGGAATCACGACCATCTGCTCGAAAGAGCGTGACGTCATAAAACTTTAATAGGATCCACACACAACGCGTGACGTAATGAGATAGACAGCGTGACCGCACGCCAACATCTCAATTCGCGAGGTTGTGACGTCATAAGATTTCTAAGCATGGGCAACATTAATGGGACGACGCCATGACACTAAAAACGTGGTTATTTAACGCACTAAACGAATTTTCCTAAAGTCGAGATCAAGCTAAATCGATTTCTAGTACCAGAAAACGGTAGGTTAACGACTTTCATCAAAATCCTTAGAGCTGTTTTCAAAATAAAATTAACATACATACAAGAATTGCACCTTTAATAGTATGGGATCATCATCATCCTCATCATTGTCAACCATTATCGATCCACTGCTGGACGAAGGTCTCCCCAAGTTTCCTCCACAACGGTCTGTCTTGTGCCAGTCTCTTCCATGTCACTCCTGCATACTTTCCAATTTCATCCACCCATCTTCCATGTGGTCTTCTTCTGGGTCTTTTCCTGTCCCTTGGAATCCAATCTAAAATTTCGGCTGTCCGTCGATGGTCTGTCCTTCTGGCAGTATGTCCAGCCGATTGCCATTTCAGGGATTTAACTCTGATCATGATGTCTTCCACTCTTGTCATTTTTCGGATCCACGAGTTCCTCTTCTTATCTCTCCTGGTTTTACCAAGCATGCACCTCTTCATGCTTCCTTCTCTGAGTTGTCTGCAGCCTTTGTATGTCTCTTTTAGTTAAGGTCCACGTCTCTGTACCATACGTAAGCACTGGAAGGATGCATTGATCACACACTTTTCTTTTAAGACATAATGGCATATTGCTTTTGAAAATTATGCTGTTTCTTCCAAAAGCTCTCCAGGCAAGTTTTGTACACCGATTAATTTCTTCATCAATGTGACCCTCACTTGATATCTGCTGTCCAAGATAAACGTACGTGTCTGTTATTTCCAGCTTTTCTCCATCAATCGATAAATCTTCATTTCTTGAAAAAGCATTGAACATCACTTTTGTCTTCTGAAAGTTCATTTTTAATCCCACTTCTTTACTCTTGTCAGCAAGTTCCTGGATCATACTCTGCAGCTCTGATGGGGTAGTTGCAAAATTGACTACGTCATCAGCAAAATGAAGGTGGGTTAAATAATCTCCATTAATTTTTATCCCTTTGTTTTCCCAGTTCAGTGATTGAAAGACATTTTCTAATGTGGCATTAAAGAGCTTCGGAGATATGGTGTCACCTTGTCTCACTCCCTTTCCAATTTTTATGTGTGTTGTATTTTCAAACAGCCGAATCTTTGCACTTGCATTTTCATAGATGTTATTAATAATATTAATGTATGCATCTTCAATACCGCAGGATTTCAGAGCCATTGTAACTGCTGATGATTTCACCGAATCAAATGTTTTTTTATAATCGATGAAAGCCATGCACAATGGAACTTCATATTCCCTCGCTCTTTCAATTAGTTCTCTCAGTACGTGGATATGATCTATTGTGCTGTAGCCACTCCTGAATCCAGCTTGTTCTCTCGGTTGAGCCATGTCCAGTGTTACCTTCAAGCGGTGTGAAAGAACTTTAGTGAAGATTTTATAAACCACTAATAGGAGGCTGATGGGTCTGTAGTTCCTGAGATCCTCAATTTCACCTTTTTTATGTAGCAGGATCATTGTAGCGTTGTTCCAATCCTCAGGAATCTTCCCTTCATTAAGGCATCAAGTTAAAATTTGGGCGAGTACTGTTTCGATTCCTCCACTTGCTTCTTGTATGATGTCTACAGTAATTCCATCTTCTCCTGGAGCTTTTCCCCGTTTCATGTTCTTGATTGCATGTGCAACTTCTGCTGGGAGGACTGGAAGAACTCTGGTACTGGTACCTTTCATGATGTCCGGAGTACATGTATCATCCCTTTCATATAATTTGGAGTAGAAATCTTTCACTCTTGTCAAAATTTCGCCTCTATTTCTTGTTACAGAACCATCTTCTTTTTTCAGTGCCATAATTTGTTTTCTTCCCTTACTGAGATGTCCCTTTGCTATCTTTAGGCTTTGGTTGTTTTCAATTGCTTTCCTCACTAGTTCACAGTTGAATTTCCTTACGTCTTCAGTGATACTTTTTCGTACTGTCTTGCATAGCTCTATATATTCCACTTTGGAAGTCGCATCTTCTTTAGTTGTCCTCATCTCTCTTTTTTTTTTTTTGCATCAACATTTTGGTTTTTCCTGATAATTTGTTCACATGCAACTTGTTCTTAGACCCAGCTAATTTTGTTGCTGTTTCCATAAGAGCTTTGGTTACTTTTCTGTTAACTTCAGAAATATCCACTTCTTCCGATGTTAGGCCTTCTAAAGCAGAGAATCTGTTCTTCAGTTCCAACTTGAAGGTATTATGGTGTTTTTTAAGGTTGGTTATGTCAATACATTTTGTATGTCTTATGAGCTTATCACGTTCAAGTTTAGTGTTGAGGTGCATCTTACATCTCACCAATCTATGGTCACTACCTGTGTTGAACTTGTTTAGCACACTGCAGTCTTCTATGATGAATTGTTTGTTACACATAATAAAATCAATTTCACTTGTCATCCCATTTGGATGTCTCCATGTCCATTTCTTGTGTAGCTTTTTCTTGAAAAAGGAGTTCAAGATGAAACACCCTTCTGCCTCTGCAAACTCAACGAGAGTATTTCCACGCTGGTTTCTGGTGCTGTGACAATTTACCTACTGAAGTTTCATTCTGTTGCCGTTGCCCTATTTTTGCATTGAAATCTCCCATAATTATCTTCAAGTGCTGCTTACCTTTATTATTTAGATGACGAATTTCCTCATAAAATTCTTCTTCAGGATGACTTGTGGTGGGTGCATAAGTTTGAATAATCTGAGCCTTGTATCTTCTCGAGAGTTGGATAACGAGTAGTGCAGCTCTGTCAGAGGAACTTTCAACTTCTGCAACTTTATCCTTCAGTTTCTTGTTTATTATAAATCCAACACCACTAGTTCTGCCAGTATCTGTCCCACGATAGTAGAAGAGATGTCCACTTTTCAGTTCAATGAGATCTTCACCTTTTCTCTTTGCCTCACTTAGCCCGACGATGTCCCACTTGATCCTTTGTAGTTCTTCTTCCAATTCAAGAAGCCTTGAATCAGAAGATAGGGAGCGTCCATTATACGTAGCCAAGGTCAGCATCAGATGGCAGCCTAGTCCGGTCCTCCGGGGATTCTTAGCACCCTCTGCCTTCATGTCGCACTGGCCGCTGCCTTGGCCAGGTACATTCCAGCTGCCGGAGACTGAGGGCCAAGATTTAAGTTGTGGAGTCATTTTGGAGGGGTTTGGCCATAACTCACCATCGCTGGCCAAGTGGGTTGGTGAGTGTGGGATAGCATTTCCTCTAATCCCAATGGTATAGTTATACCGCTATTGGCGGTCGTCAGAGCCCCTTTAGTGGGAACAGGATGCACCACGAGAAGGCGGGGTTGACATTTGTCAAGGAGAGGCTGTGATGTTACGCATCACCTGACCTTACATCCCTATGGGATAAGGGCCATGAAATGGATCCAGATCCTGTGTCTTGACCTTTGACCCCATTTCGACCATTTTCAATAGGGTTCGTCCCCAGGTGGTCCCCTAGCACACACTAAAATTTCATCGAAATCGAACCGTTTTTACGCACGTTATGACGCATAAGAGCAATGGAATGCATCCCGCTCCTATGTCCTGACCTTTGACCCCACTTCACCCATTTTCAATAGGGTTCATTCCCAGGTGGTCCCCTACAATATAGTAAAATTTCATCGACATCGAATTATATTTACGCAAGTTATGACGCATAAGAGCAATGGAATGGATCCCTCTCCTATGTAGTGACCTTTGACCCCATTTCGTCCATTTGCAATAGGGTTCGTCCCCAGGTGGTCCCCTACCATATACTGAAATTTTCAACCTACGGTTGGAAAGCGTAAAAAAGCACTACCATGATTTTCTATTAATTTTCCTGTCAGATTGTACTAACATTTTTTTTTTATTACATTACTACTCGGAAGAAGTCATTGTTAAAAGAAATGCTTTGTAACTCTCCATGATTTAATGATTTTTTTTTTTTTACTCAGCTCTCTCTTTCTTTGTTCGTTTGGTTCAGGGAGCGTATATAGAATTCTTTTTGGAGGGGGTAATAGAAATGAACTTTTTGAAATCCACTCAGAGAAAATAGAAGTTAATGGGAAATAGAAGAAAAAATCAAAGCATTTTTTCTAATATAAGTCTCATTTTAACAAAAAACAAAAAAGGAAAACTTTCGAGAGAAGGGGGGGAGCTAGGCTAGGACAGTTGGCCCTCTCCCACGTTTAGGTTTTTCAGTGTAGTGATGAGACCCGGAGCCCATTACCTTGTCCCCACAGCTCAACCTTCCCCACTCCACCAGAAGAATGGATTCCTCCTACGCAACTGTACGACTGGCACACAGTACACTTGACTCTACAGACGTATGAGAGAAGCACAGAATTTCTATTTGCGTAAGGCGACGCAGATTTGTGGAAAAGCCCAAAACATCAGCAGAAAGTGTGCGGACTTCGGCTTCTGAAGTAACGCTTTCCTTTAAGAATAAAATCCAGCCACTCAGCGTTAACGAAATTGCCTCAGATGTGTGCTGGTGGGTGCATATGATTTCGTAATCCAATCCCTGTTTGCGTCATGCTGCTTGCTATGCCGTTGTCTGTTATGGTTTTGGTTCCGTTTCTTGTCTTGGCGGCAAACACCACAGCCACTGGTTGTTAGTGAAGTTCTGTTTGAGGAGGTGGTGTGGAGTAACGTTTGTGTAGTGTGATTCTGTTGAGTTTCATTAGTGTCGTATCGGTATTATGCATCACTGGAACTGACTGATTTCGTTTCTGCTGTCGACAATAAACTATCGGGATGAATGGACGTGGTGGATTCAGCAGATGCCCGGGCTCTCTAGAGTCTTTGTGCATGGAAGTGGTTGTAGAACATTTTGAGGGATATTTTCATTCTCAGCAGCCACATGAAATGGTTCCTCGGGAGCATCTAGATTTCCTAGGTATGTATTCAGCTCGTCTTCTCAACTATTAGTAGAAGTGTGATTTTTTTTCATAGAACGTCAAGTTCGACGTCGAATAAAAAGCCTCATAGAAATGAATGGAAAGCGAATACCCGGGGAAAATAATTCTTCACAATTACGTAAAGGTCTTATGCATATCATTGTTGGCATATAGGTACCATACGTTTTACTGTGTTTATGTAGCCGTCCTTAATAATACTTGAAAATTACATCGCGCTGGAACGGGAATCGAATCCGCATCTCCATTTATAGGGAAGTATTAACATGTTCGAACGTATGCCGACAAAAAGCCTGATTCTAAGATTTGATACAGCGATTCCCAAAGGTTTTTTTGATTCGCGAACCCCTTTCATTGTTATATTTTATCTCGAACCTGTTATTAACATTCACACAACTTGTATAATTGTGTTGAATGCATATTAGTAAATGTTTCATTGCGTGAAACACAAAGGAGTACGTTATAAGTAAAATGATTGCCCTCGTTATTGAAACAAATTACTCAAAGTTAACCCTAGCACGCAAAGTTTATTATTTTAAAGAACTAAGGCCTGCTTTTTAGAATGCCTCACGACTGCACACGCTAAACATGCCACTGCCGTGTGACAGTGTCTGATGACTTTTCCGATAACAACATAAGTAAGCAAATAACTAAGTAACGATCATACTAGAAATCATTACTCAAGTTATGAAGATAATGGCTGTGGGATAAATCTCTCCTGTGCCCTGACCTTTGACCCCATTTCGATGATATTGAACAGAATTGGTTCGGTATACCTCCGGAACAACATAGTAAAGTTTTGTCGCAATAGAAGCACCTTTAGTCAAGTTATGAGGAATAATGGCTGTTGAATAAATCTCACTCCTGTGTTCCGGCTCAGTGTACTTTCGGAACATTCAAAAGTTTTGTCGCAATTGAAGCATTTTTACTTAAGCTATGATGCATAAGGGCAATCAAATGGATCCCGCTCCTATATTCTGACCTTTGACCCCATTTCGCCGATTTTTCAATATGGTTCGTCTCCAGGTGGTCCCTTACCACATAATAAAATTTCATCGAAATCAAACTATTTTTACGCAAGTTATGACGCATAAGGGCAATCTAATGGATCCCGCTCCTATGTGCTGACCTTTGACCCCATTTCGTCCATTTTTAATAGGATTCATTAGCCGGTGGACCCCTACCACATACTAAAATTTCATCGAAATCGAACCATTTTTACGCGAGTTATCGTACGGACGGACAGACAGACGGACAAAGCTGAGGTAAATGTGTACTTTAGCGTCCTAAATTATTTAGTCGGAAGAATTTAACTGTGTGGGAAAAGTGTGACGTACAATTTTTTAAGCATACAAAATAACGGGGAAAGCTGCAAAAATATAGTATTTTTTGGGTAAAAGGAAATAATTTTTCCGAAGTATTAACCTATGAGTGCGATGGTTTGCAGCAGTTGGTGCGGGAGGCTGAAGCGATTCTGACGGCCACCACGTGAAGGTTCCATGCGTCGGAACGGAGTACGAGTTGATAGGGAATGTGCGGAAGAATACAACAGGAGTTGGGTGTATTTTTCAGAAGTGTGTGATGCGTAGTGTAATCGTGCCCAAATAAAAGTAGTTCAAACCTGTTTTATTTTTGAGAAAGATATATGCGGAATGTCGTTATTATTAGTTTAACAGTAATCTCCCAATGGAATGAAATTAAGGAATGTTAATGAATTCATGTACGACAGAAGTTTTGAGGAAGAAGTTTTGGTTCCGATTGAACTCAAAGTTTTGCTTATGGTTTCGTAGCCAGACAAGCAAGTTGTAAGAGGTGGCTGATGATTGAGATCGGGCGAAGGATGTGAAAGATAGTCGGGCACTATACTGTCGTGCGAGTCGCTAGTACGGGCAAAAGGAAACACATGTCGGGCGCAACGACCCAGGAGGGTCCCGCAGTATCCGACGCGGTTAATTTGAAGCGGCGCATGACGTAGGCGTGGACGCTTAGTCTTTCGGCTTCCCACATCACTGTTTGTTTACAATTGGTGTGATGGAGTTTCCGCTATGAACGTGATTGATGTGCAACTGTTTGAAGTTTGTATCTCAAGTTTGATGTTTATGTTGTGTTTATTTTGATACTTATTTACCACTGAGATTCATTGTTTGAGTATTTCGTAAGAAACGCAATAATGCCGGGTTGTGCAGTGGCCTGTTTTAGTACGTGCAATAGGAAAACCAAGAACACTGACATAGATTGAGTTCGTCATAATCAAGATTAGGAACTAAGTTTTATGTTCCTGAAAAGTCTATATCGTTATTAAATAAGTCCAAAAACGAAAGCGAAGCAAGATGTTATATTGCCGTCTCCCGTTGTAGGATATCTTAATATACTTACATACCAAATTGTAGTCTAAGGTCCAGTTGACACCTAAAATTATATATAATTTATGACTACAAATTTGTGGTTTTGAGATTAAATAAAAATGCCAACGTTTACCACAATCAAAGGCTTATCATATATCGACTATAGTTTCGCAGAGCTATTGGCTCGGCATCATCAGGACGAATGGAGCGTAAACATTCAAATCATTGTGAAATTTTATTTTATCAAGAATGCTGACATTATGCACGATGTATTTCCCAAGGATTTATCACTTCAAAAATTGTCAGGATTCCTTCAAAGTTTCTAATGCAAGAGTGTGTTCCCAACATTTCGCACATGTTACGAGCGTGACTTAAAGACAGAGTTACTTCGGGTGACTAGCAGAAAAGTGTTGAAACCTGATGCTGTACGTACATTAAACATTCCCACAAGCAATAATACTAGTATTAATAAGGTAAGTACGAGAACCAATATTGACAATTTAGGATCTGAGACTGCAACTCCAACTGCACTTTGATGTCTGTCATGACCGTAGAATTCGGAAGTGTGCATTGGAAACCCTTGTTAATCTATCTCCAAACAAGAGGAATATTGGGGGGGGGGGGAGATTTGGGAAATTACACTACTAGACTGCAGATATTCAGGTACCACCTTCTATTCCCTTTTTTTTTTTTCTTTCTTTTGGTAGGAAAATGCGTCAAAGGAATGGTGTCATGGAATATTCTGCCATCAGAAAGCTAAGTTTTTATTTATTTCAATTTTTCATTGTTTGTATGAATGCATGCAAATGTTGGCTGCCATGCGTCCACGCCGAGGTCATTTCAGCAGCTAAAGAGAGGCTTACATCGTAGCGAGCCCAACCTTATACCATGAGATATATCTAAAGACCTTGCTACGGCCCTGAGGGCTAGGTGATTTCTTCAAGCACTTCATTTGTAGTTCTTCTGTTGTTCCGTAAATCATAGCTCACATTTTCCCCTCGTGAAACGGATATTTTTCAAAATAAACGATTTCTTTCAATTCAGATATCGTACTATGGCAGGTAGGCCTGCAGCTTCTTGCATTGTGGCGGATAATATAATATTAACTTATTAAGCCCTGACGAAATACGACATAAAGTGTGGAGGTTGGTTGATGATTTTGTACTACCGCATTTTCAAAATTACCATTTAATTAAAAAAAAAAATTACAATGCTGCGTAAAACCGACCTCTTTCCTTCCGCGTATTCCTACAAGACGCCTCGATGACTACGTACTGCTTAACCGCTTCCTTCTGTATTCTGCACTTTGACGCCGTCGCCGATCCGTCGTCTTAGGCCTACCGCACGTACTGTTCCAAACCATCACACTCCCAGGTAAATACTTCGGAAAAAATCTTTCCCTTTATTTAAAAATACTATATTTTTTCACCTTTCCCCATTACTTTGCAAGCATAAAAAATTGTACGTCGCACTTTTCTCATACAGTTAAATTTTTCCAACGAAATAATTTAAGACGCTGAAGTACACATTTATCCAAAGCTGAAGGCCTGAAGCATATACGCTTCTTCAACCTACAGTTGGAAAGCGTAAAAAATGACACAGGTCTCTGATTTTTCGCTGCTGCGAAGAACAAATTTTACGTTCATTATATTCGGAAGGATGCAAACAACTGTAATACATAACACCTTATCCTCATTGGTATAAAAATTCTGCTCTCAAAATTGAACTGATATGTTTGTCATATTCTCTTGTGTACCTGCATAGAAACTATTGCAAGGGCTGTGAACTTGAGGCCCCTTGTAACAGCAAAGGCTATTACAAGGGGCCTCAAGTTCTTTTGAATAGCTGCTTCCCTGTTATCCAGTTTTTATGAACTAAAGATTTTATGTATTTACTGAGAAACAAGTTAGTAAGATCATGCAATGCATTGATTATGATACGCTTTCCAACATACCAGAAATCGCGTGCAGACAAACCCTCCTCCCTACCCTGACTATTTCTTCGTTCAGTATACCTCCGGAACAACATACTGAAGTTTTGTCGCAATAGAAGAATTTTTAGTCAAGTTATGATGATAATGGCCGTGGAATAAATCTCGCTCCTGTGCCCTGACTGTTGACCCCATTCCGATGACTGTTTACCCCATTCCGATGATATTAAACAGAATTGGTTCAGTTTACCTCCGAAACAACATGATAAAGTTTTGTCGCAATCGAAGCATATTGGATCCCGCTGGTATGTCCTGACCTTTGACTCCATTTTTAATAGGGGTTGTCCCCTACCACGTACTAAAATTTCATCGAAATCGAACAATTTTTACGCGAGTTATCGTGCGGACGGACAGACAGACGGACAAAACTGAAGCATATACGCTTCTTCAACCTACGGTTGAAAAGCGTTAAAAATGTTTTTTTTTTAAACTGTCTTAAATCCTTGGCTATTTCTTTAACCAGTTTCATACGAAGTTTCGCAAAAAGTTTTGTAAAATCTTTTTGCTCAGGTTAGATGCCCGTTTAGCCATGAGTCCCCCCTCACTGCAGGGCTATCAGTATACACCCCTGTCAGTGCAGTGCTAGATGAAGGTCTTCCCAAGGCTTTTCCTCAACTTTTTATCGTGGCCCTGTCTCTTCGAAGTTACTTAAGCATGCTTTCGAATTTGTTCCGCTCATCTCTCCCGTGGTCTTTTCCTGTCTCTTGGTGTCATATCTAATATTTCGGTTGTCAGAGCGTGTAGGCGTGGCGCTATGAGAGGGTTGCCTACCCAACTTTTCCTTTAACCCACCCTTTACTCCTCCTCCTAATCTTTAAGCAATTAAAACATATGTCAAGTGCATCCATGTAAAATTTCAGGGAACTTGTATGTGAATTTTCGAATTCTCAAAATTTTATTTTAGATAAAATGATATATTTTTTTTTATTACATTTAGTGTTGTACTGTACTGTGAAATGGAAGGGAGTTCTTTGAGCAAATGTTAATGAGTTGTAGATGAAAGATACTATTTTCGTAATTATATAGGTAAAAGATAACAGAGAGAGGTAGAGAGATATATCTTATCAGGTTACCCACTAAAATTTGTAAACAGCCTTATGACAACAAATACTGTCCTGTCGAGAATTTTCATGTTCGTAAATCTTGGGGAACCTGATCACTTCGCTGGGATTTGCGAAAAATAAAAAAAAATAATAGAAAATAAATAAATAAAATACACAATGAAAATACTCGACAGTCCACGTTTCAAAATTGTGTTTGGAAGGAGGAAATAGATGAGGGAATAAATGGCCATATTCGCTCGTTTCTTAGCCCTGATCAAACAAACAAAATTTCTTAAAAGAAAGGGGAATAATGGGCATTAAACTTCTTTTTTTTTTTCTTTTGGCCTGATTCATTTTTTTTTTCTCTCTTTAGTAAGGAAAAAAAAAGGCGAGCAAAAAGACAGCATCAACCCCTTTTAGAAAACAAAATTAGTCGGAGTTAATCACGGAATGGGGAAAAAGCGTTTCTGAAGAGAATTGTGAGAAAAAAAAATCTCTCTTTCTGACCGCCATTTTAGGCAAAGGATTTTAAAGGCTCCAAAAGTGTGTTTGCAGAGGGTTTTCTGGGCAGTGAGGCAAGCTATTTTTAGAATAGCATGGTGAAAGGATACGAAGTTTTCCCCTTTTGCTTACGTGTGAAGGTCAGGGGTCACTCACCAGGCATGGGAGAGAAATTCCGTTGGAAAGCTGTTAGCCAATGAGAGGGGTCCACGGATTTGAGCACCCCGGCTTCAAGGGAGCGAGCGACACTCTTATCTTTTCTTTTCGACCGGCAGCATGTAACGAGAGCAAGGCTCCGTTGGAAGGCCCCCATCCAGCCGGCTCTTCGTGAGCTTTGGCTGGCTGGGCGAAAAAAGGGGAAAAGGCGTGAGTGGACCCAGTGTCCCACGCAGAGCTGAATCTTATAATCGAAAAAAAAAAAAAGGAATAAAAAAGAAAATTAATCAAAATTACTCCGCGCCTCTACTTTGCCGGCTATCTGTCAGTGATGACCAGCAACTCTTCTTGCCTGGACCATCCTACGAAATGCAAGATGGAGGGAGGCTGATTCCGCTTGACCCAGGAGGCAGCGGGGAGGATCCATAATGTAACTTGGAGTTCGCCCGGGTTTTCAGCCATCATGAAGAAAAGTCCTTCCCGAAACCGAAAGAAATATTCTTGCCTGTGGCCTTTCACCTAGGAGCCGATACTGTGCTTGCAGTCGGCGAAGACCAGCAGAGAAACCCTGCTTGGGTGTATTATGGACTGCAAACCTTCAGTCCCAGCAAAAAGAAGGAAAGAGAGAAGGGAAAAGCAGACTGCTGTTGTTACAAGTGGATTTTTGTTTTATTGTTGTGCCCTTCCTTTGAAGTCAGCCAGAAAGGTAATGTGCTAATTTATGCTTTGTAATTATGTAATGAGTGGGTTTTAAAAGGGGGCTGTCGAAAAAAATAAATTTTGTTGCAAAGAAAGAGATAGGTTAGGGTTGCTCTAAAATATTTAACATGTGAGTCTTTGACAGTGGTTTCAGTTATAATCCATGCTTGGGTCAGTGAAACTCTAGTAATAAAAATGTAAATGTTTTTCCATTCAGGTTTTTTATAATAGTGTTATGCTGTGTAAATTTTTACATGTGTAGGGGATATCTGAAATCCAAATAGGATTGGGTTATGTTGGATGAACTACCTCTCAAACCAGTAGTAATTTTATTTAGGAGAGTTAACTTTTGTTTTTGTGCTTGGTAATTTTTAATATTGTATAAATTGCAGCCTCAATAAAACTTCCTCCCAGTGAGAATTTTGTTTTTAAGTGAAATTTAGTAATTTGACTGAGATGTTTTGCCTACACGTTACCTCAGTGGCTTACTACATAAGTTAGTAAAAATTACTACAAGCTTACATGGTACTAGTTAGAATTTTTCGATTAAGTTGTTGATAAATTGATGGTGAGTATTAGTGGTGTAAATTTTAAATTGTTGTGAACAGTGGGAGTGTAGATAAGTACGAATTTGTGTCCAGGAGTGTTGAGAGTTAGTGTTTGCCTTTTGTTTACATAGTGGGATATTGTGTACTCTGAGCAAGTTTAAATAGTGTAGTATTTTGAATTTTTCCAGATGATAGGGTGAATTTTAAGTATATTTGTCAGCATTATTGTGTAATGATAACTTTTGAGGTAATTGAGTAAGGTAATTTAGTACAGTGTGTTTAGTAGAGTGATTTTGTATCAAGTAATGCTAGAATGTTGGGTATATTAAGTTTTAATGCAAATTTTCTTGGTAGTGTAGGAGTGTTTACGGAAGTAACTTTTGGTTATTTATTATTGCTTTTACTCAGTTATTGCAATTTTAAAAATAAATGTTGGTTAAGGAAACTGGTTTGAGGGGTGTGTTTGAAAGGAAATGAAATCTGTATTGTGTATACAATAATCCTTAAATTTATGAAGAGAGAGAGAGATTTTACCTTCCACATGCTTAAGTTGCACACCATGTTAAAGCAAGTGTTTGTGCTGTGTGGTGTAATTCAATGAAATTCTGGTATTTATATTCTGTTTTGGTGCTGTGACTGGTGCGATAATTTCATCCAAGACTCTAAGCTGTCAGATGTTTATTGTTTTTTGGCCCAGTGGCCGGGTTTGAAATTGTGTCCAAAATTTAATCTCCCCCTTGTTAAGTTTTACAAATAAATATAGGCCAAGTGGCCTTTCAAAAACCTAAACCTTAGTGCAGTGAACTTTTAAATATTTTCAGTTTAAATTTTCATCACATGGTTCAAAGTGCATCCCCTCAGCAATGACTGAGGTGGGAAAGTAATCTTATGTTATTACATGTGTTATTTATCTTACTGAGGTGGGAAAGTAATCTTATGTTATTACACGTGTTATTTATCTTATGTTATTTACACGTGTACATTGTATACCATTAAATTTTAGTGTTTACAAATTTGGTACACATGCAAACAATAGTTACCTTTCTTACACTTTTAGGTGTATCTACTCAGCAAATGCAAACAATACAATAGTAACTTTTGGGAGTTACCAAATTCAGTGGTGCATTTTATTTTTTCTATTTTGTTTCATGGCCTTATTCAAAATTTCAGTTTTGTTTCGAAATGCATCCACCCATCTCCTAAATTCAAAATTTCTATAATTTACTTCAAAAATTTCAATATCAGCATAAAACTATATAGTCGTTTGTTAATAACCTTCAAAAATGTCTTTATAACAATACTAAAAAAATTAGACGTAGGTAAACTAAAATTGCAAAATATTTTCTGCACCTCTGATTTTTATTAGCAAGTTAGTAAAATCATGAAATGCATTGATTATGATACACTTTCCAACATACCAGAAATCATTACTCAAGTTATTACTGAAGTAATGAGGATAATGGCTGTGGAATAAATCTCGCTCCTGTGCCCTGACCCAATTTCGATTATATTAAACAGAATTGGTTCAGTATACCTCCGGAACACAGCATATTAAAGTTTTGTCACAATAGAAGCATTTTTAGTCAAGTTATGAGGATAATGGCTGTTGAATAAATCTCGCTACTGTACCCTGACCTTTGACTCCATTTTGATGTTTTTAAACAGAATTGGTTCAGGTATACTTGCGGAACAGCATACTAAAGTTTTGTCGCAATAGAAGCATTTTTAGTCAGGTTATGAGGATAATGGCTGTGGAATAAATCTCGCTCCTGTGTCCTGACCTTTGACCCCATTTTGATGTTTTTTAACAGAATTGGTTCAGTATACCTCTGGAACAGCATACTAAAGTTTTGTCGCAATAGAAGCATTTTTAGTCAAGTTATGAGGATAATGGCTGTGGAATAAATCTCGCTCCTGTGTCCTGACCTTTGACCCCATTTCGATATTAAACAGAACCGGTTCAGTACATCTCCGAAACAACATGATGAAGTTTTGTCGCAATTGAAGCATTTTTACGTACGCTATGACGCATAAGTGCAATGGATTCCCTCCTATGTCGTGACCTTTGACCCCATTTCGCCCATTTTCAATAGAGTTCGTCCCCAGTGGTCCCCTACCACATACTAAAATTTCATCGAAATCGAACCGTTTTTACGCAAGTTATGACGTACAAGGGCAATGGAATGGATCCCACTCCTGTGTCCTGACCTTTCACCCCATTTCGCGCATTTTCAATAGGGTTCATCCCCAGTGGTTCCCTATCACTACTGAAATTCCGTCGAAATGAAACCATTTTTACGCATGTTATGACGTAAAAGGCAATGGAATAAATCCCGCTCTTATGTCCTGCCTGACCTTTGACCCCATTTCTCCCATTTTCAATAGGGTTCGTCCCCAGGTGGTTCTCTACCACATACAAAAATTTCATCGAAATCGAACCATTTTTACGCAAGTTATGGCGCATAAAGGCAATGGAATGGATCCCGCTCCTGCTATGTTCTGACGTTTGACCCCATTTCACCCATTTTCAATAGGGTTCGTTCCCAGGTGGTTCCCTACCACATACTAAAATTTCATGAAAATCGAACCAATTTAACGCAAGTGATGACGCATAAGGGCAATGGAATAGATCCCGCTCCTATGTCCATATTTTGCCCATTTTCAATAGTGTTCGTCCACAGGTGGTCCCCTACCACATACTAAAATTTCATCGAAATCGAACCATTTTTACGCAAGTTATGCCGCATAAGAAGGGCAAGGGAATGGATCCCGCTCCTGCTATGTCCTGACCTTTGACCCTATTTCGCTCATTTTCAATAAGGTTCGTCCCGAGGTAGTCACCTACCACATACTAAAATTTTATCAAAATCGAACTATTTTTACGCAAGTTATGACGCATAAGGGCAATGAAATGGATCCCGCTCCTATGTCCTGACCTTTGACCCTATTTCGCCCATTTTCAATAGGGTTTGTCCCCAGGTGGTCTCCTACCACATACTAATATTTCATCGAAATCGAACCATTTTTACGCGAGTTATCGTGCGAACGGACAAAGCTGGGGCAGATACGCTTCTCCAAACTACTGTTTGAAAGCTAAAAAATGGTGTCATCGTAAAACCAAGCACATGAGCGGAAGTGCAATTGTCATTAATTGAATTTTATGTAAGTAAAATTAACTATCACAACTACGTCTTTCGAGCATGCAGCTGTACTGTCACTCGGTCTTGTTTGTTTGTTACAAGCTGTCGTCATGGCTTGTTTCCGTTGATGTTGAATGCTGCCGTGTTTATTGCCTGTAATTTCATCCACAGTTGTGACAGTTTCAGCGAAACGGAAGAAATGCCGATCGAAAGGGTGTATCACGAGTGTCGGAAGAAATGAGTTTCTCTTCTTGGGGATGTTCACGACCTACTCAGTCGCGTTCCTGATTAAAGTGTGTGCATTCTACATTTTGCATTACTATGGCATTTTTAACACGTTTAAAAAAAAAAAAGATCTTGCTGATGTTCTCACTTTGTTCATCTGCCTGTGGACACCATATCCAGTGTTTCTTTCAGGACTTTTCGGCCGGAGGGGGATGGAACGGTAGGGGGGGCACGTTTTCTATTTGCTATATATATTTTTCATATCCCTATATATATATATATATATATAGGGATGTAAGGTCAGGTGATGCGTAACATCACAGCCTCTCCTTGACAAATGTCAACCCCGCCTTCTCGTGGTGCATCCTGTTCCCACTAAAGGGGCTCTGATGACCGCCAATAGCTGTATAACTATACCATTGGGATTAGAGGGAAATGCTATCCCACACTCACCAACCCGCTTGGCCAGCGTGGTTAGTTATGGCCAAACCCCTCCAAGCCGCCCCGGTGGCGCAGTGGTCTAAGGCGTTGGCCTCTGATCATTCGTCCGAAAGGGGTCCGGGTTCGAATCCCGGTGAGGCATGGATGTTGTGTTTGTCTTACGGCACTGGCTCTCTCCCTTCCCTGGAACCAGTGACCCTAAATTAGGGACGGGCGACTGCTTATAGCCCATTGAGTTGCTCACGGTGGTCGTTAAACCTCCAAAAAAAAAAAAAAAAAAAAAAAAAACCTCCAAAATGACTTCACAACTTAAATCTTGGCCTCAGTCTTCGGCCAGTGCGACATGAAGGCAGAGGGTGCTAAGAATCCCCGGAGGACCGGACTAGGCTGCCATCTGATGCTGACCTTGGCTATGTATAATGGACGCTCCCTATCTTCTGATTCAAGGCTTCTTGAACTGGAAGAGGAACTACAAAGGATCAAGTGGGACATTGTCGGGCTAAGTGAGGTAAGGAGAAGAGGAGAAGATCTCATTGAACTGAAAAGTGGACATCTCTTCTACTATCGTGGGACAGATACTGGCAGAACTAGTGGTGTTGGATTTATAATAAACAAGAAACTGAAGGATAAAGTTGCAGAAGTTGAAAGTTCCTCTGACAGAGCTGCACTACTCGTTATCCAACTCTCGAGAAGATACCAGGCTCAGATTATTCAAACTTATGCACCCACCACGAGTCATCCTGAAGAAGAAATTGAAGAATTTTATGAGGAAATTCGTCATCTAAATAAAAAAGGTAAGCAGCACTTGAAGATAATTATGGGATATTTCAATGCAAAAATAGGGCAACAGCAACAGAATGAAACTTCAGTAGGTAAATTCAGTCACGGCAACAGAAACTAGCATGGAAATGCTTTCGTTGAGTTTGCAGAGGCAGAATTGTTTTTCATCTTGAACTCCTTTTTCAAGAAAAAGCCACACAGGAAATGGACATGGAGACATCCAAATGGGACGACAAGTTAAATTGATTTTATTATGTGTAACAAAAAATTCATCATAGAAGACTGCAGTGTGCTAAACAAGTTCAACACAGGTATGACCATAGATTGGTGAGATGTAAGATGCACCTCAACACTAAACTTGAACGTGGCAAGCTCATAAGACAAACAAAATGTATCGACATAACCAACCTTAAAAAACACCGTAATACCTTCAAGTTGGAACTGAAAAACAGATTCTCTGCTTTGGAAGGCCTAACATCGGAAGAAGTGGATCTTTCTGAAGTTAACAGAAAAGTAACCAAAGCTCTTATGGAAACAGCAACAAAACTAGCTGGGTTTAGAACAAGTTGCATGTGAACAAATTATCAGGAAAACCCAAAATGTTGATGCAAAAAAGAAGAGAGATGAGGACAACTAAAGAAGATGTGACTAACAAATTATCAGGAAAACCCAAAATGTTGATGCAAAAAGAAGAGAGATGAGGACAACTAAAGAAGATGTGACTTCCAAAGTGGAATATATAGAGCTATGCAAGACAGTATGAAAGAGTATCACTGAAGATGTAAGGAAATTCAATTGTGAACTAGTGAGGAAAGCAATTGAAAACAAACAAAGCCTAAAGATAGCAAAGGGACATCTCAGTAAGGGAAGAAAACAAATTATGGCACTGAAAAAAGAAGATGGTTCTGCAACAAGAAGTAGAGGCAAAATTTTGACAAGAGTGAAAGATTTCTACTCCAAATTATATGAAAGGGATGATACATGTACTCCAGACATCATGAAAGGTACCAGAGTTCTTCCTGTCCTCCCAGCAGAAGTTGCTCATGCATTCAAGAACATGAAGTGGGGAAAAGCTCCAGGAGAAGATGGAATTACTGTAGACATCATACAAGAAGCAAGTGGAGAAATCGAAACAGTACTCGCCCAAATTTTAACTCGATGCCTTAATGAAGGGAAGATTCCTGAGGATTGGAACAACGCTACAATGATCCTGCTACATAAAAAAGGTGAAATTGAGGATCTCAGGAACTACAGACCCATCAGCCTCCTATTAGTGGTTTATAAAATCTTCACTAAAGTTCTTTCACACCGCTTGAAGGTAACACTGGACATGGCTCAACCGAGAGAACAAGCTGGATTCAGGAGTGGCTACAGCACAATAGATCATATCCACGTACTGAGAGAACTAATTGAAAGAGCGAGGGAATATGAACTTCCATTGTGCATGGCTTTTATCGATTATGAAAAAGCCTTTGATTCGGTGAAATCATCAGCAGTTACAATGGCTCTGAAATCCTGCGGTATTGAAAATGCATACATTAATATTATTAATAACATCTATGAAAATGCAAGTGCAAAGATTCGGCTGTTTGAAAATACAACACACAAAAATTGGAAAGGGAGTGAGACTAGGTGACACCATATCTCCAAAGCTCTTTAATGCCACATTGGAGGGTGTCTTTCAGTCGCTGAGCTGGGAAAACAAGGGGATAAAGATTAATGGAGATTATCTAATCCACCTTCCTTTTGCTGATGATGTAGTCATTTTTGCAACTACCCCATCAGAGCTGCAGAGTATGATCCAGGAACTTGCTGACAAGAGTAAAGAAGTGGGATTAAAACTGAACTTTCTTTCAGAAGACAAAGGTGATGTTCATTGCTTTTCCAAGAAATGAAGATTTATCGATTGATGGAGAAAAGCTGGAGATAACAGACACGTACGTTTATCTTAGACAGCAGATGTCAAGTGAGGGTCACATTGATGAAGAAATTAATCGGCGTTCAAAACTTGCCTGGAGAGCTTTTGGAAGAAACAGCATAATTTTCAAGAGCAGTATGCCATTATGTCTTAAAAGAAAAATTTGTGATCAATGCATCCTTCCAGTGCTTACATATGGTGCAGAGACGTGGACCTTAACTAAAAGAGACATACAAAGGCTGCAGACAACTGAAAGCAGCATGTAGAGGTGCGTGCTTGGTGTAACCAGGAGAGATAAGAAGAGGAACTCGTGGATCCGAAAAATGACAAGAGTGGAAGACATCATGATCAGAGTTAAATCCCTGAGATGGCAATGGGCTGGACATACTGCCAGAAGGACAGACCATCGATGGACAGCCGAAATTTTAGATTGGATTCCCAGGGACAGGAAAAAGCCCAGAAGAAGACCACATGGGAGATGGGTGGATGAAATTCGAAATTATGCAGGAGTGACATGGAGGAGACTGGCGCAAGACAGACCGTTGTGGAGGAAACTTGGGGAGACCTTCGTCTAGTAGTGGATTGATAATGGTTGACAATGATGATGATGATGATGATATATATATATCATTTTTAGCTACCATATCTAGAAATAATTACTATGTATATATTTAGTACAGTGGAGTATTTAAAGGGGGCATTGCCCTGCGAAAGTATTTAATTTTTAGTTTTTGGTTAAAATGAGACATATTAGAAAAAAATTAGAAAAAACATGCCTTAATTTAATAAAAAGGCATCAACTTGCATTAGAAAAATGCTGTAATTTTTCTTCTATTTTTCGCTAACTTTAATTTTGTTCTGGTGGATTTCAAAAACTTCCATTTTTCGTCGCCCCCCCCCCCCTCCCACACCCGAAGAAAATTCTATATGCGCAATTTGTCTAGATATAGTATATTATAGCAATGTTTGTTCTTCAAGCATTTCAAGACAAACTTTCTTCAGATAAACTGGGGGGGGGGGGTCACGATGCGGGTGTTTGTTTCGGTAGGTTTGAAAATTTTATCTATTAAAACGCATTTAACACTCTTCTGATCCTGAATCGCGATTCCTTGACTATAAGGTATGATTAGTCTACTTATTATATTTTGTAGAATGGCATTCGTCTCAATACATTTTTTTACAAAATGAACTACACTATCTACCAACAAGTAAATGGACACCCCTGCAATCGACGATATCTGCGGTCATGATACACGTCACGGCCGCCGCCGTTAAATATCGTGTGGGAAACAACAACGCAACAAGTCGCATGCAAGATGCCACGCAGTTCGGAGCTCTCTGATTTCGAGAAAGGTGTAATCGTCGGGCATTACAGAAATGGCCGATCCATCCGTGACATATCCAGCGAGTTGAAGTACCCAAAATCGACAATGGCCTACCTGATTGGCAAGTGGAAGATGAGAGGTGACTGTCGGAATGTGCCCCGACCAGGCAGACCCACAAAACTGGGAGTTAAGAGACCGACCGGTGCTGGCCATAGAAATTCGGAAGAACCGCACCAAATCGATGGACCACATCCGCGAGGAGTTTCAACAGGCATCCGGGAGTGTTCTTTCGATGAATACCATCCGTAAGGAAGCCCATCTGCTCGGTTATCATGGACGTGCTGCTGCCCACAAGCCTTTGATCACCAAGTCCAATAGCGCAGCTCGGCTAACGTGATGCAAAGAACGTCGACAGTGGACCGTTGAACAGTGGAAACAGGTTCTCTGGAGGGACGAATCAAGGTTCATCCTGTACCGTTCGGATGGCAGGGTCTGGGTTTAGCGTATGCCTGGAGAACGCCTCCTGCCGGGAATGTATTGTGCCAACTGTGAATATGAAGTTCGGCGGCGGTGGAATTATGCTATGGGGGTGTTTCTCCTGGTCTGACACGAACCCTTGGTCGCAATTCCTGGTAGACTCAACGCCGATACCTACTGCACCATTTTGGATGACCATGCGCTTCCTACGTTGTTGCAGTTTTACGGGGTGGACCCATGTTACTTTCAGGATGACAATGCCACCTGTCATGTTGCGAGGTCCACCATGGCTTGGTATGGTGACAATGGGGTTAATCGAATGGACTGGCCTGCGCAGAGCCCGGACCTTAACCCTATCGAGCACCTCTGTGACGAGTTGGAGCGTCGACTTGAGGGGTGCCCCCACCGTCCGAAATCGGTGAAGGAACTGACCTGTCTTCTCAAAGCCGAGTGGAAGAAAATACTGCTAGCCGTCGTACAACGCCTGGTTGAGAGTATGCCCCGGAGGGTCGCCGCTCGTGGAGGCTCCACCAACTATTGAAAGTGAATAAACTTCGTTTTCCTTTGTTATCACAGGTGTCCAATTACTTGTTGGTAGATAGTGTATAATACTTGAACAAATATTAAAAAAATTATAATTGGAGAAAAATATGTATCATCAAAAGAAACGAAACTTATAGGCTGAATTTATTCACATTTTTCTCGGTAAAATAAAATGTCTCGGGGGGTGTTTCCCGGGAAGCCCCCCTCCCCCGATGTATGCCTGAAAGAAACACTGATTATATCTCTGCAACTGTAAGTCCTATTCAGTGCTGAGACGGGCGGCGGGCTGCATAATAAATATTTACTGCGTTTTGGGCTCGGGCCCTCAGGGAGAGGGATTTTTATTTAAATGCGATTTCAAATGTTTTAGCATATTCTTACACTTTCAAGTTAGTAATGAGAATTCCGTGGCTACTTAGTCTGGGTGAGGGAGTCGGAAGGGTTATTTGTTCTGGGTTTAGATAGCAAATGCCATAGGACACGCATTAGTGGATTTCCACGGCTTAGGAAAAGCATCAAGAATTGTCGACAGTAAATAGCAGATAGCACTCCGACGAAATTTTGCCCTCTGCTTCCACGCGGCAGATCCCTGATAATTCTATTAAGCAATGTGCGCAAATTGCCGAGCCGCCTGATCTTTCTGGAGTCCGTTAGCTCGAGTTTCTGGTTGCCCGGCTGCCCGAAGCATTTCAGGAAGAAACGAATTGGTCAAGAAAATGTACGACTATGCTATAGAAACAGATAGATATCCCTTCCTCAGTTGAAGAAAAACATCAGTTATAAGACGAGGGGAAGAATGGAAGAGGATTTTTTTTTTTTTTTTTCAGTTAATGACAAAACGGATTGAAAATATTTTTATGGCTTTTCGGGCTCGGGATGCCGTACATCGGGCTAGAGCTCTTAAAATTGAGCCGGAACTCAACACTGGTCCTATTTGAAAAATTCTTTTGTGTTGGAAAGCTTGAAATGTGAGAATAAGAGATAATCTTGTATTCTGTTTCTTTGGGGGGGGGGGTTCCCGATGCAAAACTTCGCAGCTAGAGGGCGTAAATGCAGATATCAAAATACATTTTATTCCATAAATTAGCTTCTAATTATCCTATTAAAAAAATTATTTTTCCTTTCGATGCCATTTATATCGAAGACAATTTTTGGTTACAGTATCTTTTTCAATAATACATGGACTTCCCGCTAGAATCGTAAAGGTAAATTGCGTTTTCCCCGATTTCTCTGCTTCTAAAAGTCCAATTTCAATTTATTTTCTTCTGCATCGGATACAGCTTCTGTTTTGTATATAATTTCTAATTTTTGTAAAGAATGGTTTGTCCACCAGGGGGCGCCGCCCCGGTGGCGCAGTGGTCTAAGGCGTTGGCCTCTGATCATTCGTCCGTAAGGGGTCCGGGTTCGAATCCCGGTCAGGCATGGATGTTGTGTTTGTCTTCCGGCACTGGCTCTCTCCCTTCCCTGGAACCAGTGACCCTAAATTAGGGACGGGCGACTGCTTATAGCCCATTGAGTTGCTCACGGTGGTCGTTAAACCTCCAATCAACAACAACAACAACAACACCAAGGGGCGTGGTTATTTCTGCTTCCGATGTATTTGCAGCAAAGTCTGAAAACTCAGTTGAAAATATTCTACCGATGCCGCTCACCTCAAAAAAAAAAAAAATGTCCTGTAACCGGAATCGAACCCCCCACTCCCGATTTTTTTTTTTTGATTGGGGGTTTATCGACCACCGTGAGCAACTCAATGGGCTATAAGCAGTCGCCCGTCCCTAATTTAGGGTCACTGGTTCCAGGGAAGGGAGAGAGCCAGTGCCGTAAGACAAACACAACATCCATGCTTCACCGGGATTCGAACCCGGACCCCTTTCGGACGAATGATCAAAGGCCATCGCTTAGACCACTGCGCCACCGGGGCGGCAAAATATGAGTTTCTAAATTCTCAATTGAAAAAAAAAAAAGAAAGTCGTTTGTAGACCGATACTCTACTCATGCCGAGAAACATTTTAGGAAAATTTTCTTCTTAAAATAATGTGGTTTCTATGTCAGGGGGCGTAGATGTATATCTTATTTTTGTCAATATCTCATCTCTACTTCTAGGAGTCCGATTTGAAAAATTCCTTCTTTGTTGGATAGTGTTTCCGATGCGAAATGTTTTTCATGTAAATTCAAATTTTTCAAGTAAATTATAGACTTTACCCTAGGGGCGCAAAGGTAAATTGCGTTTTCTGCTTCTAAAACTCGAATTTGAAAAATTTTCCTGTATCGCATACAACACCTGATGTAAAATCTTTTTCATATATTTTCTAATGTTTATTAAAGAAGGGTTTGGGCACCAGGGGGCATAAATGTTAATTTCTGCTTATGTATTTGCAGGAAAATTTGAGCTCCTGAAAACTTGACTGAAAACATTCTTTCGTGGACTTTATGCTGCTCAAATCGAAAAACCTTTTGAGAATACGTTCTTCTTAAAGTAATGCATGTTTTTCCCGCCAGGGAGCGTAGATTCATATCTTATTTTTGTCGATATCTCTGTTTCTAAGAGTCCGATTTGAAAAATTCTTTCTGTGTTGTAGAGCGTTTCCGGTGCGAAATGTTTCTCATATAAATTCATATTTTTCTTAACGCACAAGTCTGCAACCAAAGGGAGTAAGCTCACGATTCCGTTTACAGCGATATCTGCGGGATTAAAACCCCAATTGAAAAACTTCTTTTTTCCGTCAGATACCATTGTTTTCCGTGCCGGTTCCATTGACTTTGAATAGCTTTGATAAATTTAATTTACGTCAGAACGGATTCAAAAGACGTGCTTATTTTATTACACCCGAAAATTCGGTGTCATCTTTCTTGGTTTTTTTTTTTTTTTTCTTTGAACCGGTTCCATTGATTTTGAATAACTTAGTTAAATTATATTCGCGTCAGAAAGGATTCAAAAGATGTGCTCATTACAACCGAAAATTCGGTCTCATCTTTCTTGTAAACTTTGAACTTGTAAACAAAAACATATTTGTGTGCTACCCATCTTCCTTATTTTATTCAACTCAAGAGCTGAAAATATTAACGTAACTTAAGTGGTTGTTGGTTAATCACATGGAAACTGTACTCATTTTTTCCACGTACTGTGTTATAGTTTTATCTTTCTTTTCTGTGTTGTAGCAGTTAGTTTTCTCCTTCCTGTTGTTTTTCCTATCTATAAAAATATTTCTTGTCTTTCTGTGCAATAATAATGATTATATTTTCTGTTTACGAAAATTTTAGGTAAAATTATTAAATACACCGATGAGCCTATACAATTATGACCTACCAGAAGCGTAACTAGAGCTGGGCAGGAGGGGCGCATCTCCAGAGAGAGCGCAACACTAGCAGTTTCCAGTCTGATTAAAATTGGAATCGAAACTTTTGCACGAGTTTCTGGTACATATTTTTCGAGCCTATAACGAAGTAAATTTCTCCGTCATTTTTATCCACGCCGGGGCTCGAACCCGGGTCCCCTCATTCCAGAATAAGTCGCTCTACCAATTGAGCTACGCGGACGTTCGTTATCGTTGCTATCTGCCTTTATGTCGTGTGCGTCCTGCTGGGCAGGCACGTCACAGGCCATACTTCGTCATTTGTCCATTTACAGAATTTGCTTATACGTTTCGCCAGTTTCTGGAAGCTTGAAATACGAATTTCTTCTTCAAAATGTTCAAGGGATGTCAATTGCTCGAATTCAGAAATGAAGGAGAAGTTGTACGTACGTTGTAAGATAAAGATGATGTTCACATTGTTGAAGGTTCTCTGGGGTCTATTCTATCATTGCTACGACAGCGAGCCACGACTACGGGCTGCATTCGGCCCGTTTGATGTGGTACTAAAGGTGCGAACTACTTGGCAAAAGCTGCACAAACAGTCACAATTTAATTGTTTTTATTTGTTTGAAAGGGGTATAACGACCACCAAATGCAATTACATGAGCTATAAGCAGTCACTGTCTCCTAATTTGGGACCAATGGCTCCAGTGAAGGGAACCAGTGCCATAGGACAGACACCCCATTCATGCCTCACCTTAGACTTTTCGTTATAATCCAGCGCTTCTTAGCACTCTGTGCACCGGAACGGTATCGATTGATTGTGCCTCCCACAATCAGATGCGATTTAGGTAGGTCGTTAATTGTTTCTTCGGTATACATGCGTTCGCCGAATAGTCTGGTGGGAGTCCCGGATGTGGTGTGTTGGTCTTATAACACTGTCTCTCTCCCTTTCTTGAAATCAGGGGTCCTAAATTAGGGATTGGCCATTAATTAATACTCACGGTGGTCGTAAAATTTTTAAATAAAAAAAAAAAAAAAAGATAGGGGCGAAATATTTTGTGGTTTTTGCCCCGGGGCGACGAAATATCTAGTTACGTTTCTGCACCTACCTAATAACTTGTAGGACCCCCTTTAGCCCACAAAACAGCGGCCACTCGGCGAGGCATCGATTCGATTAGGTGGCGATAGGTATCCTGTGGTATCTGGTACCATAATGTCAACAGCAGGAGGCAGTTCCCGTACATTTTGGGGTGGTGGTGGTGATTTAGCGCGACCCCGCTTTTCTAAGTCGCACCACAAATGTTCGATTGGGTTCATGTCAGGTGAATTTGGAGACCAGGGCATTAACAGAAAGTCACTAGCATGTTCCTCAAACCACTCCTTAACGATTCTGGCAGTGTGGCATGGCACATTATTCTGTTGGTAATAGCCATCACCAGCAGGGAACACAGTTCCCAGTGTCACGTCAATTCGTCGCGTGCTTCAATTCGTCGACTACGTCAATTCGTCGCCTGCGTCAATTCGTCGACTACGACAATTTGTCGCCTGCGTCAATTCGTCGACCACGACGATTCGTCGCGGACAAATTCGTCGACTACGTCAATTCGTCGCGTTTACAGATTTTGGTTACATACAAAACGAATGTAGGAAAACGTACGATTTCGAACGTCTTCCTCCCTGATCAAATTTATAAAGTTCGGACACTCAGACAGGATAGGAATATTACGCTTTTTCTTTGGCACTAAAAATATTAGACGGTAGACGGTTTTTGGAACGGGGCAGGGCACGGTTGGTCAGAGACCCCAGTCTACAGTTTTCAATTTAGAACCACCAAATTTGTTATACTATCTTACTATCTCATGGTATTCTAACTTAGACGGTTTTCGGAACGGGTCGGGGCCCGGAGGGTTAGAGCCCCCCCCCACACACACACACACAAAATTTTCGTAAAAATCTAGAATTTTCAATATAGAACCACCAAATTTGGTATATTATCTCATGGTATTCTAACTTAGACGGTAGATGGTTTTGGGAACGGGTCGGGCACGGGGTCAGAGCCCCCTTCCCCCATAAAAAAATTTCGTAAAAACTACAGTTTTCAATTTAGAACCACCAAATTTCTTATACTATCTCACGAAACTCTAACTTAGACTGTAGACAGTTTTTGGAAGCGGTTGGAGCCAGGGGGGTCAGAGCCACCCCCATACAAAATTTTCGTAAAATATACCGTTTTCTATTTAGAACCACCAAATTTTGGTATACTATCTCATGGTACTCTAACTTAACCTGTAGACGGTTTTTTGCAAAGGGTCGGAGCCCGGGGTTCATAGCCCCCCCCCCCTCCCCTAAAAAAATTTCGTGAAATCTAGTTTTTAATTTAGAACCACCAAATTTGGTATACTATATCATGGTACTCTAACTTAGACGGTAGACGGTTTTCAGAACGGGTCGGGGCACAGGGGGTTAGAACCCCCACACACACACAGAATTTTCGTAAAATATACAGTTTTCAATTTAGAACCACCAAATTTGGTATACTATCTCATGGTACTCTAAGTAGACCGTAGACGGTTTTGGAACGGGTCAAGGCAAGGCCCGGGGGTAAGAGCCCCCACCCCTACAAAATTTTCTTAAAATCTATATTTTTCGATTTAGAACCACCAAATTTGGTGTCATGGAATTCTAACTTAGCGGGAGACGGTTTTTGGAACGGGTCGGGGCCCGGGGGTCAGAGCTCCCCCCAGTACAAAATTTTCGTAAAATCTACAGTTTTCAATTTAGAACCACCAAATTCGGTATACTATCTCATGGTACTCTAACTTAGACGGTTTTTGGAACGGGGCGGGGCCCGGGGGTTTAGAGCCAATACAAAATTTTCGTAAAATCTACAGTTTTCAATATAGAACCACCAAATTTGGTGTACTATCTCATGGTACTCTAACTTAGACGGTAGACGGTTTTTGAAACGGGTCGGGCATGAGGTCAGAGCCCTCCCCCATAAATTTTTTTCGTAAAAACTAGTTTTCAATTTAGAACCACCAAATTTGGTATACTACCTCACGAAACACTAACTTAGACTGTAGACGGTTTTTGGAAGCGGTTGGAGCCAGCACCAAATTTGGTATACTATCTCATGGTACTCTACTAACTTAGACGGTAGGCGGTTTTTGGAATAGGTCAAGGCGCGGGAAGTAAGAGCCCTCACATACAAAATTTTCGTAAAATCTATATAGTTTTCAATTTAGAACCACCAAATTTGGTATCATGAAACTCTAACTTAGACGGGAGACGGTTTTTGGAACGGGTCGGGGCGCGGGGGTTCATAGCCCCCATACAAAATTTTCGTAAAATATACCGTTTTCAATTTAGAACCACCAAATTTGGTATACTATCTCATGGTATTTTAACTTCGACTGTAGATGGTTTTTTGGAAAGGGTCGGAGCCCCGGTGTTCAGAGCCCCCCCCCCCCCAAATTTTTTTCGTGAAATCTACAGTTTTTTATTTATAACCACCAAATTTGGTATACTATCTCATGGTACTCTAACTTAGACGGTAGATGGTTTTCAGAACGGGTCGGGGCACGGGGGAGTTAGACCCTCCCCCACTCACACACACACCCAATTTTCGTAAAATCTATAGTTTTCAATTTAGAACCACCAAATTTGGTATACTATCTCATGGTACTCTAACTTAGACGGTAAACGGTTTTTGGAACGGGTCAAGGCCCGGGGGTAAGTGCCCCCCACATACAAAATTTTCTTAAAATCTATATTTTTCAATTCAGAACACCATATTTGGTGTCATGAAACTCTAACTTAGCGGGAGACAGTTTTTGGAACGGGTCGGGTCCCGGGGGAGTACCATGTTAGAGTATACCAAATTTGGTGGTTCTAAAATGAAAACTGTAGATTTTACGAACTTTTTTTTGAGCGGGGCTCTGACCCCCGGGGCTCCAACCCCTTCCCAAAACCGTCTGTCGTCTAAGTTAGAGTTTCATGATACCAAATTTGATGGTTCTGAAATGAAATCTAGATTTTACGACAATTTTGTATGTATGTGGCGGGGGAAGGCTCTGACCCCCGGGCCTTGACCCGTTCCAAAGACCGTCGACCGTCTAAGTACCATGAAACAGTATACCAAATTTGGTGGTTCTAAATTGAAAACTGTAGATTTTACAAAAAAATTATGGGGGGGGGCTCTGACCCCGGGCCTTGACCCGTTCTAAAAACGGTCTACCGTCTAAGTTAGAGTACCGTGAGATAGTATACCAAATTTGGTGGTTCTAAATTGAATACTGTAGATTGTACGGCATTTTTATGACGGGGGGGTTCTTACCCCTGGCTCAAACCCCTTCCAAAAACCGTCTAGCGTCTAAGTTAGAGTACCATGAGATAGTTTACCAGATTTGGTGGTTGTGAATTGAAAACTGTAGTTTTCAAGAAAATTTTGTATGTGGGGGCTCTGACCCCCGGGCCTTGACCCGTTCCAAACACGGTCTACTGTCTAAGTTAGAGTACCATGAGATAGTATACCAAATTTGGTGGTTTTAAAACGAAAACTAGATTTTACGAAATTTTTTATGAGGGAGGGCTCCGACTCCGACCCCTTCCAACAACCGTCGAGCGTCTAAGTTAGAGTTTCATTATACCAAATTTGATGATTCTGAAATGAAAACTAGATTTCACGAAAATTTTGTATGTATGTGGGGGTGGGGGGCTCTGACCCCCGGGCCTTAACCCGTTCCAAAAACCAACAACCGTCTAAGTTAGGGTACCATGAGACAGGATACCTGATTTGGTGGTTCTGAATTGAAAACTGCAGATTTTACGAAAATTTTGTAATGGGGGGCTCTGACCAACCGGGCCCTGACCCGTTCCAAAAATCGTCTACCGTCTAATATTTTTAGTGCCAAAGAAAAAGCGTAATATTCCTATCCTGTCTGAGTGTCCAAACTTAATAAATTTGATCAGGGAGGATGACTTTCGAAATCGTACGTTTTGCTGCATTCGTTTTGTATGTAACCAAAATCTGTAAACGCGACGAATTGACGTAGTCGACGAATTGACGCACGCGACGAATTGACGTATAACCACAGTTCCGAACCATGAATGGGTGAACTTAGTCATTAACGATGTTCAGATACCTGACGGCAGTCACGGATTGTGCTATTGGGATAATGGGGCGTAAAATGTCCCAAGAAAACATCGCCTACAGCATTACACCGCCTCCGTTGGTAATCGGCTTATCCGCACTCGGCCGTCTAGGTGATGCACCAGGAATCTTGATTCGTCAGACCAGGACACTTTCTTCCAATCCTCCACGGCTCAATCTCGATGATCTTGGGCCCATTTAATGCGTTGTTGGCGATGACGTGCAGTGAACATGAGGAACCGGCTGGGCCTTCGCATACCCATGCGCAGAAGGCTACGATGAATTGCGTCCTGTGACACATTGGCCTGATCACCTCTGTTGTAGCAGCGGGTGATTTGTCGCATTTTGGCCTTGGGTTCGCTGTGAAAAATGCGCGACAGTCTCCACTCCCTTCTGTCATCAATGAACTGCGGCCGACACGCGTCTGGGCGACGTTTCTTCGTTTGGCCATCTGTGCTCCACGTTTGATACGTACTCAGTACAACGGCACTGAACAACCGACAATCCGCGCCGTTTCCGAGATCGTAGTTCCGAGGTGCCGTGCCGTCACAATTTGTCCTTTATCGAACTCCGATAAATCGGCAGCTTTTCCTATTCCGACTTCGAACACTGTACTAACCGAAAGATGGTCCTCGGGTTGCACATATACTGCTCTGTGAACTTTACCTGCGCCACCGTTCGGTCTCCAGGCACACTCATTTCTCTTGGCTGGTGATGGTCAGATATAATGTAATGGCTAATCAGTGTAATTCAACTTATATCTTGGTTGTACTGGAGAATACACGTCTTTTGTAGTAAGGTGTTTCAAAATATCAATCAACTGTTCAGTACAAATGTTTACATTTACCTGTAAATTGTTTTACTGTATATTTCCACTTCACATTGTTTTGCTTTTTGGCAGAAAGTTTTTATAAGTCAAAAAATTTCCCTACCCCCATGCACTAACACACGACATAAGTATGTTCTTCCTTCTGTCTGTCTTTTAGAGAATGGGCGTAGAAACCATTTCAGATATGTCTGAATTAGGTCAGCCCTATAACAAATATACCCCCCCCCCCCCCCCGCCGTTGCTTTCTGCTGTTTACGGGCCTGGAGCAAAAGGTTTTGTGGCAAATTTTCATGCTACATAGCATCAAAATTACGCACCAAGAAAATTTGGAAACCATATGGCAAATTTAGCTGAGCTGTGGATTTGAACATAATGTTCCCAATCCAATTTCCTAAATCAAGGATATTTGGACTAATGCTTAAAAGCGCTGCTATCTGCCGAATAGCGGGGAAGAAAGTGCATGTTAAAACTAACTTGGGCAGGCACGTGTGTATACATGTCACATGATCCACAAAGAATTTTTTGCATCGTGGAAACACTCGAGAAATGGCCCACTATTTCTCGTATCTGTTCTCTGTAGTTTGTTTGGAAACAACGAATAATTATTTTGGTACTTATGAATAAGAATCGTATCTTCATTTAAGTTTTATATTACCTGTATAAAATGTTGTTGTCTTAAGTGACCAATGAAAGAAGGCACGTGTGAGCAGGCTTGAAGGGTATATAAGGTGTGCTGTTGGCATTCTGAAAACGTACCACTCGTTGCTGTCATGGATAAAAAGAGCGATTTATCAGATTTGCAAAAAGGGATGATTATCGGCTTTCGGGCCAAGGGTGGCAGTATTTCTGAAACAGCGCAGTTTGTGAACTGTTCGCGTGCTGCTGTGGTTAAAGTGCATCGTGATTGGAGCACTATTGCGAATAAGCGATATGGAAATTGCAGAACACCCCGTGCCATTGATGTGAGAGGTGAACGTCGGCTGCAAAGGTGCGCGAGGGCCGATCGACACACTACAGTGGGGCAACTCGCTGGCCGAATGAACCGGGGGGGGGGGGGGCGCTACCAGAAGTGTGTCTAAAACGACAGTTCAGTGAACCCTGTGGTGTGTGGGGCTCGGATGCAGACGAATGAATACTGACTGTATCTATGCTAACGAAGGTTCATCGGCAGAAAAGGCTTACATTTGCATGGCAGTATCGGAATTGGACCACCGCTGATTGGCAAAAGATTGCCTTCTCCGGTGAGTCACGTTTTCAGCTTCATCGAACGGATGGACGTTGGCGTATAAGGCGAGAAACATTGGAGAACAAAGACACTTCAACCATTGCTGGAAGAACACAAGCTGGTGGGGACAGCGTTATGGTCTGGGGAATGTTTTCGTGGCATTCTCTGGGTCCACACATATCTGTGGAAGGCACTAGGGACGCCTTTAGCCATCTGTCTGCCAGTTCTTCGATTCTAAAGAGGGTGAGTCGAATGTTTTGCAATATTTGGATCACTTTATGTCTTCATACGTACCTTTACGACGAAAGCTGACTACCATGCAAAGTATAGGCCATCGTGTTGAACCGTCCAGTTCTTCGATTCTACAGAGGGTGAGTCGAACGTTTTGCAATATTTCGATCACTTTGTCTTCATACGTACCTTTACGACGAAAGCTGACTAGCATTTTTACGACGAAAGCTGACCATCGTGTTGCACCGTCTTTACCCATCTATCTGTCTGCCAGTTCTTCGATTCTACAGAGGGTGAGTTGAAAGTTTTGCAATATTTGGATCACTTTATGTCTTCATACATACCTTTACGACAAAAGCTGACTAGCATTCAACGTATAGGCCATCGTGTTGCACCGTCTTTACCCATCTGTTTGCCAGTTCTTCGATTCTACAGAGGGTGAGTCGAACGTTTTGCAATATTTGGATCACTTTATGTCTTCATACGTACCTTTACGACGAAAGCTGACTAGCATTCAAAGTATAGGCCATCGTGTTGCACCGTCTTTACCCATCTGTCTGCCAGTTCTTCGATTCTACAGAGGGTGAGTCGAACGTTTTGCAATATTTGGATCACTTTATGTCTTCATACGTACCTTTACGACGAAAGCTGACTAGCATTCAAAGTATAGGCCATCGTGTTGCACCGTCTTTACCCATCTGTCTGCCAGTTCTTCGATTCTACAGAGGGTGAGTCGAACGTTTTGCAATATTTGGATCACTTTATGTCTTCATACGTACCTTTACGACGAAAGCTGACTAGCATTCAAAGTATAGGCCATCGTGTTGCACCGTCTTTACCCATCTGTCTGCCAGTTCTTCGATTCTACAGAGGGTGAGTCGAACGTTTTGCAATATTTGGATCACTTTATGTCTTCATACGTACCTTTACGACGAAAGCTGACTAGCATTCAAAGTATAGGCCATCGTGTTGCACCGTCTTTACCCATCTGTCTGCCAGTTCTTCGATTCCGCGGAGGGACCAGTTCTTGTCCTTCGAGGCGAAAAAATCCTTCACCCCAGCGGCCAGCTCCTCCTGGTTGTTAAAGTGTCGCCCACGAAGGAAGTGGGCCATGGACCGGAACAAGTAATAATCCGACGGGGCCAAGGTCTAGACTATATGCTGGGTGTTGCATCAATCCGATCCCCTCAAATTCGGGTCATTCGCGCAGTATGAGGCCGATCGTTGTCCTGCTGTGGGAGGGAGTGCTTTCTGTTCACCAGTACCGGGTACTTCTCCAAAACAGCATACATCCGCTCCAACTGTTCAGACCAGAGGTTGGCATTGATGGTCGAACCGTCTGGAACATTTTCGTAATGGATTATACCCTCAAAATTCCACCAGACGTAAAGCATCACCTTGTGCTCGAGGCGCCCACGTTTTACAGCAGGTTCAAGAAACTGGCTCGGGCTCAACCACTTCTGTTGTGTGTTAGAATTACGGAAATAGACCCACTTTTTATCGCACGTAACAGTTCTCTTGATGAAACGTACACCGCGCGGGTTTTCTGGGAATTTCGTGCACACTTCCACTCGGCGGTTTACTTCAGCTGGCGTCAGTTCGTGAGAGATAATGCGGCAACTCCTGCAGACTTTGCTGAAGTCCTAAAGGTGACGAACCACGGTGGTCTGTGATATGTCCAGCTCTCCTGATAATCTCCGATGGGTTGGTTATCGGATTTGCCTCTACGGCCTGGCGCACGGCTTCCGAATCCACTGTTCGCGGCCTACCTGACCTTGGCTGATCGTCGAGGTTTCTGTCACCTAATCGAAATTTCTTGAACTATCTGGTTGCGGTGCTGTGGTCAATGGAACCTACGTCTTTCGCACGACAAATGTTTCGTGTTGCTTGAGCAGCATCATGGCCGAGTTCAAATTCGTAAAACAAAAGTTCCCTAATTAGCTGGTCGTGACTGTTTATTTGTTAGGCATCCCAACCACTGACAGAACAACAACATGCAGTGCTGTTCCCGGCAACGACTACCACTTTATATCCCTTTCGACTGACTGCAGTGCGCGACTTGAACTAGCTTAAACGCGTGACAATATCCACTGCAGCACAGGCGTTTATTTAAATATTGCAAAACTTTTGACTCACCCTGTGTACCAATATTTTTGGTTCATGTATGTAGCAAAATACCAACAGAAGAGACGAGGGATAACAGTGAGACTTACACAGATCAAAATAACATTTTCCCTTCCCTTTTTTACACTTTCCAACCGTAGGGTGAAGAAGTGTATGTGCTCCAGCTTTGTCCGTCTCTCTGTCCGTCCGCACGATAACTCGCGTAAAAAATGTTTCGATTTCAATGAAATTTTAGTGTGTAGTAGAGGACAACCTGAAGACGAACCCTATTGCAAATGAGTGAAATGGGGTCAAAGGTTACGACATAGGAGCGGGATCCATTCCATTGCCCTTATGCGTCATAACTTGCGTACAAATGGTTCGATTTCAATGAAATTTTAGTATGTAGTAGGGGACCACTGGGGACGAACCCTATTAAAAATGGGAGAAATGGGGTCAAAGGTCACGGCATAGGAGCGGGATCCATTCCATTGCCCTGATGCGTCATAACTTACGTAAAAGTGCTTTTATTGTGACAAAACTTTTGTATGTTGTTCCGGAGGTATACTGAACCGGTTCTGTTGAATATCATCGAAATGGGGTCAAAGGTCTGGACACAGGAGCGAGATTTATTCCACAGCCATTATCCTCATAACTTGACTAAAAGTGTTCCTATTGCGACAAAACTTGAGTATGTTGTTCTGGAGGTATGCTGAACCAATTCTGTTTAATATAATCGAAATGGGGTGAAAGGTCAGGACACAGGAACGAAATTTATTCCACAACCATTATCCTCATAACTTGAGTAATAACTTGTGTAATGATTTCTGGTATGTTGGGAAGCGTATTGTTACACGGCATTAGCAGAGGTCCTGCCGAGTCAGGCGGTAACGGTGCATGGAACCTGTCATACAATTTTGTTGGCCGCAGCATCAGGTTTGAATCTCAGGTGCACCGCTGCATTCAAAGATTCTCGCCAGAACATAAAAATGAAAATTGGAAGAATGACCCGAAACATAAAGCTTGGGCGAATCCACCGTGTGAACAAAGATAACAACAACACTTAAAAAATAAAAAGCGAAACTTGGGGATCCGAGAGTTGTGATGTGGCTCACCCGCAATCACCAATTCGTGACTGAGTGTAGTGGTCCGGATCTTACTCCGGTACATTCAATCTCCAACCAGCCAGTACAACACTCACTTTCGCAAATAACACATGATTCTCAAATACACAACACAACATTTAATTACTTTGTGATTCAAACAGTTACGGTGCTCTCTAGGAGCATAGACAATTGCCCCTCTTATGTGGGCAGCACACAGTACCGACACTTTACTGTCGGACGACGCAAACCGACAGAGTCCCCGCCAGACTATCTGGTCAAGAAATGCTACTCATTAACACACTAAATAGAACAGCAGGTGATATCATACATAATCGCTTCGAGAATGACAAAAAAAGAAAATACATATGCGAAAGATCACATTAAAAACACACGCGACACAAAAATACACAAGAACGTTAATTTTCTTTATACACGATTATCGGTGCGAAATACTGCCAAAATAAATGAACTATATATCTAATAAGCATGCACATGCACATCCCTGCCCTGCTCACGTTGGCCCTGAACCAAAGTTAAAAGAAACTGTCCCTCAAAGCGGAATTTGTGGCCACTTCTTCTCCCTTATTCTTGTAAAAGATCAGGAAATGGGCCCTGTAAGAAATTGAAGTTCGTATGTGCAGGTACTTCCTCTGAGGTTCAGTCACTCAGTATTGTTGCATCTATGTCCATGCAGCTTTGGGTGTCGGGATGGCACAAGTTCGCAGATGTGTGAAGGAAAAGTGGAAATATTCATCTACTTACAGTTTCTTGACCTTGCTGTGTACATCCAGAATGCATCACATAACAAAACACGACAAAAAACCACACAAACACTTGCACCATGTGGCAGCACCGATGAATTAACACTTCACTTTGACGCTTGATGTAAATGAAGCACAATGAAAATGGTGATATCACGCCGCACTTTGTTGCGCTGATGAGAGGGTACACTGATCCACTCTTGTGAAGATTTGAAAGTGGCCGTTAAACAAAATAGCCCCTCTTAATATCTGCTGTTCCGGGTTCCGAGACTGATTTCTGCATCCCTGGAAATGATTTTTGTCGTCGTGAAAAAATGATTTTGACCATCAGCTGCCTGGAGAGTGGGACTCCCCCCCCCTATACTTCCGCTGCTGCTATAGTAGGCCTCCGTCCGTTGATCCCTTCTGTCCTTTTTGACCGTTCATTCACAATTCAGTCAATTCCTTTCCGTTAGCATAGCATCTACCCTGCCTGAGTATGCAGTTCCAAATATGCACACTCGCAGGCTTTCTGTTTCCATTTACCATCGAGTTGTGACCGCCAGCCCTGAGATTAGTTTTTTGGCCGAGCGAAATCCGATGTGCTTTTTCTTTCAGCGTACATCAGCAACTACCTCCCAAAAACGATGCTAGAATTCACCCCCTTTCTTCGGCGGTCTTTCTACTCTTAATTGCCCATTGTCACGTCGGAGTATGTTTCTTGCTGACAGAGTTATGTGTCTGCTGAGGGTCTCTTGGCCACCCACTGATGTAAACATCAGTACACAGACCACAGCGTTTAAGCTACAAGCAAAAAGAAGGAGAGGAAAAAAAAGTGTAAACCACTTCGAACATTGCTGAAAACCACTCCATCCGCATTCGGAAGCACATTTTCCCTCGTTCGTGTATAACCCTCTCGAAAAAACCCTTGAGGTAGGATTTTTTATGTTTCACTCCAGGGCTATGTGTGAGGTCTCGCAATTCAGAATGGCAAAATATTACATTTCTTGCCTTCAAGAGCATTGGAGCGACTTCCTAATTATCCCGTAATTTTGTTTATCAATTTAGTGAACAACCGAAAGAAAAAAACAACGTAAATGAGAAATAAAAAAAAGAAAACTGTGAACTGTAAACGAACATGTGAGCCTGCTGAACTGTGATTCCCAGCTGCCTCATACAATACGCGACATGGCGGACAAATTTTAGAGTTTTCTTCAGGTTTTAGGTTGGAAGGGGGGGGGGGTTCCACTGTAACAGTATCATAATCATGATTTTAGTAACGTATCATTGTATGAATTTACTAACTTGTTTAATCGAATCATTGCCGCACGAACAAAAGTTTATCTGATTCCTTAAATTTTGATTGAAGTGAAATAAAACGCAACAAACATCTTGGAGTTGTTACATGAGTTCCTGGGATCCTGTTTATTTGTGCTCTAGTTTTTGAAAAAATTACCGTACTCATGTTTTTGCCTCCATAGTTGTTGATAAGATGTATGGTACGATTTTTAGTCTTTTTTGTTTCATTGTTTTTCCTTTCACTGTTATTAAATGGCTGTGACACGTAAAACAAATCCGCAATTTATCAGGGACTGCAGAAAAGAAGCTGAAATTGAAAAAACTTTTCCCGTGTGTTTGGTGTGTGTGTGTACATAGCTGTACAGCCTTCGAAATAGTTGGCACAGCACTTAAATCAAACTTTATAACTGAATAAATATTACATAAATTATATATCAGAAAAAAAAATATCAGTTATTTTTAATTTTGTCTTAGTGACCCTTTCTTTTTGCATAGAACGACTGTTTTAGTACAAAGTAACATTTATGGAAATGTCAAAAGGGGCGGGCATATATACCCTCCCCCCCCCCATGTCCGCGCCTGGTTTTCTGTAATTGTGTTGGAAAATTTAGGTGCTTGTGACTTACAGACATAGCCAGTATTTTTCAAGGGTTTTACTGGGGTTTTTTTTGTGGTTTTTTTTTTCTTCGATGTTGTCTAGAAAATGGCATTGCGTTGATCAACGTTATTCCAACATCCGCATATTCTTTTCTCCGAGCTTGTCTTCAGCTAAAGAGGAAATAGTCAGATTTTGGCCTGTCTGTCCGCAAAACAACTTTAAAACATGTTTTCCAGCAGGTGACGAAATTGTTAATTTGTCACGATATCTGTAGTTCAACTAAGATCGATTTAAATAGTTCCTTTTCGGCTTTTCGGATAGGATATAGTTTCAAAGCGTGGCCAAATTTTTCTGCAAGATGTTAATTTTATTCTCTTCCTTTTTTCTTTTTTTTTTTTTTTTTTTTTTAAAGGTGAGCTTTTGGTTGCGCATCGATCGCTTGTTGATTTTCGAAATATTGTAGCGCTACAAAGAGAATCCACAGCATTCGTGCATTTGATTTTGGGTACCACATTTTTCGGTCTCCCTTTTAAAACTGGACTACATGATAAAGACACTGTCATGATTTTTCATTAATATCGGACTAAAACTGTTCACGTCTTAGATGAGAAACAAGATGATAATTTTTTTTTTAGCCCACTTTTAGTTCCGTTGACTTCCGAGTTGTATAACGGCAGCCATCAGTTTGGTGATTCATTTTTTTTTTTTTTTCCTGGGGGTTTAACGACCACCATGAGCAACTCAGTGGGCTAGAAGCAGTCGCCCTTCCCTAATTAAGGGCCATTTGTTCCAGGGAAGAGAGAGAGCCAGTGCCGTAAGAAAAACAAGCATGCATGCCTCACGGGATTCGAACCCAGACCCATTTCGGACGAATGATCAAAAGCCATCGCTTAGAACACTGCGCCGCCCAGGCTGTGTGGCTTTTCATTTGCTTTACAGTACTCAGCATTGGTTGTTTTCACTTTTTTAAAGTTTTCGCCAATGCATTCGACGAATTCAGTTTTGACGAGAAATACGTCTAACTCCGCAGATAGTATGGAGCGCTTACGGCCTACCGCCTGTGACAAAAATAGATCCCAATTGAAATCATTATAGCGTTAAAAATACGTGCCGCACACTGATCGTGTTAGCATATTCGTAAACAGCATGGAGTCCAATTCGCGTACTGCGCAATACATCGTGCGCGCGACGCTCCTCTCGCTCACTGTGCGCGGAGGAGATGATGCAATATTTCTGGGGGTGCCGCCGCCCCAGCGTTTGACTCAGTCTATCTCGGCAACCGTGAGCGCAACACGACTGTAAATGGCATCGTTTTAAAGCTCTCAACGAGATCCATTCAACTACACGAAGAACTTTTCGCAGTGGTTTGAATGAACATTTAAAAAATTGTTTTCTTACGAACCGGTGAACACTTTTAACAATATCGCGGTTTATCTGGACAACCATGAGTGCAAAACGACTGTGCGTGGTATCGTTTTAAAGCTTTCGACGAGATCTATTCAAATAAATAAAGAACATATCGCAGTGGTTTAAACTAAAATTTTGAAAAATTGTTTTCGTGTGAACGGGTAAACATTTTTAACAGTGCCGCGGAATTCGCAGAATGAACGCAAGCAAAAGTGGAGAAAATCAAAACGAGAGACAAAAGCAAGCGATGAGGAATGTAAGAAGCCCAAGAAGATTGCACCTCAATCAACTAGAGAGTATCGAGAACGCCTGAAAGCAGCTGCCGGCAAACAAAAATCCAACACATCGATCGAACCCGTACCCGGCCCATCTCGAACTCTGCTTTGTGTTCGCAATGTATCGAGCATTATTTGTCAAAATTATGTAAGCTGCTTTTCATATCTAGACCTGTTTTGGCTATAACAAATTAAATAAACGCTTTGAAACCATACTCGATAAGCTCATTTCAACTCTCCGATCTGCAAGTCCAAACTGACGTCTCAATCAGAACTGAGCCTACCTGTTTTTTTTTCGTTTTTTTTTTGGGGGGGGGGGGGGGGGGTTGGAGGTTTAACGACCACCGTGAGCAACTCAATGGGCTATAAGCAGTCGCCCGTCCCTAATTTAGGGTCACTGGTTCCAGGGAAGGGAGAGAGCCAGTGCCGTAAGACAAACACAACATCCATGCCTCACCGGGATTCGAACCCGGACCCCTTACGGACGAACGATCAGAGGCCAGCGCCTTAGACCACTGCGCCACCGGGGCGGCAGGGTTGTTTTTTTCGCAAATTGCGAAGAAAGTGATGATCGGCAGCGTGACCCCTGCTTATGATATACCGAGCGGCTGTTTCTTTCATTGTTTACGCGTTCTTAGTTTTTCTTAGCAGGTCTTTCAAGAAAAAAAAAAAAAGAAAGAAAAGATAATGATGAGGTCGTCCTTGTGTTTACTGGAGTCTGGATTATATATGCAAATATGCAATTGCATATTTTAGGCATTTTTGACGTTAGCGCATATCAATGCGTAAAACGCAATAATTACTTGTAAAAATGCATATTTCAAGCAGAACTTTTTTACCTTATATTTGATCTTTCAACGTTTGTTTTTAAAAACAGACAGACTTTCATCTTTCGTGATGCAGAAATCCAAACAATAGCCCGAACTCAAAGAAGAAAATTCGCCGCCCCGGTGGCGCAGTGGTCTAAGCGCTGGCTTACGACTATTCGTCCGAGAAGGGTACGGGTTCGAATTCCGGTGTGGCATAGATGCTGTATTTTTCTTACAGCCATGGCTCTCTCTCTTCCCTGGAACCAGTGGCCTTAAATTAGGGAGAGGCGACTGCATATATCCCATCGAGTTGCTCATAATGGTCGTTAAACTTTCAATCAAAAAAAAAAAAAAAAGTAAACTTGGCGGTAGATCAAGAGATCGGCAGTTTACTAAAACAAAACGAATGCAAACAATAATAAACTATCTTCCCCCAAACATGGCAACGAGAAACGCGGCATTAAAAGATTTGTGCCTCATTTATCCCCCTCAATCCCTCCCCAAAAAAGTATGTGCCAGCCTCCAATGCTATAGGGTCGGCGTTCTTTGATGTTTGACATTGCTGGCTAAATTTTCTTTGAACTCCTCCCAAAGCCAACGCGCAATTCAAACGGCGGACCTCACAAAAACTTCATGCAACATTTAGTTTTGTGAATTAGTTATCAAACATATAATAACGTCATACCTAATATTATCAACAGGGTTCACACGGCTCCTGGAATTCTGGAAAGTTCCGCAATTTAATTTATCTTTTTTTCAGACCTGGGGAGTCTGTGATTTTTTAAGGGCGTTTTCCGTTTGTGTGTGTCTGAAAGATCTTAGAATAGTCGTGGAATTGTTTCTTGGAATAACAAAAACAAAAACATTGGCCGAAATGTTTGGATTGATTGCGTCACTTTGTCTCTATCTTCCCGCGGCGTCTGCATGCCATGACATCATGAACACGTGATGTCATCTCCTTTTCACCTCATGTGACGCGCAGTGCAAGATGATTGAGTGCCATATTTCCAGCGAATTTTGAGTTTGTTTTGTGAGCAACTCGATGGGCATGCCCGTTTGTCAGACAGAGAAGCTGGGAGGAGCGGCAGGTGATTGAATTCAGGCAAATGATATAATAAAAGAGGTCCAGCATTGAACTGTAGTATGAGTGGCTAGGACGGAGAAAAAACGCACCTGGCCAATAATAAACCACCTTCCCCCAAACATGGCACAGGAATCTAATGGTCTAAAAGCGCAGCGGTCTAAGCGTTGGCGTATGAGCATTCGTCCGAGATGGGTCCGCGGGTTCGAATCCCGTTGAAGCATGGATGTTGTGTTTGTCTTACGTCACTGGCTCTCTCCCTTCCCTGGAACCAGTGTTCCTAAGTTAGGGACGGGCGATTGCTTATAGCCCATTGAGTTGCTCACGGTGGTCGTTAAACCTTCAATAAAAATAAATAAAAAGAAAAAGCGCACCTGGCCGTTCCCAGTCACCGTTCCTAATTTAGGGCCACTAATTCTGGGAAGCCGCCCCGGTGGCGCAGTGGTCTAAGGCGCTGGCCTCTGATCATTCGTCCGTAAGGGGTCCGGGTTCGAATCCCGGTGAGGCATGGATGTTGTGTTTGTCTTACGGCACTGGTTCTCTCCCTTCCCTGGAACCAGTGACCCTAAATTAGGGACGGGCGACTGCTTATAGCCCATTGAGTTGCTCACGGTGGTCGTTAAACCTCCAATCAAACAAACAAACAAACAATAATTCTGGGAAAGGGAGAGAGCCAGTGTCATAAGACAAACACAACACCCGTGCCCATACTGACAAAATTCGCTGCCACCGGGGCGGCAGCGAATTTTGTCAGTAGTTTACTAGTTATGTGCAGTTGAAGCACAGGCGCCGACGATGTTCTGTTGTTTAAGCATACCAGAGCAGAAATTAGGATATGCTCAGGCATACCCTGATTTTTCCCGGGGTAACCAAAATTATATTTCGGTAACAATTTGTATTAGGGGTATGCAAAAGTTTCCGCCGTTTTAAGGAGAAAGGAGACAGGAACGATCAGGAAACCAGTACACACTTATTCAACGAAATATCAATGACCTTTGCCGTTAGCATCAATGACCTTTTGCCATTTTTCAGGCAACAAAATGCCCCTGTGATAGAAGAACTCGGGTTTTCAGCTGAATAAAGCAGTGACGAAATTTTCCATCTCAGGAACTGTGGTAAATCGCTGTTGGGCCAGGGAAAGTTGCATAGAACGAAACAGATGAAAGTCTGAGGGTGCGATGTCCGGGGAGTAAGCCTCAGTAAGGTGAAACCTCCCAGTGTAACTTTTCAAGGGTTGGTATCGTGGTGGCACCGACATGTTGTCTGGCAGTATCGTGTAACAGGATGATGATTGGGCGGCGTTTTTTACCTGTCCGTGCGTGTTTTTGCTTGATTGCGGCTTTTAGTTTCTTCAACTGATCGCTATATCGTTATGCAGTCATTTTTTCTTCCGATTTCAACAGTTCGACGTACAGCAAGCACTCCATGCATATCCCACCACACACACAATAGCATCTTTTTCCCGTGAATATCCTGTTTTGCAGTGGATGTTGATGGCTGGCCTGGGTCAACTCAGGATCGCTTGCGTACAGGTTGTCGCAAGACTCACTTTTCATCCCCGGTGACAGGCTTCCACAAGAAATTCTTCCCTTGAAACCTCTTCAGCAACGAAATGCAGATTCCCAATCGTTGACCAATATTACACTCCGTTAAGTATGCGGAACCCACTTACCAATCTTCTGGATCTTTCCCAATTCCTGTAGACGCTGTACCGCCGTCGATTGAGCCACTTTCAAAGTTGCGTAGTCGATTGTGTCGCATACTCTTGCGACAGCGATTCCAGCTCCTCGTCTGCGAGTTCCTGCGGTCTACCTGCATGTGGCTTGTCTTCCAAGCTTAGATCACTTTTCTTAAACCTGGCAAACCATTCTCGACTCGTCCACACACCCATAACCGTTTCGCCATACGCCTGACATTGAGAGGTATGCTTCACTCGCACTTTTCCCTAAATTAAACATGAATAACAAACAGTGCCGTAAGGGAACTTTATCGACCGCCATGCTTGGCTTCATATACGAATTGACAGCACGGGTCGCCGGCCGGTTAGATCCCTACAACACCCGCTAGCGGAGGTGGCGGAAACTTTTGCTTACCCCTAATGTATTGCGATTAGAACTTATGGAATAAGATGTTTCTATCAGTTAATATCATTCATAGATTACCAAAAATTTTAAGATGATGAGCCATTACATTATGATCCCCCTCAGCCTAGAGAAATGAGCACGCCTGGAGATACGAACGGTTTGGCAGGTGAAGTTCACAGATCAGTATATATAAAACCCGAGGTCCGCTTTTCGGTTAATAGATTGTTCGGAGTCAGAATGGGAAAAGCTGCCGATTTATCGGAGTTTGATAAAGGACAAATTGTGATGGCACGGTGCCTCAGAACTACGATCTCGGAAACGGCGCCGATTGTGGGTTGTTCGCGTGCCGCTGTAGTGAGTAGGTATTAAAAGTAGTGCAAAGATGCCAAACCACGAACCGTAAATCCAAATAACTCTTACAGATCTCGGAAACGGCGCCGACTGTGGGTTGTTCACGTGCCACTGTATTGAGTACGTATTAAAAGTAGTGCAAAGATGCCAAACGACGAACCGTAAATCCAAATAACTCTTACAGATTGTAAGAGTGAAAAAACGTGACTCATCACTCCAAAGAACAGCTTTCCAGTCGCCACCGTCCAGGAACGACAGGAGGCACACCACTACAAACGGCTCTTCGCATTGACGGTAGTGATTTGTGGCTTGTATGCCGCTGCGCTACCATAATAACCCACACTGCGCAACTTCCTGCACATAGTTATGGTACCAACCGAGACATTACAAGCATTTCCTACTTCAACAATGATGGAAAAAGCAGAGGAAGAACGGGATTTCTTAATAATTCTAACCATGGCTGGCTCTTCGGTCACGTTCCGTCAGTTTGTGCGACCTATCTTAACGGTTTTTTGCTGTAGTTTCAGTGTCCTGCTTTCATCTTTTCACGACATCACTTACAGTCGATTTTGAAATGTTTAGTTTCGCTGCAGTCCTCCGTATGGAAACGTAACTCAAATACCAGCCCACGCTAGAACTCCGAAAGTTTACGTCCGCTCGGCATATCTGCTTCATAGTTACTAATAACACAAACATCTCGCTTTATATACGTAGCTCCACACTCATAGCGCACCTTCCTGGGCAACCGTTCTTTGCCCTGAACGGAATTATTCGGACAACCACACCACCCCATGCCTCATCCGGAACTCGAATTCGGGCCCATTTCACACCCATCAATAAAAGCTATGGCCTCAGACCACTTGATCCCCGGAGATGTCTCACAAGACTCCGTGTATGATCGCGAGACGCTTAACTGCCAAATCCATCAGTTTTATCCCTTTAACAGGAAAATTGACGCCTGGTGGCACAGTGGTCTATAAGTGCTCTGGCTTCTGAACATTCGTCTGAAATGGGTCCCGGTTAAAATCCCTGTGAGGCATGGATATTGTGTTTGTCTAATAGCACTGGCTCTCTCCCTTCCCTATAACCAGTAACCCAAAATTAGGGACGGGAGGCTGCTTATATATACACTGCTGGCCACCCAAAATGCAACACCAAGAAGCACACGAGGTAGCAAAGCCAGATTTACTGAACACATAACAACGGATACAAAGATGAAACGATTGAGCTTACAGGCCCGTGCGACTTGCGGAACACGCAGACAACAATAGTTCGTGTGGCCCCAATGGCTGGAAGTAACGGCCGCTACACGCCGCGGCATCGAACGAAAAAGGCTTTGGATGTGGGCTTGGGGTATGTTGGTCCAGTCTGCTTCCACACGTTGCCACAGTTCATCAGGCGTAGCCGCGGGTGGTGCTTGCCGGGCCACTCGGTTGCCGATCAGCGACCAGACGTGTTCGATGGCCGACATATCGGGAAAACAGGCGGACCACGGCAACAGTGACACTTGGTGGGCCGTGAAGAATTGTTGCACGATGCGTGCGACGTGCGGGCGCACATTGTCCTGTTGAAACGTGGCCGCTGTCAGGTCCTGCAGGTAAGGGAGGACTACAGGCTCCAAAACGTCGGAAATGTAGCGGTGGCTGTTGAGTGCACCGGCGATACGTACCAGAGGAGTGCGGGTGTCATATCCAATTGCGCGCCAAACCATAACGCCAGGCGACGGACCGGTATGGCGATGCATAATGCAGGCGTCATACAGCCTCTCGCCGCGGTGCCACCACACGCGGATCCGACCATCGTGGTGTGTGTTGCAGGCAGAAGCGGGATTCGTCGGAGAAAACAATATTTTGCGATTCCGTAGTCCAGGTGTGGCGTTCAACGGCCCACTGCCGCCGCACTCGCCGGTGGTGTAACGTCAATGGTAATCGGAGCAATGGGCTCCGTGCGACAAGTCCCCGCTCCTGCAGACGACGTCGAACGGTACGTGCTGACACAGGGTGTTGCGCAACACACCCTAATTCCTACGCTAACGTTCGTGATGTGGCGGTGCGAGCCGTCAATGCCCGCTGCACAACATGATGGTCCTCTCGTCCGGTGGTGTGCCGCGGCTGCGGCAATCGCTCGCGTCGGTCCGTCCGTCCCTCCTGCACCCACCGAATCCATACTCGCCTCACTGTGGCTAGATGTCGTCCCACACGGGCGCCGATGTCTCGGTACGATAAACCGCTGTCGCGATAAGCCACTATTCGTCCTCTGTCGAACTGCGAAACATGCTGGAATGACTGCCGTATTCTGCGACGAGGCATCAGGAAGCTTCCCACGCTCAGGTCCGGCAGCACAACACACTTCCAGTACTTACACCCCGTCTTCTGTGCACCCTTCTTATAGTGCTTCTCGGTGGCGTGCCGGGCGCACATGATTTGCATATGCACTGCAATGCTAATCGTTTGCATGTCCTATCGCGGGCGACGTATGCTGTAAATTTAAGACCAATCGGATGCTTCCTTCTTGGTGTTGCGTTTTGGGTGGCCAGCAGCGTAGTTACCATTGAGTTGCTCACTGTGGTCGTTAAACCTTCACTCAAAAAGAACACGAACATTCGTTTAAGATACAATTATGCTCTCTCTCTCCCTCTCTCTCTCTCTCTCTCGCGCGCGCGCACGCTCATATAAAACACTATTTTCTATTTTTAGCTCGTCTTTTGTAAAAAAAGGTCGTGCTTATGTATCGAAATGGGATCAAAGGTCAGAGCACAGGAGCGAGATTTATTCCACAGCCATTATCCTCATAACTTTAATAGTGATTTCTGGCATGTTAGAAAGCGTATCATAATCAGGGGTCGCGCTGCCGATCGCCACTTTCGCAATTTGCGAAAAAAAATCGTTTTGGCGATTATCTTTTTTGATGACGTTCAAGCAAAAACAATCTTTAATTTTTACTCGATTTGGTACTGGAAAAATGAAATTCGAATGTTTAGTTATTTTTTCTTTGTTTATATTGCGTGTGAGACGGAAAGCAATTGCATGAAAAACGTGGCGTCATCGCTTCTGCCTGTCCCTTCTTCTCTTCTATGCTTCAGTCTGTCCAATATCCATATCTCGCGTTGACCCAATTCTGTGGTCGACCTTCGTGTCTCATCTTTACTTCTGAGCGCTACAAGAAGTTTTAGTCTCGTGATGCCATCGATGACGTCATGTGATTTGTTTCGCACTCCTTCCGGTAAAGTGGTCATTCCGATATTCATATTCCACCTGGATCGCCATTGAAGTTCTCTGCACGCTTGATTGTATATCTCCATGGATAAAAAAAAAAAAAGAAGGCTACCGGAAGCCGGTGTACGTTCTGTAAAAAGTTTTTTTCTGCCGCAGATCTCCAATTCTCCTCCAATATTACAAGATTCTACATGCGGAATGTCATCGACATCTACTTCAAGAACCGAAACGAATGATGAATTATCCAACCCGGCATTACAAGCTTTTTTCGAAATACCGCATGCTTCTACTTCAGAAATTGACGATGTCGATAAATTACAAAATTCTTCGGAATTACTGGATGTTACACAAGAATTAAGAACAAAGTTACGGAAAGGGAGTAATGAATTCAAAATTGAAAAAGTGTCCATATTTCTTTGTATTACGATTCGGGATCTATGACATAATATGTTGCTGCTTAATTGTAAACAATCTATAACTTATTGTTTCTGTACTATTGTAACACTTTATAGTTTCTATACTTTCAATGGAGAGTGGGAGAAAAAATTGGCGATTTCAGATTACATTTGGAGAAAAAGAATTTAATTTGGCGAATGGATTGGCGAAAACTTTTAAAAAGCCAGTGCAACCGCTGATAATCAATGCATTGCATGATTTTACTAACTTGTTTATAGAGCAGCATGGCACCTAAACTTTTCAGTTTTACCCTGATCTTCCCTCAAAGCATATGAAACTGCGATCTCAAGGTGCTAAAAAGTTGTATCCCATTGTTTCCCCTGCGTGTTGCTGTTTGTTATATTTCCGTAAAAATCTAAAATTCGTGGTGAAGAATAAAAAAGTAAAACTACGCATCACCAGAAAGCATTTAACATCCTGCACAATCTACAAATATTAATAATTGTGCTGTTGGGAATTACAGGAAATAGGTTACACTGATGTGCCAAAAGTCATATGATACATACCTAGTATCGTGTAGGACCTCCTCTAGCCCGGCGAAGTGCAGCATCTCGAGGTGGCATGGATTCCACAAGTGGCCGGAAGACTTCTGGAGAGATGTTGAGCCATGCCGTCAGAACAGCCGCCCACGATTCCCTGGCATTTATAGGTGCAGGATCTTAGGTGAGAATGGACCTTTCCACCACATCCCATAAGTGGTCTAATGTGTTCATGTCGGGCGAACGTGGTGGCCACACCATCCGTCGGAACTGTTCAGAATGATCCTCGAACCAATTTTGGACAACTTGGGCCTGATGACATGGTGCATTGTCCGTCTGGAAAATCCCATCATTGTTGGGGTACCTGAAGTCCATGAAGGGCTGCAAATGGTCTCCCAGCAGACAAACAAAGCGATTAGCGGTTAATGACGTGTTTGCGAGGACCAGAGGACCCAACCCGTGCCACATAAAGACACCCCACACATGTATGGAACCACCACTAGCTTGCACAGTGCCTTGTTGACAGCTTGGGTCCATGGCCTCATGGGGTCTGTTTAATGACGTGTTTACGAGGACCAGAGGACCCAAACCATGCCACGTAAAGACACCCCACACATGTATGGAACCACCACCAGCTTGCACAGTGCCTTGTTGACAGCTTGGGTCCATGGCCTCATGGGGTCTGTTTAATGACGTGTTTACGAGGACCAGAGGACCCAAACCGTGCCACGTAAAGACACCCCACACAAGTATGGAACCACCACCAGTTTGCACAGTGCCTTGTTGACAGCTTAGGTCCATGGCCTCGTGGTGTCTGTTTAATGACGTGTTTACGAGGACAAGAAGGCCCAAACCGTGTCACATAAAGACACCCCACACATTTATGGAACCACCACCAGCTTGCACAGTACCTTGTTGACAGTTTGGGTCTATATCCTCATAGGGTCTGCGCCACACCCGAACCCTACCAAGCTCGTAACAATTGGTAGCATGACTCATTGGGCCACACCACATGTTGCCAGTCTTCCATGGGTTCAGTTACCGTGTTCACGAGCCCAGGTGAGGCGCTGTGTCCAATGTCGTGGTGTTAACAAAGTTGCTGTGGTGGGTCTTCTGCTCCCATACCCCATGGACCCTAAATTACACTACACTGACCTGATGGATATGTCTCCGGTACCTCCTTCACTGAATGTGAATGTTATTTGAGCTAGTGTCTCTTTTCTGTTAGCATGAACAATCCTGGTCAGACGCCTCGAGTCACGGTCATTCAGCACCCGTGGTCGGCCACTGCGCTGTCCACGGTGGTTGGTAATGCCTTCCACGAGGTAATCTCTCTCGGTACACACGTGACACGGTGGATCGAGGAATGTCGAATGTCGCACAACTTCGGAAATTGAAATGTCCCATCCTTCGGGCTCCCACTACCCTGCCTCGTTCAAACTCCAATAATTCACGTCGGTTTGCCATAACCTTACTGGCGGTTGTTAAACCTCATCCATGGAATTACACCTCGTAACTTATAAAAATCGTAGCGTGCGTCGAAGCCTTTGTACGACTGCAGTGCCATTTAAAAATTTGCATACTGCTATCACATGACTTTTGGCTCTTCAGTTTATGTCTCTGAATGAGGAGATAAACTGTGAGTTGTATTAGGCCGTGATCAGTATCGGCGTCTGAATTTCTTTCTCTCTCATCTGATTCTTATCACTGTGATATTTCCTCCAATTCCCAATAACAAAATTATTAATATTTGTGGGTTGTGCAGAACAGAAAGTCATATGCATTCTGGTGATACGTAGTTTTGTAGAAGTTATGTGGTTTGGTTATGTTGATCAAGGAAATAAAACGATATAATTATTTTTCTTTTCTTTAGGACTTACTTATCCGGAAGAGTTATTCAACCGACTGAAAGTCGCTAAGAAGCTAAGAAGTGAACATCTGCCTCTCTTGGTTAACCCACATGTTGAAAATCTAGATCTGCAAGGCATTAAATGGGACGTATTTTTCGATCTTATATGGCATCTCCAACAGTTTGAAAACGTGAGTTTTTGTTTCACACATTCAGTTTTATTGACTGATTTTTAAAGAGTAATGTGCTGTTAATTCAGTTGAGAAAATCGTCTGCATCTCTGTGAGTCATGTGATTAAAGAGAAATAATTAATTTATCGAACCGAACTAATTAATTAATATTTGAAAGTAGAATTTGGGGTTTGTTGTGCTCATGCTCTCTCGAAAGCTGGCTGTCTGCCATTCGCGAAGAATAAATATACTTCTATAATGAATTAGCTTTATTTCCTTTCCGCTAAGCTAATTATTATGAATGATTCTCTTCCTACCAGCTAGCTAATGATATACTTGTACTAAGCTTCAAAATGATGAATTCAAAAAGGTGTTGTTACTAGTTAATTACGAACGTAAACAAAGTCTCAACGCTGGTTATTTATAGTAAGCAATAAAAGTTATAAACCTAACAGCCAGACAGAGGTCTGACAAAAACTATGAATTGAGAAAGACTGAACTTACTGAAAACTTCTTTATTTCTAAGACTCTTGGTCAACTAAGGCACACACAACACTTGTAGTACAATAATGAATAATCTCTCCTCGTTTTACACACGCTCTCTCTTAACGACCACAAGCTCTCCTCATAACAACACAAAAGCTCTCTCGATGAACGCGCCTATATACTAGCTACCACCACGTCATGACTTACACTCATTGCCAGATCTCATTCAGCGGGTGAAATAATATTTCGTTCAGTAGGAAGATAATTTACATAGTAAAATAAAATAACCAGAGATAGTAAAATCAAAAGGAAAGTGAATATAGAGTATACGTTACACTTCCTATCATATACAACTAAGTAAAAGGGCTTTCGATTTGAGCACGTAGAAGGGGAAAAAATTATCTTGAGCATGCGCAGTAGGGAGCTGTGGCCGTAAATCAGCTCGCTCCAGAGTAAAGGAGCTGCAATTGACTTGCGCGCTGCTGCTGAATGGAACAAAAACATACTCGGAAGTACGATACTGCACGCACGGGTGGGTGTTCAGTTAGATTGTAGTAACTTCACGTCTAAAATATATTATACAGTAGAGCCTGCTTATAACGAGCCCGTATTTAGCGAGATCCCGGATTTAAGGAACAAAACAAGGACTTTAATTTGGTTTAATGTTAATTCAAAGCTATTTCGATCATTTTTAGCGAACAACATTAAATGAAGTCCCCGCGCTTAACGGGGTAGAGAAAAACTAACATGATTACTTTTAACAAGAAAAGTAACAAAATTTGATGAAATTACATATTTAACGAGGCAGAGGAAACCTGCTGCCCACTGTCCTACAATGGAAATACACAGTCGTATCAGAATAATATGACCACCCCCGGAATAACACTGTTCCCCGCCCAGGCATGTCGACCTTTGGCCCAGATGACAGCGGGGAGACGTCGTGGCATGGATGCAGCAGTGAGGCCCTGGAAGGTTTCCCGAGGCACACGTGCCCATTCGGACTGCAGCAGAGCACGGAGAGTCCGTAGACGACGTAGTTGTGAGTCGGCATACCGAACCTGTCGTTTCAAATAGTCTCACAAGTGCTCTATGAGATTGTGGTCGGGCGATTTCGACGGCCAAGGGAAAACGGGGACATCGCTGTCGTGTTCCTGGAACCAGTCACGCACCCCCCTTAGCGACATGGTAGGGCGCATTGTCCTGTTAGTAGGCACCATCGCCACTAAGGTAAATGCCCAACGTGGAGGGGAGGGATGCATGTGGTCAGCGGGGATGGACAGGTAGCCATTGGTGTTCAGGGACCCATCCAGTGGTCCCAGGTCATACCAGGAAAACATCCTCCAGACATGCACACTTCCACCGCCGGCCTGTACTTGACCGACAAGCATGTCCGGATGTTGGTTGTCGTGTGACTGACGCCGTATTTGCCACCACCCGTCACTTCTGTGGAATAGAAACCTCGATTCGTCGGAGAAGGCAACCTTTTCCTGCTCTCCCACTGTCCAATGATGGTAGTCCCATACGAATTGCAAACGTTGTTGCCGATGGATCTGGGTTAACTTGGTCGCTTTGACGCAGCGTCGACTCCGGAGACCCGTGCGTAACAGGGTTTGCTCTATCTACTGTTATCGGGGACACGTACCTGGGTGCCCCCAGTGTTCATTTGCGTACTCAATTGCTGCACTGTTGCGCGTCGATTGCCCTTTACCAGTCAATGGTGGCGACGTTCTCCTCTGGGGTCGATGGCCTTTGGGGCTCCACAGTTATGACGTCATGAGGTACTCGGCGTGCTAGCTTTCTTTTCTTAGTACACCCTTATTACAGCACCTCGCGAACAGCCAACGAAGTCTGCTGTTTCTGAGACGGTTTCACCTTTGGATCTGGTAGCCGATGATCATGCCTTTTTGAACGTCCGCCAAATCACTACCTCTGTTTGTTGTGCTCACGTTACTTACTATGGCTCATCTGCCCTGGCCGGCCGCTTATATCGCCGTGTGGTCGACCTTGCCACGTGAACTCTGTGACGTGCCTGTGCGTGTACACTGTGATTCTGGGGGTGGCCATATTATTCTGATACGACCGTGTGTATAGTTGCGTACGTAAGAGTGAGGATGGAACGTGAGCAATTGCTATTGGTGTTTCTAATTTCCCGAATTGCGGCTGCCAAAGCTTCGTAGATGTCTGTATCCTTCTCGGTGAACTGTTTATAATACACTGGCGGAAAGTGAAAAAAGAACACCAAGAAGGAATTGGCGGACGATCATGAAATTTACATATGTTAATGAGGTCGAGTTTACGTAGGTGTGATGTTAATTTCGGGACCAACCGGTGAGCGTTTACGCCACAGCACGGCATAATATGCAAATTATCGTCGGTGGTATTTTAAGGAGTACGGCGAAGTGAATGTAATCAGTCGTCGGCATACGGACACGTGCGAAGACCCTGAAAAAGCTGCAATGCCTGGACATGGAAGACGTGTACGATTTCAGAAGTTATCGGACTTTGAGCGAGGTCGTCTAGTCGGACTCCGCGAGGCCGGGTGGTCGTATCGTCGTATTGCGGAGCGAATTGGACGGGAAGTATCGGTGGTGGTACGATGGTGGCGTAGATGGTCGGAGGAACATTCCCACACGAGAAGACGTGGAACCGGGAGTCACAGACGGACTGATGAGCGGACCGATCGACGCATAAGAAGAGCGGCGTTGTCAAGCAGAAAATCCACTGCGACGCAAATCCGAGCTGCCGTTGCACCTAAAGTGACTGTGCGAACAATCCGCAACCGTCTACTGGATGCAGGACTACGTGCACGTGTGCCTCTGGCATGTGTACCTCTGACTCCAGCCCACCGTCGGGAACGGCTGCAGTGGTGTCGCCAACGTCTGCACTGGAGAACGCAATGGCGATCTGTCGTGTTCAGCGATGAAAGCAGATTCTGCTTGGGAGCCTCCGATGGCCGTATGCGTGTTCGCAGACGCACAGGGGAGCGTCTCCACCCTTCTTGCATCTGCCAGCGACACACAGGGCCTACACCTGGTCTCCTGGTGTGGGGAGCGATCAGCTATCACTCCCGTACACAACTAGTGTTTGTACCGGGTACGTTAAACAGCACCTCCTACATCAACAACATCATTCAGCCCGTTGTTGTGCCATTTGTAAGGTCGGTCCATCGTGGTGTTTTTCAGCAAGATAACGCACTCCCACACACGGCACGTGCAACGCAACATGCACTTCAGGGTGTGAGACAACTTCCATGGCCTGCACGTTCACCGGATTTGTCCCCCATTGAGCACGTGTTGGATTTTATGGGACAACGACTTATCCTGTCTCCACGGCCAGCCACGACCATCCCCGATTTACGCGTCCAGGTTGAGGTGCTTGGAACTCAATACCCCAAACTTACATCCAACATCTGTACGAAAGACTCCATGCCAGAATTGCACAGTGTGACACAGTTCATGGCGGTTCAACCTCGTACTAACCATGTTACATGGAAATATTATTTTTCAGTTTACCAGCAAATACAGCTGTACTTTGCCATAATGTTTTGATCACGTTATCCTCTGTATTCCGTTATTATGCTGTATAAATTTCGTTGTTATCAGACGTTTCCTTCTTGGTGTCCTTTTTTTACTTTCCGCCAGTGTAGTTGCGTACGTAAGAGTGAGGATGGAACTTGTGTGATTACTATTGGGTGTTCTCAATGATTTGCTACTTCAGTGTATAAACAACTGCGTATTCCGTTTCGTACCTGACGAGATGGTGTACATAGATAAATATTGCTGAACGCCATTTCAGTGTCTAATCGATTAGTACGCTTCACCAATGCATACGTTCATGAAGTGGATTTCAAAAGAAAGCAAAAGCGTTTCACTGGTAGTCGTGATCTTCCACTAAACGAAGCTGGACATCAGAGCCAATTTTTAAGCAAGGTGACCTGGGTACCAGATTTAGGGAGCCGCCAAGCTGGAATAGTTTTCTTTGTGAATATTTTAGCCCGCACCACCCAAGAAAATGTTTACTTGAATAATTTTACGAAATTTATTAATTTTTAAAACTTGTATTATTTGTAGTCGTCACTGCATATGACGGAGAGCATTAACTGAGCAAGAGCGTCGATTGCCAGCTGTATTGGAGCTTGACAAAAAAATGCTACAATAATTGATTGTTGTATGAGGCAGTCTGGCATTGAAACTCGTTATGTGCTGGTTTGGAGGGGCAGTGAGAGAGCTCGAGGGGTGTCCTCTTGACATCTAATAATATGCTAGTTTAAAGTAATATGTGGAAGCAGTTAGTATTATTGTTTGAGTAGGGCGCGTTTTTTCCCTTCAAAACTACACTGGTGTGCAAAAATTAAGGACGAAGAAGAGAAATTAGCATAACAGCGGAAGCAGGCAGAACAGACCGAAAGACCACTCAGGAGATAGACTAGGGTACGGTAGGGCATGCGCATGACGTAGGGGGTGGGGGAGTGTCGGAAGGGTATAAAGCACGCGGGAGGTGTACGCTAAGCAATTCGGTGAAAACTATTGCACGGTGTACATCGGTTTGAATGACGTCGAGTTGCTGCCACCGTGTGATATGGCCAACAGGCAATCCAGTAGACGACATCTGGATGACTTTACCCGAAATCGCGTCATTGGGAAGTTGGAAGAAGGTCGAAGTGTGGCCGAGGAGTTCGGGATCGCTCACAGCATCGTGTCACGAGCTTGGAGAGCATTTCAAACGACAGGAACAGCTGTCCGAGAGTTTAGCATTGGTCGTCCACGAGCAACCACGGCGGCAGACGACCGATATATTGTCCTACAGGCGAGAAGAGACAGACGGCAGACAGCGGGAGAAATCGCAAGGTACATGCAACAGACAACTGGACGTCCGTTATCGCGTTTTACCGTGGCCAGGAGGCTGCATAAAGGTGGCCTATTTGCACGACGACCAGTACAGTGTGTGCCATTAACGCCTGCTCATCGAAGACGGCGGTTTCTGTGGTGCCAGGAACACAAGAACTGGAATCATTAGCAATGGGGTCGAGTTCTCTTTACGGAAGAGAGCCGATTTAGTCTGACGAGCGATTTTGGACTATACACATCTGGAGAGAGCAGGGAACACGCAATCATACCTCTGACATCATCGAAAGGGACCGGTTTGGAGGTGGCGGAGTTATCGTTTGGGGCGGTATCATGCTTGGTAGCCGTACTGACCTGCACATCTTCCAAAGAGGTTCAGTCACTGGTGTCCGCTATTGTACCGAGGTTCTCCTGCATTACGTGCGTCTGTTTAGAGGTGCTGTGGGTCCTGAGTTCCTCTTCATGGACAACAACGCTACACCTCATCGTACAGTGGCTGTCGCAGAGCTGTTGGAGAGTGAAGATATTCAACGCATATATTGGTCCGCAAGGTCCCCTGACCTAAATCTAATCGAACACGTGTGTGACCTTCTCGGGAGGCGCTTGGCAGCACGTCACCAGCCGCCAGCAACGATTCCGCAGCTGCGATTGGCGCTACAAGAGAAATGGGCCGCGATGCCTCAACAGCTCCTTGACAACCTCGTCCTCAGCCTGGACAGACGTTGTAAATCCTGCAACGTAGTCAGGGTTGATCATATCCCCTACTAAAGACTGGATTTTTCTTGGCAGCCGCCTGTCACATGGACGTTTCTGTCTTCTGTCCAGTTGTACTCGAATCTACCTTTTCAATAAAGTGCCTTTGTATCCTTTGGATTCCTTGTTTCGACGGTTTTGCTCGCTTGTCCCATATTCTTACATCTTGGGAATCTTATGGTATGATTTGAGTCGATGTGGAGGACTTATGCACGTCGTTACATTTCCTTAATTTTTGTACGCCAGTGTACTTCAGTGGGCCTGAGCCTCACGTATTGTTTTTATTTCTAAGATTAATAAAGCTGTTCAGCCTGTTCTCCACAAACTCGACCATATACAAACACAATGAATGTTATATAGAAATAATTCACCAAAGGGCGTGTAAAATAAATTTTATAATAGTGTTTATAAATTAACATTTATAATTTTCTATCTAGAAATTAGCATTAATATTTAATTAACATTCTTATTTAATATCTAGAAATTAACATTTATTATTTTTATAAAACGGGTGAGGTTAGAGAGTAGAAAGAGAACAGCAAGGTGTTTTAAAATGAAGGTTAAACTGCATATATCATTAATTCGTAACTGCAATAATATGAAAGAATAAACAATGCAGTTAGTCGCCACCCAAATGTGTATTATACACATTCGGATTATTTTTTGTTTGCTGTGTGTTGGTAAAACGTGGGAAGAGCGATGTCTTTGTTTATTCACTGACGCCACGTAATTGTTGGAGGATTTCCACTGTGCATTATACGTGGAACGTGGCCTTGAAAGCTTTCTCAGCAACGAATGTCTACATTTCCAGACATACATAAATGCCAAAGACTTGAATACACCACGGGATATGTACACTTTCATCATTGGAAACAATATTTTTTTTTTTTTTTTTTTTTTTGATTGAGAGTTTTTGTTTTTAATGATTTAGTGGACCTGGTGGTACAGAGACATGACAAACAGGCAGACATAGACAGGATAAAGATGTTTCAGATCAACAAGTGCATATCCAGGGGTTGCACTGGCTCTTTTAAAGTTTTCGTCAATGTATTCACCAAATTCAATTTTTTATCACCAAAGTGTTATAACAGTACAAAAAGCTAATCGCCGAAGCTCTTTTTCCATCGCCGAAAAGATTTTTTTTTTTTTTTTCGAATTGTGAAGACGGCGATTGGCAGCGCTACCCCGCATATCAAACATAGTTTTTAAAGTATGCTAAATGATCAATTTACACAGAGGGCCAGTGTTGATCAAGTAACACATTATGAACAAGTACACATCAAACATGGTTTTTACAATATGCTAAATGGCCAATATACACAGAGAGCCAGTGTTGGACAAGTAAACACATTGAGAGCCAGTGCAGAAAGACAAAGATCCATGTCTCACCGGGACTCGAACCCGGACCGAACTAAGGCAAATGATCGGAAGCCAGCAACATGGACTACTGCGCCACCGGGGTGGCAGTTTGAGGGTTTAACGACCACCGTGAGCAACTCAATGGGCTATAAGCAGTCGCCCGTCCCAAATTTAGGGCCACTGACTCCAGGGAAAGGAAAGAGCCAGCGCCGTAACATAAACAACATTCATGGCTCAACGGGATTCGAACTCGGACCCATCGCGGACGAATGATCAGAAGCCATCGCTAAGACCACTGTGCCACCGGGGCGGCTAACAATCTCAGAGTGCATTTCTACATTTCCAAAGAAACAGCTTTGAGAATGTATTTAACCTCACCAGTCACGAATTGTTCTGCTGAAAGATCATTTTCAGCAGTCTCAAAAAGTAAAAAATGAAAAAAGGACTTCTTTATTGGGAGAAAAAAAAGTTTAACTCACTCGTGGTAATGTGTGAAGAAAAGGAACATAACCCTGGGTATGCCTACTCTTCAGTAATTGACAATTTTGCCCATGCAAAGGACCGTAAAAAACCGATGATCATGCCATAATTCTGGTGCAGTCAGACATTGGGTGGAAAAGTGGGAAATTACAAAGTGTTAACCAAAATTTCATTTGCATCGTAAGTGTTCATTAAGATTGTTTTAATATTTGCTTCTTTTCCCAATTATTGTGTATTTTCTGGTGCATTACATTGTTTTATAATAATAAATGTTATTATCATAATATATTTATTTTTCACAAAATCCTGAAGGTCAATCATTTGAAACGTACACTAATGTACTATGAAATAGACCTACTATATTTTTCATTAATAATAAATATCATTGCAAAGTTACTTAACGTAACGCAATACATCACACTCCAGACAAACAGACACATACAGTACACGTCATGAGCTTGCACCGTTTAGCAAAAGAAAAACTTAGGTGAAGGGGAGGGGGGCGCTATCTTGTCTTGTGCCCATGTAGTTAGAGACACTTACTTTGTCCCTGCTGGACAGCATACAAGTCAAATAAAACAGAACAACCTTCGTAATCTGGAAAGATGTAGGTGATCTGCGTGTGGCAGCTGTTACTACAGTCAACCCTTTCTGGAAGTTTCTGCGCGTGGTGTTAGAACATATGCCTTTTTGGCATTCCTGAGAAAACTTTAAAATTATATCGTCCTGTAACCGGAATCGAACCCCCAGCTCCCGATTTGTTTTTTGATTGGAGGTTTAACGACCACCGTGAGCAACTCAATGGGCTGTAAGCAGTCGCCCGTCCCTAATTTAGGGTCACTGGTTCCAGGGAAGGGAGAGAGCCAGTGCCGTAAGACAAACACAACATCCATGCCTCGCCGGGATTCGAACCCGGACCCCTTCCGGACGAATGATCAGAGGCCATCGCTTAGACCACTGCGCCACCGGGGCGGCAGCTCCCGATTTGCTTTCTAGTCTGTTCCCATTACACCACCCAGAACAAAAAATGGTTTTTCATTGGTGCAGGACTTAGACAAGGTTGTGTAATGTCACCATGGCTGTTTAATATATTTATGGATGCATGCATGCGTGATGCCAAAATAGATAATAGTGGTTTATGTCTTGGTGATATCCGTGTGTGCAGATTGCTGTATGCTGATGACACTGTCTTGTTGGCAGAGAGCAAAAGTGAGTTGCAGAGTATGTCGACTCGGATGCACGAAGTTTGCATGAAATTCAAACTGAGTATAAATAAGGGAAAAACCAAAGTTATGGTGTTTGAGAGAGGAATGGTTAGCACTGAATGTAATGTAAGTATAAATGGCACTGTGATCGACCAGGTGAGTGAGTTTGTGTATTTAGGAAGCATGTTTGACAGAGAGAACAAGTTGGATGGTGAAATCAGTAGGCGAGTGAATTCTTCTTTGAAAGTCATAGCTGCTCTGGGAGGTTTTCACAGGAATTATGGGTTCTCTAGAGAGTCCCACATGGCTGTGTATGAAACAGTAATTGTTCCTACTGTGATGTATGGCAGTGAAACCTGGGTACTGCAGAAGAAACATAGGAGTCGTTTGTGTGCTGGAGAAATGCGTTACTTACGTGGGGTTTGTGGCAAGACACGATCTGATTGTGTGAGGAATGAAGATGTATTGCAGTTGTGTGATGTAAAGCAAAATGCTGTTAGCAAGGTGGAGAACCAATATGCTTCGGTGGTTTGGCCATGTTGAAAGAATGAGTGATGAAATGCTTACTAAGAAAATATTTTCAGCCCAAGTGGCAGGAAGGAAAGGCAGAGGAAGGCCAAGGAAGACATGGGTGGATCAGATTCAGGAGTATCTGCATGAGAAAAAGATTATGAGTATGAAGTATAAAAGATATTGTGTACGGCGTGTAATGGATATCAGTGAAGCACGAGTTGTATGTCAAGATCGCTGCAAATGGCGAACTTTGATACGACAACAATAAGTAAAAATATCTGGAAGTTTGTATTTCTTTTTGGAGCTAACCTCTGAATCTCAGAGAACAGCTTAGTGATATGTATGTATGTATGTATGTGAAGTTCACGTCTCTCCCGAGCGCGAGAGAGAACTCACGTCCACTGTGCAGACGAACGTAGGCAACAGTCCGCGACGCCATCAGCCGGCGACGGCCACACCATGAAAACACTTTGTTGTTTTTATGGTTTCTATTAGGGGTATGTAAAAGTTTCTGCCGCCACCGCTAGCGGGCGCTGTAGGGGTCTAACCGGTCGACGACCCGTGCTGACAGTTCGTACATGAAGCCAAGCATGGCGGTCGATAAAGTTCATTTGCAGCACTGTTTGTTATTCGTGTTTAATTTAAGTAAAAGTGCGAGTGAAGCATACGGTTCAATATGTCAGGCGTATGGCGAAACGGTTATGAGTTCGCGGACGTGTCGAGAATGGTTTGCCAGGTTTAAGAAAGGGGATCTAAGCTTGGAAGACAAGCCACGTGCAGGTAAACCCAGGCACTCGCAGACGAGGAGCTGGAATCGCTGTTGCAAGAGGATGCCACACAATCGACCACGCAACTGGTGAAACGTTTGAAAGTGGCTCAATCTACAGCGTGGCCGTGTCTACAGGCCTTGGGGAAGATCCAGAAGATTGGTAAGTGGGTTCCTCATACTCTAACGAAGCGTATTATTGGTCAACGATTGGGCATCTGCATGTCGTTGCTAAAGAGGTTTCAAGGGAAGAATTTCTTGTGGAAGGTTGTCACTGGGGATGAAAAATGGGTCTATTGCGTATTTCTTGTTGAAGGCTATCACTGGGGACAAAAAATGGGTCTATTCCCCATACGCAAGCGATCCTGGGTGGACCCAGGCCAGCCATCAACATCCACTGCAAAACAGGATATCCACGGGGAAAAGGTGCTGTTGTGTGTGTGGTGGGATATGCATGGAGTGCTGTACTTCGAACTGTTGAAACCGGACGAAACAATCACTGCACAACGATATAGCGATCAGTTGATGAAACTAAACGCCACAATGGCGCAAAAACGCCAATGAAAAGGTAAAGCACGCCGCCCAGTCATCCTGTTACACGATAATTCCAGACCACATGTCGGTGCCACCACGAAATCAGCCCTTGAACAGTTACACTGGGAGGTTTTACCGCACCCGACGTCCTCCCCGGATATTGCACCCTCACACTTTCATCTGTTTTGCTCTATGCAGCATTCCCTAGCCCAACAGCGGTTCACCACGGTTCCAGAGGTAGAAAATTTCGTCTATGCGTTCTTCAGCTCAAAACCCGAGTCCCTTCAGTCACAGGGGCATTCATTATTTGCCTGAGAAATGACAAAAGGTCATTGATGCTAATGGCCAATATTTTGTTGAATAAATGTGTACTGCTTTCCTGATCGCTCCTTTCTCCTTAAAACGGCGGTAACTTTTGCATACCCCTAATATACACTACATTCACAAAAGTCACCGGACATCCCTTCAAAAGGAAATGAACGGATCCGCTGTTGTTAGGATGCGCGGTACAGCTGCAAACTGTTAAAAAACAAGCTTGCAGCTGACCGCGATCATATCGTACTGTAAGGTTGGGTGAAAATGTCGCGGGCGGGAGAGAACTGACTTTGAGAAAGGAAAGATTGTTGGGTGTTATATTAGTGGGTTGTCCTAAGAGAAACCTTAGAGGCGTTTAAACATGCCCAAGTCAACTGTTTTGGACGTACTGAATAAGTGGAAGAAGACACTTGGCTTTCCTGAAGCATCAAAGCGTACCGGCAGACCAAAGAAAATCAGTCATAGAGGACGTCGAGGTTTCAGGAGAGTTGTTAGAACTAATCGACGGACTACTGCACAAGACCTCAGTGTACTGATAAGTAAAGTGCTGGAACCTCAGTATATACCTGTACTATTCGCAGAGAACTTCATTCAATTGGTTGCCGTGGTCGTGCTGCTGCTCATAAGCCTTTCATCTCCACTCGGTATGCTACTTGTCGTAAAGCATGGTGCAAAAAATATTATCGTGGACCGTAGATCAATGGAAACAGGTCCTATGGACTGATGAATCCAGATACACGATCCATCAGTCTGATGGCCGTGTGTAGGTATTTCGGCAGCCGGGGAACGCTATTTACCACAGTGTACTGTTCCTACGGTCAAGTTTGGAGCTGGCAGTGTACTCGTGTTGGACTGTTTTTCGTGGTACGATCCTGGCGCACTATCGTGGACGAACCTGTTAACCAACACGTCTTATCTCGATATTCTGGACAATTATTCCCTACCAACTCTGTGGCAATACTATGGAACCGAGCCTTGTTGGTACCAGCAGGATAATGCACCGAGCCATAAAGCAAGGACTGTTACGGCGTGGTTTGACGATTATTACGTATCTTGTGTGGACTGGCCAGCACAGAGCCCTGATCTTGATCCCATAGAGCACCTATGGGATGAATTAGAGCGCCGTATATGAAGTTTGGAACCAAGGCATACTACTAAGCAACAGTTAGCGGCAGCATTACTTACTGAATGGAAGCTCATACCTATCGCTGTGTTCCAAAACCTGTGGAAAGCATGTCTCGAAGGGTCAGTGAATGCATTAAGGCCAAAGGTGGACCGATACCGTACTAATGAATGTCAGTAAATGCTATGTTGTGTTTCTCTTCTAGGTGTCTGGTGACTTTTGTCAATATAGTGTATTTCCAACGGAGAGTGGGAAAAAAAATTGGCGACTTCAAATTATATTTGGCGAAAGAAAATTGAATTTGGCGAATGGATTGCCGAAAACTTTAAAAAGAGCCAGAGCAACCGCTGCGCTCCAGGAAGATGTAATGTTCAAGTTTTCTGAGACTGTCTACTTGCTTGATTAATTTGACATCCATTTGCCTGTGACATCTATTTGACTATCATGTGTCTTCTTGTTGAGCCAGGATTGGAAAGTGGAACACATTTAGAGTCCTGCACGCTCCTGGGGTGCAGTGTGTTCAGCAGTACAGTGGAATGATTTTTTTTTTTTCCTTTTTTTTTTTTTTTTTAGATTTGAAGATTTAATTACCTCTGTGAGCATCTGCTACAGGGCTTGGTGCTGAGTTTTATTACAGCGCCCTGTGTGAAGGGTTCGTTTGATGTTTGCTCTGTGTTTGGGGTTTACCCGTAATTCTCCCAACTGGAGCAGATAATTACAATACAAAGTATATAAAAGTGGATCTGCTGAAGCTAAATTTTGCAGTTAAGAAGACTTTTAATCAGATGTTACGGGGAATGTCTTAAAGCCTTGTCCCGATTCCTTTTGTCTATTATCATCAACCTCATTGCTTATTCCCTCTCTCCGTCATTTTCACTCTTTCCTTATTTTATTAACACTCCGGTGTCCTGCTCGCTCTCATCGTCAGCACCCCGAATTCCGTTTATATTTTCCCGGCCAGTCTCATTCCTCCTACTTCCTTCGTTTCGACGAACCCGCAAAGCCTTTTCACCTCACTAAAAATCTTCCTCCTTCGTCGACTTTTTGCCACCGAGTCCCATCCCCTGTGTGAAGTCTGACGAATTCCTCCTAAGCGAAGCCACACCCTAAGATGCCTCCTCTCCGAAAAGCGCAAAGATCTTTTATTGCCCTCGCTGTCCCCCTCTTCTCCCTCGATCGCTTTGCTCGGGACAGCGGAAAAGCCATAAAGTCAAGTTTCATTCTTTTCACATCGACGAAACTATAAATCTAACACCCCCTCTGCTGCGACGCGTGGGAAAAGAAGTACTTTGCCTGTTCGCTGCGCATCCCATCAAAATGGCGGGAATTGAAGGAAAATTATTCCAATTCTTTATCCCGCAAAATGGCTGCAGAACTTCACTTCTGATAAATATGGAAGCCCCAGTTACACATCTCAATGTGCTATAAATACAGTCGCCCATTCCAAATTTAGGCCACTGTCCCCACTGAAGGGATACAGTCTTCCCTGAAACCACGCGACCAATGTCTCATTCGGGACTCGAACCCCGGCCTATCTCAGACCTCGGACCATTCGACTACGAGAGTGGCAAGCTTGACATGCAAAGCTATTGCGTATCTCCGAATTCATCATGGAAATTCAATAAGTATTCCAAATACTATAACTATACTAATAATCCGAATTCCTTGACACAGAATAGAAATAAAACTTTCGAAGCTGTAGGGGCGAACGTAAATGCTCCACCTGCTTTACGTAATCCAAAGTCCTGCAAGGCTCTATAATCAAAGCTCGTTCACTGGAGCACGCACCCCACAGACAATAGGTCACGGTTCCTGTTACTTAGATAACCAATAATTTATAATAATTGGTCAAACAGGCGCTCTGCTCCCTCAGCTTTGTTATATTAAGATCTGCTAATCAAGGGAGGGGAGGTGAATGAATAACGAAGAGACAGGCCTTGAAAGGAATCCATCAAAGTTTACTAAACGTAACCACATTTAATCATTATTAAAAGAAATGCTGTCCGAGCCTAGGCTGTATATCGGAGACATCTTTCGTGGCAAGAAATCACTTGCGCATTGTTTCACACGTGCGTTTTCGTCGTCGTGCAGCTCTCCTTGCTAACACTTTATTGTTCTTCCTAATAATACCTGCCGGAGTCTGTCCGCTCTTTGGCACAGAATCTCCACGCGCCTGCAACAGCCTGTGTCACAAGAACCTGCAACAGCCTGTGTCACAAGAACGCTAAATTTTCGTTCATCCACGAGAACATACTAAGTTTTTAGCTTCCTACCGAGCAGCATACCCGTGCTCCTTCACCAAGCTCAGACCAAAAATAAGAATATGATCATGATCAATGATCATATATGTAGAGGATTTTAGGAAGTGAGTGTCTGACCCCAGGTCTTAAACAACCCTTAGAAATAGGAAGCTAGGAGATTTGGGCTAGAGTGCCCGATAGGAAAGTGACACGGAAGCGAAGTAGAAAGGGGGAGGAAGATGCCCTTATTTATTACCGGTGGGCCAGTACCCGGGGTCCGACGGCTTAACGTGCCCATCCGACGCACGGCGGATATTTAGTGGATCGAATGTTCGTACCTGCGTGAGATCGAACCAGAGGCCCTTCCCGTGGCAGTAACGAACGTTGCCCACTCGGCCACCCGCGGCCAAAAATAAGAATATAGGACGTGTCACGTGATTTTGTTGTGTAGGTACGGCCAGGACGTGTCACGTGATTTTGTTGTCCTATCGCCTGAGGCGTGATGAACTATCTAGCAAGAGGCAGACAACGAGCCTCCGCTGTTGCCCCCATTCTTTTCCGACCTATTTGCTCCCTGAACCCCCAGCCTTCGCTGCGTTACGAAGGTCACCTAACGGCCCCTATCGCGACCTTGACTTTTTCAAACACTAATCTCCAGCGGACAGCAAAGGCTCCAGCATTGTATACAGTATTGGGTTCATACATTCCTAACAGACTTGGCTACAATAAATATGTATATTTTCTCAGACGATCGGGCGCCATGTTGGAGTCTTACAATACATCCGAAACCCATTAGCCTCAAGGGCTTTTAGTAATCCGACAAATTTAACTTGCAGAAATGTTCCTTTTCTGGAAATTTAAAAAAAACGGACGAGTTCTTTTCCTGAAAACGGGAAAACACGTGATACTCCTTTCTTTTGTCGCTTGATTTCTAATTCCAGTCTTGTATCGTAATCACATAAAATATGAAAATGATGTCGAATGTCCGACATTACATTAATAATGTATTTCTCCCTTACAGAAGCTTTCGCATGTCAACCAGATGCCTTTTTCCTTTCAAATTTAATTAAAATAATTTCAAATTCTTAGTGTAACAAGAAAAAAACAACTGAAACTGTGTGTATGTAGGGGAATCATTCACAGAAGTTACAATGTTACTCGTAATAGTGGATCAAGTTCCATTAAAGTTTAGGCTTTTATTGCTGTAACACACCGTAACATTGTCAACAAATTTCTTCAGAATCGGACCGCTCTTTAATAGTGTTCCACTTACCATTTAAATTAGATAAACTCGTTCAAAAAGTAATGAGACTGATTTTACATGTGGCAGAAGCGTAATACAATAAACATACTAACATACTTTCGAAGCATTGTACCTCTACCTGAACGGCACCGGTCCCACCTTTCTATCCATTTGCGGAAGGTGTGTTCAAAGCCCTTCATTGACATGTGGTTCAGGATACCGTTGTTCAGTTCAGTATTTGATGCAAACCGACGTCCACGAAATTGTTTCTTCACTCCAGAGAATAGGTGGAAGTCTTCGATACCCAGGTTGTAAGCAAAGCACGATGTGCAGGGGCATTATCTTGATGCAAAATCCAACCAGTTTGTGCATATTCTGGGCGCTTGGGGGATTTTTTTTTTCTTTAGAGGACCTTTGAGAACTTCAGAATAACAAGCACCGGTAACAGTTTTCCCCTCGTGGAACAAGATGATCATACACAATTCCCTTTTTATCAAAGTAAACCAGGTCGAAGTGTGGCGCATCTTCCAGACACGCTTCACCATTAACAATTTTCGTGTGCCACTCAAAAACTCTTGCAGAGGTCAAAGACATCTTCCTTACAGTCTATTTTTATTCTTTTATGCGTTTCTGTGGCGGTTTTATTCAAACGCCCGCAAACTTTTATAGCTGCTCATTGCTCCAGTTTTAAATACATACTGGGTTACAGAAACGCGTCTGAACTATAAGCTGTCTACTACAAGCGTCGTCACATGACTGACCTTGCAGGTGTTCCGACACAGGCAGCTGCAGTTTTCTCCGTGGGTTTGTTTGGGCGCTATGGCGCCAATTTTCGTCACATTTTGAACGATCTACGTATTTCATTACATATCAGCATCATCCCGAGTTGTCTCTAAGTATTTTAGATACCATCCGGATTACGTCTCTTAGTAATAGGTGCTATCCAGCTCTTAAGTTTTCAGAAAGTCGTTCCATGTAAAAACGCGTGAGGTTTTGTTTTTTTTATATATAAAGGTTCTGAACACATATTTGACCAACTATTGTTTGGATCCTTTCAAAAAAAGAAGAGGGCATTCAGTTAAAGAAATTTCAGCCAGAGAATAAAATTCCTAGTTTTCTTAGATTAATTTGTTGTGACAAAAGATGATGTGTTGTTGATCGGGAAGTAATTTTGAAGGAACATCTGATTAGTGCTTATTTCAATCTTCTTGTCTCTTTTAAACTGAATAATTTTGAGTAAACTTTTATTCAGTAAATTATGTCGGTCTCGTCTCTCTTTTTAGAATATCCTGTCTCTGAAAGGACGCATGCAGAGAGATACTTTTTATCTCTATAAGAAGGTACTGTCAACTCTACCAAATGTGCAAAGCATAGAAATTGATGCATCATCTTTTGATATGCAAGCTGAATATTCAGATAGTAAATTACTTTATCCTACAAAGATATTTGGAGCTATAGCAAAAAATTGCAGACTTGTAGAAAGTGTAAAAATTGTGCGAAGCGATTTGGGCCTTTTTCGCCGTGATAATAAGTACGGTTTCCTTTTGTTAGATAATTGCCCATTACTAGAGACTATTTCCGGGCTTGATACTGTGCGTGTAGTGTATGAAAAACATGCAGAAGCGTATGAAAACAGTGCTTTAGCTTGCGTTAAAAGATACGCTTTAACTTATCTATATGCACGTCATGCTGATGTAGATGCTCTGAAAGTATGCACTGTGCTGTGCCCAAGAGTTTCATCTCTCACGTTGCATGAGGTAGGAGACAATACCGAAGTAATTCAACTCTGTTCTAATTTCCTTTTTTAAAACACGTCCGCTTTGGATTTTGGCATTATCACAGCATGTGCTATGGCCTCAGTCATACAGGTTCTTTGGAGAGCATGGAAAGTTTTCTGAAAGTGAGTGGCAACAATTTGGTGACACTTTGTATGCGTGGGGGATACATAAAAGCTCAGACTGTTGCTAAAAACTGCCCAAATTTAAAAAACTTGATGCTGAGATTTGTTGTTTTCCAGCCGATTTCTGGAAAAGAGATGTCATGTAAAGGACTGCTTTCAAGTTTAAAAGTCCTTGAATTCGAAAAAGTAGACTGCCGTGACCAAGCCACAGCTGATTCCTTGAAATTTTTCCTTTCTGTTACAAGTATCTTGGAAAAGTTGAGTCTGTGGGGCTGCAGCGGACTGAACGGTGACTTCATTATTAGCATGTTAGAGGAGACTGGTTTGCTCGATATTTCGGAAATAAACATGAGTGAGTCGAATATCACACTTCACGCAGTTGTGCAGTTGATATCACGCAGCCGTCGTCTTCAGCAACTGAATCTTGAAAAATGCCTCTTCATTTTAAAGACTGACTTTCGTGATATTCAAGACATTCTTAAGAGAAACAGCCTCCAAACACAAGTCAAATGGTCTGAATGTGAGAGGGGATATTATTCTTCTGATAACAGCTATGATACTTTTGATTATGCGATTGAGTAAATTCTGAAAAGAATAAGTACGTATCTTCATGCAGATTTCTTGAAATTTAATTTTGTTACAGATTGCACGTAAAATGTTTTGCATTCTGTATCGTTCATGATTTTGTAAAAAAAAATCCAGTTTATGGCTTTAATCTTGTGTACTATTGACGTTTTTCTTTGAAGGGCCATTATTTTTATCAGGCGAAATTGTTATTGCTGTAATGACTTGAGTTTTTTTTTTTTTATATTTTGTGTTGTTTTCATGTATATACGAGCAGTGATTTGTCTGAAGCGTATATTGTACAGTATTGTGAATTTTAGTTTTACTCTTATTTTTGTTTTTGGATATTTGCTGGATGTTTTTTTTTTTTTTTTTTTTTTTTTGCAAGTATCAAAATTACTTAAACCTTCTCACTGTACAATTACATTAATTTGTCTTTACTAATATTGTGAAAACATTTTTTTCCTTACGTGCCAGAAAGTGTTGTTGTAGCTTTTTTTTTTATTGCAGCACTCTGAAATGGCCTCAATTTTTGTTTTGTTGTACAAAAAAGTGAATATGTAATACTTTATTATTTGTTTTGAGTAATATGCAGAGAGTAAATAAACTGCATTTACAATTCTACGTTTTGATGTCTTTGCCATAACATACGCTACAGTGTTAAATGTTAAATAAAAATTGTAAGATGTTTGTTTTGTTGATCATTGCCAGTTTCTGTATCTTAACAGTCACTCATGGCATTAACGTGAGTCAAAAATATCTCCGCAGCAAGGCTATTAGCTCGGAAGAAACCATAAGTTGGAAATGGGCCAAAAATTTCGGACCCGGACGTCCCATAACTGGACCTGACCCGATCCGAAACTGACCGGGGCAAATCTGCTTTAAAATATAAATTCAAAACTCAATTTATATATACAGTGTATATATATATATAAAAAGTATTGCATATCGTTGAAAATCACGGAACTGAACAAGAAGCCTGGAAAGGCATGTACATTGTATAGCTGTAGAATGCTTAATCCAAGATGAAATAAAAAAAGTAAAACGGTAAATAATACAATAAGTATAAGGACTGAAATATAGGGCCAATCTCTTCAGAGGGATACTGGCCCTGGTGACCTTATATATATATAAGTGTTTAATCATTGCATCCTGCCAGTGCTTACGTATGGAGCCGAGACATGGACCGTAAAAGACGGCAGATAACTCAAAGATACATGGAAAGATGCATGCTTGGTGTAAGAAAACTAGCTGATGACCATTAACCTGTACCGTCCAATTGCGGACTCCACAGGGTTAAACAAACTCTCTCGATATTAAAAGTGACGGCGTTGCGGGTAATTTTGCCAGAATCCGACATTCCCCACCCGGACACAATCGGTCCGTAGACCCGCAGCTTGCTGCTACCCCCGTAGGCCGGCACTTCTCACCTCTCCGTCATGACCCGTGTGTGCGTGTCATTTGGGCAGGGGTTAGAAAATGGTTCTACCCCTGTCTGGGAGAATCGATTGCTAGCGCGAATTGTTTGGGGCGACCGCCCTTTATTCAAACAAAATACGCCGCCCCGGTGGCGCAGTGGTCTAAGGCGCTGGCCTCTGATAATTCGTCCGTAAGGGGTCCGGGTTCGAATCCCGGTCGGGCATGGATGTTGTGTTTGTCTTACGGCACTGGCTCTCTCCCTTCCCTGGAGCCAGTGACCCTAAATTAGGGACGGGCGACCACTTATAGCCCATTGAGTTGCTCACGGTGGTCGTTAAACCTCCAATCAAAAGAAAAAAAAAATACGTACATGCACATTTATACACTGAGGAACTCATCTTTACGTGGGAGGTTAATCCTTTGCTCAATGAGCCCTCTCACACTGAAAAACATTGAACAATATTTACATTGGTACTTCCACTTCCACAGGACTAGGGTCAGTTCTGTGGTGTTGAATCTGGGCTCGAGTCATCAGTTCCTCTTCTCCGTCTTCATCCCTCTTCTATCTTTTTTATTCTATCTTCTGCGGTCACCCCTCAATTAGGTAGACCCGTCTGTTGCTCTCTGAGGTGCTTGACCATCTCAATGATCCCCTATTGCGCTCTTGTGTACGCGAGCAGGATCGAGAGGTCCCTCGTCTTTGCCAATTCTGGCACCAAAGTTGTTCTCTTTCCAGACAGAGAAGCACATTCTAGAATCATGTGTGCGACATCTGCAGCCTGGGCACCACACATGCACACTCGCTTCCTAACCGCAAATCTGCGGAAGTACTCCGGCGAAACACTGTGCCCGGTTAGTACCTGGTTAAGGAAACCATTACTCTCAATGCGCCTTATCGAAATTCGGGGGAAGTACGGTGTGTTCTTCTGCCCGCATCCCCTTCATCCCATCTCTGTTGCCACTACACTAATGTGGCTTTTTTCAGTTGTGTCCGCACGCTTTGCAACGGCGTTCGCATCTGAAAATCTACGCCCACGTTTCCAGCAGCTTCCTTCGCTAGCTGGTCTGCACGTTCATTTCCAACTGTACCGACATGACTTCGGATCCAGTGGAAGGTAACCCTCATACTTCCCGCTGACTTGAATAGCGCTTTTATCTCTCTGACAAGGGGAGTCTGACTCCCGAATTGACCAAGCGCTTTCAGGGCAGCTTGGCTATCAGAGAATATGCTATAAGCCCCTTCGCTATTGATAGCACCCAGCGCAGTGCTTCTCTGATCGCCAGTAACTCTGCTTGAAAGACAGAGGAATTGGGCGATAGTTTCACTCGTTCCGCATGTGTCTCGTTGCCATCCGAGAGCACGCAGTAACTTGCGCCAACACTACCATCTATTTTCGAACCGTCCGTGAACAGTTCCTTCCCCTGTCCTGTGGGGAGAGCTTTGTCCCAGGTCAGACAAACCTCGTTGGCTGGGTGGCAAGTCCAGTCCATTCTCAGAAGTTCCATTTCGGACGACCGGTACTGGTGTCCTAGGAGAGAAACATCGTCCCCATAGCGGAGGGTCTGCATTACCGCTTCCCTCGCTACGACCAGGTTCGCCGGTTCACACCCAGCCAGCACTTGTAGCGCCGCTGTGGAGGTCGTTCGGAAACACCTCGTGATCCCCAGTAGCGCTGTGCGCTGAATTTGGTTAATACTATTTCTCATTCTCACGGTGTCTGACCACCAGGCGGGACACGCATATGTTAATATGCGCTCTACCCCTCGCTTATAGAGCACCTTTTTAGTTGTCCCAGTCAGCCGCATTCCGTTGTTCTTATTCAGGATGCTGGTACATCTATCCGTCAAGAAGCGAAGATGAGGCAGCGCCGACAATCTGGTGTCTAGGATGACTCCTAGGTACCGCAGCTCTCTCATTGCTTTAATAGTATACCCATTGAAGCGGCACTTAGGTGGAGTGACCAGTTCCCCCTTTTTAACTATTAGCATGAGTGTCGTCTTTTCGGGAGCGAAGCAGAGCTTACACTCCTTGCTCCAACTATCTAGCTGTGAAAGAGCGGTGTGTACCTTCCGCTGAATCACGTGCCTACCAGATGCAGATACGATAAGTATGAGGTCATCTTCATAGACCTGCAGCTGCACCCCGTCTTCCAGTGGAAGCACAAGTGCCTTATCTGCAACCACGTTCCACCACAAGGGGCAAGAGCTCTGCGGGCACCCTTTTGTGTACTCCCTGCTGTAGGTCTTATCTCCGACCTCAAACTCTACCCTTCTATGCGAGAGAAAATCGCTTATTAACAGGAACAGATTCCTGGAGATTCCAAGTCTTTTCAGACGGTCTAATACCAGTGGCCACCAGACGTTGTTGAAGGCCCAACGAGACGAGGCAGGTGTGCTTTCCCTGTGCTTTATTTTGCTTTACCTGCTTAGTAAGGCTGACCAGCGCTTGGCCGGTACACCTCTCCGGCATGAAACCGAATTGGCGGTTGGAGAACTTAACTAGGCCGACTAGGTAATGGGTTGCTCGGATCACAAGGTCCTTTTCCAGTACCTTACTCCATGCTGTTAACAGGCAAATCGGCCTATAGGCTGCGGGATCTGCTCGTCTCTTATTTTCCTTGCTGAAGAGGACGAGCAGCGCAGTCCTCCACATTGATGGGAAACATCCTCGTTCCAGGCATTTATTCAACAGAGCAACGAAGTACCCTGGGTTGGTTAGAAACACTTCTCTAATGACCGAGAGGTCCAACCCATCTATACCTGGTGCCTTGCCTTTGTTCAGGCTGTTGATTGCAGCACCTACTTCCGGCTCCGTGAACGGCGGGTCGTCAACCGTGTCTGGTGGATCTCTGCTGCGTTCTCTGATCGATATTTGATCAGGGGAATCCCCCGTCTCCTCATCGGCAGGGAAGTGGTGGTTTAAAAGCACTTCCACTGTGTGTCTTGCGGAGTGGTGGTGTTGGTGCCACTCTCTATTCTGACGGATGCCAGTAACAGTGGGCCGGTGAGCGAACCCTTTGTCACCTTGTACGGTATCCCAAAGGGATTACCGACAGGGGTGGTCTCACCCAACTGTCTCCAGTATTCTCTCTTCGATGCTATCATTGCTTTGCGGTATGTAGCGTTGGAGAGATTATATTCCCTTTTCAGACGTTCCCTCCTGTCCGGGTAACATCTCTCGCGTTGCATTCTTCGTCTGCTGTGTCTGGCCTTCCCTCGAAGAAGGCTCAGATTTTCCGACCACCAGGGACCCAGGGGTCTTGCCCTACCCTCCGCTTTCCTGCAAACTTCGCAAGTCGCTACTATCTCGTTGGTTAGTTGACCGAGATATTCGTTTAGGTCATCTACCGCATCAAGATCTGCTGCACTTCTGTCTCTTAGCAGATCTGATAGTCGGCCCGGGAGATCCGACCATCTGAGGTTCCGGGCGTCGAACCTAGACTTGGTCTTTTTCCCAATGTTCTCAAACCCTATCGTGAAGGTTATAGCAAGGTGGTCGCTGGTACTCACATCGTCCAGCACCTGCCAGTTCTGTAGGAGGTTGAGGACCGATGTACTCGTGAGGTCGATCCACGACGTCCCAGTGGCAGCTTGAAACGTGGGGACACTGTCGGAGTGATTCCAGATCGTCACATCTGACGAAATAACGAAGTCCAGGAATTCACTACCTCGCCCATCTTCATCTTGGTCTCCCCAGAGGGGCTTTTCGCGTTAAAATCGCCTGCAATGGTAGTCTCGTGTTGCGGGTGGGAATCCAGCAACCGAGAGGTGGTGTTTAGCACGTCTGAGAGAACACCGGAAGGTGAACAGTATGCGTTAACAAGCAAGATTTTTCTATTACTGCTCTCAATGCCCAATGCCACCACATTGGATGTGCACTCAAGCTCCAGAGCTCCCAGATCTGGGTCAAGAACGACTGTGGCTACCATTGGTTTTTCGCACCGAGAGTAGTACCTTCGTGAGGAGTTGGGAAACCCCGCTACCCTACCATGGGAGTGGTACGGTTCCTGCAAGAGCAGGATTTTCGCAGCGACTTCACTGACAGTCCTGAGGATCTGCCCTGTTGCGGCTCTCGCATGGTGAGCGTTGAGTTGGAGCACTCTTAAACAAGTGCTTGTCCTTTGCCGATCAACTATAATTAGTTCGGCTTCTCTGCTGCTCCAACTCTCTGAGTAGAGAGGGACAAGTCTTGCTGAAGCTAGAATGGGCTGTTTCCAGCTTCAGTTTGAACTGTTTGTTCGCGGGTGCAGTTATTGCACTTAGGAGCAGCAGTGCAATCTTTGTGCCGGTGACCTGTCTCACCGCACTGCCCACACTTGTTCTCTGCTTCCTTGCAACCACTCCACAAGTTCCTCTTCTTATCTTTCCTGATGATACCAGGAAAGATAAGAACAGGAACTTGTGGATAAGGAAAATGACAGGAGTGGACGACATCATGACCAGAGTGAAATCACTGAAATGGCAATGGGCTGGACTTCCTAAATTTTAGTGCCACTATTTTGCGTAATCCAGAAATAATGGCTGACTATGATCGTGACCATGGAGTATATTACAAATAGGAATCATTATTTACGATTACACAAATGTAATTTTTTTAATGTATTTAGTTTGTTCATTCTTTCCACGCTTTGATGGAGGTGTGCATACTTTCATATGGTCCGTTAGATTTTTGGTTCCATAATTTTTATTACACCGTCGACGTCTTTCTTTGTAATTATACACTTTTCACATTTTGAACAAGAAGCAAGAGCAAACAACACAGAATTATTTCGCCATTTCCTTAATGAGACGAAACAATTTCCAGCATTCACTCTTCCCCTTGTGGTTATCAACAAGCACGTATTTGTTGGCCTCGACGCCTATCTCAACCTCCTTAATATTAAATCCATCCATATTAACAAATAAGGAGTTAATTTCGACATGACATGTCACGGGAACGGGATGTTAGCACATCAATCGAAAACCTCTGAATGCTCAATGTAAAAGATGCGATGTGAAAAGTAACTCTTAGTCATACAGTAAACTTTGCACTGAGAGAGTGAGTCAGCTGAGAAGCAGGCGAACGGCGTTTGCTTGTACCTTGCCCTGGGCAACTGCACTGTAAAAAAACGCAAAGGAAGTATCTTTTTACGATATGGCGTTAGTGTGTCTGACGTCGGTCGGTAGAAATCTTCATTGCTTTAAGAAAGAGATGACAATATTTTTGCATGGCGAATCATTATTCACTCCGTGGACGCCAGTATCGACTACAGAATTCCACAACGCGCATTTTTCTTTGGAATATATTTTCTCTTTTCAAAAATAAAACGTGAATAAAACCGGGTCAAAATCGGGTCAGGAACACCTTGACCCGACCCGTTGGACTAGCATGGAATTGTTGACCCGTTTCTATCTCCGGAAGAAACGTGAAAGCGCAAACAGCTTTGCATCTAATTGCTTTTACAGAATTGGTCCAACACGCCAAGATGGTAATCTGCCGGAGAATAAACAGCCCAATTTTACTCATTTTTTCTCTGGTACTAAAGTTCAGTTTTGGAGGGTGGTTTGAGCTTCTCGATTTGGTAGGGAGAGGGGGGGGGCGACCTTGAGATGTGATGCATTGCATTCAACCTAAAACTTAATGTGGAAAACGTTTTCATAGTTTACTGCGACATGATTCTTTTTTTTTATTATTATTATTTTTTTAATGGGTCTCTGCAGAGAGTTCAGTGGGTTAAGGGGACCTAAACGTAAAATTATTATTAATACTGTTAACAATACTTTCGACCAAAAATATGTTTCCAAGCACATCCACTTGCATGATTTGTTCCCCGGAAAAAAATTTGGATTTTTGAAAGTATTTTCTGTTGCTCCATCTGAACTGGGGTGGGAAGGGAAGGGTTTTCTAACGAAGTGCGATGTGTCGCCTTTTACTTAAGAATTGCAGTTGATATGTCGAAATTTTTATTTTTAGATTATTGGTGTAATCTAACTTCGATTTTTGTTAGTGATGTGTCGTTCGTGAACTTGGAAGAGTCAGCATCATTGTTCATAGCCGCATTTTCGATCATTAATATAGGTAAGTTGTGACGTACTACAGAGGTGACGCACGTGTCAAGCAGAGATGGTAACGGGTCGACAATTTCTTGCGGTCAAACGCGTCGGGTCACGGTGTTCCTGGACCGATTTCAACCCGGTTTAAACTGTTTTATTTTTGAACAGAAAAAATATATATTTCAAAGAACCCTTCAGAGGTCTTTGAAATAATACTCCAGAGCTGCAGAGTATGATACAGGAACTTGCTGAGAAGAGTAAAGAAGTGGTATTGAAAAATCATCTTTCAGAAGACAAAACGAATGCACAATGCTTTTACAAGGAATGAAGATTTATCAATTGATGGGGAAAAGCTGGAGATAACCAATTCCGACATTTACCTTGGGCAGCAAATATGAAGCGAGGGTCACATTGATGAAGAAATTATTTCATTTATTATTTCTGCTATTACAGATTCATGATTTCTTGTTACATTGTTATTTATCTATTTTGATATAAACAGCAAGGAAACTCCGAGAAAAGGCCTCACAGAGACCTGACTTAACCCCGAGCTCCGTATAAGTAAGGTCTACAATCCAAGACAGCATTGATATTAGATTACTATTAATATGATATCAAATCTCAGCGGCGCTACATTTAGATATCACTCTTGCCCTCCAGCTTTCCGATTAGCCTATACCCTTCCCATCTCCTTTTCTTTTTATTACTTTTTTTTCCAGTTAATTCAATATATATGCTTTAAGGGGTTTTTTTTTATGTAAGTTATAGTTATTGATTTCTGATAGTTCTCTAGGTAATGAATACTAAAATATTGGTCCACAGTAATGTAGACTTTGTTTTATGGTTATAGTTTTAGGTAGAACTGGTATTAGTATATGCTGATTTCTAGTATCATACTGATGTGTGTAAGTAGTAAGTTTTATTAGATCACGTTCTGTGTTATTTTTTATTCTTTTATACATAATTTTCCAAAAGTTGAAATTGTATAATTGCTTAACAGTTATTATATAATATTTATTAGGGAAAACTCTTGTAAAACCATGAATACCCAACCGCATATAATTATTATTGTTAAAGTTGTATTTTAAATCTGTTAGTCTAACAAATTTATTTTGAAGTATTTGCAGTTTTTTAATATTGGAATGAGCTGTTTGACCCCATGTTAATATGCAGTTATTAAGGTGTGTATGAATTAAGGTAAAATATAACAATTTTAATGTTTTAACCGTTAGATTTATTAAAACATGGCTTACAATTCCTGTATGTTTTGATATTTTACTCAGAAGATTTTCTATGTGTTAATTCCATTTTAAATCATTATTGAATGTAATCCCAAGGTAAGTAAATTCACTTACTATTTCAATTGATTTGTTATCCAATAATAATTGCATGTTGATATCTTGTTTTGTTTTCTGTCTAGAAAAAATTACCGCTTTATTCTTATCTGCATTTAATACTAGTTTTTTAGCTCCCAACCACTCCGTATATTTCTGTAATTCTATATTGCCTTGTAAAATTATTCCATTTGGGTCAGTTTCACTGAATAACAAAGTGGTATCATCTGCATAAAGGATAATATTAGATTTAGAGTCTATATTAAAAATATCATTTATATAGATAATAATTGGCGTATAAAACTTGGTTGGAGGGGTTTTGGAAGAAACAGAACAATTTTTAAGAGCAATATGCCGTTATGTCTTAAAAGAAAAGTATTTAATCAATGCATCCTTCAACTGAAAGAAGCCCGGACAGATGCATGTTTGGTGTAACCAAGAAAGATAGGAGGAACACGTGGATAAGGAAAATGACAAGAGTGGAAATGATCAGAGTAAAATCCCTGAAATGGCGGTGGGCTGGACTTATTGCCAGAAGAATGGACCACCGATGAACAACCGAAATTTTAGACTGGATTCTAAGGGACAGGAAAAGACCTAGAAGAAGGCCACGTGGGAGATCGGTGGATGGAGGCGACTGGCCAAGACAGTCCGTTATTGAAGAAACTTGGAGAGACCTTCATCCAGCAGTGGATTCATAATGATTGACAATGATAATGATGATATATTCGAAATTATAGCTCAAAGCAGATTTGTCCGGGTCGGGTCCAGTTATGTGACGGCCAGATCCGGGTCCAAAGTTTTTGACCCGTTTCCAACTCTGGTGTCAAAACGACAAATCTACAGCAACACATTCCACCGGTGTAGCTTAATCGGTTAAAGCAACTCACTCCGGAGCAAAGAGTTGTGACGTACTACATAGGTAAAGCACGTGTCCAGACCACAAAATATGCAGCGATACATTCCGTCGGTGTAGCTTAGTCGGTTAGAGCAACTCACTTCGGAGCAAAGAGTTGTGACGTACTACAGAGGTGAAGCACGTGTCAAGACGATAGATAAATCTGCAGCGATACATTCCGTCGGTGCCGGTTAGAGCAACTCACTCCGGAGCAAAGAGCCATGACGTACTACTGAGGTGAAGCACGTGTCAAGACGACAAATCTGCATCGCTACATTCCGTCGCTGTAGTTTAGTCGGTTAGAGCAACTCACTCCGGAGCAAAGAGTTGTGACGTACTGCAGAGGTAAAGCACGTGTCAAGACGACAAAATATGCAGTGATACATTCCGTCGGTGCCGGTTAGAGCAACTCACTCCGGAGCAAAGAGCCATGACGTACTACTGAGGTGAAGCACGTGTCAAGACGACAAATCTGCATCGCTACATTCCGTCGCTGTAGTTTAGTCGGTTAGAGCAACTCACTCCGGAGCAAAGAGTTGTGACGTACTGCAGAGGTAAAGCACGTGTCAAGACGACAAAATATGCAGTGATACATTCCGTCGGTGCCGGTTAGAGCAACTCACTCCGGAGCAAAGAGCCATGACGTACTACTGAGGTGAAGCACGTGTCAAGACGACAAATCTGCATCGCTACATTCCGTCGCTGTAGTTTAGTCGGTTAGAGCAACTCACTCTGGAGCAAAGAGTTGTGACGTACTGCAGAGGTAAAGCACGTGTCAAGACGACAAAATATGCAGTGATACATTTCGTCGGTGTCGGTTAGAGCAACTCACTCCGGAGCAAAGAGTTGTGCCGTACTACAGAAATGAAGCACTTGTCAAGACGACAAATTTGCAGGGATACATTCCGTCGGAGTAGCTTAGTCGGTTAGAGCAACTCACTCCGAAGCAAAGAGTTGTGACGTACTGCAGAGGTGAAGCACGTGTCAAGACGACAAATCTGCAGCGATACATTCCGGCGGTGCCGGTTAGAGCAACTCACTCCGGAGCAAAGAGCCATGACGTACTACAGAGGTGATGAAGCACGTGTCAAGACGACAAATCTGCATCGCTACATTCCGTCGCTGTAGTTTAGTCGGTTAGAGCAACTCACTCCGGAGCAAAGAGTTGTGACGTACTGCAGAGGTAAAGCACTTGTAAAGACGACAAAATATGCAGCGATACATTCCGTCGGAGTAGCTTAGTCGGTTAGAGCAACTCACTTCGGAGCAAAGAGTTGTGACGTACTACAGAGGTGAAGCACGTGTCAAGACGACAAAATATGCAGTGATACATTCCGTCGGAGTAGCTTAGTCGGTTAGAGCAACTCACTTCGGAGCAAAGAGTTGTGACGTACTACAGAGGTGAAGCACGTGTCAAGACGACAAAATATGCAGCGATACATTCCGTCGGAGTAGCTTAGTCGGTTAGAGCAACTCACTTCGGAGCAAAGAGTTGTGACGTACTACAGAGGTGAAGCACGTGTCAAGACGACAAAATATGCAGCGATACATTCCGTCGGAGTAGCTTAGTCGGTTAGAGCAACTCACTTCGGAGCAAAGAGTTGTGACGTACTACAGAGGTGAAGCACGTGTCAAGACGACAAAATATGCAGTGATACATTCCGTCGGTGTCGGTTAGAGCAACTCACTCCGGAGCAAAGAGTTGTGACGTACTGCAGAGGTGAAGCACGTGTCAAGAAGACATCTGCAGCGACACATTCCGTTGGTGTAGTTTAGTCGGTTAGAGCAACTCACTCCGGAGCAAAGAGTTGTGACGTACTACAGAGGTGAAGCACGTGTCAAGACGACAAATCTGCAGCGATACATTCCGTCGGTGTAGCTTAGTCTGTTAGAGAACTCACTCCGGAGGAAAGAGGTGAAGCACGTGTCAAGACGATAAATCTGCAGTAATACCTTCGGTCGGTGTAACTTAGTCGGTTAGAGTAGCTCACTCCGGAGGAAAGAGGTGAAGCACTTGTCAAGACTACAAATCTGCAGCGATATATTCCGTCGGTGTAGCTTAGTCGGTTAGAGAAACTCACTCCGGAGGAAAGAGGTGAAGCACGTGCCAAGACGACAAATCTGCAGCGATACATTCTGTCGGTGTAACTTAGTCGGTTAGAGCAACTCACTCCGGTGGAAGGAGTTGTGACGTACTACAGAGGTGAAGCACGTTTCAAGACAACAAATCTGCAGTGATACATTCTGTCGGTGTAACTTAGTCGGTTAGAGCAACTCACTCCGGAGGAAAGAGTTGTGACGTATTACAGAGGTGAAGCACGTGTTAAGACGACAAATCTGCAGCGGTACATTCCGTCTGTGTAGCTTTGACGGTTAGAGCAACTCACTCCGGAGGAAAGAGTTGTGACGTAGTACAGAGGTGAAGCACGTGTCAAGACGACAAATCTGCAGCGATACATTCCGTCGGTGTAGCTTTGACGGTTAGAGCAACTCACTACGGGGCAAAGAGTTGTGACGTACTGCAGAGGTGAAGCACGTGTCAAGACGACAAATCTGCAGCGATACATTCCGTCGGTGTAGCTTAGTCGGTTAGAGCAACTCACTCCTGAGCAAAGAGTTGTGACGTACTACAGAGGTGAAGCACGTGTCAAGACGACAAATCTGCAGCGATACATTCTGTCGGTGTAACTTAGTCGGTTAGAGCAACTCACTCCGGTGGAAGGAGTTGTGACGTACTACAGAGGTGAAGCACGTTTCAAGACAACAAATCTGCAGTGATACATTCTGTCGGTGTAACTTAGTCGGTTAGAGCAACTCACTCCGGAGGAAAGAGTTGTGACGTATTACAGAGGTGAAGCACGTGTTAAGACGACAAATCTGCAGCGGTACATTCCGTCTGTGTAGCTTTGACGGTTAGAGCAACTCACTCCGGAGGAAAGAGTTGTGACGTAGTACAGAGGTGAAGCACGTGTCAAGACGACAAATCTGCAGCGATACATTCCGTCGGTGTAGCTTTGACGGTTAGAGCAACTCACTACGGGGCAAAGAGTTGTGACGTACTGCAGAGGTGAAGCACGTGTCAAGACGACAAATCTGCAGCGATACATTCCGTCGGTGTAGCTTAGTCGGTTAGAGCAACTCACTCCTGAGCAAAGAGTTGTGACGTACTACAGAGGTGAAGCACGTGTCAAGACGACAAATCTGCAGCGATACATTCCGTCGGTGTAGCTTAGTCGGTTAGAGCAACTCACTCCTGAGCAAAGAGTTGTGACGTACTACAGAGGTGAAGCACGTGTCAAGACGACAAATCTGCAGCGATACATTCCGTCGGTGTAGCTTAGTCGGTTAGAGCAACTCACTCCTGAGCAAAGAGTTGTGACGTACTACAGAGGTGAAGCACGTGTCAAGACGACAAATCTGCAGCGATACATTCCGTCGGTGTAGCTTAGTCGGTTAGAGCAACTCACTCCTGAGCAAAGAGTTGTGACGTACTACAGAGGTGAAGCACGTGTCAAGACGACAAATCTGCAGCGATACATTCCGTCGGTGTAGCTTAGTCGGTTAGAGCAACTCACTCCTGAGCAAAGAGTTGTGACGTACTACAGAGGTGAAGCACGTGTCAAGACGACAAATCTGCAGCGATACATTCCGTCGGTGTAGCTTAGTCGGTTAGAGCAACTCACTCCTGAGCAAAGAGTTGTGACGTACTACAGAGGTGAAGCACGTGTCAAGACGACAAATCTGCAGCGATACATTCCGTCGGTGTAGCTTAGTCGGTTAGAGCAACTCACTCCTGAGCAAAGAGTTGTGACGTACTACAGAGGTGAAGCACGTGTCAAGACGACAAATCTGCAGCGATACATTCCGTCGGTGTAGCTTAGTCGGTTAGAGCAACTCACTCCGGAGCAAAGAGTTGTGACCTACTACAGAGGTGAAGCAAGTGCCGAGACGACAAATATGCAGCAACACATTCCGTTGGTGTAGTTTAGTCGGTTAGTACTACTGGCTCCGTTGCGAGAAGGCGTGGTTTCGAATTCCACCACCGACAAATTTGTGATTCAATATTTTTTCGCCAAATGTAATCTGAAGTTTCCAGTTTTGCTTTTTTTTAATTCTCCATTGGAAATATGAAAACATAAAGTGTTGTAATAGTGCAAAATCAATAGATTACAGATTCTGTACAATTAAGCAGCGAAATAATATAGATTATTGTTATATATTCTGAATCCTATTAGAAACAAATAAATATAGATATTTATTTTCAATTTTGAACTTATTTACGCTTTACAACCGTAGGTTGAAGTAGCGTACATATGCTCTAGCTTTGTCAGTCTGTCCGCACGATAACTCGTGTAAAAATGGTTCGATGGTAGGGGACCGCCTGGGGACGAACCCTATTGAAAATGAGTGAAGTAGGGTGGAAGGTCAGCACATAGGTGCGGGATGCATTCCGTTGCCCTTATGCGTCATAACTTACGTAAAAATAGTTCGATTTCGATGAAATTTTAGTATGTTGTAGGGGACCACTGGGGACGAACCCCATTGGATCGGGATCCATTCCATCGCCCTTATGCGGTATAACTTAAGTAAAAATGATTCGATTGAGACAAAAGTTTATCATGTTGTTCCGGAAGTATATATTACCGGTTCTGTTGAATATCATCGAAATGGGGTCAAAGGGCAGGTCATAGGAGCGAGATTTATTCTACAGCCATTATCCTCATAACTTGCGTAATAATTGGAGTAATGATTTCTGGTATGTTGGAAAGCGTATCATAATCAATGCATTGCACGATTTTACTAACTTGTTACTTACTACAAATAAATTTCTTAACGAAGAGTTATTGACAGGATAAATTTCAAATTAATTGAAAAATTAGGTATTACATTTATTTTGTGACTTGGTTCTGAAAGGGCCGGCATAACAAAAAATAGAGATGTTGAAAAATTGCACTTTATTACTTACAGAACTTATATCTACAGAGGGTGAGTCAAAAGTTGTGCACTATTTGCATCACTTTATGTCTTCATACGTACATTTACGACGAAAGCTGACTAGCATTTAAAGTATAGCCCATCGTGTTGCAGCGTCTTTAGCCATCTGTCTGCCAGTTCTTCGATTCTACACAGGGTGAGTCGAAAGTTTTGCAATATTTGGATCACTTAATGTCTCATACGTACGTTTACGACGAAAGCTAACTAGCATTCAAAGTATAAACCGTGGTGTTGCACCGTCTTTAGCCATCTGTCTGTCAGTTCTTCGATCCTGCGGCGGTACCAGTTCTTGTACTTCGAGGCAAAAAACTGCTTCACCCTAGCTGCCACCTCCTCCTGGTTGTTGAAGTGCCGCCCGCGAAGGAAGTGGGCCATGGACCGGAACAAGTAATAATCCAACGGGGCAAGATCCGGACTATATGCTGAGTGTTGCATCCGTTCGATGCCCTCAAGTTCCTGGAGTTTTCCCCGGGTCGTTCTCGCGGTATGAGGCTGAGCGTTGTCCTCTGTAAGGAGAGCGCGCTTTCTGTTCACTAGTGCCGGGTACTTCTCCAAAACGGCATACATCCGCTCCAGCTGTTCAGAGTAGAAGTTTGCGTTGGTGGCCCGACCGTCTGGAACAAATTCGTAATAGATTACCCCCTCGAAATTCGACCAGACGCAGAGCATCACGTTGTGGTCGAAGCACCTGCGTTTGGTTCTGGAAGCTGTCCAGGGCTCAACCACTGCTGTTGTGGGTTAGCATTACGGAAATAAACCCACTTTTCTTCGCACGTAACGATTTTCTTGATGAAACGCACATCGCGCGGGTTTTTCAGGAGTTTCGTGCACACTTCCACCAAGCGGTTTGCTTCAGCTGGCGTCAGTTCGTGAGGGACAATGCGGCAGCTCCTGTAGATCATGCCGAGGTCCTGAAGCTGACGAACCACGGTGGTCTATGATATGCCCAGCTCGCCTGATAATCTCCGAATTCTGTTTGTCGGATTTGCCTCTACGTCCTGGCGCACGGCCTCCGAATCTACGGTTTGCGGCCTACCTGACCTTGAGTGATCGTCGAGAATAGGTTTCTGTCACCTGAGCGAAATTTCTTAAGTCATCTGGTGGTGGGGCTGTGGTCCATGGAACTTTCCGTTTCGCGTGACAAATGTTTCGTGTTGCTTGAGCAGCGTTATGGCCAAGTTCAAACTCGTAAAGCAAAAGTTCCCTAATTAGCCGGTTGCAGCTGTTCATCTTTTAGGCGTTTCAACCGCAGACAGAACGACGATATGCAATGGTGTTCACAGCAACGACTATCACTTTCTATCCCTTTTAACTGACTGCAGGGCGCGACTTGAACTACTTTAAACGCGTGACATACCCGCCGCAGCACATGCGTGCATGCAAATATTGCAAAACTTTCGACTCACCCTCTGCAATAACTATTTTTATGCAAGTCGTGCAATATTGGTCGATGGTTCACTTTAAAACATAAGAAGTCCACAAATATAATCAAATTTGAAAGAATAAAAATTTAAGATTGCTTTGGTCAGACATCAAAAAAAAAAAAAAAAAAAAAAGAAGCTAATGCTAGTATTTTTCCCAAAGCTTGATCCATCACCAAATCGATTATTTTTTCGCAAACTGCGAAGAATACGATTGGCAGTCGTCTAAAAATAATACTTCGCATTTAGATTTTCTTTTTCCATCTTTAACTAGTTTCTAGTGTGACATAAATCCGATTTTTCAAAGTGATGTGCCACTGAAGCGCAATGGTCTAAGCGCTGGCTTCTGACCGTCGGAGTGTTCCAGTGTTTGAACCCCGGCAGAAAATGAATGATGTGTTTGTCTGACGGCACTATCTCTCTCGCCTTTCTGAAACCCTTGAACCAAAATCAGGAACAAGAGGCTGACGAATTACAGCCCATTCGGTTGCTCACAGTTTGGCCGTTAATGCGGATCCACCTAAAATCTTTGCCTTGTATTTCCAATGGCCAAATTTCTGTAGCCATTTTCTTCACTATTAATGCGTTCCCAAGGATGAAAATTTGAACACCGATAAAAATAACTTCATATTATAGCCTAGTATACTTAATATTTTCTAAAATGTAACCATAATTATATTAAAAATCAATAACCTTTCTTTTGGGGGTGTTGAGACCAGAAAATATTGGGTGTGTGCAAAAGTTCTACTCGTTTTTGTAATAGATGCAAATTGCGATCCGATTAGTTATGTCACAGATGACGCTGCGGTGCCAAATTTTCAGCCAATAAAGCGTGGAGTAGTAGAGCATATAGAGGCACTAGGTTTGTCTGGGTAAGTCATTCGTAACGGAAATCACAGATGGTGTAACATGGCATGCTATAAGGACCACATTATACATTGTTTACTGTACGAATTTGATAAATGCAGCTGCGGCTTGCCAGAGCATCTGTCAAGTGTATATGGGAAGGTTGCAGTTGAAGATAGCACATGTATGTCGCCGTTGGTTTCGGAAATTCCGGGACGGAAACAGAAGCTGTAAATATCAACCACGTCCATCCGTGGTTTCTGATGAAGATGTGAACCAAGCCACAAAATATGACCCACATCCAACCGTTTAGGAGTTAGCGGAAACATTGTCGGTACACAGAACAACAGTCGAAAAACAGATGCATGCGCTTGGGCTCATCACCAAGTTCGATAACTGGGTTCCGCACCAGCTTCCTGCAAAGCAACGAGAGGAGAAATCCGTACCTGTGTTTCTTTGCTTTCTCGTCACAGAAATGAACCGTTTTTGTAACGGATGAAAAGAAATAGGTACTATACCGTAATGTAAAGCGTCGACGGACTGTGTGCCAAGGTGCGGAGCCTGCTCCATCGACCTCAAAAGGAGGACTGCATCGCAAAAAGGTTTTGTTGAGTGTTTGGTGGGATGTCCAGGAAATAATCCAATAGTGGGTGTTGGTACCTAACCGAACGGTAAATGCTGACTTCTACTGCCAACAGTTGGACAGCTTGGGAGAACAACTGACATCGAAGCGGCTAGCACTCGTCAATCGCAAAGACGTGATCCTTCATCATGATAACGCCAGACCACTCTGCAAAAATTACTGGACTTTGGTTGGGAAGTGTTACTTCACCCGGCATATTCTCCTGTCCTGGCACCTACGGACAAAAAAGTCATACCTTTTTCGATCATTACAGAACACCTTCGATGATGTGGACGATGTAAAAACGGCATTACATGACTTTTGACCCTAAAACACAGGAGTTTTTTCCGGCGTGGGATTAACCTACTCATAGACAGATGGCAAGAGGTCATACAGAATGATGGCAATTACTGTATATTAAATCCTAGGTACGTTATTTGTTGTGTTCTCTTCCTTTCTTTGTAGCCTACAAAACGGGTAGAACTTATGCACACACCCAATAGATGGCGCCCCATCTACATGTTACTTACTAAATGATATCACGTCGCACTTTTTTTTTCAAGAATTTTATTAATTTTTGGAATGGAATCAAAATTTGAGTGTAACTATGCGACAGTCCGGAATGTTTAGAATGACTTGAGTCACTTTAGATTAAATGTTCTGATAACAATTTAGCTGAAAATGTTAACAGAATTGTAGATGCTGCTAATTTTCAATTCCGAGATAAACCAGCAAGCTCACTCTACAACATTTTCAGCTAAATTAATGTTAGAATATTTAATCTAAATAGCTCGAATCATTCAAAGCATTCCGAACTATCTCATAGATGGACACAAGTGTTGATTGCAGTCCAAACGTTAAAGAAATTATTGAAAAAAATGCGACATGATAGCATTTAGTAAGTCACATGTAGATGTGACGCCATCTATTTTCTGTTCTCAACACCACCAAAGGAAAAGTTATTGATTTTTAATATAATTATTAAATATATTAGGCTGTAATATGAGATTATTTTTATAGATGTTCAAATTTTCATCCTTGGGAATGTATTAATTGTGAAGAAAATGGCAACAGAAGTTTGCCCATTTGAAATACAAGACAAAAATTTTAGGTGGATCCACCTTATCCTCCCCTGAATTTTTTTTTTCTATTTTAAATTTTAGCATACCTTGTCTCCTAAAGAAAAAGCGATGATCGCATTTTACAGAGAAACGCAGATTAACCCCTTTTTGATGAACTTGTTTGATCTCAAATAGGGCGTAGCCAGAAATTACTTAAGAATTTTGTTTTATCGGTGAAATGTTCCCGTAAAAAAAATCTTCAAGTGGGAATAAGCCAAAATTCTTTAAAAGTCAAAAAATTAAAAGAACATTACTGAAAAAAACTTTTTTAACAAAGGAAAGTCCTTATTAAGGGCAATAACTGCAGAAGAAAGGATCCGAGTGGTACACAAGATAGGTCTATGACTCTATGTATACGAAAAGGATGATGGACGATCAAATGAAAGTGATTGGAGTGCCCTTAGCGGCAAAGGTACGAGGAAATGCTGATAAGTTCTCGGTCTCATCAAGAAGGAAATGTGCTACAGCCATAAAACTTACAGACTATTTCACATATTCACGCCGCTGGAGTTACTTTAACTCTTCCAAAAAAATTCTCAAGTCTGATCACTCAAATACTACTCTGCTGCTGATATCACCTCCGGATCATTCGAAAAATGCTTCCCTTGCAAATTTTTTTGAGGTTTGGGAACAGGAAATAGCCCGATGGAGCAAAATCTGTTGAATAGGGTCGATGGTCTATGAACTTAAACCCCATATTCCTCAAAACATCCATTGTCTTGTGAGCTGCTGCATTGTCCTGCAAAAAGAGAACCCCATTCCGCAGTTTTCCTCGCCTTTTTTCCTTCAACGCCTCCTTTAATCGGAACAGGTAGTTGGAATAGTATTCAGCATATATTGTTTGTCCCTTCGGGAGATAGTCAGTCTGTCAGTAAAACGCCTTCCGAATCCCCCCAAAAACGTTGCTATGACCTTTCCTGCAGAGCTTTGAGTCTTGAATTTCTTTGGCCGTGGAGAACCCGAGTGCCGTCACTGCAGAGATACTGTTGTTTCGTCTCTGGATCGTAGTGATCATAGGCGCCGACTTTGTGGGTTCGAGACACTTTTTGAACCCCTAATGATTTTGTTGTGGGTTCCACAAACCCCTAACATTTTTGCGCGTATTTCGTGGGAAAAATACATACGCATATGTGAATAAATTTTGTTTCTCATTATCAATTCTTCAAGTTTTTTATTATCCATTCCCCGTTCACTATATATAGAAAGTGTGTATAGAAATTTTCCCCTCAGACTGTTTATTGTGCCTCAAAAAAGAATTAGTGTTTACAAATTTTGAAGATGACAATCCGATTTTTGGGCGTAAATGTCACAAGGATGGTAAGTCAGATAATATCCGAAAACTTGAAAAGTTTCATCGTCCTGGAGCGGGACTCGAACCCGCGTCTCCCAGAAAACGCCCGGGTATGCTATTAGTGTTTGTTCGTGCTCATCAAATTTGACGCGACAAACAATACCTCAAGTACCGTTGTTTAAGAGCATTTAAAACTGCCTCCTTTATAAAAGAAAATTCTTCGGTTTGTCTGGATTCCCACTAAATAAAAAAGTCTAGCTATACGTTCGGAGATGAGAACCTATTCGAGGTCATGGTGATAAAGGCGGAAATATGTTGTAAAGTCAGTTGAACCATCCTATCTTCGGGCAGTCGGGAACCAAGGAGGTTAGAAGAGAGAAGGTGGCATCAGTTGGTAAAGCCAAATCTAATCATCTGGTTTCTTGCGCCCTCCGGGTGGGAAGGGTTCAGTGACCTGACGTCACTTACCTGAAGACCTGTGCTGGAGCACAGGTTGATAGCGGCCGTCTCTTACTCTCTGCAGCAGTCCCTTAAGGTCAACAAAGCTCCCACAGCTTTAACAAGGCCGTGATTGGTTAATACGCAATATGAACTTCCGCTCTACGAAGCATACATTTCTTTATTTTTTTAGAAAATACTAAAGAGTATTTCTGTAACTTTTTGCAAATTTTTAGTTACGTGCATGTATATTTCGGTCTCATTTTTTTTTCTGACTGTACATGCTTCACAAGTGCCTCTAAAACCTCTTCAAAATCAACGATTTACCCCATAGAAAAGTACAGAAGCAGCCCAAGTTGGGCATACACAGCTGATACGAAGTAAAGCCCACGGAAAACGCTGGGCGTGCGGCTGATGCCATGTCCTCTCCCTTCTAACCTCCTATTTTAACTCAGAAATCATTTGAAGAAAAAAATTGTTGGCATTTTTAAAATTGGTAAAAAAAAACCTTGAAGTAAATTTTTCATGTTTTTTTTTTCTTTTATAAGACAATTGAGTTAGATAATCAGTAGTGTATTGTATATAATAATGTCGCACCTACAAAAACTAAATGAAATAAATAATTATCTAGAGAAAAAAAATAATCTGTAATTTGCTTCATTTTAGCATTTCAGGCATCTCATTGTGCCAGATAATCTGACTGAATGAAATTTAAATTAGACTTAAATACTTTGAAAAATGCATGGGTAATTTGATTAAAAATTCCCGGAACCCCTCAATAATTTTTCAAGTCGGCGCCTATGGTAGTGATGTAACCACATTTAATCAACAGTGATAAGTCTCTGCAAAAAAAAAATATCACCTGATCGCTTAAAATGCTGCAAAACCAGTCGTTTCTCATCGGCATTCAAACATTTGGGCACACAGTTCGCTGAGCATCTTCTACATATCCAAGTGCTCATGAATTATGAACCCAACAACACTTTGCCTGGATATCTCTAATATCTCAGCTATTGTTTTAACCGAGATTCGCCGATCTGACAAAATCAAGTCATGAACACGGTCAACAATTTCGGGTGTTGTCACTGATGAAGGCTTCCCAGATCTTGCTGCATCTTCGGTCTCAAAAGTCTCCACGCTGAAATTTGGCACGCTATTTCTTTGACAGTGGAATATGAAGGGCACTTGTCACTTAATGTTTGCGTCATACACTCATAGATTTCCTTTGCAGCTTTCTTCTGCAGAGACAGAAATTTCATGACAGCCCAGAGTTCCACGTTCGAAAATTCGACGCTTTGCGTTGACATGATCCAGTTCAGGACGTCAAACATCTGCAAAAAAAAAAAAAAAAGAGTTGTATTGTAAAGTGATAAAAGAGCACTCTTTCGAGCAGCAGTGACAAATTAAGGCTACAATTACAGGAAGTGGGTTAGGCCGAGAACTTTTCAGCATCCCCTCGTAAGAAGTTAAGAAAGCTAACTCGTCAACAATGCGAGAGCGAAACGAAAGTTCAATTACAAAGTTGTAGCGCAGCGTCGAATTAGTACGAAACGACATTGGGTTCACACGAATTACGTACTTGGACGGCTCGAAAGGCTGGTCGCTGGATGGTTAGGCAATGCAAAATACCGCGGTCCTCGATGAAGTACGATTCAAATGCGTATGTAAATGTTGATAGTAGCGTATAGTAGCCGGTCGGTGAGATAAAATAATTACATTTTTCAGTGTTATTAATAAAGCCTGCACAGCTTCTGTCTCATTCCATTTTTTTATCTGTGTTTCTATATACGCTTTACTGATTTCGAATTAACAGCATTTCGAGTCGTCCATGTACGTAATTCGTGCGTTCTCTATGTGTCTCCTAGTAATTAGATGCTGCGATTCAACTTTGTAATTGGACTTTTGTTTCAATCTTGCGTTGTTGGCGATTAGTTTGTCCCAACTTTTTACCTTTGTCGATAGGGGCGCTCCAATCACTTTCATTCGATCGGCCATCGTCCCTTTCCTGTACACAGACCTAACTTGTGTACCACTCGGACCCTGTCTTCCGCAGTTATTGTCCTGAACAAGGACTGAGCCGCGAATGGCCTAGTGGTCAACGTTCGTGACTGCCACGGAGATAACCTCAGACTCGATTCCAGGCAGGCGCGAACACTCGAATCACTAAACACCCGCCGTGCGTCGGATGGGCACGTTAAACCGTCGGACCCCGGGTACTGCCCCTCCGGTAATAAAAAAAGGACGTCTTTCTACCTCGCTTCCGTGTCACTTTCCTATTGAGCACTCTAACCCAAATCTCCTAGCTTCCTATATTTCTAAGGGTTGTTTTAAGACCTGGGGTCAGACACTCCCTTCCTAAAATCCTTTACATATGATTTGATCTGAATAAGGACTTTCCTTTGTACCCTGTATATACACAATCGTGTCAGAATAATATGACCACCCACATAATAATGGGAATAACCACCCTTGGCCCAGATGACAGCGGCGAGACGGCGCGTCATGGCATGGACACAATGAGGCCCTGGAAGGTTGCCCGAGGTACATGCACCAGTTTGGACTGCAAAAGAGCACGGAGGTCCCGGAGTTGATGTGGTTGTATATGTCGGCAAGTCGATCCAGATAGTCCCAAAAGTGCTCTATGGGATTGAGGTCGGGCGATTTCGCAGGCCAAGGGAGAACGGAGACATCGCTGTCGTGTTATTGGAAACAGTCACGCACACCGTTAGCTACGTGGCACGGCGCATTTTCCTGTTGGTGCATACCATCACTACTAGGGTAAACGACCAACATGAAGGGATGCACGTGGTAAACGAGGATGGAGAGAGGTAGCCAATGGCGTTCAGGGACCCATCCAGTGGTACCGGCAGTTCCAGTTCATACCAGGAAAACATGCACACTGCCACCGCCGGCCTGTAATTGACCGACAAGCTTGTCCGGATGTTGGTTGTCGTGTGTCTGACGCCGTATTCTCCACCGCCTGTCACTTCTGTGGAGTAGAAAACTCGAACCTTTTTCCACTGTCCAATGACGGTAGTCCGATGCCAACTGCAGGCGTTGTTGCCGATGGACCTGGGTTAACATGGGCTACTTGACGCAGCGTCGAATCCGGAGACCCATGGGTAACAGGGTTCGCTCTACTGTTATCGGGGACGCGTATACCTCGGTGCCACCAACGTTTATTTGCGTAGTCAATTGCTGCACTGTTGCGCGTCGATTGCCCTTTACCAGTCAACGGGGACGACGTTCTCCTCTGGGGTAGATGGCCTTTGGGGCTCCACAGTTATGACGTCAGAAGGTACTCGGTGTGCCAACGGTCCATTCTTACTACATCTTTACTACAGCACCTCGCGAACAGCCAACGAAATCGGCTGTTTCTGGGATAGTTCCACCCTTGGCGAGGTAGTCGATTATCATTCCTTTTTGAACGACCGTCAGATCACTACCTCTGCCCATTGTGCTCCCGTGACGCACTATGGCTCATCTGTCCTGGCCGGCCGCTTATACCTCCGTGTGGTCATCCATATCACGTGCACTGTGACGCGCCAGGGCGGGTACATGACCCCAGGGGTGGTAATATTCTGATACGACCGTGTATACACATAGGTATTGTAACGTACCAGGAGATGTGACGTACCTGCCCGAAGGACGCACACGACATAAAGGCAGATAGGAATCAGAATAAAATGTCCGCGTAGCTCAATTGGTAGAGTGACTTATTCCGGAATGAGGGGATCCGGGTTCGAATCCTGGCGTGGACAGAAATGACGGAGAAATTTACTTCGTTATAATGGCGCCCGAACTATCCGGATGACCCGACCGTTCAAAATCTCGCAATGGTGTGATGTTATTTCCACACCGCGAGATAGGAAAAATAAGAGAATCCCTTCTCCAGCACTTCGACAAAAAAAAAATAAATAAATAAATAAATAAATAAATAAAAAAAAATAAGGGGGAGATGATGTAACGTAACCAGGAGATGTGACGTACCTGCCCGAAGGACGCACACGACATAAAGGCAGATAGGAATCAGAATAAAACGTCCGCGTAGCTCAATTGGTAGAGCAACTTATTCCGGAATGAGGGGATCCGGGTTCGAATCCTGGCGTGGACAGAAATGACGGAGAAATTTACTTCGTTATAATGGCGCCCGAACTATCCGGATGACCCGACCGTTCAAAATCTCCCAATGGTGTGATGTTATTTCCACACCGCGAGATAGGAAAAATAAGAGAATCCCTTCTCCAGCACTTCGACAAAAAAAAATAAATAAATAAATAAATAAAAATAAAAAAAAATAAGGGGGAGATGATGTAACGTAACCAGGAGATGTGACGTACCTGCCCGAAGGACGCACACGACATAAAGGCAGATAGGAATCAGAATAAAATGTCCGCGTAACTCAATTGGTAGAGTGACTTATTCCGGAATGAGGGGATCCGGGTTCGAATCCTGGCGCGGATAAAAATGACGGAGAAATTCATTTCGTTATAGTATATTGCTTTAAATTCGTACTCAATCCCCCTCAAGGGAGGGTCTGGACCCGGGGAACCCCCCTTCCCCAAACTTTGGTTATTGCCTATGATCGCAAGTGGTGAAAAGTTAGTGTTTTATAAGAGCATTTCTAGTTTCGCATGAGAATAACATATTGCAGACCTACTCCCGGAATACCAGGTTTCTGTAATATTCCAAACGTGGAAATCCGGGTTTTTAAGTTTTGTGTAAGAATTTGGGAATCCTCAATTATGTCGTTCCTGAAATTGCTATGAAGTGGTTATTAATTAAAAGTGCCTCTGAAGATTCAAAACTGTTCTGCATGCTGAAAAGAAGGATACTGTTATCATTTTGGCAGCCGCAATAATTTTGTTACATAAGATTCAATGATTCTAATGAGATAATTGCAGAATTGACAAAAATCACAGTATGATGTTATGGGAACATGACTTTAAGCATCCAGACCTGAAGTGCAAAACTGGAATTCAAGAATGCAATTTTTGAGAGATTTCTAACCACATTTTCGAAAGATTTCTAACATACTGGGAAAAACAAAAACATGAAAGAAAAAGGTAAGATTGAATTGCGCAGGCACTAGTGGTTAATTGTTGAGTAGCTAGTTAGTACAAAGGCCGTTCCATAAAAACTGAGAGTAATGTTTGTTTGAGTTGGCAACAGTTATTAGCAGTGGCAGACGATTCTGTTGTTTTTATTGCGCAGTTGTTTAAGGTACGTCTGCGTTTCGCCATACAGCTATGGAGGTGAGTGATTCAGAGTTAAGAACTGAAATGCGTTGTGCGATAAAAAATTTGCTATCGTTTGGGTAAAACGGCTCCAGAAGCAGTTGATTTAATGAAAAAAGCTTACAAAGATAAAATTTTGCTATCGTTTGGGTAAAACGGCTCCAGAAACAGTTGATTTAATGAAAAAAGCTTACAAAGATAAAATTTTGCTATCGTTTGGGTAAAACGGCTCCAGAAACAGTTGATTTAATGAAAAAGCTTACAAAGATAAAATTTTGCTATCGTTTGGGTAAAACGGCTCCAGAAACAGTTCATTTAATGAAAAAACGCTTACAAAGATAAAATTTTGGGTGAGTCAACGATTTTTAGATGGCTCCATGATTTTTAAATCATGGAGCCATCTAAGAACTCGCTCCTAGGCCTGGTCGTCCTGAAAGTGTTGTTACGGATCTTATTATTAACACTGTTTGGGCAATCCTGCAAAAAGATCGACATAGGGGCGTAAACTACTCGTAATATTTCAAAAACGTCAGCATTTCGCATTCTACGCGACAAATTACTGCTGCATCGTGCGTGTTCCAGATTGGTATCTCATCACCTGACGAGAAAACAATTGTTGGCCATACATAGTTCAGGTGTGTCCATGAGTGGGAACAAATGATTGTAAAGAATCCAAACTTTCTATACACAGTAATAACTGCCGATGAAACATGGGTCCACTATTCTGTCCCCCTCACGAAGCGCGCAACGAGCATATGGAAACACACAGGCTCGCTTCCTCCGAAAAAAGTCCGCCAAACCAAATCAGCTGGAAAGGTGATGATGACAATTTTCTTTGAACATAAAGGTCTAGTCTACCAGCATGCCGTTCCTCCACAAATTACTGTCAGTTCTGAGTATTACATTTCAGTCTTGAAGCGTCTGCTACGTCACATATCGATTAAGCGACCGGAACTGGTGGGTAAGTGGACCCTACACCGTGATAACGCCCGCCCATATGTGGCTGCTTGTGTTCAACAGTTTCTTACGAAATGCAGTATTGAAATCATGCCACAGCCTGCCTACAGTCCCGACCTCGCCCCGTGCGATTTCTGATTGTTTCCAACAATGAAGGAAAAGTTACGTGGTGCAATTCAACCCAGGTGCTGACGTTATTCAAGCTGTACAGGTGTTGCTAAAGCAGCTTCTACAAAATGCTTTCGCCACATGCTTTTAAAAGTGGACTGAACGATGGGACTGTTGCATATCATCCGATGGAAGATACTTTGAGAAAGAATAACATATGTTTTGCTGTAAATATATTTCTTCATTTTGTGTGATTTTACTCAGTTTTTGTGGAACAGCCGGTGTATAATGTGTGTCAATATATAAACAGTGTGTAACAGTATTATTTATATATAATACACTGGCGGAAAGTGAAAAAAGAACACCAAGAAGGAGACGTCTGATACCAACGAAATTTATACAGCATAATAACGGAATAAAGAGGATAACGTGATCAAAACATTATGGCAAAATACAGCTGTATTGGCTGTTAAACTGAAAAATAACATTTCCATGTAACATGGTTAGTACGAGGTTGAACCGCCATAAACTGCGTCACACTGTGCAATTCTGGCATGGAGTCTGTCGTACAGGTGTTGGATGTAAGTTTGGGGTATTGACTTATCAGCATCCTCAACCTGTACGCGTAAATCGGGGATGGTCGTGGCTGGCCGTGGAGACCGGATAAGTCGTTATCGCATAAAATCCCACACGTGCTCAATGGGGGACAAATCCGGTGAATGTACAGGTCATGGAAGTTGTCTCACACCCTGAAGTGCATGTTGCGTTGCACGTGCCGTGTGTGGGGGTGCGTTATCTTGCGGAAAACATCACGATGGATCGACCTTACAAATGGCACAACAACGGGCTGAATGATGTTGTTGAAGTAGGAGGTGCTGTTTAACGTACCCGGTACAAACACTAGTTGTGTACGGGAGTGATAGCTGATCGCTCCCCACACCAGAAGACCAGGTGTAGGCCCTGTGTGTCGCTGGCGGATACAAGAAGGGTGGAGACGCTCCCCTGCGCGTCTGTGAACACGCATACGACCATCGGAGGCTCCCAAGCAGAATCTGCTTTCATCGCTGAACATGACAGATCGCCATTGCGTTCTCCAGTGCAGACGTTGGCGAAACCACTGCAGCCGTTCATGACGGTGGGCTGGAGTCAGAGGTACACATGCCAGAGGCACACGTGCACGGAGTCCTGCATCCAGTAGACGGTTGCGGATTGTTCGCACAGTCACCTCAGGTGCAACGGCAGCTCGGATTTGCGTCGCAGTGGATTTTCTGCTTGACAACGCCGCTCTTCTTATGCGTCGATCGGTCCGCTCATCAGTCCGTCTGTGACTCCCGGTTCCACGTCTTCTCGTGTGGGAATGTTCCTCCGACCATCTACGCCACCATCGTACCACCACCGATACTTCCCGTCCAATTCGCTCCGCAATACGACGCTATGACCACCCGGCCTCGCGGAGTCCGACTGGACGACCTCGCTCAAAGTCCGATAACTGCTGAAATCGTACACGTCTTCCATGTCCAGGCATTGCAGCTTCTTCAGGGTCTTCGCACGTGTCCGTACGCCGGCGACTGATTACATTCACTTCGCCGTACTCCTTAAATACCACCGACGATAATTTGCATATTATGCCGTGCTGTGGCGTAAGCGCTCACCGGTTGGTCCTGAAATTAACATCACACCTACGTAAACTCGATCCCCTTAACATATTTAAATTTCATGATCGTCCGCCAATTCCTTCTTGGTGTTCTTTTTTCACTTTCCGCCAGTGTATATAAATAATATGTGTACCAATATTGTGCATTATATATAAATAACAGTGTGACCAGTATTGTATATAAATAATGTATATACAGGGTGATTCATAAAGAAGTATACAGTTTCCAGATGCTGTAAAACAGTAACAGTTGAAGGCATGGACCACAACTGCGAACCGTTAGGTAAATGTACTCATAAAGTTTGTGTGCCGCTACTGAGGGAAGTGACGTAGGCGATAGCGCGTGTCACGTGACTAGTCAGTCAATGAACATCTTCCTCACCGATGGATTGGACGAGCCGCGGACTACAACATGCTACTGATCCAATGGCCACCCAGAAGTCTTGACTTAACACCTTGTGACTTTTTCCTGTGGGGGTACGTAAAGGACAAGGTATTCGCCCCTCCCCTTCGTGTTGATCTAGCGGAGCTGAAACAGCGTATCACAGCCACTATCACTGCACTTGATTCAGATATCTTACCTCGCGTTTGGGCGGAAATGGATTACCGGCTCGATGTGTGTCGTGTGACTAAGGGTGCACACATAGAACATCTGTGACTGTCTCTAAAAAAATTTGAAACATTCCCCTACAATTCTGTTACAGGTAACATGAAATATCTTGCATTGTTCTTGTTTTATAGTGCGTTGAAACTGTATACTTCTTTATGAATCACCCTGTATTATTTATATATTATTTATATATGTAGCACTGAGGCTAGAGCTTTTTGTTTCATCTCACAATCACCCCTGATGTTGTTTATTCTTTCGTAAACATTAAAACATTGTGGTCGAATGATATATTTGACGTTATATTACCCGCGTAATATTGAATCAATGTTCAGAAAGTTTAATTGACGCCTGTCTCTTTCAGAAAATCCGGCATTTGAAAGGAAATGTCAAGAAAGAAACCATTTATTTTTTCCGAAAGATCCTTCCAGCTTTATCACTTTTGGAAACTATTGAACTTAGTGGTGGCTGTTTTTCTACGGATGAAGACGCTCCAGAAATTAGTGGTGGCTGTTATGACGTTGAGTCAAAAGAACTGAAGATTAGTGAAATTTCCCCTGTGAAAATAATGGAAGATATCGGTATGCATTGCAAACTTTTGAGAACTCTGAAAATCTCACGTGACAATTTTGAACGTTTTGCTGACGAATATGGATACGTTTCGATTTTACTAGAAAACTGCCCTTTACTGGAAGCAGTTTATGGCGTTGATACAGTCCGTGTACTGCACCAAAAGCATTCAGAGCATTTGAAAGATGGTTCTTTAGAAAAGCTCAGAAAATATGCATTAACGCATTTATTTTCAACCAATACGTCTACAGATGCGTTGACCATATGTCTTGTTCTCTGCCCAAGTGTTTCGTCCCTAACATTACTCAAAGTAGGAGGACACCAACACGATATAATTGAACTCTGTTCCAAGTTCAGTCTTTTAAAAGATTTCGGCATTACCTTTTCGGCGTTCAAGGATTGTTGGGCGGATAAATGTGTTTTGGAAAATTGTGCTGGTGTGAACATGGAAAGTTTTCTGAAAACAAGGGGTAGCCAGTTGACCAAGTTAGTCATATGCTGTGGCAATCTAGACATTCGGCATGTAGTTAAACACTGCCCGAATTTGCAATCTCTGATGTTGAGAAATGTGGAATTCCAACATCTTTCTGGAAAGACAGAAATGTGTTGCCAGTCACAACTTTCAAGATTAAAAACTCTGAAATTTGAAAATGGAGAACTCCGGATGAAAGCTACAGCCGATTCTTTCGAGTATCTGCTTTCTGTTGCGTGTAATTTGGAAGCCTTAAGTCTGAATGGATGCCGTGGACTTGGTGATTTCTCATTCTCTACTGTATTACAAAGTAGTTTGAATAATATTTCTGTGATCAGCATGAATCAGTCTGATTTTGCACGCGATCTTATGGTATACTTGCTGTCTCCTGGTAGCAGGATCAGAGAATTACACATCAAAAAGTGCAAAAACGTTTCAGTGACGGAATTCCATTATCTTGAATGCTTACGTAATGAGCGGTGCCCGCAAATGTATATCAACTGGTCTGATCCCGAGTCTGATTACTATGATCACGATAGTTGTGACTCGGATAGCACGTATGAGTCTTATGGTGGCAGCATAGACACTGAGGCTTTGATCCCATTGATTGAAAGTCAGTTTCAGTCCATGTATGCATTACGAAGATTATATTCCTCTACGACGTGGTGGTAGTGATCGTTAGTTTCCGTAACTTATGTGTTAAAGATTTAGTGTGTTACAACTAGTGTTCTTTCTGCGAAATTTATTCCCGCTTCCACAATGATTGATTGTTAATTTCGACTGTAGGAAAAAATATGTTCCTATAGTCGAAATTAACCATCAATCATAATTGAAACTAATGATATGTTGAGCTGTGTGTGTATGAATGTATCACAAGGCAAATTTTGCTGAAGTGAATTTTTTCTCAGTTGTCCAAATACATACTTTTGGCATACTATTTAAGAAGAGGCGCTATAAATTCAGTTTTAGCTAACACATTGATAATTGAATTGAATTGAATTGTTGTAAGAAGTGTGTTTTTGTGTTTTTTTTTTTTTTGTTTTTTTTAGTTAATAAAAATGCTTTCCTGAAATGGCACATTCAGCTTTTCCGATATTAGTTAAAAGATTTGATATTACATTTTCTCACATGGGATATAGAGATTAATATAGTGTGATTTCATTTTGCCACAGATGACTTGTTAAATATGAAACTTCTGGTATCGTAGTATTATTAAGTTTTTTTTTTTTGTAAGATGAGTTTCTGTTAATGTAATTAATTTGAAATTACGAACTAGTTATTCGATCAAAAGAGTAAGTGTTTTTCAATATTGAACATTATTTTTATTATTATTGTCGCTTTCACAAAAATAAAGTTTTTTTTTTCCCATCATGTTTTTTCTTTTTCTTTTTTTCGTGTATGTGTAATACATTGTGGATTCACTGCTTAAAAAGCAAGTATTATTAATTTAAAATTTTAATTTTAAAATATAGCAAAAATGCACTGTTTCTAAAAAAAAAAAAAAAAAAAAAAAAATACAGCACCAGAAAGAGATGTGTGCAAACTCACGAGCATCCAAGTACGTAAAGATAAGCAAATGCTGAAAGAATTGATCAGTCAACAAGGATGTAACACTTTTACTGCCTAAACGTTTCTTACATTAGTATGACGTAGTGTCACCGTCATTTGCAATGCACTCGACACTGCGGTGGGGCACTGAGTTATACAGATGTCGAATATCCTCCTGCGGTACCGCTGACTAAGCAGCTTGCACGTGTAGTTGCAGTGCAACCACATTTTGAGCTGGTTGGGGATGATCGAGAAGCTGACATACAACCGCGTCCGTACATGTTTCAACTGGCGACAAGTCCGGCGAGCGTGCTGGCCAATCTATAACATTGAGAGTCTAGGCGCTTTGTGGCGATGCGCAGTGAAAGATAAACTAGAGCAAAGTGAAGCGATGTGCAACACAGAGGATGGCATGGAAGCGCACTCGGTTATTATTCAAACAAAAAATAACCCGATTAAATTTACCGCACTATACAATCATCCCAAACACACTATTACCAGGGAAGCTCTAGATAAGCTTTTCGAAGAAAATATTCCTACGGTCATTGCGGGAGATTTTAATAGTAAACACCGCTATTGGCACTGCCCAAGAGCTAATAAAAGTGGGAACAATATTTTCAGATATCTTTTAAACCAAAACATTGACTTGGGGGCGCCATCTGAACCCACACGAACGGCGCTCAGAGGAAATAGCAATATACTAGATTTTGCACTCCTGAAGAATAATAAATATTACTTTGAAATTTATACTGAGGCGGCACTCTCCTCTGACCACAATCCAGTTCACCTCCAGCTTTATACTGACAAAACTGTGAAGGTAGTACCCAAAATGGTCACTAACTTCAAGCAATTTGAAGGGAAAATTAAACTAGTGCCACCCCCAGTAATTGGAGACTAATAGCAAAGAAGAAACTGACACAGCTATTAAACTCTTTAACCTCGCCATTAAAAAAATTATGGAAGAATGTCAAACTCCTGCTAAAGAGAAAAAAAATCCGTACTATTTACCCAAAGAAATTTTGGAACTTATAAAAGAAAAAAATAGGTACCGAAGCAAGTGGCAAAGAACAAGAAATAAAACGTTCTATGACCTTTATTGCTGCATAAATAGACAAATTAAAAGAGAAATCAGAAAATTCGAGAATGGGTCATGGGGTCAAGTATTAGAGGAGGCTCATATTGACTACTCTGAAAATTCGGATAAAAAAACAAAATGACTCTATGGAATCTTACGTCGAGCTTGCAAAATAAAAATGTCAAATTACTCCCACCCCTTCAAAAAGAAGATGGGACGGTAGTTAGAACTGACGAAGAAAAAGCAGAAATTTTTGCAAACTCACTAGAAAAACAGTTTAAAATAAATGACATCCCTGACACTGATGTAGCCATTAAAATGAAAAAGGCCCTGAATACTTATTTTAGACACGCGGAGGATGTAGAAAATTCTAGAGTCATCGCCCAAAGTGCACAACTCTATGAAGAATTTACTAGTAAAAAAAAACCTGTATTAACATCCCCAATTAAAAGCAAAGAGAAAGTCTCTTTTAAAAAAAATAGAAGCACAAGGCATAGAAAACAGCAGCCAAAAAGTAGAAAATGCTACGGCCTCTTTTACGTCCGATAGACAAGTTAAAGGTGCTACGACCTCTCGCGGGTCCGGAACGCCAGAAACTGAAAAGATCAGAAATAAAAAAAGGCCTTTTAAGGGCCAAAAAAAAATGTTTGTTCCTCCTGACTTTGAAAAACCACTACCCATCAGTGAAAGGGAAGTTAGGTTTCATATTAATAATCTTAAAAATAAAAAGGCACCAGGCAATGATGGCATAAATAATAAAATAATGAAAACATTACCGGAAGAATATGTGCAAACCCTTACTAAAATATACAATTGTGCCATTAAATTAAATTATTTCCCTGATATTTGGAAGACAGCAGAGGTAATACTATTACCCAAGCCAGGCAAAAACCCGGCAATTCCTGAAAATCACAGACCGATTTCGTTGCTCCCAACCATGGGAAAAATCTTTGAAAAAATAATTCTTATTAGAATGCAACAATTCTGTGAGGAATTCCCAGTAATTCCATTTACTCAAGGAGGTTTTAGAAATAAACACTCCACGGTGCACCAACTCTCTAGAATAACTGAAAAATGTGCTGAAGGAAATATAAAAAAGGAACACACAGCAGCCATATTTCTGGATGTGGCAAAAGCATTCGACAAACGCCCACATGAGGCAATTATCTACAAGCTAATAGCACATGATTTCCCACCCTGGATTATACATATAATCAAATCATACCTCACCAACAGAACATTCTGTGTAAAAATCAATGGGAAAAAATCGTTAAAAAAAAATCAAAGCTGGTGTACCTCAAGGCAGTGTACTCGCACCAACGCTGTATTCTATCTTTACGTCAGACTTTCCCAACTATAATAACAGGAATCTGACTACAGCTCTCTATGCTGATGACACTGCACTCGCTTATACTTCCAAAAATAAAAATCAAGCAACTTTCATGTTGCAACATTATGTTGAAAAACTTGAGAAATATTTCTTAGATTGGAAAATTAAAATCAATACCGAAAAAACTCAAGCAATTCTATTTTCTAGGATTAAATGCAATCACAATCCAGACTTTGAAATAGAAATGTATAAAAAAAATACCTTGGGTAAATGATGTTAAATACTTAGGACTTTTTATGGACCACAACCTAAACTGGAACAAGAATATTAAAGAAACTGTGTCCAAATCTCTTAAGATCAGAGGAAGTCTCCAGCCAATAATAAAAAATAAAAGGCTTAGCAGGAAAAACAAAACTTTGATATGGAAAGCCTGTATCAGCCCTGTTATTACTTATGCCTGTCCTATCTGGGGTAACTGCAACAAACAGCAGAAAAATAAGATTACCTCATTTCAAAATAAAACCCTACGATATATGGTTGGACTTGATGGAAGAACTTCAAACCATGCTATCCGAAGCATGCTAAATATTAATTCCATCCATTACACGATGTATGACTTAGCTTATAGATACTATGAAAAAGCTAAGATTCATCCTAATTCTCTGGTCAGAGCGGCCATTAACTATACTGTCAATGAAACTGACAGTTATAAAAGGCCAAAAACTATCTTGAATAAAGTTCCAGAAATGAACCCAATTCACAGCTACCCTAGCAAAAAAAATAACAATAATTGGGACTAGTGTTTAGAGGGTATTTCTCACCTAAGAAGAATTTCTGATTAAAAAAAAAAAAAAAAAAGGCTCTTTTAAGGGCCCTACTCTGATTTGCAAATTTACTTCACACATGTGAATAAATCTCGTTAAATAAAAAAAAAAAAAAAAAAAAAGAAGGGGGGCTCCTCCAAGAGCCGTACTCTGTTTTGAAAACATACTTCACCCATGTGAAGAAACCTTGTTAAATAAAAAATGAGAGAAAAAAAAAAAAAAAGGCTCTTTTAAGGGCCGAGCAAAATGTTGCATAAAAGATTTATCTTTTTTGTACTAAATATCTCTGCCCCTAAAAAAACAAGGTATGTTGGTCTTGCCTTTTATGTTAAAATTTGTTGTTGTTTTTCCCTGATTAAACAACAAAACAAAACAAAACAAAAAATAAAAAAAAAAAGGCTCTTTTAAGGGCCGAGCAAAATGTTACATACTCTAAACGAGTATCTTAAACCTCGATCGGTGTAATTTTGTGATCACACCACCTCAGCTATGGTTACTCTGACATGCCTGTCAAGAAGCAACAAAAGTAAACCTGTGAAAAAATTCTGTAAACCAATGGGGAAAAATCTTTTCTCTCATTGGCTGGCGAGCAACAATGAGCAAATGGCCAGTTTTGTCTTACCCGGTGTTCAAAGACGATTTTCTCTGGGAAAGATATTCTGTGTGTGATGTTTTTTTCCAGGTTCCCCTTTCCCGTGTCCTTTCCTTCCTTTCCCCCTGTGCTCTTCTGTGGCACAGGTGTACCAGGCATTTTTCTGCGGAGAGAAATATCACTTGAAATGGCTTGTTGTTACAGGTAAGTATGTAGGGCAGCTTACAACTTCACTTCTTAACGGCTAACCGTCTACTCCCTCTCTAATATTTCCATACTTTTCTTTCGTACTATTCTATCAGGGAAATCTGTTCCCAAATATCTCATATTCCTCTTTTTCACCTGACAAAAGGCGCAGAGCGCTGAGGGTTCGGGTCTCTCAACCTCAAATAGGAAATATCTCTCTCAGGTACCCGTTCTATGAAGTGATTACGAGTGGAACGAGATCCACTTATCGCTGAGCTGTTAGAGTGCTATGTAAAAGAACTAGAGCGGAACAGCTGTCTTAGCTGATAGCAGTGACGGACTGGCGATCTACAAACGGCCCTGGAAGCTGATTTTAAATTAAAGAACGCAAAAATATTTTTTTTAATTACTTTCAAACGGAAAAAGTAGTTTGCTGTAGCTGAAACAAATTTTCAAAAACTGCAGTTCAAGATATCATGCAACTGTAATCAGATTCAGATCTTGTTAAAAAAACAAACAAAAAAAAACAAGAAAAATGACACCGAATTGTCGGACGTAATGAGTACGTCTTTTGAATCTGTTCTGACACAAATTAAATTTATCAAAGCTATTCAAAGTCAATGGAACCGGCGTGGAAAACAACAGTATCTGACGGAAGAAAAAAGTTTTTCAAGCGGGTTTTTAATCCCTCGGATATTGCTGTAAATTGAATCGTGAGCTTACGCCCTCTGGTTGCAGACTTGTGCTTTAAGAAAAATTTGAATTATATGAGAAACTTTTCGCAGCAGAAACGCTATCCAACAAAGAAAGAATATTTCAAATCGGACTCTTAGAAGCAGAGATACGGACAAATATAAGATATGCATCTACCTCCCCTTGGAGGATTATTTTGGGAAGAAAGAATTCTCAAAAACTTTTTCGATGTGAGTGGTATCGGTCTAAGAAAAACAATTTTTAGTCGGGTTTTCAGGAGCTCAGATTTTGCTGCAAATACATCAGAAGCAGAAACTATATATAATGTCACCCGGTGGCCGAACCACTCTTTACCAAATATTAGAAATTATATGAAAAACATTTTCCATCAAGAGCCCGATACAGGAAGAATTTTTCAAATCGGAGTTTTAGAAGCAGAAATAACGCAGTTTACCTTTGCCCCCCTAGCGGAAAGTCTACGATTTACTTGAAAATTCTGAATTTGTATGAAAAACATTTCGCATCGGAAATGCTATGCAACAAAGAAGGAATTTTTGAAATCTGACACCTAGAAGTAGAGATATTGACAAAAATAAGATATACATCTACGCCCCTGGCGTAGAAACTATGCATTATTTTAAAAAGAAAATATTCCCAAAAGGTTTGTCGACGTGAGTAGTAGTATCAATCCGCAAAAGATTTTTTTTTTTTTTTTGCAATCGAGATTTTAGCTCAGATTTTGCTGCAAATAAATCAGAAACAGAAATTAAGACTTGCGCCCCCTGGTGGCCAGACCATTTTTTACCAAAATTGGAAATTATATGCAAAGGATTTCCCATCAGGAGCTGTATCCGGTGCTGAAAGAATTTTTCAAATCGTAGTTTTAGAAGTAGAGATATCGAGGGAAACGCAATTTACCTTTACGCCCCCTAGTGAAAAGTATGAATTATTTGAAAATTTTGAAATTATATGAAAAATATATCACATCGGAAACAATCCAATAAAGAAAGAATTTTTCAAATCGGGTCATTAGAAGCAGAGATAATGACAAAAATAAGATGTACGTCTACGCTCTCTGGCGGAGAAACCACGTAATATTTTAAGAAGAAAATATTCCGCAAAGGTTTATGTACGTGAGTGGCATCGGTGCACGAAAGAATTTTTTCAATCGAAATATTAAAAGCTCAGATTTTATGGCAAATACATCGGATGCAAAAACTACACTTACGCCCCCTGGTGGCCAAAGTATTCTTTACCAAAAATTAGAAATTATATGCAAAAGATTTTCCATCAGGAGCAGTATCCACTGAAGAAAAAATGTTCAAGTCGGAGTTTAGAAAGTGGAGATATCGGGGAAAACAAAATTTTCTTTTACGCCCCGTAGCGGGAAATCTACGCGTAATTTGAAAAAGAAATTATACCTAAAATACTCTTCGACATAAATGGTATCGAAAGATAAAGGAATTTTTTCAATCGGATCTTTAGAAGCAAATATATAGAATAAAATGCATTTTGAATTCGACATTATCTGCATTTACGCCCCCTAGCGGCGAAATTGTACATCGTAAAAAAGCGAAATGAAGGATCATCATTCGCATATTTCATGCTTCCCAATGCAAAAAGAATTTTTCAAAGCAGACTAATAGTTGCAGAGATATAGTGTCTACAGATGGACGGACAAACCGATAACATGAGCACGATCGTTGTAAATATAAGCTCGACCTTTTTTATGCTTTCCAACCGTAGGTTGAAGAAGCGCATATGCTCCAGCTTTGTCCGTCTGTGTTTCCGTCCGCACGATAACTCGCGTAAAAATGGTTCGATATTGATGAAATTTTAGTATGTGGTAGGGGACCACCTGGGGACGAATCCTATTCAAAATGGGATCAAAGGTTACGACATAGCGGGATCCATTCCATTGACCTTATGCGTCACACCTTGCGTAAAAATGGTACGATTTCGATGAAATTTTAGTATGTGGTAGGGGACCACTGGAGACGAACCCTATTGAAAATGAGCGAAATGGGGTCAAAGATCAGGACATAGGAGCGGGATCCGTTCCATTGCCCTTGTGCGTCATAACTTACGTAAAAATGCTTCTATTGCGACAAAACTTTATTATGTTGTTTCGGAGGTATACTGAACCGGTTCTGTTGAATATCATCGAAATGAGATCAAAGGTCAGGACACAGGATTTATTCCACAGCCATTATCCTCATAACTTGACTACAAATGCTTCTATTGCGACAAAACTTTAGTGTGTTGTTCCGGAGGTATACTTAATCGGTTCTGTTGAATATCATCGAAATGGGGTCAAAGGTCAGGACACAGGAGCGAGATTTACTCCACAGCCATTATCCTCACAACTTGACTAAAATGCTACAAAACTTTAGTATGTGGTTCCGGTGGTATACTGAATTAACCCTGTTTAATATTATCGAAATGGGGTCAAAAGCCAGGGCACAGGAGCGATATTTATTCCACAGCCATTATCCTCATAACTTGAATAATGATTTCTGGTATGTTGGAAAGCTTATCGTAATCAATGCATTGCATTATTTTACTAATTTTTTTTTACAAAAGACGTGCTAAAAAACATATACATGTAAAAAGCAATAATACAAAAATTCTACAGTAGGTGAACCTCAATTCATTGACGTACACAATGAATTTCAAGTTTCTATCCCGTATACTATTGATAGCATATTTGATTAGAATGTATTGATATTCAACTACAACTGGTAAAAATGGACTGAGGAGAGGATATCAGCCCAAAGAGACTGGGCTTAAATTTAAAAGGCGAGAAAATGGAAGGAAGTGTATCAAACCAGTGTTTGGATCAACAGAACATTTGTTACGTAGTTTTTTTTTTTTGTTTTTTTTACTGACGCCATAAAAGTGGTTAACTAATTTTGCCGTTTTAGTATAACTTGGTTTCCTTCTGCAAGAATATTGAACTACATTTTTTTTTTTTATTTCTTTTCTTGAGTTAGGGTAAGACCTATCGGCCCAGAATATGGCGACCCACCGGGAATTCTCTCAGTATCCCGGCGGGCCAGTCAGCGCCTGGCTGATAGCTCCCCACACCATGACACCAGCCGGCCGCGAACAATAGTCGCCGAACATGTACACGGCTATCATCTGATCCCAAATAAAAGCAAGACTCATCGGTAAAGATCACGTCACCATTCCGTTATCCAGGACCGCCGTTCACGACACCACTGTAGACGATAGTGATGGCCAAAATCGGTACTTTTTCGTAACGAGTTCAAGTACCTACATCGGTATTTTGTTATTACATACAATTATACACAGTCGAGGCACATTATTGTGACCATCTCCTATTTTTGACGTCAACAGCGCGTAGCCAATGAAAGAAGGCACGTGTCGTGAGCTGGCTTCGAGGGTATATAAGGTGTGCTGTAGCAAGGCTAAACTGTATGAAGAAAAGGTTATAACATTAGCGTTGAAGACAATAGACTTTTGGTGATTGGCCAGTGGGCGTTAGGGACGATTTCAGCCGTTAGATGGCACTGCGTCCCAAGGTATAAATATCTCAGTTTTTACGTTGTTTGAATTGCTGGATTGTGTATGTTCGTCATTTTTTCTTGTGTTTCTTTTAAAAAAACCTTACAGTTTTAAAACGAAACTGTTGTTTTCACAACAAAGTCTAACTCATTTTAAAAATGGTTTACTGTTGTGTGCCGATATGCTCATCTTCTGAGAAGAAAAAATGGGATTTTCATTCCATGAGTTTCCCTCACATCAGAACCTAAAGCAACTGTTGCTGAAAGAAATATCTCGTCAGGATTTTGCTCCAAATGACAAGTCACCTTCAACTGTTGTTTGTGGTAAGCATTTTCATTCTGATAATTACGTACCTAATTAAATTTTAGAAAAAAACCGCAGCCATATAAACTCATATTAATTAAAATAGTAGGTAAATGTGTAGGTTTGCGTTTTAAATTATTTCGTCGGAAAAATATTAGTACCTGGGAAAAGTGCGACGTTCAGATTTTAGATTATGAAAATTAATGGCAAATGGTGCAGAAATTTTCTGTTTCAAATGTCTTTTGAAGATTTTTATCGTAACATTTACCTGTAAGTTCGATGCGGTGAAGAGACGCTGCCGTAGGCCTAACGTATCGAACATACAGGTAAATGTTACGATAAAAATCTTCAAAAGACATTTGAAACAGAAAATTTCTGCACCATTTGCCATTAATTTTCATAATCTAAAATCTGAACGTCGCACTTTTCCCAGGTACTAATATTTTTCCTACGAAATAATTCAAGACGCTAATCTACACATTTACCAAAATCTCAGCCCTAGATCGTTGAAGAATAAAGGAGGAATGAGATTTACACATAAATTACACCAGTTCCTAAAGAAAAATTCTCTTGCACAAGTACTACGAATTCAGAATGCAAATATGCATCAGTTCATGTGAAAGTGAATATAAATAAAATCTCAAATGTAAATAATGATACGGAATCAGTTTGTTAATGCGAACTACGTCAATAGATGGCGCTGCGTTCCAACTCATCATTTCTGTCCTCGCTGTTTTTGCTCAATGTTACAGTCTGGTAGGAACCAGTTCAGCCTTGGCCGTAGGCAATCTGAAAACATATCACTCGTTGCTGTCATGAATAAAAGGAGCGATTTATCAGATTTGCAAAAAGGAATGATTATCGGCTTTCGAACCAAGGGTGGCAGTATTTCTGAAACAGCGCATGTTTGTGAAGTGTTCGCTTGCTACTGTGGTTAAAGTATGTCGTGATAGGAGAAATGGCACCATTGCGAATAAGCGAAGTGGAAACTGCGAGCACCGCGTGCCGTTGATGTGAGAGGTGAACGTCGGCTGCGAATGTGCGTGAGGGCCGATCGACACGCTACACTTTAGTATGTGGTTTCAGTACACTTTAGTATGTGTCTCACTGACCGAATGAACCAGGGTGCTACCAGAAGTGTGTCTAAAGCGACAGTTCAGCGAACCCTGCTGCGTACGGGGCTTCGATGCAGACGGATGGTTATTGTTCCTATGCTAACGAAGGTGCATCGGCAGAAAAGGCTTACATTTGCACTGCAGTATCGGAATTGGACCTCCGCTGATTGGCAAAGAATTGCCTTCTCCGATGAGTCGCGTTTTTTGCTTCATCGAACGGATGGACGTTGGCGTATAAGGCGAAAAACATCGGAGAACAAACGCTTCAACCATTGCTGAAAGAACACAATCTTATGGGGGCAGCGTTATGGTCTGGAGAATGTTTTTATTTCATTCTCTGGGTCTATTAATACATGTGGAAGGCACTATGGACCGAATTCGTTATGAATCCATCCTTACATACTACGTACACCTATACATGCTGATTGTATTCCCTGGGGCGGGTGGGATCGACATGTCACACAGCTAGAAATGTCCGAGAGTGGTTGGAAGAGCACGATGAAAAGACTTCAAAGCATTTCCTTGGCCCCCTAATTCCCCAGACTTAAACCAAATTGAGCATGTGTGGGACCCCCTCGATCGTGTTGGTCGTTCTATGGTTCTTCCAGCAGCTGTTAGATGCACTGCAGTCAGCATTACTCCACAATACTGTGAACACCTTCCAGCACCTTATTGAGTCACTGCTAGCCCGACTAGCTACTGTCCGGGCTGCACACGGCAGTTGCTCTGGATATTAGCTGGTGGTCACAATAATGTGACTCTACCGTGTGTGTATATATATATATATATAACAAAATTGCGATAATTACATGTATATGATTAGTCAACAAGTTTCAGCCCCTCAAAGTTTGTAATTGCCCCTCCCCGGAAAAAACTCTGAATGGAACACTACTCTCTGTCATGTATGGAATTCTTACAGATCTTCAACAAATGCACATCTTCACAACAATTAATTTCCATTGCGCAACAACAAATGCACATCTTCACAACATTTAATTTCCATTGCGCAACAAATAAGCACAACAATAACCTTGTTGTTTGAAAAAGTGCATAAAAGCTTCGTTCCATTCGTCTTTTGACAGAAGCCAAGGGGAAACCCAGTGCTGCGCTTAGATGCAATTTTTGTAACACGGGTTTTTAATATGAAACATTGGTTTTTAATGCGAAACCACGGGGAAACCCAGTACTGCGCTTAGATACATTTGTTATTGGCATTTTTTTATTGGAGGTTTAACGACCGCCGTGAGCAACCCAATGGGCTATAAGCAGTCGCCCGTCCCTAATTTAGGGTCACTGGTTCCAGCAAAGGGAGAGAGACAGTGCTGTAAGACAAACACAACATCCATGCCTGACCGGGATTCGAACCGAACCCCCTACGGACGAATGATCAGTGGCCAACGCCTTAGACCATTGCGCCACCGGGTCGGTTGTTATTGGCATACAGGATGTAAATTCACACGGGAGCTTCGGGAAAATTTATACACATGGGAGTTTCGAAACCCCATTTTAAAACTTTACCCCCAGAGAATTTCTCGTTAAAATACCATGGCATTCCAAATAGAACTCAGTTGTACATAGCAAAAAATGTTGGTGAAAGAAATTCCACAATCCCTTGTTGCCCTCTGACTAAAAATACAATTTCTTCAGGTAGGAAGTGAATGAAAAATGGGAAAACAAATGGAATGACAAACGTGCTCCAAAAAAGACCAACGTGGAAACTGAAACATTTGTGAATAAAAGGAAAGCTATATGCGACATTACGTCAACAAGCAAGCCATCAGTAAACCAAGAAAGCTCAGCGAGAATTTCCGACATACCACTGTTCCATGCTCTTTCTTTTCAGTTCATGCTTACAATATTATTTGGTTAATGTAAGAAACGAACTGATTTATTATGGGAAAAGCATGGGACTGCTGTGACATTAGTAACAGAGTGAAGAGAATATGTTTATATCATATCACCTATTTTTACCCTTCCACAGAATATGATGGTATCCTGCTGAAAGAAACTTTCACACCATCAAAATCCCAGTATTAAACTCCCCTTCTCTTGCATTCGATGTAGGGCATTCAGCACCGCTGTTGGTTTTCTGCTGTCGTGGACAGAGCAAGAACACTTCTTTTATTAGTTTTCCAAGACCTTTCGGAACAAAAGGCATTTTTTGAACGATCTGAAATTTGAATTCTTTGGGGAGGAACTATTTTTGTTTGACTATCATTTAACCACCAAAATGCTTTTAACAACCAAGGAGGTAGAACAGATGGAGTTAGGGGCCAACCATTCCCCTCGTGTAATCAAAGTGAAGCTACCGAAACGTCACGATCATGAATTCACAGCCTCTACCGCGAGGCTGTCAGCCTCGCTCAGCCGCCATGTTGGTGAGACGACTGAGCATTAAAGTCATCGAGCTCGACGAGTCGTCTGCTCAAAGTGCTTCAAGTTTGTGACGTCATCCTTACATCTATTCTAACCTCCTTGTTAACAACCCATACGATTGAGAATGAAAACTCGCTTTCACTGTTACAGCTTTCTTCTGAAGGCACGACTTTTTCCCCTGCCCTAATATCCCAACAGTATAAGCACTGAAGAAATGACGAGCACAAGTATGCATTAACATTATGCAGAGAAGTTAACTGAGCATCAGCAAAAATTTGTTTATATATGTTAATAACTTTCTGAAGATTAAAAAAGGTGTCCCATGAAAGTAAGATTTTAATCCAAATTCAAAAAGTGCAGCAATAAGATACCTACATGTTCTTTTCTACCTTGTAAGGAAATTGTGTTTATCGCGTAGAGTGGAAAGTGCATGCCTAGTCAGACATTTATAGCAGAAATATTCGTGTCCACAGAATAAAATGGCAGGCGCCGTGGTCTAAGCGCTGACTTGTGACCATTCGTCCGAAACGGATCCAGGTTCGAATCCCTTTGAGGCATGGATGCTGTGCTTGTCTTACGGCACTGGCTATCTCCCTTCTTAGGAACCAATGGCCCTAAATTAGGGACGGGCGACGGCTTATATACTTACGGTGGTCGTTAAACCTCCAGCCAAAAGAGAATAACAAAACAGAAGTGCAAATAAGTTAGCCACCCCGGTGGCGCAGTGGTCTAAGCGATGGCCTCTGATCATTCGTCCAAACGGGGTCCGGGTTCGAATCCCGGTGAGGCATGGATGTTGTGTTTGTCTTACGGCACTGGCTCTGTCCCTTCCCTGGAACCAGCGACCCTAAATTAGGGACGGGCGACTGCTTATAGCCCATTGAGTTGCTCACGGTGGTCGTTAAACCTCCAATCAAAAAAAAAAAAAAAAAGTTAAGTAAGCACATCGTTTCCTGGCATAGGCACATGAAACGATTTGATGAAAATGACTCATTTCTTTTAGCAGCTATTAAAATGAAACAGCCGAAAGCTTCGATGATGCAAATTAGCAATTGATAAGTAACTGAAACACTGTAGACTGACTATATAGACTATTTAGGTAATTAATTAGTTCGCGAATTCTAAATGCTCGAATGTGTTAGCTGCTTCGTGCTCATTGATAAGTGACAGGCTCTAGGGTTTCTTATTCTACTAAGCTGGATTAATACGATTTGAAATTTCTCTCTTGAACTTGGGTTAACTTCTGGTTTTTAATGACAGAGTCGTTATATCCAATGGGATTGAACAGCAGTGGCGGCCCGTCAGATGAGGCAAGTGAGGCGCCGCCTCACCTGAAATTCCGCAGAATGAGAAGTGAAAGAAAAAAAAAAAAAAACCTTCTGTCAGTAACAAAGATATAAGAACTTTGCAGGATAAATGAAACACTGAAATTCACATTTTGATTCATGAATGGTTAAAGAAAGGCTTTCGAGAAGAGGAATGAATCATTATTTTTGCAAAGCAGCTGCATGTTTTAAGCGCTTAGAGGCGACCGGCTGAATCGTCTCGATGAGAAGCCGGTTTTGGGAACTGGGGATCAGAGAAGAGCCCTACAGACTGAACCCCCCCCTCCCACGGTCCGAGGTCTACCTAAAGAGGTGCCGGACTTCCAGTAAGAGAAAGGAAATTTCTGAGGCGACCCTCCATTTCGCTTAAACTGGAATCGCATCTCCGCTGTTATTGGAGAACCCAAGGATTGTGTATCCAATGGGCGCGGGAAAATGAGCAGATGACCCTTGTGAAAAGTGGTTTCACAGGCGATGACGCCGTTCGCCTCTATACGCTTTGGAGTACGAAGATTTCTACGTAGCTTTAACTATTCGTCAGAGTGTATTTGAATCTAACTTTTTGTAGTGTGTTTTCAATCCTCTCTTCTGCGGGTGTTTGCTAGTTCATAGTAATGTTGAGTTTTTCTTTTTTCATTTTGTTATTGTTACTAAACAGCATATTTTGATTTTATTTGGAAAATATGAATGGCCCAACAAGCGACGGGATTTGTGTTCTGGAAGAAATTCCTTTTAAACACTGGAAAGATTATGATAACAAGGATGTTCTCATATCTGGAAGACCGACACCTATAATAAGTTCAATATCTAAAGATAAGAAGTGCGGCAAATCGTTTTTTAGGTCTTTCAATAAATCATAGTACGAGATTTTTCCCTGGCTTTCTGATGCTATTACAAGCAAACTCTCTTTTGCTGGCCATTACTTTTGAGCAATAAGAAAAATGTGTGGAATACAACGGGTTATTTTGATCTAAAAAACTTTTCTCGTAGTGCAAAATTGCACGAAAGCTCTAAAGAGCATAGAACTAACCACGTAGGTCTAAAACGAATGGAAAAAAACAAACACTATTTCTGATATGCTCAAAGAAAATGCTGCTCTTCATAAAGTCAAGTTTAATGAAAAGGTCAGACTAAATAGGCTTTTTATGGAACATATAATTGATTTAGTTGTCGTTCTAAGCAAGCAAGAACTGCCTTTTCGAGGACACGATGAAACTATTTCCTCATTAAATAAAGGTAATTTCAAGGAAATGTTCCAAATGTTACTTCGTAGGAGCACCCCAGAATTAAAAGCACATTTTGAAGAAATACGAAGCTTATTTTCTGGACAATCTAAAACGATACAGAATGATTTAATTGAGTGTATTCATGAATATATAAAAGTCCAAATAAATACCAGATTTGAAGATATGGGAAAGCTCGAGTTTCTGCAGCTAGTTGACAGCTCAAAATACCATAGTTATTCAGAGTCATTTCCATCCAGTGCCCTTAACACTCTCAAAAAAATTTATCCAAACATTTTTACAGACACACAACGACTAAAAAACGAATTAGATTTTTTATATAATGATCACAACTTCAGGGAACTCAGTTTTCAGAAAACCTTGAAAACAATGAAAGAAAACGAGCTGAAAGAGGTGTTACCAGAAGCCTACAAATTATTTTCTCTTGTATTGACACTGGCGTCAACAAGTTCTTCTGCTGAAAGGAATTTTTTCTTGTTTGAAGAGAATTAAGACTTACCTCCGTAATACAACGGCACAAGATCGTTTGTCTTCACTCGCTAAAATTTCAATCGAGAAAGAATTGCTGAACCATCTAATGTCCATTCAACCATTTTATGATCTGATCATAGACAAATTTGCAGCCAAAAAGGATCGCAGAATTGAACTTATTTATAAAAAATAAACTGAAAGCATTCTGTTCGAGACCAAAGCAAATTAATATCGTATTCCCCTGTTTTTAATTCCAGGTTTAAATTATTTTATACTTTTTTTATATAGAAATGTGCTTCCTTAGCTTGACTTCTCCTGTACATAGTTATCACGAGCCTGGACTTCAGTTTGTGACCCGTGCTAAATGCACCTTCACTAATATGCCAATCGAACTGTGACTTTTATTCAAGCTCAAGAAACACTTCGTGAGAAAAAATTATATTCAAATGATTTACTTTGAATTTTTTAAGAAGTGGATCTCCGATTGGCGTTGGGATGCGAGTGACGCATTGACTAGCTAAAGAAACCGCGCAAATTGTGTATTTTCGCTCAAGTGTATTACATAAAAGAATACTGGTGAAATATTTCTTTCTTTGTTGTAAAATTATCGAATAATTGTTTTCATAAAAATATTGTTGCAAAAGTAGCGTATATTACACACACACATATATAGAGAGGTATATGTACATTTTTCCTCTAAAATTTTTGGATTTTTTCGTGAAGAAAGACTCCCCACGCCGTGTTTCATATATTTCTATAATTTTATTCCATTACTGTTTAATAATATTTGTATATAAGGGCTAAATGACATGGGATGGAGCCCTAAGGGATGGGGTTTACAGCTGTTAATAACAAGGCGCCGCTTACCCTGGACCAATGGCTTAACGAGACTTCCGAATCTCAGCGGATTTTAATGATTCAGCCGACTCGAACCCAGGACTTCAAAGATATCCAATGGGGGATACTGCCTTTGACATGAAACTTTTTGAAGGGGGGGGTTCTGCACTTCTGCTGTATAACTGTGTATAAGTACATATAACAATTTGGGGGGGGGGCGCTTCGACAAATATTTTCCTATTGGTACGTACGCACATCTTGAATATTAATACAAAATGAAGCTAATTTAATAAAATGAAGAAAATGCAATAAATTATAGTTGTTTTAATAAAAATTTAATAAAGCAACTTCTTTGGCCGCTTTGCTTTACTTTCTCTTCTATTATCAAGAAATTACATTGCTTTCCGAGTTATATAAAAATCAAAGAATTTAAATAGGGAAATTATCTATAAAACGTACTTAGAAAAAGCTAACTGTCTCGCCTAATAAGGGGTGTGCAAACCACGACCCCCCTGCTACGCCACTGATATATATATATATATATATATATATATATATATATATATATATATATATATATATTCGTATAACGTTATACGAATTTATATATTTTTCAATAACATACGTTTTACTGTTTTACATTTACATCAAGACCGTTCGCCTCACCAGCATTTTACACCACGAGCCGCCACTGTTGAACAGAAGTGATATGAGTAGGTTCGTGGTTAGGTTTAGGCGTCTCATTGTAGACAATTCCTTAGCGTCATGGTCGGTATGAAGAATGCGTTTGCATTACTTATGTACTTGCCTTCCTCTAGGCAATTGAGGACTTCACGAGATAGGTGTTCCCGATTCAGAAAACAGTTTCACGTAGTTCAGGGATTTCACTTAATTGTCATGCAAGGGTAATTCAAAATTTTTGCTTACTCATTGCATTTCAAATAACTTCTAAACTTATTTTAGTGCATTGTTTTAAATATTTGGAACTGTGCATGTACTTTAATTTATTCCAGAAGTGACGGCACTTAATTCCCGGTGGGGCCACTCTTGGAATAATAAAAAAACACTTTTTTCTTAACGTAGGGATTTATTTCTTTAGTGTAGGTCATATTTTAATGTTTTTCGTTCTTCTTAATAAACTTTTTAATATTTAGTGTCATCGAACAGTTTTGCAAAAGTGCTTCTTTAATATTCTATAAACAATATTCGGCTAACGTTTCTGAGTTTATTTTGCTATAAAACACATACAGAAATGAACGAAGACGAAACGTTTTTGACTTACGACCTAACTTTCCGTTAAAAATATTTTTTCCCAAAGCACCTTTCAGGTGTTTTTGTGTGAACTGAAACTTACTAGAAGCATTCTAATATTCCATAGTTGACTGTCTGCACATTTTTGGTGTGAATGTTCTGGTATTCTCATTTGATCCCTAATTTCAGACATGTCCTCAAAAGTATAGTATGGTTTATTCCTTTTTAATTTCATATATGTTTATTATTGGATTAAGTAAAGAGACAACTGCCACCTAATTTCCTTTATTGTTCAAACTTGTACGAGCGAATATTTTGTTTGTATGCCTGGTCAAAAGCTTTGTAACGCGGTGTGTACTGCATTTTCTTATTTTAGTGGCGAGTAAAAAAGAGAATTGCTGATCACTGCATAATGTCTTGTATACCATTATCCCTGGACTACATTGCCTAGAAGAATTAGTGTGACGTGCTCCCTAAGATGTCCCTCACGGTTTTGTGACCAATCGTCATGAAATGACAGAGGGCGCTGGCATCGGAAGTTACGTTAGGATGCTTCATCGGCTTCATGCTATTCAATGGTGGGAAGTTTGTTTGTCAAGGATTTGCTGCCTTACGAAACTTCAAATTTTCACAAAACAAAGGTTAGTGGAGGGAAATCTTTTTGGCAGTATCTTTGCTAATTCGTTGTAGCTCGATCATATCAGTAATACACTAGGTAATTCAACAGTTGATCACTAAAACGCAATAGGCTTATTCGGATGTTAGTGTGCTAGTTTTATTCAACTGTGGATTGTTTATAACGAAATTTATTTCCGAAATTAGTAACTTTTTTTTCGTGAAGATGTAGAAGTTGATCAAGTATTGGCTGTCACGCGCAGTGTTTCTTTCAGGCATACATCCAGGGAGGCGAAGCTCTCCCGGAAACGACCATTCATCCCCCCCCCCCCCCGATACATTTTAGGTTACCGAAACAAATTTTAATAAATTCAGGCTATGATGAAAAAGGAAGTTTCGTTTCTTTTTTATGCTACAAATATTTCTCCAATTATACTTTTTTTAAATATTTATTAAAATGGTAATAGTGATAGTTTATTTTATTAAAAAGTGTATTACGACGGATGATATTCTTCAAAATATAATAGGTAGACTAATCATATCTAATTGTCTGGAAATCGAGATTCAAGATCAAGAGTGAGTTGAATGCATTTTAATTGATAAAAATTTCAAGTCTGCGGACTCCCCCCTCCCCTCCTTTAGCTGAAAAAAGTTTGTTATTCCTGATATGTTTGAAGAAGTAATTACTATATCAGGGATGTATATAGAATTTTTCTTCGGGGGAAGAAGTTTTTGAAATCCACCATCTGGAAAAAATTAAAGTTAATGAAAAATTGAAGAAAAATTAAAGCATTTTTTTAAGTTGATACATTTTTATAAAATTAAGGCATTTTTTTTCTAATGTAAGTCGCATTTTAACCAAAAAAAAAAAAAAAAAAGAATCATTTTCCGGGGGGGGGGGGCAAGGCCCCTCTAAGTGCGCCCCTGTGCTGGATATATAGTAATTACTTTTATATATGTAAATATAGTAGTTAAAATTATATATATAGCAAATGGAAACTTGCCCCTCTCTAAGGTTCCATTTGTCCCCCCCCCGGCCAAAAAGAAAAAGTCCTGAAAGAAGCACTGGTCACGCGTTAAACCTATAACGAAGTAAATTTCTCCGTCATTTCTGTCCACGCCAGGATTCGAACTCGGGTCCTCATTCCGGAATAAGTTGCTCTACCAATTGAGCTACGCGGACGTTTTATTCTGATTCCTATCTGCCTTTATGTCGTGTGCGTCCTTCTGGCAGGTACGTCACATCTCCTGGTACGTTACATCATCTCCCCCTTATTTTTTTTTTTTTTTTTTTTTTCGAAGTGCTGGAGAAGGGATTCTCTTATCTCGCGGTGTGGAAATAACATCACACCATTGCGAGATTTTGAACGGTCGGGTTATCCGGATAGTTCGGGCGCCATTATAACGAAGTAAATTTCTCCGTCATTTCTGTCCACGCCAGGATTCGAACTCGGGTCCCCTCATTCCGAAATAAGTTGCTCTACCAATTGAGCTACGCGGACGTTTTATTCTGATTCCTATCTGCCTTTATGTCGTGTGCGTCCTTCTGGCAGGTACGTCACATCTCCTGGTACGTTACATCATCTCCCCTTATTATTATTATTTTTTTTTTCGAAGTGCTGGAGAAGGGATTCTCTTATTTTTCCTATCTCGCGGTGTGGAAATAACATCACACCATTGCGAGATTTTGAACGGTCGGGTTATCCGGATAGTTCGGGCGCCATTATAACGAAGTAAATTTCTCCGTCATTTCTGTCCACGCCAGGATTCGAACTCGGGTCCCCTCATTCCGAAATAAGTTGCTCTACCAATTGAGCTACGCGGACGTTTTATTCTGATTCCTATCTGCCTTTATGTCGTGTGCGTCCTTCTGGCAGGTACGTCACATCTCCTGGTACGTTACAAACCTACTGTGTGGTTAAACTTAAGTGCAGTACTGAAATCGACTGGCCGCCCCGGTGGCGCAGTGGTCTAAGCGATAGCCTCTGATCATTCGTCCGAACGGGGTCCAGGTTCAAATCCCGGTGCGGCATGGATGTTGTGTTTGTCTTACGGCACTGGCTCTCTCCCTTCCCTGGAACCAGTGACCCTAAATTAAGGAAGGACGACTGCTTATAGCTCATTGAGTTGCTCACGGTGGTCGTTAAACCTCCAATCAAAAAAAAAAAAAAAAAGAAATCGACTGCAACAGTTATAAGATCATAGGGAAATAATGTCAGCTATGAAAGGACTGGGAAATTCTGCATTAGCAAATAATAAAAAACACGGAAAAGGCAAAGCAGCTGTTTTGTGCCAGGATGTAATACTGGCTATAAATCCTGCAAAAACAAAATATCACTTTGCTGTCCTCAAAATTCCTGATATGTTGAGCAAATGGGATAAGGCAATTCCCAGAGCTGATAAGAAACTTGATGAAAATTGTGTTGTATGTGCCTTGTACTTTGAATCTGAATTCATGGAGATGCATTATCGTTCCACTATTCAAGGTAAGGAAGTTCTAACATGCCGAGACAAACCATTACTCAAGCCTGACGCCATACCTACTATTTTCCAAAATTTAAAAGACGAACGACTAGTTAGTTTTCCAATTTTAAGGGGGGCACATGCCCTACTGTGCCTCCCCACGTTACGCCTGTGTGTATGCTACATGAATAATTTCCTTTTTTTTAAGGGTAAAAATATTTTACAGGAACTGCATAGAATTATCCCATTTAGACAGACTCCATGAACACCCACTTCTTAATTTTTACCTTATTAAACTTTTTACTTAAGGTGCAAAAGAATTTTCCTCTCTTCACTGCAAACCCATTTGAATAGCAAATTTAATCACATAATATTATAAGGTAAAGAAAAGTAAAGAAAAATGTTATAATTATTTTTCTTTAAAAGAATGTCATCATATACATTCAGTTTTTGTTTATCGTATCACAGGCAAAGTTTTTTTAGGAATGATTTTTATAAATGTATTACAGTTGGTATATTATTAGAAAATAGACCAATTTTAAAAATAGTAATCGCATTTGTTGTATTCTATTTTCAACTCATTAAAAGACTTAGTTTCAAAGCCAACTAAATGGAAAGCATTAAAATTCAATATTTATTTTGATCCCATGTTCTTACCGAGAAATTTAGTCACTCATTGCTGAAAAATGAAGTACATTATTAAATAATTTATAAAGTTTTTAGGTTACTGAATTTCAAGACCTAATTGGATTATTGGAATGCAAATTTTAAAGCCGATGTCGCATTGAGAAAATATTTCCCCCTTTTTTTTCCGGTAAGGTTTTGAAGGGAAAAACATTTTTTTATTTTTACTTTATACTGTAAGTTGATGTTTCAGTTATTGTAAACTGCATATTGGTCTCCAGTGTTTTTGCATAATGTAACCCATGTATGAGTTTAAAACTTCCGAAATATCTAACATTAATGTTGACGTTAGCACAATGCAAAGCTTAACTTAAACTACGATACCCTTATTAATGAATCTTGAACACCCCGTTCGTTCTTTTTTTTTTTGGGGGGGGGGGTGAAAGAGGTGTGTCGATTTTTTCGTATATACTTCAGTTATCTGCTTATAAAATATCGCTCCAGGAGTACACATAATACTGACGAGCTGGGTGTGTGTTATAGAAAGATGTGCGTTTTCGTCGTCCTTCCTCCCCGAAAAGCGACGTGACATCCGATGGCAGCGCCATCTACCGCTTTCAAGATTGCGGGCAGCAAGTTTTTCTGCGAGCACGACGCACTAATTCTTTTAGGCACTGTACCTGGACGCTCTTAACTGCGTGCACACCGTGACTGCGTGCAAGACTAATTCACTAAGACGTAAGCCTACATGAAGACTAATCAGTAGCCATTACCCTGGATACACTTAACTGCATACAAGACTATTTCATTTTTTATTGGTGTTTAATGACCACCGTGAGCAACTCAATGGGCTATAAGCAGTCACCCCTCCCTAATTTAGAGCCATTGGTTCAAGGGAAGGGGGAGAGCCAGTGCCGTAAGAGAAGCACGACATCCATGCCCACGGTGTATAATGTCTATCGTACACCATGTCCATGCCGCACCCAAGGAGGTTGAAAAAGATATCTGGAGATGCCTTGTTAATGGAGCAGTACCACTTTGCGTGAAGCCTGTAACCGCGAGCGACAGCCGTCACATTGACCAGTCAAAGTGTGGGAAAGCTGATGGTTTCCAATGCTATTGCAATGCATTGTGTGTTGACCGAATCGCCCTCTCGTCGCAAATGTTTCGAATTTTGCATCATAACTTGCTTCCGATATGTGAGAAAATGCTAAATTTATAAAATTCTTAATTATTTTGAAGCCCTTCGCATTTTTATTTTAAATTGAAATACACGAACATTAGTGCGAATTAAAAATAAAATATAACATTAAAGTTGAAAACTTTACTCGTCTATGAAGCATAATTCATTCCGGTTTAATATTAACACAGTTTCTGCAACCAAAATCCATGCAATTCCAAAAAACAAACAGATGAAATTAAATAGGTGTTATGTAAACAACGTGAAATTGCCACACCTGGCGGCTTCACGATTAAGAGAGGGCATCTCCAGAAGTATTATTCTAACCTCCTTAGCCTATTTCATTAAGACGCAAGCCTACATGATGGCTGGTTCTATTTCATTAAGACGTAAGCCTACATGACGGCTGGTCAATATCAGGGCCGGATTAAGGCCTTAGTGGGCACCATAGGTTAAGACATCCGAGTGAGCACCCAAGGAACTTATGACGGGGAATCATAATGAAGTCCGTTAAAACACTAAACTGTAGCAATATGCTTGTGATAATTAATGCGTCGTGCATTTTTCAAACTAATACATTATCTGTAGAGTTTTCATAATAAGTCACTGTATTTTCCATTAACCTAATAAGAACACGAGTTAAAAGCATAATTCCTAGATTTTGTCCTGGATTTTCTCGTGATTTAGCATTGTGTACTTTCCTTAATTTTTTTGTTATGCAATGTGAAGACGCTAGGGGTTACACAGCCACATGAAATCTTTACCCTTGGTGAGTCACTGTCTTGAAATCTGTCCGTCTTCCAGCCTCTGTTTCTAAGTGGAAATCATACGAGACAAACGTAAAACTATTTTATAAACCTCTTTCTTCTATCTACTGTATCATTTTCTCAGGCATGCCCCCTTGGCAATGGTGGGCCCTAGGCTGTAACTGGTATAGCCCCCCTCCCCATTAATCCGACCCTGATCCGTGTACCATTATCCCCGGACACATTTAACTGCATGCAAGACTAATTCTTTGAACATTGTGGACCAAGGAGGTTAGAATACGATATCTGGAGATGCCCTTGTTAATGGTGCTGTACCACTTTGCGTGAAGCCTATAACCGCGAGCGACGACCGTCAAAGTGATTGAAAGCTGATCGTTTTCAAGGCTATGGCAATGCATTTTGTGTTGGCCGAATCGCCTTCTTTCATCGCAAGCGTTTCCAATTTTGCATCGTAACTTGCTGCCGATGTGTGAAAAAAAGCCGAATTTATAAAATTCTTAATTATTTTGAAGCTTTTTCCCATTTTTGTTTTAAATTGAAATGCACGAACGTTAGTGTGAATTCTAAACAAAACATAATATTAAAATTGAAAACTTCACTCGTGTAAGGAGCATAATTTATTCCGGTTTGATATTAACACGGTTTCTGCAACCCAAAACCAGGAAATTTCAAAATACACACAGATGAAATTACATAGGTAACATGTAAACAACGTCAAATTCCCACATCTAACATCCTTGGTGTGGACACAGTGGAGCATTGGTTAGAATCCTTGGATTCTGACTTCCTTGGTGTGGACACAGTGGAGTATTGCATCACTTCCAAATCTTTCGGTACATTTCTTATTTTTCCAGTTGTGCGCTTGCATACAGTTTGCTTAAAGATTAGCATTTCAGCGTTAGCCAACACTCGTGGTAATTCAGGTTTGCTAGAGGTTGGGTGTTTTATTTGTCGTTTACCTATGGACCTGGTATTTGATTGTGCTTAGGGTAAAGCTTCCTCGAGGAAAGAAAAGTGTAAGATCAAAAATGTTTCTTTCCTACACGAAGCTCTACTACATTCAAAGTTATCATCCATTTTCAATCCACTGTTGGATAAAGCATCCCCCAAGTTTTTTCCACAACTCTGCCTTGAACCATTCTCTCCCATGCCAAGTGGCCTTCTTTGGGTCTTTTCATGCGCCTTTGCATCCAGTCTAGTAATTCAGTTGGACAACGGTGGTTAATTCTAGCAAGATGTGCAGCCCATTGCCACTTGAGGCAATGGGCTGGACGATATCTATTCACCATGTCATTTTTCTGATCCACGAGATCCTTTTTCTATCTTTCTTGGTTACATCAAGCATGCGCCTATCTGAACGCGCTTCTTTGAGTCGTCTGCAGAAAATTGTAGTCTTTCTTCCAGATGCACTCCAACAAAGTTTTATACGTCTCTTTTTCTTCTTCGAGGTGACCCTTGGGCCAAGGGCCTTGGCTGACATCTGTTGCTCACGGTAAATGTTGGCATCAGTTACTTCTAAATCTTCCCATCAACCCCTAATTCGCCTCCCCGGTGGCGCAGTGGTCTAAGGCGCTGGCCTCTGATCATTCGTCCGTAAGGGGTCCGGGTTCGAATCCCGGTCAGGCATGGATGTTGTGTTTGTCTTACGACACTGGCTCTCTCCCTTCCCTGGAACCAGTGACCCTAAATTAGGGACGGGCGACTGCTTATAGCCCATTGAGTTGCTCACGGTGGTCGTTAAACCTCCAATCAAAAAAAAACAAAAAAACCCTAATTCTTCAGTTCTTGTAAAAGCATTTTACACCATTTCCTTTTCTGTTAATTCATCTTTTAATCCCTCTTACTGTTTTGGTAAGTTCCTGGATCATGTGCAGCTCCGAGGTGGCACCTGCAGAAAAGGCTATGTCGTCAGCAAAATGAAAGGGATTAAACTTCGTCCCTTTGTTTTCCCAGTTCAATGACTGAAAGACATTCTGCAATGTAGCAATAAAGAGCTTGAGAGAATTGGTGTAAATTTGTCACACTCCCTTTCCAGTTTTGATTGGTGCTGTATCCTCGAATTGCGGAACCTTTGCATTTTCATAGATGTTATTAATACACTCAATGGACAAAACAGAGTTACCTAAATAAAAGCGTGTTGGCCCTCTTTTAGCGTGAATAACAGCCTATACACGCCAATTTTTCAGTCGCTGAGCTGGGAAAACAAAGGGATAAAGATTAATGGAGATTATCTAACCCACCTTCGTTTTGCTGATGACGTAGTCATTTTTGCAACTACCCCATCAGAGCTGCAGAGTATGATCCAGGAACTTGCTGACAAGAGTAAAGAAGTGGGATTAAAAATGAACTTTCAGAAGACAAAAGTGATGTTCAATGCTTTTACAAGAAATGAAGATTTATCGATTGATGGAGAAAAGCTGGAGATAACAGACACGTACGTTTATCTTGGACAGCAGATATCAAGTGAGGGTCACATTGATGAAGAAATTAATCGGCGTACAAAACTTGCCTGGAGAGCTTTTGGAAGAAACAGCATAATTTTCAAGAGCAATATGCCATTATGTCTTAAAAGAAAAGTGTTTGATCAATGCATCCTTCCAGTGCTTACGTATGGTGCACAGACGTGGACCTTAACTAAAAGAGACATACAAAGGCTGCAGACAACTCAAAGTATCATGGAGAGGTGCTGCTTGGTGTAACCAGGAGAGATAAGAAGAGGAACTCGTGGATCCGAAAAATGACAAGAGTGGAAGACATCATGATCAGAGTTAAATCCCTGAAATGGCAATGGGCTGGACATACTGCCAGAAGAACAGATCATCGATGGACAGCCGAAATTTTAGATTGGATTCCAAGGGACAGGAAAAGACCCAGAAGAAGACCACATGGGAGATGGGTGGATGAAATTCGAAAGTATGCAGGGGTGACATGGAGGAGACTGGCACAAGACAGACCGTTGTGGAGGAAACTTGGGGAGACCTTCATCCAGCAGTGGATTGATAATGGTTGACAATGATGATGATGATGATGACACGCCAAGGCATCGTTTCCACCGGACACCGGAGGTAATGCCAGCCATGTCCGTTACAGCATTGTTAACAACATCAACAGAGACGTCGGTCCAGGATCTGATGTTTCTCTCCACGGCATCCCAGAGAGTTTCAACAGGGTTTAAATCCGGGGACCACTGGATGGTTTCAAACTCAGACGAGTGTTCCTAGAGCCATGTCTGAGTGGTTGCCTCCCGGCGCATTGTCCTTCTGAAATAGACCATCAGCCGCAGGATGTGCGGCCATGAAAGGGTGTAGGTGATTAGCTGGTGGCGGCCGTGAGCTGGGCAAGAACCTCTCCAGATGCAATAAGGGACCTAATGTGTCCCGTCAGAAGGCTTCCCAAACAATCACAGAGCCTGTACCGCCTTGAACAGGGCCGACGGGGGCCATGGCCTCATGCTGCCGGTGCCACACCAGACCGTCAGCTCGGTATAGATGAAAACGGGATTCATTCGAAAACACAAGGCGGCGCCACTATGCGGAGGTCCAGTCTGGATGTTCCCGGCACCAGGCGAGGCTTAATGTCCGATGACGAGCTGTCAACAGTGGCTCACAAGTAAGCTCCCGTAGCCCAGCGTGTGCAACGTGCGCCGTACTTTTAGCTCACTGGCGTTACCAGGGCCTCCCGACATTTAATCTGGATGTGATTTGCGTCGCCATTGCCAAGCGGTTGGTCTGTACGACCCTGGTCATCAATGGCGTGTGGTCGGCTACCACTTGCTCTCAGGGCGCTGGTACTTCCGTCGATGCGCAGCCACGAAAGAGTATATTCGCGGCACACCCTTGATACAGTTGCCTTGAGGAACCTTAGGGTTCTTACTACTTAGGCGATAGTATGACCCATCTGTCTTGAGCCGACAATGCGTCCACGACCAAAGTAGCTCAGATCACGACGTTCATCCATGTTTGTTGATTGCAATACACTGTTGTTGTTTTTTTTTTTTTTGATTGGAGGTTTAACGACCACCGTGAGCAACTCAATGTGCTATAAGCAGTCGCCCGTCTCTAATTTAGGGTCACTGGTTCCAGGGAAGGGAGAGAGCCAGTGCCGTAAGACAAACACAACATCCATGCCTCACCGGGATTCGAACCCGGACCCCTTACGGACGAATGATCAGAAGTCATCGCTTAGACCACTGCGCCACCGGGGCCGGCTTACACTGTTAGGAAGCCGTACTGTCCGCATATTTATCGCCTGTTTTGGTTTGGGTATGTTCCACTCTGCGCGGGGAATACCCATGTCAACTGCTCCTCAACCCTATCTCCGTTTTGCCTACTAAAAGATTTTTTTTTTTTTATTGGAGGTTTAACGACCACCGTGAGCAACTCAATGTGCTATAAGCAGTCGCCCGTCTCTAATTTAGGGTCACTGGTTCCAGGGAAGGGAGAGAGCCAGTGCCGTAAGACAAACACAACATCCATGCCTCACCGGGATTCGAACCCGGACCCCTTACGGACGAATGATCAGAAGTCATCGCTTAGACCACTGCGCCACCGGGGCCGGCTTACACTGTTAGGAAGCCGTACTGTCCGCATATTTATCGCCTGTTTTGGTTTGGGTATGTTCCACTCTGCGCGGGGAATACCCATGTCAACTGCTCCTCAACCCTATCTCCGTTTTGCCTACTAAAAGATTTTTTTTTTTTTTTATTGGAGGTTTAACGACCACCGTGAGCAACTCAATGTGCTATAAGCAGTCGCCCGTCTCTAATTTAGGGTCACTGGTTCCAGGGAAGGGAGAGAGCCAGTGCCGTAAGACAAACACAACATCCATGCCTCACCGGGATTCGAACCCGGACCCCTTACGGACGAATGATCAGAAGTCATCGCTTAGACCACTGCGCCACCGGGGCCGGCTTACACTGTTAGGAAGCCGTACTGTCCGCATATTTATCGCCTGTTTTGGTTTGGGTATGTTCCACTCTGCGCGGGGAATACCCATGTCAACTGCTCCTCAACCCTATCTCCGTTTTGCCTACTAAAAGATTTTTTTTTTTTTTTTATTGGAGGTTTAACGACCACCGTGAGCAACTCAATGTGCTATAAGCAGTCGCCCGTCTCTAATTTAGGGTCACTGGTTCCAGGGAAGGGAGAGAGCCAGTGCCGTAAGACAAACACAACATCCATGCCTCACCGGGATTCGAACCCGGACCCCTTACGGACGAATGATCAGAAGTCATCGCTTAGACCACTGCGCCACCGGGGCCGGCTTACACTGTTAGGAAGCCGTACTGTCCGCATATTTATCGCCTGTTTTGGTTTGGGTATGTTCCACTCTGCGCGGGGAATACCCATGTCAACTGCTCCTCAACCCTATCTCCGTTTTGCCTACTAAAAGATTTTTTTTTTTTTTTTTATTGGAGGTTTAACGACCACCGTGAGCAACTCAATGTGCTATAAGCAGTCGCCCGTCTCTAATTTAGGGTCACTGGTTCCAGGGAAGGGAGAGAGCCAGTGCCGTAAGACAAACACAACATCCATGCCTCACCGGGATTCGAACCCGGACCCCTTACGGACGAATGATCAGAAGTCATCGCTTAGACCACTGCGCCACCGGGGCCGGCTTACACTGTTAGGAAGCCGTACTGTCCGCATATTTATCGCCTGTTTTGGTTTGGGTATGTTCCACTCTGCGCGGGGAATACCCATGTCAACTGCTCCTCAACCCTATCTCCGTTTTGCCTACTAAAAGATTTTTTTTTTTTTATTGGAGGTTTAACGACCACCGTGAGCAACTCAATGTGCTATAAGCAGTCGCCCGTCTCTAATTTAGGGTCACTGGTTCCAGGGAAGGGAGAGAGCCAGTGCCGTAAGACAAACACAACATCCATGCCTCACCGGGATTCGAACCCGGACCCCTTACGGACGAATGATCAGAAGTCATCGCTTAGACCACTGCGCCACCGGGGCCGGCTTACACTGTTAGGAAGCCGTACTGTCCGCATATTTATCGCCTGTTTTGGTTTGGGTATGTTCCACTCTGCGCGGGGAATACCCACGTCAACTGCTCCTCAACCCTATCTCCGTTTTGCCTACTAAAAGATTTTTTTTTTTTTTTTATTGGAGGTTTAACGACCACCGTGAGCAACTCAATGTGCTATAAGCAGTCGCCCGTCTCTAATTTAGGGTCACTGGTTCCAGGGAAGGGAGAGAGCCAGTGCCGTAAGACAAACACAACATCCATGCCTCACCGGGATTCGAACCCGGACCCCTTACGGACGAATGATCAGAAGTCATCGCTTAGACCACTGCGCCACCGGGGCCGGCTTACACTGTTAGGAAGCCGTACTGTCCGCATATTTATCGCCTGTTTTGGTTTGGGTATGTTCCACTCTGCGCGGGGAATACCCATGTCAACTGCTCCTCAACCCTATCTCCGTTTTGCCTACTAAAAGATTTTTTTTTTTTTTATTGGAGGTTTAACGACCACCGTGAGCAACTCAATGTGCTATAAGCAGTCGCCCGTCTCTAATTTAGGGTCACTGGTTCCAGGGAAGGGAGAGAGCCAGTGCCGTAAGACAAACACAACATCCATGCCTCACCGGGATTCGAACCCGGACCCCTTACGGACGAATGATCAGAAGTCATCGCTTAGACCACTGCGCCACCGGGGCCGGCTTACACTGTTAGGAAGCCGTACTGTCCGCATATTTATCGCCTGTTTTGGTTTGGGTATGTTCCACTCTGCGCGGGGAATACCCATGTCAACTGCTCCTCAACCCTATCTCCGTTTTGCCTACTAAAAGATTTTTTTTTTTTTTATTGGAGGTTTAACGACCACCGTGAGCAACTCAATGTGCTATAAGCAGTCGCCCGTCTCTAATTTAGGGTCACTGGTTCCAGGGAAGGGAGAGAGCCAGTGCCGTAAGACAAACACAACATCCATGCCTGACCGCGATTCGAACCCGGACCCCTTACGGACGAATGATCAGAGGTCAACGCCTTAGACCACTGCGCCACCGGGGCGGCGCTAAAAGATTTCAAAGACATTATAAAACTGCTCATAGTTTTATGCCCCTGGTAAGACTCCCCCAGAATGGCCATACTAGGAAGCGTAAAATCATGCTCTGAGAAGCGCAAAATAGAAATGCTAAACGTGTGAATACACAGTCGTATCAGCCGCCCCGGTGGCGCAGTGGTCTAAGCGATGGCCTCTGATCATTCGTCCGAAAGGGGCCCGGGTTCGAATCCCGGTCAGGCATGGATGTTATGTTTGTCTTACGGAACTGGCTCTCTCCCTTCCCTAGAACCAGTGACCCTAAATTAAGGACGGGCAACTGCTTATAGCCCACTGAGTTGCTCACGGTGTCGTTAAACCTACAACCCCCCCCCCCCCCCAAAAAAAAAACCAGTCGTATCAGTGTACCCGCCCAGGCGCGTCATACAGTACACGTAACACGGAGACATAAGCGACCAACCAGGCCAGATGAGCCACAATGCGAACGTGAGCAAATGATCATCGGCTACCGCGCCCAAGGTGGGAGCATCTCAGAAACAGCAGACATCGTGGGCTGCTCGCGAGGTGCTGTAGTGTGTACCAAGAATGGACCGCTGGCATACCAAGTACCTTCCGACGTCATAACTGTTGATCCCCAAAGGCCATCGACCCCAGAGGAAAACGTCACCTGGTAAAGGGCGATCGACGCGCAACAGTGCGGGAATTGACCACGCGAATGAACTCTGGGGCACCCATGTTAACCCAGGCCCATCGGCAACGACGTTTGCAGTTTGCATGGGACTACCGTCATTGGAAAAAGGTTGTCTTCTCCGACCAATCAAAGTTTCTACTCCACATAAGTGACAGGCGGTGGCAGATACGGCGTCAGACACACGGTCGCGCTTGGCGATCAAGTACAGGCCGGCGGTGGCAGTGTGCATGTCAGGTGGATGTTTTCTTGGTATGACCTGGGACCACTGGATGGGTCCCTGAACGTCAATGGCTACCTGTACATCCTCGCTGGCCACATTTATTTCTTCACGTTAGACGTTTACCCTGTTGTTGATGGTATCTACCAACAGGACAATGCGCCGTGCCACGTCGCTAAGGGGGTGCGTGACTGGTTCCAGTAAAACGACAGCGATGTCTCCTCCCTTGGCCGGAGAAATTGCCCGACTTCAATCCCATAGAGCACTTGTGGAACTATTTAGATCGACAGGTTTGACATGCCGACCCACAACCACGTCATCTCCGGGACCACCGTGCTCTGCTGCAGCTTGCACTCTGGCAACTGTGCCTCAGGGAACCTTCCAGGTCCTCAATGCGTCCGTGCCACGCCATCTCGCCGCTGTCATCCTGAACAAAGGCAGTTATTCCCATTATCAGGTAGGTGGTCATATTATTCTGAAATGACTGTGTAATTTTTTTTTTTTTTTTTGATTGGAGGTTTAACGACCACCGTGAGCAACTCAATGGGCTATAAGCAGTCGCCCGTCCCTAATTTAGGGTCACTGGTTCCAGGGAAGGGAGAGAGCCAGTGTCGTAAGACAAACACAACATCCATGCCTGACCGGGATTCGAACCCGGACCCTTTACGGACGAATGATCAGAGGCCAGCGCCTTAGACCACTGCGCCACCTGGGCGGCCTGTGTAAATTTAGTGAAAATTGTAACTGAAAATGAAAGTCGTACACTTCAGTATTTTGTTCTTTAAACCATACTCGACTAACTAAAGTCAGCAGAGTGTGGTACTAACCAGGGTACAGAATAACCTGAAGGCATCTTCCTATAGTTGCATGCCGCCACGGTGATCGAGTAATATGAGGCGTTGGCTCCCATTCAAGGCCGGCTGGACCATAGGGGTAATGGGGATGTTGCCCCGCAGTTTAAGAAATAACGAAATAATTTTCGGTAGAACTTTTTATATTTATTTTTAAAGTTTTGGGGGTGCGAGGTCCTTAAAAAGGAATATTTTGGAACTTTTTTATTTTATTTTATTTTCCAAATCCCCCGCTTTTAAATAGGTTATCTCCCTTTGTTGTACAGATACTGAGATTTGCAGGTTTCAAGTACCTATAACTACCGTCTGCATTCATGAAATAGCAAATTTAATTTGTCCACTTGGTGGTTCCATACTCTCATGTATGCAAAAATTTGTGTGTTAACCAGATACATAAATTTGAAAAAAAAAAAAAATTTAAAATAACATCGAAGTTACATTCGGAGGCCAGTTGTTCAGTGACTCTCAAAACAGTAAATTGGAAATTAAAAAAAACAAGCAAACAAACAAACGATGTTCATACACTCAATGGACAAAACATTAGAGATACCTACCTAATAGCATTATTGGTCCTTCTCTAGTGCGACTAACAGCCTGAACACATGAGGCGTCAACTCCACCAAATGCTGGAGATAATGCCAGCCATACCTGTTGCGGCATCACAACTCCGCCCGAGACGTCAGTCCAGGATCCATAGATCTGATGTTTCTCATCACAGCATCCCAGAGAGCTTCCACAGGGTTTAAATCTGGAGACATTGGGAGCTACTGGATGGTTCCAAACTCAGGTAAGTGTTCATCGAGCCAAGCCTGGGTGGTTGCGGCTCATTGTCCTGCTGAAACAGACCATCAGCCTTGGGATGCGCAAAGGCCATGAAAGTGTGCAGGTGATCAGCCAGCAAATGATGGTAGCATGCAGCGGTTGGAGACCTCTCCAGAAATACTAAGGGACCTAATGGGTCTCCTGAGAAAGCCTCCCAAAACATTGCAGAGCCATCACTGCCTTGAAAGAGCCAACCTGGCAAAACAGGGCCATTCCCACACCCTCCTGTCAGCTCGGTACAGCTGAAAACAGAATTCATCTGACCACACAACATGGCAACACACTGCAGAAGTCCAACTTTGAGGTTTCCGGCATCAGGCGAGGCGTAATTTCTGATGACGAGCAGTTAACAGTGGCACACGAGTAGGGCGTCGGCTCCTGCAGTGCAGTGCGTCATACAATTCGCTCGCCGATGCTGCTTGGGCCTTCGACATTAAGCCTGGATGTGATTTACGCCGCCGTTGCCAAGTGGTCGGTCTGTACAAGACTGGATAGTCTTTGTCGAACCCAGTGATCAATGGCGTGTGGTTGGTCACCGCTTGCTCTCTGGGCATCCGTCAAGGGAATACTACAGGTACATGCTCGATTGATACAGTTGCACTCAGGTTCTTACCACTTTGGAGACAAAATGAACCATCCGTCTTGCGGCGACAATACGTCCACAATCAAAGTCGCTCAGATCACCACGTTCACCCATGTTCGTCAATTGTGCTACACTTTCGGGAAGCCCTGCTGTCCACCTATTTATCACCTGCATTCGGTTCGAGTCTGTTCCACTCTTCGTTGGGGATGCCCATGGACCCTATTTCTAATGTTTTGTCTATATATATATATATAAAGGTCACCAATTTGTCAGTTACTCCACCTTGCATATATATATATAAAAGGTCACCAATTTGTCAGTTACTCCACCTTGCATAAAAAATCAGTCACTCAATCATGTATCGGGGAAACAGAACTATCTATACCACAAGTTCCCAAACTTTTTGAGACCGTGCACCTTTTACATGTTACATTTTCCATGCGACACCTCTGTACTCAAAATTAAACAAAAATTGCCCAAATTCGAGTTTGCAGTATTTTTTTAAAAAGAAAATAGTTATTTAGAATACTAGCTTGTATTCTTTTTAATGTAAAAACACAAAATTAGAATAAAATTACAGAACTGAAGAAGAAATTAATGAGATAGGTATATTCTCACAATGGTAACACTCTTTATTTGGCTTTCACATTTTCACAGTAATTTTAGAAACTACCTAACAGAGGTATTTGCGTCTTAATGGGATGGGGAAGCTTTTTTCTCTTCACACAAAACATAAAATCTGGTGACGTTTGATTCAGATACGTGGATCTTCTTCTCAACGTTAACTTTGCTTCTATATCTGGATTTTATTACCACCAGAGCTAAAAATCCTGCCTTACTAAGATAGGATGTGGCAAAAGGGTGAATTATTTTCACGGCTTTCTTACTCAATTCAGGGTACTCCTTTGCCACACTGTTCCAAAACTGTGGCAGAGTTCCAGAAGAGAATGTCATTTTCAGTGTGGAGTCTGAAGAAATGTCTGTTAACTGTTCCTGCTCAGCAGTAGTGAAGGTTGATGGCAATTTGCTGTAAATGGGTCTGTAACCCACTTGTGTTTATCCGTTTGTGGAGGGAAATATTTGTCAAATTGAACGTTGAGTTGAGATAGATGCTCCAAAATCTGCATGTTGCGTTTCACTATAAGTTTTAGTTTTTCCAATAGAGTCGCGATGCTCGCACAGTTTAGGAACCTCTGATCTATACGAATTCATTTTCAAGGGTTCCTATTGTGCACTCCGCAAAAAATATTTACTACACAAATTAGTTGAAGTTATCTTTTTATCATTTTGTTAGGAAATTTTTGAAGAATCATAATACAACTTCAACTCCCTATCCCAGGAAAGAAAATGGACATTTTAACACTGTTTGCTCTCTGTCTGAATTTTTGAAGGGGAAGGCAGCCACTACTAGCCTCCCCACCACCACCAAAAAAAATGTGCTGTAAGAAGTTACCAGTCCCTAATTTAGTGCCATTGGCTCCAGGGTAGGGAGAGAGGCAGTGCCGTAAGACAAACACAATATCCATATACCTCACCAGGATTTGAACCCATCTCGGACAAATGGTCAGAAATCGGTGCTTAGACCACTGTACCACCAGGGTGGTCTCTAAACTTAGTTCATATTATGGTGGTGTTTCTTAAGCTCAAAGTACTTTTTTTGTGCTAATCAGTTTTTCTTTGCGATAGTTTTCGCGTGTGCTTTTTACGGACATTTTTCACGTCATGATTTTATTAAAATATGATATTTATTTTCTAGGCCTGCAATGAAATTTTGCCCTAGGCCTCACAAAAGTCCCATCCGGCCCTGCTTCTAATCATTCTCAGAGATGGGTCCGGGTTCGAATGCCAAGTGGGACAAGGATGGCGAGCCTGTCTTATGCCACTGGCTTTCCAGAAAACAGTGGCCTTAAATTAGGGGTGGGTGACTATTTATAGACCATTGAGTTGCTTATAGAGGTCATTAAACCCCCAAACAAACAACAACAAAATAATTACATTCACTACCTGATATACATTACTTCTGTGCTGGCTTGTTTTTTATTCTGCATTGCTATAGAGTGCTGCATTATTGGCTTTCATATAACTTTTGCGTTTCACTTGACATTTACAACAGTTGGCTCCTAGATGTTTGCCTAGTTTTTACATTTGCAAAGAAATTGTGTCAGAAACCTTAAATGCTTATTTTCAACAACTACACAAAGGTATGAAAAAGTAAACAACTTGAGTAGAAGTGTGAAATGTTTGAATTTGAAGGGGTGTGATTTCAAGTTTTGCCCAGCCAAATGAAAAAAAGCTTCCTTTGAAAATGGCTTTCTACAACACTGAGATGACCATTTGTTTTCTTTAGTCTGACTGCTCTGAACCAGGTGCTGCAGCCCCTCCCCACTTCATGTAGTACTGAAGTTTCCAGCATTCCTCTAAACCACCCTCTCTGCTGCTGCAGCACCGAGTTCAATTTCGGCATTGCCATTTGAACGCCATCCTTACTCATGGCGTTCAAATTCCAGCCCCAAGTGAATTCATGGGAGAATGCTAGGCTCAACAGCTAATTCCCACATCAGCTGGCTTTCAGTTTTCACTTCCAAGGAGCAGCACTTGTGCTCACCACTTAGGTCTCCAACCCTCTACGAGAAAATCTATTTCATTGGTTGGACAAAAGGGTACCACCTGGGAAACTATTGCATTCATGATCTGTGGACGCCTTGCCCTATACCCCAAAGTTGCTTACCACTAGGCATCTTAATTTCTCTCTTAGCAGTTGTGAAACAGACAGGCTGTCAGCAGACAGATTGGAGTCTCTCACCCCCCCCTCATGTCCATCAGCAGTAGTGTAAGCTACCATAAGATGAGGTGGTGCAGTTGCATTAGGACCCAGCCCCTTGAGTGGCCCATTGCTGAGCCAAGCTACGGAAAAGGTAGTAAAAAAAACAAATTAAAAATTAAAAATAAGCTCAGCAAATTATTTCTCTCGCACTGCCCCATGCTTTTTCGTGGGCTTTCAGTTGATGCTATATGATGTAATCATCACCATAGCCAACCAGCAGCAGAAGTTCTACAGTGTTGTGCAAAAGTATTGCATCACCTCCAAAAACTGAATTTTTAAATTTAACTCTTTTTTTTTTAACTAACTAATTTTTATAGTTACTTCATCATTTATATGTCATTAGATGCAAAATCTGGAAAGGGAGTGAGACAAGGTGACACTGTATCTCCCAAACTCTTTAATGCCACATTGGAAAATGTCTTTCAATCACTGAACTGGGAAAACAAAGGGATAAAGATTAATGGAGATTACTTAACTCACCTTCGTTTTGCTAATGACATAGTCATTTTTGCAACTACCCTATCAGAAATTCAGGAACTTGCTGACAAGAGTAAAGAAGTGGGATTAAAAATTAACTTTCAGAAGACAAAAGTGATGTACAATGCTTTTACAAGAAAGAAAGGTTTATTGATTGATGGGGAAAAGCTGGAGATAACCAATACTTACATTTATCTTGGACAGCAGATATCAAGTGAGGGTCTCATTGATGAATAAATTAATCGGCATATAAATCTTGCCTGGAGAGCTTTTGGAAGAAACAGTATAATTTTCCAAGAGCAATAAGCCATTATGTCTTAAAAGAAAAGTGTTTGATCAATGCATCTTTCCAGTGCTTACATATGGTGCAGAGATGTGGACCTTAACTAAAAGAGACATACAAAGACCACAGACAACTCAAAGAGGCATGGAGAGATGCATGCATGCATGGTGTAACCAGGAGAGATAAGAAGAGGAACTTGTGGATCAGAAAAATGACAAAAGTGTAAGACATCCTGATCAGAGTAAAATCGCTGAATTGGCAACGGGCTGGACATATTGCCAGAAGGACAGACCATCGATGGACAGCTGAAATTTTAGACTGGATTCCAAGGGACAGGAAAAGACCCAGAAGAAGACCATGTGGGAGATGGGTGGATGAAATTCAAAAGTATGCAGAAGTAACATGGAGGAGACTGGCACAGGACAGACCGTTGTGGAAGAAACTTGGGGAAACCTTCGTCCAACAGTGGATTGACAATGGTTGACGATGATGATGATATGCAAAATTTAATGGAGATTTCAACAATGTCTTAGTTTTTCCTGTAACTGCTTCTGTTCTTAAGATATGGCGTAAAATATGGGGTTGGACAAACAGTGAAATTCACATTAGCGGCGTATCAGTTGTTACAGCCAATTATAGACATTCTGTTACCTGATTGGCTGCTTCCTAATGCTATCCTAATCCTATTCCAGCCTTTATAAGGGTTGACGCAGAGCTACTAGAGCATTGTAGTGGTCGCTTCTTGTCGTTATTAGGGTATATTTTGTGCACATTCTCAATAATGGTTAAAACTGCAGAACTATCCACAGCGGACAGAGTAAAAACAGTTGCTCTGCATAAAGAGAGATATTCTTCAAGGCAAATCGCTGAAAGAGTGGGCTGTAATCAATCTACAGTTATTAGGCTACTGAAGAAAGTAAAAGACACTGCTGATATTAAAAATACGTATCACAGTGGAAGGCCCAGATCCACTACAACAGGACAGAGTGCTCAGAAAAGCTAAGCTTAGCTGGCAGGAGGCTCAATTCACATCAATTGCTTCAAATATGGTCTGAAGTAACTGATCTTACTGTTAGTACATCTACTGTTAGGAGGCTGCTGCTTCACTATGACATACGTGGCTGCAAAGGCAGGCGCAAACCGCTGTTAACTGCAAATCAAAGACAGCGTAGATTTCAGAGGGCAAAACAACATATCTCGTGGACAACCAAGAAATGGGAAAATGTTCTTTTCAGTGATGAATCAGAATTTTGCCTTAATGGGAATCAGAGTAGTGCTTATGTAAGGAGATTCAGACATGAAGAATTCCATCCAAGTTGCTTAGTGACTACTGTTAAGCATTCACTGAAAGTCATGGCTTGGAGCTGCATGTGTGCATATGGAGTTGGGAACCTCCATATTGTTGATGGCATAGGAAAAACAAACATTTTTTGAAATCTCCATTAAATTTCGCATCTAATGACAAACGATGAAATAACTATGAAAATTAGTTAGTTAAAAAAAGAGTTAAACTTAAAAATGTACAGTTTTTGCAGGTGATTCAATAATTTTGCACAGCACTGAGTTCTGAATGTTCTGCTGCCAATTAGGAAAAATAACTACCTTTTGCCACTTTTGTTTTCCAAAAAATAAGGAATTCTATACACCCTGAGAAAAAAAGGGGGGGGGGGACTTTTAAGGATCATAGGAATTCTAAATGTGAATTCTAAATAATCGTGCACAGACGGTAGTCATTTGAGTAGTTTTAATTCTAAATGTGTTTCATGTTGAAAAAATTCCGCAAGATTTTAAATTTTAGCAACCAGATTGAAGCACTGCTTCTATAGTTCACTGTTTATTATGTAATATCTCAGAAAACTTGAAAATTTCATCGCTGTGGCACAGGGATCAAACACGCATCTCATAATTTCTGTTCAAGTGCTACCAAGTTTTCCGAAATGTTACGTGATGCACAGTGAACTAAAAGTAATTCAGTGCCACAATCTGATTTCTGAAAATGATGTACTTATGAATTCCCTATGTATTTGGAAAGAATATTTTGTCCTTAATTTCTCAACTGATCCTGGAAGAGTTTTTTTATTCAGAAGAATGTAACCAAAAATAAAGACACATTTTAAATGAAACTAAGTATCGAATGATGTGATGATTTAATGCACAAAAAAAAAAAAAAAAAAAAAAAAACATAACTGAATACTTGTACACTTCTCTGTGTGTCACTAAATGTTACGTAGTGAAACACTGAGTATGCCAATGATGACTGAACATTTACATTTCTTGGCTAACACATGTCAGGACCTGCATCTTCATAAATGCTTCCTTCCTTTTTATTGCAGTCATGACCGTCAAAAGCTTCTTCCACTCAGCTAATCAATGGCAGTGAAAAAGGAAGTAATTAATTGCCACACATTCTGAACAGTTCCAGCTGGACATGTCAGTTACAGGTCAAAATTCTCCCATGTTTGGCCCAAGAACATCTGCTGAAGCAATAATACAGAAACAAATGAATGATACATGATGAAAATGTGTTTTAACGAACTTTAAACATGTATTATTTTGCAATAATATCAATAAATAACTACACCCTTTGCCAAAAAAACAAACAAACAAAACAAAGTATGCTAAGAAAGTCGTTCGATCCTGATGAAACTCCGCGTGCAAGTACCTCGAGGCCGAATATGCAAATGATTAAAAAATAACGACCAATGACTAAATAGTGGCCCGCCACAGCCAATGGGAACTGCACATCAAGGAGGGTATAATCAAGAGCAGCAAAGTTCACACGCAGGGACAATTGTGTCAGCGGATTGCTGTTGCATTAACCTCCATGGACTACGAGAATGCCTCAACGTCCGTTCTGTGCACACTGTGAGCAGTTGAGTGATGACATATAATTGGGCTGAGAGAGGCCGGTTTATCAAGTTGCCATATTGCTACACATTTGGATCGGAGTGATGCGGCAATAGGACGATGTTGACACCAATGGGTCGAGGAGGGCACAACCCGCCAACACTGGATGGCCAAGGGCAGTGACAGAACACGAGGATCAAGCGACTGTGAGAGCCGAATGAACAGAGCCGAATCCATCGCTCTCAACCATCTGTGGTCATGTTGCATCATCTACAGGTATGGAAGTGGCCATCCAGACCATTTCCAGATGTCTTGCATCATTGGTAGGCATTGGAGTGGCGAGGAAGTCCCTCCAATGCATACAACTGACCAGCAAGCATTGCCTGCACCAGTTGCAGTGGTGTTGTGCCTGATCAACGTGGTATAGTGTTCAGTGACATCAGGTTGTCTTCAGCGATGAGTCACGGTTTGCACTTGGCACCAATGAGCAGCGCATGCATGTCTGGTGATGGTCCGGGCAGGCCACGGATCCTGCCTTTACCATAGAATGGCACACCGCTCGCACACCGGGAGTGACTGTCTGGGGAGCCATTTCCTATAATAGCCAGACACCCTTGGTAGTCCTCCATACTACCCTCACAGCTCAATGGTATATCGACGACATTCTACTACCCGGTGTGTTGTCATTCCTGTCGCAGCATCACTGAGAAACTTTTCAACATGATAATGATTGGCCACACATGGCACGGTTTTACCAGGTCTGCCTCCATAATGTTGAAACCCTTCCATGGCCAGCCTGATCACCCGACCTCTCACCGATTGAACATATTTAGGACGAAACTTATGCCCATCCCAGAATGTCAGAGAACTGGCCCACAATTTGGATACCACGTGGCATGCTATACCTTAGGACTGCATGCATGAACTGTATATGCATCTATGTGATGCTGGGTAACAGCTTGTATCTGAGCCAGAGGCGGCGCTACAACGTACCGACTTGTTCCATTTGTGTAGCTGTTAATCCGAATAAATGGCCTAACTGCTCATGAATTGCAATCATTTTCTTAACTATACATGTACATTGCACTTACCAATTTTCATTTCAATTGGATGATTCCTTCCTGTGTGCTTTTTTTTTTTTTTGCAAAGAGTGTATGTACGTTCTGTTAAAAGACAATACTAAAATCCTGATTCAGTAATACCTGTTTCAGACAGAAACTTGCCCAAACGGAACATTTAATTAGTCCGATAGAAAGACAGAACATTATGTGCTATTTCACCTGTCTAAAACGGAACCTGCCTAACACCACGGAAATGGAAATGGAAAGGGCAAGAGAGTAAACAAGTCTTGTAGCAACGGAAAGAGGCTCCTTTGCTGTCAAATATTTTAACTGAAAACAAAACATTACATGATAAAGTGTAATGATAAATTCACACGGAATAAATTTGCTCGAGGTTGAAGATAACATAATTACCTAAATAGAGAGAGTGATTTTGGTTTGTTTACACAAACACACACTGCCGCACATCTGTTGTTAGGCTTTTCTTTAAACATAAAGCATGGCTAAAGTTTAGTTCATGTGGCAAGCATTGCCCTCTTTGCTGGATGCAATTCTTAGCAGTTGGCTCTTTCCTACAGATTTCAACAAGACGCTCTGATCTAATTCTCTAACATTTACTCATCGAGATTATTCACAGTCTTTGCTTGTTGTGAGTTCTGCTTGTTTGTTTGTCATGATGCCAAAAAAGACTCTCAATTTGGATACAAAAGTTAAAGTTATTGAAGTGCACAAAACAAAAGTGCGAGTGTCAAGCATTTGGCACAGAAGTACAAGAGAAACAGGAATTTAAGACATTTCAAAGTGAAAAGACAAGATAATAGAGCAGTGGATAAGGGTAACAGCACAACAGCATCATTGCGACTGAGCCTTGTAATGAAAATCTTGATGAAATTACTGAGCGACCTGAAATCAAAGAAAAAAATTGCAGTGAAGATGATGAAATAGAGGAAGTAAATATGGAAACCACATCTAGAGTAAAAACATATCATCAGGCATCGCAAATTACATTTCTCTGAGGGACTTTGAATTATTTCAGCAAATGAGCAACATACATGCTTTCACTGAGGGTCATTAATAATATAAACACCCAGATCTATCCGCCTGTCTCTCTAGAACGCTTGACGTCACACCAACGTCAACATTGTTGCACCATCACTTATTGATCAATTCGTGTGTGCTCTCACGATTTCAAAATGATTGCCTGCTATATAATAGCATGCAATCACTTTTAGATATCAAGGTGATAGTGTGCTAATTTAAAAACACTGGATTATCAATGACTCGAGTACTATTCATCCGATCTACAAAATTCGAATTGTTTTCTTAATATCACAGCAAGTTGAGTTTGCATGTGATCACATTGAGATCTCAAGGTGATTGAGTGCTACTTTAAAAACATTGGATTATGAATGACACAAGTTCTATTTTTCCGATCTACAAAATTCAAATTGAATTCTTAATATCGCAACAAGTTGAGTTTGTACACGATCACATTGAGATGTCAAGGTGATCGTGTGCTAATTTAAAAACATTGGATTATCAATGACTCAAGTTCTATTTTTCTGATCTACAAAATTTAAATTGAATTCTTAATACCACAGCAAGTTGCATTTGTATGTTAATTTAATTTAGTACAATTCGAATATTAATTTGTATGCTTTAATTATTTTTTACTCTTTTATTTTAACTAACTTTCTGAATTTAATGCTGATTATACTATACATTTTGCAAAAAATCGATCTATCCAAACGTTCTAACCTACAGTAAAAACTGAAATCTTGAGATGTAGAAGTGAGCAAGATTGCATCTAAAAGCAGATATCGCTCCAATAGCACATCGTTGAGAATTTACATAGTTCCGATTTGTAATACCAGATGTTGCATTATTTTGTAGAAAAAGGTTTGGCATGAAGTTTCAAACTAACCATCAAATAGGACAGTCTAAAACAAGTCGTGAAGGGAATAACAAGTGTGCCAGAGAAAAACTAATTTAATGCGAAAAGTCAAAGTAAAAGTTATTAAGGTAAGTTTACACGAAAACAACTTTCTGAGTTTAATGCTGATTATACAGTACTACACATTTTACAAAATATCGATCTATCTAAATGCTCTAATCTACAGTAGTTAAACAACAACAAATATTTTACACAGAATGTTATTTATCTCGAGGTCTTTTGAAAAATGGAAATAAATAGCATATAATATTTAGTTCTAACATGAATGAGTTCTTACTATATAAGTTGTTACTATATTTCCTTACAGAAATCCGGCTTCTATTTGATTTCTTTTCAGTCTGCTTCAATTAAAAATTTCACTCCGTCATAGGACGGGCAACATCCCCTATATATTAATACGTATTAAAAGTTTAAAAACAACCAACCTAGGACAGGCTATATGCTAGTACTGTAACTATTACTGTACAGAAATATTTTTAAGTTGGATTAGAATATTCATAGCACTCAGATTATAAACTCTGAAATTGCCTGTAGTTCTTACCAGTCATCCATGTAACATTTCACAAAAAACTTGAAAATTTCATTGCCCTAAAGCGCATCTCCCGATTTCCGTTTGAGCATATTATTCCATTACACCACTCAAGACAGTGAATTTCAAGCAACTGATACTAAGCAACTTTAGCTTAGGAATCTTAACATACTTCAGATTTACACTAGTCGAAGCATCGTTGTTTCCTCATAGCACTATTTGACCCCTTTTCAATCCGGAAACTGATACTTCAGATATGCGCTAGTGGAAGCATCATTGCTTCCTCATAGCATTATTTGGTCCTTTTGCAAACCGGAAACGGATATAGGTTTGAAAATCACCTAGTGATTTAAACCTATGTCTATTGTCGATTGAAAAAGGGTCAAATAACGCTATGAGGAAGCAATGATGACTTGACTAGCACAAATCTGATGTATCCATTTCCGGATTGTAATCCGGAAACGGACATCAGAGCTGAGTTCGAGCTCAATTTTAAGAGTCCGAGCCTGAAGAGTGTCAGCCCGAGCCCGAATTTTATATTACGAGATACAGCCCAGGCCTGAACGAGCCCCAAAACTGACTAACCTGTTCAGAAAAAAAAACAAAAAAAAAAACTCCTCCTCTTCTAGACTTCAACTCTTTCCTCCCCATGCAATCAACCGACATTTTCTAAACTGCGAAGTGGAGAAGGGATGTCCATCTATTTTTATAGTTTCTTCTTTGACCATTCACTTTTTCCTGAAATGTTTCTGGGGGCCGGGGATCAGGAAAAATTGGGAGACAACAATTTACGTCATACAGTGCTCAATAGAATCAGCAGGGAACTGCTCCATTGAGGAAGGGAGCAAAATTTCGTCAGCTTGCTATTTACTACCTATAGTTCTTAGAGAAACTTTTCCTTAGCAGAAATACAGTAATTCATGGCCTATGGTATTTTTTACCCAAGCCCGGAATGAATAGCCTTGCCGAGTTCCCATCTAGACCCAGTTGCTGAAGAATTCCATTTAACAACTAGAAAGTGTAAATAAAAGTCGTGTGTTAAATTATACAAAATCAGATTTAAAAAAGAAGGAAGAGAAATTCTGTTCCTCGCTTAGAGCCCAAGCCCACCTGAGCCCAAACTCCAGTAAGTATTATGCAGCCGCCAGGGCTCGACTTCGGGCTCGGCACGTCTCAGCACTGGCGGATATAGGTTTGAAATCACCTAGTGATTTGAACCAGTAACTCATGTCCTATGGTATTTTTTGAAATCACACACACACACATACACACACACAAAATATATTTTTGAAATCACCTAGTGACTTAAATCTATATCCATTTTTAATTTGAAAAGGGCCAAATAATGCTATGAGGAAGCAATGATGATTCGACTAATGCAAATCTGATGTATCCGTTTCAAGATTGAAGAAGGGTCAAATAATGCTCTGAGGAAGCAACGATGCTTTGACTAGCGTAAATCTGAAGTATGTTCAGATTCCTAAGCTAAAGTTGCTTAGTATCAGTTGCTTGAAGTTCATTGTCTTGGGTGGTGTAATGGATAGCATATCCAAATGGAAATCGGGAGATGTGGGTTCGATTTCTGCTTTAGGATGATGAAATTTTCAAGTTTTCTGTGAGATGTTACATGGATGACTGCTAAGAACTATAGCCAATTTCAGAGTTTATAACCTGAATGTTATGAATATTCTATCAGATTCCCATGCATTATGAAAAATATTTCTTCCTTCATTGATTTATGTTGGATTATTTAAAAAAATACAAGTTTGTGACTATCCGTTTATTTGGGTATGCACAAACAATACACTCTCTTAAGTAATCACTAATTATGTAGAACCTGTTATGAGCATGACAAAAATTCAAACGTTTAAATTTCTTTTTTTTTTTTTTTTAATTGGAGGTTTAACGACCACCGTGAGCAACTCAATGGGATATAAGCAGTCGCCCATCCCTAATTTAGGGTCACTGGTTCCAGTGTTGTAAGACAAACACAACATCCATGCTGCACCGGGATTCAAACCCGGACCCCTTTCGGATGAATGATCAGAGGCCATCGCTTAGACCACTGCACCACCGAGGCGGCCGTTTAAATTTCAATGGCTTCCATGGATGCACCTGTATAAAACAGAAATCTGTCTAAAATGGAAAATATTTCCAGTCCTTTGAATTCCATCTTAGACAGGTTTTCCTGTTTTATGAAAGTGCCTTGGAGTGTTGTCTCCATTAAACTGTTATTTTCAAATTTTGGAAAATAATCATCAAAAAGAAGAGGTGGGTGTATTACCGATTTGTCTGACTGTATGTACTGTATGGTGACACCACTTACACAAGCAACATTGCAAAAATTCCTTTTGTACTGAATACATGGAAACATCTGCTTAGTTATCTAGTTTTATAATTGCATGTATAGTGATTCTTTTAACTCCATGAAATTTTACACTGTAATTAAGAAATTGTGGTAATATGAGAGCAATTAATGGAGAGCCACTTCTTACACTGTATTAGAGCAAAATAATGTTATGTTGAATTTCTAAGCAATTTTCAGAATTTTGGAGATATGCTTGCACATTTTCTGTGTACTACTTGCATATGAATTTTAAGAACTGGTTTTGTAATCCTCCGTGGTTATATTTGTTTGACAATAAGTAAAACAACAGGTCATGTCATTTTCAGAAATGGGAGAAAGTTTTACATATTTTTGGAAAAAACATTCCTCTCCATAACTAAAAGTTTAAACATGGAACAAAAGTCATTTAAGCATAGTGCTAATCGGTGAATAATGAATAAGCCCCCCCCCTTCTCCCTACTTCAAAACAAGCCTTCATTACAATCAGCATACCAAGTAAATAGTTCAAAAGTACACCGCACCATGTAATGATAGTTCAAAATTATTACAGTAATTTTTTAACTGAGTGCATATCGACTTGAGATCCACACCTGACAAAAATTGCTATTCAGGAACACCTGACAAAAATCGCTATTCAGGAAACAAATTCGCTATAACAGCTACACCAGCATGAACACTCAGTACAAAATTTATTAATATATTTTCCAATGACATAAGAGTTTTGATAAATAACATCATAACACATTTGGATGGATATCTGAACTACTTGAATAATTTTATAGTCTTTTTTCCTTAATTTCATAATATCTTTTAAGCTTTTTAATAACTTAATAAGCAAACCATTTTTTTTTTTTTTTTGCCTTGCTTTAATAGTTTTGTCTGGATAATGACATTTCACCCATATTTTATACTTTCTGACGACTGGTAAATGTTTTCATTTACGGCACTGGCAACAAATTTTTGGAAATAATTTAATTTCTCTTCTTAGTTGACTAACAAACACTGCCCCACTGTCATTTTCATTTCAACACAGAGGTGGCTTCCACATCACAAAGTAGTATACCACACAGGCCTAACTTGAAAATTTTTAATGTTTATTTGGTCTGAAAGTATTCCGGCCTGGAAATGAAAATTTACAGTGAAGAACAGGTTGCCCAAATCCTCTTGCCTTATCCAAATTTCCAGGTCTTCTCCTAAAACTGGTCATGATGGATGAACCCATTTGTGTTTCTAATGTTTTGGCATCAGTGACAAAACTTTTTTATCCTTTCTCCACCAGCACACACATACTTAGTCAACCAGCAGCTAGATTTTCAAGTGTTTTAGCTTTTTCAATCACCATGAGTTTGAAATTTGCTGCATAGTTTTTTCAGCGTTTTGACATACTTTAACGCATTACCTAAAAAAACTCCAGTTTATGCGAGAAAAATTTACTTTGCAGGATGACGAAAAAAAGAACGGTGTGTTAACAGATAAGCAGACAGTGAGAGCAAAAGTATCTTGTATAAAAACAGAGACAGCCAAGTTTGGCCTGCCTGCCACACCCTGAGGAGAAAAAGTGGGCAAGAGAGAAGGCACAAAACCAATAGTGTACAAATAGAAAACATATGCTGCTACAAATTTCACATGCCAGGGTTGGTCTAAATTTCTGTGACTTGCTATTGTCAAATAGGAATATTTATATTACTTTAAATTAAATATGTTTGTACACAATAATTAAGGTACATTATGAGTTGCATCAATGAAAAAGTTTTAATGTATTTAAGGTCTGATAATCTGTTCCACTATCCTTAATATTAAATTTGTTAGCGTAAAGATGCTGAATTTTTGTAATTTTGATAGATTTTGCTGAGTGCAGTTTCGTAAGTGAAAAAAAAATCACTGGGGAGAAATGATGGTGATGGATCTTGCTTTCGATCTCAATAACTTAGCAGAGATAAACGTATGGCTTTGGAAGAGGGGAAATTCATGGCTATTTACTGTGATGGAGATATCACACACTAACTTACAATCGCTGTTCCCTGAGCAGTTGTTAAGGGGGGAGAGGGGGGGGTGCGCATCAGCATAACAGCAGCAGGACAGGCAAACAGCATGTTTTTAACCATAAGTTCCGTGGCTCTTATTATGAAAATTATGATACTTCTGTATTTCCCATTTCCTTATGAGGATTAATTTTTTAATTAATTTCTACAATGAAAAATTCTTTTTGCATTGGAAAGCTTTAACTGTGAGGCTGAAGATCTGTGTGTTTTGACCATTTTTGATATATAACCCTTCCACTATGGGATGCAAATGCAGTTATTGTTGCATTCAAAATATATTTTATTTCATATTAAAGCTTCTAAATATTCTACTGAAAACATTCTTTTCTTCCTTCAACATCATTTATCATGAAGACTATCTTGTATAAAGTTTCTTCTTCAAGTACTGCCCTTTTCCGATGAAGATGCATCGATAAATGCACTGCATTTTTAAGATAACCCTGCTTCTAAAAGTTATATTTGAAAAAAAAAAAAAATCTTTTTATCCTGGTTATATTGTAACCTACTGTGTGGGGACATTTTGCATATATTTTTGAATTTTTCATTCTACCTCTAGGCGTAGTAGCAAACATAATGCACAGTTTTCCTGCCAGCTTAGGGTGTATACCTGTAAAAAATCTTTCCTAGCTATCTCTGCTTCTAAAAGTTGTATCTGAAAAATTATGCTTCTGATGCAATTATTGTTCTGATGTAAACTGAAAGTTGTATTATTGTTTTGATGCACTGGAAAGAATATTTTGTTCATATTTTCTACTTTTTCATTAATGCACAGTTCTGCTGCTAGGGCAACATCAGTGTATATTTTTATTTGTAAGGACTATATCGGTTCCTAAGAATCTGATTAAAAAATTTGTTACTTGGTCCAATACCCTCAACTGTAAAGAACATTTTGCACCCAATTTTCCTTTCAAATAATAAAGAAATTTCCCACTGGAAAACATACACAGCTATATTAGATTTTCTCCCAATAACTAGAAGCAGTTCTAAATGTTTATTTGAAAAATTCTTTTCCTTCTGATATCTTCCACTGTGATGAACACACTTTACATTCATTTTCTAAATTTTTGTAACACACATTTCTGCAGCTAGTGGGCAAAAGTAACTATTTCGACTTGAGTGTTTGTTGACTCTAGAAATCCAATTGGAAAAATAAAATTCTTTTTATTTTCCATAGCATTATTTGCTATGGAGAATACTGTGCACATTGTGTATTTTTGAAATATGCATGGTTTTTTCATTAGGGACTTAGTACATTTAATTTCAATGCCTACGTTTTCCATTAGGGATATAAATGCAGCATGAGTGTGTATGTGTGTGAATTTTTTTCATTTCTAAAATTCCACTTTGAAAAATTCTTACATAAAAAATTATTCAAAATATGTGCTCATTACATTGAAGAATTTGGTGACGCCTTTCTTGCTTGCTTTTCTTTTTCTAGTACCACGGTCCATATATCCATCTTAGCCGTTTTCTGTTTTTTTTTTGTTTTGTTTTTTGTGAGTGAGGAGTTAGCAGCTGTATTAAACTTTACCCTGAATGGCCAGAATGTTTCTATCAGTAAAATCTCTACCTTCCAACCAATTCTGTTGCAGCACAGCTTGCAGTATCTCTGAGATACACAAGTCCCTCTCATGTTCCCTCCTATTCCAACAAAAAAGTAGAAATATTACAGAGTTGAGGGTAGAGACTTTCAAGCACACAATTCAAGAATTACATGAAATAATAGTGTTTGAATTGTACTCTTGAAAGTCTCAGAGACAATGGAAATTCTCTTGCCCCTCAAATTCATAGTGGCACGATATTTTTGCACCAAGTATTCAACTGCCATCCAATTTTCACAACACACCAAAGGAGGCAAAGAGAGAATATAGCATGGTAAGTATAGTACAGAACAACCCCAATGCAATCTAACATTGAGTAACTTATTAATATGAAACAGTTAGCGGCTTGTTACTATCTATTTGAGATAAAAGACAACATACTGTTTGCCATTTTTCTCTCCTCATGAAATAAAAACATTTTCATTATCAAAAGTTTTGAAGCACAATTTTGTAAGGTTTATACTAATTCCTTTCAAAAACCACCCTAAAAATTTCAGGGTTTCCATATTTTTCTCATATTTTTTTGTTTTGTTTTTTGCTCATATGGTAAAGTCTAAGGTCATGTAATTCTACATATGATATTAATTGTTTTTACATATAGTAAAAAAAATATCAGAATACTAGGAATTATGAAAACATGGTGTACTTTACGTTGGAATTGCAGCCTCTCAGCGATAAAAGAATAAAAAACGCAGGTCATCAGACGGGATTTTTACGGCACACCAAATGAATTGCCACATACTGGTGCAGCTGTTGTTCACCAAACTACACGTACCTTTTAACGCCACATGTGGGTGTCTCCCTCTCTTTCTTGATCTGTGACATAAGCGAGGTTGAGAGGAGAATGATTTTCTTCTGTGTTCTGTCGTCTTCGCTTGTGCGTGGTTGTATGTTCATGAAGTTCTGCATGTGTGTTTTACCAAATAGAACTGCTCCTTTAATAAAGGAAGCAAACTGTATTATGTGAGATGTTCTTAATCAGTAGACTCTGGTACACTACGTGATTTTCAGAATACGTTTTTGGTGTTATGAATGTATTTTTTTCCCACCTGCAAAGTGATTGTGTGCGCGCAACTGAAATGAACTTCTTCAGCAAACACGGTGTTTGTAAGAAATGTCCTTTGTTACCATGATGGAGCATCTACGTGTCGACGTATTTCCATTAGGGGCACACATGCATTTAATTTACATGCACAGTGCTTCCATTAGGGTTACAAATGTAATATCTTCGTATCATCATTTATTTCAATTTACTTCCGATATTGGAGGTTATTTTTTTAATGTGCATTAATGCATTGGCATTTTTGAACTTCCCTTTTTGTTGGTAAAGTTCGATTAACACTTACCGCACGTGGGGCTTGGCTTTCAATTCTTATTTCCGTTATGTGGATGCGGCATGGGGGTTTTTCATTTAGTTGCGGGTCCACTTCATTTTTTTCCCCGTTGGTATTTATCTGGCCTCGTCATTAAATGAGTTTTATCCCTTGCTGCCTCCTCATTTACTTCGATAATTTTTCATAACCCTAGTACTTTCGGTAATACTCCATTACCGTCATCGAGGGGACGTTTTGCTCTGACTGGCACGGACTGTGTCAGCTGGGCATTTCGGTGGTTCTCGCGGGCTGCTTCTGTCATCGGCTATCGCTTCTTCTTGGGCGTTGTGGCGCCATCTCTTGTTGGTCACTGATCTCATTTTTCGAACTTTTTCATTCTTTTGCTCAATTTTAATTAAATTTCTCCAGCTGTTTCTCAAAATATTAGGGTCATTATGGTTGCAAACTTTTGCCCTATTTTTTTCAATCATTACCCACTCTGCTATTCTGAGGTGTTTTTCAGATTTACAGCTTTTAATGATTTTTATATTTTCGAATTTAGGAAATTTTTGGTTATCCAGACAGTATTCAATAAGTGCTGTTTTTTCTTCTTTTTTCTGCCAATTTTTTACGTGTTGTTTTAATCTGTGTTTAAGCTTATTTTTGGTACTTCCTATATAAGCCATTGGAGGATTTTCAGTAATAGGAATTGAGTAAATACCTGCTTTTTCTAACATTTTTATTTTTTCATTATTTTTTATTACCATATTTTTGATGGTATTTACTTTTCCTCCAATTTGAATGTTATGCTTTTTACAAATATTATTAATTTCATTAGTAGTACCTTTAATGTAAGGAAAACCATTTAAATATTTGACTTCTTTTTTATTTACTACAGCATTATTTTTTATTTGCTTTATTACTTCTGTGTTCCATTTTTTTATTAAATGGTTAGGATAACCAAAGCTACCTGCAATTTTTTTTATGAATTTGATTTCTTCATTGATGAACTGGCTGTTTTCAGAGTGCGTATATGCTCTTTTTATTAAGGTTTTTAGACTATTGCATTTTTTGAGGATAAGGATGTGCTGAATTGTACGGGATTAGGACCGGAACAAATGAACTTTTCCGATAAACCTTGTATAGTAACTTATCTGTGGATTTGATAACTTGTACGTCCAAAAAGGCTATTGCATTATTTTTTTCTATTTCAACAGTGAGTTCTATAGTTGGATATAAAGAGCTGTAACATTTTGTTAATTTTCTTAATTCTTCTTCGTTCAGTTTTGATAGAATGAAAATATCATCCACGTATCGACAGTACACTTCTGGTTTTTCTTCCATACGATGCAGGACATTTTCTTCAATTTCGTTCATCACAACCTCAGCATATAAAGTTGATAATGGTGAGCCCATTGGGCCTCCTGAATTTTGCTTGAATATTTTGTTCTTGTGTGTAAAAATATTATTTTCATATAAATAGAATAAAACTTTTTTGAATTCATGAATTTGTGTGTTATTTAAAATTTTAAGATTTTGCAACTTCTTAATGATAATTTCAATAGCTTCTGGAACAGGAGTGCTTGGATATAATGCTTTAACGTCCATGCTTGCCAGATTTAAGTCCTTTAGGCCAGTTTTTACATTTTTAATTTTCTCAATAAATTCATACGTGTTCTTGATGGTGAACTTGTTGTTCATGAAAAAGGGTGCTAGGAACTTGTAAATGTTTTTTTCTAATGTAACAACAGTAACAACTTTGGCAACTTAATATTTCCACCCCTCCAAAAATAACACTTTAGAGGTTAATAGAGCAACTGTAGTAAAACAGTTAGTGGTGGCAAATTATGAGTAATTATTTTTTACAGTTTGTTTTGAGTAGTCATTATTAAAAGTACCTAAGTTTCCATATTAGCAGCATTAATGTAAGGTCATGAATTCTGGGCTACATTTGGAAGACACACTGTCAAATCACCATATCTGTGAATAAATTTTCCAAAAGTTGCTTGTGAAATGATTACTTCAACCAGAAGGTAGTTGGGATCTTCTTCATCAGCCATGGCTTCTTTCACTGCTGCTTCCTTATACAGCCACCTAACAAAAGAAACATTAAAAAAAAAATATATATATATATATGAAAATTCACACTACAATTATAGAGACCAAAAAGAATTTAAAAAGCAGAAATATACAGGAATATCATAGAAAATGATAAGGGAATAACTATTTATTGGGTATATAAATAAGGTTTGAGGGATTTCCGTTCGGTGTCATACTTATTACCGCTCGCATGTATTTTAAGGTGGCAACACTGCGATATCGCAGTACCAGACGCAAGCTGTCAGAGTCAGTATATGACGTTTGATTGATGTGCGAAGACGTATTTGTTTTACTCAATGGAAAATGGCAACTTTCGTCCCGACAAAACAGCATTTGCGGGAAGTGTTAGTGCATTACTTTATTGTCAAGAAAAGTGCTGTCGACAGCTATCGCTTAATGTCACAAATCTATGGTGAACATTCCCCATCCATAAAAACATGTGAGTATTGGTTTAGACGATTCAAAAGGAACGATTTCGATGTCAGTGATAAAGAATGTTCTGGACCACCCAAAAAAATTGCTGATGCCGAATTGGAAGCTTTACTCGACGAGGATCCGTGCCAGACCCAAAAGAACTAGCAGCAGCATTAAATGTTAGTCAACCATGCATTTCACAACATTTAGCTACCATGGAAATGGTGCAAAAAGAAGGGAATAGGGTTCCACATGCTTTGCGGGAAAGAGACCCTAAACGTCGAAAAACCATTTGCGAATTGCTGCTTCAAAGGCAAAAAAAGAAAAGGTTTTTTGCATCGTATTATTACTGCCGATGAGAAATGGATATGGTACAATAACCCTAAATGGCAGAAAGCATGGGTGAAGCCAGGTGAACCAGGTCCTTCAACGCCAAAACGCAATATCCATGGTTCAAAGGTAATGCTGTGTACCTGGTGGGACCAGAAGGGTGTGATCCACTATGAACGGCTGAAACCGTCAGAAACTATTACTTGTGATCGGTATCGAACCCAATTAATGCGTTTAAAACGAGCTCTGACACAAAAATGGCCAGAATGGGAGAATAGACACAACAAAGTAATCTTACAGCATGACAACGCAAGACCACATGTTTCTCGTCCTGTGAAAAAGTACTTAGAAGGATCCGACTGGGAAGTTCTACCCCACCTGCCATATTTGCCAGATATTGCGCTATCGGATTACCATTTGTTCCGGTCGATGCAGTCAGCACTTTCTGGAGACCAGTTTAGTTCTTATGAAGACATCAAAAATTGGCTGGACAACTAGATCTCTTCCAAGGAACCAGAATTCTTCCTTCGGGACACACGTTCACTGCTCGAAAGATGGGGTAAAGTTGTAGCTTTAGAGGGAGCATACTTCGATTAATATTAAAATATTATTTCTGTTCTCCAACAACGTGTTTTGTTCACCTCAAATCCCTCAAAACTTATTTATATACCCAATAGAATATCATAATATTATTCATTTCCAAGCACAATCACAATAATTGTTAAGTTATATAAAAAATAATTCTTACAATTACGTTAAATAACATTGCTAGCACAAATTAAGAATTTTATATATCTTTCCAAAACCATCAGTGAGGCACAGTTGGCCAACTCCCAGTCACCTGTCTTGTGTGGTAGGTGATGATTCCGCACTGCTGCCCATTCAACTCTGGGTTTTCCCAGGGTTTCTCCCAAAAGTAATAATGCAAATGCATGGATGATTCCATTTCTGCTGGCGGTCTATGTGGTTTGTTACCTTCCACAACATTAGGCTGGGCATTCTATCTAGTGTATTTCCAGTTGATAATCCTAATAAGGCTGTGGTGCCTAAAAGGTTTGTGCAAACACACTTGTGAGTGGAAACTCCTGGAAAAGAATATACCATGGATTTAAGCCAAACTTTTTGGAAGATACTTTTTTAAGTGCAAGGGTCAGCTCATACTTGAGTCAAGTAAAAGTATAATTAATGAAACCTTTTTTAACTCAGTATATGATTTTAAGAAATGACCCATCCACAGTACTATATAAGAATAGTTGTTGCTAATATGATAAGTGTGAATTCCATTTCAAAGCAAGACCACAAAATTTCTTGCATGCAAAACAAAGTAATCTCCTCCTTACTTCCACTGTGGGACTTAGAGCATGTCACTGCACCTTTGGAGAGAGGCAAAACGAATGAATCCTATATCTTACTTGTTTTCAGAGCCAGTGTGGGTGGTCTCTTCTTGCAACTGCCCGCTCTTTTGTTATGGAAGCACAAATTTGTACACTTTTTAAAAACTCTTCTAAGTATTGCCATGAATGGTACAGAACATTTGGTTTATGATTCAGACGAAGGAGAAATAGCTAACATGACTAATGTTTACACTGATGATACAACTCTAATGGAAATGGATTTGTAGGAACTATTTGGAAACTCTGATAGTGAGTCTAGCTCTTGTAAGGTTTTTAAAGAAGATAATTTTTGAAACTTGTAAAATTTTATTTTAATAAAAATCATGTTTCGCAAACTTTTGAAATGTAAGGTCGGCTTAAATGTGGATCTCATTTTCCCCCCAAATTTTAGGTGTTAAACTTTGGGGTCAGGCCCGTAGCCAGACAAGGAAGTTGGCAGGGGCGGCTGATGATTGAGATCGGATGAAGGATATAAAGTGGTCGGGCAAAATGTGTAAAAGAGGTCGGGCACTATATGTTGTGAGAGTCGCTAGAACGGGCAAAAGGAAACACAGGTCGGGCTCGACCTGGCCCTCCCCTGACTACGGCCTGTATGGGATCGGCTTATATGCCAGTATACTGTATACAGTATAAATATATACATATATACTAACGAGCAAAGCCGAAAACATAAGAAAAACTTTAGAATTTAAAACGAAAGTTGCAAAATAATCTGAAGATCAAAACGCGCAACGCAGCAGTTATGAAAATTCAGAATTCACATTCTATTAAGAAGAGACTGAAGCAAAAAAATTTTTTGACTCATACCAAGTACAAGATAGAAAAGGTTATGTATTTTTTTTAACAACAATTTGGGCATTGGCGTGATGAAGACCTAAGATAAGGTCGAAAGCTTCCAACTTACGAACTTTTTGTAAAAGTTTTAGTTAACGTAACTAGCGTGATCAAGTCACCTTTCTTTGTAGGTTATGTATTGACCGGATGCAGAAGTAATTTCCACTATACTCGAAGTAAATCCCTTAGATATTAATAGTTATGATTTTGAGAACCTATATACTAATCTGCCTCTATCAGATATAATCACTACCTTTAAGGAGCTGTATGCAGAATTTAAACTTAACCAATTTGTTAATCTAGGAGCCTGGAACTCTTATCTCAATTGCTGCATAAAAAATAACCATATCTTATATAATAATACTCTCTATAAGCAAGTAAACGGTATCCCTATGGGAACCTCAACATCCACGAGTATTGCAAATCTATTCCTGTTCTTTAAGGAATATAAATTCATTAAAAATCACTCCACTTGCTCCGATAACTACCTTTACACATTTAGATATATTGACGATCCGCTGTGTATAAATAATTCAGAAGTTTTAGAGAGTGATTTTGATAATATCTATCCTAGCTCTCTTAACTTATGTAAAACCAACCACAGTAATCAGGAACTTGAGTTCCTAGACTTAAGCATTAAACTTAACAGAGGTAACCCATCTATTAGCCTCTTTGATAAAAGAGTTAATTTTCCTTTCAAAGTAATTAAATATCTACACTGGAATAATAACATATCAACCAAAGTAATTGAGAATGTACTAATTTCTCAGGTGCTTAGAATTTCAAGAATTTGCTGCAACAATTTGGACTTCAATTACCACATTAATATACTATTAGACAGTTTTTTAGAAAACAAAATTCCTACTTCTTTCATCAAAAGAACTTTAAGAAAAATTATTCTGAATAATAGAGTAAGGTTGGCAGATCTGCTTTAATTTTCTACACAGTTAATAATATGATTCTGACCAATGAAAGCCTTTTGGAAGTTGGCTAGAGGATGATATTAACTACAAAAAGGAACCTTAGTGCTATGGATAAAAAGGTCCTATTAAAAATAAAAAAATAAATAATATAGACAAAATCACAAAAAAAAAAAACCCTTAAAAATCTGTTTATAAAATAAAATAAAAATAAGTATAAAAGAAAACTAGTTATTCACTCACTAGAATAGCTATACTAAAAATAGTAAAACTAACATTAAAATTAATAGGATTCTGAATAGTCTAAAGAAGCTCACTAAGGTGATTAAATACATGCAAAGATTATTAAATACGCTACTTGTGTATTTCATAATATTTCTCATGTATTCTGGAGAGTTAATTCTGCTCTTTCTGATCATACAGGTCCACAATCTTAATTATATTTTTTTCTCTAGTTAAAATCTCCGCGAGTAGGATTTTTTCAGTGTGTGGAGGCCTTCAGCCCCACCCACACTGCCCCCCAGCGACTAGAGAGTGGCAGGGGTGTTTGGAAGTTTGGGTTAAAAAGTCGGTCATGTTTCCTCAAGAGTGGAAGAAGTTAAGTTGCATAAGAGGTAAGCTCTCTTCATTGCTTTTGGGTTTTAGGTTTTCCAGGTTCAATGTTTGAACTTCTTGAACATTTTTTCTTTTTTTTTTGCTTTAAGCATTTAGGCACTAGCAAGTCTATTAACTTTTTTGCGGATTTTATCTCTTTCTTTTCTTGGTAACTTTGCGTATTTTTTAGGGAACTAAGGCCAAGCAGCCGGCAGTTTCATTGTTCTTGTAGTCTGCGCTGTGTTTTCAATGTAGTTAAGGTCTTAATAACTACTTAATTATGCACTTAAAGCACTTCTGAAATACTTTGTACATATTGCAACTATTTGTTTATGTCACATAACCTTCACAAAGCATTTCTTTAGTTTATTATTGTCTTTATTTTATTCTCGTTTTTTTGTTGTCAGAAGTTGTGGAGTAGGGGTTTTTATAATCCAGTTTTCTTTCAAGAATCTGTGCTTTAGAAAAAAAATTAATATTACCTTTTTTATTGCAATGTTAAGAATTTGTAATACTTTTGTATTGCTATTCGGGTTTAAATTCTTTCTCAGGCGAACTTGGCAATTTGTTATTGCTGAACATTATTTCTGATTCATTATGTCACTCTTACAACTTGAGTTTTCTATAATCATCTTCTTTCTGTTTAATAGTAACAGATGAAGAGCATGGGTCAGGCCAGGAAAGTTATGGATGCAAGCTAAATTGTTAACTAAAGCTTGGTCATACAACTCTGCGGAGGTCATGACATATATATTTTTTGGTGGGCTTATTACTTGCATCTATGACTTTGCAGAAACCCATTTCCAAATAGGTCTTTGTGGAAGTGAGAAAATGCAGAATTTTTGCTGGTCCTTGATAAAGCCAAGGCTCGGTATTCTCGACACTTTCTCTACATTCAGTTGTTCTATTTTTTTCTCTTTTTACTCACACCGGTCAATACATAACCCTTTTCTATGTTGTACTTGGTATGAGTCAAAAAATTTTTTTGCTTCAGTCTCTTCTTAATAGAATGAATATATATATATATGATGCAGACCTTGGCTACGTATAATGGAGGCTCCCTATCTTCTGATTCAAGGCTTCTTGAATTGGAAGAGGAACTACAAAGGATCAAGTGGGACATCGTCGGGCTAAGTGAGGTAAGGAGAAAAGGAGAAGATCTCATTGAACTGAAAAGTGGACATCTCTTCTACTATCGTGGGACAGATACTGGCAGAACTAGTGGTGTTGGATTTATAATAAACAAGAAACTGAAGAATAAAGTTGTAGAAGTTGAAAGTTCCTCTGACAGAGCTGCACGACTCGTTATCCAACTCTCGAGAAGATACCAGGCTCAGATTATTCAAACTTATGCGCCAACCACAAGTCATCCTGAAGAAGAAATTGAAGAATTTTATGAGGAAATTCGTCATCTAAATAATAAAGGTAAGCAACACTTGAAGATAATTATGGGAGATTCCAATGCAAAAATAGGGCAGCAGCAACAGAATGAAACTTCAGTAGGTAAATTCGGTCACAGCAACAGAAACCAGCGTGGAAACACTCTTGTTAGTTTGCAGAGGCAGAAGGGTTTTTCATCTTGAACTCCTTTTTCAAGAAAAAGCCACACAGGAAATGGACATGGAGACATCCAAATGGGACGACAAGTAAAATTGATTTTATTATGTGTAACAAAAAATTCGTCACAGAAGACTGCAGTGTGCTAAACAAGTTCAACACAGGCAGTGACCATAGATTGGTGAGATGTAAGATGCACCTCAACACTAAACTCGAACGTAGCAAGCTCATAAGACAAACAAAATGTATTGACATAACCAACCTTAAAAAACACCATAATACCTTCAAATTGGAACTGAAGAACAGATTCTCTGCTTTAGAAGGCCTAGCATCGGAAGAAGTGGATATTTCTGAAGTTAACAGAAAAGTAACCAAAGCTCTTATGGAAACAGCAACAAAATTAGCTGGGTCTAAGAACAAATTGCATGTGAACAAATTATCAGGAAAAACCAAAATGTTGATGCAAAAAAGAAGAGAGATGAGGACAACTAAAGAAGATGTGACTTCCAAAGTGGAATATATAGAGCTATGCAAGACAGTAAGAAAAAGTATCACTGAAGACGTAAGGAAATTCAACTGTGAACTAGTGAGGAAAGCAATTGAAAACAACCAAAGCCTAAAGATAGCAAAGGGACATCTCAGTAAGGGAAGAAAACAGATTATGGCACTGAGAAAAGAAGATGGTTCTGTAACAAGAAATAGAGGTGAAATTTTGACAAGAGTGAAAGATTTCTACTCCAAATTATATGAAAGGGATGATACATGTATTCCAGAAATCATGAAAGGTACCCTTACCAGAGTTCTTCCAGTCCTCCCAGCAGAAGTTGCACATGCAATCAAGAACATGAAGCGGGGAAAAGCTCCAGGAGAAGATGGAATTACTGTAGACATCATACAAGAAGCAAGTGGAGAAATCGAAACAGTACTCGCCCAAATTTTCACTCGATGCCTTAATGAAGGGAAGATTCCTGAGGATTGGAACAACGCTACAATGACCCTGCTACATAAAAAAGGTTACATTGAGGATCTCAGGAACTACAGACCTATCAGCCTCCTATCAGTGGTTTATAAAATCTTCACTAAAGTTCTTTCACACCGTTTGAAGGTAACACTGGACATGGCTCAACCGAGAGAACAAGCTGGATTCAGGAGTGGCTACAGCACAATAGATCATATCCACGCAGTGAGAGAACTAATTGAAAGAGCGAGGGAATATGAACTATCATTGTGCATGGCTTTTATCGATTATGAAAAAGCCTTTGATTCGGTGAAACCATCAGCAGTTACAATGGCTCTGAAATCCTGCGGTATTGAAGATGCATACATTAATATTATTAATAACATCTATGAAAATGCAAGTGCAAAGATTCGGCTGTTTGAAAATACAACACACATAAAAATTGGAAAGGGAGTGAGACAAGGTGACACCATATCTCCGAAGCTCTTTAATGCCACATTGGAAAATGTCTTTCAATCACTGAACTGGGAAAACAAAGGAATAAAGATTAATGGAGATTATCTAACCCACCTTCGTTTTGCTGATGACGTAGTCATTTTTGCAACTACCCCATCAGAGCTGCAGAGTATGATCCAGGAACTTGCTGACAAGAGTAAAGAAGTGGGATTAAAAATGAACTTTCAGAAGACAAAAGTGATGTTCAATGCTTTTACAAAAAATGAAGATTTATCGATTGATGGCGAAAAGCTGGAGATAACAGACACATACGTTTATCTTGAACAGCAGATATCAAGTGAGGGTCACATTGATGAAGAAATTAATCGGCATACAAAACTTGCCTGGAGAGCTTTTGGAAGAAACATCATAATTTTCAAGAGCAATATGCCATTATGTCTTAAAAGAAAAGTGTTTGATCAATGCATCCTTCCAGTGCTTAGGTATGGTGCAGAGATGTGGACCTTAACTAAAAGAGACATACAAAGGCTGCAGACAACTCAAAGCAGAATGGAGAGGTGCATGCTTGGTGTAACCAGGAGAGATAAGAAAAGAACCTCGTGGATCCGAAAAATGACAAGAGTGGAAGACAACATAATCAGAGTTAAATCCCTGAAATGGCAATGGGCTGGACATACTGCCAGGAAGAACGGACCACCGATGGACAACCGAAACTTTAGACTGGATTCCAAGGGACAGGAAAAGACCACATGGGAGATGGGTGGATGAAATTCGAAAGTATGCGGGAGTGACATGGAGGAGACTGGCACAAGACAGACCGTTGTGGAGGAAACTTGGGGAGACCTGCGCCCAGCAGTGGATTGATAATGGATGATGATGATGATATATATATACAGAGGGCAAGTCGAAAGTTTTGCAATATTTGCATAAATGCATGTGCTGCGGCAGGTATGTCACATGTTTAAACTAGTTCAAGTAGCGCACTGCAGTCAGTCAAAAGGGATACAACGTGGTAATCATTGCTGTAAACAGCATTGCATGTCACCTTTCTGTCTGTGGTTGGGATGCCTAAAAGATGAACAGCCACAACCAGCTAATTAGGGAACTTTTCTTTTACGTGTTTGAACTCGGCCATAACGCTGCTGAAGCAACACGAAACACCTGTAATGTGAAAGGAATAGGTTCGGTGGACCACAGCACCACAACCAGATGGTTCAAGAATTCCACTCAGGTGACAGAAACTTCGACGATCAGCCAAGGTCAGGTAGGCTGCAAACCGTGGATTTGGAGGCCATGTGCCTGGTCATAGAGGCAAATCCGACAACCAGCACTCTGAAATTATCAGGCAAGCTGGGCATATCACAGACCATCGTGGTTAGTCATCTTCAGGACCTTGGCAAGGTTTACAGGAGCTGGTGCATTGTCCGTCACAAACTGACGTCAGCTGAAGCAAACCGCCAAGTGGAAGTGCATGAAACTCCTAGAGAACCCTCACGATGTACGTTTCATCAAGAGAATTGTTATGTGCAATGAAAAGTGGGTCTATATGCATAATCCTAACACACAATGGCAGTGGTTGAACCCAGGCCAATATCCTGAATCTGTTGCCAAACATGGGCACTTTGAGCACAAGGTGATGCTCTGCGTCTGGTGGAATTTCAAGAGGATAATCCATTACGAATTTGTTCCAGATGGTCGGACCATCAATACCAACCTTTACTCTGAACAGCTGGAGCGGATGTATGCCGTTTTGGAGGTGAAGTACCCGGCACTGGTGAACAGAAAGCACACTCTCCTACATCAGGACAATGCTTGCCTCATACTGCATGAACGACCCTGACAAAACTCCAGGAACTTGAGGGTATTGAACTGATGCTACACCCAGCACATAGTCCAAACCTTGCCCCGTCAGATTATTACTTGTTCCGGTCCATGGCCCACTTCCTTCACGGGTGGCACTTCAACAACCGGTAGGAGGTGGCAGCTGGGGTGAACGAGTTCTCCTCGAAGGACGAACTGGTACTGCCGCGGAATAAAAAAACTGGCAGACAGTTGGATAAAGACGATGCAATGCAGTGGCCTATACTTTGAATGCTAGTCAGCTTTCGTCGTGAAGGTACGTATGAAGACAAAGTGATCCAAATATTGTGAAACTTTTGACTCACCTTCATATCATCATCATTATCAACCATTTTCAATCCACTGCTGGACGAAGGTCTCGCCAAGTTTTCCGCAAGTCGCACGGGCCTGTAAGCTCAATCATTTCATCTTTGTATCTGTTGTTATGTGTCCAGTAAATCTGGCTTTGCTATCTCGTGTCCTTCTTGGTGTTGCATTTTGGGTGGCCAGCAGTGTAGATATATATATATATATATATATATATATATATATATATATATATATATATATATATATATATATATATAGGGATGTAAGGTCAGGTGATGCGTAACATCACAGCCTCTCCTTGACAAATGTCAACCCCGCCTTCTCGTGGTACATCCTGTTCCCACTAAAGGGGCTCTGACGACCGCCAATAGCGGTATAACTATACCATCGGGATTAGAGGAAATTCTATCCCACACTCACCAACCCGCTTGGCCAGCGTGGTGAGTTATGGCCAAACCCCTCCAAAATGATTCCACAACTTAAATCTTGGCCCTCAGTCTCCGGCAGCTGGAATGTACCTGGCCAAGGCAGCGGCCAGTGCGACATGAAGGCAGAGGGTGCTAAGAATCCCCGGAGGACCGGACTAGGCTGCCATCTGATGCTGACCTTGGCTACGTACAACGGACGCTCCCTATCTTCTGATTCAAGGCTTCTTGAATTGGAAGAGGAACTACAAAGGATCAAGTGGGACATCATGGGGCTAAGTGAGGTAAGGAGAAAAGGAGAAGATCTCATCGAACTGAAAAGTGGACATCTCTTCTACTATCGTGGGACAGATACTGGCAGAACTAGTGGTGTTGGATTTATAATAAACAAGAAACTGAAGGATAAAGTTGTAGAAGTTGAAAGTTCCTCTGACAGAGCTGCAAGACTCGTTATCCCACTCTCGAAAAGATACCAGGCTCAGATTATTCAAACTTATGCACCCACCACAAGTCATCCTGAAGAAGAAATTGAAGAATTTTATGAGGAAATTTGTCATCTAAATAATAAAGGTAAGCAGCACTTGAAAATAATTATGGGAGATTTCAATGCAAAAATAGGGCAACGGCAACAGAATGAAACTTCAGTAGGTAAATTCGGTCACGGCAACAGAAACCAGCGTGGAAATACTCTCGTTGAGTTTGCAGAGGCAGAAGGGTTTTTCATCTTGAACTCCTTCTTCAAGAAAAAGCCACACAGGAAATGGACATGGAGACATCCAAATGGGACGACAAGTGAAATTGATTTTATTATGTGTAACAAAAAATTCGTCATAGAAGACTGCAGTGTGCTAAACAAGTTCAACACAGGTAGTGACCATAGATTGGTGAGATGTAAGATGCACCTCAACACCAAACTTGAACGTGGCAAGCTCATAAGACAAACAAAATCTATTGACATAACCAACCTTAAAAAACACCATAATACCTTCAAGTTGGAACTGAAGAACAGGTTCTCTGCTTTAGAAGGCCTAACATCGGAAGAAGTGGACATCTCTGAAGTTAACAGAAAAGTAACCAAAGCTCTTATGGAAACAGCAACAAAATTAGCTGGGTCTAAGAACAAGTTGCATGTAAACAAATTATCAGGAAAAACGAAAATGTTGATGCAAAAAAGAAGAGAGATGAAGACAACTAAAGAAGATGTGACTTCCAAAGTGGAATATATAGAGCTATGCAAGACAGTAAGAAAAAGTATCACTGAAGACGTAAGAAAATTCAACTGTGAACTAGTGAGCAAAGCAATTGAAAACAACCAAAGCCTAAAGATAGCAAAGGGACATCTCAGTAAGGGAAGAAAACAGATTATGGCACTGAGAAAAGAAGATGGTTCTGTAACAAGAAATAGAGGTGAAATTTTGACAAGAGTGAAAGATTTCTACTCCAAATTATATGAAAGGGATGATACATGCACTCCAGACATCATGAAAGATACCAGTACCAGAGTTCCTCCAGTCCTTCCAGCAGAAGTTGCACATGCAATCAAGAACATGAAGCGGGGAAAGCTCCAGGAGAAGATGGAATTACTGTAGACATCATACAAGAAGCAAGTGGAGAAATCGAAACAGTACTCGCCCAAATTTTCACCCGATGCCTTAATGAAGGAAAGATTCCTGAGGATTGGAACACCGCTACAATGATCCTGCTACATAAGAAAGGTGACATTGAGGATCTCGGAAACTACAGACCTATCAGCCTCCTATCAGTAGTTTATAAAATCTTCACTAAAGTTCTTTCACACCGCTTGAAGGTAACACTGGACATGGCTCAACCGAGAGAACAAGCTGGATTCAGGAGTGGCTACAGCACAATAGATCATATCCATGTGCTGAGAGAACTAATTGAAAGAGCGAGGGAATATGAACTTCCATTGTGCATGGCTTTTATCGATTATGAAAAAGCCTTTGATTCGGTGAAACCATCAGCAGTTACAATGGCTCTGAAAACCTGCGGTATTGAAGATGCATACATTAATATTATTAATAACATCTATGAAAATGCAAGTGCAAAGATTAGGCTGTTTGAAAATACAACACACGTAAAAATTGGAAAGGGAGTGAGACAAGGTGACACCATATCTCCGAAGCTCTTTAATGCCACATTGGAGGGTGTTTTTCAGTCGCTGAGCTGGGAAAACAAAGGGATAAAGATTAATGGAGATTATCTAACCCACCTTCGTTTTGCTGATGACGTAGTCATTTTTGCAACTACCCCGCCAGAGCTGCAGAGTATGATCCAGGAACTTGCTGACAAGAGTAAAGAAGTGGGATTAAAAATGAACTTTCAGAAGACAAAAGTGATGTTCAATGCTTTTACAAGAAATGAAGATTTATTGATTGATGGAGAAAAGCTGGAGATAACAGACACGTACGTTTATCTTGGACAGCAGATATCAAGTGAGGGTCACATTGATGAAGAAATTAATCGGCGTACAAAACTTGCCTGGAGAGCTTTTGGAAGAAACAGCATAATTTTCAAGAGCAATATGCCATTATGTCTTAAAAGAAAAGTGTTTGATCAATGCATCCTTCCAGTGCTTACGTATGGTGCAGAGACGTGGACCTTAACTAAAAGAGACATACAAAGGCTGCAGACAACTCAAAGCAGAATGGAGAGGTGCATGCTTGGTGTAACCAGGAGAGATAAGAAGAGGAACTCGTGGATCCGAAAAATGACAAGAGTGGAAGACATCATGATCAGAGTTAAATCCCTGAAATGGCAATGGGCTGGACATACTGCCAGAAGGACAGATCATCGATGGACAGCCGAAATTTTAGATTGGATTCCAAGGGACAGGAAAAGACCCAGAAGAAGACCACATGGGAGATGGGTGGATGAAATTCGAAAGTATGCAGGGGTGACATGGAGGAGACTGGCACAAGACAGACCGTTGTGGAGGAAACTTGGGGAGACCTTCGTCCAGCAGTGGATTGTTAATGAATGATGATGATGATGATGATGATATATATGCAAAATGCTAAGAAACTTTTTTAAACTAATAATAATAATAATAATGATAAAAAATCTGGATGAAAACAACTCCCAAGAACAAGCAAAGGAAAAGCTCCAATTACCCCAACCATCCGAGGCAAACAAGCTTCAAACAAGAGCAAACAAATGAACAGAAGAACACAGGGAAGCAGATCAATGACTGATTCTCCAGCGGCTTCGTCGAGGGCAAGCATTAAGAAAATCGCTCATTTATCTCCTGAGACCATGGAAGTGTGGGTTTCAGCTATTTTAGTTTGCTATAAGGACAAATTAAGTTTAGTGTTAAAATTTACCAAATTTTAATTTTGTCAGATTTAAAAGGGACTCCCAAACCAAAAAACTGCAAACTAAAACACATTACCCGACCTCACACAGATGATCAAGAAAATCTCAGCAATTAACTCTAAAGAAGTATGATGAAGACAAAAAAGTAATTCCAAAGAGAAGAAATGCTGAAAAAGTGTAAGAACCGACCCAATGAAGAGGTGAAGAAATAGAGTAACAAATATTTTGTCACATGAAAAATTGAATAGAAAATTAATAATAAACAAAGATCAAAGAGTATCTTTTAAAAATTGTGAATTTGAAACAAAAGATTTAAGAAACATATTAGCAAACAGTGCATTTTTACTACTGAACAGCTGGAGCATGAGAGATTGAATTCAGTCAAAATCCTAGGTACAAATAATCAAGGGAAATGCCCAAGACACTCACAAAATTTTTTCAAAGAAGTTTGGTTTCGAACACACCAATAAAGTAACGAAAATTTTCTTTATACCAAAAATGTAAACACAACATAACAATAAAAATAAAAAATAATAATAAAGTTAATGCAGCTTATTGCTAATACAAGGTTAATTATTTACAAAATATTGTTCTAATCATTGAAGCTACTGGTAGGCTCTAGGCCTAAAATCAAAAAACTTGTAACCAATTTCTGTTTACAAGCTCCAAAGGGACCTAAATACGCCGACCAGATATCCCGCGAAAGAAATGTCAACCGCACCAAAGCCAAAAAAACCTGCTACTAAAAATAGTGTTGAATAACACATAAAAAGATAACAAAATAAAATAAAAATTCATAGCAAGAAGACAGAAAAACGACTGACCAGCTCTTAGAAGTACTTTAGCAGTCCAACTAATGGGTCTGCTACAACTGACCGCAGGGGCATATTCGTCGCAGTGCTACCTAGCGGCTAACTTTGGAACCTTCCAGGGAGCCACACAAGGATGTTCTATTGTAGAACCCTCAAGACACCAGAATCAAAGTTCTGAAAAAAAAAAACCCGCTACGAATTTTCAGAGGAAACCTGAATACTAGAAAGCCCTCTCTGGTAGTAGTAAAGTAATTTATTTCTCTGCTTCCAAAAGTTCTTAAAGTATTTCAAGAACCCAAATAAGAGTACCCTTCCCAAGCCTTTGATAATTAAAAGTATTACTATTTTTCTTGCTTTTATTTTTATATGAATTCTTTTTAAAACAATATTTTTACTTAAAAGTTTTATTCTTTTTTTTGTACATTTTTATTTATATCCTTTTTTTTAATCAACTCAGAGGGAGTAAATACTGTATTACAGCTAAATGTTTAGTTGACCCCATCATAATCTAAACCTCTAAAAATAGCTTTAATTTAGACAATTCATTTGGTTAACAGTGTTAAAGTTTAATTAAGTTTTCCATCCTAATTCTATTTTGGAGAACTATTTTTCTTAATGCAACTTTTGAGAAGTTTTTAGGCACTTGGTTATCAAGAAACTGCTTGATTAAAACAATAACATGTTTCTCTAGTTTAGAGTTTAAGCTACATATTCTAGAAAGCCTTAGAACTTGTGAAATAAATACATTTTCTATTACTTTATTGGAAATATTGCTCCACCACATGTCACATTTGACTATTTTAAATTTAAACTGAGTTCTCTTATCATAGAGGCTGAGTACAGGGTTGCCTGTATTAAGATTTATAGCTAAATCCAAAAATTATAGTACTTGGTTATTGTTAAAACAAATAACAATAACCAAGTAAATATAGTTTAAAAAAAATCATTAAAACAAAAACAATAACTAAGTACTAGAATTTTTGGATTTAGCTATAAATCTTGATACAGGCAACCCTGTACCCAACCTCTATGATAAGAGAACTCAGTTTAAATTTAAAATAGTCAAATATGGTATGTGGTGGAGCAATATTTCCAATAAAGTAATAGAAAATGTATTTATTTCACAAGTTCTAAGGCTTTCTAGATTACGTAGCTTAAACTCTGAACTAGAGAAACATGTTATTGTTTTAATCAAGCAGTTTCTTGATAACCAAGTGCCTAAAAACTTCTTAAAAGTTGCACTAAGAAAAATAGTTCTCCAAAATAGAATTAGGATGGAAGACTTTTAATTTAACTTTAACCTTGTTAACCAAATGAATTGTCTAAATTAAAGCTATTTTTAGAGGTTTAGATTATGATGGGGTCAACTAAACATTTAGGAACCTGTAATACACACAAAAACAGGATATAAATAAAAATGTACAAAAAAAGAATAAAACTTTTTTAAGTAAAAATATTGTTTTAAAAAAATTCATATAAAAATAAAAGCAAAAAAAAAAAATAGTAATACTTAATTATCAAAGGTTTGGGAAGGGTACTGTTATTTGGGTTTTTGAAATACTTTAAGAACTTTTGAAAGCAGAGAAATAAATTACTCTACTACCAGAAAGGGCTATCTAGTATTCAGGTTCCCTCTGAAAATTTATAGCATTTTTTTCAGAACTTTGATTCTGGTGTCTTGAGGGTTCTACAATAGAACATCCTTGTGCGGCTCCCTGGAAGGTTCTAAAGTTAGCCGCTAGGTAGCACTGCAACGGATATGCCCCTGCGGTCAGTTGTAGCAGACCCATTAGTTGGACTGCTAAAGTACACTGGCGTGCAAAAATTAAGGACGAGATGGTTTTCGATTGTAACATCGTGCAGAAGTGCTCCACATCGACTCAATCATACCATAAGATCCCCAAGATGTAAGAATATAGGACAAGTGAGCAAATCCGTCCAAACAAAGAATCCAAAGGATACAAAGGCACTTTATTGAAAAGGTAGCTTCAAGCACAACTAGACAGAGGTCAGAAACGTCCATGTGACAGGCGGCTGCCAAGAAAAATCCAGTCTTTAGTAGGGGATGATATGATCACCCCTGACTGCGTTGCAGGATTTGCAACGTCTGTCCATGCTGAGGACGAGGTTTTCGAGGAGCTGTTGAGGCATCGTGGCCCATTCCTCTTGTAGCGCCAATCGCAGCTGCAGAATCATTGCTGGCGACTGGTGACGTGCTGCTAAGCGTCTCCCGAGAAGGTCCCACACGTGTTCGATTGGGTTTGGGTCCGGGGACCTTGCGGGCCAATCCATGCATTGAATATCTTCACTCTCCAACAGCTCTGCGACAGCCACTGTACGATGAGGTGTAGCATTGTCGTCCATGAAGAGGAACTCAGGACCCACAGCACCTCTAAACAGACGCACGTGAGGCTGGAGAACCTCGGTACAATAGCGGACACCAGTGACTGAACCTCCTTGGAAGATGTAGAAGTCAGTACGGCTACCAAGCATGATACCGCCCCAAACGATAACTCCGCTACCTCCAAACCAGTCCCTTTCGATGATGTTGGAGGTGTGATTGCATGTTTCCTGCTCTCTCCAGATGTGTATACGTCCAGAATTGCTCGCCAGACTAAATCGGCTCTCATCCGTAAAGAGAACTCGACCCCATTGCTGATGTGTCCAGTTCTTGTGTTCCTGGCACCACAGAAACCGCAGTCTCCGATGAGCAGGCGTTAATGGCACACACTGTACTGGTCGTTGTGCAAATAGACCACCTTTGTGCAGCCTCCTGGCCACAGTAAAATGTGATAACGGACGTTCAGTTGTCTTTTGCATGTGCCTTGCAATGTCTCCCGCTGTCTGCGGTCTGTCTCTTCTTGCCTGTGGGACAATATACCAGTCGTACGCCGCCGTGGTTGCTCGTGTACGAGCACTGCTAAACTCTCGGACAGCTGTTCCTGTCGTTTGAAATGCTCTCCAAGCTCATGAAATGATGCTGCGAGCGATCCCGAACTTCTCGGCCACACTAGTCACACTTCGACCTTCTTCCAACTTCCCAATGACGCGACCTCGGGTAATGTCATCCAGATGTCGTTTACTGGATTGCCTGTTGGCCATATCACACGGTGGCAGCAACTCGATGTCGTTCAAACCGATGTACAACGAGCAATAGCTTTCACCGAATTGCTGAGCGTACACCGCTCGTATGCTTTATACTCTTCCGACACTAACCCCCCCCAAGTCATGCTGCATATATGTGCATGTCGTACCGGACCCTAGTCTATCTCCTGTGGTGTTTCGGTCCGTCTCTGCCTGCTCGTTTTGCTGTCTGTTATGCTAATTTTTCCTCTTCGTCCTTAATTTTTGCACACCAGTGTACTTCTAAGAGCTGGTCAGTCGTTTTTATGTCTTCTTGCTATGAATTTTTATTTTATTTTTTAATCTCTTTATGTGTTATTCACCACTATTTAGTAGCAGGTTTTTTTTTTTTGGCTTTGGTGCGGTTGAAGTTTCTTCCGCGGGATATCTGGTCTGCGTATTTAGGTCCCTTTGGAGCTTGTAACCAGAAATTGGTTACAAGTTTTTGATCTTAGGCCCAGAGCCTTCCAGTAGCTTCAATGATTAGAATAATATTTTGTAAATAATTAACCTTGTATTAGCAAAAAGCTGCATTAACTATAATATTATTTCTTATTGTTATGTTGTGTTTACGTTTTTGGTATAAAGAAAATTTTTGTTACTTATTGGTGTGTTCTAAACCAAACTTCTTTGAAAAAATTTTGTGAGTGTCTTGGGCATTTGAATTTCCCTTGATTATCACTAATATGCAAGGTTGTGTTGTTTTGAAATGAATAGGTGTATCTGAATGGATTTCTTGCGCAGATTCCGAAAATGACCTTCAAAATTCCATATCACGTCAAGTTTTTTCACAAATGACGGAAATGTGAACATTAAAAAAAGGTATATGGCAGCGTTTGTAACATGTGAAAATGTTCTCTGGAGGGCGTAATGATTGTTTAAGGAATAGATAAACATAAATATATAGCTGATAATGGAAATGCAACTGTTTTATCTGTATGACGTCATGATTTGCGCCACTCACAAAGGCGGAACATGAGAGAATGTTATCTTGGCACGGCAGTATGACTCATACCTCACGCCACTGCTCCCTTCTTTCTATTGGTCACATGTGGCGCCATTCGGGGCAGATTCTGTTACACTAGTCAGTGCAAAGAAGGGACTGGTCCCGTTCAGTTGTTTCTTTGTGGCGTGTGCAATGGCGTCACGTGGCTGTGTAAATCATCCAGATATATTTTGCTACATATGTGGCTGTTATACGACAGGAAAAAAACGGAGGCAAAATATTACGCCTTTCGTGAAAAATGCTTATTTTCAATACTTCGGCATTAAACTAGCAGATCAGGACAAAGTTTGGTCTCCTCACAATGTGTGCCGTGCATGTGTGGAGGGGTTGAGGAACTGGAAAAGTGGAAAAAGGGCATCAATACCGTTCGGTGTACCCATGGTGTGACGTGAGCCAAAAAATCACAGTTACGACTGCTACTTCTGCACAGTGAATATCGTGGGCCATACCAGAACCAGTAAGGTTAACATTGTGTATCCCAATATCGCATCTGCCATAAGACCAGTGCCCCATAGTGAATCCATCCCTGTGCCATCCCAGTCCAATATCAAGCCCCCAACAGACACATATTCAGACGGTGATACAAGTGATGAGATGTACCGACCGGACAGCATGGAGGATGAAACCCCAGTGCCATTTACCCAGCATGAACTGATGATTTGGTTCGTGATCTGAATTTACCTAAAGATGCAGCAGAGCTTTTAGGATCACGACTTCACGAAAAGAATTTACTATGTTTTAATACGAGATTCTTCTGGTGCAGACACCAAGAAGCAGAATTGGTTCCGTTTTTTGCTGAGGAAGGTGATTTGGTATATTGTCGAGACATTCCGGCAGTCATGAAATACTTCAACATTAATTACAATTCAGGACAGTGGAGGTTGTTCATAGATGCCAGCAAATCCAGTTTAAAAGGTGTTTTATTACACAATACTAACATCCATCTATCCATTCCAGTAGCACATTCTGTGACTTTGAAAGAGACATACGAGAACCTTAAATTACTGCTGGAAAGTGTGCAGTACAAGTTTCATGAATGGTCTTTGTGCGGGGATTTCAAGGCGATTGGAATATTGCTCGGCCAACAAGCAGGCTACACCAAATTTCCTTGCTTTTTGTGTGAATGGGACTCCAGAGCAAGGAGAGAACATTGGGTTCGGCAGCAGTGGCCAGTCAGAAGTACATTCACACCTGGCGAAAAAAACATTGTTTCATTTCCACTGGTTGATCCCTCGAAAATACTGTTGCCACCTTTACACATCAAACTTGGCTTAATGAAGCAATTCGTGACAGCTTTAAGCAGGGACAGTAAATGCTTTCAGTATCTTGGTAGTAAGTTTCCATCAATCACGACTGAAAAAAATTAAAGCAGGCATTTTCATAGGCCCTCAAATACGAAAATTAATGGCAGACAACATATTCGAGGAAACCACGAGTGAGTGTGAATTGCGAGCATGGACCATTCAGAAATGTGGTACACAACTTTTTGGGGAAGACGAAGGCTTAAAATTACACCACTTTAGTCGAGGACATTTATTTACTTTTTATTTATTTTTTTTTTTTTTGAGGTTTAACGACCACCATGAGCAACTCAATGGGCTATAAGCAGTCGCCCGTCCCTAATTTAGGGTCACTGGCTCCAGGGAAGGGAGAGAACCAGTGACGTAAGACAAACACAACATCCATGCCTGACCGGGATTCGAACCCGGACCCCTTACGGACGAATAATCAGAGGCCAGCGCCTTAGACCACTGCGCCACCGGAGCGGCAGTCGAGGACATGCTGGAATCCTATGAACTGCTTGGTTGCAACATGAGTGTCAAAGTTCACTTTCTTCATGCTTATCTAAATTACTTTCCTAAAAATCTTGACGATTTTTCGGAAGAACATGGCGAGCGCTTCCATCGGGATATTAAAGTGATGGAAAAGAGATACCAAGGAAAGCAGACTGTACATATGATGGCCGACTATTGTTGGATATTGAACAGAGACTGTACGGACGCACACCGAAGACAATCCAAGAAGAGGAAGTTTGAAGGGGAGCCCAGTGGCGAATGTTAGGTATGTTTGCTTTTGAATATGTATTTATGTTTATCTATTCCTTAACAATCATTCCGCCCCTCCAGAGAACATTTTCACACGTTACAAACCGTTGCCATATAGCAATGTCATTAAAAAATAACTGTTTTTTAAATTTTCACATTTCCGTCATTTGTGAAAAAACCTGACGTGATACGGAATTTTGAAGGTCATTTTCGGAATCTGCGCAAAAAATCCATTCAGATACACCTATTCATTTGAAAACAACAGGAAAAAGTTAAAAAAATGCTGATCAGTGTTATCCGTGGCTAGGATTTTGACTTTTTGAGTTCAATCTCTCATGCTCCAGCTGTGCAGTAGTAAAAATGCACTGCTTGCTAATGTTTCTTAAATCTTTTGTTTTAAATTCACAATTTTTAAAATATACTCTTTGATCTTTGTTTAAATTTATTATTAATTTTTTATTCAATTTTTCATGTGACAAAATATTTGTTACTCTATTTCTTCACCTCTTCATTGGGTCAGTTCTTACACTTTTTCAGTATTTCTTCTCTTTGGAATTACTTTTTTTTTGGTGTTCATCATACTTCTTTAGAGTTAATTGCTGAGATTTTCTTGATCATCTGTGTGAGGTCGGGTAATGTGTTTTAGTTTGCAGTTTTTTGGTTTGGGAGTCCCTTTTAAATCTGACAAAATTAAAATTTGGTAAATTTTAACACTAAACTTAATTTGTCCTTATAGCAAACTAAAATAGCAGAAACCCACACTTCCATGGTCTCAGGAGATAAATGAGTGATTTTCTTAATGCTTGCTCTCGACAAAGCCGCTGGAGAATCAGTCATTGATCTGCTTCCCTGCATTCTTCTGTTCATTTGTTTGCTCTTGTTTGAAGCTTGTTTAACTCGGACGGTTGGGGTAATTAGAGCTTTTCCTTTGCTCGTTCTTGGGAGTTGTTTGTTTTGTTTTCCTCCAGTTTTTTTTTTTTAAGTTTCTTAGCGTTTTGCATGTTGTAGTAACGTGGTTTGATCTTTCTTTTATGCAGCCTTTGGCGCTTTAGAATTTCAAAGTTTTTATTAATTTTAACTTCCAGTTGCTTTTTTGCTATATATATATATATATATACTGAAGTGCCAGAAAAACTGGTACAGACGAGCTTATGCAAAACACATAGCAACGTCACCTATGTGCATACTCGGTTGCGTCCGCCAGTGCGTATATAAAGCGATAGACATCCTTGCCAGCTGTCAGAGCTGTTTTCGGCATGAGAATGCCAAGTAATAACGATTTAAGCGATTTTCAAAGCGGTGGCATAGTTGGCGCTCGTGAGATGGGCTATATATAGTATTTCAGAGGTAGAAACGAAGTTCGGATTTTCACGGACAACCATTGCAAGGGTGTACCGTGACTACAAGAATTCCGGCAAAACCTCCAACCAAGGATACCAGTGTGGCCGTAAAAAGACATTGGGTGAACATGACCATAGTCGGCTGTCAAGAATCGTTCCACGCGATAGGCGTGCAACACTCTTGCAGGTATCATTGGAATTCAATGCTGGAGCCTCAACAAGCATCAGCGTCCAGACTGTGCAACGTACCCTGCACAATATGGGTTTGGAGAGCCGATGCCCAACTTGGGTCCCCTTGATGGGTGCACGACACAGAGCTATGCGCCTCGCTTGGGCACGGCAACACCGCCACTGGACACTTGATGACTGGAAACAAATAGCCTGGTCTGACGAGTCACATTTCCAACTGTATCGGGCAGATGGAAGGATTCGTGTGTGGCGCAAACCCCATGATGCTATGGACCCCGCCTATCAACAGGGAACTGTACCGGCTGGTGGGCATCCGTAATGGTAAGTGGTGTGTTTAGCTGGACTTCACTGGGACCCTTGGTATGTCTACAAATGTCTGTGACCGGCCAACGCTATGTGCGCATCCTTTCTGACGAGGTACACCCGTTCATGTCCTGCATTCATGCTGATTGGTTGGGCCTGTTCCAACAGCACAATGCACCTCCACACAAGTATTGGGACGCCACATTATGGTCAGAGGAGCATTCATCTGAGTTTGGGGTGTTGCCATTCCTACCCAAGTCCCCAGATCTGAACGTGATAGAACCCTATCGAACACAGGAATCCGAGACCTCGAAATGCACCCGAATTGTGGAACACTCTGCAGGAAGTATGGTGTGCATTGCCTACAGCATATTTCCAAAAGCTAGTGGATTCCATGCCCCATCGTATTTCTGCAGTCCTGCGCTCCCATGGGGGACCTACCAAGTATTAGACTGGTGTACCAGTTTTTCTGGCACTTCAGTGTATATATATTCCATCTAATTTGCACTCTGGATTGCAACTTCAGTTCCTTATACTAAGTTCATAATACAGTACATTGAGTTTAATGTTGGGCACATTAACTGATGGTTTGTGGTCTGGCTAAAAATGGCCAAAAATGTATGCTTGAAAATAAAAAACTCAGAGAAGAATTATTCAATATTAGTTGTGCATATAGTTATGTTATAATATCATATAGTTGTATTGTTTTGATACACAATGAGATGTACAGACTTTATTTATACAGTACTGGACCCACAATCCGGAATCCCGCAATCCAGAAAGATCCAAAATCCGAATTTGTTTTCAAACTATTTTTTTTTCGGGAAATGTTTTTAAAACAGTATAGTTAGACACATATTTTACGGTTTTTAGCATTTTTGTTTATTTATATTCACTGTTTTAACGAAACAACAACATCAAAAATTGCATCCAAATTCTATTCACATGCAAACCACAAATCCCAGATTACCTTGACATTGGAATACCTACTGTAACTAAAAGTGAAATAAATGCTTTAAAGCAAGCCTGTGTAAATAAGATATGTCATAATAATCATCATCTTCATTGTCAACCATTATCAATCCACTGCTGGACAAAGGTTTCTCCAAGCCTCTTCCACAATGGTCTGTCTTGTGCCAGTCTCCTCCATGTTACTCCCGCATAATTTCGAATTTCATCCACCCATCTCCCATGTGGGTCTTCTCCTGTCCCTTGGAATGCAATCTAAAATTTTGGCTGTCCATCAATGGTTTGTCCCTTCTGGCAGTATGACCAGCCCATTGCCATTTCAGGGATTTAACTCTGATTATGTTGTCTTCCATTTTTGTCCTTTTTCGGATCCAATAGTTCCTCTTCTTATCTCTCCTGGTATGTATTGTTCTTTTAATATGGAAGTTTAGCAAGGATTTTATGTATTCTTTCTGAAGAGTGGTGCCAGTGTTAAAAAGTCCTCCTAGTTTCCAGCTGTGAAGGAACTCAGTAAACCATCATGCTTATTTGAAAGGAAGAAAATGAGCTTAAAAAGAGGAGAATCTCCTTCCCACTTATAGCCTGTGTGTCTTTTTGTAGTCAACAGCAAAGACTGGATCCATCTCAAGGAGGGAAAAGGGGGACCCCAGCTATGTTATCTCCTTATCTTTCTTAAATTCCCTGCCTGTGTTGGGGGAGGGGTGCCACACTGCAAAACCTCTTCCTGTTTTCTCCTGTCCAACTTGTTCCTCCTTCCACCATTGAGATGCCTCAAATCAAATTACAGTAACATACATACCTAGCCCCCCCCATCCCACAAGCACCCCCAGTGAACTTGGTCCCTGAACAGGGAAAACAAAAAGATCGTTTGGTCCCAAGCTTTCTGGATTTGGGGTCCCATACTGTAATACTAAAGTGTTTCATGCATGCATTAAACCATTTCCAAGACTGACTGAACAGAGAACATATAGAACAATATTTTTTGCACTGTACTCTTCATATATAATAATTCCTTTACAATGGCGTGCACAGACTCAACCCCCCCCCCTGGCAAATGCACAGGATATTTCTTCAATGCCTAAGCATCTTAGTATATTTGGGGGAATAACTCCTCCTTACAGTTACATTTCAAAGCACAAAAATCACAAAAGGAAATCATGAAAACAAATTTCACACATAGGTAGAAAGGCCATTTCATGTAATATGATGAAAACAACAATGAAGAAAAAAATTTCATGCATAATTTATTATGCATTAAACATTAAGAATAGTAAGAACTTCTGGCTGAAACATCAGCCTTGTTCACACTAGCAGCAAGCACTTACGTGGTTAACATAGTTTCTGTGGCTGTTGCCAGTAGAGATTTCCAACTAATCGAAATAATGAAGAGTATGTCCGAATTACAAGATCTTTTACTGAAGAGAATTTCAATGTTTTCCATGTAGCATAATGAAAAATTGTTTGAGAAGGGCGCAGTCCTTTTGGTGCTGGTCCAGTTTAGAGAGACAGAGATATTTTCAATTGTCAGAAGAGAAAGCGTAGAAGTAGAAAAGCTTTTTCTGACATCCCTTTTATGTTCCATAATTCTGCAGTTGATTGAATGAAAAGTGCTATCAATATAACAGTTTTTGCCTGAGGAAGTAGACACATGGATGAGGAGTAATCCAGGACAGTCTAAAGGATCTCTGTTTTTAGATATTGATTGGATGGCAGTAGGAGAAGGATTAATTGCAAGCCTGTAACCTAAATTTTTGAAAATTTTGACAAGCTTGTAAGTGAAAGAATGATGGAAGAGGATTGAACCAATAAAAGATAGGGGTGGTTTCTGCAGAGGAGATAGGTGGCATACATATTGTTTGGCATCAAACTTTTTGAAAAGTTTGGTGACAATGCTGAGAAACTGATGGTTTGTAGCTTTCTTGGATGATTGCATTCCTTTTGTAATGAGTGGGAGTTATTGCAAATGACATTGGCATGGTGAATGAATTATTTCAGAGTTGCAAGCTTATAACATACCTGCCAACTTTCAGAAACCGAAAATCATAAAAATAATAATCGATATATTCGATGAAATTTTTAATCAATATATCCAATGAAATTACTTATTGTGCATATTGATTAAATGTACTGAACATATCGATTAAAAAACGATGTTACCTAACTGAAGTATCAACTTTTAATTGATATGACTACAGATGTTTGAATTTATCGGTACATTTATTTCGATTATCCATACAGAATTTCTCATTACTATGCTATATCATTATGATCTATAAAGAAATAAAAATTTATTTTTATGGAAGCTTGCATCTAAAGGGAAGAATGTTCCACACCCTTTGACCCCCAAATCCAATAGGATCATATCCCACGCCATCACGGAACAAACTAAAATGTTTTCAAAAACAAACCATTTTCATGCTAGGATTATCTTACGGAGAGACGGATGATGAGACAGTCAAATAAACAAAATAAAAATAAATGAGTGACACTAATTGGTAAATTATGCTCAACTAAAGACGAAGTGAACAAACATTTTGCACGAATCGCATCCAGTTAATTAAAACTTTTAACAAAGGAAGTTAATTTCGTAATTTTTTTCCATGCAGTCAACATTAGATTTGTGCTGGGCACTAGAAATATGATTAGTAATATCATTCCTTCCACCACGCGAAATGCTGAATGAAATTACATGACACGCAGTGCAAAATGCACATTTTTCATTTTTTTGAAGCTTTTGCAATACACGGGAATTCCGCAGAATACGCATCACGGAATGTTTGATAGTACCCCCCTCCTTGATATTGCTACTCATAGCGAATCACTAATACTAAATTTATTGACACTTGAAAAAAACTGCGAGTAAAACTGCTGTAGTAAAACAGTAACAGCTTAAAGAGATGCAATTTGCAGAGGAAAAAAATAGTACCCCAACATATTAATTTCGTTGAATCAAGCCAAGAAATTTTTATGCACATTATCGAGCGACGAACAAAAAAGCACGGTTGAAAAGCGTAGAAAACTTACTGACTAATGGACCAGCAAAATAAATCATTGCTGGAGAAGCACAGGCTTGAATGAACACTGGACTTTTTTTTTTTCCTTCAATTTCCTCTTACAGTAGCATTTTTTTGTTAAGTCAAATTTATTGCCACAGAAGAAGTTACAAAACCATGCATAATGCATTTTTAATTTCACAAAACTGGCAGCTTTTGCTTAATTTTGTCATGTTGTGTATCGATCTGGGCTTAAAAATTCCACAGATTTAAAATCCGCTTGAATTTATTTTTGTTTTCTACGATAACTACGTTCTGAAATAGCATTTCGAACTGGGAGTGCTGGAATGCAAGACACGCCCATGCTGGCCTCCGAGAAGCTGCAACCCCGGGGACGAACAATGCGTTATCTTGAAAGGAGAGGGGGGGAGACCAGCGAGAGAGAGAACGTGATTGTAACCTTACGTTACGCAGCTGATGGGAATTGTCACCAGCATTGTGCCGCTTGCGCAGGGGAAAGTACTCGGATCCATCCAAAAGTCCACGAGTAAGGCAGAAAACTGTGCCACTCGCACTTTCTCTTCACAGCGGAAATAAGGATAATTTTTCTTTTTAATCATCTCATGTTAAAGATTTTTTGAAGTGGAATAAAGATTTTTCTTTTTTTGGCTCTTGAAATGGGAAGGAAAAAATAGTGATTTTTGGTATGAGAATGAAAAATGGGAAGAAATCACTTTCCGATCGGAATATCGGAAAGACGCCCCAAAATTGGAAGCTTTCCGGGTAAATCTGAAGGATTGGCAGCTATGTTATAAGAAAGAGCTGTATTGGAGTAAAATGATTTTTGTGATGGTGGATTTTCTCTAGATAGATGTATAGAATTGGTTATCGATTCTAGTCATTTGTACATCCAATAAATTAATACAGTTCTTGTTTTCATGATTGAAAGTGAAATTAATAGTGGGGAATTTTCTAGAGATAGAAGAGGTCAAATTGTGCAAATCTTTTAAGTCATGAGGCCATGCCAAATTATTTAGATGCCATCCACATAATGAACTGAAGTTTGGGTTGAAAGGGAGAGGGTTTTACAATGCTATTTTCAATGTTCTGCATGAAATTTTCTGCAACAAGAGAGGAAAGAGGTGATCCCATTGGTACACCTTTGATTTGGAAGTAACATTATTTATTATATACTTTCTTAATGTTTAATACGACTATTCTTAATGTTTAATACATAATAAATCATATGCAATTTTTTACTTTATTAGGGCAAATTTCACACAGTCAACTTCACAGTCTAAGTGATTAAGCGATGCAAAAATACCAAAACTTTACCAAATATGATCAATAAAATATAAATTTAAAATATGAAGAGAATTACCTGTATTCTTCACCACCATTTGGAACCCTAAAGAACTTCACAAGGCGCCCAGTGTTTTTTAACACTCCTTCTTCAATGATTTCTGAGAGCTGTTGTAAGTTAATACCTTCTGTGGCAGATATGGGAATGAAGTTTTCAGTAGTCATATCACTTCTGATGGGGGAAAAAGAACATTAAACAAAAGGCAAAATAAATTACATCTTAAAGGGAGTACGATTTGAAAAACAAGATTAAAATTTCACACAATTGGGCATTCAAAAAATAACTGAAATTAGGATCTTTATCACTTCAACTGCATTCCCAGAAGGTGAAAACACCCTTCAACAACATTAGATTTGACATGTAGTCAAAGAAAGGTAACTTGATCACGCTAGTTACGTTAACTAAAACTTTTACAAAAAGTTCGTAAGTTGGAAGCTTTCGACCTTATCTTAGGTCTTCATCACGCCAATGGAGGACTAAAATTGTTGCCAGATTCTACATTTGAATTTTTCCTATTTTTGTTGCCAAAACTTAGAATTGATCTCCAGATCAACGGAATGTAGAGAGGAGATTCGGAGTTGCAAGTCATTGAGTTGAAAATAATTTCTATGCTTTCACGGTAACGGAGGGCAAAACGATTGTCAAACGAAGCAATTCGTTTTGCTTCGTTCCAGTGGGGAACTGCAGATGTGTCTTCCATTGTCAAAATAGACAAGGCAGTGTTGGGATTGCCTTTCGAAACATCTTTTCTGTGTTCTAAAATTCTATGGCTAATGCTCCTGTATGTGCTTCCAATGTATTACCTTTCTTTGTTAATATTGTTACGTGTTTTGCCCATAATCGTCATGACATGTAGTCAAATAAGCTTGACAAATCTACCTGAACGCATCATATGCATTAGATTTGGTTTAACTAACAATGAATTGCTAAACAATTAATTTTGAACACATCCAGATTAGGAAGTACTTGCTCAGTTTCATGACAAGTTAACTGTTAAACACAGCTAATATCATCTTAGCCACAAGCCATTCAGGAAAAGATGAAAAATCACAGGAAATGGAATCCGTCTCCACAGTGCTCATTATACAGGGTGTTTCAAAAAGAATGACCCGATTTCATAAGTAGTATATTTAATAAGGCAAATGTGGGATAGTTACAAAACAAAGAGCCAAGTATGAAGGAAGGTCTAAAGTTTCACTCACCACAATTACAAATGCTAAATGGGCCCTCCACCTGCTGCACGGACAACATCAAGCCGATAGCTAAATTCATCCCAAACGCGTCGGACAGTGTCTTCAGTCACAGAATTTACTGCGGCCGTGATTCTCGCTCGGAGCTTATCCAAGTCAGCGGGTAAAGGGGGAACATAAACACGGTCTTTTATGTATCCCCATAAAAAAAAAGTCACATGGTGTGATGTCTGGAGATCTCAGAGGCCAAGCGTGTAGTGCCAAGTCATGGGGTCCCCTGCGTCCAATCCAACGCTAAGCCAATGCGTCGTTTAGAAACCGACGAACTTGGAGGTTCCAATGTGGTGGTGCGCCGTCCTTCGGCAAAATGTAATCTTCAGAGTCGTCCTGCAGCTGTGGAAGTAGCCAGTCCTTCAGCATTGCAAGATAGGAGTTACCCATAACCGTGTTGTCCAAAGAAAGGGCCATAAACCTTTCTAACAGAAACCGCGCAAAAAAAAAATACAGTTTTGGTGAATCACGTTCATGTTGGAGAGTTTCATGTGGATTCTTAAGTCCCCATATGCGAACATTGTGGCGCGAAACTTTCCCGCTTACATGAAAGGTTGCTTCATTGCTAAAAATCAACCTTTGTATGACGGTGTCGTCCTCCATGTCCTCTAATAGAGTTGCACAAAAATCTTTTCATTGTGTTTTGTCACCTCTACGAAGAGCTTGCACCAGTTGCAATCTGTATGGCTTCAGGAGCAAACGTCGTCGTTTGCTGCTGAAGCCATATAGAAAACACGCCAAACAGTCACATGAGGGATGGCAAGTTTGTGGCTCGCACGATGAGTAGACTTCCGTGGGCTTCGCTGAAATGCCTCGTGAACTCATTGCACATTCATTGCTGAGGTGGTTGGTCGTCCGGGACTCTTTCCCTTACATAAACACCCTGTTTCTTCAAATTGTAGATACCAACACACATGTTTTTGCTCACTGGTTAAGCACTGCTGTAACGCTGTTTAAATGCACGCTGCACCGCAGTGGCGGCTTTTCAGGTGAAGTAGGTGAAGTGCCTCTTCACCTATTTTATTTGAAATAAGATTTTATTTAATAGTTTCGTATAATATATTCTTTTTTTGCCTTTATTGAGTGCCAAAATGCCCAAAATTTTGATTAGATATCACTTCACAATGCGCGTTCAATACGGAAAACAAATCCTTATACGCAAAACAGTTCAAGTGAAGAGCTGAAATGAGAATGCTTGGAAGTCTGCAGTTTTCGTCCGAGTTGTCATGGTAACTGTGACGTCACCCTCCCCTATCTGCCGGGCAAGTGAAGTGTTTTATCATGAGACGTCAAGGCCCTGCACCTGGAGTCGTGACCTTACGAAGAGATCGCAGTGGAACGGGACGGATTGCCAAGGGTTATTTGCAATCCACTAGGGATTTTTCTTGCAGTGTTTTGGTACATACTTTCTGAAAGAGACGTTTTTTCGTGTTTTGCAATTGTTTGTTAAAAAGTTCATTAGTTACTTTAGTTTGGTGTACAGTTTAACTGATAGTGATAGTTTTAGTTTTCAGTATGTATCCTGTGAACAACATTGTCTGTAATTTATTGCCAACTCCGTTCAATCGGTGGAAAGTTGAAAATAAAAGAGACATTTTACTTCAAGGACAACCGACGGATTCACTGATAATTGTCGCCAAGAAAGAAATCAAGAAGAGCGGTAAATCTTACAATATTAATTTTAAAAATTGTTGGTTTACTGAATATAAATGGTTTTGTAGCCCTTCTGTGTTACAAAAATTATTTTGTCGGCCCTGCTTATATTTTAGTAATAAAATTCAGCGTGGAATAAAAACAATTTTCAGATTTCTTAAATATAAAACGGTCACTTTACAAACGTGATGATTCTAGCGAACACCTGAAATGCGAATTAATGCTAAATAATTTTGAAAAGAATCAGAACACCATTGCCGATGCCCTGAGGGAGAATGCTAGGCTTTTGAAAATGCATTTCAACGAAAGCGTTCATTTAAATAGACTTTTCCTGCAGACAATGATTGATGCAGTACTGTATTTGAGTAAACAAGAACTAGCATTCTGTGACCATGACGAAAGCATTGACTCGATAAATCGTAGAAATTCAAGGAATTGAGCTTTCACTGTTGATATCAAGAAGTCCTTTACAAATTCAAAATCAATACGAAACGATAAAAAATGTCTTCACAGGTGACTCAAAAACTATTCAAAACGAATTAATTGAATGTATTTCTGAATATATAAACAATCACGTCAAAAATGAAATAAATGAAGTTCAATGCTTTTATATTCAAGTAGATGGGAGGACATAACCAGACTTCCGAGTGCTATTTAATAATATGATCTGTTGATTCGGAAGGTGTATTCGTTGAGCGATTTTTGGGTCTCCATCGTGTGAGTGAAGATAGAACGTCAGAAGCTTTATACAAAATGCTAGACAAAATTTTGGAACAATTTGATTATCAACACAAGTCAATAGGACAATGTTACGATGGGGCAAGTGTAATGTCTGGACACTTGACTGGACTCCAGAAAAAATTAAGCATAAAGCTTCTCAATCTGTTTTTGTTATTTGCTTAGTACATCGTTTGAACCTTGTATTACAGCAGAGTTTTTCTAAAATTTCTAAGTGTCGAATATTTTTTGCAAGCCTCAGTGTAATTCCTTTGGTTTTTTTTCACCACTCAGCGAAGCGATTGCTTCACTGAGTGGTGAAAAAACAATAATACACTCACATCAACAACTGCAAGAGGCATGCCAACCATAACAGAAACTCGATGGTCCTCCACTTCGAAGTTAGTAAGTGTAATAGTTGAAGATTGGGATAAATTGAAGGAAGTACTTGAATTTCTCACAAATAGTGACAAATCAGAAAAAATCAATTCAACTTGCCCAAGGGTTTTTAAATGATATGAACACTTTTGAATTTACATTTTTGGGAATAGTATTTAATGAAATATTTGGTTCACTGATCTATTCAAAATTTTGCAGAAAAATCACTAGACATATACTGTGTTACTCAAATAAAAAAAAACTTATGAAATTTTGAGCCATAAAAGGAACAACGAGGTATTTGAAACACTGTTTGGAAAAGCTAGCAAAATCACAGAAATAAGCAGATCTAAACAGGAATATGCTGCTCTTACACAAGAAACAATTTTTAAAAATTATAAACAATTGTATTTTGAAATTTTGTACCACATTCTTATGGAATTGGATATAATATTTCAAGACAGTGAGAAACTTAAACTTCAATTTCCCTGTCTTGCTGACACAACCAAATCCGACCAATTTAATTCATGCTTTCCCTCTCACGCTTTTTGAAAATCTACAACATTTTTATGGAAAAATATTTACTAAACACCAGAGCCTTAAAAATGAACTGAGTCTTGTATACGCTGATGAAAAATTAAGGAATATATCGACTCATGAACTTTTTCGAGTGCTTCATGGAGATAAAAGGCATTTTTACAGAAGCTTATAAATTGGTTTCCCGGATTTTAACAATTGCATCTGCAAGTGTTTCAGTGGAAAGAAGCTTTTTTTGCCTTAAAAGAATACAAACTTACTCAAGAAACACTATTTCTCCAGATAAACTTGCTTCTTTGGCAAATATTTCTACTCAGAAAGACATTTTCTTGATGTCACGAAGAAACAGCCATTTTATGACGACATAATCGACAAACTTCCAGCTTTAAAGGGAAGAAGAATTGATCTAATATATAAAAAAATAGGTAAGTTCTCATTAACTGATTTTCATTAAAGACAGTAGATATCTTTTCATATTGCTCTTTTAGCTCTTCACTTATTTTTCCTACCACGAGCCGCCACTGCTGCACCGTAATCACAGACTTGGTCTTGCTAAATTTGAGCACACAAAACGCCTTCTGTTGCCTCAACGCCATCTTCTCACTCATTAAGCGTAGCGGCTGTTTGGACAGCTCGTGCTGCCATCTAGCGGTAGTCATAACAAACTCTGGGCCACGCCCGTAGACATGATACGAGTCGCATTCATCGGTGTTTCGTGGTTGCCAAGATATCCACTTTTCAAATAGAGACATTCTTTATGAAACACCCTGTAATGGCCAAACTGCACACAAATTAAAACTGAGTATTAAAGTGCACCCACCCACCCACCCCCTCCAATTTTTAAGTACTCTCTACTCTTTAATAGGCGACAGTTACAGGTTTGATTCCTTGTTGTCACCCATCCAACTCAAGAGTTTTCCAGGGTTTTCCCTGAAACTCACTAAATAATGCAGGCATGTGTGAAAACACCAAAAGCTGTTCTGAGATACACATAAATAAAACGAATGTGACAAACGCAAAAATCAAAAATTATTATTGCTAATAATAATAATTTTATTATGTGTGTGTGTGTGTTTAAGCAAGTAAAATTAAATGCAAAAACAGCAATACTGAACTATTAAAGTGTTATTTTTAAGTGGGAATTTACTTACTAACATTAAGATTTAATAAAAGTATATATCATTTCCTATTTTTCCCTGCACAGTATCCCATTTATTAAATCAACTTTTAAATTAATTGATAATATTTAGTAGTGACAAATGTACTTACTCTTTCAAGAATGTGGATGGGAAAGGGGGGGGGGTCCTCAACTTGTGCTGTGCCTAGGGCCCCATTCTGTGTGAATCGGGCCCTAATCCCGGCCTGGTGCAGTACATTCTTTCGTCCACTTAGCTTTCAAACAAGCAAAACACATTCCTCCTCCTCAGGGGGAAAAAAAAAAAGAAAGGAAGGAAGGAAAGAAACAAAGAGTCGCGTCATGAACTTTGTTCAGAGGATTCCGGCCGACGTAATCCCGGGCCCGGCACCATGGTTTCTTTCCACTTAGTTTTAAAACTTTAAAACAAGCAAAACAAATTCGTCCTCCTCGGGGGGGGGGGGGGGGGAAGGAAGAAAAGAAACAAAGAGCTGCGTCATGAACTGTGTTCAGAGGCTTCCGGCCGACGTAATCCGGGTTCAGTGCCCTGCATTTCCAAGGTTATCCTTGGTGCATTCTTTCCACTTAGCTTTCAAACAAGCAAAACAAATACCTCCTCGTCGAATGAAAAAAAGAAACGAAACAAAGTGCTGTGTCACAAACTTTGTTCAAAGGCTTCGGGCCGATGAAATCACGCCGGGCTGATGTAATCACACCACAGTGAAAGAAACACGCCGGGCCGATGTAATCACGCCACGGCGAAAGAAACACGCCGGGCCGACATAATCCCAGTCCGCCGCCATGCTTTCTTGCCGCTTAGTTTTTAAACAAGCAAAACAAATTCCTCCTCCTCAGAAAAAAGAAATAAGCAGCTGCGCCACGAACTTTGTTCAGAGGCTTTTACATTGATTAATTACAAAACCAGTAAAACATTCTTAATAACAGCGAAAATCTGAATTTCCGTAATTTTTTTGTTAGTCACTCGTAATTCTGTAATCCTGGGGAAATCCGCAATGGCTGGCATCTCTGGACGCCTATGACACTTTCGTCCGCCAGCGAAAGAGAAGGTTCGTAACGTAAATGTCCAATCACATGTGAACATAACTTTTTTTTTTTTTTTTTGCGTACGATAGTTCAGGGCTCCACCAAATCTCTCAACTGATTTTGCCCCCAGCAAATAAATAAAACAAATAGCAATGGAAAGGTCGGAGGTGAACTAAAACAGCGGAGTGTTCCCCTAAACAAAAACGGTTTTGAGCAAACCGAGACGTTTGAAGTGATGTCACCTGCAGCAATGTCGTTGGCTGAGCAGCAGCAGAAAGATTACGCCTTACAACTGAAATATCGCCACCTACCCAACGAATATTTCTCTCTCTCTTTGCCCCGATTTCTTTTCCAACATATCAACAATATCACAAACTTTTGTCAAAAGTCTGAGATCGCACATGACAAGTTTAGCGGATTTCTGGTTTTTCTAAAAAGTGAATTCAATTCCACTAATTAGCAGAAGAATCACATGCCTGATAATCGTACTAGTTCAACACAACAGTGAAATACATGGAAGCATGTAAGTGCATGTTATAGTGGGATTTAAGTCCAAGTGTTTTGATTTTTGAATGCCATCTCAACAAGCGGATTTTTAATAAAAGACACTACATGAAAAAAAAAACAAAAAAAAAAACAATCTGAGTCTATAAAATCCTTATATCTTACTTTAACAAGATGTCTAACACCCAATACAATGCAGGCAGTAGAGAACAAAAGGAACATATTGAATAAAAACATGATTTAACTAACATCAGTTTTTTATATATGTACAAACAGAGCAAAAATTTTGACATTTTTTTTCTCTGTTGGTACATATACTGTAGAAAACATTACTGCTACCTCTCAATTACAAGGAATTTAATTTTTTTAACCACAAGCAAATAGTGTTTTTGTGTGGAAATCACAGTCCAAGGTTATTCAGACAAAAAAAATCCTCCAAATTACTATTTAAAGGCTTAATATTGCCAGGTTTTAAATACACCCTTAGTAATCACAAACACACCTTTTAATTTCACTTAGTAGTTCTAATTCTGACTATTATATAGCTCTAATTATTGTACTATTCTCTTTTACGTGCGATATTTCAAAGTAACTTGTACAAAAAACTAGCGGATAATGCTTACCTTGGCATTCCTTTCTAGCGACGGGAACATTTCACGCACGTGTTTTCCGGTCCTTTGTTGATGTTATTGTCCTAAAGTCCGTTGTATGAGATGACTGGCTTTACTTCTCACACTTTTCGCTGGGTATACTCATTGGATCTTTGCCTTTCGAGTATAAAGAACGGTAAAAATTGATGTTTGAATCCTAAGGCAAAGATCCAATGAGTATACCCAGCGAAAAGTGTGAGAAGTAAAGCCAGTCATCTCATACAACGGACTTTAGGACAATAACATCAACAAAGGACCGGAAAACATGTGCGTGAAATGTTCCCGTCACTAGAAAGGAATGCCAAGGTAAGCATTATCCGCTAGTTTTTTGTACAAGTTACCTTTTAATTTGTTGTCAGAAAACGAAGGGGGGGGCAAGAATGGATAACAAATTGCAATGGTGATGTAGCACATTGATAATAAAATTGCAGTCAATTCGTAGTCATCCTATGACAGAGTTTTGATGTGTGTGAGTGGTATATCTTATTATGCTCTAACAATTCACTGAATGTTCATGTGTTCCAATAAACACATTAAGAAACACACACAAAAAAAAGTCTTACATTTTTTGTTTGACATATTGCATTACTATGAACATTTCAGAGTGTACAAATGAAAAATGAGTTTTAAATGTGGTTCTAATTTTTTTTTTTTCTAGCAAGTAACAACACTAAATTCTGCCAGCTGTTACAGAATTCCAATTATCCCATGGCTTATCCGCAGGCACACCAAAGGAAGAAAGCATAAGATTCCACTTATTTGCATTCGTTTGATCAGAAATATTAACATACTGAAGACTAATATTTTTACTAATTTTCATTATCAAGTGCTTAAAGGCATATGTCAAAATATAAATAAATAAAGAAATACAAATTAAACAAAATTGTGGGTTTATAAACAAGTGCAATGGGGAAAAAATGAATAAATCTCTCTTTATTATGCCATTATCACACATGTGAGAAAAAAATTGATATGTTTACAATAATTTTAATATCAACTTTTTGAGATATCTGCTTGTTGCAGCTGTGAAATTGTATAATTCATTCTAATTTTACGAAAACTCCATGGCATGCAAAACTGTTGGCAACCCTTTGTTTTTGAAGGTATGTTAACTATAGGAACTGACTTTTCAGAAATTCAATGTGTACTCAAGCTCTGAAATGGGAGACCAATGGGTGCTCAAGTTCTGAATAAGTTAACTGAGTTCTAGAGCTCTGGATAAGTCCTTTTGGCACTGGAACCCATGTCATAAGTCCAATGGGTGCTCCAGCTTTGGACATGGAGTCAAATGGATGCCCAAGTTTTGAAGAAGTTAATTGAATGCTGGAGCTCGGGATAGGTTCTGGTACTGGAGCCCATGGCATGAAGTCTGATGGGTGCTTGAGCCTTGGACATGGAGTCTAAAGGGTGCACAAGATTTGAAGAAGTCAACTGTGTGCCTGAACAGTGGATACGTTTTTTTTTTTGGTACTGAAGGCCATGACATGAAGTCTGATGGTGCTTGTGCTTTGGACATGAAGTCCAATGGGTGCCCAAGATTTGAAGAAGTCAACTGTGTGCTAGAGCTATGGATAAGTGGAGTCTAAAGGGTGCACAAGATTTGAAGAAGTCAACTGTGTGCCTGAACAGTGGATACGTTTTTTTTTGGTACTGAAGGCCATGACATGAAGTCTGATTGTGCTTGTGCTTTGGACATGAAGTCCAATGGGTGCCCAAGATTTGAAGAAGTCAACTGTGTGCTAGAGCTATGGATAAGTTCTTTTGGTACTGAAGCTCATAACAAGAAGTACAATGAGTGCTTGAGCTCATTACATGAATACAAAAGTCAACAGTGGAACATGGAATATAAATCAAGTAAGTATATGATTTAATTAGTGTTTGATTTTTAATGCTTGGAAGGGATATACAATGGCCGTTCCATAAAAACTGAGAGTAAAATCACACAAAATGAAGAAATATAGGTACAGCAAAATTTATGATATTCTTTCTTTTAAAGTATCTTCCCTCAGATGATATGCAACGTTCCCATCATTCAGTCCACTTTTCAAAGCATGTGGCGAAGACATTTTGTGGAAGCTGCTTTAGCGACACCTGTACAGAGCTTAAATGCCAGCATCTGTGTTGAATGTTGCACCACAGAATTTCATTGTTGAAAACAACCAGAAATCGCACAGGATGAGGTCAGGACCGTAGGCAGGCTGTGGCATGATTTCAATACTGCATTTAGTAAGAAACTGTTTAACACGAGCATCCACATGCGGGCGGGCATTATCATGGTGTAGGGTCCACTTGTCCACCAGTTCCGGTCGCTTAATCGGTATGTGTCATCGCAGACGCTTGAAGACTAAAATGTAATACTCAGGATTGACAGTAATTTGTGGAGAAACGGCATGCTGGTAGACTACACCTTTATGATCAAGGAAAATTATCATCATTGCCTTCCCAGCTGATTTGGTTTGGCAGACTTGGTTTTTCAGGAGCAGGCGAGCCTGTGTGTTTCCAGGCACTTGTTGCACCCTTCGTGAGGGGTGGAAATAGTGGACCCATGTTTCATCGGCAGCTATTACTGTGTTTAATAAGTTTGGATCCTTTGCAATCATTTGTTTCCACTGATGACACACCTGAACTCAGGCTAACAATTGTTCTCTTATCAGGTGATGAGGTACCCATCTGGAACACACACAATGCAGCAGCAATATCGTCGTGTAGAATGCGGGAATGCCGACGTTTTTGAAATATTAGTTGTTGACGCCGCTATGTCTTCACATGTCATTCGTCGATCTTCTTGCAGGAATGCCCAGACAGTGTTAACAATAAGCTTCATAACAACTCTTTCAGGTCAACCAGGCCTAGGAGTGAGTTCTGCTGACAAACACCCTTTTTTGAAATCATGGTGTCATCTAAAAATTGTTGATTCACCCAAACATTTATCTTTGTAAGCTGTTTTCATTAAATCATCTATCTGGAACCATTTTACCCAAACGATAGCAAAATTTTATCACACAATGCATTTCACTTCTTAACTCTGAATCACTCACTTCCATAGCTGTATGGCGAAATACAGACGTACCTTAAACAACTGTGAAATAACAAAACCAGAATCGTCTGCCAGAGCTGATAACTGTTGCCATAGATACTTCCTTAATTCAGTTATTCGTCCGTGTGGCTATTTTCCTCCTTTACACTACTGTCAACTCAAAAAACAAAAAGTGCCCTAAGTTTTTATGGAACTGCCTTTGTATTTAGTTTTAATTTTTAGTCTCTTGAAAGATAAATAATTCAATGTGCCACTGTATCCTATTTCTGTGTGCCTTTATGTGAGTGTGTGTATTTGTATCTCTTCCTTTACACTTCTGAATGCATGATTTTAAAACTGGATTTTGGAAGTATTTCATGAGGCAGTTTATGTTTTTCCATGGTAGTTCTGTTCTCAAAACTGTAGGGACCATATAATCTTTCACCTCTCACAGATACAGTTATCCAGAGACTTAAAATACAAGTCTTGTTCACAACATACACATGCATTGTAATACATCGTTTTATAAGGTCAGGTGAGGCATAACATCACAGCCTCTCCTTGACAAATGTCAACCCCGCCTTCTCGTGGTGCATCCTGTTCCCACTAAAGGGCCTCTGACGACTGCCAATAGCGGTATAACTATACCAACGGGATTAGAGGAAATGCTATTCCACACTCACCAACCCGCTTGGCCAGCGTGGTGAGTTATGGCCAGACCCCTCCAAAATGACTCCACAACTTAAATCTTGGCCCTCAGTCTCCGGCAGCTGGAATGTACCTGGCCAAGGCAGCGGCCAGTGCGACATGAAGGCAGAGGGTGCTAAGAATCCCCGGAGGACCGGACTAGGCTGCCATCTGATGCTGACCTTGGCTACGTATAACGGACGCTCCCTATCTTCTGATTCAAGGCTTCTTGAATTGGAAGAGGAACTAAAAAGGATCAAGTGGGACATCGCCGGGCTAAGTGAGGTAAAGAGAAAAGGAGATCTCATTGAACTGAAAAGTGGACATCTCTTCTACTATCGTGGGACAGATACTGGCAGAACTAGTGGTGTTGGATTTATAATAAACAAGAAACTGAAGGATAAAGTTGTAGAAGTTGAAAGTTCCTCTGAAGGAGCTGCACGACTCATTATCCAACTCTCAAGAAGATACCAGGCACAGATAATTCAAACTTACACACCCACCACAAGTCATCCTGAAGAAGAAATTGAAGAATTTTATGAGGAAATTCATCATCTAAATAACAAAGTTAAGCAGCATTTGAAAATAATTATGGGAGATTTCAATGCAAAAATAAGGTAACAGCAACAGAATGAAACTTCAATAGGTAAATTCGGTCACGGCAACAGAAACCAGCATGGAAACACTCTCGAGTTTGCAGAGGCAGAAGGGTTTTTCATCTTGAACTCCTTTTTCAAGAAAAAGCCACACAGGAAATGGACATGGAGACATCCAAATGGAACGACAAGTGAAATTGATTTTATTATGTGTAACAAAAAATTCGTCATAGAAGACTGCAGTGTGCTAAATAAGTTCAACACAGGTAGTGACCATAGATTGGTGAGATGTAAGATGCATCTCAACACTAAACTTGAATGTGGCAAGCTCATTAGACAAACAAAATGTATTGACATAACCAACCTTAAAAAACACCATAATACCTTCAAGTTGGAACTGAAGAACAGATTCTCCGCTTTAGAAGGCCTAACATCGGAAGAAGTGGATATATCTGAAGTTAACAGAAAAGTAACCAAAGCTCTTATGGAAACAGCAACAAAATTAGCTGGGTCTAAGAACAAGTTGCATGTGAACAAATTATCAGGAAAAACCAGAATGTTGATGCAAAAGAAGAAGAGATGAGGACAACTAAAGAAGATGTGACTTCCAAAGTGGAATATATAGAGCTATGCAAGACAGTACGAAAAAGTATCACTGAAGACGTAAGGAAATTCAACTGTGAACTAGTGAGGAAAGCAATTGAAAACAACCAAAGCCTAAAGATAGCAAAGGGACATCTCAGTAAGGGAAGAAAACAGATTATGGCACTGAGAAAAGAAGATGGTTCTGTAACAAGAAATAGAGGCGAAATTTTGACATGAATGAAAGATTTCTACTCCAAATTATATGAAAGGGATGATACATGTACTCCAGACATCATGAAAGGTACCCGAGTTCTTCCAGTCCTCCCAGCAGAAGTTGCACATGCAATCAAGAACATGAAATGGGGAAAAGCTCCAGGAGAAGATGGAATTACTGTAGACATCATACAAGAAGCAAGTGGAGAAATCGAAACAGTACTCGCCCAAATTTTCACTCGATGCCTTAATGAAGGGAAGATTCCTGAGGATTGGAACAACGCTACAATGATCCTGCTACATAAAAAAGGTGACATTGAGGATCTCAGGAACTACAGACCTATCAGCCTCCTATCAGTGGTTTATAAAATCTTCACTAAAGTTCTTTCACACCGCTTGAAGGTAACACTGGACATGGCTCAACCGAGAGAACAAGCTGGATTCAGGAGTGGCTAGAGCACAATAGATCATATCCACGTACTGAGAGAACTAATTGAAAGAGCGAGGGAATATGAACTTCCATTGTGCATGGCTTTTATCGATTATAAAAAAGCCTTTGATTCAGTGAAACCATCAGCAGTTACAATGACTCTGAAATCCTGCGGTATTGAAGATGCATACATTAATATTATTAATAACATCTATGAAAATGCAAGTGCAAAGATTCGGCTGTTTGAGAATACAGCACACATAAAAGTAGGAAAGGGAGCGAGACAAGGTGACACCATATCTCCGAAGCTCTTTAATGCTTCATTGGAGGGTGTCTTTCAGTCGCTGAGCTGGGAAAACAAGGGGATAAAGATTAATGGAGATTATCTAACTCACCTTCGTTTTGCTGATGACGTCATTTTTGCAACTACCCCATCAGAGCTGCAGAATATGATCCAGGAACTTGCTGACAAGAGTAAAGAAGTGGAATTAAAAATGAACTTTCAGAAGACAAAAGTGATGTTCAATGCTTTTTCAAGAAATGAAGATTTATCGATTGATGGAGAAAAGCTGGAGATAACAGACATGTACGTTTATCTTGGACAGCAGATATCAAGTGAGTGTCACATAAATGAAGAAATTAATCGGCGTACAAAACTTGCCTGGAGAGCTTTTGGAAGAAACAGCATAATTTTCAAGAGCAATATGCCATTATGTCTTAAAAGAAAAGTGTTTGATTAATGCATTCTTCCAGTGCTTACATATGGTGCAAAGACGTGGACCTTAACTAAAAGAGACATACAAAGGCTGCAGACAACTCAAAGCAGCATGGAGAGGTGCATGCTTGGTGTAACCAGGAGAGATAAGAAGAGGAACTCGTGGATCAGAAAAATGACAAGAGTGGAAGACATCATGATCAGAGTTAAATCCCTGAAATGGCAATGGGCTGGACATACTGCCAGAAGGACAGACCATCGACGGACAACCGAAATTTTAGATTGGATTCCAAGGGACAGGAAAAGACCCAGAAGAAGACCGCATGGGAGATGGGTGGATGAAATTCGAAAGTATGCAGGAGTGACATGGACGAGACTGGCACAAGACAGACCGTTGTGGAGGAAACTTGGGGAGACCTGCGTCCAGCAGTGGATTGATAATGGTTGGCAACGATGATGATATATACAGTAGTAGTACTGAAAAGAAGGGAAATAGTGTTATCCCACAAAAAATTCAAACAATTTTTTTATTTTTTTATTTTTTTTTTTTGCAGGGGTGGACATGATTTCAATACTGTGTTTTTTCAGTGACTTCATGGGTGTGGTGCACCCACTGATTAATTTTAATGAGTGCCTGGGCCCAGAACGTCAATGAGTTGGCACCTCTATGATGTGAAGAAAAAAGCAACGCACACATTCTCACACATTGCTGAATCACAGAATGTGAATATAAAGCAGTATTCTGATTAAAAAGAAATAATTAAAACTCATAAACTTACTCATCCAATAAATCAATTTTGTTTCCTACTTCCAAAATGGAGTCCATCAAAGAATCAGGCAAGGACATACTCTTTAAAGTATCTAAAACAACATTCTTCTGTGTTTCGGAATCTGGATGACTAACATCCCGAACATGAACAATAATATCCTAGAATATAACAAAAATGGAAAAGAAACAATGTATGCTCTCACTGATGTCTAAAACTCAGTATGGAAAACAAAATGTCACTTTTACATTACACAAAATCTACTTTAAATCAACAGGAAACATATGTTCATTAAGCATTTAGTGTTATTTCATTTATTATTATTTTTTCTAGACTAGAATGCTGCCCAAATACTGGAGATAGAATTATGTTAGCTAAAATCAGAATGTGAAGTGGCAAAGTCAGTTAAGACGAAAAAAAAAAAAAATGTTGAGTAATGAGGGTGACTACAGAATCATTGCAAGAACATTTTAAATGATCACTTTAAGAAATATGCCTACTAGCCCTAAAAGAACAACTTGGGTTATAAGTTCATCACTCAGTCTGGTTGATAAGTTTGAACCACAGATCACCATTACATCAACAATCGTAAGTTGGAACCATGGACCATCCACAAATAACTGGCAAAATAAGAAACCCTCTTCCCTCAGAAAGTAGGATTTAGACTCTAGATGACCAGATCTTTGAGAATGTGAATGATACAAATAAGCAACAAAGAGTATTTAAAAACCAGTAGAAATTAGGGGCGGGGGTATTGCTTAGGAATTACTGTCCAACTTCTATAAAGCCACAAGCATAAGATGATGTAAATATAAAAAAGTAATAAAATGCTTAATTTTTTAAATCATAAAATTAATATTATTGCTTAATTTTTTAAATCTTTAAGTTTCTTTACTTAATACCAAAACAGCTGAAATTTTAAAATTACAAACTTACATTTAATGAAATCATTGTGGATGATTAAACTTCATTAAAGGTTGTTGCATGTTCATTTTGGTGCTTGTCATTGACAGTCAGAGTAACTGTGCAAAAGTAGAATCATTCATATTGATTGTTTTTGTGTTCTGAATGTATGAATTTCTTGTTAGAAAATGCCTTCTAACATGCACAGTCGCATCAGGATAATATGACCACCCCTGGAATCACAGTGTACCCGCCCAGGCATGTCACAGAGTGTACATGACAAGGTCAACCACATGGAGATATAAGTGCCCGGCCAGGACATATGAGCCATAGTATATCATGTGAGCACAATGGGCAGAGGTAGTGATTTGACGGACGTTAAAAAAGGAATGATCATCAGCTACCGCACCAAGCATGGAAGCATCTCAGAAACAGCAGACTTTGTGGGCTGTTTGCGAGGTGCGGTAGTAAGGGTGTACCAAGAATGGACCGCTGGCACACCGAGTACCTCCCAATGTCATAACTGTGCAGTCCCAAAGGCCATCAACCCCAGAGGAGAATGTCATCTCCATCAACTGGTAAAGGGCAATCAATGAGCAACAGTGCAGCAAATGTCCACGTAAATTAATGCTGGGGCACCCAGTTACTTGTCCCTGATAACAGTACAGCAAATCCTGTTATGCGCAAGTCCCCGAAGTTAACATTGCACCAAGGCGCCCATATTAACCTAGGTCCATCAGCAACGACGCCTGCAGTTCACGAGACTACCATCATTGGACAGTGGAAGAGTGGGTAACGGTTGCCTCTGGCGATGAATCGAGGTTTCTACTCTACAGAAATGGCAGGCGGTGGCAGATATGACGTCAGACACATGAGAACCAACACTCGGACAAGCTTGTCAGTCAAGTGCAAGCCGGCGGTGGCAGTGTGCATGTCTGGGGGATGTTTTCCAGATATGATTTGGGACCACTGGTACCACGACTGGATGGGTCCCTGAATGCCAATGGCAACCTGCCCCTCCTTGCTGACCATATGCATTCCTTCATGTTGGACATGGTGGTGATGGTGTCTAATAGAACAATGCGCCCTGCCACATCACTAAGGGATGCGTGATTGGTTCCAGGAACACAGCAGCTATGTCTCCATTCTCCCTTGGCCGGCGAAATCACCTGATCTCAATCTCATTTAGCACTTGTCGGTCTATTTGGATCAACAGGTTCAACATGCCGACCCATAACCACATCATTTCTGGGACCTCTGTGCTCTTTTGCAGTACGAATGGCCTGTGGGCTTCAGGCAACCTTCCAGAGCCTCATTGCATCCATGCCACGCCATCTCGCCGCTGTCATCTGGGCCAAGGGTGGTTATTCTCATAATTAGGTAGGTGGTCATATTATTCTGATACAACCGGGTATGTACTCCCAAACACTGAAATAACTTTTAATCCCAAACTTCTTATTTTTGGGTATTTCTCGGTGAAAAAGAGTTTAAACAATCCTGCTGTAGTCTCTGACCGAGCTCTAATAAATTCATCTGCTCAAAGTCCACATAATTCCATTTGATTAATGTGGTTTGTGCTTTCAATGCCAACATTCAACGGATTGCTGAACAGATGTGTATTCTTGGTTTGAGATCATCGAATTATTTATAAGCCACCAAAGTTCTTAATAAGAGAATCTGGCTGAGGAACAAATACTTTAAAATCTATAGTTTCACCATACACAAGCATCATCATTTCAGCAAAAAGCTCCTTGCAGGATTTGAAGCGAGTCAAATCTTTTCTATCTAGATTTGAACTTAACAGTGGTAGCTTGTTATAAAAACCAGCTATATGACTGTAAAGATTATAGATATTTTAATCTTTCTTTCCCTTTGCCAAGAGATATTTAGCACATCCAATGATTAATGATATCAGTTAGGAAAGCTAATGAGCTAAGAAAAACAGCATCAATAAGACGTTAGTTAGATCAATATCACACATTTTATTTATTATAAAAAAAACAAATTCTTTTCAAAGTTGTAAAAACCTTACTAAACATTTTTCAGCACTCAACCAATGGATTTGATCGTGCAGAAGCAAGTCAAGTTCATCTAAAAATGTTTTGAATTCTGTATGCATAGGAGCATGGTTCACTGATTAAATTCATTATTTTCACCAATTTACAGCCCATGAGAAGACCAACATAATGCTTGATGGTGTACAATGCAATGTAACATTTCAAATTTGATTCCATCTCTTTTCAATCAGAACCTGAAATTTGGCTAATTCTTCATTTATGAGCCACAAAATTTCTTTGAACAGGTCACATGTGGCCTGGGGACAGCCAGTCAAACAGCAGTGGCTTAGAACATTAATTTCAGGTGATAAAAGCATTAGGCACTACAAGGCACTATACAAGTTATCTAGCTAGACCAGATATTTCTATTTGATTGCAATTATTCGTATTGAAACATTTCTTACCTGCCCCTACTTGCATAATTTGCATTTCCACTTCAGTCTCTTTTCAGATTGTGAAATAGCAGCACACCAAAACAATGTATGCTTGTGAAATCACGGATCTGACGAGGCTGGCGCATCACTCCAGTTTCACATTAAAGAGCACAGACCAAATGCTATTCATGAACAGGTACTTGCTATGCATGTATGGTGATACAGAAAAAGAAATCAAAAATGATCCTCATCCAGAAAAGTCTGTGAAGGTTACTACCACGAAATGAGCATAAAAACTTAAGACCTCTGCAATGGAAAACATGTATTTGAAGGTGCAATATACACTGTATGATCAAAGATATTTCAACCTCCTGGATTTGCCCATATATGTTACAGCCATGGCCCATACAGGTATAAAAAGACAAATATGGTCTCACAAGCATCACAGACAAATGTGAATATAGTACAGGGTGTTTCACTCGCTACTTTACCCGGCATTTTTGCAATAACTGGAAAAGGAATCAAGATATCGTAACGAAATTTGAACTGGACTTACCTTAGGCTGTGAGAAAGCAAGCGGAAGCAACGTGTAGTTGCGCCACCATAGTGGGCATGGTCAGAGAGAAGTGAAGGTGCTAGTGTATCACAAATTCTCATCGCCTACCGGATGAGCGGACGTCTGTCAGTTTACTGAGTCTGCCAACACAGTATGGTCGTTGTTTTGCTGTTCGTGGAAAAGTACAGTTGTGTGTGTGTTGTCGGAGAACAGAAAACATTGAAATGAACCGGTATACTCTAGAGGAGCGAGTGTATATTGTGCGGACGTACTGGCAAACTAAATCGTTGACGTGGTGTCAAAAAGAATTTGTTAATAAGTTTGGAAGTTGGGAACCACCAAAGCCCTGCATTTTGGCCATGTCACAGAAATTGGAAACAACAGGAAGTTTGTGTGACACGCACAGAGGAGGTCGACGACAAATGCCAGAAGAAACGGTCCAGAATGTGAGGCAGCTGCTATTGCTGTCTCCCAAAAAGTCCCTACGACGTCTGTCCCAGGAAACCGGCTTATCCACAAGCACTTGTTACAGAGCTGCGAAAAAGGTAACCTTCACCCATATCATGTAAGCATTGTTCACGCATTGAAAATGCCAGACCATGTGAAAAGAGTCACATATTATCAGTGGTTTCACACATTCCTGCAGCAAAATCCTGGCATACTGGATTACTGTTGGTTCACAGATGAGGCCTGGTTTCATCTTTCTGGATATGTCAATACCCAAAATTCCGTTTTGGGGCAACTGACAATTCCCACACGACACACGAAGAACCCCTACATCCAGCAAAGATCAATGTTTGGTGTGCAATGTCACAGCGGCGCATTATTGGGTCGATCTTTGAAACAACTATTTCGACAGCAGCTTACATGGAAATTATCCATTGGATATTTCCAGCAGGATGGAGCAACACATCATACTTCCCGTGCAGCCGGCATGGCCGAAATTGAGTCATTTTTTGAGAACAGAGTCATTTCGGAGGGACTTTGGCCTCCGCTGTTGCCAGATTTGACGCTGCTCGATTACTTTCTTTGGGGCTATATGAAAGGAAGAGTTTACAGCAATAATCCACGATCCATCGCTGCATTGAAATCCAACATCATTCAAGAAATTCAGGTAATTCCTGGGGAAATGCTGACCTGAACCTTCCAAAATATCGAGCATTGTGTTCAGCTCTGCCTGGACGCAAATGGTGACCATTTCCAACACATGTTATAATGCCATGTCCTTTTTTTGCAGCCTAAGGTAAGTCCAGTTCAAATTTCGTTATGATATCTTCATTCCTCTTCCAGTTATTGCAAAAATGCCGGGTAAAGAAGTGAGTGAAACACCTTGTAGAATGAGTTGCAGGAAGAGCTGAGTGACTTTCAACATGTCATAGTCATTGGATGTCACCTGAGCAACATGTCACTTTGGGGAATTTCTACCCTGCTGTAGCTGTCCCAACCAACTTAAGCAATGCCACTGTGAAATGGAAACACCTAAGAGTAAAAACAGAGCAATCATGAACTGGTAGGCCACATAAAAAAAAATTGCAGGACTGCTGAGTGCTGAAGCGGGTGGTGCAACAAAATAGCCTGTCTTTGGTTACAACACTCACCAACAAGTACCAAAATGCCTCTGGAAACAATGCCAGCACCATAATGGTTTGACAAGAGCTTAAGGGAATGGGTTTTCATGACCAAGTAGATGCATACAAGTCTGCTTGGTCATGAAAACCCATTCCCATCCAATGGATATCTCCATTAGCAAATACTTCATCCACAGCTTCTGTGAAGTGAAGACAGGCATTATTGTCCATAAAAATCAAATAGAAGCTGGAAGCCTTGCCATCTGCTTAATTCTCCTGTCACTGAATCATAATTTCAGATAAAAATAAACTGATTTCAAGTGAAATTCTTAAGCTGTAACCTATCCACTCCAGCATGTGTATTTTCTAATTGAAATAAACTGATTTTAAAGGATTTGCAGCAAAATAAAACTGTCATCTTTACATCATTGAAAAGTCATGTTTTTTTATTTTTTCTTTGACTGGAAATAATTTTATCGTGGGAAATATTTTTTTACATTTTTTTCAAAATAATTTTTTTTCAGTGATTTATGCTCAAAGCAAAGCAACTTTATTTAAGTACCATAAGATCTAAAATGTAATTCATTTTCATAAAACATGCAAGAGAAAACAAAGTAAAAAAAAAAAAAAGAATAAAAATATAGCATTTTCCCTCCCTATATTTCCTGTGTCCTGATATTTAATTCCATATGCAATGTCACATTTTACCAAATTTTAAATAACTATAATACATTAAATGAATCTTATTTCATAGCATAGATGTAATATAGTCAAAGATAAGTTCATAATCTGTGTAGGAATTCTTGCCAAATGGAAACTTTGCCATCACATTGTAGGTGATCTTACTAATTGTCAGCTGTAATTTATTGCACTGGGCAGCAACAGTGCAGGAAGTAAATCTAGTTTTTATTAGGGCTAGGGATATTTTGCTCTGTGAGGCATTCAAATTTTTCTTTATAGGGGACGCCCAGCAAATCTTTCGTTTTAGTGAGAGAGAGGAAGAATCCTCCAAACAGCCATGGCTATTGCCTCCACATAAACTTTCTCCCTGGGGCTTGCATTGCCTTCATCACAGCAATGCAAGCCACAGGGAGAAAGTTTATGTGGAGGCAATAACCATGCTGCATTTGGTAGATGAGAAAGGATATTTCATAGCAGAGAGAAAGTGGCATAGGGAACTGATGGAGGAACTCAACAGAAGAAAAAGTCTATTTAAGTCCATTACGTCTCGATCCTGGAATGTGAATAAAGTAGAATAAAACAACAAATAACAGAATTGTTAACACAACAATCAGACATCTCTGAATTACTTGCATTTACTGTTCATCGTGTAACATCAATCACATCAGAAAACTTGAAAATTACATTGCCATGGAGAGGAAATCAAACCCACATCTCCCAAATCCATTTGGGCATTCTATCCATTACACCACCCTGGGCGATCAAGTTCCAAACATCTGAGTATCAAGAATCAGAACATTCGCCAATTTTCACCAGTCAAAGCAAATTCCGCTTCCTCATAGCATAACAATTACTAGTAATAGAGGTAACAACTTACCTCCAACTTAACATATATGGCACATTATGAGCTTGGCAGACACATGCTCCTACTCCACGAGAGGCCCAACAGACGTAGTAGCTATTTGTTAGTTAAAATGAAATATTTACAAGCTAAAACACTACTGATGATATTAATTTACAATACCTAATTAAATCATATTTACATACCTTAAATAATTAAACTTCTAAAATTCCCTGAATTTCCTAAGGTTTGTAAAATATAGAGTGTCCGAGAATTATTGGACACATTACAAAATTATGTACAAAAAAAACTATGAGCATTGTCTGTTTTTCTATGTCACGTATTACTAACACGGTTTCTAAATTTTTGTTTTGTAGAACTGTTATTCCCAGAATCCGATAGATGGCGCTAGGCGTGGCCTAATGAGGAATGTATGAGAAATGTGCAATCAGTAGTCATGTGATCCATACAGCAGAAGGCGATGTGTGTGTTATGGCTTGCGGAATTAAAGTTTGTCTAAAAGACGATACTGTTTAGAGAGTATGGTGGTAATCTTCCATCAACGAATTCAATTAAGTGGTGGAAAACAGTTTAAAGAAACTGGCAATGTGGAACATCGTGGAGGAGTCGGTAGGCCTAGCGTCAGCGGTGAGACGGTTGACCAAGTTAATGAAAGTTTCCGACGAAGCCCAAGGAAATCCGTTCGTAAAGCAAGCAGAGAACTGTGCATTCTGAAATCGACAGTTCACAATATCTTGCACAAGAAATTAAAGTTTCATGCTTATAAAATTCAAATAGTGCAAAAGATGCATGTAAATTATCACACTCTGCGATACGATTTCGCTGTGGATATGCTGAATCGAGTGGAAAACAAACTTTCTCAGTGCTGTAATTTTTAGTGATGAATCCACATTTCATGTATCAGGTATTGTGAATCGTCACAACTGTAGGATATAGGGCAGTGAACCGCTCGCTTCATGCTGCTATTGAACTGGAACGTGATTCTCGAAAAGTTAATGTGTGGTGCGCCCTATCAGAAAGAAAAGTAAGTGATTGGTCCTTTCTCCTTCTGCGAAAAAGCCATAAATGGTGACATTTACTTGGATATGCTAGAAAATTTCGCTATACTCCAGATAAAAAGATATGACGTCGTTTTCCTACAAGATGGCGCACCTCTGCATTGGTCAACATGTGTACGTAAGTGCCTAAACGTGCATTTTCCCCAACAAATGGATTGGACGTGGTGGTCCCATTCTGTGGCCTCCTCGCTCTCCAGATCTAACTCCATTGGATTATTTCATGTGGAATTATGTGAAGGATCATGTCTATCAGATGCCTTGTACTGATTTGCAGGAACTGAAGCAGCGTATCACAGCTGCTATTAATTCCATAGCTCCTCAGATGCTTGCCAATACATGGCATGAAATCAAGTATCGCGTGGATGTACTACGAGCAACCATGGGATTGCACATCAAAATTTATTAACTTGTGTAGTTACACTGTAAGTTAGTACAGTCAGTTTCTTTCTATCTGTTTAATGTTTTGTTTTATATAATTTTGTAATGTGTCCAATAATTTTCAGACACCTTGTATAATTTAATTAGGTATTGTAAATTAGTATTATTAAGAGTGTTTTAGCTTGTAAATATTTCATTTTAACTAACAAATAGCTACTTATGTTAGGCCTCTCTCGGGATGGGAGCACGTGTTTGCCGAGCTCAAAACGAACCATATATGTTAAGTTGGAGGTAAGTTGTTACCTCTATTACTAGTAATCATTCTAAATGCACGTTGAAACATGAAGTTATTAGTTTTGATAAGTTTCATGGCATGTATTTACTTTGTAGCATAGTTAAATAAATCATTAGTCTCTCGGGTAAATTATGTGGAAGAAATATTCTTCATTAACATAGTAATCAGAGATGTCAGATTGCTGTGTTAATAAATAATTCTGACTTATTTCCACATATTATGAGAAGGATATTTCTCCCGCAGAATTTAACAAATAACAGTTTGATGGCATTCACTCTACAGGATTCCTGGAGGATTAATATTGTATCTACATATATCATCATCTTTGATTCCAATATAATTTAAATCAAGTAAGAAGCAGCAGCAATCTTTGTTAAATTATTTCAGCAACTGTCACAAGTTAAAGGCAGAAAATTGAAAATGCAGAAAACATGCTGAAAAATGGGACAAAGAAGCTGAATCTGATGATATAACAATAGAAATCCAAAATGTTTACCAATGAATCTGAGAAGACAATATATTACATCATTTGACTATATTTTTGTTCTCACATTGAAGTCAAGTTTTATACAAAACCCATTTTTTTAATTACCAAAGTCTTACAAAACACTTGTACCATGACCAATAACAGCAAAGAAGTTATCAATTGAATTTTTTATTACACTCATTGTCATAAAAATCTGCACACCAAGAAAAAACTGTACAATTAACGTGAAACTCAGGGAATAGCTACAGGGAGGGCAGACATGCAAATGATTAAAATGTCGTGCGATTCCGCATGCCCACGCATTCAAGTCTGGTGCTGCAATCACAATCCTTGGGGCTTATAAAGCGCCATGCAGAGGACTCCACATTCATGCCAAAGGGCACAGTAAGAGTCAGATGAGATCCCTGAGCAATAGACATGCCAAGGAGCCACCGTAGATGTGCATACGGGCAACTGACTGAGTTTGAACGAGGCTGTATCATTGGGATAAGACAGGCAGGGTGGCTGGCATGCTGAATCGGATGTCATTTGGGCCGGTTGGACAGTACAGTGTGATCATGTTGGGAGCAATAGACACTGGAAGGCACCCAGACACTGCGGACTGGCTCTGGATGACCCAGACACACCACCGACCCAGACACACCACCAGCAGAGAGGACCATGGGGTTGTGAGAGCGGCACGCACAGATGCAACAACATCCTTGTTCAATACCCAGAGACATGTGTCGGCTGTACAAGGGACTCCTGTGTCCACCAGAATCATTTCCAGATGCCTGGCGGAGGAGAGTCTGCACTCTCGACCGCCCTTACATTTCCTGCCATTAACACTTGACCATAGTTGGCGTCGATTGCAGTGGTGTCAGTAGCGAGCAATGTAGAATGCTACGGACTGGTGATGTATAGTGTTCAGCAACGAATCCCGTTTCTGTATGGGAACGGACGATTATCATATCAGAGTGTGGAGGACCGCAGGTGAACGTTACAATCCCAACCTCACTGTACAGCGGCACACATCCCAAACTGCTGGCATGATGGTTTGGGGTGCCATTGCGTATGACAGCCGGACTTCCCTCACAGTGGTCCGAGGGACATTGAGAGCCCAGCGCTACGTACAGGAGATCCTGTGGCACCATGTGCTGCCTTTCCTGGTGGGGAGGCCTGGAGCTATTTCCCAACAAGATAATGCCTGTCCGCACACGGCTCGGGTTTCCCAGGACTGTCCACGTCATGCTTAGACTCTTCCGTGGCCAGCCAGATCACCTGATCTCTTGCATATCGAGCACATGTGGGACCAGATAGGACGCCAGCTTTCTCCATGTCCCAGTGCTCGTGATTTAGAGTGTCAGTTGCAAGAAGTGTGGGCCAATCTGTTCCAGGATAACATACGGCATCTCTTTGACTCCATGCTGGACCATACCACCGCATGTATCCAAGCATGAGGCGGTCCGATGCGGTACTAACGCTGACCGGAATGTGTACCGTATGTCCGCGGCAAATCATCCTGCTGCTGTTATATTGTAATCACTTCTGTCCTCGGTATGTACCATCTCACTACTAAAATCTCATTTCAATCAGAGGCCTCCTTGGTGCACAGATTTTTATGACAATGAGTGTGATTAAAAAAGATGCACCCCCACCCTCTCCACACAGTTTCTGGGAGTATCTCTGCTGGAGATTAAGGAAGTGAAACAGTAAAAGAGAAGGCATCAATAAAAACTGAAAATATTTGTGAAAAAACAGTAGAGTTACCAGCTGTGCAGTTGTAATAGGAGCATGCACTTACAGCAAGAGCCACATCCTCAAGGGTAGACCTGAAAGCTGCAATAAGGTCTGCTGGAACATCTGAGATAAATCCAACTGTATCAACATATAAGACTTTCTGAGATGAAGGAAGAAATCCGGCATGCAGAGTGACATCTAATGTGGCAAACAATTTATTTTCTGGTTTTAGTCGACCATCTTGTGTAAGTGCTTTTATGAGTGTAGTCTTTCCTGCATTAAAAAAATGAAAACTTAGTTATTATGTATGAATTTAAATATGCATATCAAACTAAAAATGGAGATTTTCTGCATGCAACCTGTTACACATTTTACACAAAACAAGTTTACTAGGTAATAATTATATACGCACACACATTTTTTTTTATTCTGATATCGATTTTCCTGCAGATAAACTTAATAAACTCATATCACTCAGTTATGAATACAAGTATGAAAAGGCAGACTAGAGAACTAAACTGACTATACACGTAATGTATAATTTAGACCAAGATCACAGACCAAGGTGAAATTTTACCATGTTGCATTGCAATTATATGCAGTTGCAATACAATTTAAGATTTACCGTAATTTTCATCGTATAATCCGAGGATTATCTGCGAAAAAAAGTTTTAAATATAGGTTCTGCGGATCATATGCCAATGCGGATAATACACCGATCTAAAAAAAAATTAAAAAATTACGACCCTCTGATTTTTTAAAAATCTGCAGCGTAATTGTGCAGGGGAGAGGGTATAATTGGAAAAGGAACTCCCTTGGAAGAATTTTCCTCAGTTCAGAAGTTTTTACGGAGCGGGAAGGTCGTAACGAAAAATCGGGAAAGTTGTGAGGAGGGACGGCAGGCGTCATTTTGTTATCGTTGAGGACAGCTCTGACTGTCGTGCCATCTCTGTTTTTGCCAAAAAGCCAAAGGAGTACGCACAGCACTTGCTGCACGAACCTGTGCATTCCTCTTTTCGGATCTCGCGTGCGCTGCCTTGTGTTTATAGTTAGCTTTCGCCGTTTTGACCATTTTGACGAATGTCGTTGCTGCCCAGCAGAAAAGTTGTGCATTATTTAAAGAGGATCTTCTTATTGTAGCAAAAATCTTATTCACTCCCCAACTTATTGTATCGAATGGTATACAGCAGAGTAGCAGAATGTAGACGTACACGTGTACGCCATACGCGGATAGTTTCCAAATTACCAGCAAGTTTTGCAGATAGTTTTTGCTTGTAGATTAAAAAAATAAAATGTTATTTACAGCAATTAAAACACTTACTCAAGTTAATCATTGACACCGATGTGCTCTATTTTCACTGTTGTCCAAGTAGCCACTCTTTCAGAAAACTTGAAAATTAAATTGCCCTGGAGCGGGAATCGAACCCGCACCTCCCGATTACCGGTCGAGCATGATATCCGTTACACCACCCAGGACAAGGAAGTTTGTATCATGTTCTATGAAGCACTTATTCAAGGCTTTACTCAGATTAACATACTTAATTCTATTTGAACTTTCACTTATTTTTCACATCTAAGTGCTTCTGTTTTTACAGACGTTTCTGGCTTCTAGATTTTATCAATGCCTATTATCAATGTATAGGAACTGTATTAAAAGTTTTGTTTACATAGAAAGAATTAAAATTTTATTGCCAAGTTCCTCTTGCAGTTGCTAGTTATTAAATTAAAATAATTTCCTTACGTATTTTGTAAGTGTATTTTTGAATTAAGTTGTTGAAAATGCTATTTATATTTTTTAAGGTTCATTAATGGAACTTCATAGTCCAATATTTTAATATTTTGCCCTAAATGTCCATTTTGCACACATTGCAGCACATGCAGTTGTAATGTACTTATTTTGTCCTCACTGAAATCTGTAATGTTCTAATAATTATTTATTGTTTTATTAATTTTTCCTTAAATTATCTTATTCTGCTGTTATAGTGTATCTGATTTGCGGGTTTGCAGCAAGTTTTCCGTTTTAATGGTTGTGTACGCAGATACATTTTATTTTTATACAACTCTGGTATACAGTAAAATGATAAAAAAAAATCTCAATAGGGTTTTTAGAAGCGGAGATACAGCTGCAAACAGAAGTACACAAACACCACGTAGTGGTGTTTGTGTACTTCAAAAAGATTTTAATTTTTTAAATCGGACATTTAGAAGTACAGCTATTGAGAAAAATAGATTAAATATTTGCGCTCCTAGCGGCAAAATTGTGATTATTTGGGAAGAAAATATACACAAGGAGTTTTCATAGTTAGTAGTATCTGATCAAAAAATAATATATTTCAATCCAGTTTTTAGTTCCGCAGATATTGCTGTAAAGTTGTGCATTATTTAAAGGGGATCTTCTCATTGTAGCAAAAATCTTATTCACTCCCCATCTTTATTGTAGCAAATGGTATACAGTAAAATAATAATAAAAATTTCTGAATAGGGTTTTTGGAAGCAGAGATACAGCTGCAAACAGAAGAACACAAACACCACACCTAGTGGGAGAACTATGAACTACAAACCTCCTCAAAAACAAACCTAAAATTTTCCATAAGGTAAATGGTATCAGTTGTTAAAATATTTTTTAAATCAGACATTTAGAAGTACAGCTACTGAGAAAAATAGATTAAATATTTGTGCCCCTAGTGGCAAAATTGTGTATTATTCGGGAAGAATATATACACAAAGAGTTTTCATAGTTAGTAGTATCTGATCAAAAAAGAATATATTTTAGTCGGGTTTTTAGTTCTGCAGATATTGCTGTAAACGGAAACGTGAACTTACGCCCTCTAGTGGTGCACTGTTGCATTAAGAAAAATCAGTAATTGCATGAAACAGTTCGCACAGAAAATGCTCTCCAACAAAGAAACAATTTTTTTAAATCTGACTCATAGAAACAGAGATATTGACAAATATAAGATATGCATCTACGTCCCCTGTTGGAAAACTATGCACTATTTTAAGCAGGAGGTATTCTTAAAAGGTTATACGAGGTGAACAGTATCGGTTCATGAAAGAAGTTTTTCAATTGAATTTCCAGAAGCTGAGATTTTGTTGCAAATACATCAGAAGCAGAAATAAACACTCACACCCCCTGGTGGCCAAACTGTTCTTTACTAAAAATTATATGCAAAACAAATTTTCCATCAGGAGTTGTATCCGACGCAGGAAGAATTTTTCAAATTGAACTTTTAGAAGTGGGGAAATCGGGAAAACCGTGATTTACCGTTATGCCCCTTAGCGGAAAATCTATGCATTACTTGAAAATGCAACTTGCAACTGCCTAAAATAGTATTTCACATAAATGGCAACGAAAAGAAAATTATTTTTTTCAATTGGATACTTAGAAGCAAATAAATATACGAAAAAAAGTGTATTTTGAATTTCATAGGATCTGCATTTCCGCCTTCTAGCGGCGAAGTTGTGAATCGGAAAAAAAATGAAATTAAAGTATCAACATTCGCATATTTCAAGTTTCCCAATACAAAAAGAATTTTACAAATCGAAGTAATAGTTGCAGAGATATAGTGTCCCTGACTAGACAGGCAAAGTGATAATTTGCACACAATGCACAATCTTTTTTTTTTTTTTTACAAAAGAAGTACTAAATGCAGCTTCAGTACTGCTAACAGATAAGAAAGCCAACAGCCTCCGCATTTTGCAGGAGGTGGGGAGGGAAATTTGTTAGACATAAGTTATATCAGTAGAAAAGTCCAACTACAAAACATCGCACAGGGACAAAAAGGTAGGAATGGATAAAATTCCAGGACATGTAACAAAATTCTAGGACATTTTCAGGACTACATGGAATTCCACGACTTTTTCAGGATTTTCAGGACGCGTACAAACCATGGGATTTCTATACACAGATAGAGCTGTCAGAAAAGAAGTTTAATTTTCATAGCCTTGTGATTTTTTACAATGCAATAAAATATATTATAATTTGTAAGGTATTTTTAATTTTTATCATTAATGCAACTTTAAATAAATCTTAATTAAGGAATATCTTGAACTCCTTTGAAGCATAAATTTTACAATAGCGTTTAACATTTTGAAATTTTGTTTATACATTTCTAAGGGCCATCCATCCCCTAGAAAAACGTATAACCGAGGTTCGACTGTATATAACTTTTTGTGGAACCTATATGGAATGGGGGGAAAAAATTATGGTGGCAAGTGCAAAAACAATTCCATTGCAATGAAGCTCCATGCAGAAGGCCCTGCAAAACACCACAGTAAAGAGAATTGCTTTTCAGTACTGTTATCTCAAAACAGATAACTATTGCAGATTTTTCAAAGTTTTGCAGAACCTTAATGACTTCTATCTGGAAACCTGGCATTCTATGGAACACAGTTTAAGAAATACCGATTTCCACCTACTCTCTTTTATAGTGGTCAGAGTTGAATATGAAGTAAAGAGCTCATTAGGTGGTTAAAAGCTGATAACATGAAAGAATTGTAAGAAGAATGTCCGGGAAAAACAGGTTGATTTATTGGAAGAATATTAATAACCCAGGCATTAGAACTGAGTTGGGTACTTCTTCAGTGGAAGAAAAAGTTAATAAGAAGCAACACTGAGGTGATTTGGATAATTTATCCCCCTCTGATGCACGGGAGATATTACCTAGACATATCTTACATTCCGTGGCATCAGACTGTGTATCAAGGGATCAACTTATGACATGTTGGATTTAAAGCAAGAAACATGTATGTTAGAGGCAAAAAAATCTTATGATGAATAGAAAGAGATACTTATTGCAAACAGGAATTATTATTATTACTGTTACCTAATTATTGTTATCTGTAGTTCTTTGTCTCAATAACATTCACTAACACTGATATACCAATGTTAAAGAATATTATTGGTACAAAGAACTACAAATATTTACTTCTTTTAAAGGGCATGCAACAGGGGCACATTAAAAGGGAGCAACAAGGGGACCTTGTCCGCCAAAAGTGTTTCATTTTTAAATGTTTTGGGTTAAAATGTGACACCAGAAAAAATGCTTACATTAGAAAAGAATGCTTTAATTTTTTTCTTCTATTTTTTATATTAACTATTATTTTGTTCTGGTGGATTTCAAAAACTTCCATTTTTCGTCTCCCCCCCCCCCCGAAAAAATCGATATTCGTTCTTGGTATACGAACATTGAAATTGTGCATTTTTTCAAGCATGTGCAAATAAGAATTAAATTATGTAAAAAAGTTGAAACTGACGATCAAAACTTGCCAAAAGTAAGATTTAGAAACGCACAACTACAAGATGAGCACAAGTTTTCGAGTGGACTCATCACCTTAAAATGGTTAAAAGTTTTATTAAACATAAGGAGTATTCTGGATGCCAGTCAGCCTAAATGAGCACATAAGCACTTCCAGGGCAGTTCACTGCAAAATGACAGAACATTAATTATTCATAAAATTGCTAGATAATTTGAAATTTCTTACAGCAATATTATGTCATTTCCCCCAAAGTTTGAGAATGAGGTACTCCATTGTTGGCAGTAAAAATAAAACTGCTCATCTAAGTGTTCTGGACTGACTGGAAATGTCAGGTCCTTTGGAAAATAATAGCCAATTTTCTAAGGTGCCACATTCAACTTACCCACAATGCTTACAGACCAACCAGATCACAGTGCCATTCATACAAGTTGAAGAGTGACTCAGACACCGCATACACGCCACAATTGGTTGAGCTGTATTGCTACTTGTGTGAGACTGGTCTGTACAACATGTTAGGAAGGATTGAGTTGCGGGTGATTTTGCTTCACGAGTTTAAATCAGGTCATAATGTGGCACAACCGTAATGTGGTCAAGGCATGGGGTGAGGAGGCAACATCTAAACGTACTGTTTGTCGGCAGTTTGAAAAGTTTTGTTCTGGTGACATGGGTCTACAAAATGAGAAAAGCTGAGGATGACATTCGATTGTTGATAACGACACTCTGAAGGCAAATCCTTGCATCACAGTCAGCGAACTTGTACAGCATCCTAAATGAAGCTTGACGCCAAAGAAGGTTTTGGCAGTGTGGTGGCCTATTCACGGTGTCAACAGGTTCTTGAGTGCTCATGAAAGCATTACCTCAGTCACATATTGTGAAGAAATCAGGGTAGCCAACTTTTCAAGAACAGCTTGAGGAGCATCCATAGAAATTTTGAGGAGCAGTTATAAAAACATGTGCAAGAAATATTTGAAATGTTTGGAATTAACAATCATTTCTATTAAGTCAGTGTAATTTATTTTTTACTTACCTGTACATCATTTTATAGATAAATATGTGGCTTTTTTTGCCTTCTGCAGTACTTCATTGGTGAACACAGTCTGATAGCAGACATTTCCTTCGACTTTAGCAGAACATTTTTCAATTAGCAATGCTATTAAAGCAGAAATTTCTAGGCTACTTTTAACAGCTGCATCCAGTTCTGCAGATTGTTTTTTAAAGATATTTTGCTGGCTGGTTAGCGACCACTTCAGAGATTTAATTTTCAGCTTATGTTCCTGACCTTTCATGAGGAAGTCCTTATGCTGCGTTTCACGATGCCTCTTCACGTTGAATTTTTTGGCACTGCTACTGAAGCATTGCACAAGAGACAAATAAGTGAACTGTTTTGTTGTACAAAACAATATTTATATGTCCAAGCCTCTTGAAACTGACGATTTTTGGAATCCATCTTGCGTTTTTTTATCAGGTGCCATGCTTATTGTTTCCAAACTACAATGTGTTCCAACACTCATTGCCGACGATATGTAAACACGATCATGATGTGGTTATTTGCGGAGCGAAAAAAAAAAAAAAAAAGGTTTAAAATATTTCTTGCAAAGAAATGTTTTAGATCTTTTTTTTTTGCTACGGAAATAACTATATCGGTTTCGGAGATTTCTCGCAAGGAAATACCAGACGCTGAGTTGGAGAGACAGGTTTGCTCTGGCCGCCGACCTTTTTCACTGCATCGACGCCGCAGCTAATTGATCGGTGCGCCAATTCGCACAATGAAGTACTGGAAAAGTGTCAAAATCCCGAGAATTCCGACACTGATGCTTCAAATAATTGCTAATCAAAAATTTTATATCGATTCTTACACGAACGCCACTATCGATAATCGCTAGTCGGGGTCGCACACCGGCGTCATGGCCAAAAATCTAGCTGGCACGCCGACGCTGTGTTTTTTGCTTCGGCGCAGACTTCTAGTTGGAGATCTTGACGCCATTTCGAACCACTTCCAAACTTTCGCCTGGCCGGAATCTGTGCATCCCTGGTAATAAGACGGGAAATTTCCGATATTTTTTTTTTTTTTTTGCTTACTGCTTAATTAAGAAGATTTTACGTATTTTATGGAACATGACTCAATTTCCGGAGCAAAGTAACAACTTCGCAAAGCTGTGGAGTTTTAGTGTTTTTCCGGAGAAACTCCGTAAAATTCGGAGCGGTTGGCAACCCTGAGAAATTGACCAAATGCAGCAGAAGTTGTGTTCTAAATGGCCATCTTTGGTGAACAGGAAGAGTCCTATCCTCCTCCACGATAGCACGAGACCACACATGTCATAAATGACGAAACAGAAACGACACAAACTGAAATTTGAAACCCTCCCACATCCAGCCTACTCGCCTGACTTGGTACCTGCTCATTTCCACCTGCTCGTGCATTTTAGCAATTACCTCAAGGACAGGACCTTCAGAAACTGAGAGGAGGCTGAAATTTCATTCTGGGACTTATTCACACCCAGGGAGCCAGATTTCTTCTGGACTGTCATTGAAGCACTTGTCACTCGCTGGCAGAGGTGTGTAGCTGTTGAAGGCTCTATTTTGAATAAAACAAGGTTGTGTGCTATGAGGTATGTCTCTTTCATTTTTACCCTGCAAATCAGCCATTATTTTTCAAATGACCTGGTAGTAAATGATTAAAACTTTTAAAGAACATGGGAATATTAAAGTCATCAAAATAAACATTAATTATCTACTGTGGAATTAACTTTTATTACGGGTCTTATGGAGGTTATTATTCAAAAAAGTTGGTGGTCAAATTTTCAAACGAACTAGGCCGACGTAGTCCTGATGACGAACTAGGCTTTAGTTCAAAAATTTGACCACCAACTTTTTGAATAATAACCTCTATAAGACCTGTAAAAGTGACATAGTCTTGATGACGAACTAGGCTTTAGTTCGAAAATTTGACCACCAACGTTTTTTAATAATAACCTCTATAAGATCTGTAAAAAAGTTAATTCCACAGTACAATATGAATAGAGGTGCCATAAATTCATTTACAACTACGATTAATTATCTAGTGAAAAGTCCTTTATACAGCCCAACAAAAACACCAGCATAAAGCAGTCCAAAGTGATGCTGTTCATTGAGTGATGAGAGGCCAAAGGCCGAGCAGAGCTCTCTTTACGAGACTCGAGACAATTAGTTGTTCGGGCATTGGTACGAGATGACACATCCGATCACCGTGATTTTTTGCATGCAATTGGACATCGTCCGTGGTCAGGATTTGACACCTTCCGATTCCCGAAATTCCATGTCATCGAGTTAGGAGGTTTTCTGGATTTTGAGAACGGGTCATTTGTTACCTTTCTCCTCCAAAGATTTTCAGCCGATCACGGTGACACTTGCCACAGAGAAAGGGAAGGACATAGTGAGTGACATGGGGTTGGTATCACGGTGATTGGTCGTGTCGTATAAAAATAATGACCATCAAAAACTGACCAATTTTAATAATAATTGAAGAAATCCACTCTGTATACCAGACTCTGGACAATTAGTTGTTTGGGCATAGCTATGACATGACGCATCCGATCACCGTGATTTTTGGCATGCGACTGGACATCGTTCATTGTCAGGTTTTGATGCCTTTCGATTTTGCAATAGCTTCGCTCAAAATTTGCCAACTGTACCCAAGTTATCAGTTACTGTTGGCGGCTTGTCCTAGTTTATTTTTTACTATGAGGATGGTTGTTAAACATGAATATGCACTATAAGGACAAACCTTTTGCCACCTTTTAAATAATTAAGTGTGAAAGACTTCTGAAATTCTTTGCACTGTAGAAAGCCACAGAAATGGAAACCCATTGTCCAGCAAATTCATCATAGAAATGCATATACAAGGTCTGGTCAAATAGTGTTCGACTTAGGGGTAGAAACCAAAACAAAACTATGTAACCTATTGTGTTGTTGCCTTAGCTCCCTTTAAAGTAGGCACATTCTGACACAGCACACTTGTTCCAGTGATTTGCACACTGATCATAACATTTTTTAAAGCCACTTTTAGGGATTGCCAGGCCAATAGGTGCTGCATCACATTCTTCTTGATCTGCTCTGTGTCTTGAAATCTTCTCTCCTTCAAGGGCATTTTTAACTTCAGGAACAGCCAGAAAATCACAAGGAGCCATGTCCACAGAGTATAAGGCTTGCCTCACTTGTGGGATCCAGTGTTTGACCAAAAGAGCCTGAATGAGGTGATACAAATGGGTGGGGACATGATCATAGTGCAGCTGGCAGTCACCCTGCTGCCACAACACAGGTCTGTTTCACTGCATTGTATCTCATATGCAACGAAGAACTGCCAGGCAGAAAGGGATATGCCATAAACACTCTCTCTCATTTGGCATAAACACTCGTAATGTCTTCTTGGTTCGCCTAGACCGAGATACAGTCGACGTCGGAAATAAGCCGGGAGTGTATTCCATACCTCTTCTCCACCAGTATCTTGTTTGCGAACCTATGGTCTACATTGGCTCGACCCTGAGGACTTTGAAGATTCGTCTTAAAGAACATCAGTATGCACTGCGATCCGGGAACATCTCCACGGCTTTAACCGATGCAGTCATTAATGATGGCTTCGTATCAGATTGGACAAATGCAAAATCTTGAACTACTCAATAAACAAATATAACATATTTCTGGTGGAAAGTCTTTACATCCAAAAATTTGGGGACACCTGCTGTAATACGGATTTTCCAGCCTTCATCCTAACCCCTTGGAGGCGACTCATGGTTCCTGCACTTGATCAACAAGAAGCTGAGACCACTTGACCATTTTAATCAATTTTGGGGTTTTGTCTTGCTGCTACCTGGATATTGAACTTTGATTTTCTTTTTCAGATCGGCAACCTATGTATAAACTTGTGACGTGTAATTGAGATAACGAACCTATGTCTACATATTCTTACTGCCTTCGAGTGATTCGGGGCTTTATTCAGTGACTTGATAATGAGGTCTTGAGACCTCGAAAGCGCTCGTCGGTGCAAACGTAAATGGGCTTTTAGAATTTTTAATAAATGTGATTTTATTGAGTGTTTTAGGGGGCCTATTGTGTTTTTATCGTGCTTTAAGACAGCAAGTGTTTATTAGTTCAACAACCAGCATGTTATATTAAATTTTGGTCTGCCAGGTAGTATTCCATGTTTACAGTTTGTTCTTCTGGAGCATATTCATGATGAGCCATGCCGTGATGGTAAAAAAGTACTGTTATAACTTTGCTTCCGACCTACTGCAGCTTTTTTGGCGTTGAAGACCCTGGACTTTCCCACTGGGACAATTGGGCTAATTGAATTGTTTCAGCTGATGTGCAACTGAGTTTGTGGCAAAATTTGATGCAGATTCTCTGCTCAACTAGCTCAGTCATTGCAGTACATGACAAGAATGCAACAAGCATGGAGTTGACAAAGCCAAACCTTCACTTCCAGGTGCCAGCTGACAGCGTGGCAAAAATTCCTGCATACATACACACTAAAGTTCAGGTCATGCACCCTTTAGTCTCGACACTGTGCTCTGTCTAGTTGGGAGGGGGTCAGATACTTTTTAATCTGACCTCGTACATACACAGATTACACTGTGTGCAAGAGGTATCAACTGAACAAAAAGCTCCAAAGGAAAATAGCCTCACTAACTGAATATGTCTAACTGTAAACATTTTTCTTTTTCCTAAAAGAACAAAGAAAATAAACTGTGTGAAAAAAATGAAACTGAAAATTACAAAAACTGAGTTAAAGGTTCTTCTACTACACTAACAGAAATAGAAGGTCAAGGATAAGAGTTTGCATACTGAAGATGTTAAGCCTATTTCAGAAGACTTCTGTCAAAACAGATTGTCTACATTTCCAATTGGGAATTCTTTATCAGTTCTCGCATCAACACATTCCTGTTTTTTTAACAAATGTTATAGAAACATATAATTCAAGTAAAATTAACAGTACAAGAAATAATTATCAAACAAAGGTATTCGCTCTTTCCACGTTTATAAGTGAGTCGCGGAAAAATTCTCATTGGCCACCACCGGGAGTCGATGGCGGCCAATGAGAAAAGCATATCCTGCGTGTAACTGGAAGGACCCTGGGTTCGACTCCCGGTGGCGGCCAATGAGAATTTTTCCGCGACTCACTTATAAACGTGGAAAGAGCGCATACCTTTGTTTGATGTTCCTGGTCCACGTTAAATTTTTGTATTAGAAATAATTATATACACAAATATAAAAAAAAGACTGTACGGCATTCAGTAAAAGTTTCAAAATGCATAACTTGGCTGTACAACAATTATAAGACTCACCACAATTAGTGTAACCCACAACAGCAACAATGGGATAACACTTCCTTCTGTCATTCTGCCTCAGTAAGGTACGTTGTTTTTTTACCTTCTCCAGGGCTTTTTGAGTTTTATCTCCCGTTCCTACACAAAAAGAGACAAATGACTACAAAATTAAAATAGAAAATACAGACGAAATTACACATGCGCACCTTTCATGAAAGAAAATAAACAAGATTGTGACAGCAGCTGCAAAAAAAAAAAAAAAAAAAAATGAGTTTTCTGTACATTGCATATGATAGTCATAATTTTTTTATGCATGTTTAACCTTCATATTTAAACAAAGATCCAAAAGAAATCAGTACGACTTTACTGCAAAAGTCTGAACTCCATCACAATGTGACAGTTTGTTTATTAAGTCAATAAAATTCAGGATAAAAGAATGTTACCAGTAAATGCCAGAAATATGAAACTGGTTCTAGAAATTTCATGACAGCAATGTAAGCTACAAAAACCAAGGTCAGGAATATTCCTTTTCTGTAGATGTTTATCATGAAGACCATAACTGAAGAAAATAGATGACAAAAAATTTTGAGAACTAATAAAAGAACCATGCACAGACTTATCAACTGCTTATCTAGCATTTAGGTAAAAAAGCTTAACAAGAATGTCATTCATAAATTAAATGAAAAGCTGAAAAATGAAGTCACAAGCTGCCCTTTGCTGCTTAAGGAGGGCAAAAACAATCGACTTTTGAACCAAATCACTCAATGAAAAATGAATTACAGGATCTCACAGATCTGGAGAAATTTTGCATTGCAGTATGTAAGTTTGACAGATAAAGTATATGATGTTTTTATTAGAAATGATAAATTTTCAAAAAGGAAAATTGATTTACTTTAAAACTAGATCTTACTTCTAAACTGATTGATCAAGTGTATCTAAATTAATATGATAATTGACAACCCATCTAAATTAATATGATAATTGACAACCCATGTTCACAGCCAGCTGACAATTTATAGCCGAGTGTGTAGGATAATATACACTGCATTGACAAAAGTCACCAGACACCCCTTCAAAAGCAAATGAATGGATCCGCTGCGTTGTTAAGCTGCGCGGTACAGTTGCAAACAGTATAAAAACATGTCCGACTCCGATTGCGATCATATCCTACTGTGAGGTTGAGTAAAAATGTTGCGGCGGGAGCGAACTGATTTTGAGAAAGGAAAAGATTGTCGGATGGTATATTATTAGTGGGTTGTCCATAAGAGAAACCGAGAGGCATTTAAACATACCCAAGTCAACTGTTTTGGATGTACTGAATAAATGGAAGAAACATGGTGTGCCTGAAGCAGCAAAACATACAGGCAGACCGAACAAAATCAGCGATAGAGGATGTCGAAGCCTCAGGAAAGTCGTTACAGCTAATCGACAGAGTACTGCACAAGACCTCAGTGTATAGGTGAGTAAAAATGCTGAAACCTCAGTATGTACACGTATCATTCGCAGAGAACTTCATTCCATGGGTAACCTTGGTCGTGCAGCTGCTTATAATCCTTTCATCTCCACTCAGAATGCTACTCCTTGTTTAGCATGGTGTAAAGAACATTTATCATGGACCATAGATCAATGGAAACTGGTCCTATGGATTGATGAATCCAGATACACAATCCACCAGTCTGATGGCTGTGTGTGGGTATGGCGGCAGCCAGGGGAACGTTATTTACCACAGTGTACTGTTCCTACAGTCAAGTTTGGATCTGGCAGTGCTTTCATGTGGGGGTGTTTTTCGTGGTATGGTCCCGACCCATTGATATTGTGGACAAACCTGTTAACCAGCATGTCTACCTCGATATTCTGGACAATTACGTCTTACCAACTCTGTGGCAATACTATGGAACCAAGCCTTGTTGGTACCAGCAGGATAATGTCCCGAGCCATAAAGCAAGGACTGTTATGGTGTGGTTTGACAATTCCATATTGTGTGTGGACTGGCCAGCACAGAGCCCTGATCTTAATCCCATAGAGCACCTATGGGATGAATTAGAGCACTGCATAAGAAGTTTAGAACCAAGGCCTACTACTATGCAACAGTTAGCGGCAGCATTATGTACTGAATGGAAGTGCATATCTATTGCTGTGTTCCAAAACCTTGTCAAAAGCTTGTCTGGAAGGGTCGGTGCATGCATTAAGGTTAAAGGTGGACCGACACTGTACTAATGTATGTCAATAAATGTTAAATTGTGTTTCTCTTCTAGGTGTCGGGTGACTTTTGTCAATATAGTGTATATGCGTACAGGCTTTAAACTAGTATAAAGAACTACAATTATCTCAAAGTTTTTTACTAAGGAATAAAAAGAATATTTACTGTCAAATTTTCTGGTAGCACCCTTACCCTTCCTCATTACTACAGCTATAGTAGGTGTTGCCATTCAAGAGGTAAATTCCAACCTCTCAAATCATATTCAAAGCAAACAGAATATAAATTATGAATTTGCTTGTAACACTTACTTGGTTATCCATGTAACACCTGTCAGAAAACTTGAAAATTTAATCGCCCTGGAGCGGGAACCGAACCTGCATCTCCCGATTTCCATTCCTGTATTACACCACTCAGGACAGTGAAGTTCCAAGCAACAGAGACTAAGCAAACTTAGCTTAGGAATCTGATCATTCTAAGATTTTTGCTAGCCGAAGCGTCGTTGCTTCCTCATAGCATTTTGACCCAACTCCCGTCCGGAAACTGATGGTCGGAAATCACCAGTACCACAGATAAATCAATGAAGGAAGAATTATTCTTGTTATGAAGAATATTTCTTTCTTCACTGACTTTCAAATCATGTAATGCAGTACCTCTTCTTCTCTCTATTTCCAGTCTTTATGACAATTTTCTTTTGAAAAAATGCTGTTGACGTGTCAAAATTTCTAGTGTCCCAAAGCCCTTTATGTCCTGTATTTTGCACATGTCTGCCGAAACCTGTTTTGCTTGTCATATTTTTAATTGCAGCTTTATGTTCTGCCAATCATCTGGTTCTAAGCTGTCTGCCTGTCTCTCCCACATAGCTTAGACCACACTCACATTTCATATTGTAGACCACATCTTCCTATAAAAGGGTGTTTCCTTCTTTTTACTTTAAATTTAGAAGGTAGTTATTAATTTTATTTTGTAATCCTGGAGCCAGTCTGACCAGAAACTTCTCACTAATCCTCTGAAGTTTTTTCAAATAAAGGATGTTAGATAGCTTTTAATAGCCCTTTCATGAAAATCAAAACTATCTGCTAATGAGAAAATAGATTACTTCTTATACATTAACATTAAGCATCCATGAGATGAAATCCAAAAATGAATTTAAATAATACAAAATCATATTTTCAAACACTTTCCTTGGCACACCCTGTAGGCTGAGTTTCCACATTTGACGTAATCAATCACCTTTCCCCTTTTACAAAGTGACAGTGACTGCATCTCTCAAATCCTGTGGAAAAAGAACTTAAGTCCCAACACAACTGACAGATATCAGCTAGTCAATCAATAATGCTACCAAAGGCGTGCTTCAACATCTCACTGGTTATGCCATCTACTACAGAGATCATACCATTTTACAGCAACTTTACAGTATTACAAACATCTTGTTTTGAGATATGCCCATTGTTTACTCCTATTTCAGCACTGTGTGTAGGTGACATCATCATACCTGCCAACTAAATTTAATGAATATGCAGAAGATTGCTTTGAAAAATTAAGAAGATTTTTTTACGTCAATTTGATTTAGAACTCGTACTGCTTAAACAAAAAAGGAATACAGGACATTTACCTTTATTTTTTTGTGTGTTTTTATTGAAGGGAACTATTATTTATAGTAATTTAACAGTTAGCTAAACTTTTTACAGTGGCCTTTTTGGCTTTTTTTAAGAATTCTTTGAGTACTCTTTTTGAAAACAAAGTAAATTTTCTTTGCATTTAATTAACAGAAGACTCTCAAGCGATTCACCTGACATTAGAACTGAGTTCGGGCTCAATTTTTGGAGCTCGAGCTCGAATTTTATATTGCAAGATAGAACTCTGGACCGAACGAGCCCGAAAACTGGCTAACCTGTTCAACTATCAATAAAAAAAAAATCTCCTTTTCCACATTTCCACTCTCTTCTCCTCCTGCAATTAACCAATGTATTTCTCAAATAGGGAGTGGTTGGAAGGGACCTCTATCTATTTTTACAGTGTAACTGGACGATTTTCTTTCACCGTTCATTTCCACCTCAAGTGCTTCGGACGGCCGGGCATCCAAAATGATCGGGAGGTGCTGCAATTGTATGCTGCTCAAATAATGCTAATATTATCATGCCATAATGCGCTACAATAGGTACGTTGCTAAATAGAATTAGCAGGGAGCTACTGCATGGAGATAAGGGGTAAATGATCGTCGGCATGCTATCAACCATTCAATATCTATAGTTCTTAAAAAACCTTTTCTTCTCCGCAGAAACACACTAATGCGCAGCTTATGGCATTTTTACCTAAACCCGGAATAAATAGCCATCTCGAATGTCCGCTCCCTAACCAGAACCAGTTGTCGAAGAATTCCATTTACTGATTATAAAGTGCCTCGTGTTAAATCATATAAAATCACATTTTTATATAAAAAAATTTTTCTTGCTCTCCTTCTCTCTAGGAGCCCGAGCTCTGCTTTGGGCTCGGGCTCAGCCCGTCTCAGCTCTACCTGACATTAATGATCGAAACATTGTGCGATTTTTTTAACCAAAGAAAAAATTATTTTGCATTAATTAAATTCTTTAGCATTATTAATTAAATGGCAAATACACCCTATAATTATTATTTCAGTTCGGTGTCCTTTCAAATGAAGAGCCACACCATTTTTCTCTCCTATTATTACTGGAGCATCGTCTGCTCCAAAAGCAATGCAATTTTTGAAAGGTATCTTGTGCTTACTAAAAACATCAACTGTAGCTGAGAACCATGAATTCTGATATCAGAGCTTTCACTAGTTTAGATAAATGGTGTAATTTTCAGAGAATGAATACTTTCTTTTTTAACACCATGCATCAATTCTTACAAATTTCCAAACTTCATCACTTCCATGTGGTTTGTGAGTCAAATATTCAATAAATGCTCTACATCAATACGTGGCTAATTGCATGGTATCATGCACATTGGTATGCAATGTTACTTATTAGTGTTTCACACGCTGTATTGTTTATAAACAATACAATGTGTGAAACAGTAATAAGTAACATTGCATACCAATGTGCAATATACCATTCATCACTTCTGTTTTTGGAAATTTCCCCCAATTTTATCAAGCTAAAATGCACATACATTTATGAGGGTGACGACATTTAACAACTACATAGGAGTGGGAATCACATCGCGGGGGGGGGGGGGGGGGGATACAATTACTGAAGAAATCTTCGCTCCGTCTGACTTCCGTTTTCGGAAATTCATCCAAAATTTTCAAGCTTAAATACAAATATTTATGGAATAAAATGATATCTAATAATAGTGGGTAGAGGACACATCGTGAGAAAAAAAAAATATGATTACGAGAAAAATCTTACCTCCGTCTACTTTTCGTTTTCGAAGGATGAAATTCCGTCCTCCGACTGAGAAAACGACCACCACCAATCCTCCCAAAATTTCAGTTCAGTTGTGCCTTGATCTCGTGAATGGTCCAAATGATAACAAAAAAAGACGAAATTCCTCGAATCAGCGTAAGAATCTCGTGGCCGAAGATTACGGGGAAGTTTTCGGGCAGCCTAACTTCCATTTTTGGAAATCGTTGCCTACAATTTCAAGCTGAAATTATGCAATGAAATTATATTTAACAACAATACTGAACAGAAGCAACATCAAGAGAGAAAAAAAATACGATTACTGGAAAAATCTGCACTCCGTTTAGCTTCCATTTCCAAATGTTTAAAAAGATAAAACAATGTCCCCAGACAGAATACAACCCCTCGTCCTAACTAATACCCCAAAAATGTCTTCATTTTTGCATCGATCTCAAAAATGACAAAAAAAGAAGGGGGGGGGGACTCCGCGAATCCACGGAAGAATCTCACGTGCGAATTAACCGCTGAATCGATTTCAAATGGCGTAAGATTACGCTAAAATATCGATGACCGATATATTTTAACTTTTGGCACAAAATTAGCGCAGATTTCGTCAAAACCGCAATTTTTTAGCAGAGTGGTGCAAGAACAACGTTTTGGCGCGGGCTGGCGCAATTGGTGCAGGCCTGGCAGTCCTGAGATTAAGACTAGTAAGTTATTGCTGCGGTTTTCAACTTTTTATTTTTTTATTTTTGACTTACAAAAATTAATAAAACAGGTTATTTTTCACAAAAAACACAGAAATAACAGCAGAAGAACGCGGTTTGGTCGGAAGAATGTATAAAAAATCGGAAGACTTCTGCCAAATTCGGAAGAGTTGGCAGGTATGCATCATCTACTTCTATACTTCAAAATCATCTGTACTTTTAAGTTCTAATAACTCATGGAAGTATTCACACAATCTTTTGTATAACTCATTAGGGGTTCTTAGATCAACTCCGTAATCATCTTCAAACAACTTAAAATTTTCTTTTTGTTTTGTTATTAATTATACACTCATTGTCAAAAACACAGTTGCACCCAGAAGAAGGATGTGTCGGATTGCTATTCGGGAGGAAGATAAAGGTGACCAAGAACAATAAATGATTAAACATTGAGACTGATATGGGAAATATTTATTGAGCTATACGCCAATAAGTAGTGTCTCTCAGTATGGTGTCGGGCCGCCATGTTTGCTCACACAGCATGCCAGACGTCTCGGCATGGAGTTGTACAGGCTTCTAATGGTGTCATGCGATAAGCCATTCCATGCAGCTTGAATCTTCTAACGCAGTTCCTTCAGATTGTGTGGATCTCTAATAGCATCCCACACGTTTCAATCGGTGATAGGTCTGGCGATGCAGCTGGCCATGGCACAGTGTCACTGCCTTGAGGAGGCAGCAGCAGTATGCGGACGAGCATTGTCCTGTTTGAAAATCGCACTGGAGTGAGCTTTCAGAAAAGGTAGGGCCACCGGTTGCAGGACCTCATTAACGTAACGTTGTGCTTTCAAAGTACCGTGAATGAACCCCAAAGGTGATCTGGCATCGTAGACAATTACACCCCACATCATGACACCAGGCCTTCTGGATGTGTGAAGCGCAACAACAAACCGTTCATCTTGGCGCTGACCAAGGTGCCTCCACACAAGGATTTGTTGGTTGTCTCCTCTAAGACAAAAGTGGGACTCGTCACTGAAGATTACCTGCTGCCATTCTGAGTGGCTCCTTGACAGTCTGGCACGACATCATTGCAGTCTTTGGTGACGATGCAATGGTGTTAAGGGCAGTCTTCATAATGGTCTGCATGCATGTAGTCCTACATCGTGCAGCCATGTGCCAATGGAGCTGGCACTAATCGGACGATGCATGGAGGGCACCACTGCTCGCTGAACATCAGCAATCATAGCTGTTGGGTCACTCCACGCATGTCGAACAACCTGTTGGTCCTCTCTCTCTCAGTGGTTCGTCTAAGTCTCCCAGACTCTTCCTGCCGCTGCTGTGTGCCTTGTTCTATCCACTGCCACCAACAGCATGTTATGGTGATATCCGCATGACCCGTATGGCGTGCAATATGGCAAGAAGACCATCCTGCTTCCCAGAGCCTGACGATGTGGCTCCTCCAACTGCTCGAATTGTTTCCAAACTTTTCTTAGAGGCATACTTCACTTGCAAAGGATGCAACTAGCATAACAGCACAAGTCAGAATGGCAAGCACGTGCAATGGGAAAACTTTATGTAGCCGGTCAGGCACAGTGCTACAACCCCTCCTTGCCGGCATCACATACGCAGCCGAGCGTGATACTTGAATCACTTGCATGTCTCACGATGTCAAACCTACCCACCAAGTTTCATTTTTGTCAGTTGCTTCCATCTGGGTGCAACTATTTTTTTGACGTGGGCGTATACACTGAAGTGACAGAAAAACTGGTATACCAGTCTAATACTTGGCAGGTCCCCCACGGGAGTGCAGGATAGCAGAAATTTGACGGGGCATGGACTCCACTAGCTTCTGGAAATATGCTGTAGGTAATGCACATCATACTTTCTGCAGAGCATTCCACAATTCGGGTGTATTCCGAGATCTCGGATTCCTGTGTTCGATAGTGCGTTGTATGGCATCCCAAACGTGTTCTATCACGTTCAGATCTGGGGACTTGGGTCGGAATGGAAACACCCCAAACTCAGATGAATGCTTCTCTAACCATAATGTGGCGTCCCGACACTTGTGTGGAGGTGCATTGTGCTGTTGAAACAGGCCCAACCCATCAGCATGAATGCAGGACATGAACTGGTTTACCTCATCAGAAAGGATGCGCACATAGCGGTGGCCATTCACAGACGTTTGTAGATGTACCAGGGGTCCCAGTGAAGTCCAGCTAAACACACCTCATACCATTACGGACCCCCACCAGCCGGTACAGTTCCCTGTTGACAGGCGAGATCCATGGCTTCATAGGGTTTGCACCACACACGAATCCTTCCATCTGCCCGATACAGTTGGAAACGCGACTCGTCAGACCAGGCTACTTGTTTCCAGTCATCAAATGTCCAGTGACGGTGTTGCCGTGCTCAAGCGAGGCGCATAGCTCTGTGTCATGCACCCATCAAGGGGACTCGAGTTGGGCATCGGCTGTCAAAGCCCATATCGTGCAGGATACGTTGCACAGTCTGGACGCTGATGCTTGTTGAGGCTCCAGCATTGAATTCCGATTATACCTGCGAGAGTGTTGCACGCCTATCGCGTGAAACTAATCTTCACAGCCGATGATGGTCACGTTCACCCAATGTCCTTTAACGGCCACACTGGTAACGTAGGTTGGAGGTTTTGCCGGAATTCTTGTAGTCACGGTACACCCTTTCAATGGTCGTCCATGAAAATCCGAACTTCGTTCCTACCTCCGAAATACTACGGCCCATCTCACGAGCGCCAACTATGACACTGCGTTGAAAATCGCTTAAATCGTTATTACTTGTTATTCTCATGCCGAAAACAGCTCTGACAGCTGGCAAGGATGTCCATCGCTTTATATACTCACTGGCGGACGCAACCGAGTATGCGCACAGGTGACGTTGCTTTGTATTTTGCATAAGCTCGTCTGTACCAGTTTTTCTGGCACTTCAGTGTATATCTTCTGTACTTTCAGAAATATTTTTTGTCTTCTTTCTGGTCCATCTCATCATTTCTGTACTTAGCCTCATTCTAACTATCTTGCAACCTCCTAAAATATATAGAAACCAATGGGAAGCAAATTCCTGGAAAATAATTCACAAATACATGAGGCATAAACATATATTATCAGCATATAGAAGCTGTACTTTTTACTGTTTCCCATGTAGTCCTCCTTCAGAAAACTTGAAAATTACATCGCCCTAGAATGGGAATAGAACCCACATCTCCCAATTTACATTCTAGCATGCTACCATTACACCACCCATGAAAATGACACAAAACATCACAGAATCATGTTCAATACAAATGCATGCTAAATCTCAAACTGTAGATATTGGGATAATGGGTAGACAACATTGGAATAGTGCAGAGCTTTTTAGTTGTTATTATTGTCAATGTTTTGTGCAACCACTTATGAGCAAAAATATTTTACAATGGCTACTTCTACAATGCTGCAAATAAGTGGACGCAAATTGTTTGTCTACAATAACAGAATTTAATACAATACTAAATGTTAGATTTTTGAAAATTAGTAAATCTGGTGTTAATGCCAAGGCAAATTTATAATTACTGTAAGACAACAGACAACTTACCAGTAGAAGACGCCTGCGTGTTTCCATGAAGGTTTCGCCAGATCCTCCAACATGGTGTATACCAGAAAAATGTTCAGGATTAAATGTGTGAGAAAACTCACAGAGTTTCACCCTATATTAAATTAAATTAAGTTACAAAAAAACATGCATGCACAATGGCATGAACAATATATTTGAAATTTATAAAATCTGTTTGTTATAAATTACTCTTATCTTAAACATATCATATTTGCCAAAACTTCAATTCTGTAGCTTTTAAAAGCCCTAATACATTTTTATGTCAAATTTCCAAATAATACAGAAAATATACTATGGGTAATTTTGATATTACACTCTAAACTAGAGGTAACCTTTTCCTGCAGTGTACCATAAGATGTAAATTTTTGTGATAAATCACAAACCATTTTGAATGTGTTTCATCCAGTTTAAGTAGAAGTTTATCATCTTTTCAGATAATTCTCACTTCAACACATTTGGGCTCTAGAAACATATAGCTTTACATTAATTTTTCAATTTGTATATTAATTTTTTTTATTTTTGGTATCAACAGAAATATATGAAACATGGTTTTCCTTAATATATTTACTTTAAAAAGTAAAATATTGCTAAAATGGCTACTAGCCGTGTTTTCAAGTCCTCGAAGTTCAAAACAGATGGTTTTGAAGTTTCAGGTTCACAAAGTTCAATACATATACTTTCAGGTTCTGTTTTATTTTTTATTTTGATTAGAAAAAAAGGTCATCACTTTAGCAATATTTTATTTTTTAAATTAATATATGAGAATTTTTTAATAACATTTTTGTTCATAGTAAAAGTTCAAAAATGTTTAACATTCAAACAGAAAAATGAATATTAAGATCCCTAGTGCCCAAGCACATTGAAGTGAAAATAATTACTTAAAAAAAATAAACTTTTAGCCACATATTGTGTTGGAAATGCTTTCAACATTGAGAAGAGAAAAACAAAAACACAGATTTCAGAATTTGGCTATACTCTTAAAATAGCAAAAAACTCCTACACAACACCCTACTGTGCTTTCACAACAGGAAGCAGCAGCCCTTCTAAGAATAGTGACTAAGGCTGCTATAATAGTTTTGCTAGCTACAGACATAAATATTTTGTTTTCTCATTTTTCGGCATATAAGGCAAGACATTTTTCTACAGAAGTCGAAGCCTCGACTTATATGCCACACTGACTTATCTATTGACATTTCTCAATGAGGGAAAAAAAAATGCCTTAAATTTGGTTGTGATCGAACCACCTGAAACTTATTATTACGTTCATAAGAAACAATTCAGAAATTGCATGATATGTAATATTCTGTTCACTAAGAACTTGATTAAAAGCTGCTGAAACAGATATTTCTGTTCGACATAAACATTAAAAATCACGGTGACCAATTTGGACCGGCAGCTGCTGTATGTTAATTGCATCTCCTTCACAATCCCTCAAGATCCCATAGGTAGCATTCACCCCTGGTTTGGCATAGCGACAAGACCTACAATGGGTACACCTCATTTATTTTGCAATGATTAAACCTCTGATACACGTCGCTGCCACGCAGTTGATTCGCTGGCGACGCGACAATTGTGTCGACAGAGCTGGACATAGCCTTCTTATTGGGGGGGGGGGGGGGGACACAGATATATCTTCCCTTACTTTACCAACTCTCTTATTATTCTCACTATATAACAATGTATTATTTTTACTTGAGAGCTCTCCCTTCCCCCACCTTGTCAATTTATCCACCTTTAGAGATGTAAGATGCACCTCAACACTAAACTCGAACGTAGGAAGCTCATAAGACAAACAAAATGTATTGACATAACCAACCTTAAAAAACACCATAATACCTTCAAGTTGGAACTGAAGAACAGATTCTCTGCTTTAGAAGGCCAAACATCGGAAGAAATGGATATTTCTGAAGTTAACAGAAAAGTAACCAAAGCTGTTATGGAAACAGCAACAAAATTAGCTGGGTCAAAGAACAAGTTGCATGTGAACAAATTATCAGGAAAAACCAAAATGTTGATGCAAAAAGAAGAGAGATGAGGACAACTAAAGAAGATGCGACTTCCAAAGTGGAATATATGGAGCTATGCAAGACAGTACGAAAAAGTATCACTGAAGACGTAAGGAAATTCAACTGTGAACTAGTAAGGAAAGCAATTGAAAACAACCAACGCCTAAAGATAGCAAAGGGACATCTCAGTAAGGGAAGAAAACAGATTATGGCACTGAGAAAAGAAGATGGTTCTGTAACAAGAAATAGAGGCGAAATTTTGACAAGAGTGAAAGATTTCTACTCCAAATTATATGAAAGGGATGACACATGTACTCCAGACATCATGAAAGGTACCAGTACCAGAGTTCTTCCAGTCCTCCCAGCAGAAGTTGCACATGCAATCAAGAACATGAAACGGGGAAAAGCTCCAGGAGAAGATGGAATTACTGTAGACATCATACAAGAAGCAAGTGGAGAAATCGAAACAGTACTCGCCCAAATTTTCACCCGATGCCTTAATGAAGGGAAGATTCCTGAGGATTGGAACAATGCTGCAATGATCTTGCTACATAAAAAAGGTGACATTGAGGATCTCAAGAACTACAGACCTATCAGCCTCCTATCAGTGGTTTATAAAATCTTCACTAAAGTTCTTTCACACCGCTTAAAGGTGACACTGGACATGGCTCAACCGAGAGAACAAGCTGGATTCAGGAGTGGCTACAGCACAATAGACCATATCCACGTGCTGAGAGAACTAATTGAAAGAGCGAGAGAATATGAACTTCCATTGTGCATGGCTTTTATCGATTATGAAAAAGCCTTTGATTCGGTGAAACCATCAGCAGTTACAATGGCTCTGAAATCCTGCAGTATTGAAGATGCGTACATTAATATTATTAATAACATCTATGAAAATGCAAGTGCAAAGATTTGGCTGTTTGAAAACACAACACACATAAAAATTGGAAAAGGAGTGAGACAAGGTGACACCATATCTCCGAAGCTCTTTAATGCCACATTGGAGGGCGTTTTTCAGTCGCTGAGCTGGGAAAACAAAGGGATAAAGATTAATGGAGATTATCTAACCCACCTTTGTTTTGCTGATGACATAGTCATTTTTGCAACTACCCCATCAGAGCTGCAGAGTATGATTCAGGAACTTGCTGACAAGAGTAAAGAAGTGGGATTAAAAATGAACTTTCAAAAGACAAAAGTGATGTACAATACTTTTACAAGAAATGAAGATTTATCGATTGATGGAGAAAAGCTGGAGATAACAGGCACGTACATTTATCTTGGACAGCAGATATCAAGTGAGGGTCACATTGATGAAGAAATTAATCGGAGTACAAAACTTGCCTGGACAGCTTTTGGAAGAAACAGCATAATTTTCAAGAGCAATATGCCGTTATGTCTTAAAAGAAAAGTGTTTGATCAATGCATCCTTCCAGTGCTTACGTATGGTGCAGAGACATGGGCCTTAACTAAAAGAGACATACAAAGGCTGCAGGCAACTCAAAGAAGTATGGAGAGGTGCATGCTTGTTGTAACCAGGAGAGATAAGAAGAGGAACACATGGATCCGAAAAATGACAAGAGTGGAAGACATCATGATCAGAGTTAAATCCCTGAAATGGAAATGGGCTGGACATACTGCCAGAAGGACAGACCATCGATGGACAGCCGAAATTTTAGATTGGATTCCAAGGGACAGGAAAAGACCCAGAAGAATACCACATGGAAGATGGGTGGATGAAATTCGAAAGTATGTGGGATTGACATGGAGGAGACTGGCACAAGACAGACCATTGTGGAGGAAACTTGGGGAGACCTTCGTCCAGCAGTGGATTAATAATGGTTGACAATGATGATGATGATGAGATACTTTGTGATGCAATAACCAGAATTTATGTCAGCTGTATTGTATGAGTAATTAGGTGTAAAATCATTACATACAACTCTTTCAAAGGTGAGTGTCAACAATGTATTTATTCAGTTAAAGTAAATTTTTTCACCTATACTTTAATGACATTTCATATGTAGGCCTAGTTTATAGAATAAAATCTTGTTCTACACAACCTTGATTTAGAAGCAGGAACATAATAAGTCTATAGTTTCCATTTAACCACAAACTGATCCAAAAACGCTCCTCCTCCTGTCCCTGTTTGATATGAAAATCTTTGCCACTTTGTCCAGGGCTACAGTATCGAGTATGTTCTGGTGGACATAGCACAGCGCTACGTGGTGAAGCCATAGTAGTGCATTTAGTACAGTAATAAGAAATTCAAGGTTTTAATTGATTTGTAAAAAATATTCTCAATGTTTTAATTTATTTGTAAAAATTGTTTTCCCACGTCAATGTAGCCTGTCTCTCAGTTCCCCATTTGGCAAAATATTGGGGGGATGTGACCCTAAATCCCCATAGGCCGTGACGCCGGTGGAGCTAGAGGCACATGCACTTTAAGAATAGCAATGACCAGCTGCTAGCAAAGACAGTTTTTTCGCTATGCGAATCTTTCAATTGTATCTGTCAAATGAATTAATGAATGAAATTTTTTGATTTCAACAGGAAACAGGCTCTTTTGTTTTCTGATTTCAATCGGACTGTGTGAGAAAGCAGCAAATCATAACTCACGCTCACTCTCCTTTGGCACGTGTTAGAGCTTGTTTTTTTTTTTTCACCGTTGCATTGCGGGTTCTCTGACTGGTCGGTCAGAAGGAAAAAATACGGTAGCATCAGTCCATAAGAAAAACAAAAACAACAACAAATTTCAACTTTTTGCTGAAAGGAAGAAGTAGAACTTATCCCCCTCTCTTCCTTTTAATATTCACTGAAATATTAAAACTATATTTACAAAATTTTGGAACATTAACTGTAGTTATTCTAGCCTCATCTTATACTCAGGTCAACTTATCTATTAATGAAGATAAGCAAATCACGAAATTTAACCCATTCGACTTATACTCCATATCAACTTGTAAGCTGAAAGATATGGTACTTCATTACCCAAAAAATTTTATGTCAGTAAAATCCGTTTAACAAAAACAGGGCCAGCTAAACCATAGAGGCAACTGGGATGGTCACCCCAGGCCCCACGCCTTTATGGGGCCCCACAGTTTAGAGTAAAAATCATTTTCGGAAGAATTTTTGATAATTACGGCATTATTCTTTTTATAAGTTTTGTGGCGTGAGGCTTTTAAAAGTGTTTTTTTTCCCCAATATGCCCGTTTTCAAATAGGTTATCGCCATTCACCTACAGATACTGAGCTTTTCAGATTTCAAATGATTATTATATAACCAACTTAATATTTTCAGCATTCATGGAATAGCAAATTAAAGTTCATCATTTTGTGGTCCCTGCTTTTATATATTGAACAATTCATGTGCAAACCAGATACTTGAATTTAAAGAAATAAAAAGAACAATATCAAAATTGGTTTCAGGCTGTATATGGAGGCCATTTAGTCAGTGACTTTAAAAACATTACTAGAAATAAAAAAAGTACTTTTCATATATGAGCATATATGAAAGTTTAAAAAGTCACTAATTTGTCATTTACTACACTTTGCATTAAAAATTAATCATTAAAGCCTGTATCAAGGGGAAAAAAACTTTATATGAATTTATTTTATAGGGATCTTTATCATTTCTTACACAAAAATATTCACAATGCGAAAGAATTCACAGCTATACTTCCGTATTTGGCCTGCGTCGTCTGCTACAACAAAGCATGTGCCGATGGGTGTTGCTTCCGCCGATTCGCCGCCGAGGCTGGTAAATGCATTTATGTCACTGCTGTTTGCTCCATACGTGCAGTCCATTCGCTCACTTGTGTTTAGATATCCTTTGCTTGTGTTGTCCCCAATTCTGTAAGTCCTGCTTCGTGTTTCTTCTGTTGTTGTTCTTTCTGCGTGCATTTTTACCATGTGGAATTGGAAGCACTTTTTCCAAGAAGTTTCCCTGGCTGAGGAGACTTGTGTTTTGTGAGTGTAGCATCAGGGATTGATTACTAGGATCCACGAAGTTCAGTGAGTGGATCCTAGTAATCAATCTAACCCGTAGAACATGTTCGGAAGGTCATTCAATGACTCTCAGAATCGATAGGTCTCATCGTTATGGACAATTCAGGTGTCAGAGGAATCATGCTTCAAAGAAATCTGAGCAGTCTTCCTCTGCACTTGAGACATGGGGCACCTAGATCCTTGGTATCTTTAAACGTGATACTAAGCGATTCAGGTTCAAAATCTGCCCCGAGAATGACAGATCTGCGATATTGCTGCTGCTCATACACAAACATGTACAACCACGAACTACTGCCATGACAGATCAGTGAGCTGCATATCCTAACCTCAGAAGCATCAAATAGAAGTCATCGCTCTTTCTAAGTTTATAAGTGAGTCACGGAAAAATTCTCATCGTCTGCCATCGGGAATCGAACCCAGGGTCTTCCGGTTACACGCCGGACATGCTTCCAATGCACCACTGCGGCCTCGAAATTCTCCAGACTTGCATATGACAAACTGGGAACCACCTGGCAGGTTGCTTTCTCTGGAGCCCTGCACAATGCTGGGGATTCACCAAATATGAACAATAGCAGCTGAATACGATGAGAATTTTTCCTTGACTCACTTATAAACACGTGGAAAGAGCGACGACTTCTATTTGATGTTCCTAATCCACGTCAACTGTGTATTTGTTAACCTCAGAAGCTGTGGATACGAACATCTCACAGTTAACCACTCACTGAACTTTGTGGATCCTAGTATTTGGGCTCATACCAAAGGTGTTGAGAGCAATTGGCGACCTCTCAAACGCAAATTTAGTTATGGAACTTGCAAACTTCATTTGGCAGACCATAATCTGGAATATTTATTCCGTCAGAACATTGCTCTGAGGTCATGATTCGGATCATAAAACATTTCTTTCCTGGACGTTATTAATTTATTCAGTTATATGCTAGAAAGATAGGTTTTAATTCTGCACGAAACACGTCTCCATCATCCCTGTAAATGTTTCAGGTTTCCGAATACGAACAAAATTATCCTCCACGAAAAACCGTTATGGGTCGGCATGTTGAACCTGTTGATCCAAATAGACCGACAAGTGCTAAATGGGATTGAGGTCAGGTGATTTCGCCGGCCAAGGGAGAATGGAGACATAGCTGTTGTGTTCCTGGAACCAATCACGCATCCCCTTAGCGTGTGGCAGGGTGCATTGACATCATCTACTTCTACCTCAGAATCACCTTTGCTTTCATGATCTAATAAATCACTGAAGTACTTACTTAGCTCATTGGGCTCCCATGTCATTTTTTAGACCCTGTTCCTTTACACAATTTATAATTTTATTTCCCATCTTTTTCCTATGTCTTTTGTACTTCCAGAAAGTTTTTCTATGTTTCCAAAAAGCCAAATCATGTCTTTCCTCCTTTTCTTTCCTATCTTTTGCCTTACTCTGGCGAACCAGCTTTGCTGCCTCGTGCTTCTTACAGCGATGTTCATCCTCAGAAACTTTACCTTGCAACATCCCCAAGTATGCTTCCTTCTTTCTCTTTACTGCTTATCTAACTTCGCTGTTCCACCAAACATCATCTTTAAAGGTACCCACTGTTGCAGTACAACAGACCTCTTCAGCAGCAGTGACAACACAGTTCTTAAAACAGGCCCACTTCTTTTCTACATCCCTCTTGCACGCCTTCAACTCATTCAGACGTTTACTAAGTAAATCAGAGTAACGCTGATGTTCTTCAGACAGCCTTTCAACCTTTATTCTTTTCACCACAGGCCTATACCATACCATACCTCCTTCTCCAACCAACGTTCAGCTTCACCTGTGACACTAACAGGTGATGATCAGAGCCAACATCTGCACTGCCCATAACAACTGTTTCAGACACTGATCATAAACAACAAAATTTATTACACTCTTTAATCCCAGAGTACGATTTTCCCAAGTGTATGTGTGGATATACTTGTGGTTGAAAAACGTGTTATATACCCACAATCCATTTTCAATGCAGAGTTCAATTAATCTTTCACCATTATCATTCAAACCAGAATCATTGAACTTACCAAGAACATTATCAGAAATCCCATTCTGAACACCTACTCTAGCATTGAAATCTCATGCTATAATAACTTTCTCTTTAGCACCAAACTAGCTCAAAACAGCTTTTAGCTCATTCCAAAAATCTTCCTTCTTATCAGAGGGATCTGAATCACAAGGAGCATACACTACAACAATTACTATTCTCTGAAGTTTTACTTTCAGACATATCCAAAGAATTCTCTCACTAATGCAGCTGTAATGGATCAAGTTGTTCTTCATCTTTTCACTTAAAATCATACATACACCAGCCTGTCCTCTCATGTTATCTAACACTCCAGACCACACACTCACCATTTGATTCATCAATTCAATCTCAATTTCTTTCTTTTTAGTTTCACTTACACACAGCACATCCAATCTATACTTATTCATTTTTTCAATAACCTCATTTATCTTTCCATTTATACCTCTAGTATTCCATACACCAATCTTACTCACTCATCTGAGATCTTTCTCATGTGTCTTTTTTGTCAGTTTTATATCTTTTCTGTGGTGGATCGTCCTTCTCAAGTGTGGTAGGTTCACCATATCCCACACTTGAGTCATTTTTAGTCTTTTTAGAGTCTTAAAAAATTATAGAGGTACATCAGTGCGGGTGATAAGCCTACAGCTGACGGTTCCAGTTCCAGATGGTTGTTCCACCTAAGGATCCTGGAACATAATCCATTGAGTTATGGTCTTTTCACCAACAATGTCACACAGAACTAGCTGGTACCTCTCCAAGAGTCACAGAGGTCATTGTCACTGTTCTGTGTGCCATTGTTGCCCATGGATCACCCCAAGGAGGAAAACTCATCTCTCACTAATATCGCCCACCTTTTATTAATTGGTGTAATAGAAGAAATAAAGTTGAAAATGTAATTTACATCATTCCCTTTGAAGTTAGAGAAAAATGTAAAGGGAAACTGAAGTGTGTTTTTAAATAAAACTCTTGAGTTTCAGGAATTGAAAGAAGATAATGATTTTATCAATGGTGATGGTTACAAATGGCCTTTGAGAGTTCCAACAATGAAAGAGAAATGCTATAAATACTGTCTGGTGGTGTCTGTAGACATAGAGAGAACATTTCTGCAATAAAAATTATTGAAAAACAATAAAACTTAACTGCTGAGCACTCAGAAAAACATATTGTGAAGTTCTGCAACAGATGATATGAGGTACAAAACTATTGTATTTAAGCAGTTTTTTCTTTATTAATTATATCAGTCATTACAGTTATTCATCATCATCATCATTGTCAACCATTATCAATCCACTGCTGGACGAAGGTCTCCCCAAGTTTCCTCCACAACGGTCTGTCTTGTGCCAGTCTCCTCCATGTCACTCCCGCATATTTACGAATTTCATCCACCCATCTCCCATGTGGTCTTTTTCTGGGTCTTTTCCTGTCCCTTGGAATCCAATCTAAAATTTCGGCTGTCCATCTATGGTCTGTCCTTCTGGCAGTATGTCCAGCCCATTGCCATTTCAGGGATTTAACTCTGATCATGATGTCTTCCACTCTCGTCATTTTTCGGATCCACGAGTTCCTCTTCTTATCTCTCCTGGTTATACCAAGCATGCACCTCTCCATGCTTCTTTGAGTTGTCTGCAGCCTTTGTATGTCTCTTTTAGTTAAGGTCCACGTCTCTGCACCATACGTAAGCACTGGAAGGATGCATTGATCAAACACTTTTCTTTTAAGACATAATGGCATATTGCTCTTGAAAATTATGCTGTTTCTTCCAAAAGCTCTCCAGGCAAGTTTTGTACGCCGATTAATTTCTTCATCAATGTGACCCTCACTTGATATCTGCTGTCCAAGATAAACATACGTATCTGTTATCTCCAGTTTTTCTCCATCAATCGATAAATCTTCATTTCTTGTAAAAGCATTGAACATCACTTTTGTCTTCTGAAAGTTCATTTTTAATCCCACTTCTTTACTCTTGTCAGCAAGTTCCTGGATCATACTCTGCAGCTCTGATGGGGTAGTTGCAAAAATGACTACATCATCAGCAAAACGAAGGTGGGTTAGATAATCTCCATTAATCTTTATCCCTTTGTTTTCCCAGTTCAGTGATTGAAAGACATTTTCCAATGTGGCATTAAAGAGCTTCGGAGATATGGTGTCACCTTGTCTCACTCCCTTTCCAATTTTTATGTGTGTTGTATTTTCAAACAGCCGAATCTTTGCACTTGCATTTTCATAGATGCTGTTAATAATATTAATGTATGCATCTTCAATACCGCAGGATTTCAGAGCCGTGGTAACTGCTGATGGTTTCACCGAATCAAAGGCTTTTTCATAATCGATAAAAGCCATGCACAATGGAAGTTCATATTCCCTCGCTCTTTCAATTAGTTCTCTCAGTACGTGGATATGATCTATTGTGCTGTAGCCACTCCTGAATCCAGCTTGTTCTCTCGGTTGAGCCATGTCCAGTGTTACCTTCAAGCGGCGTGAAAGAACTTTAGTGAAGATTTTATAAACCACTGATAGGAGGCTGATAGGTCTGTAGTTCCTGAGATCCTCAATGTCACCTTTTTTATGTAGCAGGATCATTGTAGCACTGTTCCAATCCTCAGGAATCTTCCCTTCATTAAGGCATCGAGTGAAAATTTGGGCGAGTACTGTTTCAATTTCTCCACTTGCTTCTTGTATGATGTCTATAGTAATTCCATCTTCTCCTGGAGCTTTCCCCCGCTTCATGTTCTTGATTGCATGAGCAACTTCTGCTGGGAAGACTGGAAGAACTCTGGTACCTTTCATGATGTCTGGAGTACATGTATTATCCCTTTCATATAGTTTGGAGTAGAAATCTTTCACTCTTGTCAAAATTTCGCCTCTATTTCTTGTTATAGAACCATCTTCTTTTCTCAGAGCCATAATCTGTTTTCTTCCCTTACTGAGATGTCCCTTTGCTATCTTTAGGCTTTGGTTGTTTTCAATTGCTTTCCTCACTAGCTCACAGTTGAATTTCCTTACGTCTTCAGTGATACTTTTTCGTGCTGTCTTGCATAGCTCTATATATTCCACTTTGGAAGTCACATCTTCTTTAGTTGTCCTCATCTCTCTTCTTTTTTGCATCAACATTTTGGTTTTTCCTGATAATTTGTTTACATGCAACTTGTTCTTAGATCCAGCTAATTTTGTTGCTGTTTCCATAAGAGCTTTGGTTACTTTTCTGTTAACTTCAGAAATATCCACTTCTTCCGATGTTAGGCCTTCTAAAGCAGAGAACCTGTTCTTCAGTTCCAACTTGAAAGTATTATGGTGTTTTTTAAGGTTGGTTATGTCAATACATTTTGTTTGTCTTATGAGCTTGCCACGTTCCAGTTTAGTGTTGAGGTGCATCTTACATCTCACCAATCTATGGTCATTATGAGTTATTATATTTAAGAGTATTAATTTGTGTGTGGTTCATCAATTCATATAAGAAAAGCTGTTTCTGGGCCCACAGAAATTATTCAAATAAAATATACAAAATTATAAATGCATGTTTTATATTTTAAGTGAGTATTTTGCTCTATTTTAGCACATATAATTGGTTTCTACTTGTTGCTAATCTCTTTTACGTTTGAAAATTCTGCAGTGGATTGATCAAAATGTGCTGCCAATATAACATTTATCTCCCAAGGATGTGCAAACTAGGATATAGTACAACCAAGGCAGTTTAAGGGCCCAGCATATCTCTGTCTTTAGTTATTGATTATATCGTAGTTGGATGAGGGTTACCAACTATGATTCAAATTACTGTAAACAATTTTTAAACAGTAAATAGTTGTAATGTTAAAGAAGCAATATATGGAACATCCATTAAAAATATGAAATAATTATAATACTACACCAAATCTGTATTTAGATGTCATTAACTGATGCCAGAAATTTTATGTTAAAACACAAAAACCCAACACTATAGCCACAAAATCAGCTCAAGAAATGACAAGACACAATGTGTGAAACTACTTACCGAAGGTAAGGTATTTCTGCTAAAGCTATCTGTAGTTTAGCTTCTTTAGTTCGAGCGTGATGATGAAATATCTGCAGGACAATCTGATATCTAAAGAGGGAAGAAATGTAACAGCATTCAAGCAATAGTTCTTCCAGATTTGTCTGAAGTTTACAGTCACACTGAAACTGGCATGGAAAGTTCTTTTATATTGAGTAACAGAATTAACTTGATTCTCGATTTTCTCTGTGTTTTGTTTTGTAAGAGATACTTCTGGCTTTTTGGGATCTGTCAAGGCTCATTCTCAGTGCATTAAATCTACTTCTTAAAACTTATTGACACTGAATGCAGACTTAATTTGCAGTGTAAACAAGCTTTATGAAGTGGATTTGAAGCTCCCTCCCCCTTCCCCCATAAGAAGTGGATTCAAAGCTAGAGGTAGATTCAAGACTCTTAAAAAGTGGGTTCAAAGCTTTTCAAGTGTTGGCCTTGACAGACACCAAAAGACCAGAAACATCAAGAGGAAAAAAAAAAAAAAAAAAAAAAAAAAAAAAAAATGAGAATTAAGAGAATTTTTGAATTTTTCAACTGAATACAACCTAAAAAGAAAAGAAAGAAAAATGAGAATTAAGAGAATTTTTGAATTTTTCAACTGAATACAACCTATGTCTGAGTAAACCCAAAAGAAAGTGTTTTTGTAATGCCTTTTGTATTTTAACATTTCCATAACAACAAAAAAAAAAAAATCTGAGCTAGCAAAGCATAAATACACAATTATCTAGTGTTAATCTACAGTGCATTTTAACAAAATGAATGGGAAGGAAATCATCAATAAGTGATTCTTTCAACATATGTAAATACAATACAAATCTTTAACTGCACCAGGTAATCAACACAGTGAAAAGTACAGAGAAATTAGTTTCTGACCAACTTAAAAACAATTTTAGCACATTTTTCACATGCACAGTGCACATAACTTGCAATTAGAACACTAGTTTTACCTACACATAATTCATTATACAAGGTTTGTCCAGAAAGTAATGAGACCACTTTTCCTGAGCCAATCAGAAGGGCCAGAGGGCAGAGTCTCCGGGCGTGACAGGGTATGTTAGGTAAACTATCAATGTCTTGTCAGTTGGCTCCAAGCTTTTACAGAGGGAGGATCACTTGTGAAGTGGACAGCTGAGTGAGCGCCGCGTGATGGTCAAAATGCAGAAGAGCATCGAACAGCGATACGCAGTAAATTTTTGTGTTAAACTTGAAAAATCTGCAACAGAGACGCTTGCTATAATACAGAAAGCCTACGGGAAGGATGCTTTATCGAAAGCACAAGTGTTTCGGTGGCACAAAACGTTCACAGAGGGAAGAGAGAGCATCAAGGATGATCCACGCCCAGGGAGCCCTTCAATGTCTCACACTTCGGACAATGTGGAAATGGTGAAAGCGGTTTTGGACTCTGACCGACGTCTGAGTGTTACTTATTGTAAATACTACATACAATGTGTAGCAATCATCACTGTTACTCACGTTTTGTTATAAACATATAGTGGTTGTTGGACAAGGACGTATTTAGGGCTATATTATTGTTGTAGTTGATAAAAAGGTTCTGACTTACCCATTTCAGCCTGAGAGCTCTTAAAATCTTCAGTTAAAATATCCTATTTTCCTATTTAACAGAAGATTTTAACAGGGAAGTCAGAACAAAGAACCAAACACTATATATAATCCAGCCATAGAATAGAGCTCCCTGGCATGGGTAAGTCAGAACCTTTTTATCAACTACAACAATAATATAGCCCTAAATGCGTCCTTGTCCAACAACCACTACGTTTATAATAAAACGTGAGTAACAGTGATAGTTGCTACACATTGTATGTATTATTTGCAATAATTAACGTACCACGTAAATTCTTGTTCAATAGCTAATATAGCAATTAGAACTCTACAATATGAGTGTTAGATTGGTAACAGAGCACGTGGGACTCACGTAATCCATTGCGCATGAAATCATCACGCAAGAATTGCAGATACGGAAAGTTTGCGCCAAATTGGTTCCTAAGGTTTTGACCAGAGGAGCAACCGTGTGTCAATTTCTCGTGAGCTTGTGGAGCAGGTGGGGAGTGAACCTGGTTTTTTGGAGAAAGTGAAACAGGTGATGAAACGTGGGTCTTTGAATACGATCCGGAGACGAAAAGACAGAGCTCAGAGTGGCACACTTCCGAGTCTCCTCGACCAAAGAAGACTCTACTGTACAAGTCAAAAATGAAATCGATGCGCATTGTCTTCTTTGACTGTAAAGGTGTTGTCCATAAGGAGTTCGTACCACCCGGACAAACGGTCAATGCTGCATTTTACGTGGAAGTGCTTTAACGGCTGAAGAACAGAGTTGCGCGTGTCCGCCCGGAGATCACCAACACTTGGGCTCTTTACCACGATAATGTGCTGAGCCATGTGTTGCTGAGAGAGTTTCTGACGAAACACGACGTGGCAACGCTGCCCCAACCTCCCTACAGCACGGACTTGGCCCCGTTCGACTTCTTTTTGTTTTCCCGACTTAAATCCAGCCTTAAAAGGACACCATTTTGGGACCGGTACAAATGTGCAAACTGCCGTGATGAGTACTTTGAAAGCGATTCCTGACTTCCAGGAAAGCTACATGGTGTGGCAGAACCACTGGCAGCGGTGTATTGATGTTCAAGCATGTTATTTCGAGGAATTTTAATGTTATGTAAGCATAACTTTAATTGAACATCTGTTATTGAATGAGTCTCATTACTTTCCGGACGGACCTTGTAGGACAGACCTGCAGGACTTTAAGTTTCCATGTGAAGGAACACAAGACTCGTGTATGGAACTGTGACATGAAGTAGTCGTCTACAGCCTAACACTGTCACAAAAATAACCATATATTATGCTTATTGATAAACCTGATTCCACCATCAATCTTAATATATTAGAAGCCTTCTACATATACAACAACTCTTCACGGCTTGTCAATGACATGACATCTACTCCACTTCTTTCAAGCATGTGGAAACAACTCAGCAAAATGCATGACTGTCAGAACTCTGATGAAGCTGACCCAAATGCTCTGTGAAACTATAGTAGATGTTAAAATAAATACTTAATTGTGAATAAATGTTGCTATTTTTATTCTACCTCTACTACAGTAAATATTTAATTGTGAGTAAATGTTTTTTTTTATTCTACCTCTACTACAGTATATTTTGTAGTCATAAAATATACTGCATATAAATGTGTCAACGGATCTTCGACTACATTTTGGTGAGTAAGTATATTGATATCAACCTATACCGGGAGCTGCTGATTTAACATCTTGCTTTGTTTCCGTCTTTGTGGACACATTTAATACCAATATTGACTTTAATCAGGAACTTAAAATCTTAGTTCCTAATCAGGATTATGGCAAATTCTCTTTCTGTGACAATCAACTACTTTTCAAAGCTGAAGATAAAGAAGTTCAGATTACTGAATCATAAAATATATCATTAGTGCTTTCTCTCTCTCACTTTAACCAACTGATTTACATAAATGAAGAGCAAATGTGGAAAAACCTTCACTTGTGTTGTACACCACTCACAAGCACTTTGATCTATCTTAATTAACTGCTTTGGGGAAGACTTAATACATAGGCTCCGTGACTGACTATAACAACTATCTTTTTATCCCCTAAATTTTCAGTTTGTTATCTCATGGAGTTGCACTTCAAATTCAATGCTGTACAAACAAATACCACATATGAAAGTAATGTATAGTTTGCAATTATCCCCCATAGTTGTCAAAAAAAAAAACATTTTTTGCACTGAAAATTCCCATAATACTGCACAAAAGATATTTCACTATGAATATTATTTAGGAAAGTATGCTGGAATACCTGTGTTCTTGTTGAATGAGCCTAACCACAAACAGAGCAAAGGACATTAAACCAACAGAGCACTAATAGTCTTCAAATATTTGTTTGCAATTTTATGAACACTTAATGGGTTCTTCCATTGTAGTGTACCATAACCATGTGTTTAATGCACATAGGGTGTATAGAGTATATTACATGCATCTATAAATAACAGAATTTAATTTTCATGATACTAAGTACACTCTAAAATTCTTACATATTCATACAGTTACATTCTTGAATAATGAATTGAATATGTGCATACCAAACTTAAATAATTTAGAGGGAAAATAAAATTTTGTTCTCAGTATCAAAATTACCACTTTTCTCCCGACATTTTTGTGTTAAAATTAAACAGTGCTTCTGAAATGATGCTAATATCTGTAAGGAGAATGTTTTTGGAGAGCAGTTTGATAAAGTAGCTTCAAGAACTTTATATACATTGTAACTCAAGTTTGAATACCAAAGTACAAATCCAAAACTGAAAGAATAAATGCAGTTGTATGCATCAAAAGTGCTTGTAAACACACCACTTTGTAATTCATCAAGCTATTCAATGTGCTTAAAAAAACACTTTCTTTCATTCAGGAACAACAGCACATTCACTTTGAAGCCATCACAGAATCAGCAAGGGCTGAACTATAATGGAAAAGTAATTCACAGTGACACACCAATAACTAATAATCTCCACAAAGTTACAAGGACAGAACTGGGGTGTGCTGAGGCCATCCCAGTGAGCAAAGGCATGTCTAGGAGGGTATGCACAAGTTGGTACCCACACCGTGGTGATATCGTTAAAAACAATGTGGTGCACTTCAGTCAACTATAAATAAACAGCAATTTTTTATTCATGAATACTAAATTGCAGACATGCCAACCTTCAAAATCTGAAAATCGGGAGGTTTTTACCGCTCATAAAATCACTCGAGTGCTATCTTTTATCCACATTTCCTAGACGTAGGAACCATTTTCCAGAAGTAGTATTATTAGTCTGCTAAATGTTCTGGAGAAAAAAAGAAAAACAGCGCAGAAATTAACATCCAGTCCCCCTACTGAAATTCGTTTTTAGGTATGTTGATTTTGTAAGATTATGAAAACGTAAAATGGCCCGCATGTTGTTTTTTACGAATAAAATAGCAGCGAACTGTTCTTCGTTTTTTCTTTAGGTTGTGCGTGAAGACAACAAAAAGCATCATACTAACATCGACTTTCGTTATAAGTCGAGGCGAACTGTAACTACTCCCTTTTGTCGTTAAGTGAATTTGAGGCAATTCTACTGTTTATCATCACTTAGAATGCGCGTGGCTCTGTTGAGGCGAGGGGTTGAAAGACTGAACTGCAAGAAGGTGGGTTAGCTCCCATCTGTCAATCAATTACTGACCTTCCCCAGCATTCTAGTGCCACTGCGGGTGATTTCTTTTGCTGAAGGCGTCTTATGGCAATCTGACTGGAAGAAATTTTTTTAAAGCAATTTTCTCTCCACCCATCTCGGACGATGGGTCAAAAGCCAGTGCTTAGACCACTGTGGCGGCTTTCTTTTTGCAGATAGGACAGGAAAAGTACGAAACTGATTACTGTAATACTGCCTTGCATTGACCTAGAAAGAAAAAGATTTCATACGTGGTTCGAAATCATGGTGGCTGATGGAATTTTGACCATCCTAACGGCTAATTCTCGGTGAAAATCAGGAGAATTTGACATTCATCCGGAAGACGGGAGAAAGACCTGAAAATCTGGAGAGTTGGCATGTCTGAATATGGTTACAAACATTTTAGCATGAATAAGCACATTTGTACATATTGATTTTGCAAATACAGGGTCCATAAATTATGCAATAATGGACAAAAACCACAACAACAACAAATCCACTAAGCAATAAGCATTTAACACATATTCTAGCCAATGAATTAGAAACCTTTATGCAGATGTATGTAAATGCAAAATATGTGGTCACATGTGTTACCATGTGATCTAGGCAACTATTTAAGTCCATTCTGCAATGTTGACTTTCCATCCACAAGGTGACAGCCTGTCCATCGCACAAAATGTGTTCAGCAGCAGTTCAACAGAAATGACAGTGACTTCCTCCAGAAAGCCTGGATCTGGACCCTACCAAGAATGTATGGAGCATGTTAGAAAAAGAGATCTGGGAGCAAAGTCCTCTTCCTTCAAATATGAGCCAGTTTAAGAACTTTCTGGGGAGCACCTAGTATGCTGTAGAGATAGACGCCAACACCTAGTGGAATCTATCCCAAACTGCATATGTGCTGTAATTCGGGCTAAAGGAGGTCCAACCCAGTATTAAATAAAGGTTTCTAATTCAGTGGCTGTTATGTGTAGATAGGAACCTAGCAATGGTTTCATCATAGAAGTTGGCCCTTTTTCACACCAAGAAACACTTAAGCTAGTCTTAGGATGAAAGCCTACACTTGAAAATATCTTTTATCATCAAAGATGTCCTCTTTTTTAATGAACTGTTCAATGACCAAGAGCAGGGACAGGTTGGCCCACCTGGGTACCGGGACATTTCCTGGTGGACCACTCGAGAAATGGCCCGCATTCTCATATTCTTTTTGTCCGTTTTTTTTGGAAGGAAAGAATAATGATCTTCATCTGAGCTTTATTTTTGTCTGAAAAGTTTACTGTACCAATCCCAAAGAAAGAACGTTTCCTTCTATTTATGTTGCACGTTTCCTCTGAAATGATATAGTAAAATTCCTTGTGCTTATTTGGTTCTAGTACCAGTTGAAGAAATTTTCATTTAATATTCTTTTCCTCCAAGTTCCTTTGGTTTTTCCTTTGCTTAGCTTTATTTCTGTCTGAAAAGTTATCCATACCCCTCCCCAGCATTCGAATTACCCAGAGGTCCGCTGGCCATTGGCCAGTAAAACTTCTGACGCACCACTGAACTATTTGATTTTACTGGCGCAGGTGACCAGTAAGTTTTTATTTTGTTTTTTCTAATTTATCACAAGTCAAAAAATGAATTTCTGTTTCTTTTACCTTGCTGTATGGTTTTCGTTTTAGGCTGAAAACTAATGATAGGTTTAAAAAGAAATATTAGAGATAATTCCTTTGAAATGATATGTTATATTCTACATATATTGTAAATGTCTTTAAATTTTTTATTATTTTGTTTTTTTTTTACGGACAGTGGTTTGCAAATTCTAGTGTTACACTGGGCCTGTAGAAAATTTATTTCTAATTCTAACCCTGCCCCTCCCATAATCAGCACAATGATCAATCAAACATCTATACCACCTCCCATAATCCTCCATTAATCAGCGCAATGAAAAAATGGAAAACATCATTGACCAACTATTTGTGGAAGAAGAGGTGGATAATATTAGGTGTGCAACGTAATTCTTGGCCCTTAACAGCAAGTAATCATAGAATGTCGGCAAATGCAAATAGCTGTGTGCGATAATGGCTGATTGCAGCGCCATCCAACAGCTTTCCAGGCAACCGTAACTGCTCACAGCTGTAGTGACAGAAGGGATGAAAGTTGACGGTGAAAGCAATGTCGTTCAAGAAGCAACATTTGAGGCACTACCTCCTGTTCGTTTTCAGCTGAAAAAAAGTGCAGCAGAAGCCCAGCAAATGATCTGTGCTGCTTTGGGTGAGGCTGCTGTGTTCTACAGTATGTGTAAGAAGCGGTTCCAGCGGTTTAAGCAGGGAAATTTAGATCTCAGTGATGCAGAATGTCCGGGACAGCTACAGAAAGTTGACGATGAGGAACTGGAACAGCTGTCTGATGCGGATCCCTGTCCCACACAGTCAGAGCTCGCCCAGGAACTCGGAGTAACATGGCAAGCCATTGCAAAGCGCCTGCACAAGCTTGGACAGATTCACAAGGAGGGCCGTTGGGTGCCCCACCAACACACAGCTGCGAACAAGTCTAGGCGCTACGATGTTGCTGTGTCCTTGCTCTCCAGATTCAAGAAGAAGGATTTCCTCCACAAGATTTTGACCTGTGATGAGAAGTGGATCCTCTACTATAATCCTAAGCGGCGCAAATCGTGGATTTATCCAGGTCAGCCGACCACCAGTACCGCCAAACCCAATATCCATGCCAGGAAGTTGTTGGTGTGCATATGGTGGGATCAGTGTAGTGTCGTACACTATTGAGTTGCTCAAACCTGGTGAAACAGTCAACGCTGACCATTATTGTCAGCAACTCATTTCGTATGAGTGATGCAATGGAGGCGAAAAGGCCATACACCGGCAAGGGCAGGTCTGTCCTGTTGCTCCAGGATAACGCACATCCTCACACCGCGCTCACCGACCTGGGATGGGAGATTTTGTCCCACCCAGTGTATTCTCCAGACTTTGCCCCGTCGGATTATCACCTCTTTCGCTCCCTGCAACATCACACTTCTGTTGAGGAGGTCCACACAAGTATTGATGACTTTATCAACTCGAAACAGCCCTCTTTTATCTGCAGTGGCATTCAGCAGCTCCCTGACCAATGGCTCAAATGTATCCAACATGACGGGGATTATTTCCCTGATTAGGTACGTATTAGACTTGCTATAATTTGCTGTCAACGTGTCATGCCTGCGGCCGAGAATTAAGTTGCACACCTAATACCTGAATTATTTGGTTTTTCAAAAACTCAAACCTGATATGCCATCAAGACCAGTAGAAACTACAAAAGGTGGACCACTTTATAAATTGCAATATTTATCCAACATAATCAGTCATGAAATTAGTTATGGACAATTCACTTTGAAAAATACTAGTGATCTAGTAAATAAATTAAGAAATATGCATATCAATTCGAACACCAGAATGATAAGTTTAGATGTTCAAAATATGTTTCCTTCAATACCATTGAGAAAACTGTTTACTAAGATCAACAGTTTCTTTGAACATAAAAATCAAAATAATTTCATTATAAACATGGTATCACAACCAATAATTTCTTATTCCTATTAAATTTATATTACAGTTCATTAATTACAAAATTCAATGGAAGAACATTGGGTTGGTGCAAATAAAATGTCCGGTGTGAACAAGCAGTGGAGACAGGCTCCCAACACAGCGGAATGGAACCACCCACAGGTGTTGCGGGTATTACGTCACAGAGTTACTATAAATAACTAGCACGTGTGTGAAGAACAAGGTTTAGGCATGGTTTGTTTGGACGTAACATGGCTTGCAAAGGAAACATATAGACGCCAGACTTGAGAGTCATCTTCCTGTAAGAATTTAAACTGAGCCATTCTGCAGGAATTGCCGCTCTAAATGTTAGCAAAGTGTTTGGGGAAAATACGGCCAATGTACGAACCGTTTGCCGATGGTTTGTGAAGTTTCAAAGCGGAGATACGGACCTGCAAAACAAAGCACATGGTCACCAACCTGCTGTTGTTTCTGACAGTACATTAATTACAAAGTTCAATGGGAAAATATTGGGTTGGTGCGAATTTGAAATGTCTGACGTGAACGAACAGTGGAGACAGGCCCCCACCACAGTGGAATAGAACCACCCACAAGTTTTGCAGGTATTACATCACAGAGTTACTATAAATAGCTAGCACATGTGTGAAGAACAAGGTTCAGGCGTAGTTTGTTTGGACGTAATGTGGCTTGCAAAGGAAACATACAGACGCTGGATTTGAGAGTCATCTTCCTGTATGAATTTAAACTGGGCCATTCTGTAAGAATTGCCACTTAAAATGTTAACAAAACGTTTGGGGAGAATACAGCCAACGAACGAACCATTCGACGATGGTTTGCAAAGTTTTAAAGCGGAGATATGGACCTGCAAAACGAAGCACGTGGTCACCACCCTGCTGCTGTTTCTGACGATGTTCTGTTATGTGCGGTTGAAGCGGACCCTCGAAAAACATGCCATGAGATAGCGGCAGAGGTAGGTGTCCACCACACGACGCAGCACCTGGCTGCGCTGGATAAGGTAAAAAGCTGGACATGCGTCTGCAGCACAAGTTGACAACAAGACTAGGCGTTTTGAAGTCTGCACGTCGCTGCTTGCCAGGAATAAACAGGAACCTTTACTGCATTGAATCGTCACCTGCGACGAGAAGTGGGTCCTTTATGATAATCGGAAACGATCTGCACAATGGTTAAGCAAGGCACAGCCTGCTGGACAGCATCCTAAGCCACCTCTACACACCAAGAAGATGATACTCCTTGTCTGGTGGTTCACAGCCGGGATAATTCATCGGAGTTTTTTGCCAAGAGGTCAAACCATCACTGCAGAATGTTATTGTGCTGAATTGCACCAGATGCACTGGAATTAGCTGTAGAAACAATCGGCTTTGGTCAACAGACATGGTGTTCTTCTGCTCCAGGACAATGCTCGCCCTCATGTTGACAACGAGTGATGCCGACACTGCCTTGGGCTATGCAGCACAGCCTCATCTTGCCTATTACCTAGACTTGTCTCCGACAGACTATCATCTGTTTCGTAGTTGGATCACTTCCTGTCCAGGAAACAGTTCACGACAGACAACGAGGTTCAACATGTAGTTGATGACTTCTTCGAGTTCTGGCCACAATACTATTTTGTTGCGGGATGATGGTTTTGCCGGAGAGATGGCAACTATGTGTCGATGTCGAGGAGGATCATTTTGCCTAGGTAAGTTGTTCGACTTTTCTGTTTTCGCCGTCCACGTGTGCTGGTCCTTTGCCAGACATTTCATTCGCACCAACCCAATATATAGACATAAACAAGGTTTATCAATCCCATCAGCAAATTTTCCAATTATATTGTATGATTCAAACAGCTATTCAGCACAAAACATTCTGGATTTTTTTTTAATACTTTGGATACCAGCATTAGTTTTGAATTAGAAGAAGAAAAGAACAAAGAAATTCAGTTTTTAGACATAAAAATCATGAGAGATACAGAAAGTTTGGAATTCATTCATAATTTCAAGAAAGAAAAATCCAATATATTACTGAATTTTCGCTTGTACCACTCAAAAGCATATGCACATGTTATGAAAGTCACCAAAATTAATAACTTCATGTTTCAACATGCATTAAAATCAATTTCAAGTAATAGAGGTAACAACTTACCTCCAATTTAAACATATATGGCATGTTATGAGCTCGGCAGACATGTGCTCCCACCCCCCAAGAGAGGCGTAACATACGTAACTATTTGTTTGTTAAAATGAAATATTCACAAGCTAAAACAATATTAATTTACAATGCTTAATTAAATTATATCTACATACCTTAAACATTTAAACTTCTAAAATATCTAAAAGTTTAAACACACATCAAACCTAATTATCTCAACAGGCTGAGACAAACCATCTGCCCAAACACTCAGCACCGATTTGCGTATGCTTTCGTCAGTACTCTACTGACATCTTCAGGCATTTATCTCGCATGTCCCTGGCATTTGATGTAAATGTGCACATCGCAAGTATGTACTTTACTTTTGTTATTTTGGTTTTTACCTATTGAAATAATATACTGTGCCACTAAACATTCTAAATAAATCTTTTAATTTCTACAAAACTTTTTTTTTTTTGTCTTTTCCTATATGATTTTTCACTTTTTATGAATGACTTCCAAGCTGTATCTAATGTAGTTGGGTCCTATAAATTACAAATCTTTTTTTTTTTTTTGTTATTATTATTATTATTATAACACTCTCTGAGATCCTCGATTCATTTTCCTTAATGTGAGTAATTAACATAATCAGGATATTGCTTGCTTATGATTAATACAATATTGGATAAGTGCTGTTCTCTCCTTTATTCCAGTTTATGTCCTGGTGATATCTTTTAATTAATCCATTTTTTGTGCTATCCATGTAAGATATTTGGTTACCAGAATTACCAGGAACAATTGGAATTTCATATATGCCAGCTGTTTGTAAGATACTTCTATTAGAATGTTTTCTTATAATCAAATCTCCAATATTCTGAACTGAATGACCAAAAACAATGTCATATTTCTTCATCAATTTTGAAAATTTTCCACTGATTCCTTTAATAAAAGGGAAAAGAACCTGAAAATTTAAATTTTCAGGTTAATTTTTAAGAACCTAAAAATTTCTTAAAAATTGTTTTTGCTCATTCAGTTCAGAATATTGGAGATTTGATTATAAGAAAGAATTCTAATAGAAGTATTTTACAATCAGCTGGCATATATGAAATTCTGATTGTTCCTGGTAATTCTGGTAACCAAATATCTTACATAGGTAGCACAAAAAATATATTAATTAAAACATTACATTAACACATAAAAAAACTGGAATAAAAAGAAGACAGAACTGTACTATATTAACACATAAAAAAACGAATAAATAAGAAGACAGAACTGCACTTTTCCAATATTGTACTAATCATAAGCAATATCCTGATTTTGAAAATATTAAGATGTTAACTATTCAAGAAACGCATATAGTGTATTAAGTCCATTTATTTCTTATGGTGTAGTATCCTTGGACACTAGATGTAAAGAACACATGTGAAGTGTCAACCAGGACATACAGCCCTCGCCAGAGAAGTCATGCATTCATTGGCCACTCCAGTATGGAATAATATTAGAAGAATTGTCCCTTACACTAACTTTAGAGAGACTGCCATCAGGGAAACTGTCGAAATCCTCTTCAATAAAGTAGCATGCAATGACATGATCTCTACTGAACTACCAATGGTTTGGCATGCGTTATTAAAAGACGGGAACACGTCGCCGCGCACCGTGTAATTACGTGCTAAAAACATTTCACGAAATACGCTGGTGATATCGCCCACGTTACTTTCAAAAATCATCTTTGTTCCTTATCTGTTGTAATTTCCTGCATTTTTATGTCTACCGTTGCCTTGAAAAAGCCTCCCAGTGGAGTGCAAAAGCTTTTTAAAAATTACACCATAAGAAATAAATGGATTTAATACACTATATGTGTTTCTTGAATATTCATATTGTAGTGTATTAAAAATAACGTTAAGATGTTAACTACTCACACTAAGGAAAATGAATTGACAATCTCAGAGAGTTTTATAACCGAAAAAAAGGGATAAAATTTGTAATTTACAGGACACAACTACATTAGATACAGCTTGGAAGTCATTCATAAAAAGTGAAAAATCATATACGAAAAAGACAAAAAGAATAATTTTATAGAAATTAATAGATTTATTTAGAACATTTAGTGACACAGTACATTACTTCAACAGGTAAAAAATAAAATAACAAAAGTAAAGTACATACTTACGATGTCTGCATTTATCGGCTCTTCAATAGATGGTAGCACCGAGGAGATGTGCACATTTATATGTAACAAATGAGTCGCACCCCTTCCTGGCGTGCAGCTTCAAATGCCAGGGACATGGGAGGGAACCCACGTGTGAATGATGAATGCCTGAAGATATCAGAAGAGTACTGATGAAAGTGCTCGCAAATTGATGCTGAGTGCTTGGGCAGACAGTGTGGTGTCTCCCAGCCCGTTGATATAATTAGATTTGATGTTGTGTACGTTTTAACTTTAGGATATTTTAGAAGTTTAAGTGTTTAAGGTATGCAGATATAATTTAATTAAGCATTGGAAATTAATATTATTAATAGTGTTTTAGCTTTTAAATATTTCATTTTTACTAACAAATAGTTATGTATGTAAGGCCTCTCTTGGGGGTGGAAGCACGTGTCTGCCGAGCTCATAACGTGCCATATATGTTTAAATTGGAGGTAAGTTGTTACCTCTATTATCTGTAATTCATTCAAAAGCAGTGAAAATTAACACAGCAAGAAATTTAATAACTAGCACTAAGTTACTTTCATCAGATAAAAATAAAGTAGAAGCAATGACAAAAATGGCAATAAAGTTAATAACCAATGATTTTCCCAAAAAAACTATCATTAACATTGTGCAAAATGTCAGACAAAAACAATCTAACAAGAACAACGAAAAGTTTGAAAAAACTGATAAAATAATTAAGTATATACCAATGGCTAATTATGGAAAATTAAATACCAAAATTCATAAACATTTAATAAAGAATAACATAAAAGTAGCCACTACAGCAGAAAACAAAGTAGCATATTTAGCTAATAAAGAAACATACAGAAAAACAATAGACAAGATGGAAAGAAAAAAATGTATCTAAAATGCCACTTACATTAATTGCAACAGTAATATTACATTGGACAAAAATGTCTTTAAAATTGGAAATCAGAATTAAGAAACATCAAATGGCTATTAATAACAGATCAAAATAGTGTATTAGCAAATCATATGCAGTTACGCAAATATGAACCTTTATGGGGAAAAAAATTTAAATATTGGACTTTGAATCTCATGAAAACAAGACTAATTAAAGAAAGTTATTATATAAAAAAAACAGTGCCATCCATGAGCTTTCAAAACTAATAAGTGGTGTTTTAAACAACTTAATTACAACAAAAACAACAGAGTTACAAAATACACAATGAAAACATTTCAGTTTAGTAACTGACAACGGTATGAGGAACCTGGCAACATTTAAATTCTTCAGGAGTAAAATCTTCTGATACGCCTTCTACGCATTGAGAACAGGCCTTGACTAAAATAAAGAGGCCAAAAACGTCTGTCAAAATCCAAAGGGGAGGAAGATTAAATGAAAATTTGTTCAACTGAAACTATAACCTTGAATAAATATATCTGGGTAAAGCCTTGAATAAGTGATTTAATCCTTGTGCTTACGTGAGAAAAGAGCTCTAGGACCAAACACGCTGTTATACATTAATTAAGCTGAAGTTAACCACAGTTGGACGACTTGCAGCACAGACCCTCTTTTTGTAATCTTGAAGGAGATGCTAATACCCATTGTGATGGCTGTTCATCTCCACATCCTTATCCACAGACTGACACAAAGCGATTGCCCTACACAGATATTCCAAAAACATTTACCTTAAAAGTAACAATGTTCACCAGTTCTGGTTCATAGGTCAAAATATTGGGTTCACTTAGAAAAGGCATCTACTCAAAGAGGAGACACCAATACCATTGCGCAGTAATGATCAGCGACCAAATAAATATAAAATCAAATGCATTGGAAAATTACTGTGTGACATGTGTGGGCTCATTTCAACATTCAGAATGATCTCCATGGTGATTTAGTTGGAAATGAGGTTTTCAAGAGAGAGGCACGTGATTTTTGTTTCTTTTTTTTTTTTTTTGGTCAAAACCAAATTTTTCAAAGCAAAATAATTATTTGGTACACCTCTCCATTTTGAGCATTTAAATCATGAAAGGATTTGAAGAAATCTTTCACTGTTAAATTGTTGTTAAAAGTTGTTCACGACTGAATTCATTTTACAGTGAATATTTCTGCAGTTTTCTTTCATCCAGGATCTAACAGAATTTTTTCAGTGAGGGAATTTACAAGGCATTTCCCTGTAGGTACGTGTGTTTTTATAGTTGACTGCAAAACTAAAATTCCTGGCCTGATTTGGTTGTTCCAATCCACCCCTGACCAAGATAAAAAATATTTCCAAACAAGGACATCTATTATAAGATCACTTGGATATTTATCTTAAAGATAGTTTACTTTGATGATCATGGTGATGCAATGCCTTTATCAAGAACATTTTTTTCATTTCTTGATCAACCAGAATGTCTGCAGTTAGAAAAAGTCATTGGCTTAACAGACTAAAAATGTTGTTTCTCTCTTTGAATATCTGTGCTGTTCACTTAATGAATTCGCTAGGGTACTACTGGTTGCAGTTACTTATTTACTTAATCCTCTTTGGGGTCAGTGGCACATCAGGCTATTGCACAGTCTCCTCCTTCACACTTTACGATTCAGTGCCACAACCCTTGCTTGTTCCCAGCTCGCACCCATCCAGAATGATTTCTCTCCTCTGCAATCATTTTTTTTGCCAAGTGATCTTTGGGTGCACTCTCTTCCTCCCCTACCCCAACCCCCACCTGGTGCCCAAATCAATGCAACTTGGGGTATTTTGTCATTTTTGCATGTCCAATCCATTTCTATTTTCAAAGCTGAAATTCACTTTCAATACTCCTAAATTTTGTTCCTTTGTGCAGTTTAACATTGAAGATATGTGGTACCAACAAATCTTTAATACCTTTCTAAGACACTGAAGTTCGATGCAGTTTTGACACATGCGTTTTAGAAATCTTCCAGATTTCCAGAACTGGCTGTGGTGCTTTTACATCAATTTTTCTGAAAGATTTTTTTAAAATTTGTTTGAAAGATTCTTCTTTTAATAAGAAGAATTCAAACATGTGATGAAATGACCTGCACACAGTGGTTGTAACACACATACGATTTTTAAAAATATAAGAATTTGAAAGAAAATTCTAGTAGCTTTATTTGGCTACAGAATATTTTTAAACACTGAAGAAGTGAAATGAGGAAAATCTATACCCATTTACACCATTAATGCTAAAAAGGAAAATTCTATGAACCTGAAACTATTTTCATAGATAGATAGATAGATAGATGGCTTATAAATCCAATGCTTGTGTCACAGAATTCAACACAAAAGAAGCTTCCATGGTGAAATTTGAAAAAAAGAATAATATTTTTTGACTCTTCAGGAAGTATGTTAAATGTCAGTCAAATACAGTACACTATAAAACAAACATCTTTCACTCATACAACAGTTTCAGCTACACATTATTTGTTATTGAATGTAATATTAACATCCACATTATTCATCAGGTTATGCTGCTTTGTATTAGCCTACCTGCTCTAATGTAAGATATTTTTAAAAAGAATATCACAAAAAGTTATTTGAAGTCTACGTACAATGTAAGCACACATTAAGAATAAGTTAGCACATGCCATGTTTCATGACTTAAATAAAGCTGATGCACACACCTATCAAAAATCTGAACTTTAAAATACTTCTCAAGAGAGACATTCTGCAAAGCTGTCAAGAGATCCACTCCAATAAAAATTCCAGTTATATTTTGTTGCACTCTGAGAAGTGACCTTATATTTTCTAAATTTCCTTTCCCAAACATAAGCTTATATTTTAAGTCTGATACGGGAATGACACACTGAAAAGACACGTGAATAAAATTTAATGCACATGGAATAAAATACTTTATTTACAAAATACAAAATAATTGCCTTATACTTCAAAATTTACTGTAATATGCTTAAAGTCATTCAATCTAATTTCAATTGCAGAAGTAACACAAGTTTTCTCAGAATTTCACAGTGGCGTACAACCACTGATACAACTTCAGATTCTGGGTCCTGATGCAGGAGCTTAATTAAATTGGGGACTTATAGCCCATTGAGTTGCTCACGGTGGTCGTTAAACCGCCAATTTAAAAAAAAAATAAAAAAAAAATACTCTACTGCTTAAAAGATGGGAGAGTCAAGGCATGTAGACTTAGTTGTAAACTACTGGGTGTTGAGGAATAACTTGTATATGCAGGACGCTTAAAAAACAAAAACCATGAAAGGGATCAAAAATAAGAATTTTTTATCAAATCATTGTGGATATGCTAAGGTGTCATTACACCAGAATACTTATATGGAATCACATGGAATGGCTAAAGATTGAATGCAAATGAAACAGTGATTCTAATATTGCAGGCATTGCAAATAAAAATGAATATCACATTTTTGATGCATGTATGTATTAAGTCTTAAAAGTAAAGTACTTAAACAATTTTTATAGATCAGGGACATGGACCTCAACTGAAAAGAAAAGAGACACGCAGAGGTTGCAGACGACTCAGAGATGCATGCTTGGTATAAGCAAAAAAAAAAAAAAAAAAAAAAAATTGAGAAAAGGAACTTATGGATCAGGAAAATGACAAGAATTGGTGACATCATGATCAAAGTAAAGACCCTCAAAAGTTGCAATGGGCTGGACATATTACTAGAAGAACTGACTGCCATTGGACAATTGAAATGCTAGACTGGATACCAAGGGTCAGGAAAAGACCCAGAAGAAGGTCACATGGGAGATGGGCAGATGAAATTTGGAAGCATGTTGGAGTGACTTGGAATAGACTGGCTCAAGATAAAACATTAATAGACTTGGGGAGATCTTCAGGCAGAAGCAATTTGGTAACTGTTGTTGTTGATATACAATCACCATCCTTATCAACCATTGTACATCCACAACTGGATGAAAGTCTCCCCAAATTTCTTCCTCAATCTTCTATCTTGAGATAGTCTTTTCCAAGTCACTCCAACATAATACCAAATTTCATCCACCCATCTCCAACGTGGCCTTCTTCTGGGTGTTTTCCTGCCCCTTGGTATCCAGTTCAGCATTTCAGTAGTTCAACGGTGGTCAGTTCTTCTAGCAATATGTCCAGCCCATTGCTATTTCAAATATTTTACCTTTATCATTAAGTCATCAATCCCCATCATTTTTCTGCTCCACAAGTTCCTATCCTTCCTGGTTAGGCTAAGCATGCACCTCTCCATGCTGCTTTCAGTAGTTTGCAGCTTTGGATATCTTTTTTGGTTAAGGTCCATGTCTTTGAACCATAAGAACTGGAAAGATTTATTGATTAAATACTTTTATTTTAAGATACAATGGTAAATTGCTATTAAAAATCATACTGTTCCTTCCCAATGCTCACCAAGAGAGTTTAATATGCCTATTAATTTCTTTTTCGATGTGGCTCATGCTTGACATCAGTTGCCCAAGGTAGATGTAGGCATTGGCTACTTTTAGAATTGCTCCATCAATTGCTAAATCTTCAGTTCTTGAAAAAGCACTGAACATCAATTTAGTTTTCTGTAAATTAATTTTTAAGCCCACTTCTTTCTTTTGTCAGAAAGTTCATAGACCATGCTCCACAGCTCTGAAGGGGTATTTGCAAAAATGCCGATGTTATAAGATAAATGAAGGAGAGTAAATAAATAATTAGTCAATAATTTTTATTCCCTTGTCTTCCCAGTTCGGTGATTGAAATATGTTGTGCAATATGGCATTAAAGAGTTTGGAAGATATGACGTCAACTTGTCTCACTCCCTGTCCAACTTTTATAAGTCCAGGGTTCATCCTAGCTGTTTTTAGAAGGTGCTGCACCCTTGTGCCATATAATTTTAAAAATGCCACCTTGCCTGCCCTCAAGTCTAAAATAACAGCCCTATGCCTAGCAGTCCAGATTTGAAAGAGATGCACATGTACACTGAAGAGCAATTGAATTAGAGATACCTGTCTAGTAATGTGTAGCACCACCCATCGCCCTGATAACGGCGGCGGTTCGTCTCGACATGGACTCGACAAGACACCGGAAGCATTGGGAAGCCATATGAATCCACGACCCCTGAACAAGCTCCCACAGTTATGAAGATTTGATGGAGGGGGGTCAGAGCTTCGAACATCTCTCTCGATGGCATCCCAGATGTGCTCGATGGGATTGAGGTCAGGTGACCTAGCTGGCCAAGGAAGCGAGGTCCCGTCGGTGGAGCGTTGATCCAACCATTTGGATACAATTCGGTAGCGATGGCACGGTGCATTGTCTTGTTGCAGGATGAGGTCCCCAGTGGGATATTGAAGACACACAAACGAGAGCAAATGGTCATCCAGGATATCCCGGTAACATTGACTAGTGTGAGGGAAGATGTCACGTATACCAGGGGTTCCATTTCAGTCCACGTAAACAGTCCCCTGACGAGAATGCCACCCCCACCAGCTTAAAGAGTACCCTGCTGGCAAGAAGGGTACTCTTCAAGCAGGTGGGTTAAAATAGCACAGTGGGCGCGTGCTTGAGGTTAAAATAGCACAGCAGCGAACGTGTTAAAAAGACCTTTTCTTACCTTCCATCTTCAAAGTCAAGACAGGTGCTAGGGTGTTGCCCCCCCCTTCCCCGACCTTAGGTCCTCAAGATTTATGTTATTTTTTGGCTGGGCAAACATATTGCATTTATTCAATAATTACTTCAGGATGAAAAAATACAATGTAAATTAAATAGAAATAAACTAATGGAAACTACGTCCATTTACTTATTGCTCCAACGTAAATTAAAATTTCATTTTGTGTACTTTATTTTTTGCAAACTTACCAACAAGTGTCTTTAAATCTACGTCATGGGCAATTTCTTGTTCAATGGATAAAGCAGATAACCCAACAAAGTTCTTTCCTAGATCATCCGATACATATGTATCATCATCATCATTGTCAACCATTATCAATCCACTGCTGGACGAAGTTCTCCCCAAGTTTCCTCCACAACGGTCTGTCTTGTGCCAGTCTCCTCCATGTCACTCCCGCATACTTTCGAATTTCATCCACCCATCTTCCATGTGGTCTTCTTCTGGGTCTTTTCCTGTCCCTTGGAATCCAATCTAAAATTCCGGCTGTCCATCGATGGTATGTCCTTCTGGCAGTATGTCCAGCCCATTGCCATTTCAGGGATTTAACTCTGATCATGACGTCTTCCACTCTTGTCATTTTTTGGATCCACGAGTTCCTCTTCTTATCTCTCCTGGTTACACCTAGCATGCACCTCTCCATGCTACTTTGAGTTGTCTGCAGCCTTTGTATGTCTCTTTTAGTTAAGGTCCACGTCTCTGCACCATACGTAAGCACTGGAAGGATGCATTGATCAAACACTTTTCTTTTAAGACATAATGGAATATTGCTCTTGAAAATTATGCTGTTTCTTCCAAAAACTCTCCAGGCAAGTTTTGTACACCGATTAATTTCTTCACCAATGTGACCCTCACTTGATATCTGCTGTCCAAGATAAACGTATGTGTCTGTTATCTCCAGCTTTTCTCCATCTATCGATAAATCTTCATTACTTGTAAAAGCATTGTACATCACGTAAAGGCATTGTACCCTTTGATCCCTTGTCAGCCCAAAGCCCGAGCGCCCGGTTTCTAAGGTTTGACTTGAGTGGGAGAACCTCAGGGTGCCCACTCAGTACTTAGAAAAAAAATTGTGTTTTTCATCTCTCCCACAGAGATGTCAACTACCCAGAAGGGTAAAGTGAAACCTAAGGGGTCAGCCCCCAAATTGTCCCGGTCAACCCGGACGCAGAAGGTAGCGGCAGAAGCACTACCAAGCCCTGTCGGCAGTGCTAAAGGGCTTAGCCCTTCTTCCGAGAACAGCCGGAAGGTAGAGCCCAATGCCAGGAGGAAACCGTCAAAGACGCTTCCCCCAGCGAAGGGCTCTAAAGCCGCTACACCTACGAAGGGAGCCTCGAATGAGCCTTCTCAGTCAGCTAGTGGTGTAAGCACGCCTTTGCCAGTTCCGCCCATGGCAAGGAAGGGTAAAACACCACCCCAGCCCCGAACCCTCTCGGGCTCCTGAGGGGTCGTCCGAGGGGTCGTCCGCTGGTCCCCCAGAGATACCTTTGGTGGGATACAAGCATCCCAGGACACCCCCGGTGCTTATACCAGAGGCTTTCATGAGCTGCATTTTCACCCTCATTGGGGAAGTTGAGTCCGTTCTCTTGGACTCGCGGGTCACTTCCTCAGGGAGAGAAAAGGTGAAAGCGGCCCTGAATAGTATCAATGAGGCTTGTTACGAGCAAGCCGATCGGGTAGCCTATATTGAAGGCAGGCTGTCCGTTCGGCAGGAGTCGAGCTGCGAAGCCGACGCGAAAGTGGTTTCCTATGCCGAAGTGGCTAGGAAAGGGGCTAGCACGGCGAAAGGGTCTTCGCCCGCCCCGATTGAGAATAAAAAGAAGAAAAAGTCGGGAGACGGGAGACATGTGCTTTTGGTCTACCCGACAGTCGAGAGTGCGTCCTCAGAGGTCACGAAGAAGACCCTGAAAACTGCAGTCAACCCAACTAAACTGCAGATAGGGGTCAAGAGCTTTCGGAGCATTAGGAAAGGAGGGGTCGCGGTGGAGTGTTCCCAACCCGGGGAGCTCGACTGCCTTGCCCAGGAGTTGAGAAGCAATCCGCTGACCAAGGATTGCACACTCCCCACGGCCCCACGAAAGAGATACCCTCGGTTGATAGTTTATGGGGTCGACGGGGATCTCTCAGGGAAAGAGTTCGAGGAGGCGGTTTGCGGGCAAAACCCAGAACTCGAGAACGGGTTTAAACCTGTTTGCCCATCAAGGGCAAGGGAGGTAGGGTCCACTGGGTGGCAGACGTGGAGCCCAAGGCCTTCAAGCACTTGGTGAGGCGGAAGACACTGAACTTGGGTTGGTCAGTGCTCCGCCTAAAGGAATTTTTGAGGGAGGTCAGGTGCTTTCGGTGTAATGGCTTCGGCCATTTCCGAGGCAACTGCCCCGAGTCAGAAGCAAGGTGCGGCAATTGCGGTGAAGTTGGGCACCAGCACCACCAGTGTGCAGCCGCACCGAAGTGCAGCAATTGCACTGCTGCGAATGCCAAGTTCCGCCTGAAGCTGGACGTCTCTTACTCCAGCTTCAGTAAGATGTGTCCTAGTCTTATTAGGGAACTTGAGCAAAGGAAGAGCCGGGTCAACTATGGTTGACAGATGGTTGTACCCTCGGAGGTACGCTGCTCTCGATATTGAGCTTTTGGGTCTATTGACCAAGGTATTTTTGATAACCCGGGCCCGGGGTCATCACCACAGCACTGGCCCTAGCGCTGTGGACCATGTTGATTTTGTGATGTGTTTTTATTATTTCTCAGTGTTTGAATGTTTATGAGAGGAATGCATGGGACCCTCATAGTGAAATGTGCATGTTTGTAATCCGCTTTGATACCAAATAAAGGACTTTTGTCCCAAAAACTCGCGTTGGAGGGCGATCTCCCGGCCACGAGATGGGATATTTTTGAAAAAGTTGCTTACCCCAACTGCCCATAGCACGTCGCACACACGGATGGTGACAGAAGGGTGTAAGGTACCGGTCCCGTGGGGGAGGCAGATCCCCACAGGTCTCTAGACCGAATCTGTCCGAGTGGAAGACTGTGGTTTCCGGTGACTGACAGGCTAACTGTCGGAACGCCGTCAGGGATCCTATTAATCCCAAACTATTCGAGAGAGTTCCGCATTTCCCTGCAAGGTCTACACTAAGACGGTGCAGGTAAAGTCATCAGCCTAGGTTACCTTTATTATGACCGATGGATCGGAGAATCCCCGGGGAGCAAGCAGGCAATAATTGACAGTGGTTTGGAAGTGCTGATGATTGAAGCCAGCATAAGAGGCACGAGAAGGTTCGCGTGCAAGGCGCGCCTGCGCCCACAAAACTCGTTTGAAAACGAGAGCTCTTTTCAGAGCTACTTGCTCCAACCGATCCACGCTCTGCCCCATTGTTGTCGAGCCAGTCCTACCACTCACCATGAGTGGTTCAAGTGCAGAGCACAATGGGCATACACCATCATGCTCGGGTCTTCAGACCCATTCTCCGGGGGATGTAGATACGGAGAAACCAGAGAGTGCATGCCCAGATGCGATCTTGAGGCTCTTCAGGCAGATGAACGAGCTACTGGACAGTCCCACGACGAAAGTGTCCCACAATGTGAGGGGACAGCTGCGTCCGATCATTGATCAGATGCAAGCTGCCCTCTTCAAACAGCAACTTGAAATTGAGCTGTTTAAGGAAAGACTAATGGAACATCAGCAGAGTGAGTCCAAGCAGAAACCTCAGCGCACCTTTGCTGAAGCAGTGAAGGAAAAGCCGAAGAAGGAAGGAATACCCAAATTCCAATCCGAACACGCGATCCTGGTCTATCCAAAGGACCCGGACGCACCAAAGGAGGATTTCCGGGATGAAGTAGCCCTAGACTTCGCGCCCTGGAGAATTGGTATTGGTGTGAAAGGATTTAAACGAGTGAGTGAGGGCGGAATGCTCATTTCGTGCACGAAAGCAAAAGGGATAGAGAAGGTGATTGCAGGGATCATAGCATACTTCTGGAAAATTTTAGGTAGGAATTTTAGGACTTTTTAGAAAAATTTTAGGAGTGTATTTAAAAAAAAACTAGATGTATATTTGTATACATCTAGTAAAACAACTTTGTACACATTGTAAAGAGTTTGCTTCACACCCTTCAACCATATATACTGATAGACTGCGCATGACATCAAAATTTCTGGCTCCAACATAAAATCACATGACATCAGTCAAAAAGATGGGTTACACCTGCTGTGCTTATGGTTGCTCTGAGCGATATAGTAAAGAAAGTTCTATGATTTTTCATGGGTAAGAAACGAATTAAATACCTAAGTCAATAAAGTTCAATTACTTAACCAGAAACTTACAGTTATTGATATAAAAATATAGTAACTTAAGAAAAAAAAATGGAATGCATGTTCCAAATTCTTCGCAAATGTTCATCACATTATAAATCACAAAATGTAAACAACCCAATCATGCATGTATATAGCTCATAAGTAAACTTACCTGAAAAGTTTTCATTATATATGAGGCGCATTCACATAATACACCGAAAACACTGAAGTTGTGCAGCGTAAATTAGTAATCATAACAGCATTTTTACACGAAATTTGGAATCTGATGATGACGTGCCCAATGTTTGAGCCATGGCGGCTTTGATGCAGCTATTGCCAATGCGCAGTCCATTAGTATATATGGTCGAAGTTCACACCCAAATTTTTTGCATAACGTCTAATGTCTAAGTATGATTTACTTCTAATGTTCAGTTCTTATCTTTTCACGTGTTATTATCATATTCAAGTATATTTACCACATTCAAGTTTCACTTTGAACATTAATATGCTGTTGAACCAGAAGCAATTCACGATTTTCACAGTAAAGTTTTCAGGTTTCACATTAAATTATAATATCCTAAAAAGGTAATTGAAAACCAAGAACTATGTACAATTGTTCACTGAATTACTTTTTTCATATTATTGTTTTAACCTTTTCCTGATAAGTCTATCTTTTTCTGCTTCCACCACAACTAATTTACTTTCAGTTTTCTTTATTTCAGCTGAACCTTGTATGATCAAGTTAGAGGCAACTGCTATTTCAACAGTATTTTGTTTTTCTACAGCTTTTCTCATTCTTTCGGTTCCCTCTTGAATTACTGCTAGGGAGGCTTCTTTATCTTTTTTAAGCCTATTTATTTCTGCATCATTTTCTTTTATTTTGTCATCAAACTCAGCTTTTCTTTTTTTCTCTAGCTGCTTTTCCTTATTTTCCCTCTCTTTCTGCTTCCTTTCTTTTACCTTTTTTGATTCTTCTTCCTTCAGCTTATCAACATACTCTTTATAAAATTTATGTGAATCACGAACACTATTTAACAAATTTCTTGTTATCGGAACTTTACTTACACATCCATAGTGTTTAATAGCCCCTTTAACTATTCTTAATGATGTTATAGTTGAGTCTTTTAAGTTAGCCTTGTCCTTCCTTAACAGAGCAGTGTTAACCGAAAATCCCCTTTCTGCATCAGCATTACCATGAGGTAAAACTAAAATTGACTTTATGAGTTTAGCAAGATTTGAGTATTTTTCTTTTCCGCTAGAGTCTTTAATACTAAATATATTACGCCAGTAATGATCAATCCGCACTGGAATATGCCCTTCCTCTGAAAATTTCACTAGTTCATCTAGAGTTGGCTTATCGCAATTTAAAAGTTTCCACTCTTCTCTTACTCTATCAATTTGTTCCTCAGAAAAATGCAAAACACTTGAAATTCTGGTTATTTCCGAAAGTTGAGTTGACTCTTTCTTTAGTTCTTTTACCTTTAAAACTTCTATGTCTCTTAGCTTTTGATTGCAGAATGGCAAATTTGACTTTAAATATTTTGTGGTTGCAATTAGTGATGATCTTACATCTAAGAGAAATAATTTCTGCCTGGTCTCCTGAACATTCCTGAGGAGATTTTTTGTCTTCATACCAACTTCTAACTCCCCTAGTTTTTTCCATGAATTTTTATTTTCAAAATCTACATTCTTTAGGTCTTCTCCAAATTTCCCTGCAATAACATCATCTTGGATAAACTGCGCCATAACATTCCTCATTAATGTATTTAAATCAGAATATAACTGGTGTATTTTTGGTTCTTCACTCTGATAACATAATGAAAACTTTTCAAAATTTTAGTGTGAAAATGAAATTAATGCTAAATAGCAAGGAGTTAGCTCATTTTTCAGGAAACAGTGAATTCTTTTATACCTTGCCGAATTACGTAGTTGTTTTTCAAATATTTCTTGAGATGGCAAGAAGTTTAAAAAATATTCTGTAATATTTAGCAATTGATCCAAGAGCCTCTGCGCTACAGAACCAACGGTTAACCATCTGTTGCTGACATGACGCAAAAGAAATTTGGCTGTGACCAATGTTATATCCTCGACAGATTTATAATCCTCTCGTCTTGCAGCACTACTCTTTAAAAAGTAATGCATATCAGTAGCAAATTCCTCAAAATCTATATTTAAGCTTGTCAAAAAATGTTTAAATGTGTTACTTACGACATGCAGGTTGCAAAAACCTAGTTACAAAGATTTCTGGCCTGTTTCTTGTTTTACAACTTCATTGAATTTGCGTAAAAAGCACTTATTTACATTTGAGCTGTCCATGGATACACAAATAATTCTGTTCAACGAAATATTGAAGGATGATAACACATCAAGAATTTCTTTTAGCAAAATATCTGCTGTTGCATGACCCAGAAAAACGCTTGTTAGGTATCGGCAAGAAACAGAATTTATTTCTGAAAACCAGTACCTGAGATACACATCCAACTGCCGTTTCACTTGTGTATTTGTAGTTTCATCAAATGCTATATAGTAACCTTTCCTGGGCTACTAGATGCAATGTCTTTTTCAAATCCTCTTCAAAATATTTTGACAATCCATGTGATATCACATAAGCAACTTTTTTTCTTTAAGTTGCATTTTGGCTGCAATAGCAGAATCAGGAAACATTTCTTTGAAAAGTTAAACTGTTTCAGTGCATGAAACAAAAGACATATTGTCCTTAGCAACTTTCATGGCCCATAATGCTTCGGCTTTAGCCAACTGTAAATCATGACTCAGTACTTCACTAATATTTGTTTTGGGCTGAAGATCCCGTCCTCCAAAGGCTTTCAAGGATGGACTTATTTTGAAATTTACTTTGAAATTTCTGCAAATGTTTTTTTCCTTTATGATGCGCTTTTACTTGTGAAAAGCCACTATTAGAAATATTGAAAATTTCTGAACACAATATACACTTAGCAGAAAATATTGTTTCAGTTGCAGAACACCATTCTTTCAACTTCACTCCGTCCAATTCTTTGGCGAGCCACGCATCTTGAAATTTCGTTTTGGATTTAGGCATCTTAAACACTTGTATTACTAACCAGAAAATGAAAGGGAATTACAAAAACACGTTCCAATATTGCAAATCCAGACAACTTCCCGAAGTTTGGCTGCGAGGATGTCAGAAGATAGGAAAAAAAAAAAAAAAAAAAAAAAAAAAAAGCAGGTCACCACTAGAGAACTGAACCTGCACACAGCACAGAGAACACCATAAAAGACGCAAAACCAGAAACTATCATACGCATCTCACACAAGTTCAGTCAAAGCGAGTCGGAGCCGAGATATATTGCGCATCGAAGGTTGCTGTCGCCGACGCACGATCGAAGGTCAATGATCACGTGCTCTACTGCCTGCCACGATAACACTCAGCTACCATCTCATCGTCATTACCGTAGGTTACTAAAGGAGACCACGTTTCTTCTTTGCTTCCACCCACCTGCGGTTTACAATAACAAAACATCAGCAGAAAGAGGAGGTTCCACAAGGCATGTACAAAAATAAAGTACGATCTTCTGCGTGCCACGGAGTTCGTCTGCAAAGCGCAAACCAGGGGTGAAAATGACCCCTCCCCTTTTCCCTTAGATCTCTTGTTACTCTCGAAAACTGTCCGAAGGCACAAAAGTGGAGCGCCCGCCCCGAAGCAAGTGCATCTCGATGGCGTCATTTTCCCTCCCTTCAGCAGCACAACATATAGGCTGTGTTTCTACAATAACAGGTCTTTTTACCTTACCGTAATGGTAAATTTATTGGCGTTAATAACGGTTGTATTTTTAATAAATAAGCTTACGAAAATTTTAGGAAGAATAGCAAATTTTAGGTATAATTTTAGGAATTTAAGGAGGGTCATAAAATATTAGGAATTTTAGGAGGAATGCGATCCCTGTGATTGAGTATTACCAGGACGATGAGAATTTGACCTCAACATACAAGCTGTGCCCGATAAAGAAAAAGACTCCCACGTATCATAGTGCACGGGGACGATAATGAAAGAGATAACCCGGAGGCGGTTGAGCTACGCATCTGGAGCCAGAACGATCTCCAAGTCCCTGAAAAATGCAGGGTGCTCCTCCTAATCACGCCAAAGAGAAAGAGTGGAAAAGTCCACTGGGTGCTCGAGATGGCCCCAGAGGGCTTCAGAAGTACACTGAAGGAAGCCCGGGTAAACCTAGGCTGGCAAATCCTTAGCTGCAAGGAATTCATCAGGGAAACCCGTTGCTTTAGGTGCAACGGGTTCGGGCATCACAAGGCTAGATGCTCGGAGGAAGAAGAGACCTGTGCCAGATGTGGCAAGGCGGGTCACAGGCACCAGAATTGTACTAACAAAGCTCAATGTCCCAACTGCAGAAAGGCCAATGAGCGTTTCGGCCTCAAGCACAAGTTGGACCATTCCAGCCTGGCTGCTGATTGTCCCAGTCTCCAGCGAGAAATCAACCTCCAAAGGAGAAGAATAGACTACGGCTAAACGTTGCTGCTCATCGACGGGTCAGTGCACCCAAAAGAAATGACTCTGTAAACGCTGACTGAGCGTATATCTGGGCTTGCACGCCAAATTCACCATGTGTTTTCAAAAAATGTGTTTTTCCATGTGATTTTAATCTGTGTTTTGTCTGTGTGTTGAAAAAGAAATAAAGGCCAAAGTGCCCACCGTTTGGGTGGCGATCGAATCTCCCAGGGACGTCTCAACGGATACACGGTCCGCCTGAGTACGCGCCCGCTTCGCGCCACCCGTCCAAGTGTGCAGACTTGCGGTGACTCCGACCTTCTGATGAGAATGGCGACGTACCGTTTGCGGTAAGCAAACGCGCCTAGTGAGATCCACGGAACCCTGTGGAGTCCGCAACAGGACGATGATTCATCAAATTACTTTTATAATGGCTGGTCGTTCTGATAACAGCCGGGTTAGAGTTCTATGCGTGTCTAGGTTGAGCTGTACTGCACTGCTTAGCAGAACTGACGATTTCAACCGCGAGACGAGGTTTCATCCCGATCTCGCGATTTTTCTTTTTAGAAAAGTTCCGCAGTGACGGGACTTAGTGGAAACGTCCTTGTAAAGGCGAAGTTCCGTTTAGCCCACATAGAGACTCTGGCATCAGATTCGGGTACGTCGACGCCATTCCAGCCCCGCTGACGAAGGGACTCTTTGATCCCTTGTCAGCCCAAAGCCCGAGCGCCCGGATTCTAAGGTTTGACTTGAGTGGGAGAACCTCAGGGTGCCCACTCAGTACTTAGAAAAAAAATTGTGTTTTTCATCTCTCACACAGAGATGTCAACTACCCAGAAGGGTAAAGTGAAACCTAAGGGGTCAGCCCCCCAAATTGTCCGGTTCAACCCGGACGCAGAAGGTAGCGGCCGAAGCACTACCAAGCCCTGTCGGCAGTGCTAAAGGGCTTAGCCCCACCTCCGAGAACAGCCGGAAGGTGGAGTCCAATGCCAGGAGGAAACCGTCAAAGACGCTTCCCCCACTTCCCCCAGCGAAGGGCTCTAAAGCCGCTACACCCACGAAGGGAGCCTCACCCTCGACTGAGCCTTCTCAGTCAGCTAGTGGTGTAAGCACGCCCTTGCGACCTCCGCCCATGGCAAGGAAGGGTAAAACACCACCCCAGCCCGAACCCTCTCGGGCTCCTGAGGGGTCATCCGCTGGTCCCCCAGAGACACCTTTGGTGGGAGACCAGCATCCCAGGACACCCTCGGTGCTTACACCTGAGGCTTTCATGAGCTGCATTTTCACCCTCATTGGGGAAGTAGAGTCTGTTCTCAAGGACTCGCGGATCACTTCCTCAGGGAGAGAAAAGGTGAAAGAGGCCCTGAATAGTATTAATAAGACTTGTTACGAGCAAGCCGATCGGGTGGCTTATATTGAAGGCAGGCTGTCCGTTCGGCAGGAGTCGAGCTGCAAAGCCGACGCCAAAGTGGTTTCCTACGCCGAAGCGGCTAGGAAAGGGGCTAGCACGGCAAAAGGGTCTTCGCCCGCCCCGATTGAGAATAAAAAGAAGAAAAAGTCGGGAGACAGGAGACGCGTGCTTTTGGTCTACCCAACAGTCAAGAGTGCGGCCTCAGAGGACACGAAGAAGACCCTGAAAACTGCAGTCAACCCAACTAAACTGCAGATAGGGGTCAAGAGCATTCGGAGCATTAGGAAAGGTGGGGTCGCGGTGGAGTGTTCCCGTCCTGGGGAGCCCGACCGCCTTGCCCAGGAGTTGAGGAGCAATCCGCTGACCAAGGATTGCACACTCCCCGCGGCCCCACGAAAGAGACACCCCCGGTTGATAGTCTATGGGGTCGACGGGGATCTCTCAGGGAAAGAGTTCGAGGAGGCGGTTCGCGGGCAGAACCTAGAACGGGTTTAAAGCCTGTTTTCCCATCAAGGACAAGGGAGGTAGGGTCCACTGGGTGGCAGATGTGGAGCTCAAGGCCTTCCAGCACTTGGTGAGGCGGAAGACACTGAACTTGGGTTGGTCAGTGCTCCGCCTAAAGGAATTTTCGCGGGAGATCAGATGCTTTCGGTTCAATGGCTTCGGCCATTTCCGAGGCAACTGCCCCGAGTCAGAAGCAAGGTGTGGCAATTGCAGTGAAGTTGGGCACCAGCACCACCAGTGTGCAGCCACACCGAAGTGCAGCAACTGCCCTGCTGCGAATGCCAAGTTCCGCCTGAAGTTGGACGTTGCTCAGTCCAGCTTCAGTATGACGTGTCCCAGTCTTGTCAGCGAACTTGAGCAAAAGAAAAGCCGGGTCAACTATGTTTGACAGATGACAGTACCCTCGGAGGTACGTTGCTCTTGATATTGACCTTTTTGGGTCTATTGACCAAGGTATTTTTGATGACCCTGGCCCGGGGTCATCACCACAGCACTGGCCCTAGCGCTGTGGACCATGTTGATTTTTGTGATGTGTTTTAATATTTTTCAGTGTTTGAATATTTGTGAGAGGGGTGCATAAGACCCTCATAGTGAAATGTGCATGTATTTTGTATTTTGCTTAGATACCTAATAAAGGACATTGGTCCCAAAAAAACTCGCGTTGGCGGGCGATCTCTCGGTCACGAGATGAGATAATTTATTGAAAAATTGCTTGCCCCAACTGCCCATAGCACGTCGCACACACGGGTTGTGACAGAAGTGTGTAAGATACCGGTGCCGTGGGGGAGGCAGAACCCCACAGGTCTCTAGGCCGAATCTGTCCGAGTGAAAGACTGTGGTTTCCGGTGACTGACGGGCTAGCTATCGCAGCGCCGTCAGGGATCCTATGAATCCCCCCCAAAAAAAATTTCGAGAGAGTTCAACATTTCCCTGCGAAGTTAACACTTTGACAGTGCAGGTAAAGTCATCAGCTAGTATTACCTTTATTATTTAGAAGACGAATTTTCTCATAAAATTCTTCAATTTCTTCTTCAGGATGACTTGTGGTGGGTGCATAAGTTTGAATAATCTGAGCCTGGTATCTTCTTGATAGTTGGATAACGAGTCGTGCAGCTCTGTCAGAGGAACTTTCAACTTCTACAACTTTATCCTTCAGTTTCTTGTTTATTATAAATCCAACACCACTAGTTCTGCCAGTATGTGTCCCACGATAGTAGAAGAGATGTCCACTTTTCAGTTCAATGAGATCTTCTCCTTTTCTCCTTACCTCACTTAGCCCGACGATGTCCCACTTGATCCTTTGTAGTTTCTCTTCCAATTCAAGAAGTCTTGAATCAGAAGATAGGGAGCGTCCGTTATACGTAGCCAAGGTCAGCATCAGATGGCAGCCTAGTCCGGTCGGCCGGGGATTCTTAGCACCCTCTGCCTTCATGTCGTACTGGCCGCTGCCTTGGCCAGGTATATTCCAGCTGCCGGAGACTGAGGGCCAAGATTTAAGTTGTGGAGTCATTTTAGAGGGGTTTGGCCATAACTCACCACGCTGGCCAAGCGGGTTGGTGAGTGTGGGATAGCATTTCCTCTAATCCCGATGATATAGTTAAACCACTATTGGCGGTCGACAGAGCCCCTTTAGTGGGAACAGAATGTACCACGAGAAGGCGGGGTTGACATTTGTCAAGGAGAGGCTGTGATGTTACGCATCACCTGACCTTACATCCCCATATATGTATATATATATATAAAAGGATTCCAACAGAATGAATATAGTAGTAGAGCCCCTTTTACTCTTGCTCCTGTTCTCACTGGACAATAGTGAAGTATGACAGTTCCTAACCTTTAAGCAAGCCACTCCAGTGGCGCGGTGATCTAAACTCTGGCCCCTGACCTTTTGTTCGAGATGGGTCCGGGTTCGAATCCCAGTGAGGCATGGATGTTGCATTTGTTTTACGGTACTGGCTCTCCCTCTCTTTTCTGGTACCAGTGGCACTAAATTAGAAACACCTGCTTTTAGCCCATTGAGTTGCTCATGGTGATTCGTTAAGCCCCCTCCCCCCAAAAAAACTTTAAACGTTGAGCGTTGCTACTATTTGTGATAAAAGTAAACAGTCTTGACATTTCCATTGAAAGTTGGTTAATACAGAATTTACTTTCTTTAAGAAAGAAAAAAAAAACTGCTGTTCTCTGTTGTCACCTGACTTGCCTGCTGCATTGAGATGGGCTGGTTTATGACAGTTTTTCGACAGATGTGAGCTTTCGTGGAGGCGGCAGGATTTATTGCAAACTGACTTATCCAGTCTATAAATACAGATCACCATTTCTCAACGAATACAGAATTTGCAAGTTATATCGAATATTGAAAGGACAATTTTAAAAAAAATAAAATTTCGGTAAACCTTCTTAATGTGGCCCGGAAATAGTTATCTGAAGCGATGATAGATGGCCACACGTTATTGCTACATCATGAAGCACTGCGTTACGTTGTGAAAGTATCAAAGGAAGTGAATAATACGGATTAAAGGTGGCCCTTAAAAGGCCCTTTATGAATGTACATTGTGGCATGTGTGTGAAATATATTATGACGGAAGAATAAGTTTTCCTCATGAATATGAAATTGTTTACCTAGCAGAATAAAAGCAAGAAAAGTGTTTTCTGCTAGGGAAAAACTGCCTGATCACACGAATCAGGACTTCAAAGCAATGTTCTGAGGAAAGACTGCAATTCCGTTGGAATAAATATTCCGTAATATGGCCTGCCAAGTACATTTTGTGGTTGCCCTGCGTTAATTTATGTTTCGGGGGACGCCAATTGCTCGTATGTGCCCCTGTGATGGGATCAATGAAGTTGAGGGAGTGAGTGGTTGACAGTTCAATGAGCATAGCCATAGCTTGGCAGATTCCGATATGCAGCCCACTGGTCCGTCATAATGGCTGTTCCTGGCTCCACGTGTTTTAGGATGAGGGGCAGCAATGTATCTGCAGATATGTTGTTATCAGGACAGATCTCCACCCTGAACAGCTTGGTATCTCTTTCAAAGATACCAAGAATCCAGGTGCCCTTGATCTTTTAGAGATGGGAAACAAACCCTGTATTTCACACGATGAAATAGAGGTTTCCTCATCCTTCCGAATTTCATTAAAGAACCTTTTCCAGTTCCACATATCACAGGAGCAAAGATCGAAAAAAAAAACTTGCGTAACACAGGAGCAGAGACCGAGAACTAAGTTACGTAAGTAGCTGATGAGAGGTGAAGTGCTACCGTAGCGCCATCTATTATTGCTTTCGGAACTAGCGGGCCACATGTGGATGGTTAGCCAAAATTTCTTTGTATTGTTTTTTCTCATATATTTGATTTTATCAACTCTATGGCGCCCTAGTGGTGAAACTGGCCCTGTTCACAGTGTCACCGAAGAGTGCAGCAACAGTCTTTCTGTCATATCATGGTGGGTTAATAGAACTCTGAATTCCACATCACTTATTGATGTTGGCAGAGGATAATTCCATACTCTTCATCATAGTATAGGCCTAACACACAGCCCAGCAAATGCCAATCACCCCTTCCAAAGAGCAGAGAGGCTCTTATTACAGATTTCATTTATACTGCGCTTTCAGGCAATTTTATGGGGGAAATTCTTTAAAAAATATGTATTTTTACTTTTACTGTGATTTTCAACAATTCCATATAAATCGTTTCCTCCCCATAAATTTTCACTAAATAATTTAGCCTACTAAGACATCTAACATAGCCTATTTAAAGCAATGAAATAAGGTGTCAGCATTTGTGAAACCGGAAAAGTATGGAAGCTCAATCTTTTGGGACCAATTTTTCCTGGACAGCAATTTTACCCAAGATATAACATTAAAAAATACTGCCCAACTAGCTTTCACACACACGAGCTCACACAGACACCTTCAGTGCTTTTTCCCAATTAAGAAACAGAATCTATATGACATATCTAATTCCATATATATTTTGTTTACCATAATTTTGAAAAGTTATAACTAAAATAAGCTATTATAAATTTGTGGGGAGGCACAATTTTAACATGCTATTGTTAGTTACACTATCTGTGAAAATTCCTTTTCATACACTATTATGAGGGTATATCAAATAAAGCCCCTATTCAGTGTACATGATGTATGCAAGCTACAATTTTATTGGTTTTCTTTTCCCATAATTGCAAATTCCAGTCAAATTTTGAGATACACGGTGAAATGGCTCAATAGGGGCAACAGTGATCTGGTAGCAGGATTTCAAACACACACATGAGCAAGCTTCATTTATCTACTGAACACAAGACACTGATCAAATTGTTCAGCATATCACTTGTTACAAAATCCCCCCTTCCATCACTTTAAGATACATATATCGTTGTTCAATTTTCGCTAAGTTGCGATGAACATAATATAATATTTAAGATACATAATATTTAAGATACAGTATTGCTTTAATCAGTGCTACTGCATTAGTTGTTTTTTAAGCGTAATAAGGAACATCTGCAAATTTCAGTTATTTATGGTTTGGTTTTCACTTACTGCCAAAGAAACTATTTACGTGCTTGCCAATGTTTAGAACCGAAAATAAAATGGCTTAGCAGGCAGGAAAGCATGCATCCCTCAGCTACATTGAAGCTTGGACTTGTTCACATCCCTGATTCAGGGTTCATGACATCAGATGAGATCCAGAAGTTAAAGCACTAAACCCTAGTTACTTCTTTAAATACAATTTGAGTCCCAGTTGCAAAAAAAACTGCACAACAATCTAAATAAATACCAACCTTGTCAACAGCTTTCCACTCTACAAGTGTTTCCACTAAAGCAATGGCTTCAGCTAGTTTTAATTCAGCAGAATCTTTTGTAACCCTATTTGGCCCAACTTTTAATCTTGGCTGAATAACTAAGAGTTTGTGTCCCGCATTTGGTTGTCGATAAACTTTTTAATCACTTCGTCATATTCGGGGTCTTCAAGGAGGGAATCTACGCCGTCGAGGGCCGTGCTTTCCCTGTTAAATTTCGCGCTAAATGATCTTTTATATATGAAGAAGGTTCTACTGGCAGCACAATTAGTATATCGAATTTTCCTCAAATGAGTCCAGGCACAAAATACCGGTAGCACTTTTTTCAGCATAATTTCACCTTAGAGCCTTGCCTTAGACTACGGCTTAGACCACGGCGGCCTGGCTATTAATGGTAGTTTACTAGTTTTCAGTGTTGCCAACTCGCTCATTCCAAAAGTCTCCAAATCAGTGATAAAAAAGTCTCCAAAGGTGAAAAAAAGTCCCTAAAAATAAGATTTTAATTATGTCGAATTTTGTACGCCATTTAAAATTTAATGACTCATTATTGTTATTATTAATTTGGCACTTTAAATTAATAACATAAAAAGAACTGAATGTGTTTATATTATTACTTAATATGGCTAAATAGTATATGTATGACGCCCCCATTGGCTCAGTGGTCTAAAGACTGGCTGCTGACCATTCGTCCGAGATGGGTCCGGGTTCGAATCTAGGGGAAGCATGGATGTTATGTTTGTCGTACAATCTCTCCCCCTTGCCTGGGACCAGTGGCCGTAAATTAGGGATGGGTGATTGCTTACAGCCCATTGAGTTGCTCACGGTGGTCGTAAAAACCAAGGAGGTTAGAAGTAAGAGGAGGTGGCAACAGCCCCGCTTTCCCTGTGCTTCTGGTGTGACTCCACTTTTTATCAACTGACTACGCCAATGCGCACAACCTAAGAATCTCCTGTTTATCTCTATGGGGAAATCGCGATTTTGAACGGGTTTTGGGGACCCTTACTCTACCCATACTGGCATGAAAAAAATTGAGGCTGAAATATTCATTCCCATAATAAAAAAATTCCAGAAAAAACAGGAAAATATGTGTTGGTATTTCTTTAAGAAATTGAACAAAATAATGTTTTTTTGAGCGGAAGTGCATAGTGCGCTTGGTTACTTAGTGCCCATGTGCAAGTAACCATGCATACTGCCCATGTGCAAGCAACCATGTTTAAAATATAACCAAAAGCCTAATGTTAAGAAATAAGAAGTCCGAAATATTCCTTCTTTCCATCCTTGGTTTGAATGGGCTAAGCAAAACTGCTTAAGCCACAGGAAGTGACGTCACGTTCCCGAACTCTCGCAGCGCAGACTCCCACCACCTCAGAGAGAGGACAGAAACACCTGATCTGTTTTGGCTTCACTCAAAACGGGTCCCTTCACCTCCTCTTCTTCTAAATTCCTTGGTAAAAACCCCAAACAAACAAGCAAACAAACAATTTATATATATATACACACACACACACACACACACACACACACACACACACACATATATATACTTAGGGGGAGAAAATACGGCAACAATTTTTAAATAGCCAAGATGACTAGCTAAGCGCACTTAGTACGTGCAGTATGGTGGACCAATAAATTATAGCATTGGAGGTGAGCTTGATTTCTCGCACAAGAAAAAAAAAAAACGTTTTCTTCCCAGTTATATGTCACTGTTATTTCAATGTAAATAAAACATAACTTTTGTTTTAATGATACAATATTTCTGCGAATGGAAACGCAGAAGTGAGTCCCACCACTATCGTATTCACAGCCTAAGAGATCCCACGAAAACTCAACGGTAATAGGCAGGCGTCCTATGCCTGATAAGACGGAGGGAAAAAGGAATTGGCCACCCTGGTGGCACAGTGATCTAAGCGCTGACTTACGGCCATTCGTCCGAGAAGTGTCAGGGGTTCGAATCCCGGTGAGGCATAGATGTTGTGTTTGTCTTACGATATTGACTCTCTCCCTTCCCTGGAGTCAGCGGCCCTAAATTAGGTACGGGTGACAGCTTTATAGCCCATTGGGTTGCTCACGGTGGTCGTTAAACCTCCAATCAAAAAAAAAGGGGGAGGGGGCTTTCTATAAGTGTTACGATTCATGGTTAGAGTTATTGGAACTATGGAAAATTAAAGACTCTTCCGATTTCAAAAACCGCCGCCCCGGTGGCGCAGTGGTCTAAGCGATGGCTTCTGATCATTCGTTCGAACGGGGTCCGGGTTCCTATCCCGGTGAGGCATGGATGTTGTGTTTGTCTTTCGGCACTGGCTCTCTCCCTTCCCTGGAACCAGTGACCCTAAATTAGGGACGGGCGACTGCTTGCCCATTGAGTTGCTCACGGTGGTCGTTAAACCTCCAATCAAAAAAAAAAAAAAATTCAAAAACCACATTTTAAATACTTGAAATCATAAATGAAAAAAGGCCCTGAAATCATTAAAGAAAAAGTCACCTAAAAAATTCTCCTAAAAATGTAGGTAATCCCAAAATAATATTTTTGTGACAAACACCAATCCAAACTCCCCTGAATTTAGTGACTTTACCCCTAAATTGGTAACACAAGTCAGAATACGATGCACCCAGATGCTCACCCCCAACACTAACCTGAGGGAGAATTATAAGTAAACAGAAAGTAGGGGAAAAAGAGAGGAAATGCATTAGAAACCAGCAACGGGTATTTACGAACGATCTCGTAGGATGAGATGTTAACATGGGCGACGAAGTTTGATAACGATTACGATTAGTTCTGAACCAATTGGCATTTGTTGCTTTTACGTTTAAGTACTAGCGGTTACGTAATGTTTGTATAAAATTTAAGCCTTGGAAACTGGAAAAATATTTTGTCTCAAAGTTTATGGAAAAAACAGGTAAAACGGATAAAGGCGCTGAAGTCCCCAAAACCACGAGGAAAATCCCCTAAAAAAGTCTCTAATCCCAAACCAAAAGTTTTGTCTCTAACGTCAAGCGAAAAGTACCTAAATTTAGCGACTTTTCCCCCAAATTGGCAACACTGCTAGTTTTCAATAGAGATTGGTGATCCGTTCCAAGTGACCCGGTCGACAGAGTGAACGAAAAGATCCGTTCGGTAATTCCAGCAGATCTCGTTCACGGTGAACGATGAACGAAATCAAAGATTGTTCACCGTTCGCATCCGCATCGGTCATGGAGCTGAGGATCACATGGAGGATTCCAAACCCATGGCTATGGCTGAGTAAGAAAGTGCGCGCTGTTCAAAGAACTGACGTGCTGCCATCTATCAGCTGATTTATATTGAAACGAACGAAAAAAACGGGTCTTTTTTTTTTTTTTTTTTTTGATTGAAGGTTTTTTTTTTTTTTTTTTTTTGATTGGAGGTTTAACGACCACCGTGAGCAACTCAATGGGCTATAAGCAGTCGCCCGTCCCTAATTTAGGGTCACTGGTTCCAGGGAAGGTAGAGAGCCAGTGCCGTAAGACAAACACAACATCCATGCCGCACCGGGATTCGAACCCGGACCCCTTTCGGACGAATGATCAGAGGCCATCGCTTAGACCACTGCGCCACCGGGGCGGCGATTGGAGGTTTAACGACCGCCGTGAGCAACTCAATGGGCTATAAGCAGTCGCCCGTCCCTAATTTCGGGTCACTGGTTCCAGGGAAGGGAGAGAGCCAGTGCCGTAAAGCAAACACAACATGCATGCCTCGCGGGATTCGAACCCGGACCCTATTCGGACGAATGATCAGAGGCCATCGCTTAGACCACTGCGCCACCGCGGCGACCGACGGAATCACCCACCACTAGTTTTCAAGGCTTTGCAATGCTTTTTGTTCTGGCCGATTCGTATTGATTCGTCGCAAATAATTGTAACTACTGAATTTTGCCACAACTTGCTGCCGATACGTGTGAGAAAATGCTGGATTTATAAAATTCTTAGTTATTTTCAGGTTCCTTCCGATTTTTATTTTAAATCGAAATAAACTAACGTTAGTACGAAGCGATGGTACGAATTCAAAACACAACATAACGCTAAAATTGAAAATTCCACTCGCTGGGCTAGTCATGGCACAACTCAATGGGCAGGGTCGGCTGGACCATAGGTGCAACCGGGGAGGCCTCCCCGGGCTGACGGGGCCCCACACTTTACAGCACAAAAACAAAATTGTTTTTGGTAGAATTCTCTCTATTTTTTTATTTTTTTTAAGTTTTGGGGCGTAAAGCCCTCAAAAATATATTTTTACGTTTTCCAACCGTAGGTTGAAGAAGCGTATATGCTCAAGCTTTGTCCGTCTGTCTGTCCACCCGATTACTCGCGTAAAAATTATTTAATTTCAATTAAATTTTAGTATGTGGCAGGGGACAACCTGGGGACGAACCCTATTGAAAATAAGCAAAATGGGGTCAAAGGTCAGGACATAGGAGTGGAATCCATTCCATCCCCCTTATGCGTCATAACTTACGTAAAAATGCTTCGATTGCGACAAAACTTTATCATGTTGTTCCGGAGATATACTGAAGAGGTTATGCTGAATGTCATCGAAATGGGATCAAAGGTCAGGGCACAGGAGCGAGATTTATTCCACAGCCATTATCCTCATAACTTGAGTAAAAATGCTTCTATCGCGACAAAACTTTAGTATGTTGGTCCAAAGGTATACTGAACCAATTAGTTTTAATATAATCGAAATGGGATCAAAGGTCGTGGCACATGAGTGAGATTTATTTCACAGCCATTATCCTCATAACTTGAGTAAAAATGCTTTTATTGCGACGAAACTTTAGTATATGAAATTTCGCCCTGGGCCCCGCAAAAGTTCAATCCGGCCCTGTCAATGTGCTAGTCATGGCCCATCGAGTTGCTCACGGTGGTTGTTAAACCTCAATCAAAAGAATAAATAATAATAATAATAATAAATATTTGGACTGTAAATCACAACCGTGAGCAACTATATGGACAATAAGCAGTCACCCGTGCCAAAGACGTTTTTTTTTTTTTGGAAGTTTAACGACTACCGTGAACAACTCAGTGATCTAGAAGCAATATTCCGTCCCTAATTTAGGGCTACTGTTTTCAGGGAAGGGATTCAGTGCCGTAAGACAAACACAACATCCATGCCTGACCGGGATTCGGACACGGACCCATCTTGGATGAATGATTAGAAGCCATCGCTTAGACCACTGCGGCACCTGGCGGCAAAGGTGTTTAAGATACGACGTAATTAATATCTTTTGCACCGGCCACTGGTTGCAGGAAGGGTAAAGCTCCGGTGCTATAAGATAAGCACATAACAACCAACGTGAGCAATTCAATGGGCTATAAGAAGTCGTCCTTGCCAAATTTAGGGCCACTGGTTCAGGGTAGAGAGAGAGCCAGTGCCGTAAGACAAACATATACAGTATGCTTTTTTTTTTTTTGTTTGAAGGTTTAACGACCACCGTGAGTAACTCAATGGGCTATAAGCAGTCGCCCGTCCCTAATTTAGGGTCACTGGTTCCAGGGAAGGGAGAGAGCCAGTGCCGTAAGACAAACACAGCATCCATGCCTCACCGGGATTCGAACCCGGACCCCTTTCGGACGAATGATCAGAGGCCATCGCTTAGACCACTGCGCCACCGGGGCGGCACAGTATGCATTCCTCAAAGGGATTCGAATCAGGACCTATAATGGAAGAATGGTCAGAAGCCAGCTCTTAGACCACTGCGCAACCGTAGCGGCGATCAATTCTTAATTATAATGTCTTTGTAAGAACAGAAAAGTTGAAATTGGGTATATGGGAAGGTGCAAAACCTAACTTGCTCTCCCGATGGTGCAGTGGTTTGTACAAAAACGAAGCTTGCCGTCCCGATTTAAGTGGTCTAAGCGATGGCTTCTGACCTCTTCTGATCCGAAATGGGTCCGCGTTCGAAACCCGATGGGGCATGGGTGTTGTGTTTGTCTTATAGCACCGACTCTCTCTCTCTCTTCCCAGAAATCATTGGCATTAAATTAGGGACGGGCACACGGTGGTCGTTAAACTTCCAAACAAACAATAACAGCAACAACAACAATGAAATAAATAAATAAAACAAGACGTAACACAGAGAACCTTGAATTAAGAAACTTTCTTTTTTTCGTGGTAAATTATTTGCTGCGAAACTTTTAGAATTCTTTGTTTTGCTCAGTTTTACCACTTTTTTAGTATCCAAGTGGGAGAGGAGTTTATCACTTAGAAAAATCATGGTTTTCTGAAGAAGGCCATGTATAAGGTTACTTATTAGCTATTGCTGCAGAGGGAAGAGAGAACCAATATCCAAGAATAAACAAATATGTTGAACCCGCCGTTAATTCAGGTCCAGTAATGTAATCAAGTACAAGTGCAACCAATTGCTGGAAGTTTTCGAAGCAGATGATCTCCTTGATTCAGCATTTGTTAAGTTTTTAATGTTGGAAAATATCGTTCTGCGTGGGACTGGAGAAATGTTAATTACACTATATATATATATATATAGAATTCCAATGTGCGGATTGGCAACAGTGTCTAAATCATTTCATTTCTGGCAATATCCCGCAAAGTTCTGCCGATGCGATAGGAAAAGGCGTTGGTCCTGTCCTGTTGGTTGAAAAACTTTTGGTATTTAAATAGGTGACATACCGAATCTCACATAAGTCAGGTTGCACCGATGGCTGCTAGTTTCGACCCCTACGACAAGCACAGGTACACCCTTCAAGTGCAGTATACAAGATGTATGATTGCATGAAAGTGAGACAGAGCGCGTGTCCACATTTGATCCGAAGTATTTTTTTTTTCCTCTGTATCGGTCACTTACTGTATCAGAATTACTCACTATTAATGTGATCCTTAATAATAATCGGTAATTTCAGTACAGTTTTTAGCACAAGAGCACGTGAAATAATTATGGTGATTGGCATATTGAGTTTCTGCGGGTACTCCTCGCGGTAAACGATGTTGGGTGACTTATGCAATTATTCATGAGGAATGAGAATGTGGAATTTTAAAGTATTTCCCATATAGATTAAAAATAGGAGTCAATTTTATGTGTTATTCTCGCGATGCATTTTGTTGGTATTTATACAGCTATCCTGCATGTGATAAATTCGAGTGCACATGTGTGTGAAACTAATTTCCCTTTAAATGCAGCAAACGCACGACTCACGCATTATTATATTTTACAGTTGGTACTTCGGGCCACTTACAAGGCAAGAAGCTACAGACATCTTGCTGTCCGAAGTGGAAACTGGGGTGTTTCTAGTTCGCAATAGTTCTTCTATTCAAGGTGATTTGGTCCTGTGTGTCAGGTATGTTATATTTATTTTACTTTATATGCAATAACCTGTTATTAAGTGATAATGTATGCCAGTAGTGGGTGTCTTTTATAACATGAAAGGTGTATCCCACAGGAACTTGAATGAACAGTTATTTCTCAAAAAATTCTGTATATTAAGTGGTATGGAGATTTATCTTTTGCGTAAAAGCCATAGGCATTGTGTTCTTTGATTTTTCTACTTCCGTAAGGCTGGTAATATTAAACTTTGGGATGAGCGACACATGGTAGCATTATATACTGATGGCCATTGGGCAGAAAAAAAAAAAGTTACCTCGCACAAATATTTGCCAAGTTTCAGCTAAGTAATAATTTGTAAAAGGTAACTGAAAAGCAATGGCAACTAATAAAAACAATGAAAATACATAACAGTTTTGAAGGCTAAACTTCCACGTTCGGCCCCGCTAGTTCCGAAAGCAATAATAGATGGCACCATGGTAGCACTTCATCTATCCTCCGCTCTTCTCGCACGTGAAATGCATTCAGCCATCTCGTGACTTTATGTGTTGATGCGTCTCATCGTTTAGGACAATTCATGAGTCGGAAGAAGTGCGCTTTAGGGAATGATGAGTACTCTTCCCGCACACTTGGTACGTGTTTTTTTTTTTTTTTTATGCTGAGATTCCTATTGATAGAGTGATGATTCTCATGTATTTTTTCGCCAAAGGATTGTCTTACGATGAGGCTATTGAAGAAACCTCACATGGCCACATCCACTGAGACAGCGACTGGTATTCGTATTGCAGACAACTAGTCTCACAGTTTATGGTAGCCTCGTAATATAAATGTACTTGGCAGACCATATTCTGGAATATTTATTCAGGCGAAATTGCCGTTTTTCCTCTGAACATTGCTTTGAGTCCTGATTCCTGCGATCAGACAGTTCTTCCCTGGCAGATAAAACTTTTCTTGCTTTTATTCTGCTAGCTACACAGTGTCATATTCTTCTGTTAAAATAAATATTTCACACACATGCCACAATCAACATTCAAAAAGGTCCTTTTAAGCGGCCCTTTTCATCCATATTATTCACTTCCTTTGCCACTTTCACAACGTAACGAAACGCTTCACGATGTAGCGATAATGTGTCTCCATCTATCGTCGCTTCATAAAACTATTTTTGGGCCGAACGTGGAAGGTTTACCATTCTGAATAGGTATGCTCAGTGCTTTTTTTTTTTTTTTTTTGTAGTGAAAAAGGTCCCTGAACTCTTAAATATAAGTTGCTGAAAAATGGGGGAGCGACCTAAGAAAAAACAGTGCAAACATTGTTTTTTTAAGTTGTTTCACGATACAAACTGCAGTGGTCTAAGCGATGACCTCTGATCATTCGTTCGAATCCCTGTGAAGCACGAATGTTGTGTTTGTCTTACAGCACTGGACTGGCACGTGAAAAAAAAAAAATTACATATTTACAGTATGTGTAAAAAATCACATATCACTTCACTATAGCAGTATATCGCATATTTAGAACAGAATGTGCATATATACTCATGGCAAATAGCACAAATAAATAAAACACAAAACATGCTACATGCCGCCCCGGTATAGGGGCAGTGGTCAAGTGATGGCTTCTGATCAATCATCTGAAAGGGGCCCGGGTTTGAATCCCAGTGAGATGCTGTATTTATCTTACAGTACTGGCTCTCTCCCTTCCTTGGAACCAGTGACTAAATTAGGGATGGGCGACTGCTTATAGCCCATTGAGTTACGTGGTCGTTCACCTCCAATCAAAAAAAAAATATATATATTTACTAATCAAAAACTGCTATTAGAATTCTAGACTCATTCAATGAATTAGATGATTCCCTTAAGTTCACTATTGAGCTTCAAAAAGAAAGAAAAATTAACTTCTTAGATATTAGTATCTATTATAAAGATGGAAAATTCCTCATTAGTTGGTATAAAAAAACAATGAATACTAATTGGATTTCAATTTCTATCATCCAGTTTGTATTAGGAAGAACGTAAGCAAGTCAGTTTTCAGAAAAAAATAAAATAGTTTCTACAGAAGATATAGAAATAAAGCCCATAAAGAAGAACTTAAAGTCATACTTGCAGAAAATAACTATCCTAAAGGAGAAATTGAGAAGCTTCTGAATTTTAATGGTACAAAGAACCTGCAATAGCAACAAGTAAAATTCACTAAAAAAATTTCTTATCACAAAGGTTTATTTGAGTCTTTAAAGAGAATTAGTAAGAAGTACAATATTAGGCTAGCTCCAAGTTTAGAGAACAAGGTTAAAAAAATTTCCCTAAAATAGTTGAAAGAGAAGCAAGGTATTTTAAAAATGCAACCGGGGGTCATTCCACATCAGTTCAACACCATGACACCCATGGTCTCTGATTTTGATGAAACTTTGGTATAAGCAATCCCTCCAAGGGGATAAGTAATCCCATAAATTTTTTTCCCTCTAGCACTTCTGGTTTTAATTTTACAGCCCTTGAAACTTTTGAAGAATTCTCGTTTTTTACCATTTCCGAGGCCTACTTAGCTACACTTGCTTACCAAAAATTCCATCTCACTCAGAAATCGTTCAATCTCTTTGAAATTTTACAGCCTTGTCAATGAAAGGCAGGCGGTCGTAGTGAGCGATGGGTTTGCCTCCTCGGGGCGCTCCGTGGCAACAATGGCACACCCAACAGCAACTAGGGCCTCTGTGAATTTTGGAGAGGTGCAAGCTAGTTCTGTGTGACATTGGCGAAAAGACCCCAACTCACTGAGTTTTGTTCCAGAATCCTTAGGTTGAATTACCAACTGAAACCCTCAGCTGTGGGCTAATCTCCCACATGGATGTACTTACCTGATTAAAAAGACAAAAAGAAATATTAAGAATGACTCAAGTGTGGGATATGGTGGACCTACCACACTTGAGAAGGACGGTCCACCACGGAATCGACCTGGACTTTCTAAACTGCGTATGAGAAAGAGATCTCGGCTGAGTGAATGTAAGATTGGTGTATGGAATACTAGAGGTATAAATGGCAAGATGAGTGAGGAGATGAATAAGTATAGACTGGATGTGCTGTGTGTAAGTGAAACCAAAAAGAAGGAAATTGGGATAGAAGAAGTGAATGGCACGGTGAGTGTGTGGTCTGGAGTATTGGATAATATGAGAGGACAGGCTGGTGTAGGTGTGATTTTAAGTGAAAAGATGAAGAACAACTTGATTCACTATAGTTGCATAAGTGAGAGAATTCTATGGATTCGTTTGAAAGTGAAACTTCAGAGAATAGTAATTGTTGTAGTGTATGCTTCTTGTGACTTGGAACCTTCTGATAAGAAAGAAGATTTCTGGAATGAGCTAAAAGCTGTTTCGAGCCAGTTTGGTGCTAAAGAAAAAGTTATAATAGCAGGGGATTTCAATGCTAGAGTAGGTGTGCAGAATGCAATTTCTGACAATGTTCTGGATAAGTTTAATGATCCTTGTGTAAATGATAATGGTGAAAGATTAATTGAACTCTGCATTGAGAATGGTTTGTGTGTATCTAATACATTTTTCAACCACAAGCATATCCACACATATACTTGGGAAAATCGTACTCTTGGTCAAAAGAGTGTGATAGATTTTGTTGTTTACGATCAGCGTTTGAAACACGTAGTTGTTGACACCCGTGTGATGAGAGGTGCTGATGTTGGTTCTGATCATTACTTGGTAGTGTCATGAGTGAAACTTAATGTTATTTGGAGGAATAGGAAGAGACCCAGGATAGAAAGAATAAAGGTTGATAGGCTCCTTGAAGATCATCAGCGGTATTCTGACTTACTCAGAGAACGACTGAAAAATCTGAAATCTTGTGAGAGGGATGTAGAAAAGAAGTGGGAATGTTTTAAGAACTGTGTTGTCACTGCTGCTAAAGAGGTCTGTGGCACCACAATAGTGGGTAACAATAGAGGTGATGCTTGGTGGAATAGTGAGATTGATGAGGCAGTAAAGAAAAAGAAGGAAGCCTATTTGGGGATGTTGCAAGGTAGAGTCTCTGTGGATGAATATCGCTGTAAGAAGCGTGAAGCTGCTAAGCTGGTTCGCCACAGTAAGGCAAAAGATAGGAAGGAGAAAGTGGAAAGGCATGAACTGGCTTTTTGGAAAGATAGGAAGTCCTTCTGGAAGTACATGAGACTCAGGAAAAATAGGGGAAACAAAGTTGTAAGTTGTGTGAAGAATGAGATTGGGGAAATGATATGGGAGCCCAATGAGTTAAGTGAGAGATGGGGTGAATACTTCTGTGAGTTATTAGATCAGAAGAGCAAAATGATTCTGAGACATGCAGGTGATGTCACAATGAGGGATGAAAGCACAGGATGGATCTCAAGAGAAGAAGTGTGTAAAGCTCTAAAATCTCTTCAGAATGGTAAGGCTCCAGGAGTTGATGGCATAACTGCAGAGATGTTGAAGTATGGTGGTGACTCTATAATTGACTGGTTAACTGAAATTTGCCAGTTGTGCTGGGAGTTAGAAATGGTCCCTCGGGATTGGAAGGATGCTATTATTGTTCCCTTGTATAAGGGAAAAGGTGATCAGACTGAATGCAAGAACTGTCGTGGTATTAGCCTACTGAGTGTGCCAGGAAAAGTGTTTGGTAAGGTTGTTATTGAAAAAGTACGGGGTCTTACATCATTGAAAGTGTGAGATGTTCGGAGTGGTTTTATGCCTGGTAAAGGCTGCACTAACCAGATTTTTGCATTACGCATGATGATTGAAAAGTATCTGGCTGTTGGGAAGAAAGTTTTTACTGCCTTCATAGTTTAGAGAAAGCTTTCGACCGAGTGAATAGGACACTTTTGTGGAAGGTATTGAATGAATATGGTGTTACTGGGAATCTACTTAATAGTGTAAAAGCCATGTATGCTGGTAGTAGAGCTTGTGTACGGGTGAATGGTGTTTTATTAAAATGGTTTTCCATTGGTGCAGGAGTTAGACAAGGTTGTGTAATGTCACCATGGCTGTTTAATATATTTATGGATGCATGTGTGATGCCAAAATAGATAATAGTGGTTTATGTCTTGGTGATATCCGTGTGTGCAGATTGCTGTATGCTGATGACACTGTCCTGTTGGCAGAGAGCAAAAGTGAGTTGCAGAGTATGTTGACTCAGATGCACGAAGTTTGCATGAAATTCAAACTGAGTATAAATAAGGGAAAAACCAAAGTTATGGTGTTTGAGAGAGGAATGGGTAGCACTGAATGTAATGTAAGTATAAGTGGCACTGTGATTGACCAGGTGAGTGAGTTTGTGTATATTTAGGAAGCATGTTGACAGAGAGAACAAGTTGGATGGTGAAATCAGTAGGCGAGTGAATTCTTCTTTGAAAGTATAGCTGCTCTGGGAGGTTTTCACAGGAATGATGGGTTCTCTAGAGAATCCCTCATGGCTGTGTATGAAACAGTAATTGTTCTTACTGTGATGTATGGCAGTGAAACCTGGGTACTGCAGAAGAAACATAGGAGTCGTTTGTGTGCTGGAGAAATGCGTTACTTACGTGGGGTTTGTGGCAAGACACGATCTGATTGTGTAAGAAATGAAGATGTATTGCAGTTGTGTGATGTGAAGCAAAATGTTGTTAGCAAGGTGGAGACCAATATGCTTCGGTGGTTTGGCCATGTTAAAAGAATGAGTGATGAAATGCTTACTAAGAAAATATTTTCAACCCAAGTGGCAGGAAGGAAAGGCCAAGGAAGACATGGGTGGATCAGATTCAGGAGTGTCTGCATGAGAAAAAGATTATGAGTATAAAGTATAAAAATAGATCTTGTGTACGGCGTGTAATGGATATCGGTGAAGCACGAGTTGTATGTCAAGATCGCTGTAAATGGTGAAGTTTGATACGACAACAATAAGTAAAAATATCTGGAAATTTGTATTTCTTTTTGGAGCTAACCTCTGAATCTCAGAGAACAGCTTAGTGATATGTATGTATGTATGTATGTCAATGAAAGCATGAAGATTTCTGAAAAAAATATGTTAGCACTCTAAATATCTGCTGTACTCCACTAACAAATTAATAAACTATTTTTAGCCTAATTTTTTCTGTGGAAAACATGGTTTACCAAAAACAGAATTATCAACATGAGGGATAGGTATAACCCTAACATATAATTTTTTTTAATGAACCTAGAGACATGTTCCATCATACCCAGCAATAAAACTGATGGCTTTTTTATTCTTTCGTTACTTTTTTCGGCCATTTTGGAAAAAAATGGCTGTGGCCATTTTGAAAAAAAAAAACAATAGTTGAATTTATAAACATAATTAAACTATTGAATATTGGTAACATGTACATAATAAGTTATTTACCTGTAAAAAATAAGTTGGGTACAATTTCTGAACGTCTAGTCCATAACGCTAAGTTTCTTTTGCGTAGCATAACATCTAAATGTGCAGATTTTTCCCCCATCGACCTCATGCAGTCCTTTGAGAAGTGATAGGTTCTTCCAGATGTTGTCTGTGGGATATCAACAACAGCAAGCACATGAGGAACTGGTACTGTGCAGGAATCTTCATGACTTGAAGGCCAGCAGAATGATGGCGAAGGTCCATTAGGATGAAGAAACTTTACATCGTCTTCATCTTTATCCACTGTAGACACAGACCATTCCAAAATACCACAAGTGGTCATATTTACATGCAATGTAACACCCAGGGAACAACTCATCTGCAGTTACAACTGATGGGTAGGGTGTCCCCGAAATTTATTTTTTTAATATTTTGACTCTCGCCCCCTAAAAAGTTTTGTTTGGTGTACTTAAGATCTCCTGTAAAATGTCAGCTTAAAAAAAAAAAGTATTTAGAAGTCCCTCAAGGTCGCCAAAAAGTTTAAAAAATAGTTTTAATTCGATAATTTTTTACAGTTACTTACGAAATTATTATTTTTTAAATATATTTTTTATGTAAAATGTTACATGCTATTAATATGTCATTTCTAAAAAATGTACTCTATTGGTAATATTTAGTGTAGAAAATATAAGAAAAATTATTAAGAAAATGACAAAAAACAAACTTTATTCAACATTGCAAAATGCAATGTAAAAAGAATGTTTTACAGCAAAATTCACCTGTCAAGTTTAACAAGATAATAAATAGGAAAATATTGCCTAACATTCCATAAATAACAATTAATAATTTTTACATATCTTGAAGATCTTTACGGTTGCCGCGGAAGTTCTTTCTATGCATTTCAACTACCTGCAATACATACTGTTTTTGTTCATCTTTTGTTGCATCATTAAAACTTTCAATTAATGCTATGCCTTGCTCAGCACAGTCATTAACACATGACAAATGTTTAACAATTTCTTCAGCTTCTTTAAAAGATTGTGTTTCTGGCCATTTCTCAACAGGCACGCTTAGGAAGCTGTCTGTTTGTGCAGTGTGAAAAAAGCTGCGAGAGATACTTAAGTCATCAAATTTTAAAGGAAGTTTCTTTAATTGGTGCAAATTCTTTTTTTCACTGATTTTACTAACTAACATATATTTCTCCTTGGCACTAAGAAGTGTTGAAAACAAACAAAGAGTGGCAAGCTCTTTACTTAAATACCAGGAGTGACGTAAAATCCTCTTTAATCCTGTTTTGCGTAGTTGTATATCATCATATTCATGCAATCTTTGTATCAGTAAAACGTCGCTCACTGGTGCATCTACAATAGACTGACATGTGTACCATGATTGAATGGTATACGCATACAACAAACCGATTGAACTTTTGAAGGCCTTGAAATTGTTGAGGTGTCAATTGTATGATAGATTCATTTCCATGAAACAGTAGTTCAATTTTTAATGAATAAATGGCTTTTGCCATCCATCTAGCTCTGTGGAGAGCACCTGGTTTCCGAATAATATTGTTCGCATCTATTCCAATCATAACAGCGGAAATATTTAATAGTTCTCTGTAATCATCTCTAGGAAAGTGTTTAGCAGCTGTACGAAGTTGATTAGTAATAAAAAAATTTCGAAGTGTCGGATGCTGCTATCAATGGCGTTGTTTGACGTTTTTGGGTTGCGGTGGTTAAGTTCAATCCATTTTTCTCGAAATCTTTTAAACATAATAGTTTCGGGTCCACTCGATCGACGGTCTAAGACATACATGAAATATATCTGAAAGTAACACTTCAAACATGTGGTGTCTACAGGCTAACCACAGAAGGCTTCTTCCTATTTTATTTTCAAGAAGAACACACGTTCCTTTGAACATTCCAGTATTTGAGGAGGTTGTGCCCAAGCACATACCAATAACCTGAGAATCACATTTCCATGACTGTAAAATTTCAAAAACCGCATTAGCTACTGCTTCCCTGTACCAGATAACAACTTAGGAATTCCAAGAAGTTTTGCACTACTATCTTTTAGAGAGGAAACTAACACTGGTAAACGGTCTACCTTTCTTGTTTCATTTAATGATAAATCAGGCAATAACTTTCCGTCCCAATGAACAACTGATTTTGAGGCATTAAACTCCATTTTTATCTGTTGCGCAGTTTCACTACGTAAGCGTTGACGTTCACAATGAACAGTACTTTTTGAAATAATTACAGATTTTAAAGTTTCATTACTCTTTGAACAGTCTGCTTCACCACTACCACCAGCCATGTTTAAGACAGATGCAAGCAACATTGTTGACTTTCTTATACTTATATTATTTCTATCAAAAGCAGCAGCAACTTTTGGTGTTATGACAGACCTTCGACTTCGTTCATCTTTACCTGTATGCTTCTCACGTAATAATTTTTTTTGTGGTGTAATTTCTGCAGCATATTCATCATCAGAGTCTTCTTTAGAGTTTTCACTTTCAGTCTGTCTCATCCATTGTTGACGTAGAGGATGCAGTTGATAAAGTAGAGGAATTCTGAGATGAAGCAGCTTCTTTTAATCGCTTTGCAAATTTTTTCTGTCGTTCAGCTGATCTTTTCTCACGTGTACAAAGCTTTCTGTCCAGAGATGCAATACAACCTGTCCTAGATTGTCTTTGTAATCTGAGAAACTGACGATCCTCTTCATTTTTAATAAGCTGTTCCGAAGTAGCGTGACTTGTGTCAAATAACATATCCAGATTTTCACTATACATTATTTGATTCTCTTGGTCTTTTGCATTATTCCTTTTTCGATTTCTCATTAAGCCTACTTGTTTGCCATATAAATCTTTAATCTTTTTTAAGATATGCTGCTTATGTCTTATTGGCAACCTTGATTTTTCCCAAAATGGTACAATGTTATTGTTTACAAGAACAGCACATCACTGATCGAAAGCTTCTTAGTAAGGTGAAAGTACATAAAATTGGTCATAACATCTCTTCCAGATGGCAGACGTGAACCTGTTATTGATTCAGTAGGATATCCAATAAGCCATACATAATTACTACTCCTAGTTTGTTTTGCCATTATATTAAAAAGAAACACTAAAACAAATTTCTCTTCTGGACAAAACAGCAAAAAGGCAACACATACAATAGAAATATCTCAACAAACAGCAAAAGGCAACACATACAACAGAACAAACAACAACACATGTGCAATAAGTGATGTTAGTGGTTACGGTTAAAGTTTAAAGCTACAGTTAAGGTGCAATAAGTGATGCTAGAGGTTACGGTTAAAGTTTAAAGCTACAGTTAAGGTGCAATAAGTGATGCTAGAGGTTACGGTTAAAGTTTAAAGTTACAGTTAAGGTGCAATAAGTGATGCTAGTGGTTACAATTAAGATTTAGAAAGCATATCATCATCATCATCAACCATTATCAATCCACTGCTGGACGAAGGTCTCCCCAAGTTTCCTCCACAACGGTCTGTCTTGTGCCAGTCTCCTCCATGTCACTCCCGCATACTTTCGAATTTCATCCACCCATCTTCCATGTGGTCTTCTTCTGGGTCTTTTCCTGTCCCTTGGAATCCAATCTAAAATTTCGGCTGTCCATCGATGGTCTGTCCTTCTGGCAGTATGTCCAGCCCATTGCCATTTCAGGGATTTAACTCTGATCACGATGTTTTCCACTCTTGTCATTTTTCGGAACCACGAGTTCCTCTTCTTATCTCTCCTGGGTGGAATCCGCGCCGTTTCTGTGTCCCGTAAAATTGTTTCACTGCAGAGTGAGCAACGCAGTATCAATTTTTCACTTTCATTTTCCATAAAAGTCATGTTTTTCCATTTCTTAGTTACTTCTTACTCATACATGATATTATTTCATGAATTCGCGGAATTCCGCTTTTTCTGTCATCATTTGGGTGATGTAAAACTGAAAAAAAGCTGTCTTTTCTGTCTGGGGATGGTATTTCATCTTTCAAAACTTTCGAAAATGGAAGTTAAACGGAGTGAAGATTTTTTTCCCATAATCCTAATTTATTTTTCTCGCGATGTTTCTTCTGCCCAGTATTGTTGTTTTCATTTTAATGCATAAATATTTGTATTTTAGCTTGACAAAAGATGTCCGAAAACGGAAGTAAGACGGAACGAAGATTTCGCCAGCAATCTTAATCTCCGCTCGCGCAACATTCCCTCTACCCTGTGTTGTTGTTAAATGTCAGTAATTTTATACTTTGGATGCAGTTTTGTGCTCCAGTTTAATATTTACATAAATAAATTTTTGTGAATCCCAAAACATGTACTTTTTAAGTTAAACAAATTCAGTGCCCTCTCAAAAATAATGAAGATATTATTGAGTTGTTTTCCAGGCTCTCAAGTGGGAAATTCCTTTAGTATGATGGGAGGATGTACTTGATAAAGAATCCAGCAACATGAAAATTGAAACATTTTCATCTGTTCTGACTATGAAATATCAGCTACTGAATCAGGATAAGTCAGCCTTGGAATTTTTTTTTAGGAAAAAAGATTATTTGTAAATAAAGATTTATGCCAAAATATAAAATCATCATATTCAGAAAGTAAGAAAGAATTACAAGATAAGGAAGAAATGAAAAGGTGAAAGGAGCTAAATATCTCTAATAACTTACACAGCAAATTAAAATCAAATGAATCGGTTCAAGAGAAAGAAAACTCTAGCCAGCTAATTCATAAAAGAAGGTTAGAACAAATTGTTAGACAGAAACAACTTAAGAACATGAAATTTCATTAGTTGTGAATGACTTATTATTTATCTACAAAATGTCTAACGTTTTCGCAAGCATTTATCATATTTCTTCATTAATAATTTTGTGTCAAATCAAAAATGAACATTTTTTTCTTCATCAAACTTTTATTACTTATCAACAAACATGTCTGAAGTTTTTTAAACCTTCAAGATTTCATTTCCATACAACATTGTTTTCTTATAAAGACATTTGATTAATTTCCTCATTTGATTAAAGATATCGTTCTGTACTAAGGTGATCGATTTTCTATGGATATGACCTCATCAGCAATTTTCCCCCTTACATTATATTGTACTATATATTTAATTTTCTTGAAACAAAATACATACATTAAATCTATTTAGTTGTTAGGCATGTGACCAATACCTAAATGTCATGGTTGTATACATTAGAGTGAAATGCAAGATTCAACACTTTATTACCCCCCCCTCCTGACAAGCACGCGCATGTGGAAGTTCAGCTTTTCCTGTCGCTGCCCACTTTCATGCCTGTTAATTTCTCTGATTTCGACAATGTTACGAATACATTTCCATATTCCGCCGTCAGTCCTTCCGCAATCTTGGAAACAAGAGGTCCAAATTGTCCCTGAGGCTTTTGCATACATAGAAAAAACTTTTGGAAGTAATGCTCTAGAAGTGGTCAATGCATACTGCACAGTGTAACTATGTGTTACTCTGTTAAAATCTCCCAAGAATACCTCTGTTGTTGTTTTTTCCACGCACAGAAAGTGTCTTGAGCACATCGATTCTATACTCACATCCTGTTTTATCGGTGTTAAGGACATAATCCAATGGAAATTCTTTGATCAGTTGTGAAAGACGTTTTTGGAGTTTCTCTGCTTCCGCAATAATAGTTGACAAATACAATTCATTTTGTGACCTGATGTAGCGTGCCACTTTTTGCTGGCGGATGCCATGAACCAGTTTGAATTTTTCAACCCACCCTTGTGATGCTGTAAAACGAAAATCGTCCGATTGATGCTGCAACAGAAGCCCATTGTTGTATCATTCGAGTGGTTACCGGCTCCTTTTTTTCTTGAGCTTCACGAAATCAATCGAAGGTTCATTTGTTGATTATGTCATATTTTTTCTTTAATCCAACTTCCCGTTCAATTTCTTGCTCCCATTTTTTTCAGGTTTACCTTCCGTTGTAAAGCAGTACATCATCGTTGATGTAAAGCTTTTGAACTCCATTTTGGATGCTGTTCAGCAAGCTGCACGATTTTGATTTTCGTGTAGAGTGAAATGTAATCTTTCTCTGATTTTTTATCCTCGGGTTCATATTTGTCCACACTCTCTGGAGTCGAAGTTAAAGAGAAACTGTCTTCTTGTATGACGTGAGATGTTGACGCGCCGGAAGATATTTCCGGCGTCTCTGGTAAAGGTTTCTCATTTAAAAGCAGCTCCTCGCAATGCACCACTTCAAAGTTCTTCAACATGTAAATGATGGCTGCAGCCATAGATTTTCCCATCAACACTGCTTTTTTGGACACATGCTGTGTTTTGTTTGTTTGCAGAACATTGATGTCTTTTAAAATTTGCTTGTGCATTGTCAGAGCATTTGCAATGTCTTGCGGCTCATATCAGGCTACTAAGTTCGGAATGTCTACGTCAGGATTTATTGTACTTGTTGACACCAACGAAACACTGCTACTTTCCATACTTATTTCACACAATACATCTGAAAGATTTAGTGATGTTTCTAGATTTTTTTGCACAGATATTTCCGAAAGCGCAACCACGTAGTTTGAAACTTAAAGTATACTGACGCGTTATTCCACAAATATTTACAACAGCTCCTTCAACCTTCGACAACATATGTTATTGTGTCACATTCGTTTATTACACTGACATTCGTTGTAGGGAAGCGAGTAAGATAGAACGCTCATAGGGCCAGGTCATGTATGTTATAACACACTGTTGCAGGGGACCTCGTGACATTGCAGTAAAGTATCAAGTATCATTTACAGGAAATCATGAATTTTGTTCATTTTTCTGTCCTCGGATCGTTGTGACCCCCCTCCCCCCTCCCCGAAAATAAGAGGCATTAGATCAAATGCTGTGACGCGTATATCTTCATTTTGCCTCTATTTTCAATTTTAAAAAATTCACCGAAATCTGCGGTGGTCAGCTGTAAGGTCCCCTTGTTAGTATAAATAAGGGAAAAATCAAAGTTATGGTTTTTAAGTGAGGAACTATTTGTACTGAATGCAAGATAAGTCTTGATTGCACAGAGATTGGCCAGGCGAATGAGTTTATATATTTAGGAAGCATGTTTGACAGAGAGAGCAAATTAGATGGTGAAATTAGTAGGCAAGTGAAATCTTCATTGCTGCCTTAGGAGAATTTCACAGGAATGATGGGTTCTCAAGGAAGTCCCGAATGGCTGTGTACGAAAGCGTAATTTTTCCTACTCTGATGTACAGCATTGAAACCTGGGTACTGCAGAAAGGACATAGGAGTCGATTGTGTGCTGGGGAGATATATTACGTATGGGGGCTTTGTGGTGAGACACGGGCTGATCATGTTAGGAGTGAAGATGTGTAATGTGAGGCAAAATGTTGAACGTGGAGACTAATATTCTTAGGTAGTTTTGCCATGTTGACAGAATGAGTGATGAGGTGCTAAGAGAATTTTTTCAGCCCAAGTGGTAGGAAGGAAGGAAAAGAAGAAGTCCAAGGAAATCATGGGAGGACCAGATTCAGGAATGTTTTCATGAGAAAAAGATTGAGTATAAAGTACAAAACGTCTGGTGTGCGGCGTGCGATGGATGTTAATGAAGCTCGAGCTGTGTGCTGAGATCATTGTAAATGGAGACATTTGATACACCAACAGTAAGTAAATTATAGTTCTATCAGTTAAATGTGTACTTAACACATTTACTTAACAGAAGTGGTGCATAGATGGCCAAACGACAAACTGTTGTCCAGCCCTGCGTCGTCTGCAGCTCATTGGTGCCAGAGGGGAGTGGAGACTGTCACGTGTCGTTCATGGCAACCGCGGGCCCACAGTGCGACAAATCACCCGCAAGTACAACAGTGGTGATCAGGGCAATGTGTTGCAGCACACAGTTCATCGCAGCCTTCTGCGCATGGGCCTGCGTAGCCAAAGACCCAGAAATAGGAAAACCTGCGTTTTGTTATAAAAATTCTTCTAATATTGAATCTATCTTTTTCACCAATCGCAAGATATTAAGAACGAGGAATATGATCAGAAAAACATAAGAAATAAGAATATAATCACAAAGAGAAAATGGGGGGGGGGGTACGCAGCTTGGTAAAAACAATTTGAAATTCTGAAAATCACGGTACACTATCATCCGTACTTAAAACAATCATTTTCAGACTGCAATAAAATTGAATAGAAGTTTGTTTCTGTGAAGCAGTGAATAGTTCAAAAGAAGCCACCCCGGTGGCGCAGTGGTCTAAGCAATGGCCTCTGATCATTCGTCCAGAAGGGGTCCGGGTTCGAATCCTGGTGAGGCATGGATGTTGTGTTTGTCTTACGGCACTGGTTCTCTCCCTTCCCTGGAACCAGTGACCCTAAATTAGGGACGGGCGACTGCTTTATAGCCCATTGAGTTGCTCACGGTGGTCGTTAAACCTCCAATAAAAAAAAAAAAAGTTCAAAAGAAATGGTTAATTTCATGGTTTTACCTCGGGTACCAGTGAATTCAACTCCAGTTAGAAAATAAGAGCAATTTGTTGGCCATCAAATTAAATGCTGAATTTTTTTTCCACTTTAAGCAGCAAAACACTGGATGGAAGCAAGAACAATCATTTTTTTATTCAATCATTTGGTTAAAATAAATTACTTTCAAATAATTTCACTGTATGCTTTCATGTATTTAATAATCCATTGATTAGGTAAAAAGCAATTTACTTTTTATCCATGAATAGGCAACTAAAAATATCATTACATTCTTCAGGTAATGGGAAAAGTAGATCTGATTCTTATTGAGTATTAAATGAATGTTGTTAACGAACCCATTTCAATAAAATGAAGTTATTTAAAATTTACATTCTTTGGTTTTCATGCAAAAATATATTAAATAGATAAAAATATATATATATTACAAAAACCATAGAGCTTGCTATCGAAATATTCCTACTTCACCACTGTGCGTAACGGTATGTTTGGGATGAGAACAGGGTCAGAGGTTTTTTTCCGGGAGGGGGTCTAAAACTATGACCTTACGCATACATAATATGTCCCTTTTTGAAAAAAACTGTGCCTTTTTTTCTTCAGATATGTTTTGCCATCACAAAGTGCCTCTTCGTGATACGAAGTGCCCTTTTTTTTCAGATCTTGCAAAGTTTAGACACATAATGAGCCCTTTTTTTTATGCAAATGTGCCTTTTCTCAGCAAATTACCCTGCCCTTTTCAATTTCTAAGATGAACACTAATTATGCTATTTATAAATTTTGAATGTTCATTAATGGAACTGTTTTCCTGCACATAAAAGCTTTCTTTAATTAGTCTCTTGTTTTTATGAAGTTCATAGTCCAATATTTTAATATTTTGCCGTAAAAGTCCATTTCGCACACATTTCTGCACGTTCAATTGTAATGTACTAATTTTGTCCGCATTGGAATCTGTAACATTCTAATAATTATTTATTATTTTATTAATTTTTCTTTAAAATATCTTTTTCTATTTTTATCCTGGTTCGCAGGTTTGCAGCAAGTTTTCTGTTTCAGTGGTTGTGTACGCAGATACATTTTATTTTTATACAACTCTGATCAACAGTACATTGTAGGATATTTCAAATAAAAAAAATAGCACATTTTAATTCTCAAAAAAAAAAAAAAAAAAAAAGTTGGGCTATAATTTATAACTAATATCTACGGAACAACTGGAATTTAAAACTGGATACCTATATTTTTAAGTGGTTGATTATTTCCTTATGTGGGGCAGAGATGTCTTTCTAATTATTTGGGATGTATAATCTCTCACATCCCAGGCTGACTTCTGACTGACAATCTTTCTAGTAAATCATTCTTGCTTGAAACAGTGTAGGGGAACTGTTTACCAGCTAATTATTATTTAAAGTTTGATTTTGGAAGTTTAGTTTTATTCACACAGAATATTGCATGATATGTAGATAAATATTTACAGTGCTAGAAACTTACATTGTATATGCATACTTTTTAAAAAAGTTTAAAAAATGGGCATATTTACCTTGTCGAGTCTGTTTAATATCTAGTAGAGGGACTGAGATCTAAAAGCTAGATAATAATAATAATAGTAATGGTGTGTTTCTGTGATCAAAAGTGGTTTGGAAATAAGTCTTATGCCCATCTTTAGTCTTTTTACGAAGCATTTCTTTTACTTTCAAATAAGGGCTTCATCAGAATTGAAAAAATGGGCTTCAGTTTCATCCCTTGAACTGTTGGTAATTCCAGTAGTAGAGGAAGTCAAGCCCAGCACTAAAATTACATCACAGGCAGTAAAATTGTCTAATGAAATTGTGATTAGTCATGTTCAAAATATTTTAAAATGGCTTGATTTGTACTTTACGTTGGATTTGTCAGTGCATAGCAAGTTGTTCTGTGTTGTAGACAAGTGTGCTACTCTAAAACAAGAACCACGTAAGCCAGATGAATGTCTGTGTGCCGCCCCGGTGGTGCAGTGGTCTAAGCGATAGCCTCTGATCATTCGTCCGAACGGGGTCCGGGTTCGAATCCCGGTGAGGCATGGATGTTGTGTTTGTCTTACAGCATTGGTTCTCTCCCTTCCCTAGAACCAGTGACCCTAAATTAGGGACGGGCGACCGCTTATAGCCCATTGAGTTGCTCACGGTGGTCGTTAAACCTCCAATCAAAAAAAAAAAAAAAAAAGAATGTCTGTGTTTGAACACATTTCCCTTGACAAGAATTGTACAGACTTTTAGTACTAATGTGCACATAAAGTTAAGGTGCAGGCACTTAAAACTGCATGGGACAGCTGAAAGGTTGGTGGACTTCGATCTCAGATAGGGAGGAAAGATTAAGATGCTTTTGGTAAACCCTTGTGATTTGTGTGATCACTATAAAGTGTTAAAGCAATCTTAACATTCCATAGAAAATACATGCTTTGCCAATCCCTTGGCAAAAGCGGTAATTTTTAAGAATTGTTGTATGTGGGAGGCCAGGTGCTCATCGGGCAGAGAAAAATGGTGTCCAGTAGCATGTTACCTTGTGTCTCTCTACCAACTTGCAAATTGAAACCTAGTTACATTTTTATCTTTTCAGAATGGCAATATAGTCATTTTGGCTGGCTGTGACTTTAGTGCTTTTATTTTATATAATTCAATTTTTGATTTTGCTAAAGTTGATTCTTTGGTGTAATTTATGCATTTGTTTTTCTAATATTTAGAGAAGACAATAAGGTTAGTCATTACATCATTAACCGGATTCAGCAAGATGACCAAACTAGGTTTCGGATTGGTGATCAGATGTTTCCAGATGTACCAGCACTTCTTAATTTCTATAAGCTTCACTACTTAGATACAACACCGCTTATTAAGCCAGTAAGTTTTTGTTTTTTTGTTTTTTTCTTCTCTTCTGTGGTTTGTAAGCATCTTTTCAGTGTAAATATGCATGCCATGAACCAGTATGATTTTATAAGAAAAATAATACTATTTTCTGCTGTATTTACCAGTAGATACGATATGCATTATCTGTGCAAAAAGTTAGGACACAATTAAATTTGCATTGTACAAAGGAAAACTGGTATATACAGTAGATTCTGGTTAACTGAGCCATTTATTAATCAGGGCAAGTGTTTATTTGGGATAGTTCTTGAACATCCAAAATGTGCTGTTTGGGGTGAAGTTTGCATAATTGAAACAGCTGCTTAATTGTGCTAAAGTGTTCTATCCCTGATGTGTCCGAATTGGCCTGAATCTACTGTATGTTGTCCATTCATTCTTTTGATGTTTGATACTGTGTGATGTTAATGTGTGTGAAATGTCTGAGCATATGACTTCTTAATGTGATATAGTCTGGCACACATTACTAGGTATAAATTATACAGTCAAACCTGTATATGATGAAGTTAAAAGGAGAGTTAAAAGCCTCAGATATTATGTGTGAACTTCATTACAACCAAGCAGAACAAAAAAAGGGCAATTTAATTTAGATATATTATGTCAGGCTAAAATAATCGATCACCCCGGTGGCACAGTGGTTTAATTGCTGGCTTCTGACATTTGTCTGAGATGAGTCTGGGTTTGAATTCTGGTGAGGTATGGATGTTGTGCTTGTCTAACGGCACTGGCAATCTCCCCTTTCATGGAACCAGTGACCTTAAATTTGGGACAGACGACTGCTAGCCCATTGAGTTGCTCACAATGATTAAACACCCCAACAAAACAAAATAAAATAGTCAATCAAAACTATCAATCATAGGTGTACAATGCTGTTAATTGTTAATAACAGTATTATTAGTTGTTAATTGAAAACTAACTGGCAATAAAAACACAAATGAGATCTTCAATAAACAAAACATTTAATCAATGTAAAAATAAAAGTGCAAAAAATTGAAATTTCACTTGTGACGTTTCTTTCTCTATTTACACGTTATTGCAAATATAAGTCAATTGTTGCTTATTTTCTGGTTGTTATGATAGCAGCTATTAATTTTTTCAACTTTCTCTAATGCAGTGGTTGAGGTGTTTCTAGATGCAAAATCTCTTAAGATTTTCAGATGCAAAATCTCTAAGATTTTGCATCTGAACATTTTTCTTTCTGTAGTGGTTTCTTCTTTCTTGCTTGATTGATCATTTTTGACTGCAAATGTACTCCACTATGTTCTCATCTCTGTAAATTCTTTCTGGAAAACTATTTCTTTCAACCCTTGACAAACCATCACGAGAATTTTGGTTTCAGTTCATCTTTGTTTCTTAAGTTTGTAAAAAGAGAACTTGGTGGAATACCAAAGTTTTTTGCAACAATGTTTTTAACTCCCTTTGATTGCATAGATTTTCTCATGAGCGTCAAAGTTTTATGCTTGTTTAAAAGAACTATTGAGAACTATTGAGCAGCTGACTAATGCTTGTTTAAAAGAACTATTGAGAACTATTGAGCAGCTGACTAATCAAAGTCAACTAAATTTACCAAATGTGAGTCATTTTTTAAACCTAGGTAAGACTATATGAACAACATTGATTGAAGAGGGGGATGACATCTTTGAAGAGATAAGGAATTCCAGTTGAGAATGGTGTCGCTGACAGGAAGTCATTAACCCCATTTCTTGCCCTGCACAAAAAAGGTTTGCAGAATATAAGTGACTAACAGATGGCAAAAACAAGGCATAAAAGGCAGCATTTCCCCAGAAGATGTGTGTAAAAAGGGGATGGGTAAAAAGAACTGTAAACATTGTCTTTATGCAAACTGTTATTTCTGTTTAAGGGACTACAGGGTATTATAAATAGCCTGTAATCCCCAGTTTTTCAGGGGAAAAGGAAGGGGTAAAAACTAGGTGATGCCATTTATTTTGTTTGCTGCTAATCGTGCTAAACTTCGATATGTGAGGGTACTCCAAAAATTGTAATATGCTGTTAAAATAATAAGGAAGATGTTAAAAAGTACAAGGGATCTATAAAAACTTAGTTTTATAGGGAACTTCATATTATGTGAGCTTGTTAAATGTGGGTTTAACTGTACATAGTCATATAATTGCAAAAATGTATATCAGTAGTAATGATTCTCAAGGGTTTTTTCTCTTTTCTTGAAAACAGAAATGCAGCTTTAGTCTTACCAAGTTTTATGGTTTAACTGTAAAATGTGTGGAAATTGTACTTGTTTTATGGTTACTCTCAGTACTACATATTTTAGACTTGTATTTTTTAAATTGTGATTTAAAGAGTAGAATAAGTATCTCCAAAGAACCACTGCACCTGTATAATCTGGTTTACCTGATCATGTTTTTATCCACTTCTGCATTCCCTGTTGGAATTCAGTAGAATAAATTAGAATTTTTAAGGGTGAGCATAAGTATACAGTATAAATGCAGTTTTATGTTAATGAAGTAACTAACTGAACAGCAAAGTTCCATATAAATACCATTGTTAATAATACTTTACCTTTGGTAACCATATTCAAATAAACTAATTTTATGCAAGAACATTACTACTTCCACAAATGATGAAAAAACATGTGTCTAAAGAAGGTGAATAGTTTTTCAGTTTACTTTATTAGACTCCTTTATAACTGACGCCCATACACCTGTCTATTAAAAAATAAAATAAAAAAAATGAAAGTGAATGAGCAACTTCTTTAAGGGCTGATCATGCACTAAAAGTTTTTTTTTTTTTTTCTCTCTTTTACGTAGTTTCCTCACGAACAAGGAGTGCATGGCCTATCTTTATCTCGTGTAGCATTTTGTATGTGTACAGATTTTCATGGGAAATTCCATCCAAAAGCAACCAAGCCTGTAGTTAGACCTTTGCCTACCATTTGTCTTAGGCCTGATATATACTGTATTTTTCTTCATATAATCCACAGAAGCAAAATTCAAAAAAAGAAATAAAATCCTTCATATGTAATCTCTCTCACTCAGCAGCAGTGCATAATCTACAGGCTGTGAAACACCTGGGATGTTGATGCTGAACCTTAATTTTGTACAGAAAAGTCTAAATTCACGGGATGACCCAGCAGTTTAAAGAAATAGCAAAAAAAGTCGTATTAAAAAAAGAAAGTTTTTTTTTAAGTGATTCTTACTTTCAAGTGAATGAAAAGCAAAAATTATGAGGTTTTTTAGCATCTCTGTAGTGAGACATGCTGCACCCACTAGCTTGTGGGATGCTAAGCTTCCACAGCATGTGATCTTCTGTGAGAACAAATAATGTTGTCTTCGTTGCATCCAATTTTCTGCCAAAATGTTCATAAGTAAATAAAAACCTTTCCAGCTGTTTGCAGACCTCCATCTTTGTATTGCGTTACATTTTACTGTTATTAACGCATTTCTGGCAGTTTCCCAAATATACGACCTTCTGACAATTCCGACACAGATTCTTTTAGAAATCGAAGTGCAGCGAAAACATTTTATTTTCTAAAGGGGCGAGTTATCTGCAATGGAGTATTTATTATCCACATAACCTACATTTAAAATTTAAAACTTTTTAAGAGATAATCTGTGGATTATATTATGAATAATACAATATTTGGCAGAATTAAACATTTTTTGTGGCTGTCTACTTCTTTACACGTAGTCTTTGTGAACTAATTTTCATGCAAGAATTCAGTCGGAAGTGCGGAAACTGAAGATAAATTGCAGGGGCATTTGCAAGCCCTCTCCCCTCATTTACCACTTAGTTTTTTCTTCCAGGTTTGTACTGGACTGGCACTATATGTGCACCTATTTCCATGCCTAAATTCCATGAGAAAGTCTCCAAAAGTGGGGAGATTAGTGACAGACATTTGGGAAATTATACATAGATATAATTTTAAAAACCAATGTATCTTTTACACTGTTCTGCAAAAACGAGAAAAAAAAACCAAAAAAAAAAAAAACCCTGTTGCCTACTTCCCACACAGCTGTAAACATCAGGAACTGCAAGCATGTACCATCCTTGATGCTGCACGATGGATCGATTAGAACTGGTTTTAACATAATTTCTACGTCGTGATGCTCTGGAGTTCGCATCGTGTGTCCGCTTCTCAGTTTTTGGAGTACCAGTACTCCAATGTGTGTATGTCCACATTGGCCTTCACAACACATCGTAATGTACCGTAGTACACCATTCATCGATAAACCAAAACACTGATGTGAAATTGAAACTGGTTTTTCACGACATACTGATACATTGGCCTGCTCTACTGTTGATCAAAAGTTAGGCATTCATTCACAAATTCACTGCAGACCATGCCTAAATTCCATGAAAAGTAATTTTTTGTAATTTTTTTTAGGTATGATCTGTAATTCTGTACAGTCAGCTAAAAATCTGTGATAGTTGGCAGCTCTGAGTTCAGTCTGTGCTGAAGATATACAACATTCCCAACTTTCTTTGCTCATGGCTTAATCGAAAAAGACTAGGTAAAAATGCTGCAGGATTAAGATTGGCAGGAACTGTTGAGAGAGATGAAAAATGTTAGCCTCACATAATACTTAAAATTGTATATTGTATTTTTTTTTTTAGAGGTATTAGCTATCATGAATCTATAAAATATAAAATCATTTTTTGAACAGAAAATTAAAGAAAGGGAAAAGTAATTAAGGGAAAGAAAAGTAATTTAAAATCAGTAACTGTTTTATGATTTAGAACAGTCGTGACGTCAGTGCATACTGTTTGACCTAACATGGAGCAGGTTTTGGCGCCCCTTAATTTTAAATCAAAATTTGAAATTTTCAAAGCATTTCAGTGATTCTGACAAAATTATCTTTAAGCCTATCAGCATTTTGAAACAATAAAGCTAAGCCACCCTTTTGAATTTTTTGGTTTTTAGACTTTTCTAGGTGTAGTAGTAGTGGTAGAAAAATTCAAGCAGCAATGTTTCAAAGTGCTGTTTTTTTTTGTGTTTTTTTTGTTTTTTTGTGCATTTGCAGGTATCCAGACTTTAAGACGTACCAGCATGCCAATTTTCAGATCTCTAGGTCATTTAGAAGGGGTCAAACAATTTGCGAAAAATTCAAGCAGATAATGTTCCAAAGCCGCCATTTTTATTTATTTGTTGTTGTTTTCGTACTTTTCTAGATATACTTAAGACCTATCAGCATGCCAATTTTCAGATCTCTAGGTCATTTAATTTAGAAGTGGTTGAACAATTCATGGACGAACACACTCTCATTTTCCCTCTTTGCTTTTTACATATGAGGCGAAAGCCTATATTTACATAGGTATTCAGGTATGCCGGCGGAAAATGCCAAACTTTAAAAGCATCACTACGTCATTAAGCATTGCATCATTACCAGTTTGATTGTAGCCTGTCCTTTCACCCAATGAGAACAGTGCTAAAAATAGCTGCGTCACCATGGCAGCAGAGAGCGGCTGAAGGCAGAGTAAGCCACTTGTTACTTTCCTTTGTGTCTTTAAAAAATGCTTAAAAATTAGTGTAAGGCCACGGAGTTGGGCCCCACTAATTATTTCCATGTAGTAATATTTTCTGTAATTATTTCTCATTTCAAAGGCAATGTAATGTAAATTCAAGCGCACGTGTTGGCACGTGGCACCATTTCCTTGGTAAGCTGGATTATGTAATCGAACGAAGCACGTGCTAGCAAGATCCGTTGACCGTGACCGGGTTGACGGGGTCTGATGTATAGGTCAAATGGTCACCACTTCTGGTGAACGGCTAACTCCACACCAATAGGATTTCCACAGGCAGAGGGGGGGGATTACGGATATAAAAGGAAGCGATACGTTCGCTTGAGAGGCTTTTTCATGTTTCACCTTCCACGGAGTTGGACGTCGTGTTTTAAAGCAGAGAGTGTCGGTTAGACCTCTCGGGGTTTTACGTTTTCACTGACGGAGAAGTCAGGGTTTTTTTGGCGATAAGAGATCGACCGGAGTTTTAGATGGAACGACTGAAGTCACATGGCGAAGGGTCGTCTGGGATATTAGTGAGATAGTGAAGTGTTCGCTAGTTGGAAATATGTTGGCACGTGGAGATAGCCAATCAAACGGAACTTATTCTTTCAGCTATTAAATTTAGTTTCGTCTAACCAAGGACTTGTTATTGGAGTTATTCATTTTCGTGAACTGAAGTGATTACTGACTGCACGTTCCAGTTTTTTTCAACGGTCGAGTTTAACTCGACAGCACTCAAAAGAACCTACGCCAGGCCCGTTTGAGAGATTCGGATTCCGTAAGGTCTGGTGGCAGATCGAACTCAGCGGGACCTGACAATCGGAGAATGATTTTTTCTTGAAAACATTTTTGTGAAAGGGATGATAGTTGTGAGTTTATGCCGTAAAAATTGCAATGCGTTATGATTTATAGTTTGCCATATATCCGTTTTTTAAAATGGATCCCATCGCGAAATAGAGAATTTCGTGAAATTTAAAAGGTTGATTTCTCGTAAACCAAATCGAAATTCAAAAAAAGAGATGATGAGGTGCAAAAATTCGGTCATGTCGCTACATACCTACAAAGTTTCGTGGTTCTGTTGCTGTTAGTGTGTCCAGAACTGAACTGATAGCATTTTCTTTGCTTACCTTAACTTTGAAATACAATAGCTCTTGAAAGTATCGCCAGAATCTAAAAATTGTTTATTTCAGCGTGTTCTCCAATTATCTACAAACGATGTAAATTTCATATTTTTGTGTTCAATATTTTTTGCGCTGCGAGCTAGAAAAACATGAGTGTCACGAAATTTCTAAAACGGCGGGGGCATCAGCTGCAGTTTCTTTTTTTTAGAATTGAGAGATTCTAACTTTTTGGCATAAAAATTTAGGTCAAAATCTCAGTTAAGTTCAAGCTACTGCAACGTCACAATAATTTTGCACTTACAAATTAATTTTTTATCTGTATGCAGACTAATGATAGTGTACTAATGAGATGATTATGTATCAGTTGCATTTTAATCACTGCAAGCAGGAAATAGTGCCAAAAGTCTCAGTCATAGCATATGGAATCAATTAAAGTTGACATCATTTGCATAAGAAATCTGCATTTAATTGATATGTTAGATACCTCAATCAATTGAACATATTGATAAAACATTCAATGAACATTTTTTTTTATGGATTTCTTTTCTTGAAAGTTAGCAGGTCTGCAATGTTGAATGATAATTAACACATAGTGTGAAAGAAATATTTTTATAATATATAGAAAATACGTCATAATTAAAACAGCTATCAGACAGCTCTGAATTGACTATTTACTGTTCTCATATAATATCCATCACATCAGAAAACTTGAAAGTTTCATCACCCTGGAGCGGGAACCGAACCCGCATCTCCTGATTACATAACTGTTACACCACCCAGGATGACAAAGTCTCAAGTATGTGAGTGTTAAGAGCATCTGAATAGGCTCTGACTGCATTGTTAATCGAAGCAAACTGTGCTGACATCTAGTATTGTTAAGAATATCACCAGTCGTTCAGGTATATAGTGTGGAAGAAATATTCTCATAGTATGTGGAAAATACATCATGATAATTAACACAGCAATCAGACATCTCTGAATTGACTGTATTTACTGTTCTCACGTAATATCCATCACATCAGAAAACTTATCGCCCTGGCGTTTGTGGCTTCTAAAAGAAAGTCTTTTTTTTTTTTTTTAAGGAAGGCGAGATTGCATCTTATATTCTTATATCATTTATAGTGAAGAATATGCTGCATGTAGTAGCAAATTTTTTTTTTGAGTTTACAATTTTGCCACTGGGGACATATGTGTGTTCTATTGATAATAATGTATGCATCTGCAGACATCCATATCCATGCCTTGAAAAAGTGATTATAATTTTTTTTTTTTTTGTACAGACACTGCTCACTGTGAAAAACATTTCATGCATAGCTTCTGCTTTTAAAATAATGATTTTCTTTGCTAGAAACATAAAATGTACATTTTTATTTTGATTTGTTTCTCCTTGTAAAAGTCTGGTATGAAAAATTACAGTATTTATTATTTCAGATACCATTCAAATTGCAGGGAGCATTTTGCATATATTTTGAAATATGATGCACAGTTCTGTCACTAGATGATGTGTTTGTATTTCTGTTTTCAACTGTATATGTATGTAATGTATGTATACATACATACATACATACCTGATTGAAAAAAATTCTTTTTGTGATCCATGCCATTTGCTATGGTAAAAATTGTGAACATCATTGACTGTAAGTAATGCACAATTTCTGTGCTAGGTGCCTATACAGAGTGTTCCAAAACTAACGGAACAAACTTTAAGGGGTGATAGAACACACAGAAACAACCACTTTTCGTCATAGCATGCATGGTCACAAGTTGCGCTGGAGGGCTCTTTCCGTTTCCCCATACGTGCCGTCTTTCGCAACGCAAAGACCCATATCTTTTACCAGAACGTCTAAATGGGAGGACGTACCTTATTTTCCTGCAATTGATCCAGCGTGTACCAGCAGCAATCTGCCGTAAAATGTGGTTCCAGCATGATGGAGTGCCACCTCATTTCAGCACTCAGGTGCGTGATTATGTGAACGCCACATTTCCACGCCAATGGATTGGCAGAGGTGGACCCATTGCTTGGCCCCCACGATCACCAGATCTGTTCCCTCTGGATCTTTTGATTTGTTGTGTCATTCCTGTCTTTGTGTTGCAAAAGACGGTGTGTGTGGGAAACAAAGAGCGCCTAACCGTGTAACTTGCTACCATGCATTCTGTGACGAAAAATGCTTGTTTCGGTGTGTTCTATCACCCCTTAAAGTTTGTTCCATTAGTTTTGAAACACCCTGTAATAAACTGTTTTGTTGGCTCTGCTTCCAGAAGTTGTAAATTTTTTTCATACCCATCCATCACCTCTGAAGTATGTTTTGTATATTTTCCGCTTTTTCATAGAGCACATTTCTGCTGATGGTGTCAGCGTACATTTAGTTCTATCCGGAAGAGTGTGCCCAGAAAAATCCTTTCTGGTGGGATGTCTGCGACTATAAACCTTTTCATCACATCTCCACTTCTTTTTTTAGGGATGTAAAGTTATATACACATTTACCTCCATGACTGTACTTGTAATTGTTTTTATCTGAAAAAAATGTCGTTTCAGGTAACTTACTCTATATAAGAACATTTTTACATGTACCATTTGTGATGTTTCATAAGCACATTGCTGCTGCTTAGTGGGCATAAATAATGATTTCTACTTGCAGATGTTTTGCTGATCTGCAAATCTGATTGATTTTTTTTTTAACTAGATTCATTCATTTTGAAGAACATTGTGCAAACCATATATTTTAACTAATGTGCAGTTTTTATCATTAAGATGTAAATACACCTTTTTTTGCTGGTTTTTCTCAATTTTTAAAACTCAACTGTAAACATTCTTTGTCTTGGAGATTTTTCAAAAGACATGCTCATTTTACCTCAAAATTTGGTGCTGCCTTACTTTTTTAATATGGTTAATACACAAGGCCTCAACCAACTGTTGCAGCACCAATGGTTAGAAATAAGTTTTAAATAGTTTTGAAGTTATTTATTAGGAGTAAAAGGTTTGATGTACTGATTTAAGATCTCTTTATTTCACATTAAACAGAAAGAAGCACTATGCTGAGCTGAGTGGAAATTTTAAGATGTATTGACTAAGTTAAGAAATGATTTCAAGTCTTTTGTGCATGGCTATGTGGTGGAAAGAACAGTGGCAAGGCTTTTTCGTGGATTTTGTGTTTTCTTCGTTGGGGAAAGCACTTGACAAACCAGTAGTGTGGAAACACACACACACAGTCAAATGGCAGACACTAGTTCATCCGTTTTCATACAGAATAGCAGTGTAGTTTGTGATGTTGGTATTAGTGGTATAAAAACATTCAAAGTGTACAGCAGGACAAAGACTGGTACTGTAGTTAGTGTTGATCAATAACTGGCAAATGTTATTGTGCGTTGAGACACTACAAGCCAGCTGAGGAATGACTGATGCAACTGTGCCCACGCAAATGGTACAATGCTATTCATGTGACCTCAGTCTGCAGGCATGTAACTTACCGCAGCACTTCCACCACCACTACAACAAAAACAACATAGGAGAATTGCGGAATGGTGTTAGGAATATATATATATCTATACACTATCTGGGATGTAAGGTCAGGTGATGCATAACATCACAGCCTCTCCTTGACAAATGTCAACCCAGCCTTCTCGTGGTACATCCTGTTCCCACTAAAGGGTCTCTGACGAGTGACAATAGCGGTATAACTATACCATTGGGATTAGAGGAAATGCTATCCCACACTCACCAACCCGCTTGGCCAGCGTGGTGAGTTATGGCCAAACCCCTCCAAAATGACTCCACAACTTAAATCTTGGCCCTCAGTCTCCGGCAGCTGGAATGTACCTGGCCAAGGCAGCGGCCAGTGCGACATGAAGGCAGAGGGTGCTAAGAATCCCCGGAGGACCGGACTAGGCTGCCATCTGATGCTGACCTTGGCTACGTACAATGGACGCTCCCTATCTTCTGATTCAAGGCTTCTTGAATTGGAAGAGGAACTACAAAGGATCAAGTGGGACATCGTGGGGCTAAGTGAGGTAAGAAGAAAAAGAGACTATCTCATTGAACTGAAAAGTGGACATCTCTTCTACTATCGTGGGACTGATACTGGTAGAACTAGTGGTGTTGGTTTTATAATAAACAAGAAACTGAAGGATAAAGTTGTAGAAGTTGAAAGTTCCTCTGACAGAGCTGCACGACTCGTTATCCAACTCTCGAGAAGATACCAGGCTCAGATTATTCAAACTTATGCACCCACCACAAGTCATCCTGAAGAAGAAATTGAAGAATTGTATGAGGAAATTCATCATCTACATAATAATAAAGGTAAGCAGCACTTAAAGGTAATTATGGGAGATTTCAATGCAAAAATAGGGCAACGGCAACAGAATGAAACTTCAGTAGGTAAATTCGGTCACGGCAACAGAAACCAGCGTGGAAATACTCTCGTAGAGTTTGCAGAGGCAGAAGGGTTTTTCATCTTGAACTCCTTTTTCAAGAAAAAGCCGCACAGGAAATGGACATGGAGACATCCAAATGGGACGACAAGTGAAATTGATTTTATTATGTGTAACAAAAAATTCGTCATAGAAGACTGCAGTGTGCTAAACAAGTTCAACAAAGGTAGTGACCATAGATTGGTGAGATGTAAGATGCACCCCAACACTAAACTCGAACGTGGCAAGCTTATAAGACAAACAAAATGTATTGACATAACCAACCTTAAAAAACACCATAACACCTTCAAGTTGGAACTGAAGAACAGATTCTCTGCTTTAGAAGGCCTAACATCGGAAGAAGTGGATATTTCTGAAGTTAACAGAAAAGTAACCAAAGCTCTTATGGAAACAGCAACAAAATTAGCTGGATCTAAGAAAAAGTTGCATGTGAACAAATTATCAGGAAAAATCAAAATGTTGATGCAAAAAAGAAGAGAGATGAGGACAACTAAAGAAGATGTGACTTCCAAAGTGGAATATATAGAGCTATGCAAGACAGTACGAAAAAGTATCACTGAAGATGTAAGGAAATTCAACTGTGAACTAGTAAGGAAAGCAATTGAAAACAACCAAAGTCTAAAGATAGCAAAGGGACATCTCAGTAAGGGAAGAAAACAGATTATGGCACTGAGAAAAGAAGATGGTTCTGTAACAAGAAATGGAGGCGAAATTTTGACAAGAGTGAAAGATTTCTACTCCAAATTATATGAAAGGGATGATACATGTACTCCAGACATCATGAAAGGTACCAGTACCAGAGTTCTCCCATGTCCTCCCAGCAGAAGTTGCACGTGCAATCAAGAACATGAAGCGGGAAAAAGCTCCAGGAGAAGATGGAATTACTGTAGACATCGTACAAGAAGCAAGTGGAGAAATCGAAACAGTTCTCGCCCAAATTTTCACTCTATGCCTTAATGAAGGGAAGATTCCTGAGGATTGGAACAACGCTACAATGATCTTGCTACATAAAAAAGGTGACATTGAGGATCTCGGGAACTACAGACCTATCAGCCTCCTATCAGTGGTTTATAAAATCTTACTAAAGTTCTTTCACACCGCTTAAAGATGACACTGGACGTGGCTCAACCGAGAGAACAAGCTGGATTCAGGAGTGGCTACAGCACAATAGATCATATCCACGTACTGAGAGAACTAATTGAAAGAGCGAGGGAATATGAACTTCCATTGTGCATAGCTTTTATCAATTAAGAAAAAGTCTTTGATTCGGTGAAACCATTAGCAGTTACAATGGCTCTGAAATCCTGTGGTATTGAAGATTCATACATTAATATTATTAATAACATCTATGAAAATGCAAGTGCAAAGATTCAGCTGTTTGAAAATACAACACACATAAAAATTGGAAAAGGAGTGAGACAAGGTGACACCATATCTCCGAAGCTCTTTAATGCCACATTGGAATATGTCTTTCAATCACTGAACTGGGAAAACAAAGGGATAAAGATTAATGGAGATTATCTAAACCCACCTTCCTTTTGCTGATGACATAGTCATTTTTGCAACTACCCCATCAGAGCTGCAGAGTATGATCCAGGAACTTGCTGACAAGAGTAAAGAAGTGGGATTAAAAATGAACTTTCATAAGACAAAAGTGATGTACAATGCTTTTACAAGAAATGAAGATTTATCGATAGATGGAGAAAAGCTGGAGATAACAGACACGTACGTTTATCTTGGACAGCAGATATCAAGTGAGGGTCACATTGATGAAGAAATTAATTGGCGTACAAAACTTGCCTGGAGAGCTTTTGGAAGAAACAGCATAATTTTCAAGAGCAATATGCCATTATGTCTTAAAAGAAAAGTGTTTGTTCAATGCGTCCTTCCAGTGCTTACGTATGGTGCAGAGACGTGGACCTTAACTAAAAGAGACATACAAAGGCTGCAGACAACCCAAAGAAGCATGGAGAGGTGCATGCTTGGTGCAGGAGAGATAAGAAGAGGAACTCGTGGATCCGAAAAATGACAAGAGTGGAAGACATCATGATCAAAGTTAAATCCCTGAAATGGCAATGGGCTGGACATACTGCCAGAAGGACAGACCATCGATGGACAGCCGAAATTTTAGATTGGATTCCAAGGGACAGGAAAAGACCCAGAAGAAGACCACATGGGAGATGGGTGGATGAAATTCGAAAGTATGCGGGAGTGACATGGAGGAAACTGGCACAAGTCAGACCGTTGTGGGGGAAACTTGGGGAGACCTTCGTCCAGCAGTGGATTGATAATGGTTGACAATGATGATGATCACGATACACTATCTACCAAGAAGTAATTGGACACCTGTGATAGCAAAGGAAAACAAAGTTTATTCACCTTCAATAGTTGGTGGAGCCTCCACGAGCGGCGATTACAGCTGCGACTCTCCGGGGCATATTCTCAACCAGGCGTTGTACGACGGCTAGCGGTATTTTCTTCCACTCGGCTTGGAGAAGACAGGTCAGTTCCTTTACCGATTTCGGACGGTGGGGGCACCCCTTAAGTCGACGCTCCAACTCATCCCAGAGGTGCTCGATAGGTTTAAGGTCCCGGCTCTGCGCAGGCCAGTCCATTTGATTAACCCCATTGTCACCATGCCAAGCCATGGTGGACCTCGCAACATGACAGGTGGCATTGTCATCCTGAAAGTAACATGGGTCCACTGCGTAAAACTGCCACAACGTAGGAAGCACATGGTCATCCAAAATGGTGTTGTAGGTCTCGGGGTTGAGTCTACCAGGAATTGCGACCAAGAGTCCCGTGCCATACCAGGAGAAACACACCCATAGCATAATTCCACTGCCGCCGAACTTCACAGTTGGCACAATACATTCCGGTAGGAGGAGTTCTCCAGGCAGACGCCAAACCCAGACCCTGCCATCCGAACGGTGGAGGATGAACCTTGATTCGTCGCTCCAGAGAACATGTTTCCACTGTTCAACGGTCCACTGTCGACTTTCTTTGCACCAAGTTAACCGAGCAGCGCTATTGGACTTGGAGATCAAAGGCTTGTGGGTGGCAGCACCTCCATGATAACTGAGCAGATGGGTTTCCTTACGGTTGGTATTCATCGAAAGAACACTCCCAGGTGCCTGTTCAAACTTCTCGCGGATGTGGCACATAGATTTTGTGCGGTTCTTCCGAATTTCTCTGGCCAGCACCCGTCGGTCTCTAACTCCCAGTTTTGTGGGTCTGCCGTGTCGGGGCACATTCCGACAGTCGCCTCTCATCTTCCACTTGCCAATCACGTAGGCCACTGTCGATTTTGGGTACTTCAACTCGCTGGATATGTCGCGTATGGATCGGCCATTTCTGTGACACCCAACGATTACACCTTTCTCGAAATCAGAGAGCTCCGAACTGCGTGGCATCTTGCATGTGACAGGTTGCGTTGTTCAGGGATCGCATTCCTCCTAAAATTCCTAAAATTCCTAATATTTTGTGACCCTCCTTAAATTCCTAAAATTAGACCTAAAATTTGCTATTCATCCTAAAATTTTCGTAAGCTTATTTTTATTAAAAACACAACCGTTATTAACGCCAATAAATTTACCATTACGGTAAGGTAAAAAGACCTGTTATTGTAGAAACACAGCCTATATGCTGTGCTGCTGAAGGGAGGGAAAAATGACGCCATCGAGATGCACTTGCTTCGGGGCGGGCGTTCCATTTTTTTGCCTTCGAACAGTTTTCGAGAGTAACAAGAGATCTAAGGGAAAAGGGGAGGGGTCATTTTCACCCCTGGTTTGCGCTTTGCAGACGAACTCCGTGGCACGCAGAAGATCGTACTTTATTTTTGTACATGCCTTGTGGAACCTCCTCTTTCTGCTGATGTTTTGTTATTGTAAACCGCAGGTGGGTGGAAGCAAAGAGGAAACATGTGGTCTCCTTCCGTAACCTCCGGTAATGACGATGGGATGGTAGCTGAGTATTATCTTGGCAGGCAGTAGAGCACGTGATCATTGACCTTCGATCATGCGTCGGCGACAGCGACCTTCGATGCGCAATATATCTCGGCTCCGACTCGCTTTGACTGAACTTGCGTGAGATGCGTATGATAGTTTCTGGTTTTACGTCTTTTATGGTGTTCTCTGTGCTGTGTGCAGGTTCAGTTCTCTAGTGGTGACCTGCTTTTTTTTTTTTTTTTTTTTTCATATCTTCTGACATCCTTGCAGCCAAATTTCGGGAAGTTGTCTGGTTTTGCAATATTGGAACGTGTTTTTGTACTTCCCTTTCATTTTCTGGTTAGTAATACAAGTGTTTAAGATGCCTAAATCCAAAACGAAATTTCAAGATGCGTGGCTCGCCAAAGAATTGGACGGAGTGAAGTTGAAAGAATGGTGTTCTGCAACTGAAACAATATTTTCTGCTAAGTGTATATTGTGTTCAGAAATTTTCAACATTTCTAATAGTGGCTTTTCACAAGTAAAAGCGCATCATAAAGGAAAAAAACATTTGCAGAAATTTCAAAGTAAATTTCAAAATAAGTCCATCCTGAAAGCCTTTGGAGGAAGGGATCTTCAGCCCAAAACAAATATTAGTGAAGTACTGAGTCATGATTTACAGTTGGCTAAAGCCGAAGCATTATGGGCCATGAAAGTTGCTAAGGACAATATGTCTTTTGTTTCATGCACTGAAACAGTTGAACTTTTCAAAGAAATGTTTCCAGATTCTGCTATTGCAGCCAAAATGCAACTTAAAGAAAAAAGTTGCTTATGTGATATCACATGGATTGTCAAAATATTTTGAAGAGGATTTGAAAAAAAGACATTGCATCTAGTAGCCCAGGAAAGGTTACTATAGCATTTGATGAAACTACAAATACACAAGTGAAACGGCAGTTGGATGTGTATCTCAGGTACTGGTCTTCAGAAATAAATTCAGTTTCTTGCCGATACCTAACAAGCGTTTTTCTGGGTCATGCAACAGCAGATATTTTGCTAAAAGAAATTCTTGATGTGTTATCATCCTTCAATATTTTGTTGAACAGAATTATTTGTGTATCCATGGACAGCCCAAATGTAAATAAGTGCTTTTTACGCAAATTCAATGAAGTTGTAAAACAAGAAACAGGCCAGAAATCTTTGGAACTAGGTTTTTGCAACCTGCATGTTGTTAGTAATGCATTTAAAATTTTTTTGACAAGCTTAAATATAGATTTTGACGAATTTGCTACTGATATGCATTACTTTTTAAAGAGTAGTGCTGCAAGACGAGAGGATTATAAATCTGTCGAGGATATAACATTGGTCACTGCCAAATTTCTTTTGCGTCATGTCAGCAACAGATGGTTAACCGTTGGTTCTGTAGCCCAGAGGCTCTTGGATCAATGGCTAAATATTACAGAATATTTTTTAAACTTCTTGCCATCTCAAAAAATATTTGAAAAACAACTGCGCAATTCGGCAAGGTATAAAAGAATTCACTGTTTCCTGAAAAATGAGCTTACTCCTTGCTATTTAGCATTAATTTCATTTTCACACCAAAATTTTGAAAAGTTTTCATTATGTTATCAGAGTGAAGAACCAAAAATACACCAGTTATATTCTGATTTAAATACTTTAATGAGGAATGTTATGGCTCAGTTTATCCAAGATGATGTTATAGCAGGGAAATTTGGAGAAGACCTAAAGAATGTAGATTTTGAAAACAAAAATTCATGGAAAAAACTAGGGGAGTTAGAAGTTGGTATGAAGACAAAAAATCTCCTCAGGAATGTTCAGGAGACCAGGCAGAAATTATTTCTCTTAGATGTAAGATCATCACTAATTGCAACCACAAAATATTTAAAGTCAAATTTGCCATTCTGCAATCAAAAGCTAAGAGACATAGAAGTTTTAAAGGTAAAAGAACCAAAGAAAGAGTCAACTCAACTTTCAGTCACTGAAGGACTTTCGGAAATAACCAGAATTTCAAGTGTTTTGCATCTTTCTGAGGAACAAATTGATAGAGTAAGAGAAGAGTGGAAACTTTTAAATTGCGATAAGCCAACTCTAGATGAACTAGTGAAATTTTCAGAGGAAGGGCATATTCCAGTGCGGATTGATCATTACTGGCGTAATATATTTAGTATTAAAGACTCTAGCGGAAAAGAAAAATACTCAAATCTTGCTAAACTCATAAAGTCAATTTTAGTTTTACCTCATGGTAATGCTGATGCAGAAAGGGGATTTTCGGTTAACACTGCTCTGTTAAGGTAGGACAAGGCTAACTTAAAAGACTCAACTATAACATCATTAAGAATAGTTAAAGGGGCCATTAAACACTATGGATGTGTAAGTAAAGTTCCCATAACAAGAAATTTGTTAAATAGTGTTTGTGATTCACATAAATTTTATAAAGAGTATGTTGATAAGCTGAAGGAAGAAGAATCAAAAAAGGTAAAAGAAAGGAAGCAGAAAGAGAGGGAAAATAAGGAAAAGCAGCTAGAGAAAAAAAGAAAAGCTGAGTTTGATGACAAAATAAAAGAAAATGATGCAGAAATAAATAGACTTAAAAACGATAAAGAAGCCTCCCTAGCAATAATTCAAGAGGGAACAGAAAGAATGAGAAAAGCTGTAGAAAAACAAAATACTGTTGAAATAGCAGTTGCCTCTAACTTGATCATACAAGGTTCAGCTGAAATAAAGAAAACTGAAAGTAAATTAGTTGTGGTGGAAGCAGAAAAAGATAGGCTTATCAGGAAAAGGTTGAAACAATAATATGAAAAAAGTAATTCAGTGAACAATTGTACATAGTTCTTGGTTTTTAATTACCTTTTTAGGATATTATAATTTAATGTGAAACCTGAAAACTTTACTGTGAAAATCGTGAATTGCTTCTGGTTCAATAGCATATTAATGTTCAAAGTGAAACTTGAATGTGGTAAATATACTTGAATATGATAATAACACGTGAAAAGATAAGAACTGAACATTAGAAGTAAATCATACTTAAACTTTAGACATTAGACGTTATGCAAAAAATTTGGGTGTGAACTTCGACCATATATACTAATGGACTGCACATTGGCAATAGCTGCATCAAAGCCGCCATGGCTCAAACATTGGGCACGTCATCATCAGACTCCAAATTTCGTGTAAAAATGCTGTTATGATTACTAATTTACGCTGCAGAACTTCAGTGTTTTCGGTGTATTATGTGAATGCGCCTCATATATAATGAAAACTCTTCAGGTAAGTTTACTTATGAGCTATATACATGCATGATCGGGTTGTTTACATTTTGTGATTTATAATGTGATGAACATTTGCGAAGAATTTGGAACATGCATTCCATTTTTTTTTCTTAAGTTACTATATTTTTATATCAATAGCTGCAAGTTTCTGGTTAAGTAATTGAACTTTATTGACTTAGGTATTTAATTCGTTTCTTACCCATGAAAAATCATAGAACTTTCTTTACTATATCGCTCAGAGCAACCATAAGCACAGCAGGTGTAACCCATCTTTTTGACTGTTGTCATGTGATTTTATGTTGGAGCCAGAAATTTTGATGTCATGCGCAGTCTATCAATACATATGGTTGAAGGGTGTGAAGCAAACTCTTTACAATGTATACAAAGTTGTTTTACTAGATGTATACAAATATACATCTAGTTTTTATTGAAATACACTCCTAAAATTTTCCTAAAATTTTTCTAAAAATTCCTAAAATTCCTAAAATTCCTACCTAAAATTTTCCAGAAGTATGCTATGATCCCTGGTTGTTGTTTCCCACATGATATTTAACGGCGGCGGTCGTGACGTGTGTCAGGACTGCAGATATCGTCGATTGCAGGGGTGTCCAATTACTTGTTAGTAGATAGTGTATATATATATATATATATGAATTGGTGATTCATATTTAGCTGGAATGGTGTTTAGTCTGAGTACATACCTAAATGTCATCTTTGCTGTTCCCTGACAAATCTAATATGTTCTAGGACAAACTGATGGGAGATCAGATGTTGGTTTAGTGTTGAAGGAAAGTCAGGGTCAGAGGATATTTTTACTTAAATATCCAGCATTATGTCAATTGGTAATTTTCTTTTGGCTGTCATAGTGTGATGGTCAAGCATGGTTATGCAGTGCCAAGAAGATGAATTTGGGAAGCTGACTGCTTAGTCTCTGAAGACTAAGCTTCTCCAATAATCAACCAGTGAATAAGCAGATATCAAGCTTGCCACTGATTTTAGTGGTGTGTATTGTCATTGCCCATTGCAAATGTGTGGCTACATGGTAATACTAATGCTTATGTTCTATCTGATTAATTTTCACTGTTTTTAATGACTTGTGTGTTTGCATGTGAATAAAAATGGAGGGTCAGAATACTTACATAGAATAATATTGGGAAGTACTACAGGGTGGTGGCAAAAGGAATCAAATAGGTAAGTGACCAGGTTGAAAGGATGGAATCGGTGAGCTCCTGAACTTCCTTGGTCAGGAGTTTACTGGTTCCAGGTTTGTGATGGCTCACATAAAACTCAAAAGCTGTAACACTTGGGAATGTCACAATTGCAATAGTTGCTATGTGCCAGCCAATTCATACTGAAAAATGTGTTAAACCAATGTTCTTAAACTCGCGGCCCTGCGCCAACTGTTTTGGGCTCACATGAATGATTACAAAATAAAAATTAATCACCCTTTTTTCAAGTATATTATAATATATTAAATATAATATAAACATAGTAATGCTTAGCAAAGCCATTCTCTTTATAAGTAACAAGTTTATTTACAGACGATGTAAGAAAAAATGAATTTGTCAAGTAAACCAAATAATACCACAAGACTTTATTTTTAAATACACCAGAGTTGAATAATTACGAAACGCATATAGCGTATGAAATCCGTTTATTTTCGTGGTGTAGTCAGCACAAATATTCGCCAAGCTTTCGCACTCCACTGGGAGGCAATGATACACATTTTTGTGCTTATCATTGCCTTGAAAAAGCCTCCCAGTGGAGTGCGAAAGCTTGGCGAATATTTGTGCTGACTACACCACGAAAATAAACGGATTTCATACGCTATACGCGTTTCGTAATTATAATACCACAAGAGTTATATCATCAGGTACTGACTTTAAAATATATATCATCATCCATTATCAATCCACTGTTGGACGAAGGTCTCCCCAAGTTTCTTCCACAACGGTCTGTCTTGTGCCAGTCTCCTCCATGTCACTCCCGCATACTTTCGAATTTCATCCACCCATCTCCCATGTGGTCTTCTTCTGGGTCTTTTCCTGTCCCTTGGAATTCAATCTAAAATTTCGGCTGTCCATCGATGGTCTGTCCTTCTGGCAGTATGTCCAGCCCATTGCCATTTCAGGGATTTAACTCTGATCATGATGTCTTCCACTCTTGTCATTTTTCGGATCCACGAGTTCCTCTTCTTATCTCTCCTGGTTACACCAAGCATGCACCTCTCCATGCTTCTTTGGGTTGTCTGCAGCCTTTGTATGTCTCTTTTAGTTAAGGTCCACGTCTCTGCACCATACGTAAGCACTGGAAGGATGCATTGATCAAACACTTTTCTTTTAAGACATAATGGCATATTGCTCTTGAAAATTATGCTGTTTCTTCCAAAAGCTCTCCAGGCAAGTTTTGTACGCCAATTAATTTCTTCATCAATGTGACCCTCACTTGATATCTGCTGTCCAAGATAAACGTATGTGTCTGTTATCTCCAACTTTTCTCCATCAATCCATAAATCTTCATTTCGTGTAAAAGCATTGAACATCACTTTTGTCTTCTGAAAGTTCATTTTTAATCCCACTTCTTTACTCTTGTCAGCAAGTTCTTGGATCATACTCTGCAGCTCTGATGGGGTAGTTGCAAAAATGACTATGTCATCAGCAAAAGGAAGGTGGGTTAGATAATCTCCATTAATCTTTATCCCTTTGTTTTCCCAGTTCAGTGATTGAAAGACATTTTCCAATGTGGCGTTAAAGAGCTTCGGAGATATGGTGTCACCTTGTCTCACTCCCTTTCCAATTTTTATGTGTTGTATTTTCAAACAGCCGAATCTTTGCACTTGCATTTTCATAGATGTTTTTAATAATATTAATGTATGCATCTTCAATACCGCACGATTTCAGAGCCATTGTAACTGCTGATGGTTTCACCGAATCAAAGGCTTTTTCATAATCGATAAAAGCCACGCACAATGGAAGTTCATATTCCCTCGCTCTTTCAATTAGTTCTCTCAGTACGTGGATATGATCTATTGTGCTGTAGCCACTCCTGAATCCAGCTTGTTCTCTCGGTTGAGACATGTCCAATGTTACCCTCAAACGGTGTGAAAGAACTTTAGTGAAGATTTTATAAACCACTGATAGGAGGCTGATAGGTCTGTAGTTCCTGAGATCCTCAATGTCACCGTTTTTATGTAGCAGGATCATTGTAGCGTTGTTCCAATCCTCAGGAATCTTCCCTTCATTAAGGCATAGAGTGAAAATTTGGGCGAGTACTGTTTCGATTTCTCCACTTGCTTCTTGTATGATGTCTACAGTAATTCCATCTTCTCCTGGAGCTTTTCCCCACTTCATGTTCTTGATTGCATGTGCAACTTCTGCTGGGAGAACTGGAAGAACTTGGGTACCTTTCACGATGTCTGGAGTACATGTATCATCCCTTTCATATAATTTGGAGTAGAAATCTTTCACTCTTGTCAAAATTTCGCCTCCATTTCTTGTTACAGAACCATCTTCTTTTCTCAGTGTCATAATCTGTTTTCTTCCCTTACCGAGATGTCCCTTTGCTATCTTTAGGCTTTGGTTGTTTTCAATTGCTTTCCTTGCTAGTTCACAGTTGAATTTCCTTACGTCTTCAGTGATACTTTTTCATACTGTCTTGCATAGCTCTGTGTATTCCACTTTGGAAGTCCCATCTTCTTTAGTTGTCCTCATCTCTCTTCTTTTTTGCATCAACATTTTTGTTTTTCCAGATAATTTGTTCACATGCAACTTGTTCTTAGACCCAGCTAATTTTGTTTCTGTTTCCATAAGAGCTTTGGTTACTTTTCTGTTAACTTCCGAAATATCCACTTCTTCCGATGTTAGGCCTTCTAAAGCAGAGAATCTGTTCTTCAGTTCCAACTTGAAGGTATTGTGGTGTTTTTTAAGGTTGGTTATGTCAATACATTTTGTTTGTCTTATGAGCTTGCCACGTTCAAGTTTAGTGTTGAGGTGCATCTTACATCTCACCAATCTATGGTCACTACCTGTGTTGAACTTGTTTAGCACACTGCAGTCTTCTATGACGAATTTTTTTGTTGCACATAATAAAATCAATTTCACTTGTCGTCCCATTTGGATGTCTCCATGTCCATTTCCTGTGCGGCTTTTTCTTGAAAAAGGAGTTCATGATGAAAAACCCTTCTGCCTCTGCAAACTCTACGAGAGTATTTCCACGCTGGTTTCTGTTGCTGTGACCAAATTTACCTACTGAAGTTTCATTCTGTTGCCGTTGCCCTATTTTTGCATTAAAATCTCCCATAATTATCTTCAAGTGCTGCTTACCTTTATTATTTAGATGACGAATTTCCTCATAAAATTCTTCAATTTCTTCTTCAGGATGACTTGTGGTGGGTGCATAAGTTTGAATAATCTGAGCCTGGTATCTTCTCGAGAATTGGATAACGAGCCGTGCAGCTCTGTCAAAGGAACTTTCAGCTTCTACAACTCTATCCTTCAGTTTCTTGTTTATTATAAATCCAACACCACTAGTTCTGCCAGTATCTCTCCCACGATAGTAGAAGAGATGTCCACTTTTCAGTTCAATGGGATTTTCTCCTTACCTCACTTAGCCCGACGATGTCCCACTTGATCCTTCGTAGTTCTTCTTCCAATTCAAGAAGCCTTGAATCAGAAGATAGGGAGCGTCCATTATACGTAGCCAAGGTCAGCATCAGATGGCAGCCTAGTCCGGTCCTCCGGGGATTCTTAGCACCCTCTGCCTTCATGTTGCACTGGCCGCTGCCATGGCCAGGTACATTCCAGCTGCCGGAGACTGAATGCTAAGATTTAAGTTGTGGAGTCATTTTGGAGGGGTTTGGCCATAACTCGCCACGCTGGCCAAGCAGGTTGGTGAGTGTGGGATAGCATTTCCTCTAATCCCGATGGTATAGTTATACCGCTATTGGCGGTCGTCAGAGCCCCTTTAGTGGGAACAGGATGCACCACGAGAAGGCGGGGTTGACATTTGTCAAGAAGAGGCTGTGATGTTAATTAGGTTACTGAAGTTTGAGTAATAAGGTAAGTTGTTGTTGCAGCAAGCATCACCGTATGTACAGATAAGTATACTTTCTGTGATGTGAAGGGGAGATTTGTATTTTGGAGTAATCAAAAGTTTAACATTATCCCCAGTCTGGGTGCAGTTCTCCTTTTGCGACAGTCCTAGCTAGAGCCGTGCATTGACTCCCTGTCCTAATGTTATATTTGTGTTCTTTTATTCTTTGAAGGAGATTGTGACCCGTAGCACCTATATAACATGCACGGTGAGCACCAACATTATCGATCAAGGGTATATAGTACGCACCCCATCTTTGAATGGTTGGTGTAGGGAGACTATCTTTTCTGACCAGTGAGATGAGGTTAGGTGATCTTGTCCCAAAATCCAAATTGAACCGTTGGCAGATATTTTTTAATGGTTTGGTGATTGATGGGATATAATCCAACGAGGTGATATAATGTGGGGCACGATCAGACATAGTTTGTAGTGTGTAACCTGTTAAATAAGTGTGGGGAATATCCATAATGGTTAGCATGCGCTGAAGTCCATTTTATTTCCGCAAGGCGAGCAGTACGAGTTGAAGAGTAAGTATATGCTCTACGAAGGTAGAACCTAAAGACGCAAGTTTCTGAGAAAGTAGATGATTTGATTCAAAAGGAATAATGGCATGAGTACTAGGAGGTTTTTTGTAAACTGGCCCATTGCATTTCTCAGTTTACAAAAAACCTTCTAGCACTTGTGCCATTATTCCTTTTGAATCAAATCATCCACTTTCTCAGAAACTTGCCTTTTACCCATAAAAAAATCTTCACTTTTGTTTGTTCCTTATGTATTGTCACAGTCACATTGTTCAGAAATTTTGCTACTGAATGAATCATTGAAATTCCTGTGAACTCACAATGCTACTAAAATTTTCTTAGAATGGTTGGTTATTTTATGCATTGTACATTATTGCAGTAAGATCATTGCTTTATATGACTGTAAAGCAATATGTTTTATAGATTCAGCTAAAGGAGTGAATTCAAAGTTTTAGTCACTGGAAGCCCGTTTGTGGTGGGGAATTTCTCATGGCCGAAGAAATCAGGTTGATTTGCTTGTTGAAATTCACTTTTTTTATTCTTAAAATAGAGAAAGTTTTCGTACCATTTATTTGCTCACAGTGCTGTGAAAGAAGTACCTGTGTGAAACTTCAGTCCCATTAAGTATGTGTGTGTTTTGTAGTTAAAAAAGGTATTAATTTTAATGCTTTTTACCTCTGTTTTAACTTTAGTAGGTAACTAACATTCTATGTATTTTTTAAGGCTCCAAAACGACTGGAGAAAGTGCGAGCCAAATACGACTTTGAAGGAAGTGTAAGTTTCTGCTATAAGATATTTATTTTTGCTCATTTGTAGTGGTGGACTCTCTATGTCTGAGATGTAGTGGCTGTCATAAATCTTAGTGAATGAGAGGTGAAACTTGACAAAATTCAGTTAAATGAATGAGTGGACGTGAAAATAAATGGGATTTTTTAATAACAGGAGTAATCTCATCTTTACAGAGGGTGGGTTGAAAGTTTTGCAATTTTTGCATCACTTTGTCTTCATGCGTACCTTTATGACGAAAGCTGCCTAGCATTTAAAGTGAAGTATAGGCCATCGTGTTGCACCATCTTTAGCCATCTGTCTGCCAGTTCTTCGATTCCGCGGTGGTACCAGTTTTTGTCTTTCGAGGCAAAGAACTCCTTCACCCCAGCTGCCACCTCCTCCTGATTGTTGAAGTGCCACCCACGAAGGAAGTGGTCCATGAACCGGAGCAAGTAATAATTGGACGGGGCAAGGTTCGGACTATATGCTAGGTGTGACATCAGTTAGATACTCTCAAGTTCCTGGAGTTTTGCCTGGATCGTTCGAGCGGTACGAGGCCAAGCGTTGTCCTGCTGTAGGAGAGCTCGCTATCTGTTCACCAGTGCCGCGTACTTCTCCTCCAAAGTGGCATTCATCTGCTCCAGCTGTTCAGAGTAGAGGTTGGCATTGATGGTCCAACCGTCTGGAACAAATTCGTAAGGGATTATCCCCTTGAAATTCCACCAGATGCAAAGCATCACCTTGTGCTCGAAGCACCCCACATTTGGCAGGAGGTACTGTAAGCTGGTGCAGGCTTGGCCACTGCCATTGTGTGTTAGGAGTATGGAAATAGACCTACTTTTCATCACACGTAACAATTCTCTTGATGAAGTGTACATCGCACCTGTTTCGAGTTTCATGCACACTTCCACTTGGCAGTTTGCTTCAGCTGGCGTCAGTTTGTGAGGAACACTGCTGCAGCTCCTGTAGACTATGCCAAGTTCCTGAAGGTGACGAACCATGGTGGTCTGTGATATGCCCAGCTCGCGTGATAATCTCAGAGTGCTCGTTGTCGTATTTGCCTCTACGGCCTGGCGCACGGCCTTGGAATCCACAGTTCGCCGCCTACCTGAACTTGGCTGCTCGTCGAGGTTTCTGTCACTTGAGCAAAATTTCTTGAACCATCTGGTTGTGGTGCTGTGGTCCACAGAACCTTCCTCTTTCACACGACAAATCTTTCGTGTTGCTTGAGTAGCATTACGGCAGAGTTCAAACTCTTAAAAGCAAAAGTGCCCTAATTAGCCAGTTGTGGCTGTTCATGTTTTAGGCATCCAAACCACAGACAGAATGATGGCATGCAATGCTATTCACAGCAACGGCTACCACTTTATATCCCTTTCAACTGACTGCAGTGCGTGACTTGAACTAGTTTAAGCACGTCATGTACCCGCAGCAGCAGGTGCGTTTATGCAAATATTGCAAAACTTTTGACTCACCCTTTGTATATAAATGCAAAGTTACTCCTGTGTTGATTGCTCCAGAAGATCAGCTGATTATTCAGATGACTGAGTTTCATCCCCAAAAGCTGAGTACAGATTGCATTCATCTCTTGTTTCACTCTGGTTAGACAAAGCATATGTAGTGCATTTACTCGCACAGTATTTGCATTTCATAGAACGTACATAATTTGAGTTATGGTGATTCATAGATGGTGATTCATAGAAAGTGCAGAAGTTTTCAGTATTGTCACTACACTTCTTTCTCAGAGTGTGCACTTCTTACTATACTGGTTTTTAACTTTGTAGTGTTTCATAATTTGTGTTAAATATTTTATTAGTAAATATGTAGAGAAAACAAGCTTATATGCCCATAGTAATTCGGATAAAAATAAGTTTGTGTTGATAATGTAATTTATTAATGAAGAGTGGGGATTTTCTACTTTATTTTGTTATAATCATTCAAAATGGATTAACAGAAAATTCAAAGACTGGAGAGATGTACACTTTGGGTAACATGCACACATGCAGAGAGTGAGAAGTATGGAGAGTATGCTTGGTATAACCAGAAAGGATGGGAAAAGGAAGAGGAACTCTTGGATCAGGAAATTGATGGGTCTTGTTGACAAATTACAGTCAAGGTAAAATCCCTGAACATATGCTAGAAGAATTGACTCCAGTTAGGTAACTGAAATTCTAGACTGGACTCCAAGGGACAGGGAAAACCCTAAAAGGTGAACACATGGTAGTTGGGTGGATGAAATAAAAAAAAAAAAAATGGAGTGACATGGAGGAGACTGGCCCAAGACAGAAAATTGTGGAAGAAACATGAAGAAACCATCCAGCAGTGGATTAATAATGTTTGATGATGATATTATGAGAATATTGCCTTAGTAACTAAATTTAGACTTGTCTGTGACTTATTGCATTGAAGACATGCCAAATGCTCTGCTGTAAGAGAAGCTGCTTCATTTTCGATGGCTAAATCTGCATCCTCTGCATGGGGCTTTAAAACTGCGGTCATTAACAGTTAATCACACTGTCTTTATTACTTTGTTTTTGAAAAAGTTGAGCTTCATGTTCTTCGAAGTGTGTTGAAGTCTGCACCTGACTTGTGACCCCAAGGCAAAGCTGCTTGCACTGCATCTGCATGCATATTCTAATTTGTTTATGGGGCATAGCTTAGCAGAGAATCATGCCAATCTTGGGCAGAGGGAAAATTAAATGGGGTTAAAATTAGCCATGAACACACACACTGCTGTGTTATACACGATTTAAAATAAGAATACTATTGGGTTGTCGGAAAAGTCATGAGGTATTTTGGCACCCGATGGCAGTTGGGCAATACTAGAAGCATGCGCAGCTCTGTTATCGCTATGGCATTCGACAGGTGCCAGTTCTAGCTGTAGTCTAAAAGGAATAGTGAGCGATTTGGTTGATTTGCGGAGATTTGACATCAAGTTGAAGATGGAAGACTAAACTCTGCATTTTCGCCATATTTTACTGTTTTACTTCCACAAAGGGAAGAACGTGCGTCAAGCTTGTGAAAAGTTGTGTAAAGTGTACAGTGATAATGCTCTACAAGAACGCGAGCGCCAACAGCGGTTCGCAAAATTCTGTGCTGGCGTTTTTGACCTGGCCCACCAAGGTTGATGATGACCAAATCAAGACATTGATCGAGTCAAACCCACGTTACATGACACGAGAGATTACAGACACATTGCTCATCCATCATTCAAGCATTCACGACCACCTGAAGAAGCTGGGATATGTAAGCAAGCTCGATGTGTGGGTTCCTCGTGAACTCAAAGAAGCTCAATTGACGGCGCGTATAAACATCTGCCATTAAACATGAGGAAAATTATCCTTTTTTGAAGCGACTGATAACTGGTGACAAAAAGTGGATTGTGTGCAACAATGTGCTATGTAAATGGTTGTGGTCCCGATGTGCTGCTTCGCCTCAAACAACATCCAAAGCAGACATTCATCAGCGGAAGGCTCTGGTCTCAGTGTGGTGAAATTTTAAAGGTGTCGTGTTTTTCGAGCTCCTACCATGGAACCAAACAATCAATTCGAATGTGTACTGTCGGCAGTTGGGCAGTTTGAACGAATCCACCATCCAGAAACGTCCAGAGCTTGTTCATCGTAAAGGTGATGTGTTCCATCACGACAACGCGAGACCACACACAAGTTTGATCACCTGCCAAATATTATTGGAGCTAGGGTGGGATGTGTTGCCACACCCAACATACTCACCTGACCTTGCGCCATCAGACTTTCACTTGTTTTGCTCTCTTCAAGAGTCCTTGCGTGGTATAACGTTCAATTCAGATGAGGCTGTAAATCAGCACCTTGTACAGTTTTTCGCCATGAAAGACAGGTCCTTCTATGAACGAGGCATTCTGCAGCTCACTGAAAGATGGCAAAAGGTTATCGAACAAAACGGGCATTATATCATTGATTGATCTTTGTTCTTTCTATCAATAAAAATGACCTTTGCAAAACATGGCTAAAATACGTCATTATTTTTCCGACAACCCAATATATACAGCTAAAACGCAATGATAAAACCATGAGTACTTTCAAGTTCACTCTGTACTCATCTTCAGATAGAATGATTACTGTGCTAAGCAGTAGAAGTGACAGTATATGTAAGGTAGCACTATTCGTTTGTGCATGTGCATAAAAGCTATTCGTTGTTGATAGTCTGAGGGGACTGATTCTCGCATAGTATTCTCCAAGATAACGGAATTACAATGGATGAATCATTGTTACAACAATTTGACCTGTGTCTATGTATCATTAGACTTACAGTTAATAGCAGGAAACTGACATTCGGAGTGTTGAGGATTGTTGCATTCTGCCATATGGGTAAATGGTTACCTTGTAGGCACAATCTTACTAAAGCAGTTGTAGACAACTGTGTCTTTAAATTATTTCTGTGCTTATTAACTCACAATTGAAGATTTCTGTGTGTAGATCCGATACATATTTGGTTATCAGCATCCTCACTTATTGCCTCTAAAGGAATTGCATATACACATTTAAAATATGAATACTATGTACAGCTAAAACACAATGATGTTAAAAATATTAAAAATTATTTTAAATGAATACCATATACAGCTTTTTAACATCATTGTGTTTTAGCTGTATATAGTATTCAGATTTTAAATATGCAGTGTGTGTGTTCATCGCTACTTACCTACACAAATAAATATTAATGAGTTTAACGGATAAAACTACTCTGAAATGGCTTCATGTGGGTCAGGGCTATATGAATTGAAGGAAGGTGTGTGAATCAACTTCTTCATGCTGTGCATGGTGGGAAGTTTCAGTAACAGCAATGGAGTGGATGTACTTGTTCAGTTTTCACCGTAGTGCAGTGCATTATTTTGAAGAGCTATTATTTAATTATTTTCTTTTTTGGGCATTGCATCAAAAAAGACCACATGACCAATGCTTTACAGATGCTTACGAGAAGCAATGGCCCATTTTGAATCATTCCAAGAAATCAGAAACACACTGTATTCTGTTTTTCAAATCTATATCACTATGGCATGTGGCAGTTTATGTGACTTCAGACAGCATGTGGCCTGCCATCAACATAAGGATAATGCTAAATTGAAGGCATGTAGCCGAACGTTTTTACAAATTCGTTTGTTTCGATGTCGGAAGATTTCTATGTAATGAATACATATGGTGGCATTATTTATAGCTTTTACCATAGAGGATAATTTTCCCATCTCAGTGGCAGACTGAGATATGAAAATTATTGTTTATTAAGATATTTCTGACTTCAGAAAATATGGATGTGTGTTGATAATTTTGTAGTAAAAGAAGCAGAATTACTTGTGCTACCCTGGTGGTGTAGTCTGTGAAGGATTCGGGATCGAATCCCGGTTAGGCATGGATGTTGTGTTCGTCTTATGGCACTGGCTTTCTTCTTTGACCCTGGAAATATAAAGATTAAGTAATATATCTTGTCTTATATAATGTGCATTGCTTCTTTTAAAAATACATGTGGATGTGTCCACTTGACCTTACCCCGTGCAATCTGTGCTGCTGCTTCAGACCCCCTTTTGAAAGTTGGTAACTCTGTTAGTCACAAATCATTTCTTTCTAGTCCACAAAATAATTTCATTTAGAGTTCATAATTTTCCATGCACTGCATATGCATAATGCTTTACTTTAAATCTTTGGTAATATTTTAAAATTAATGTCTATTTTTTTTTTTTTTCTTCAAGGGAGATCCAGATGATTTACCATTCAAAAAAGGTGAAGTTCTAACAGTTATTTCTAAAGATGAAGAACAATGGTGGACAGCCAAAAATAGTTTGGGGCAAACGGGTTCTATACCAGTTCCATATATTGAAAAGGTAAAGAGACTTTGCAGCATAAACTTCATTTTGTTGTTTCATAGCATGCTGCATTTCGCAGCAGCATAGATTTTTTAAATTTGTCTCACAACAACTCAAGCCAAATCTTTTGCACAGTTCTTTCATGTAGATAGTTCTGTAAATACTTAATGTTTGGATATAGGTGGTGGAGTTTGTGTGGTGTCTTTGAATTGTGATTTTCGTGTGTGTGCGTACATACTTGCCAACTTTTATGGATCATCCGTAAAATCTACGGATTTTGATACTGTTTTACGGATGTACAGAAGACTCTAACGATTTTACGGATTTTTGGCAATTTTAATGTCCCAAGATTTTTATTTACTTCTGTGTAATTTTGCTTTCGCCTCCTTGCTCAATGCACCGAGGAGTGAGCCAGATTCAATCTCTCTCTCTCTACCGTACTCCCGCTTTAGGTCACGTGATAATCAGCGCTTCTTGTAATGCTGTCAAGGCTGCGCGCGCACATCGCAGCAGATCGAGCGCTTCAGCTTTGGTACTTTCTGCGCAGCAGGGGAAGATATTTCATGGAAAGTTACGCACATGCTTGATGTTTTTTATATTATCATTACTTGTCTCTTAACTGTGCAATGGCCTTGAGTAAGGCAAATAAATATTTTCAAGCGTTTAAGGACAGTTATACTAAAGAATTTCGCTGCATAAAATGATCGCGAAGTTTGCGTTCTGTGTGGTGTGCTGATTTGATTTCAACATTTCTCATGCTGGGAAAAACTATATTTCTCGGCACGTGGAAGGGCTCAAGCACATAAGCAATGCACAATGTGTCGAAAAAAGTGTGAAAGTGGACTCTTATTTCAAGGCCAGCAACAGTTAGTCGGATGTGCTACATGCTGAATTGCTATTTACGTCATTTTTAATTGAACATAATGTTCCAATAAGTGCAGCGGACCATGCCGGTCTTCTATTCCGGAAAATGTTTCCGAAATAGCAAAGAAGTATGGGTGGCCGCCCCGGTGGCGCAGTGGTCTAAGCGATGGCCTCTGATCATTCGTCCGAACGGGGTCCGGGTTCGAATCCCGGTGAGGCATGGATGTTGTGTTTGTCTTACGGCACTGGCTCTTTCCCTTCCCTGGAACCAGTGACCCTAAATTAGGGACGGGCGACTGCTTATAGCCCATTGAGTTGCTCACGGTGGTCGTTAAACCTCCAACCAAAAAAAAAAAAAAAAAAAAAAAAAAGAAGTATGGGTGTGCAAGAACTAAAACAACAGCTCTAATTAAAGAAATTTCTGGAGAGAATTTCTTCAGTGGCCACATATTTTCAAGAGGGCCAATTTGCTGTTTCATGCAATGGGAGCAATGATAGCAATGACTACAGACTGTATCCCATTGTTGTCACCTTTTTTAACAAGTCCAAAAATTTTATCCCAAGTAAGTTGCTATGCATTCCAAATCTGTTTGTCGACTCTACAGGAGAGAATATAAGTGCCTTAATTTTAAATGAATTTGAACACATGCAAATTTCTTTTGAGCATTGCATGGCCTTCATGTCTGACAAAGTAATGCAAGGCAAAAAGAACTGTGTTGTTGCTTTTTGAAACAAAAACAAACAACTTTAATTTCTGTTTTACTGATGTGATGTGCGATTTTACTGATGTGCACATATAATTTTACTGATGCACATTTTCCCAGGTTGGCAGGTATGTGATTAGCTAATTCTTGCTAACTTACATATGATTAAGTAATAAACTTTGATCTTTTGGTTGAATATTTGTGTGATAGTAATTCAAAATCTCTTTTTTGCATGCCTTTTTTTTTGTGACTTATTGCAATGATATGAACATATCCAGGATATGCAAATGAAAAATCAGGGTTTTAAATTTTAGTGGAAGATGACATTCCATACTCACATGCAATTGCTGTACCATCCCATAAGTTAAATATTGCAAGACCAGTAGGTTGTTGTACTGGTCATTGTCAGTACTGTACCGAATAGGTTCAATCACCCGCCTCGGTGACGCGGTGGTCTAAGTTATGGCTTCTGATCATTCGTCCGAAAGGGGTCCAGGTTCGAATCCTGGTGAGGCATGGATGTTGTGTTTGCCTTACGGCACTGGCTTTCTCTCTCTCTCTCTCTCTCTCTCTCTCTCTCTCTCTCTTCCCTGGAACCAGTGGCCCTAAATTAGGGGTGGGCGACTGCTTATAGCCCATTGAGTTGCTCGTGGTGGTCGTTAAACCTCCAATCAAAAAAAAAAAAAAAAAAAAAAAGGTTCAATCCATTGTAGGGTTCAGTTACATTATTTTGAGATTTCCACTTTATTGTTCTGGCTGGTAGTGTGAACATAAAAGTTGCCATGCTTGGAATGTGGTAACAAGTGCATGGCATTTCCTGAAAAGAAAAAATGGTAAAAACAGGAAATTCGTATTTCATATATGCATTCTGAAACATATCAAAAATCATTGCAAAAAATTTTCGTTTGCCTTTATGTAAGAAAATAACATGAAAATTCAGAATATAATTCAGGTTTATTAGCATGTAAGTAGTTGTTCTTTATAGCAGATGGTAACAAAATGACAGGTGTCATTTATTTTTGTTCTCAAAACATTTTCAGTGGGACACAAAGAGCTGTACTATTGCATGATGATGTAGATTTCTATTATGTGCAGACATTGCTGATTGTTGCTGATGTAGTTCTGAAGTGCAAGAGTGAATGTCAATTATGCTGTGCATTATTGAGAATAAATGCTGTGTGTATCAGGGCTAAAAAAATTTCATGCCAGACTAGGCTTTCTAGAAAAGTTTTCTAACATGCCTAGTTTCTCTGTAGCTGCATATCAGTGGGGACAGCCAATCATAGACATTCTTTTACCTCATTGGCTGCTCCCTGATGCTATCCTAATCCGACTCCAGCCTTTATAAGAGTTGCTAAGTCATTGTAGTGGTTGCTTCTTGTTATTATTAAGGTATAATTTGTGTACATTCTCAATGATTAAAACTGCGGAACTGTCCACGGCGGACAGAGTAAAAATATTTGTTCTGTAGGAAGAATATTCTTCAAGGCAAATTGCCGAAAGAGTGGGCTGTAATCAACCTACAGTTATTAGGCTACTTGAGAAAGTAAAAGACAGTGGCAATATTAAAACTATGCATTGCAGTGGAAGGCCCAGATCCACTACAACAGGACAGCGTGTTCAGAAAGCTAAGCTTGGCAGACAGAAAGCTCGATTTACCTGAATTGCTTCAAAGATGGTCTGAAGTGACTGATGTTACTGTTAGTACATCTACTGTTAGGAGGAGGCTGCTTCACTATGACATACCTGGCTGCAAAGGCAGGCGTAAACCACTGTTAACTGCAAATCAAAGACAGCGTAGACTTCAGTGGGCAAAACAGCATGTCTCATGGACAACCAAGCAAAGGGGAAATGTTATTTTCAGTGATAATCAGAATTGTGTCTTAATGGGAATTAGAGCAGTGCGAATGTAAGGAGATTCACCATGAAGAATTCCATCCAAGTTGCTTGATGACTACAGTTAAGCATCCGGTGAAGGTCATACTTTGGAGCTGCATGGGTGCACATGGCTTTAGGAACTTCCATATTGTCGATGGTATAGTAAATGCCCAGAAATAAATCTGGATGTTAGAAAACAAGATGGATGCTACCATCATCTAGAAGACTTTATGACAGCAATTTTATTTTTCAAGATGACAATGCTCCCTGTCATCGTGCTAAAGTAGTGAGGAAGTGGTTTCAGGAAAACCAGACTTAAACCCAACGGAAAATTTGTGGCTCAAAGTATCATATGAACTATCAAAGAAGGCAACAACCGAAATCCAACTCATCGAAGAAGTAATTCAAATTTGGAGTCTTTATTGGTCAGCTCAATCTTTTACACGACCCTGTTCACAGTGTGCTGTCAAGATGCACAGCTGTGACTAAAGCTGAAGGCTGGGCAACAAAATAGGTACATTTTATAATATTGCTTCATTATATTTCTTTATTTAAATGTTATTTCATTCCTTATGAATTAAAAAAATGAATTATTGCTGTAAACCTAAGTATTGGATAAATGATCCTTTTCACAATAATGTCAACTTGGTCATGATTTTTGTAATCTATTTTAAGAGCCTCAAAAGTTTTTTCTAAGTGCATTTAAAGTGCCTTGTTGCAAAATTTCTTTCAGGGTGATGACGAAATGAGCGACCTAACAGACTTTCAAAAGAGGGCTAATTGTTTGTGGCTGGCTAGTTTGCGCCTCCATGACAACAGTCACCAGGGTAGTGGGGGGGTGTGTAGCATCTTCATGACAGCATACCATGTTCATGGCAAAACCTCGTATACAAAACACAGGAGTGGCCAGAAAACGACCCGGACTAATGAGACAGGAGAACATTAAAGAGGATTGTTACCTATAATAAGAAGACCACAGCGCCGAAAATTAGTGCTCATCTCAATCTGCATCTCCGGACCCATATATCAATGAAAACAGTGCACAAGGAACTGCAGAAACAAGATATTCATGTCAGAGCTGCTATTGCAAAACCTCTGGTGACCTGGGTGAATGCACAGTGGGGATGGCAGTGGTACCAGGAGCATTCAGCATAGACTGCCGATGTGTGGAAGCGTGTAATGTGGTCGGATGAATCTACGTTCACACTATTCCCCACCACAGGACGTGTTTACGTGTGGAGAACACCGTCAGAAGCATACAACCCACACTGTCTGCTCCCAACAGTGCAGCATGGTGATGGTTCTGTCATGCTGTGGGCGGTCATATTGTGGTTTTCAGCAGGTCACCTTGAAAGGACAGATGACTGTCAGGGTGTATGAAACCATTTTGGCTGACGAAGTCCATCCAGTGGCTCAGGCATTGTTTCCTTCAGGGGATGCCATCTGTCAAGATGATAACACCCCAATTCACAGAGCTCAGAATGTCCTGTCATGGTTTAAGGAACATGAGGACAAACTCTCATACTTTCCTTGGCCTCCCCAATCACCAGACTTAAACATCATCAAGCGTCTGTGGTCTGGGGGGCAGTAAGATCCCGTTATCCGCCTCCTCCTCCTGCATCTCTCAAGGACCTGGCGCAGTTTCTGCATGAAGAATGGTGTAACATCCCACTAACCACCACCCAGGATTTGTATGTGTCAATTCCAAGGAGGATTCAGGCAGTTTTGAATGCCAAAGGTGTTCCCACACCCTACTAGGTACATAAAACTTTCTTTTCCTGGGTGTTCACATTATTCTGTCCAACCCCTGTAACAAGCAGCTTTTGCAACATACTGTACTATTTTTTCTAAACATTGGAGAAACACTATAAGAGACAAAGTACTTTACTGCATTTCATAAATTGTCCCCCAGCAATGAAATTTGAACTCACCTATATTTCACTGCATTTCATAAATTGCACTCAGCAGTGAAATATGAACTTGCCTGTAGGGCCATTCCATGTCAAATCAGCACAAAAATGTAATATTTTTGACCTGCAGCCTTTTTATTGTTATGAAACTTGGTGAAGTTGCAGGTTTATAAAGCAACTAATCAGTACAAAATTTCAGCTTCCTACATACAATTCTTCTATAGTTATAGGACTTAAATCTACAAGAAATAGCATTTTTGTGTCTACCATGTCTATCACGAATGAAAATAACTGTAGACTTAATTGGTCAATAGAGCCCACAATGGGCCCATTCAAAATTATTACGTAAGCTTTCATTTGAGATATCACATAATCATATTATGGGCAATTTAGTTTTCAAGATTGCCATTCACCTTTAAAATCACAACACATCCTCCTGTGGTTTTATTAAATAAAGCAGATGAAGGGAACCCTCAAGTAGTTAGAAAATAGACTGGAAAATAAAAAAACATGCTTTAAAAAAAATGTATCTTGTAAAGAGCTAGATTTTTTACACGACCAGAGAGAATTTTTTACATGCCTCCAGGCATGTCAAGCAATATAATTTTCAAGCCCTGAGGACACCTAATAGTGTAGGAGCAAGCAACTCACTTTCACTATTTTAAATAACATTAACTATTTGCAAAAGAACACAGCTCCACCCTATTAATGCATTTCAAGGGTTAGTATTTTCCCATCATCAGACTACCATTGTATCTGTGTTCACTGCACACCGAGTGATACGTGTGTAATAAATGTACAGGGTTCAACTCACTGAAACTGGTCAAGATGTTTGCAACTAACCATCATACAACATGTAAAAGCAATGATGTGCTGCCAGGGATTGGTTGTTTTGATTAGTAATTTTAATGTTATAAAAATAATTTTAAATTCAAATTTCTGACTGCTGTTTGAAAAATGATTTTTTTTTTCAAATTGTATGAGAACACCCGGACTCTAGGACACTCCCACCTTTATAAAAATTAATGTGTTGTGAAGATTTAAGCATGTTGGACAAGTGAGGAACTTCATATCTTGTTTTCTATGCTCAGTATCCTTAGAATAATTTATTAATATGTGTGATAATAATATTACTAAGATATCGTCAATATGACTATTTCGGTAACATATTAACTTGACATCTGATTAGTTGGCATTTTCATGATTGAAGAGGGAGATATGGAAATGAGCGTGGTAAGTGACCTGGGCACTTGACCTGACCATACTGGGAGCATGGGCAGAAAATAAAAAATAATAACACTTAAAACAGGAGGCATCAGTTAATGGAGAGTTTTGGATAAGTGAGTATTGGTTAAAAGTTTTACTGTACTTGTATTTTTAATCATCTGAATTTTGATTTGAATTTCAGTGTTTGGAGACATAAATGAACAATTTGGAACTATAACAATGTTGTATTAATTGCTTTTCCTTCTATCTTGCTCATATTTTATACTTAATGAAAATGCCTTATTCTCACTTCTTTTGCTTTTGTGTGATCAGCATTTTTTGTATTTATACAGCACTTAGCTTTTAAAATTTGTTTTCTTGATTATCAGTTTTGTGTAGGTGGCAGGCAATTTTTCTCATGAAAAGCAATGCTTGTATGCTTTTTGTCTTTGCCATTAATGGTATTTCATGTGGCTGATATGTGCTTTTGTTTTAAACTTTGAAGAACATAATTAGACATGTTTTAGTTGAATTTACCAGTTTCAGTTTATCCATTGAGATTTTTAGCAATCTGCATCAGAATTACAAACCCACTGTTTCTTGTCACAATGCATGCTGTTTTTTATGAATTGTAAACAGTAAAGTTTGATTGCATTATTTTTTGTTAATTTTTGGTATTGTACTATCTTGTGCAAGTTAATGTTTATTAAACACAGACAGTAACAATTTTTTTTTTTTGTTCATTTAAGTTTTTCTGATTTCAAATCTGCTAACAAGTACATGGTTTACTTTTGTTCTGAAAATAGTTGCATTTTCCTCCAAAAGAAATACTTAGTGAAACTTATAGAAAATATGGTGGTGGTGGTGGTGGGGGGGGGGGGTTAACATTCCCCAGATTCTTTTGTGTAAGTTCGTTCGTTCAACATTTTTCATGATTTCTGCTTGACAGCCTGTGATGGGAGGCAGAAAGATACATAGGCAATGTGACAGGGATGTACTTGTTCATCCTCTAAAAAGACCACTCAGCAGCTCTAAATATTGGCAAATAACCAGCTTCAATTCACTTTTCTTTTTTTGTTACTAACATCTTCAAAAGAGCACCACTGGCCCATTGCCAAAATGTACCATCTGCTGACCTGTCTCTAAGCAGCACCAGTTCTGTTTAAAGTGGGTTACTTAAATAAGACAAATTAAGTTTTATAAGCATTTTGGATTATTTATAGGAAGAAGGTTTAAGGATTTCATAATGTAGATCAATCATATTTATTCTTTGCTGAAAATGCCAGTACCTTTTTGGTGTTCTTTTTGTTTGAAGAACTTTTTTTTTTTATTAGCAACAAACAGTAAACGAAAAGATCAGGAAAACAATGCAAATTATTTAGTGTTTTTAATTTTTTTCCCCTTATTAGGTAGATGACAATTTTTTACCTGATGGCGTTCAAAACTCTCAACCTCCTACATCTGGACAAACACAGAGGTCTTCCACGGATCCCACCAGATACAATACACCAAATATTCAGGTACAAAATGTTAATAAAGCTGGTTTGGTCAAAATGTTATATTTTCGTTTTTTAGGTACTTGATTATTGAACAAAATTTGGCTTAGTGATTAAAATTATTCTCCTCTCTTGTCTAACATGTATTTCATTAATACTAGATATTTTATGTAGACCCTGTAGGATTTGTTTTTCATACATTGCAAACACCAGAAGGTAAATCTCATGAAAAGCAAGAAATTTTAAAATGAAGCGTGTCAGCATAAAATTGAATGAAATCTTTTTTTCTTAATAAATACTAGCTGAAAGCCCAACCCAAATTGTTTCTTTTGTCATTCATTAAGTGAAAAATGTATTAATATAGATTATGCTTATGCCAAATGCAAACCATATTTTTTTAATATATAATTTGTGTAAAGCTTACTAAACAAATTTGTATTATTTGAATGCATGAACATCTTGGATTTTACTGAAAAACAAGATTTCTCTGTTTTATTTATATTAATCTGAAACAGCAGGAAGCCTATGCTTGCAGGTAAAATAATTTTAATAAGGTAATAAATTTTAATAAAATCTGGAATAGCTACTATTAAATTGCTAATAAAATTTTGAATAGGGAGTAAGTAGTCTTGATTCTGTAGGTAATTTCTGTTTTCTTTGTACAGGAAGAGTTCTGCAGGTTAAATGGTTTTACATTTTAATTTCCGCAATAACAGACACCTGTGTAAAGGATAAGGAAACAAAAATGTTTAATATCTTTACAGCATGTAAGATTGTTCCAGTTAGAATTTTTTGCATCCCAAGTTCTACATTCCATTTTCAGCTTCATTCTGTGGAGGAAAACCATTTCTTGTATCAATATAATGTTTGATTGCACTTCAGCTTAGTGTAAAACTGTACATAAATTTTTTTGGAGGAAATTGTTTATATTTTATTATAGTTAAATTGTAGAAAAGAGGTTTTGCAGCAGGAATACAGTGATGCAAAAACATACTGTTTCATTATTTCCAAAAATTGGCAGCTATGACCCAATTTACATACATACATACATATCACTAAGCTGTTCTCTGAGATTCAGAGGTTAGCTCCAAAAAGAAATACAAACTTCCAGATATTTTTACTTATTGTTGTCGTATCAAACTTCTCCATTTACAGCGATCTTGACATACAACTCGTGCTTCACTAATATCCATTACACGCCGTACACAAGATCTTTTATACTTCATACTCATAATCTTTTTCTCATGCAGACACTCCTGAATCTGACCCACCCATGCCTTCCTTAGCCTTCCTCTACCTTTCCTTCCTGCCACTTGGGCTGAAAAGATTTTCTTAGTAAGCATTTCATCACTCATTTTTTCAACATGGCCAAACCACCAAAGCATATTGGTCTCCACCTTGCTAACAACATTTTGCTTCACATCACACAATTGCAATACATCTTCATTTTTCACACAATCATATCGTGTCTTGCCACAAACCCCACGTAAGTAATGCATTTCTCCAGCACACAAATGACTCCTATGTTTCTTCTGCAGTACCCAGGTTTCACTGCCATACATCAGAGTAGGAACAATTACAGTTTCATACACAGCCATGTGGGACTCTCTAGAGAACCCATCATTCCTGTGAAAACCTCCCAGAGCAGCTATGACTTTCAAAGAAGAATTCACTCGCCTACTGATTTCACCATCCAACTTGTTCTCTTTGTCAAACATGCTTCCTAAATACACAAACTCACTCACCTGGTCAATCACAGTGCCATTTATACTTACATTACATTCAGTGCTACCCATTCCTCTCTCAAACACCATAACTTTGGTTTTTCCCTTATTTATACTCAGTTTGAATTTCACTCAAACTTCGTGCATCGGAGTCAACATACTCTGCAACTCACTTTTGCTCTCTGCCAACAGGACAGTGTCATCAGCATACAGCAATCTGCACACACGGATATCACCAAGACATAAACCACTATTATCTATTTTGGCATCACACATGCATCCATAAATATATTAAACAGCCATGGTGACATTACACAACCTTGTCTAACTCCTGCACCAATGGAAAACCATTTTGATAAAACACCATTCACTCGTACACAAGCTCTATTACCAGCATACATGGCTTTTACACTATTAAGTAGATTCCCAGTAACACCATATTCATTCAATACCTTCCACAAAAGTGTCCTATTCACTCGGTCGTAAGCTTTCTCTAAATCTATGAAGGCAGTAAAAACTTTCTTCCCAACAGCCAGATACTTTTCAATCATCGTGCGTAATGCAAAAATCTGGTTAGTGCAGCCTTTACCAGGCATAAAACCACTCTGAACATCCCACACTTTCAATGATGTAAGACCCCGTACTTTTTCAATAACAACCTTACCAAACATTTTCCCTGGCACACTCAATAGGCTAATACCACGATAGTTCTTGCATTCAGTCTGATCACCTTTTCCCTTATACAAGGGAACAATGATAGCATCCTTCCAATCCCAAGGGACCATTCCTAACTCCCAGCACAACTGGCAAATTTCAGTTAACCAGTCAATTATAGAGTCACCACCATATTTCAACATCTCTACAGTTATGCCATCAACTCCCAGAGCCTTGCCATTTTGAAGAGATTTTAGAGCTTTACACACTTCTTCTCTTGAGATCCCTCCTGTGCTTTCATCCCTCATTATGACATCTGCGTCTGTCTCAGAATCATCTTTGCTTTCCTGATCTAATAACTCACAGAAGTATTCACCCCATCTGTCACTTAACTCATTGGGCTCCCATATCATTTCCCCAATCTCATTCTTCACACAACTTACAACTTTGTTTCCCCTATTTTTCCTGAGTCTCATGTACTTCCAGAAGGACTTCCTATCTTTCTTAAAAGCCAGTTCATGCCTTTCCACTTTCTCCTTCCTATCTTTTGCCTTACTGTGGCGAACCAGCTTAGCAGCTTCATGCTTCTTACAGCGATATTCATCCTCAGAGACTCTACCTTGCAACATCCCCAAATAGGCTTCCTTCTTTTTCTTTACTGCCTCATCAATCTCACTATTCCACCAAGCATCACCTCTATTGTTACCCACTATTGTGGTGCCACAGACCTCTTTAGCAGCAGTGACAACACAGTTCTTAAAACATTCCCACTTCTTTTCTACATCCCTCTCACAAGATTTCAGATCCTTCAGTCGTTCTCTGAGTAAGTCAGAATACCGCTGATGATCTTCAAGGAGCCTATCAACCTTTATTCTTTCTATCCTGGGTCTCTTCCTATTCCTTTTCCTCCAAATAACATTAAGTTTCACTCGTGACACTACCAAGTAATGATCAGAACCAACATCCGCACCTCTCATCACACAGGTGTCAACAACTAAGTGTTTCAAACGCTGATCGTAGACAACAAAATCTATCGCACCCTTTTGACCAAGAGTACGATTTTCCCAAGTATATGTGTGGATATACTTGTGGTTGAAAAATGTATTAGATACACACAAACCATTCTCAATGCAGAGTTCAATTAATCTTTCACCATTATCATCCACACAAGGATCATTAAACTTACCCATAACATTGTCAGAAATTGCATTCTGCACACCTACTGTAGCATTGAAATCCCCTGCTATTATAACTTTCTCTTTAGCACCAAACTGGCTCAAAACAGCTTTTAGTTCATTCCAGAAATTTTCTTTCTTATCACAAGGTTCCGAGTCACAAGGAGCATACACTACAACAATTACAATTCTCTGAAGTTTCACTTTCAAACGAATCCAGAGAATTCTCTCACTTACGCAACTATAGTGAATCAAGTTGTTCTTCATCTTTTCACTTAAAATCACACCTACACCAGCCTGTCCTCTCATATTAAACAATACTCCAGACCACACACTCACTGTGCCATTCACTTCTTCTACCCCAATTTCCTTCTTTTTGGTTTCACTTACACACAGCACATCCAGTCTATACTTATTCATATCCTCAATCACCTCACTCATCTTGCCATTTATACTTCTAGTATTCCATACACCAATCTTACATTTACTCAGCCGAGATCTATTTCTCATACGCAGTTTAGAAAGTCCAGGTCGATTCCGTGGTGGACCGTCCTTCTCAAGTGTGGTAGGTTCACCATATCCCACACTTGAGGGGATTAGCCCACAGCTGAGGGTTCCAGTTGGTAATTCAACCTAAGGATTCTGGAACAAAACCCAGTGAGTTGGGGTCTTTTCGCCAATGTCACACAGAACTAGCTTTGCACCTCTCTAAAATTCATAGAGGCCCTAGTTGCTGTTGTGTGTGTCATTGTTGATAATACCAGAACTCAATGTAGAAGCAAAATTATTTATCTAGATTACTTAATTTTAATATTAAAGGTTTTCCTCTGATTGAAGAACCCTGTTTTGTGAACACTTCTGTAGTTTTTAGTAGTATGTATGTATGTATTGAGAAAAAAAAATTGTGTCTTCAGAAAACGTTGAAGCAAGATGTTTTATTGTGGAGCTTTTGTGGCGAATTTCTTGCATTTCTAGCCAGATAATGGTGATCTTAAGATCTTTTGATTGATCAAGAAAATTTTAAAACTGAATTTGAGCTAAACAAAGCTGTGTAGTTTGCATTTAGCCTTATGACCAATTACATTTTTAGCAGTTTGGTTATTTTTATAGTTCCTTGATATTTTTAAAAACTTCTAAAACTGTAGAAATAACTGATTTAAATGTATTTTATATGTAAATTGCTTACAAATGTATCCTTATGTTTTGAAGACTTGCTAATTTTTTTTTTTTTTTTAAATGGTTATTTGGGTTCATTACAGCAAACCCACATGTTGCACAGTGCATATGCTAAATACAATACACAGTATGTAATATATGTGTGCATGTATGCAGATATGTTCAAAAATGCCTGCAGATATGTTCAAAATTTTCTGTTGACATTTTTAGTTTCTACTGGAAAAGGAACAAAATTTTGAATCTCATAGTATGTCCACACATGCACTCACACTGTTTAATATAAAAAAAACAGTCCTTGAGTATATAAGCTAAGGGGTGTTATGCTGGGTAAAATTCAGAAAATTTAATAAAATGAAATTCTCGGCCTAACCCACTTCCTTTAATTGTGGCATTATTTTGTCACTCTAGCTTGAAAGAGTGTTCTTTTGTATTGTAAAGTGCCAATTTTCAGACTAATAGCTTTTTTTTTTTTCAGATGTTTGGTGCTCTGAATTGAATCGTGCCAATGCAAAGTGTTGAATTTTCGAATGTGGAACGAACTCTGGACTGTCATGATATTTATGTTCCTGCAGAAGAAAACTGCAAAGAAAATCTACGAGTGTATGACGCAAACATTAAATGACAAGTGCCCTTCATATTCCACTGTGACGAAATGGTGTGCTAACTTTCAGTGTGAAGACTTTCAGACCGAAGGTGCAGCAAGATGGGGGGGGGGGCCTCCAACAATGACAACACCCGAAATTGTTGATTGTGTTTATGACTTGATTTTGTCAGATTGGCGAATCTCAGCTAAAACAATAGCCGAGACACTGAAGATATCCAGGGAATATGTTGGTTCATAATTCATGAGCACATGGATATGCAGAAGATGTCAGCGAAGTGGGTGCCTAAATGTTTGAACACCGATGAGAAGCAAAAATGAGTGGACACTTCCAAATCAGTTTTGCAGCATTTTGAGGGATCTGGTGATAATTTTTTGCAGCAACTTGTCATTGTTGATGATGAAATGTGGTTACATCACTACGATTCAGAGACGAAACAACAGTCCCTGAAGCGGTGGCGTTCTGGTTCTCCACAGCCAAGAAATTCAACACTTAAAGGTTATGGCGATGTTTTTTGGGGATTCGAAAGGCGTTTTACTGACTGATTTTCTCCCAAAGGGCCAAACAATAAATGCTGAATATTATTCCAACTTGCTGTGCTGATTAAAGGAGGCGTTGGAGGAAAAAAGGCGAGGAGAACTGCAGAAAGGTGTTCTCATTTTGCAGGACAATTTGCCGGCTCCAAAGGGGCTGGCAAGACAAATGGATATTTTGAGGGATCTGGGATTTAAGTGCATAAACCATCCACCCTAGTCACCAGACCTTGCTCCACTGGAGTATTTCCTGTTCTCGAACCTTAAAAAAAGTTTGAAAGCGAAGCATTTTTTGAATAATTTGGAGGTGATGGCAGCAGCAGAGCAGTATTTGAGTGACCAGACTTCAGAATTTTTTTTGGAAGTGTTAATGAAACTCCAGAAATGCTAAGCCAAGTGTGTTGAACTTTGGGGTGAATATGTGGAGTAGTCTAAGTTTCATGGCTCTCGCCCATTTCCTCCTTGGTGAGGCTGAGAATGTATTAGCATCCCCTTGTATGTAAATGTATACATAACGTGTGCTTATAAAAAGATGGGAGGAGGGGGGTGGGGGTGGGTCCTGATCTCTTTTGGTTGTAAGATCGCTCCTCCATTGTATTTTCCAAATATGTAATTTGGCTCACATTTTTGTTTTTTTATCAAGTGGTGTATGGCTGCTGCTGTAATGTTTTTCTGTAAGATACTTTCTCTTTCTGTGAATCTAATTTTCAATATCTTCTACTTATTTTAATTACCATTGCAGTGCTATAACCATATGAGAGATGCCAATCAGTAGATTTTCCATACCATTACTAATTTTTGGTTGTAATTATGGAAGTACGGACATGCTGACGAAATTGGGGAATATTGAGGGGGGGGGGGGGGGTTTGCCTCACAGGCATGAAATTATTCCACTGATGCACAGAATGTTTCATTTTTTATCATTTGAGTGATTCTTGAGATCATTGCAAAGCTAAAAATTTTTGGGTAGGAGATTGGTGATGGTGTGTGCATAGCTGCCAACTCTGCTGTTTTTCCTGGGAGACTCGGTTTTTAATGCTATATACCTGTCTCCTGATTTTACGTCGTAATCTCCTGGTTATTCCTGAATTTTCCCCCAGTTGGTTTTATTCAGCATCAACGAGTGCTGTGAATAAGATATAGGCATTTATTATTTTTCAATGTTGTATCATGTATTAATGTTCAGTTTGGAATCTTGTGTTAATGTCTTGTATTATTTGTTTAAAAGTACAGTGGTTAAGTGTTTTCCAACAAGGGCACATGCACACATATAAATAAAACATTGTGTTCGTGTACTACATGTTATGCATATATACATATAAATACACTTTATTTCAGTATTTTAAAAAATTGGTATCCTGCAAAAATCTCCTGTTTTTTTTTATTTTGAAATGCTGGCAGCTATGTGTGTGGGGGTGGGGTATATTTTCCATCAAGGGAGGTGATTCAGTCTTTACAAATGTAAGAAGACTGAAATTCGACAAAGGAAAATTTTCCCTTTAATCTTAAATTCTGTTTCTCATAATGTGCCTTCTGCCCAGTATTGTTGTTAAATATCATTTTATTCCATAAATATGTGTATTTCAACATGAAGATTGGGGGGGGTTTTATAACTGAATTTTTAAGGGTTGCACCACTTATTGAAAATAATGAAAGCTTCAGTGTCATGCATTTGTTATTGCCATGCTAGAATCAGGGTGTCTACTGGTCATGAAAAAGTAATGAAATTGAGCAGGTGGTCATGAAGTAATAAAATTGAGTGGGTGGTCATGAAGTAATGAAATTGTCCTTTTTGTATCAGCACCTGAATGAAGACAAGTTTGCGCACCTAGAAGAAAACACGAACCGGCACCCTTATAAACTGGCGTGTAGTCGATGCCCCATGAAAGTGAAAAGCATCGGCCGACGCAAGTAAGAGTACATTGACAAGAATGCCGGGTAAAAGCCAGAGACATCGATTTATGCAACTAACGGACTTTGCGAGAGGCCTGATCATTGGGATGAAAACCGCAGGGTGGTCGGCGCATCATGTAGCCCGCCACGTGGATCTTTCTGACCATACCGTCCAACTGTGTTGGGAACAGTAAGCACATGATGGCACTGCCACACAGAGGAGCAGCTCCAGACAGACCAGAAGGGACCACCGGTAGAGAGGATCGACGGATCATGCGCCAGGCATGAACGGATCCCACAGGGACCCGTTCCACTATACATGCAGATGTGCTATTGAAGATGACCGGATTGCATGTCACAGATCCCTCTGTAATTGTCCTGCAGCTCTGTTTTTGCCATCATGTGTATCATTACATACATAAAATTTCAGTTCAATCCGATGCTTCTTTCTTGGTGCGCGAATTTCATTGTCAGTAAGTGTACTTAATTTAAACTGAATCAGGTAGCTTTAAAAAAGAAGAAATCTAATGAAGATGAAGTGGCCAATCGTAAAAGAAGAGCAGTCCAAGAACTCAAAGAAAAGAAAGCTTATAGAAAAGGCAGAAGAAGAAGCAGAAGTTCTAGATTCTGAGATAACAAGTTTAGCTAAGATACTTAAACACTGAGTCTTTCTCTGTGAAATTTCAGTCTCCATAAATTTTGTACATTCATAGTTTTTATATTACCTTAATAAAAACTTGTAAGTTTTTACAGCATTACAATGTTAAAAGAATTTGTGTATTAATACAAGTAGATGTAATGATAAATATTTCTGAAAATAGCCATATCCCATCCTAGATGAGAGTTGAATGTTTTTATTACTGTAAACATGTAGAATTTGGTGAATGGCATAGTGCAAGTCATGCATTACATTATTTATGTTAACAAGCAATTTTAGTGGCATAAGAATTACATTCAGCTTTCAGGTAGGGGTTCATTAAAAAGCCCCCCCCGTATAGCCATTTTAGCAGCAGTGATATAGACACATCAGTTTTGCCTAAACTATTGTTGCATAGAATTAATTTCAGTGTTTGTAAAAATAAAAAATAACCTGGGATCTCAAGCCAAGCCAAGGGTACTAAATTATGAGTCTAGAATGGTTGCCATGTGCCACGCATTGTCGAGAAGTCATGAATTTAACTGAAGATGTCGTGGAAAAGTCATGAATTTGGTTCATTTGAAATCAGTAGATGCCCAGATTTGACGTTATCTGCCGGGTTACTGAAAATTATGGGAAGGGGGCATGTTGATACTGAAAACTACTTTCCAGCAGTTGATATGTCTGCCATATAATCTTTCTCAGCATCACCTGTGGCACATTCATTAATTTGATCTTTGATTATGGGTTGCATCCTGATAAAGTGGTGCACTATTTCTAATTGTAGCATTTGTTGATTTACTTTTCACTGATCACTCATACAAGAGACATCCTGAAAGTAATGCCTCCTCCTTAATAACTTTTGAAATTTTGAAGTGATTTTAATGAAACTGCACTGATGTGTACTATGATGTGTTACCAATGTGGGAACAAATTGTTTTCAGAATCGGAAATAAAGATCATGAATGGCAGAGTAAAACAGCGAGCCGTAATTGAATTCCTGGAAAAAGAGGGATGTGAGGTTCCAGAAATCCACAGAAGACTCCTGGTGGTGTATGGAGCTGCCACAATCAATATCATTAATGTCTGAAGATGGATGAAGAGGTTTAGAGATGGAGAAAGTTCAGTGTCGGACAAACAACGGAGTGGAAGACCCGCAACTGTAGTGATAGATGCCAACAGGCAAAGAGTGAAAGAACTCCTCACAGCTGATTGTCATGTCACAATCCAGGAGTTGTGTGATGCAGTTCATTGTGCTATAGAAACATTAATTGGGTATCTGGGCTATAGAAAAAATTGTTGAATCCCAAGAAACCTAACCTGTGAACAATGTGAGCAAAAGGTGGACATGTGCTGGAACCTCTTGGACTGTTATGAGAGGGAGGGATGAGGTGTTTTTCTCTCATGTTGTGATAGGGGATGAAACCTGGATGTTCTGTCATGACCCAGAAACAAATCGTATGTCAATGGAATGCCACTGCAAATCTTCACCTCGATGGGGAAAAAGTGAAAAGAACTCGTTCCGCAGGGAAAGTGATGGTGACAATTTTTTGAGATGAACATCGTGTCATTTTAACCGATTTCCTCGAAAGAAGTGCAACAATAAATAGTGCTCACCATGTGTAGACATTGAAGAAGCTAAAGGAAGCTATCAGAAGGAAAAAAGACGTGACATTCCACTTCATTGTGTTGTTTTACACAATGATAACGCATGTCCCCATACCTCAATGGAGACTTCACAGGCTATTGCCAGAATGGGGTGGATGGTGATGCTCCACCCCCCCCCCTGCAGTCCTGATTTGGCTCCCTCAGACTTTTTCCTGTTTATCCCTTTGAAAGGGAAACGTTTCAATGATATGTCAGACGTTAAACTGGCTGTGAACTCATGAGTGAAACGACAGATTCAGGAATTTTTCCAAAATGGATTTTACCAATGGGGTTTAAATATGGCAGAAATTTATAGAAAGTGATAGACAATACTTTGAATAGGGTAGCATCATTAACAATATGTCCAGTATTTTGCCACCAAGTTTCACATTTTTGCTGTTACAAATAAAAATCTGAGGGACGAGGCATTACTTTCAGGATGCCCTTTGTTACGTGCACAGATATTTTTGAGCATGATTTCTGAACTGTTGGAAATCATACATCAACTCTTAATATGCAAACTTTTAATATGTCATTCTTTATCGTTATTAATTCCTTCTAAAAGTCATTTGTGAACGTCACTTAAACTGTTTGAACATTGCTGATACAAATTGTTCATAAATCTGTCATTTGTGGTAGTACTTGTAAACTGGTATTAGAGTGGATGAATTTATTCTTTGATACTAGTTTATTTGAGGAGGGGCAGTAATTGTTTGCACGTTTGCCCAGATGTAATTGGGTATTCTTTATTTGAATGGCTTTTACAAAGAACTGGTGTATTGTCAGATGTAGTAAATGTCTATTCTTTATTTGAATGATGCTTGCAAATAACTTTATATCATGCATGTGGAATGATTTCTTTGGGTAGATACTGTATATTTAGTAGATGAATTTCCAGATTTGTTGTGTTGAGGGCAGTTGAAGAATGTTTGTCTCCCTTCATTCCAAGAAATGCATTGCAGATGTATGCAGTTTATGATGTTTACAGTATTCTGATGTTTAATTGGAGCTAATAGTGCAAGTAGGTCTTGTAAAAGATCTACCTCATATACTTTTTAGTTTCATCCTTTCGTGTAACAGCTCACTTTTCTTCTACATGTAAAGAACAGTCTTTTTGGCAATGCTTCTTGATGAAATTTATAATTGTTTAGTGTGGCTTCTAGTGATTTTAATACCATAAGGTTTTTTTTTTTTTCCCCACTTTGCAGAGAGTTCTCCCAGCACTTGCAAGGGTCAAACAAGCTAGGGTACCAAATGCATATGATAAAACTGCTTTAAAATTAGAGGTAAGTTAAATTCTTTCTTACATTTTTTTTAATGTATAGCACTTTTTGAAATCAATGTTTTACCATTTTTAATATGAAAGAGAAGTTATAAATTTAGAAGACTTTGCTTTCACATTTGTGAAATCATGAAAAATTTGTTTTAACCCTGATTTCATACTAGCTATTTTCTAACTTCTCCTGTTATCTGCATTCTTAGATCATGAGTACCTAATTGCCATAATTTATTGCCCCCTCTACACTTTATTTCCACCACAGTCATTGAATTGATGCACTAGAAGCATCTATACTACCATACATGGAGTACATAATTTGCAGATTTTAGATCATACTGTGAATAACTGACTTTACAAAAAAACCCTACAGCATTTCATGGGGTTTAAGGTTGTCCTCAGTTTTTTTCAGATTTCTGTAAAAATATTGGAAAAGGGAAGGGGGTTAAGAAAAGATCTATAACAAAGATACCCTGCATGGGCTAATGTGGTCTTGTATTCATTCTAGGGAAATAAAATTATTCTAAAATAGTTTGAATACATATGTTTGAAATCCAACCTGTTATAATTTCAACATTCTATATGCAGACGTGCCAACTCTCCGGGTTTAGGTCGGCAATGCCGGATTTTATTACACTTCCCGGAATTCCGGATTAGAAAATAATATTGCCGGATTCCATCATAATTTCCGTAGCATAAATTAAAAAGTAATGAAAAAGCTCGAAGTTCTCCAAGGCATCGAATAACTTCGATGATTAACCGTAGCGTAAAAAGTAACGAGGGGAAAAGTTCGAAGTTCTCTGAGGCATCGGTTCATTAGCGGAGAAGCGACCTTTCCCTTCTGAGTCAGCAGTTTTGCTCTGCTGTTGCATGGCCATTGGCAGCGATGTTTACTCTTCTGTCCGCTAATGATATCTGGCGCTGCACGCACGGAGTAGGAGCGGGCTTGGCCTTGGCGCGCACTGTATGCACTGACTCAGATTTCTATCGTAAGCGCGTGGTAGTGTTTTGGTTTGTTTTATGTACTTCGTCTGTCTTAACAGGAATTTCTAAGAATTTTTTGTGCACACATTTAATCAAGCGATGGCTGGTAGAAAATATCAGTCTGTTTTTAAGAAGTATGCGACAGATTATCTGCGTATAATCGAATCAAGGAACCGCCAACGATTTGCCTTTTGCTCTATTTGTAGGTGGGATTTTTCCGTTGTCCACAAGGGCAAAGGAGATATCGTTAATCACATTCGTACGCAAAAACACGTGGCCAATTCTAAGTGCGTGGAAAATAACAAAACATTAAATTTTGCTCGAGATAGTTCCTCTTCCGATGTGATTATCCATGCTGAGTGCTTGGATACTTCATTCCTCGTGTAACATAACTTACCTTTAAGCTGTGCTGACCATGCAAGTGTGCTTTTTAAGAAAATGTTCCCAGATAGTAACATTGCAAAAACATATGCATGTGTGACAGGACAAAAACATCGTGCATTGTTGCCGAAATGGGGAAATCTTCAAAATAGACTTGCATACTTGCCAACTTTTACGGATTATCCGTAAATTTTACGGATTTCTGCTTAATTTTACTGATTTACAGATAGAGGTCTTTTTTAACAGATTTTTTTAATATTTAGATTGCTCAATCGAAATATTTCAATCCCCTACAAGCATCCACTTAGATTTTCTAACAGACCTTACGAGCGCTGTGTCACTCGATGTCATCTTTGGCTCCCTGGCTTTGTGACATCATGAGGTAGCTCTCTCTCTCCACGGGAGTGTGCTCAAGTGATGTGCCCACCAGAGTTCGCCAAAATGCGTAATTGTGCGTTTAGTATGCATCAACATTGTACCAACGCGTAAAAATTTGCATCGGGAATTTTTCTCGATGCGTAAAAATATGCGTCGGGAACTTTTTTTTCTCGCGCGCAAAACTACGCTTTGAATAATTTTACCAATTCATAAAAATGCGCATCGGGACGGTACAGAAACGGAAATAAACGGAATAAAGGTTTTCTCCGTAATCATAATTTCTTTTTCCTGTGATGCTGCCTCTGTCCAGTATTGTTGTTATATATAATTTTATTCCATAAATATTTGTATTTCAGTTTAAAAATGGAGGAAAAATTTCGCTGTAATCTTTAGGCATGAGAGTCCGACGGCTTCAAGGAATTTCTCAATTTGAGTTATTCTGCAGATCGATGCATAACTTAACATAATTTTTTTAAATATTTGTTAACAGAAATTGTTTTACATTTTTTATATGCCTTAACGTAACATTAGTGCTTCAAATTATGTCCATTGATATTTCAAACATACGAAAATAAGCTTGCAGGATTTTCATAGAAAATTGCGGGATTTTTCTCTTCTTAAGGTTGGCAAGTCTGTATATGTAGTAGCTGAACATTTATTTCCATCAGTGATGTCTTTTTGTAGCATATAACCCAACCCCAACATCCATACCAGTGTAAAAGGCTTCCCTACAATTTTGATTTTGAAAATACAAACAGTATTTGTGTAATATTTTCTTTGTTACTATATAATCATTTACTTTGTCTTTTATGGTTTTCGTTGCTTGGTGGAACAGTATGTGTAAATACCAGTTTCCATAAGTTATATTAATTCAACATTTGTCGAAAACATTACGTGGTTTCAGAAATTATTAACTATATGTCAACAAAATAGTTTCCATATCATCTACTGTTTCGCACGTTACTAGAAATTCGAGCACGGGAAAAAAACGTCCATATAATAAAAAAAATTTTATTTCAACTTGTCACTAATATTCCTTTTTTGATGTTCCTTATAATAGTTTAGAATTTTATTATGAAGATTACAATTTTATATGAAAAAATGTTTTTATATGTGCAGTCAAATGCATCATAAGTTGTCAAAGTCCTCCAATACGTAGAGACAATATGTATTAAATGATTAATATTATTCCAGTTTTTTAACTCATGATTCACGAAATTAATACAATAGAAAATAACTTTCGAACCTTTTGATTATGGTGCGTTGAATCAGTAATATGCCATCTTGTTATCGAAGAAGGCACGATTTTTAAAAATCACGATTTTAAAAATCGAAGAAGGCACGATTTTTAAAAATCGTGCCTTCTTCGATAACAAGATGGCATATTACTGATTCAACGCATCATAATCAAAAGGTTCGAAAGTTCTTTTCTATTGTATTAATTTCGTGAATCATGAGTTAAAAAACTGGAATAATATTAATCATTTAATACATATTGTCTCTACGTATTGGAGGACTTTGACAACTTATGATGCATTTGACTGCACATATAAAAACATTTTTTCATATAAATTTGTAATCTTCATAATAAAATTCTAAACTATTATAAGGAACATCAAAAAGAAAAAAGGAATATTAGTGACAAGTTGAAATAAAATTTTTTTATTATATGGACGTTTTTTTCCCGTGCTCGAATTTCTAGTAACTTGCGAAACAGTAGATGATATGGAAACTATTTTGTTGACATATAGTTAATAATGTGTAAATACATCAGTCTTCACACAGGCACACACATTTCGCAAGTTGTTGAGAGTGTGTCACATGTGGAATACTGTGCTTCTCTTAAAGTCATCATGTAGAATGGGCATAATGAACAGGTGTATTATTAATTGTGAATAGGCATGGCACCGACTAAGAACTATCAGATAATTTTTACTTACTGTTGCCATATTAAACTTTTCCATTTACAGTGATCTTGACATAGAACTCGGGCTTCACTGACATCCATCACACGCAGTACAAAAGATCTTCTATACTTCATACTCATAATCTTTTTCTCATGCAGACACTTCTTAATCTGATCTTCCCACGACTTCCTTGGCCTTCCTCTGCCTTTCCTTCTTGCCACTTGGGCTAAAATGATTTTCTTAGTAAGCATCTCATCACTCATTCTTTCAACATGGCCAAACCACCTGAAAATATTAGTCTCCACCTTGCTAATAACATTTTGCTTCACATTACACAACTGCAACACATCTTCATTCCTCACATGATCAGAAAGTGTCTTGCCACAAACTCCCCGAAAGTAACACATTTCTCTAGCACACAAACTTTCAAAATGTTTCTTCTGTAGTACCCAGATTTCACTTCCATACATCAGAGTAGGAACAATTACACTTTCATACACAGCCATGCGGGACTCTCTTGAGAACCCATCATTCCTGTGAAAACCTCCCAAAGCAACCATGACTTTCAATGAAGAATTCTTCTTTTTTCCCAGAACTGCATTAAAACCTTTTCACAATTCATCAATTCATTTGGAAAGACTTTCTCAATTTATGGAGTTTGGTCACTAACTTTTTCAACTTCCATTTGAGTCTTGAAAATATTTATAAGTGACTAGCAGAGATACCCGGCATTGTCCGGGATAGACATAAAGTTTGTTTTCAAGTAACAATGTGAATTGCACTATTAAAAAAAAAAATCCTACCATGATGAACAACACTCAAGTTGGGCCTCATGCTGTTCCAAGGTCTCTGCCACCCTAGATACACTGGCTCTTTCCCGCTGATCCATAAGTCTTCGATCACGTTGTTCGGTTGTCTCACTCTCTCAAAGTAATTTTACTTTCTTTGCTTTCAGCTGAACTTATCCAATCGGTTTGCATTTTTTTGGAGGCATTTCACCACACTTGATGAAAATTTTATTATAAAAATCACAATTTGTAGTGGTCGTTCTGAGCCCTAAAAACTCAAAATAGCAAACATGCACAATAATGCATTTCCTGCACTCTGCATTCAGCTTTCTAGAGTGTAGATATATACAACCTGATCACACCCAACGTGAAAAATAAGTAGTTCAAAATAATATACAGAATTTTTTTTACTAATCTCGAAAACTAAACCGATTCGGATAATTTTTTCACCGTTGGGAAGCTTTCCGGAGGACATAAGCTATTTCATTTATGTATTATTATTTTTTATTATTATTGGCTGTACTACCGAATAACATCGCTTTCAAGTAGTTTCCAATTTCCTGTGTATCGTTTCCGCTTTGTTTACATACAACCTGATCATACCCAACGTGAAAGAAAGTAGTTCACGATAATATACAGAATTTTTTTACTAATCTCGAAAACTAAACCCATTCGGATAATTCTTTTACCGTTGGGAAGCTTACTTCTTTCCGGTGGACATAGGCTATTTCTTTTACCTATACTAATACCAATACTAATCTTGTATTTAAATTTTATGTATGAAGAAGACCGTCTGTTTTAACTTCAACTTAACCTTGATGCTATTTGAGAGGACCATGCCTATTTGTAGGAATCTGTAGCTCCACCCGTATTTCAGACGCCTGCGACAATTGTTGGGAGTCTAATGAAACCTAATCCTTACAAAGAAAATGCCATGGTAACATAAACAAAAAATACTTATGACAATATGTTCTTCCAGTGCGTTGTGTTTTCAAAAATCAAACTCTTCCCCGTATGCCTGAACCGCGGAAGCTTGCGAGAGTGAGGCGTCACCTGATGACCATTACTTTGACACGCAGAGTAATACCGCAGCAGCCGACTTGCACCCAGTCTATAGAAGGCCCTGTAAAGAGACCCCCTTAGGGATGGAATTTCTAAATATTATCCCACCTGTATTTTAATCTGGGTGATAAAGAGTATGTATGCCAATTTTGGTGCAAATCCATCAAATCATTTAGGAACGTATACGGAACAAACTTTCACTTTTATATAGAGAGAGATATGGTTGTTCATGCTGTGCTGGACAGAGAAAGAATAGTTACTGTTGCAGCAAGAGAATAGTTACTGTTTTTGATCATATGCAAAATGATGATGTGTCATGAAGCAAAATGTTTTGTAGGATTGAAAGAAATATTTCAAGGTGGTGTGAAACATTGAATATACCAAGGAAATTAGAAATTTCAGTGAAGTATTGTTATTCAATATTTCACTGAGTTTATTTTCATATTTTCAAGATCCTAACATTTATTATATTATAAGTTTTTGTGATCATTTATTAGATGTTTTTAATGTCGTGACATTGCTCTGATGTTTTTTTGGATATCTTGATGCCATCCACCGGCAGAAAATGTTCAGAACGTCTGGAACGGATTTGTTTTGGCAGGGAGATGAATATTTTTCTGCATTTTTTTCAGAATTTCACATATTTTAGACTAAGCTCCTCCCCCATTATTTCTGTTCCTGATTATACACTGGCATGTCATTGATTTAGAGATACCTGTCTAATAATGTATTGGGCCACCTCTTGTCTTAATGATGTTGGCCTTGCAAGCCATGGACTCTATGAGCTTAAAGAAAATTTTCTGCAGTTATCATCAGCCATGCCTCCTCCTGAAGTTGTCCATAATTTGCTCGGGTTCATGATTGATGGGACACCTGCCCAAACAACCTGTTTGACAGTATCTCAAAGATATTTCCATGGGGTTTAAATCAACTAACTGCCAAGCCAAGTGGCTTGGCAGTTAGTCGTATGTGAGTCTAACTGCCAAGCCACTTGTGCTTCTTGGAGCCCCGCACAATGCTGGGGTTCACCAATGACTGTAAGCAGCAACTGAACAAATAACTAGAATATAAGCGTGGAAAGAGTGAGGACTTCTGTTTGATGTTCCTAGTCCACGTCAAATGTCTGTATTTATTATTCATTCGCCTTCTAGTTATTTGTTCAGTTGCTGCTTACCATCTTTGGTGAATCCCATTTTGATTCCCGGTGGCGGCCAATGAGAATTTTTCCACGACTCACTTAAAAACATGGAAAGAGTGATGACTTCTGTTTGATGTTCCTAGTCCACATCAAATGTCTGTATTTAGATTTAAGTGGTCTACAATTTTGAGGTTGTACCTGGACTACACAAACTCAGGGAAAACATCCAGAGTGCGAGACTGGTGTTCCAATAGAAAAGCCCTGGATGATTGTGGACAGCGGCATCTGGCATGCTTCATAACATCCACCTGACATGCAACATTTCTGCAAATCACAGCATAATTCAATGCTGGGGCCAGTATTAGCATCAGCGTTTGGACAGTGCAACGTTCCCTGTGTTCTGCAGGGGTTCCGGAGCAGACAACCCAACAACAGAAGGCTGTGTGCCTCACCTGGGCTCAGAAACACTGCCATTGTATGCAGGATGACTGGAAACATGTAGCGTGGCCTGATGAATCGCAGTACCAGCTGCTTTGGGAAGATGGCAGACTCCAGGTGTGGCGAAAACCCCACGAGGCAACAGATCTTGCATACCCACAAGGGACACTGCAGGCTGGTGGTGGCTTCGTTATGGTGTGGGGTGTTTTTTTTAATCTGACACGCATTACAATCCCTCAGCAGACTGCTCTGACTAGTGGTGGCTACGTAACCACCCACAGGGATAATCTGAACCTGTTTGTGTCATGCAACCACTCCAACGTGTGCAACCTCTGTCAACACGACAATGTGCCACCGCAGACATCCATAGTTGCGCGATTATAGCTGGAGGTACATTCCACAGAGTTTGGCATCCTGACTTGATCTCCTGAACAAATTTGGGGTGCTGTTCAGTGCGCCACCAATGCCAGGAATCCTCCACCGGTGAATACTTTACAATTGTAGGACGCTCTTCAGGAAGCATGGTGTGCATTTCTGCAGTTTTCTGATCACGAGAAGGTCCAACGCAATATTACAGAGGTATCCCACTGTTGGGGGGGGGGGGGCACTTCAGTGTATAAAAAATAGTACTGAGGTGTATGTATTATTTTGTCCACCTCCATATATAGTAAGGATAGGTGAACCATAAATGGCCTTGGAAGCAAATTTTTTACTGCTCACTATTGAGGAAGATTTATCAAGATGCCTTAGCCCTAAAATTAATGGTATGTCATCATTTTGTGTTTAAACATATTTTTCTATCAAGATTAAGAAAACATGGGCTGTGAATACACCAAGAATATTTACAACACGGACGTGCAGATTTCCATATAATAGATGTAAAGGAGTACACAGTAAAAACTAGATTGCTAGCTTTCACCGCCGAAGATGGGGGCGGCTTTATCAGGCTGATGTTTACAGTACGATTCTGTACTCAACATTGTAAACATCAGCCTGACAAAGCTGCCTGTCTTCGGCTGTGAAAGCTAGCAACCTAGTTTTTAATTTGTACTCTTTTACACCTATTAAACAGAAATCTGCACGTTCGTGTTGTAAATCTTTTCTATTTTGTGGGTTTAATGACCACCATGGCTCAATGGGCTATAGCAGTTGCCTGTCCCTAATTTAGGGCCACTGGTTCCAGGAAAGGGAGAGAGCTAGTGCTGTAAGACAAACATACCATCTGTGTCTCACCCTGGATTCAAACCCAGACCCACATTGAGCAAATGATTAAGTCAGTGCTTCATACCACTGGAACTGCAAAAATATTTTCAACAGGAGTCTATGAATTACTGCTGTGCTTATGTTGAGGCAATGTTTTAATAAGAGTTTCCTCATTTTCTGAACTGTGGTATTAATATCCCTAATGAAATTTAATGAAAACGCTTTGCATGAAAAACTGTGTTTGGCTCAACAAACCACTTATTTAGTTATTTTCTATGAAACTGTCAAAGTGGTGGAGAAGCTGTCTTTCCTGTACATCTTGATTTTTCTCTGTATTTTTCTCTGTAAGTTAAAATACAAAAGAAATTTATATATATAGACAAACTCATATATAACAAAGTTGAAGGGAGAGTCAAAAATATATTAGATATATGCGAGCTTTGGTATAACTGAACAGATAAAGGAGGGGGGGGGTATTTTTGGCATATTACTTTGTCAGAGTAACTTGTACAATATTCTAGAGGATAATGCTTACCTTGGAATTCCTTTCTAGCGATGGGAACATTTCACACACGTGTTTTCCGGTCTTTGTTGATTTTATTGTCCTAAAGTCCATTGTATGAGATGACTAGCTTTACTTCTCACACTTTTCACTGGGTATACTCATTGGATCTTTGCCTTAGGATTCAGACACATCAATTTTTACCGTTCTTTAAAAGAGAATAGTAGAATGATTAGAGCTATCTAATAGTCAGAATTAGAACTACTAATAGGAATTGTTACTTTGTCAGGTTAAAACTAATCAAATTATCAGTTAATTGAAGGTAAATAATGCTTGTTAATTGAAAACTATAGCCAGCAAAATAATATAGTAAGATGTGCAATAAACAAAAATATAATTAATGTAAAATTTAAAAAGTAACTGCCAAAAATTCAAAATTTCGCCAATTACATGTTACATATGAGCCAGTTGTTGCTTGTTTTGTACGTATCATGATAGCTGTTTTAAATGTTTTTAAACTTCTTCTCACAAGGTGATTAAGATGTTTATATAAACTCTTTAAGATTTTCTAAACAGAAATTCAGTTATTAAAAGGTGGCAACAAAAGTATGGAAAAAGGCAGCCATTGTTCAGATAATGTTTGAGGGTTGTACTGAAAGTAATGCAAAAGTGGACATAACTTTTTTAATAACTGACAGAGGTCATTCAAATTGTACATATTGGTAGAGTAACTCTTTCTCTACACAAAGGTACTACTCAACATAGTCTCCATCACAAGCAATGCATTTGCACCATCATTGAATCCGACTCTCAAATCCTCTTTGAAAAAATTCAGGTGTGGACTGTTGTACCCACTTCTTCACAGCCAATTTGACCTCATCTGTGTCATCAAATCGTTGTCCCCAAAGACTGTGTTTCATTGGACTGAACAGGTGAAAGTCTGAGGGCACCAGATCTGGGCTGTACAGTGGATAGGGGATCACTGACCAGCCTAATTTGCTTATTGTCTGATTTGTTGCAGTGTAGTCTCGCATTGTCAGGGTGAAGGGGGATCCTTTTCAGATTTTTGTTTGATCTCTTCCTCCTTATGGATTCTCTAAGCTTCTTTTGTGTTTCAATGTACCGCTCGCTGGTCACTGTACAACCACGTTCCTGAAAATCAAGGAGAACGACACTCCTGTCATCCCAAAACACAGTCGCCGTGACTTTCTGTGCTGATCGCTTGCTCTTGAACTTCTTAGGCCTTGGTGAAGAGGTGTGACACCATTCCATGGGTTGATTCTTCATTTTCAGATCATAAAAAGATGCCCACATTTCATCCCCAGTCACCAGATCAGAAAAAAAAAAAAAAAAAGAGTCTTCATTAGCTTCAAATGCTTCCAGCAGTTCAGAGCAGACTTCCACCCTTCTCTCCTTCAAATCGGGTGTCAAATGCCAAGATACCCACTTTGCACACACTTTCTGATACTCTTAAGTCTTCCACCACTTCTGTATGGCATTGTGATCACAGTCCAGTTGTGCAACAAGCTCGTGGATCGTGACTCTTCTCTCTCTGTGAATCAATTCATCCACTTGCTGCCGATTCATGTCAGTGGTCGCAGATGATGGTGTCCCACTGTGTGGTTTGTCTTCAATGCTGGTTTCCCCTTCTTTAAACTTCTTCCACCACTTCTGTATGGCATTGTGATCACAGTCCAGTTGTGCAACAAGCTCGTGGATCGTGACTCTTCTCTCTCTGTGAATCAATTCATCCACTTGCTGCCGATTCATGTCTGTGATCGCAGATGATGGTCTCCCACTGTGTGGTTTGTCTTCAATGCTGGTTTCCCCTTCTTTAAACTTCTTCATCCATCTGTGCACATTGCTGTTGACAATGGTGTCATCTCCGTAAACATTCTGTAGCTTTCTGTGGATGTCGGACTGCCTGCACCATTCCTTCGTCAAGAACTCAATGATGGCTTCTGCTTGGAATCCATTATTTACCTGCAATGAAGAAGGGTTACTATAGAGGAAGAGTTACTCTACCAACATGTGCAATTTGAATGACCTCTGTCAGTTAATAAAGTTATGCCCACTTTTGCATTACTTTCGGTACAACCCTCATATGTTTAGCAAGCATTTTGGGGGGGGGGGGGTAAAAAGAAAAAAGCAAGTGAAACATTCTTGTCATGTTAACTGTTTCGTATCTGTAAAGGGAACTACAGGTTGTTGTCAACAGCAGGTAAGATGGGTTCCATTTCAACTCAGGCAGGGTCGTACCATCATGGTCTCAGATTTCTCTAAAAAATTAAGGGGTGTTCCTTGACTAAAATAAGGAGACCCATATTTTTCTTTCGGCAAGAAAAATTTTCCCTTCGAGAAAGAGGGTTTCAAATCTAACACCGTCAAACAAGCTCTCTAGAAAACGGTTATTTTTCCTAACTTCAGCGAGTCATTGCAGCAGAGTTAAAAGATATCGTGTTCCTGTATTTTTTTACATTGTGTGTATAACATATAATAATATATGGTGCTAATATTTGCTACACATCGTATGATTAAAATTTAAAAAAATCGTAAACTTTGTGATTTTTAAAAAAAATTGAATTTTTTTAAGTTTTTTTTTAAACAGGTTTGGATGGAGTTTTTCTATATTCGTTTTTTTCGTTAAAGATATACAAATGTGCACTTTATTTGTAATTTTTTGTGTGTCTGTGAAACTGCTAGTTTCCGCGTTTCGGCAGCGTTAAAAACAGCCGATTTTGAAAAATCTCTAACTTTGCCAACGATTTTCTCAAAAAGGCCATTTTTAAAATTCTGAAAATTAAATCCCTGTTTCATTATCAACAGGAGAATATCTGTGTAAATTTTCACGGACCTAAAAACGCCCGTTTCCGAGTTACACGCGTTTGAATTCGGTTTGAAAGCCTACGATTTCCCGTGTTCTAAAGGCGCCATTTTGCAAAATCTCAGCGCAAAGTACGCGTTATCTCTCCCCCGAATCAAAGCGTTAGATATTCTTTGCTCGAATGATGGAATGAGAGCATTGGGTCAGCTGGCCCTGGTTGGAATACATCCACCTCACCCGAGTGATGACATGCCTATAAAACTGTCGGGGGGGGGGGGGGTAACAAATACATAAAGAAAATTCTTGCTGCTCCACTAACAAAGTTGAGTTGCGAAAGACAGCAGCAGTTGTTTGTTTACGTATATACTTAAAGATCGCATAAAAAAAGACTATGAAAGAGTAGAAAACTGTTGTGAAATAATTTTGAGAAAAAGAGTGCAGGCACGTGTACTGTAAGTTAATTTTCGATGGCTAAACACCCTTGAGTTTTTCTGGGAGTTGCTAATTGTAGGCTACTGTCAGAAGAGCAGTTGCTGTTTTGTTATAGTTGCTAAAGTTAACCTCAGTTTTTCGTAATAGTAAAATATTCGCTCAGGAGAGTTTTGTCCTCTGCGAACGGGGGGAGAAGGTGCGCTCTTGACCTCGCTGCTGGGGGTTGATAGCGCTGGTCGCTACCGAAACTCTGCTTACGTCCTCTCCAAACGTAATGGCAATTGTCTAATCTACTAAATAAATAACAATTAACACATACGCGTGCATGCTTATTCATAAAATGTAAATTGAGTATATTTCCTGTTCAATCAACTGATTTTACAAGTAGAATACATATACAACTTATGCACTTATAATGATGTAAAAATTTTTATCTATTTAAAACATATTCAAAGATTTCAATTTTTTTAAAGAGGGGGGATTGTGTTCTTAGTGATTTCCACCTGGGCCAGGATAAACCATGCCCATGGCTTCTGTTCCCTTAGAAGATAATCCTGGATCGATGGGAGACCAGCGGAGTTTTGACACCCCCCCTTCCTCTCACGTGGTGGTGAGGTGTCTCAAAGCTAGGTAGCTTTCAAAAATGTTTCAACTTAGTTGGCTGGTAACAAGAGAGGGATTCCATTTCAACTCTGGCAGGGTCGTACCATCACGGTCTCAGATTTCTCTAAAAAAATTAAGGTGTTTCTTGATTAAAATAAGAGACCCATATCTTTTCTTTCGGCAAGAAACAATTTTCCCTTTGAGACAGAGGTTTTCAAATCTTCCACCGTCAAACAAGCTCTCTAAAAAACGGTTATTTTTCCTAACTTCAGCGAGTCATTGCAGCAGAATTAAAGATATTTTGTTCTGGTATTTTTTATTACATTGTGTGTATAACGTATAATAATACGTGATGCTAATCTTTTACACATTGTATGATTAAAATTTAAAAAAATCGTAAACTTCGATTTTTAAAAAAAAAATGAAATTTTTAAGATTTTTTTTAACTGGTTCAAATGGAGTTTTTTTTTCTATATTCGTTTTTTTGTTAAAGACATACAAATGTGCACTTTATTTGCAATTTGTTATGTGTCTGTGAAACTGCTAGTTTCCGCAGCGTTAAAAAAACAGCCGATTTTGAAAAATCTCCAACTTTGCCAACGATTTTCTCAAAAAGCCCTTTTTAAAATTCTGAAAATTAAATCCCTGTTTTATTATCAACAGGAGAATATCTGTGTAAATTTTCCCCGGACCTAAAACCGCCCGTTTCTGAGTTAGACGCGTTTGAATTTGATTTGAAAACCTACGATTTCTCCGTGTTCTAAAGGCGCCATTTTGGAAAAATCTAAGGGCGCAAAGTACGTATTCTCTTACTCGAATGAGAGTGTTGGATCCGTCCATCTGACCCTACCCTGAGCGATAACATGCCTAAAAAACGGTCTTGGAAAAAAAAATATCAAATCTATATATATAGAGAATTGAATGTATGTCAATTTAGAACCATCAAACTTGGTATACTATCTCATGGTACCCTAACTTAGACCGTAGACGGTTTTGGAAGGGGAGCCCGGGGTCAAAGGGCCCCACGCAAAATTTCCGTAAAATCTAGTTTTCAATTTAGAACCACCAAATTTGGAAAAGACATACAAATCTTAGACCGCCGACTGTTTTTGGAAGGGGTCGGAGCCCTGGGTCAAAGGGCCCCCACACAAAATTTCCGTAAAATATACTTGTAAACTATAGTGCCCTAACTGAGACCGTAGATGGTTTTTGGAAGGGGGGTAGAGCCCTGCGTGTGTGGGAGCCCGTGGTCAAAGGGCCCCACGCAAAATTTCCGTAAAATCTGGTTTTCAATTTAGAACCATCAAATTTGGTATACTTTTTCTTGGCACCCTAACTTTGACTAGACGGTTTTGGGAAGGGGTCGGAACCCGGGGTCAAGCCCCCCACCCCTACAAAATTTTTCGTAAAATATTTTACAAAGTTAGGGTGCCAAGAAAAAGTATACCAAATTTGATGGTTCTAAATTGAAAACCAGATTTTACGGAAATTTGCGTGGGGCCCTTTGACCACGGGCTCCCACACGCAGGGCTCTACCCCCCTTCCAAAACCCATCTACGGTCTCAGTTAGGGCACTATAGTTTACAAGTATATTTTACGGAAATTTTGTGTGGGGGCCCTTTGACCCAGGGCTCCGACCCCTTCCAAAAACAGTCTGCGGTCTAAGATTTGTATGTCTTTTCCAAATTTGGTGGTTCTAAATTGAAAACTAGATTTTATGGAAGTTTTGTGTGGAGCCCCATTGACCCCGGGCTCCAACCCCTTCCAAAACCGTCTACACGGTTTAAGTTAGAATACCATGAGATAGTATACCAAGTTTGGTGGTTCTAAATTGAAAACTGTAAATTTGTTTAGCAGACATACATTCAATTCTATATATATAGATTTGTTTTGTTTTTTTCCAAGACCGTTTTTTAGGCATGTTATCGCCCAGGGTAGGGTCAGGTGGACGGATCCAACGCTCTCACATTCGGGTAAGAGAGTGCGTACTTTGCGCCTGAGATTTTTCCAAAATTGCGCCTTTGAACACGGAGATATCGTAGGTTTTCAAATCAAATTCAAACGTGTTTAACTCGGGAAACGGACGTTTTTAGGTCCGGGAAAATTTACACAGATATTCTCCTGTTGATAATAAAACAGGGATTTAATTTTCAGAATTTAAAAAATAGGGCTTTTTTGAGAAAATCGTTGGCAAAGTTGGAGATTTTTCAAAATCGGCTGTTTTTAACGCTGCAGAAACTAGCAGTTTCACAGACACATAAAAAATTGCAAATAAAGTGCACATTTGTATGTCTTTAACAAAAAAAACGAGTACAGAAAACAAAAACTCCATTTGAACCAGTTAAAAAAAAAATCTTAAAAATTTCAATTTTTTTTAAATCAAAGTCTACGATTTTTTAAAAATTTTAATCATACGATGTGTAAAAAATATTAGCATCAAATATTATACATTATACACACAATGTAATAAAAAATACCAGAGCAAAAGATCTTTTTTAATTCTGCTGCAATGACTCGCTGAAGTTAGGAAAAATAACCGTTTTTTAGAGAGCTTGTTTGACGGTGGAAGATTTGAAACCCTCTGTCTCGAAGGGAAAATTTTTTCTTGCCGAAAGAAAAGATATGGGTCCCCTTATTTTAATCAAGGAACACCCCTTAATTTTTTTAGAGAAATATCAGACCGTGATGGTACGACCCTGCCAGAATTGAAATGGAATCCCTCTCTTATTACCAGCCAACTAAGTTGAAACATTTTTGAAAGCTACCTAGCTTTGAGACACCTCACCACCACGTGAGAGGAGGGGGGGTGTCAAAACTCCTCTGGTCTATCGATCCAGGATTATCTTCTAAGGGAGCAGAAGACATGGGCAGTGGATGGTTTATCGTGGCCCAGGTGGAGATCACTACGAACACACTCCTCCCCCTCCCTCTTTAAAAAAATTGAAACCTTTGAATATGTTTTAAATAGATAAAAATCTTTACACCATTATAAGCGCATTAGTTGTATATGAATTTTACTTGTAAAATCAGCTGATTGAACAGGAAATATACTCAACTTACATTTTATGAATAAGCATGCACGCGTATGTGTTAATTGTTATTTATTTAGTAGATTAGACAGTTGCCATTACGTTTTGGAGTGGAGGTAAGCAGAGCTTCGGTAGCGACCAGCGCTATCAACCCAGCAGCGAGGTCAAGAGCATTGCACCTTCTCCCCCGTTCGCAGAGGACAAAACTCTCCTGAGCGAATATTTTACTATTACGAAAAACTGAGAAGTTAATTTTAGTAACCGCTCTTCTGACAGTAGCCTACAATTAGCAACTCCCAGAAAAACTCGAGGGTGTTTAGCCACCGAAAATTAACTTACAGTACACGTGCCTGCACTCTTTTTCTTAAAATTGTTTCACAATAGTTTTCTACTCTTTCATAGTCTTTTCTTATGCGATGTTTAAGTATATACGTAAACAAACAAACAACATGCTGCTGTCTTTCGCAACTCAACTTTGTTAGTGGAGCAGCAAGAATTTTCTTTATGTATTTGTTACCCCCCCCGACAGTTTTATAGGCATGTCATCACTCGGGAAGGGTGAGGTGGATGTATCCAACCAGGGCCAGCTGACCCAATGCTCTCATTCCATCATTCGGGCAAAGAATATCTAACGCTTTGATTCGGGTAAGAGATAACGTACGTACTGCGCTTGAGATTTTGCAAAATGGCGCCTTTAGAACACGGGAAATCGTAGGCTTTCAAACCGAATTCAAACGCGTCTAACTGAAACGAGCGTTTTTAGGTCCGTGAAAATTTACACAGATATTCTCCTGTTGATAATGAAACAGGGATTTAATTTTTAGAATTTTAAAAAATGGCCTTTTTGAGAAAATCGTTGAGTAAAGTTAGAGATTTTTCAAAATCGGCTGTTTTTAACGCTGCCGAAACGCGGAAACTAGCAGTTTCACAGACACACAAAAAATTACAAATAAAGTGCACATTTGTATGTCTTTAACGAAAAAAACGAATATAGAAAAACTCCATCCAAAACCTGTTTAAAAAAACTTAAAAAATTCAATTTTTTTTAAAAATCACAAAGTTTACGATTTTTTTAAATTTTAATCATACGATGTGTAGCAAATATTAGCACCATATATTATTATATGTTATACACACAATGTAAAAAAAATACAAGAACACGATATCTTTTTTAACTCTGCTGCAATGACTCGCTGAAGTTAGGAAAAATAACCGTTTTCTAGAGAGCTTGTTTGACGGTGCAAGATTTGAAACAATCTATCTCGAAGGGAAAATTTTTCTTGCTGAAAGAAAAATATGGGTCTCCTTATTTTAGTCAAGGAACACCCCTTAATTTTTTTAGAGAAATCTGAGACCATGATGGTACGACCCTGCCTGAGTTGAAATGGAACCCATCGTAATTCATTTTCCAACAAAAAATCTGGGTGAATGCTTTGCCTGCTGATAACTGTGTTGAACTTCGATATATATGATTTCTTCAAAAATTGTTCATAATATGCTATTAAAATGACAAGGGAGAATATTACGAAGTACAAGGGCTCCATAAAAACTTTGGTTAATGCAAGCTCATTATATGTGAATTCAATTATTTTATGAATTAGCCTGAGCCTACCAGTCCTGAAGACAGAAGCTGATGGCCCAGCCTGTGCCTGCATATATGTTTCCCCGTAGTACAATCACTGCTTATTTTAGTATTGTAAAGACTTGTGTTCCTTTTTAAAACATATGTTTTTAGTCTTGCTGCAAACTGTAAAACCAATTAATGTTCTTAGTGCGCATTTGCTACCGAATCTTCTTGTTTCCTTTTCAGGTTGGAGACATTATTAAAGTGACAAAAATGAACATCAATGGCCAGTGGGAAGGTGAACTGCGGGGCAAAGTGGGCCACTTTCCTTTCACTCACGTTGAATTCCTCGACGCAGACAATCCAGATGAAGAAGAACCATAACTAGGTGTGTTTATGTGATGTGTTTGCCAAAGAGATGCTGTGACAGACTGTTTCACATCATCCTCCACCTCACACTAACTTTTCTTTTCAAGATTGTTTGTACATAAGGCGTGGTAAATGTTATTTTTTGGCTCAGCATTATTCAATCTGTAGCAGATGCGGAGGTCGCTATTTTTCAGTGTGTGTCCCTACCTGCATGCATGAAGACAATCTGCTGCCTCCTTCCGTTTGCCATTTGATCTGAAGCTAGTCAAGGTTATTTTAAAAGTACCCAGCACTAGAGAATGAGTTGTTTTTTGATCCACCCACTTTTGTAAGGATTGATACTTCTTGTGTATAGCCTTCAGTTGCAGTGAAATGATAATTTTCACGAAAATGGAGGTTGTGATGACCAGCTTTGCAACTGCCAGTTCCTCCCATTTCTGATAGTGGAGGATAAAATATGCACAGTATGTAATTTTTAAATGCTCACTGACGCTCAGAGAGATAGAGAGAGAGAGAGGATAAATTTTATGTAGATCTTTCTTTCTTCCCTATGCTATGCATAATTTTGAGTAAAAGTGCACAATTCGTTTAACGCTGTCAGAAAAGATGTCAGAATTTTGTACCCAGATTTTTTTTCTTTGCATTATAAGTGATTTTGTTACTTTATTTAAAATATTTGATAATTGTTTTTAATTATTAGTTTGTTGAAGCAATGAGAGAAACTAAATGGATACAAGGATTGCATTCTTTCAGATGAGTGACATGTTTTATTTGTGTGGTGCCATTTGCTTTTTTTTTTTTTGTTCCTGTAAGTGTAAGAATGGAAATAATTTGTCCCTCCCCCACACATCTTTTTTAGATGGATAAATCCCATTTTATAATGTTTTGCCATTCTTATGACTTATAGCCATGATAAATCTGCAAACTGTTGAACTAATGGAAATTGTACAGTAAAGAAGCAGGTTTCAAATTGATCAAAATGATATAGTGTTAATTGAATGTATATATTTTATTTTGATATATGCTTTTTATAGGTCACTGAACTAATCATGTCTGTGTTTTAATTTTCTTTTCTTGCCATTTCTTGTTTCTTCGCCTTCACTAACCTGTGACTCATCATAGCATTGTTTTCTATGCCTGCCAATTGGCTCTTCCTGGTTTTAAGTAATTTCATGCTCATTATTTCTTCTAACTCAGCTTTTTAATCATCAAGTACTTTGTAAAGGCTAAAATATGTGCAGGACTTTTGCATAACAAGCACAAATAATATAGCGTGATTAATCAAAAGGCTCAATAATCTAGTTTCTTTTCAAAAACAGCAGTAAACAAAAAGCACACAATAAAAATGCTACATTATAGTGCTTTTATGAACTACAGGTTGTGCCATATGATAATAATCCCATAACAAATATGTAATAATAAACTTAGTTTTCCTGATGCATGTTTGGCTATCCACAAAGTAACAAAATGTGTGCCATCCTTTCAAGCAGTCACATCTAGTTCTTGTAATCTGATTGAAGCTGTGTGAGAAAGTTTTCAAAGTTGGGCAGAAACTTATTTCACTTTCATTGCATTGGTCTCTTCAGCTCATGTATCAGAAGCAGTTATGTTTAAGAATTTGCTTTTATCAACACTTCCTGTGCGCTAATTTATCATGTGTAGACAATAGTAACATTTTAGCATGTTTTAGGAAATGAATGCGCTGTACTGAAAAAATTGAAACAACATAGATAATCCTAATTATCCTTTCTTAAAAACTCATTTTGGAAACTGGATTGAAACAAGCTTAATTGCAATTAATATTTCTACAGTTAGTGAGGACATTTCTCTTAAGTGAGAGGCCTGTCATGCTTTAAATATGATTAAAAGAAGGATCAAAATTTGATTAAAAGTGATTGATCTTCATCACTGGCATAGTTTTTTCAAGCCCATGAAAATTATTGGCAATATTGGTCAGAGCCAAGCCAGTACTTGAGGTTTTTTTTTTTTTTTTGTAACTGTATGCGGGAGAAAAAATATTTTAGCTTTTACACTTTAACTATTTTATTGCATAGCCTGAAATTACCTTTGCAGTCCATTCTTCAACCAATGCCTCATTATGGAACACAATTTCACGTGATTTATTTCTGAGGTTTAGTTCTTGTCCTAATTGATTATAGAATTTGTTCATATTTATTTTTTCTTGTTTCTTGTCTCAGAAATTTGCTGTTTAATGCGTTTTTGTTACATTTTCAGCATGTTTTTGCATTGTGTGAATAATTTAACTTGCAAATATACATTCTGAGTCGTCTGTCATAATTATGTGATGAATAGAATGCTGTGTGCATTTCCATTTGCTGTGTGTATAGGTGATGAAAAAAAATGCTATATTGAAGGCTGCAGTAAACTGCAGTAAAAGAGTTCTAATGTATGTTAAGCACTGATATTTCTGCGAAAGAAAAGAATTCTTATTTTTGCACGTAAAGTGGTGTGTGTCTGTTCACCCATTGGGGTTAGTTTTTCACCATCTGTGAATAGTAGTAATAGTATTTCTTTTTGCTTTCAAAAAATGTTTCTATGTGAGAAACTACGCTCTTGTCCCTCAGCAAAAAAGAACTGCATTTTTTAACATTAAAAATGTATAAGTTATTTTGAACATTCTATTTATGTTTTCTTAAGTACAGATAAAGATTTTTGTCCCTTGTGTGCACAACAAAAATCTTCTGTTCACTTTCCTTTTTGTGTGTCCATGCCATTTCCTGCTTTAAAAGCTTCATTGAGATGATAAACACTATCCCTGGGGTTTGCTTTTTAATTGTCTGGTAATGGGAGAAAGTATGCAACCATGGAAAACAAAACAAATTGTATCTGTCTACAGAAGTCTGTTCATAGGTAATAAACATTCCTTGTGCATTGAGGTCATGAAAACCATAAATGTAATCAATGTCAGTTTAGTAATTGTGGAAATTGAACTTAGCATAATCAGTTTTTCTGATCAGATAAATTTGCAATTTTTCAAAACAGACAAAAAGTACCTTTAAAAAAAATTGCTTTGAAAATATTTTCAAGTATCTTTTTTGCTGTTGCTTAGTACTTCTAGTGAATCTTTTGATCTCTTAGTTGTGCTATTTAGTCAAAACATTCTCTCATGGAATTCCTTGCTAAATTCATTTTATTTTTCCAAATGAAGGGATTCCAAGTTTTTAAATAAGTAAAGTATATCATGTACCAGTACACAATACTATACACTAGCTTAGATAGGAGAGACTGGAATCCAACTGAAATCTCAGCTGTCAGAAGTAGTAAGAAATAATCTCATAAAATGTGGATTAGGTAGACACATAGAAGTAACTAGGCATGGAATGAAGTAGAGGACTGTTAAAACTATGAAACATGGGCCAGAAGTAATATGAAAATCAGGAGGAGTAGAAACAAGAGGGAAAGTACCATGACAGTGCTAACATGGGCTCTCACTTCATGAATTTCCAAGCACTTGACCATAACTGTCATGGACATGAAGAAAGGGCAGGATTTGTCCCAAAAATTTATCAGATTGGTGTTTCATTCAAATTTTTTCTGGTAATTCACAACACATCTTGTAAATAAACGATTTGTTGCTGTGGAAAAACTTTGTTTCAGCAAAATTACCTGATCTGCTGGGCAATAGGTCGATAATATTGCCCTAATTTTATAGTTGTGAACAAATGTACATATGTCTTAAATATTGCTTAAAATGAATAATGTCCAGTTTTCAGTCTTTAAAGGATTTTAAGCTATTTAGGTGGCATCATGAAGTAGTCCATGATGAAAAACACTTTCCTTAGCTGCAATTTACTGTTAATGATTTCTTGGTGAGGAAACATAATATGCAACAGATTCTTACCTGTATTAAGTGAATTATCATAAAATAGTCTTGCTGTAATAAAACTGAAATAATACTCAAAGTTCTATGCAGTATGCCATCATAGAATGTATCATATGAATGCAAACCCTCAGCTGTTCCTAGAGTTGCACTCACAAAGCATTAATTACTAAGCAGATCAGCTATAATTTTGGTGTCTGATACTAGAAGAAGGGTGGCAAAATGTTCCTACCACATGAGCCTAATAGAAAACTTCAATAATACTAAGCTGCAAGTCCCATAATAAAATTGTGAATGCGTTCTCGCCCCTAATTCTTAATGACTTATCCATTAAAGATATGAAATTCCAGTTGTGGAACACTGCAGTTTTTTAGTTTAACAATTTTGGTGTTTGTGTATAGTTAAGATTTTAAAGAACATTTGGGCAGATTTTTTTTTTCTTTCTTTCTTTTCGGTATTCAAAGTGATATTTTATTGTACCAACTTTTTGATGAGAGTGCATTGTATCGTAAATAATGCACATAGGTTTAGGTTTTTCATCATTGTTGGTGGAGACAAAAAAATTTCCCCCTTTTAGAAATAAAATTGTTTGTTTTCCTTGTAACATTGCTTTCCCAGCTCATGCCATGGTAAGCACATAGTGAAGTGTTGAGTCATTTGCAGGGTATCAGGTGTTGTTTGATAAAGCAACATCTCCAATTGCTTTTTGTGTGTTACCAAGGTCTGTGTCCATCATGACCAATACATATCAGTTTTGTCTCTGACATCCAGTGGGAAAGTGTCTGCTGTTGCAGAACATTTTGATATAGTGGCTGAGTATGATGTAATGTGACATTGTATTTGCAAAGTTTTTGTGTAGGTTTCAAGCATAACCATTTGTAAGTGACTCAATTGTAAACATTAACTTTTTTAGAAAAGAAAAAAAAATGTCACAACTGCTTTGCCATCTTCAGTTTTTCCAGATTTTAGTTTAACACACTAGATGTATGCTCTATAATAAGTGAGTGGAAAATTTATTTTAATTCATTTTTGATCGTACCTCATGTCAGTTTTATGTTTGGAAATTATTTTTTATCATTTTGTGTGTTGAATATTACCCCATGCACAAAAAGTAGCTGTATTAAAGCCCTTAACCAACAAGCCAGGCAAATGTAGGTACCTATAGAAATGTGCTGATACACATTTCCACAGGAAACTTTCCTGGCTGCTGGTTAATGTTGCTCTTTCTGTAATAAGTAATTAGTACACACCCAATTTTAAAATTGCTTCTTTGATTTTTCTAGAAAAAGAAATTGGAGTAGTGGAAGCAATAGTCCAATACACTTTAGTATGCATGTTGCACATATTGTCATCAGATCATATTCTGTTGAAGTTGTGACCTAGTGATTTTGAATTCTTGCATTAATATTGCAGGCACAATTTCTGGTGAATTGAATTACATGTTCAAATTTCCTTGATTTGCATTATTTCTGTTATTCTCCCATCACAGATCTGTTATGACACATTAGTCCTTTAAATAGAAGCTTGCAAAATATTTCGTGGAAATGCCAATAAACGTTTCTGGACAAATTTTTCATGCGTGCTGGTTAAAAGCTTTGTCTTCTGAACAGCATATAAATGAACTCTGAGAAGCTCTGTTTATGTCTACATGTCTCTGCATAATGGTTTCTAAGCGGTATGTCAAGAAGGATATGATCACAAATTTTAATCTGTTTGTTGCTATTCATGTCAGTGTTGGCCACATTCAAAAATAAATTGGCAAGTGGTAACACAACCTATGTACTTTGAGTTAGAAAACTTCAGTTTAAAGTATTTTGATACATGTGTATAAATGTCATGGTTTATCCTGTTTGGTTTTTCTTTTTAATCTCATTTAAAGATGTTCTCTTTTTGTTACCAATATGAGGAATGCAATTCACACATAACAAATAAATGTAGCATGCTTTAGTTGCATAAAGAAAATTAGAAACACAGTAGCACTTTCAACCCCATAGCGGTCTTGGTCACCTGTAAACAAACAATTTGTTTACAGGGGATTTCTAATTTTCTTTACATAACTAAAGCATGCTTAGTTCTAACTACATTGTTACCAATACGCCTAGGGAAAAAAAATGCTAAACCATCAGGGAAACAAATACTAATTTTTATTGTAAACATTTCTTTCATGACATCTTGTGCATGTTAGGTACAAATCATGGTTTAATTTTTCTAATGAAATTTAAAAAAAATTCTCATTGCTTAGTTATTACTTATCACTTAGGATGTTGTTGAAAAGGCATTAACCATATTGTGGGGAAAAAAATGTAATTTCCCAAAATATACCAAATTCTGTTAGTTTATATCCATGAAAACTTCAAAACTCAGCCAATATTGAATAAGTACAGAAGATTGCATGAGCATTCTTTTGTATTTCATCCTATTGGCTGTAACTGTTAATATAAAGTATCGTGCTATTAGCTTACTAAGTGTGCCAGGGAAGGTGTTCGGTAAAGTCATTATTGAAAAGGTATGAGGTCTTACATCGGAGAAAGTGTGGGATGTTCAGAGTGGTTTTATGCCTGGTAAATAAAGGCTGCACTAACCAAATATTTGCATTACACATGATGATCGAAAAATATCTGGCTGTTGGTAAGAAAGTTTTTGCTGCCTTCATAGATTTAGAGAAAGCTTACAACCGAGTAAATAGGATACTTCTGTGGAAGGTATTAAATAAATATGGTGTCACTGGGAATCTACTTAATAGTGTAAAATCCATGTATGCTGGCAGTAGAGCTTGTGTATGAGTAAATGGTGGTGTATCAAAATAGTTTTCTATTGGTGCAGGAGTCAGACAAGGTTGTGTAATGTCACAATGGCTGTTTAATATATTTATGGATGCATGCGTGATGCCAAGATGGACAATACTTTATGTCTTGGTAATATCTGTGTATGCTGATGACACGGTCCTGTTGGCAGAGAGCAAAAGTGAGTTGTGGAGTATGTTCTCCCAGATGTACGAAATTTGTATGAAATTCAAACTGAGTATAAGTAAGGAAAAATCCAAAGTTATGGTTTTTAAGTGAGGAACTGTTAGTACTGAATGTAAGATAAGTCTAAATGGCATAGTGATTGACCAGGTGAAGGCGTTTGTGTGTTCAGCAAGCATGTTTGACAGAGAAAACAAATTAAATGGTGAATTTAGTAGGTGAGTGAATTCTTCATTGAAAGTCATAACTGCTTTAGGAGGTTTTCAGAGGAATGATGGGTTCTCAAGAAAGTTCTGAATGGCTGTGTATTAAAGTATAATTGTTCCTACTCTGATGTATGGCAGTGAAACCTAGGTATTACAGAAGCGACATAGGAGTCATTTGTGTGCTGGAGAGATGTGTACTTATGGGGGGTTTGTGGAAAGACATGTTCTGATCATGTGAAGAATGAAGATGTGTTTCAGTTGCGTAATGTGATGCAAAATGTTAGCAGGGTGGAGACTAATATTCTTTGGTGGTTTGTCCATGTTGATAGAATGAGTGATAAAATGCTTACTAAGGAAAATTTTTCAGCCCAAGTGGCAGGGGGAAATGCCAAGGAAGTCATGGGTGGATCAGATTAAGGGGTGTCAGCTTGAGAAAAAGATTGAGTATGAAGTATAGAAGGTCTTGTGTCCATTGTGTGATTGATGTCAGTGAAGCCTGAGTTGTGTGTCAAAGTCAAGATCACTATAAATGGAAAAGTTTGGTACAGCAACAGTAAGGAAATAATCATTTAAAAATTTATCTGGTGGTTTGCATTTCTTTGTGGAACTAACGAATCTCAGAGAACAGCTTAGTGATATAGTGACCACATTCAGTGACCCAAAAAAAAAAAAAAAAAAAAATACTAGTTGCACTTTTGAAGTCATTCATGAGAACATTTTTGAATTTATTGTAATAAATATAGAAAGATCTGTAGACCATTGGCAAAAAAGGTATTGCCAATCACAAGTTGAAAAATACTGCCTTTAAAGCAGATATAAAAGCTTTTTGTGTTGTATTTGTGTCTGTCTAACATAATAACTATGCATTAATAGTATTTCATCCTGATGTAGTGCTGACATGATCTCTATGTAACCATTTCACTTGAAAATGTGTTTGAATTGATTTGTACTCCCTTGCTATATTTGCCAACAGTTTACACGACTAATGAAAACATGTTCTCTGAGAAACAAATGATACAACATGAACTCTTTATTGTTTACATTATTAAATCTCGCATATAGAAATAGATGTATGCAATCATATTTAAGTATTATCGTGGTAGCTTTTGTTTGGAAAAAGTCAGCTGCGTGTTGCCGAATTCATTTAATGTATTCAGAAAAGATCAGATGCATAAAAATGTGTGAAAAAAAGAGGGAGGTTAAAGTAACCTTGTGCTGTTTATTAAACTTCATGATACACTATACTGAAACTGTATTGAAAAAGCAAATCATTTTGAGCATACTGTTAGTTTAACCAGGAAATATGCAATGATTTTGCAAACTAGTAAGTAAATTAGTTTTAATCATGGCTTTCATCCTTTAAATTAATTAAACAAGGAAAAATAATGAAGATGTTGATTTGTTGCTAATGTCAAATGGTTATAGTGAATTTAATGTGAAGGTGGCTGTGAAGACACACTGAAGCAGATTTTGAAAGTCAGAATTGAATGTTTGAAACATGTTATATAAGGAAAACAAACAGCACTTAAATTACAGTTAGGTAACAAGGATGAAAACAAAGTTGTGCTGGGGCTTTCTGATTGGAAACCTAATACTTGACAAAAAAAAAAAAAAAAAAAAAAAAGTATTCCACAGCTTGATACTATGTGAGATATATATCAGGGAAAAATTCATTTTATACACCATCTAGAATGTTTACTAGTGGTGGCTTTATTGAAGCTGGTTAATATCTGTAAAAACATTTGGTATCAGTGAACAGCTTCCATGAACAATGTTTAAGTTGTCACTCACATTTTTGCCAAATTGCTACAGAAATTATAATTTTGTCCCTTGTAATGAAACTCAGTTTATTTGGCAATTCTAGGTTTTTCTACTTCAGATTTTGAAACCTTTTTATTTTTTTTTATTCGGTTTTATTAGATAATGTACAATGTTTTGCATTTTTTGGAGATAACTTGTCTCCTGAATCAGGTATATTGAAAACCAATAGGGTAAAGATTTCTTTTGAGTAATCTTGTTGGAAATGAGTTAGCTACAAAATATTGCAAAAATGTTAAAGCATTTTCTAGTAAAACCACATAGTTTTCAAAATATTTTTGTGACAAAGTCATGCTGAAAATATATTTGTCATTCCAAAAAATATGATAATCCAATAGAAGAAGAAGAAATAAAATGGTATGTCTTGTTAATCCATGTGCAATTTGCTGATGCAATGCTTAATTGCTGCAAGTGTTAAATTCTCAGCCTTTAAACACTGTCAATGAAACTTTTGTTGTTCATAGAAGTTTATTAACTCCAGTTGTCTTTGTGAATGTACTACTAAAAGCGCTGCAATGATGCCACCTGTGGTCAGCATACTCTCAAGTGAGTATGAAGTGAATTTTGCCTGGAACACATACTAGGGAATAAATTATGGCAAATGAATTCCATTATAAGAGGGTACCAGAAGTAGAATTTTGAAAAAAGAATAGGAATTCCTCATTGGAAGTTTATAAGAACAGAAAGGAACTGCCCTTCCCTTGAAAATAGTCAATTTCATGCCAGAACATATTGCATTGGACATTTTGTCCTGATATGCATCAGAGTTGCATGATATATGATGAATCAAAGTACAGATTAAGATCGACCTGATGTAGTTACAGTATTTTAATGATCTCAAATATTAGAAATTTCCTACGATTTGGCAGGGTTTTTTCAGTATTTCATCAAGAAATATAATAAGTGAGGTAAAAATACACTACTGAAAAATTTTTTGCAACTGAACAATAAAAAGTGATAAATTTCTTAGTTTCCCAACTTAATTATATCAAAGAAAAATATTAAACTCAAGATGTATTCAGAAGAGTCCCAGTTAAGTAAATACCCTTATGATGTGAAGTTATTTTCATATTTTGTAAAATGCATATTTGTTATTCTATTAATTCTTAACAATTCACTTAATTTTCCTTGTAAATATAGTTGCATGGTTTAAAAGAAACACAAAAGAAATTTGTTATTAATAAAATCTTGGCATAGTTCATAATAGAACACACAATGTTTTTTGCTTTTCGTGTTTCAGGTTTCTTTTTTCAGATTTCTCAGTTATTTTGATCGTTTCCAGTAGGAAATTTTTAGCCAACAGGTAATATCTACTAAATTGCTATAAAGGAATTAAGTATGAAAAATTATTTTTAAAAAAGTCAACTTAATCGTGCAGTCCTTTGAAACTTCTTGGTACACTTGCTGAATGAAAAATTTAAGTCCAGGATTATTTTTTTTTGTCTTATTTTGGTATTGTTAGTCACATACAGAATTGAAAATTAAAGAATTAGTACCTAGTTGTGGATAAAATACTTTACATTTTTTTTGTGTGTGTGTGACTTTGTAAAGAGATTGAAATGTGTCAATTATAAACATTAAAAACTTCATATAAGTATGTCACATACATTATAGGTTTCTTGTATTTTCAGAAATGCTGAAAAAATGGAGGGTGTGTGTGTGCATTTATTTTTTTGCTTCATAAAATTATTTTTTGTGTAGGATGAATTTTAAAATCTGGCCTTAAATCTGATGGTGCTGTGGAATGTGTGAGAAGTTTTACTGCAGTTTCAGTCCTGTGATATGTAGTTTTGATTGTTGTATGCTGTTGTAATTTGTCTTGCAGCACATGCAATACTGTAATGGAAATAGTTTTTAATGTAGCTCACAGTGTTTCATAGGAAAAGTGCTTACAATATTTTGCTGTGACCTTATATGCTGTGATTGTTGAAATATTCCATCTGTACTTCATCTTGCAGATTTCTATCGTACAGTTTTTCAGAACTGGAATGGTTGTGGTAGAAAAGCAGTGCAAGGAATTTTAAGCATATCAGAATCAGTGATTCGGCTTTTTAGGTATTTGAATCCTACAGAACACTTTAAAGAAATCCAGCCTGCAGTTCTCAAATTAATCAGTAATTTTGGATAAGCAAATATTTAATAATTAATTTTCAGTACATATCACTTTACAGATTACCTCACATTGTGCTGCATGTTGTATGACACATTTCCTTTTAAATGTTTGAACTTGAGCAGTCTGATGAAAGTTGTGTTACAGTTGAAATTTATTTGTATTATTACATTCAGAAATGCGTGGTAAACTCTGGGATAATAATTATATTATTTAGTAATGATTTTTTTTTTTAGTCTTAACACTTAAAAAATTAAGACTAGTTAAAAAATACTTTAAGAAGGGTTTGATAATACTACACTCTGGGAGTGTAATTTTTTTGTTTAAATCTCATTACTGGCAATACCTCTCAGTATGTCATTGCTTTTTAAAAACATCACACTAGGAAGTTGTTTTATTTTATACCAAAATGCTAACTGATTTAGTTTACTCTTCCATGTGGTTCTTAAAATGCCTATTTTGAGGTTATTGTTGTGTTCTCATGTTTCAATAGTCACATGTTGAAGGCTGTCTTTGAATGAGTGTTAGGGTTCATCTTCTGCGATAAATGGTGCAAAAAATCACATCTTGAGCATGGCTTTTTACGTCCCAGAAGTTGGCGTCAGCGAATCACTCAAGACCTCACCATATTCAGAATAGAAGCGGTCTCTCGTTGGCTCCACAATGAAAAGAGCAAATACACGATGTTATGTTTTAACCAATAACGTTATTTGGGGGTGAAGCTCAGTAAGTTGGGAGAGTTTCTATATCTCAAATTCGGGGTTCTGCAATGTACACATTTTCTCTTTAAAAAAAATGAACATACAGTAGGATTTAAGATAATCTATAGAAGACAAGATTCCAATCTCACTTTTGCCCCTATTCATTGATTTCTATTTGGCTGAGATAATTAGGAAAATTAGGCAGAAATAAGAGATTTTGTTGCTTCCAGACAGAAACATTGCTATGCTAACTTACTGCACCATCTAGCGCCAAATTAGAATGTTTTCGAATCAGATAAATTTAATTTAAAAAAAAATTCTGACAATTTTTTCGGAATAATAACTGTGGCATATATTAGCTATGGTTTGTTTTTATTTGTGCTCAAAATGTCAAACATTACAAAGTAATACTCTTTGAGAAAATGTTTACAAAAGAATTTACATTTACAGGTATAGGGTAGAAGATCAACCCTAACACTTATTCAAAGACAGCCTTAAAGATATTTTTTTTGTGATGTGTTAATCAGCTTGTATTTCGGTAACCCTTGCTCATTCATTGCTAATTCTCAATTTTCTCCATATAATGAAACAACTAGGGCATAAATAAAATCTTTTAAAACAAAGTTAAAACAATTCTAAAAGTGAACATTAAAAGGTGTTGAAAGCATGTCTGTTCCAGGACCTTTGACTGGGGCATGTCATTTGCATTTAAAAATATATATATATATTTAGTTTCACTCACCAGTGTGGATGCACGGATGCACTTCAATCATCGGCCCCGTATCGTCGTCTGCTTAAGCTGTAACGCGCTGCTGGAATGCCGGGAGAAAATTTTCACAATAGGTGGTGCTGCAGCTGCGTCGGCGTTTTTTGCTCCTTCGCTGCGTGCATTACGTAATCGGTGTGTGTGTTGTGCGGGAGGAGTGGTAGGGAGGCGAAATATGCGGCGGGGGGGGGGGGGGTATTTTTAAAAGGAAGGGGTTTATTTTGTAATATGGCTGGCTCTGAAAAGGTCCTTTATGGAATGTAAGTAGTTCAGGTGTTGTCAAATATTTATAATGACGGAAAAGAAGTGTTTCCTCCTCATTGAGAACCTGTCTATCTAGTATGAATATTTAAGTGGAAAATATTACGTACTAGGAAAGAACTGTTTGATGATAGCAATCATTACCTCAAAACATTGTTCAGAGAAAAGACTACAATTTCGCCGGAATAAATATTCCAGAATGTGGTCGGCCAAGTGGTCTTTGCGAATGCGATTAGATAGCGTGCGTTTGAGGGCCGCCAATTGCTCTCAACACGTTACGTATGCGCCCCAGTAGTCGGATCGACGAAATTGAGTGAGTGGTTTACTGACAGATGTTGGAAACCACAAGATGGGAGATTGCGGTACGCAACCCACTGATCTGTCATGACAGTAGTTCCGGGTTGAACATGTTTCTGGATGAGCGGCAGCAATGTGTGAGCAGATCGGTTATTCTGTGGGCAGATCTCAACCCTGAATCGTTTCGAATCTCGTTCAAAGTTGCCAAGGATCCAGGTGCCCTCACCGAGACGACCACAATTATACTTCCGCTTCCCAACCTTAGCCTCATCCACTTCTACGATGACACCAGGGCCTCCAATCTGTTTTTTGTCTTGTTCGTAAGCTACCATAAACTCTGCAACTAGTTCTCTGCAAGACTGATAATAGTCACTGACTGTCGCAGAGGATGTGGAAACCACACCCTGGGAAGATTCCTCAATTGCATCATTGTAGGACTATCCTTTGGCGAAACAATACAAAAGAGTCGTAACCTTATCAAGAGGAATACAAGCAGCTTCAAACCACGTCCTAAATAAACGGGAACACTGCTCACTTTTCCCTGTAACATGATTCTTCCTACACCTGAATTGTCCTAAACGATGAGACATATCCACTCGCAAACTTATTGGATGACCTGCGGAACATCTTCTTTCGGTTGGAAGCAATCCTTTCCGCTCACACCATGCAATACATGTTTCTTCATCCTTCCCAACTTCATCGAAGAAACGCCTCCAGTTCCACATGGCTACTGACAGAGCTACAATGCACGCTGAAAAGAACAGCTTAGAACAGGGCGAACAGAAGACGGAAGACGCACTCAGCAAACAGCGATTACGTAACACACACAGCGCGGGAGAAAACACCGAAGCAGCTGCAGCGCCACCCATCGCGAAACGTTTCTCCCAGCATTCCATTCGCACGATAGCAAAGCAGACGATGAGGGGGATATCCTTGGCTATTCTAATCTAATACTATGCCCCTCTAGGTCAAGGGATATTGTCTCTCACACACATTCTTATTGGCTACTTGATCTTTTGTGTTGTCTCACCTATCACTGTACATGAAAGAAAGGCTCCTCTACACTTCTTAATTTTTTTCTTTTTCTTTATGTAGTTGTTAATTAATTATATCGATATCTCTTAAAAGTTTTAGTGGGATATTGCTATCACAATTTATTTCCTTTGTTTTCTCGATGTGCACTGTCTGTGTGGTAATAGCAAGATGAACAGGTTAGGGTTGAAAGAATACAAGCTAAGACTGAGGTAAGCAAAAGGACAACAGCTTCATATTTTGAGCATTAGACATCTGCAACACACATTTGTTCTTCACATGATCAGAATGAGACTTGAACGCTTCCCTGTAAATAATGCAGCTCTCCAGCACACAAATTATTCTCTTCTTCAGTACCATACATCAAAGAAGAAACAGTTAGACTTTCATACATTGCCATTCACATGACCTTTTGGACTATTGGACTACTCATCAGTACTATGAAATCCTCCTAAAGCAGCTATGAATTAAAGCTGAATTCACTCACCTCCTGGTTCCACCATCTGATCTTTTTTTTCCCTGTCAAACATGCTTCCATAATAAACTTCTTCTGATTCTGTACCATTTAAACTGACTTTGAATGCAGTGTTAACTGTTCCTCAGTCAGAAACCATGACTTTGATTTCCCCTTATTTATACTTGGTTTTAATTTCATACATTGTTCATTTTGGATTTTTGTTTCCCTCCTTATACTTGGTTTGAGTTTCATACATACTTTGTTAATTCTAGACAACAGACTTTGCAAAATTCACTTTTGCTCTCGGACAACAGGACTGGACCATTAGCAACATGCAGATGAAAATTCTCAAGACATAAACCACTATGCCAACCCGGTGGCACAGTGGTCTAAGCTCTGACTTCTGAGCGAGTCTGGGTTTGAATCTTGGTGTGGCATAGATTTTGTGTGCGTCTTATGGCACTGGCTCTCTACCTTCCCTGGAACCAGTGGCCCTAAATTAGGGATGGGCTATTGCTTATAGCCCATAAAGTTGCTCAGGATGGTTGCTAAACCTCCAATAAAAACAATTATGTGGAAGAAATATTTTCAATATGTGGAAGTACGTTACAAATATTAACTCGGCAATTGGACATTAATGAGTTAATATTTCTCACTACTGTCTAATTTGGCAACATGCATGCATGTATCCATAAATATATTGAACAGCCATGACAGCATTACACAACTTTGCCTGACTCCTGCACCAATGGAAAATCTAATTGATGAAACACATACACATGCTCCCCTGCCAAGATACATAGCTTCCACACTTTCAAGTACATTCCCAATTTTTCAAGACCTTCCACCGAACATTGTTTACTCTGTCGTGCCAATAGGCAAATACTTTTCAATAAATATACTCAAAATAAAAATTTTGTTAGTACAGCTCTTTCTGGGCATTAAACCACTCTGTACTTTGCCAGGAATGACCTTTCCAAAGACTTAACCTGTCATATGCAGCAGGATGACACCAAGATAGTTCTTACATTCAGTCGGATAACCACATACAAAGGAACAATGATAGCATCCCTCTAATATTGAGGGACAACTCTTTAACTCCCAACACAACTGACAAATTTTAGGTAAATAATCAATGAGAGTTGCCACCATATTTCAGCATGCCAGCCTACACCAGGAGCCCTACAAGAGCCCTACACAATCTACACCAGGAGCCCTACAATTATTGAAGAGATTTTCCCTTTGCAAACCTCGTGTCTTGAGATTCCTGTTCACTGTCTACAATTTCTTAAAATCTCTAATTTATTTGACGTTGTTAATGACTTAAGACATCACACTGGGTCTTGTACCGTTCAAATTGTTCTGCATAATCCTTTCTTTTTTTTTTTCAGTTCAGGGAGTGGTTTGTTGTTGATAAAAAGATCTTAATTTTTATCAGGTTAGGAACATATGCATTGATATTGTAAAAGTTTAGAGCAGTCATAACCTCAGCTGTACTTGCAGTTTAGGAAATTTATTTCCAAGTTTATGGAAAGTAGAATAGTATTGCTTGGAAATTGTAGTGATACTTCATTTAGCTTCTCATGTGTTAATAAGGTTGCTTCTTCTATCTGCCTAGACAGTTGCTGTTTTATTGTTTTGGGCAAAAACTGTTATTACTTCATAGAAGAGTTATTTACCTATTTGAATGTTCATGTGAATCAGTGGAAATATAAATTTGTTTCCATTATAACAGAGCTAAAAGAGATTTACAAAGTAATTACTGCTCAGAATTTCTTTTGAATCACAAGTAAAAAAGCAAAATAATAAAAAATATATATATCCATATATCAAAAATAATGAATGGTGGTATTTCTTTTTACTGACTCAATGTATATTGGAAAAACAGCTGTTCTGTGTAAGCACTGTAAAAATTTGCATTTGACAGTAGAGGTGTAACTTAAATGTTGCCACTGTGTAATGAAAACAGAATTAAATACTGTAGTTTCTGGTTTATAACATCCTAGTATTGTATGACCACAGTGAGACTTTGTCCTGTTGTGGTTGAAGGGGAACATAAAATAATCATGTACTGTATTATTATAGTGTGGTAGTTTAGCTATTTGTATCAAAAAATTTTGAGCATTTTTTATTATTAAATTTGCTTTGTCATAATTTAGTGAACTTTGTGTTTCAGATTTTGTATGTATCCAACGTGAATAGGGTTGCAGTTCTTTCTTGGGAGTATGAGAGATAAGCTCTGGGTGAATTGTTTATTGCTCAGCAATCCTGTTTCCACTGTTTTGCCTTTCCAGACCCTCACTCCACAAAACTAAAAACCCAACCAACCCATCTCTAGAAGGGTTTGTCACTGAGACTTCATAGTACCCCAAAAGATATTCTATATTAATAGTCACCCTTAGAGCTACTTAGGTTCATGAAAATTGCCACTCTTGTAACCATGTGGTCTGAGGCACTGGCTACCTCTCATTTCCCTGAGTTTGGCCAGGATTCTGGTACTGGATCCTGGCCAAACAGAGTGGGTATATTGATTCAGAATTGGTGAGAACTGGATTTAAGTAAGAAGAAACGTAGTAGGAACTTTGACTAATTATAGAAACATAAAGTAAAAGCTGATTTTCACAAAAGAAGTTAAATGCTTGAATTTCCTATTGTGGATCATAATTTTTTATGAAAGCCTGGAATATTATGCATATTACAATATTGTATTATAATTTTCAGCTTTTTCTGAAAAGTTGGGCATGTTTCTCAGCAAAAGAAATGTTTTTTTTTTTTTTTTTTACTCAGTTCAATTTTTCAATAACATCTAAACTGCTTCTGGATAGTGGCATATTGTAGGTTTTAACATACAGTAAAACTTGGCTATTGTTACCTTGCTTTAGACAAAAAGGTCTCAGTTATAATGTAAAAATTTTAAAATTGTTTTGGTCTCAAAATTTTTTCTCATAGAGATAGTTCTTAATGACTTTGCTTTTAACAGCATCACCAATAATGTTGACCTTGATTTTAATGATGTGCTAAGCATGTTTCTTTTATATATATATTTGTTCTTAAAACCCCGTAAGAAAAGACAGTAATAATGCCATAATTAGAAGGTTGCTTACCTTTTCAAATTTCACTGCACGTTTTAAAAACGTGCAGTGAAATGTGAAAAGGTAACCAACCTTCTAATTATTATAATTGTATGCACGTAAATTTAAAAACAACTGTGGCTTCTGCTATAGATGTTTTAACCTGAAGTAATAATGCCATTTAAATCCGGGGGGGGGGAGGTCTGTTTACTACAAGTGTGATCTGCAAAAAACTTTCTCTAAACTGTACCAGTCATTTCTAGCCTCTGATTTAAGGTATGCATCATTGAAAGCTAGTTTTAATAAAAAATATAGAACACTTTAAAAGGATTGGTTCAGTTTTAAGCAAAGCATAGAGGCAAATGACAGAAAAGCAGATACTGTGTGTGAGATAGTTTGATAAAAATTAAAGAATGCTTAAAAAGTGAATGCATTATAAACTTATCACATGCCATTTATTTTTTAAGTTAAGTGCAGGAACAAATGACAGAAAAAACAATTGGTAGCAGATCCATCATGCAGGTTTTCCTTTTCTTGGAAGAACAGATGTGAAACTGTCAATGTCAAAAAACCAACACTAGCTTAACAGGCTGCCTGAAAAGTTCTGTTGTACAACATTCAGATGAATTCTTAGGTGTAAATGAAAATATGTTAACTGCAACAGCTCAAACCAAGTTTGACATTATTGAGGAAACAATATGCTACTAGCAAATACTAAGAAAATTTCTCTAATGAAAAAAATGACTTGGAAGCCCTAAAGGTAGTGCCAGGACACTAAAAAATAAGAAAATAAAGGAATTCCACCAAAAAAAAAAAAAAAAAAAAAAAAAAAAAAAGCTATTGTATGCAGATGTTCTGTAGAAAGAAAACAGATAAAACACAAGTTTCTTCACATTGGCATAAATAATGTGGTATCATTGATAGTCATAATTGGCAATTAGTTCAGCCATCATTCCCTATTTGTTTACACAAAATTATTAAAGCAATGAAACTTTTAAATTGAAAACAGCGATCTTGCTGTTGTATTACTTAGGCAAAAAGGCACAGGATTATACATACACCCCCCCCCAGCTGTAACAGTTAAATCATTAATTTATTTAGATGCGCATAACATTCTAAGACTTAAAGCATTAACACCATGTATTCTGATTGCAGTTGTCTTTGCTAAAGCAATGCTTAGATATGTCCTAAATATCTGTCTCTGTAATGACAAAATTCTGCTGTATTTCTATTATAGAAATAAAGTAGGATTTTGTATACTGTAGATGTGGAAAGGAGCACATGTAATAGAAAGCAGGAAATGTGGAGTTGCCTGAGGGAAGAAAATGGTAATAGATATAAACAATATTTTAAAAGATGTTAGCTAACAGTAGCAAAAACTGATGGCATTTATTATTTCATAAATCAAGCATTTGGAGTGAAAGTGGACAGACAGCATTAGTTAGTTACATTGTAAGTCAACCTGGTACAAGAGGCATTTTTTAGCTTTCTACAATCTGAACCATTTTGTGTTAGTGCTTTATTGAACACAAGCAGTAGTTTATTAGTGCATCAAAAGTGGTGCCATGTTTTTTTTTGTCAAAGGCATGTGTGTATGATCAACTCATTTTGGTGATGGGAAAGCTGAAACCCGAAACAAGAGCCCAGTTGACTGATAGTCAGTTTGAGAATTTTCTTTGTTTTATCCCAAAGTCAAATGTGAATGCTTTGGTTTGCAGAGTCAAGTTTTGTATTGATGTTAGAAAGCCATAGATTCTTATATGCTTTAATGTTTGATTGTGTATATTTTATGAGTAACATAAGTCCCATTATTGTTTATTTCAAAGTTAATGACAGTATTTGTGATCATAAAGAAAAGAACAAAATATAACTGTGTATAGTCATCCTTCGTCTTACATGATTTTTTCCAAGTTTTAAAGGGAAAATGCTTAAAGCTCCAATGTGAGATAGGGATAACATGCGTAAAATAGGAATGTTTTCTAATTAAAGAAAAAAAAAACAACTAACAAATGCATAACTAAAATCTGTAAGGAAATGCATTTATTTCTTCAATTGATACATTGGCTCTGTAATGTAATCAGATGATGAAATAACTTGTACAGGTGAGTGCAAATCATCATTTTCTCATTTACGAAGCCTTGGGGGTCTGTGAATTGATAGTTTTCAACTTTGTTGAAATGATCAAAAGAGAACTAAAAGGCAACATTTTCTCTCCCTATTAATGAAATAATTCACCTTTTGTTTAAATCTTCGCATAATGATCTCAATGCAAGGAATTACGGTATGTTCTTCCTGCCTCTTAATCGAGATGTGTGCACACTTGTGTTCCGTACTGTACATTTGGCACGTGCAAATGAGTGAACTCCACCCCCAATCAACTGCATTGTATGCATATAATAATTGTTAATGGCTGCAGTTTCACCAGCTGTACAATTATGCAGTTTTTATTACTTTTTTTTTTTTAATCATGTTATAGGGAAAACCTGAAGTGAAATCATGTTAACAAGGGACACCTGTACTAATGTTAATAATTTGTTAATGCATAGATATGTTGCCTAGCAGCCAAGGGCAGATCCAGAAGCTTACTTTAGGGGTAGGGGAAGACAATTGTGCTGGTCAAAAAAGAAAGATTGATACAGAGACCTTGTGGAAGGGTCACACAAAAACTGGTGCAGCTGTCCTGTCCTGGCATTGCACTGCTTTTTAAAAACTTTTTCCATTAAAAAAAATGTGCTAAATTTTTAAATTACTGTGGGAAAAACAGAAAAATCAGCACTTCTTTTCTAGCATTCAGTCGCCTTCTTTGGGATGAAACGAGCTCCTTGCTTTTTAAATATCAAAGTCTGGATAGAATCTTTCAAAATAAATTTGAGCCCTTTTTTTCTGACGACTTAATTTAATAGAAAAATTTCCAGCTTGAATCATTCCTAAGCAATGTGACTGGTAATTCCTCTTTAAAACATTCATTTCTTTCTCAGTGGATGATTCCCACTTCTTTTGAAAGTAAATTCCATTTATTTCATTTCATCAAGACATTCCTGCACTATTCACCGTCTTGCTCTCGATTTTGTCTTGGAAGTTTGTGGAAATATTACATTAAACAAAAAGCTCACTTTTCATGATCAGTCAAAATTTCTTTTCTCTTCCTCTCTCAGCTTCCTCTGTTTCTGGAGCGATAGGCTTTTTTTCTTTCTGTTCTCTCTCTAGCTAGCTAGAACATAGTGTTTGATCTCCAAATTCACTGCAAATTTTAGTTATGAAAACTATTTTTGAAAATCTGTGCATTTATTACTATAGTTTTACAAAAATAAGCACATTATCTTGGCCATTTAAAACAGAGAAACAGGTTCGGGAGCCCCCCCCCTTCCCCCACTGGATCTGCTACTGCTATCAGCAAAAACCAATATGTCAAGAAGGAACAACAACAGCAAAAAAAGAGACAACATACCTTATTTATTATTCATTAACTTTCTGGTGTGTGTTTTTCAGTCTGTGTTCAAAATTTCAGAATTTGAAATTTCTTACCACATCCGGAAAACACTTCTCTTGCTGTTCAAAAATCATGTGGTCGAACAAATAGTAAGGCATTATTTTGGTATTTTTGAAATGCAAGTGAAGTATGCAAATATAGACTCAGGTGCATGTTGTTGAACTTGTCTTGATGAACATATACTCTCTCTTTTCTTGATGAACATATAGACTCACTTTTCTTGAAGTGTTATGTATTTTTCTTTAAAAAAATGTAATATTTTTTTCTGGTAAATACTGCTGCACCATAGCCTGTTTTCTGCTGGTTATTGTTACCATTGTTTGTTTTGGAAATTGTGGAAATGTTAATAGAAATGAATTAGATCAGGAAGATTTATTTTCTTGGATGTAGATATAATCTGAATTTTTGATTATAAAACATAAAATCTATATGTATATTTTTTGGTTGATTTTTGACATACTGTCTGGGTTATAAAAAATTGTCATCGAAACTTGTAGTGCTTCGTTGGATTTGAGGGAGTACATGCAATAATTGTACCAGTTGAAATGCTGCAATGAAATTATTGCTGCGTGGTCGCAAAATCATGGTGCTTTTTGTAGAACGATTCTTTAAGTAATTAGTGTACCTTTGGAATATTTTGTTTACCAGCAAATATTTTCTGTTAAGCTTTTATAAAAATATATTGCAAGTGTGCCCAAATGCATTTTCTTTCTTCTAAGAAGTATATATACCTTGTCTTATTTACGTATGTGTAAAATACTGGTGGTATTAGTCAAAGCTTATCTTGTCTGTAAAAAAATATTTTTACTTGCTCAAATGAGATGAGGACAAAAGACTGCATACAAAAAAATGAGCTTGTGTGCTGTAGAATATTGTGTATTGTTAGAGCCATACATTATTTATATGTAAATTCTAATATTCTCTTGCGATTTTCTTTGTGCTAGTTGAATTTGTACAGATATTTCAATTATTTTTGTAAACCCTTTTGTTGTATATCCCCGTTTTGTGTTTATAATTCATGTCAGTTATTTTAGTTTCAGATTTTAATCTTGTCAGGGAATTATATGCTTCTTCTTTGTAATTTCATATTTTAATTATTTTATTCAAATAACCATACACAATTTTATTTTTGAGTTCAATGGTAAAGATGTGTGTATAGTCGTGGGGGGAAAAAAGATGATTTAGAAAGAACTCACTGTATACCACAGTACCTAATGTACTTTTCCTGAAAAACTGTTTTATTAAAAAATATATATATATTCAATTTCAACATTTAGTTTCAATTTACAAGCTGTCTTAATTTCTCTGTGTACATTTTAATGGTTTTTAGCTAACCTTGGAATGAATTTTGAATAGTGATTAGTCTGTTTTCCTTTAGCACGCAAGTACTTTCTATGAAAGGTTTTTCATATTTCAAGTGCTATTTAGCTGTAGTACATTGATTTATGTAGTAAACTGATTTATTTATATCTGTAGTTTAAACATAAAAGACCGTTATTAATTGCGGTATATGCGTTTCTTTTTCAGCCGAGGTCTGACTTTTTTTAGTAGTCAAGTCAGGTCTTAATCATGACTGTTCTAGAGTGTTATTGTACTTCTAAGTGAATTCTGTAATATTCCCGGCAATATTTTCTGCAATATGTAAGATGCAATGTACTGCTTTATGTAGTTATTCTTTTAACACTTTTCATATGATGTGCTGAATTCTTGTTTTTCAAAAACAACTTAGATGTGATACATCTATTTTATCATGTGTTGATCAACATTACAAATCAAAAGTCATATTTTTTTTATTTGCATTTTGAAGAACTTTTAATTCAACCACAATGTGCAGAAATATTTCCCATGCAATCATTGTTTTCCTTCCCAATTCTCAAAATATTTGACTTTTATATATGTGTATCACTCTCGTTCTACGGTAAGTTTTCAATGTTTTTGGTGGCATTCTTATCAGCACCTTGCATAGATTTTTCAGTAATTTTTGTAAATAGCAAATGTGCCCTCATAATATTGATTTCAGATTAAGAAATCAGTTTTATTTATAATTAAATGGACAGTTTACACAGATCTGTATAAATTCATTATTCTGCTTTGCTGCACTGTGACATTCAACATGGTAAACCATCCCAGATATGTATGAAAGGTGTATAAATGGTATTCATTACATTGTAATGTGTTTTGTTGTGTGATCAATAAAAAAAAATTAACAGTATCAGCTGTGTGATTTTCCTGTGTGATCTTTACAAAGTGTTTATTTACCAAAGATTTCAATTTGAGAGGCAGTATGAAAAATGTTAGGCCATAGTGTACTCAGTGGCTTAACATTTCTCTGATGCACACCATTAAACCAGTGAGTAGTGTTACTAACATTATGTGGACTATAAAACTTGCAAAAATTGCTCTAGGTGTTGTCTATGTTTGATTTTTCCTCTTATTAAGATAGGCATGAAAGTAGCTAATGCTAAAAAATAACAATACACACACAATGATAAATATGAAGATGATGCAGTGCAGTTCTAATTTCTTTTCAGATGCTGTACATCTCTTGTGAATGCTTCTGTAGATGTGTCTGTCATAACAGTGGTGGAAGTTTGATTGGTCATTTCTTGTTCTGCCCTTAACATGGTCATTTTGTTTTCTGTATGCACCAAAGAACAGTGAACAAAGTTGTTTTTTTTAATTTTTATAGCTTGTGGATGTTCCAGGAACTGAAGTTCAGCAAAGGCACAGTATGGAATGCTGTTTTGCTACAATGGAGTGCCTACAATTGGATTTCTTAGTTCAAAAATGGTTGCACAAGAGTAGTGCATATTTTTCCAAACCCCTTGGAGAGTACTAATTAAAAAAGAAAATATCACCACCACAAAACAAAAATAAGTATGTACAAACAGTTTAGAGATGGCAGCATTCTTGCACTTGATTGTTCTGATATGAAGAATAAATACAAGATATGCACATTAGACTAAGGTCAAGACCCACACTCTACTGAGCATGAAAAACTGTAGAGATGTGAGATCATCATTAAAATTGGAGACTGAAATGCTGATGGGGGAAGCTTGAAGATGCACATCAGAATAGACAGAATATTCAAAGCAAACTGAATTTGCTTGTATCACTTACTGGTCATTCATGTAACACTTCTCAGAAAACTAAAAAATTTCATCGCTCTGGAGCGGGAATCGAACCCTGCATCTGCTGATTATTGGTCGAGTATGCTAACCATTACACCACTTAGGACAGTGTAGTTCCAAGCAACTGAGGGCATAGGAATCTAAAAGTCCTCAGATTTCCGCTAGCCAAAGCATCCCTGCTGGGTCAAAGCGCTATGAGGAAGCAAGGATGCTTTGACTAGCGAAAATCTGAGGACTTTCAGATTCCTATGTCTCAGTTGTTTGGAACTTCACTGTCCTGGGTGGTATAATGGTTAGCATGCTCAATTGGGGGATGCAGGGTTTGATTCCCGCTCCAGGGCGATGAAATTTTCCAGTTTTCTGAGAAGTGTTACATGAATGATGAGTAAGTGGTACAAGCAAACTCAGTTTGCTTTGAATATTCTGTCAATTTCCCATGTATTATGAAGAATATTTCTTCATTGATCCACATTAAAATGTCGAAAAATGCTTTTTATCAGTTCCTTTTGGGAACTAATTTGAGCTTTAGTTTTTAATCTGATTTCAGGCTCTAAGCAATATTGGACATGATAAAACCAAAAAATGTGTAGAACTTAATTTGAGAGAGGAAGACATGATAAGAATAAAATACCTGAAATGGCAATGGGCTGGACGTATTGCTAGAAGAGCAGACCACTGATGGACAACTGAAATTTTGGAGCCTGGCTCAAGACAGACCATTGTGAAAGAAACTTGGGGAGACATCCATTTGATAATGATTTTCAATGATATATGTACGGATGGATATAAATCTCCCCCCTCCCCCCATTCTACCTTGAAGTAAGCAAAGAACAATGGAAATTTGAATGATAAATCACCTACCAAGTCATAATTTCCGTAAAATCTGGAATATTTTTCACCACTGTTTTCAATAATACATACGATCATTTCCCCTTCAGTTATGCTTTGTTTTTCCTATAGCCTCATTAAGTATGCATAATCATCAAACACGATTTTTTTTTCTATTTAGAAATTGGTATATGTCCTGTAACTAGATTTGAGGTAAATATAACTTCTTAAATAAAGATTCGATATGAAAACTCAATTTTTTTGAGCAAATTTCTTTAGCAACTAGCTGATTAAAATTTTTTTTGACTTAGCTAACATTGATTTTCTTAGTGCTTCCCCTGAAAATGTCTGTGTTGCACCCAGTGTGATATTTCCACAAACTTCCAAGAGAAAAGGTTGGTTGATTGGAGGTTTAACGACCACCGTGAGCAACTCAATGGGCTATAAGCAGTCGCCCGTCCCTAATTTAGGGTCACTGGCTCCAGGGAAGGGAGAGAGCCAGTGCCGTAAAACACAACAACATTACATTACTTTACCAACAAAGCTACCCGAAAAACTGAATCATTAATTAACAACGCTAATTTAAAACATAAGTAAACAGAAATCCATATCTATTAAAGTCCAAGAACATTTCAAAAACACTGCAAGAAAAAAGGAAACCAACATCAAGAAATACATCTGAAACATCTCTACACATCAATGACACCATCGTCAACCACATTGTCTCTTTACGTAAGCTTTAACATCCTCTATACATTTATAGTATGTTTCGTAATAAGTGTCCAAAAGTTCAGGAACAGGATTTTTCGTAATTATCCAATTCAACATGGCATCCAAACAATGTACAATAGCATTTAATTTATACATATTTAACTCTTAAAACTCCGGAGTGAGTGGACATATCTTTTTATTAGGCACAAAAAAAAAAAAAAAAAATTCAATTCGAAAAAATCCAAAGTTTCGTCATAACCAGGGCAAGATGCAATAAGTTCCATGACAAGACGATACCGTGATGGCTTATCTCTATCTTCGGCAAAATCAGGATCCAGGAGAAAAGAAAGATCTACACGAGGAATAAATTCCGGTTGAAGATAGTCTTTGGCTTTGCTCCGTTTTAACGGCTCACCACTTGAATCAATGCGGGGCCGTTTAAAGGTCGAAGCTGTACTTGAGTTCTCTGGGAGATTCTGCAATGCCACTGAACATTTATGTAAGTCAACAGTGCCCAAAGTACCAATATTTGCTGTTGTCTGAGTCCCAGGATCCAAAGAAGTCGGCATTTCAATCAATGTCTCCTCTATCGGCTCTACCGGATCCACCAGTCGGGTTTCACAAGTCTCAGCCACGGTAGAAACCAAATCAACGACATGTAAAATACCATGTTCTAAATCCGATCTTTCTTCAGGTACAGCAATTCTTTCCTTATGGGAATCAGAGAAACTTCCTCAGGGGTGGTCTATGTACATATGTGCATTTAGCACGGATGTGCCCTCTTTCATTGCAAGCGTAACAAAAAATTCCTGTATAAATATTAAACGTGAAACTCTAAGAATCCAATACAATGTCAACCTCTTTGGGACAAGTCTGGAGAGCTGATTCATTCGGGAAGATAACCCGAAGAGTCCGCTTCAACCCACCAACATGACAATAATTTGAAGATTGCGGGGCTTCTATAACTCTATGAACTGGTCCCACCAACCGGCTAAACTGAGAAAGAACTATCAACGCAGAATCCGGTACCTCAAGTGGCACCGGAGACAAAGTTACAGTGATCGGTCGTTCACGTGCATAAGCAGGATACAAAATTTGATGATTTATAGAAATCCCTTGCTTTAAAACAAGATTACAATCGCCACTATTTATAAACAACACTGATATACCACGTTTACTACGACCGATTCCTTTAATTGCTTCTCTTGGCACTCGTTCCTCCAAAGCTTCCAAATATGCAGGTAACGAAGTCTGTGGCAACGCATGGAAAATAATAGTTTTCTCAGAAAGATCATGAAAATCTTGACATACCTTGGAATCCTTTTCGAAAGTTAAACGAAACCGATTTCCCTGGCACTCAATCTCTGACGCACAACGCTGATAACTCGTATTATCGTATTAGCAGAATTCTCCCTCTCAACCACAGACGCCCAACTGCAAGTTCCCATCTCCATAGCAACACCCTCCTGCATTCTTATCGCCGAAGAAACTCCTTCAGCAGGGACACGCGAAGACACACTCTGTAGATTTCCAAGACCGGTTTGACTTGTTGGATTCTTATCTCTTGAGAAGCTCGGGTCAATCACCATGGCAACCCTCTCAGAGGTCACGGGAGAAACACTCTGCGAACTCAACGATGACTTCTTATCAGTATATCTCGCTCTACGTCGATCAACCTCCTTTCGATGGTCACGTGCAACATGGCTGGAAGAAACCGCCATTTGCAGCACTCGTCAACGGCAAGCACAACAGCAAAATAAAACTCTTCGTACGAACAAACTATATTCCCCAGCGCTCCCAAACTTCACCAAAAGAAACATGGAACACTTATACACACGTCTCGCTACAACAAACCATCCCACGCACGATATTTCCACATGAAAACCCACAAAACCTGGGAGCTCGACAACACACGACACACAACGACTTCCAAAGAACTACCAAGAGAAAAGGTACAAGATACTGGCTTCTAATAATTTGTCCAAGATGGGTCTAGGTTCAAATTCTGGGTGAAGTATAAGATGTTGAATTTGTCTTATGTCACAAGCTCTCTCCTTTTCCTGAACCCAGTGGCCTAAATTAGAGACAGTTGCTCATGGTGGTCTAATATCCAAACAAACAAGCAAAAGAACTCGTGAAACTTCCAGTGCTGCCCTGGCGGTTGAATGCTGTGAGGTACTGGCTTCTGAACATTTGTTCAAGATTGGTCTGGGTTCAAGTTCCAGGTGAAGCATTTCTTTGTCTCTCCCGTGAAACTATTAGGTGTGCAACTTAATTCTCTGCCACAGGCACGACACGTTGACAGCAAATTATAGCAAATCGAATGCGCACCTAATCAGGGAAATAATCCCCGTCGTGTTGGATACATTTGAGCCATCGGTTGTGTGGACGACCTCAACAGAAGTGAAGTGCGTATCACTCAGGTGATGTTGCAGGAAGCGAAAGAGGTGATAATCCGACGGGACGAAGTCTGGAGAATACGCCGGGTGGGACAGAATCTCCCATCCCAGGTTGGTGATCGTGTTTAAAGTCGTTTTCGCGGTGTGACGACCGACCTTCTGCCCTTGCCGGTGTAGCCTTTTCGCCTCCATTGCGTCACGCACACGAATGAGTTGCTGACAATTACGCTCAGCATTGACCGTTTCACCAGGTTTGAGCAACTCAGAAAAATCACTTTCACTCCGTTAATTTAAATTTCCTTCACTTTGACATCGACAACTGTTGGGATTTCAGTAACTATGCTAAGTACCATGCAATTACTTCATGTCTTAGTGGGACTTCCTTTGAAGTTCATATTTGGAAAGGAAACGTAGTTATGATTATGACAACTTATACCTAGGGCTGCGGTCAGCTTGACATAAAGATTTCATGTAAAATGCGATGCCGCCCAGGTGGCGCAGTGATCTAAGCGATGGCCTCTGATCATTCGTCCGAAAGGGGTCCGGGTTCGAATTCCGTTGAGGCATGGATGTTGTGTTTGTCTTACGGCACTGGCTCTCTCCCTTCCCTGGAACCAGTGACCCTAAATTAGGGACGGGCGACTGCTTATAGCCCATTTGAGTTGCTACGATGGTCGTTAAACCTCCAATAAAAAAAAATGCGATAATTACTGGAGATTTGACATACGTCGGGGTCTTTGGATGTCATACAACATTTGACTGTCGTTTACGAGCCATGTTTATATGCGAAGAGTTAGTGTAAATACAGGTTCTTCTTTTTTTTTTTTTTGTCCGAGAAATCTTCACATTAACTTAAGCTTTACAAAACCAGATGATTCATCCGAGAAGGGTTCGAATCCCGGTGAGGCATGGACAGGGGTTTACCCAGGAATTTCAAATGCGGGGGGGCATGAAAGCCAATATTTTTTAAGAGTCTGAAAATTTTTGTAGTGAAATACGTATTTGTTTTTGACTTAGGATAAAAACTGGGAACACTTCAAAAGTGACTACTATTGATATTTTATAGTTAAGAATGGTTACAAATGAAAACCCTTTTGCAAAGCTTCACATAGTTTGTTTTTTCAAATTAACATGGGTTGCTGAAACAGTAGACACTGACATTTTCGCAAATCTTGTGCATGCTGATGAGATTCAAAAGTATAATTGCAAAATCGGTAGCAAGCTAAAATGAAGAGATGCGTACATATGTTTTATGGTTGCAATGACTGACTTAAACAATAAAACTAAAAAAAAACAACAACATTAGACTGCTATATACATATGTATTTTTTTAAATTGCCCGCTAATAAGGGGTACCACACTCTACAGTGGAGGAATTATATCCCGTCTGGAAACAGAAGCGAGGAGGGCGAGAGCCAAAACATCTCCCAAGATCGATCAGCATGAGAAGCAAAAAAGTTTATAAAATAGGTAATAGTCAAGCATCGGTTAACCCTCACTGCGTATGACCGCCCTGGTCGTTCATTACTCTCGCGGTTTTCTGAAGGAAACTGCTGTCTGCTGGTATACGAATTAAAAAAAAAAAAGTAAAATTATTGCATTATGGTAGAAAATACTGAATGTGAAGCGGAGGATTCATGTAACTGCTACTTATCAGTGACCTCTGTGCTTTATGATAACAAAAAGGCGCTAATACCTAAATATTTAAAAGGAAACTTTCGCATTTATATAAAGTAGTAAAAACACTTACCCTTTAGAACCTTGTCAGTTTTTATAAGTAATACACCGCCTGACAGAGGAACTGCCACACCATGAAGGGATGCTCGAAAACAGACTAAACTACACACACATATAGCCAAGTAGGTCCAGAACAAATGATTTAATTGTCAGTGACCGAATATAAAGGATGATCAATAAGGAGTGTGGCCCCCATTTTGGGCAATACAGCGTTCAATCCGACGTGGCATCGAGGCAATGAGAGTCCGAATAGAGTTCTGGGGCCGTATCATGGACCATGTGGTGTTAATCCGGGTCTACAGTTCACTTTGCGGGAGTGGGAGGGTATTCAACCGACGTCCAATCGTGTCCCACAGATGCTCGATGGGCGCGAGGTCGGGGGATCGCGCTAGCCATGAAAGCATCCGCACACCATGCAAAGCATTCAGGCTGATCCGAGCGGTATGAGGCCGGGAGTTATCCTGTTGAAAAACGGCGTTTGGGATGTCTTGAAGATACGGTAGTGCGACGATCGGTGCGCTCAGACGTCAGTCTTTGCGCACCGGTCCCCTACGACATTTTTTTTTTTTATTGAAGGTTTAACGACCGCCGTGAGCAACTCAGTGGGCTATAAGCAGTGTCGCCCGTCCCTAATTTAGGGTCACTGGTTCCAGGGAAGGGAGAGAGCCAGTGCCGTAAGACAAACACAACATCCATGCCTCACCGGGATTCGAACCCGGATCCCGTTCGGACGAATGATCAGAGGCCATCGCTTAGACCGCTGCGCCACCGGGGAGACCTACGACTTTGCACAGATCCTTCCTAGGACCACTGTCTCCAAATGCGACCGATGGTTGTGGCATCACGTTGCGTTTCTTCCGTAATACGACGCAAGGACCATACCGCGGTACGAGGGCCTACGATGACACCTCTCATGAACTCATCCGTTTGATGAAATCGCGTATGACGACGTCTAAGCAGAATTAGCACCCCTTGTTCGTTCTCCAGACACGGTTGCAGCAGAACCACTCGCTTCTCGAATCCGTGACAACGTCTCGACTGATGGCCGCACGGGCTGGTTGGCCGCTTATATCCCGCGCTCTTTTCGTGATTGACCTGCGAATGCAATCATTTGCATAACATGTACGTTCTCACCCACCCTGCAATTTGCATGTCGCTGTGTTCACGTCATCGTGGTATGGCATTTTCTCTGTCAGACAGTGTATTATTGACTACTGATCGTTTTTACAGTTGTTAGGAGGTTAAATTCGTAGCCTACGCCTTGTCATAGTTGATTGTCACGGCAAATGCCAAATTTAAAACATAGCTATGACACAGAATTTTGTATAATAAAAGCCATTTTTCCATTTTAAATGAGGTTAGGCTTTGTTTAATAATTTTACCGCGTACACTCACTTAATGTTTAAAAATAAAAATTACAGTATTTCTTAAAAAGATAAGCAAATTCTTTGGTTGTGTAGCATTTTTAACATTCTTATCTTTTAAATATTTCGTCGTCCCTTTTGAAGCCATTTGTGATAAGCTTGTTCAATGCACTGATTCTACACTTTACCATCTTCATGGGTTAGGCTCCTAAGATCGGAAATTTTCCGGGCCTTCTATTGAAATTTCCATTAAGGCCCATGTGCTTGAAGCATGCATTTCCTCTCAGATGACAGTACACGGTTCATTGTCGAAAATGTCCTTTCTACACACGCAGTTTTAATAGGAAGCAGTAAAAGACGCATAGCTGCTGCTGACAGGGAAGGGAACATGGATTTTCTTTCTGCACCACATGTAAGCATTAGAAGATTGTTTTGAGAAACTCGTTCTTTATGTCATTTTCATTAGTTCCACACATGTTGGCAATTTTTGTAAAGTCAGGGTTTTCCAGTTTTTTCGGTGAATCTTATGGAACTTTCCCAATTCCTCAAATTGGTCAGAGAATCTCTGGCTCATTTTTTGTATAATTTTATTCTTGAAGCTGTATGCCAACTTCAAGAAATCCTTATCATTCATGCCATTATCTTCCATTTTTATGTCATGTTCCTGTGCCTTTTTGTAAACTTCCATTGCTTCTAACATCAAATAATTGATTTCAATATCCTCGATGTGTTTTTTGCACCGAATTGATCAGTACCATTGCCTCCGTTAAGTTTTCTTGGGATGCCTGCAAGGATTTACTGAGACGAACTAGTGATGCTAAAAGAGTAGAAAGTAGCACGAGGATGAAAATCGTCGATTTCTTTCGAAGCAGAAGAAAAAGTCCCCCCTGTATCAGACGAATAGTCACCAGCCTTAATGTAGATATTTTCTAAGGCTACTGATATACGTAGAAGCATAATGCTGTACACTACTTTAACACTGCCTTCACGTGACAACCATCTCGTTTCCCCTGGTTGAACAAGTTTGTGAGACATGTTATTGACCACCATTTCTGTCATGTGCGAAATTGACAACCTTTTTGTGTCTTACTCTGAATGTGCTGTACAGCTTATTAAGCGCGCGCAGTACTCTCTTGATATGAGGACTTTGTCTGCAACTGTTAGCAAGAGTGAGTTGCGAAAGATGGCTTCGGCAGTGTATAGATAATAAATTTGGTGCATGCTCTTTCATCCGCGCCTAGACGCCACTCACATTTCCGCTAAAATTGGCACCGTCATCAAATGATACTGCAGAGATGTTCGCTGGATACAAACCTTATTTTCTTAGCTCAGTAATCAACACATCTGTAAGATGCTCTGCTTTTGTTGACCGTAGGTTAACTGCAGATAAAAAGGTTACTTCAAACTTGAATTTTTTATCTTCACCCTCAGCAACTATATGACAAAAACAAATGCCAAGCACTTCACGACCACTGATGTTTGTGCCTTCATCAGACATGACTGAATACGATGGAATACCTTTCAGCCGTTCAGCAATTGCTCCTGTAACAGCTTCACCAAATGCTTTTAAGAAATCTGTTATTGCAGTGGATGATAAGTGTGAGTATTCTGTGGATCATTTTTAATTCAATTAGGCAGCTTACCAGATCCATCCACAAAAGCAGCCATCGCAACTAGATCAGGCCAGTTCGATATCGTGTGCGGAATTTCCGATCAAAATAAGTAGTACGCAAGTTTTAGTAGATCCTTAGTTGAGTTACTTTCTTTTTCCATCTATTTATTGGACTGCATTGATCCATTGTTTTAACATCCACACCCTCCCGTTTTGTGTTAGATGCAGCCAAGACCATTATATGTGAACGGCTTTGTTCACGCCTTTCCCACTAATTTCTTTGAAGCAGATAGTTGAACTAACTCGGTCACCCATGGACCAGTTTTCATTTTACCAAATCTGCAGCAAATGCTGCATTTGTATCCTTCAGATGTACGTTCAATCCAAGGATATTTCAAGTACTAAGATGCTTTCTTTCGTTTCTCAGTGAAACTCGTCATCATTGTACAGTATCTGGTCCCATACATTTTGATGGATTATCTGCCATCAAAATGTATGGGAACAGATACCATTTTGATGGATTATCTTGATGGATTATTGATGGATTATCTTGTTGTGGCAGATCCGAGAGCACAGAAAAAGGAAAAACTACTGTATTACGTTCTGTTGCACCCTGGTAGAAGGTCTTAAATACAAAATTTTGATTTTATAACTCCAGCTGTTTGAGATTTACAAAATTTATGTTTGATTGATTTATCTTTATATCCAACGCTGTTTTACTGATTTCGTTTAAATTCGACGGAGTTATTTTTTCAGGAGGTGATACCAACTTACTATTTGAAACTTTTCATCTCGTATCTTCCCTAGACATTGTACCAGAAAATTTCTTGGCTGATTTCTTTTCAAAACGAACCCGATTTTTTCCTTTCTTTAAAACTTTATAAAACAATTTTCCTTTGCCAATAAGTCCCGAATGCCGAATTTCGAATTTGTAACTGAAGCCATTGCAAAGATATTGCATTGAAAAAAGTTCTTGACTGATTTCTATTTAAATCGAACATTCTTGACCGATTTCATTCAAATTCAACGGGGTTCTTATAGAAGGTTCTAATTAGGAGAATTCAAATTCGTGCAGGAATAGTCCAAAGTGATCGAGGTAGTTGCCTTCAATGCACGATCTTTTTTCTCGCGGAGTCTGTCTGTGATCGCATACCTTTGTAACACAAAATCTCTTCAATGACTTGGGTTACAAATTTCAAATTCGGTATTTTGGACATATTAGCGAAAAATAATAATTTTGTCGATTAAAAAAAATATCCGTTAAATGACGTTCGATTTGAGAAGGTTCTAATTAGGAGAATTCAAATTCGTGCAGGAATAGTCCAAAGTGATCGAGGTAGTTGCCTTCAATGCACGATCTTTTTTCTCGCGGAGTCTGTCTGTGATCGCATACCTTGTAACGTACCAGGAGATGTGACGTACCTGCCAGAAGGACGCACACGACATAAAGGCAGATAGGAATCAGAATGAAATGTCCGCGTAGCTCAATTGGTAGAGCAACTTATTCCGGAGTGAGCGGACCCGGCTTCGAATCCTGGCGGGGATAGAAATGACGGAGAAATTCACTTCGTTATAATGGCGCCCGAACTATCCGGATGACCCGACCGTTCACAATCTCGCAATGGTGTGATGTTATTTCCACACCGCGAGATAGGAAAAATAAGAGCAGCACTTCGAAAAAAAAAAAAAAAAAAAAAATAAGGGGGAGATGATGTAACGTACCAGGAGATGTGACGTACCTGCCAGAAGGACGCACACGACATAAATGCAGATAGGAATCAGAATGAAATGTCCGCGTAGCTCAATTGGTAGAGCAACTTATTCCGGAATGAGTGTATCTGGGTTCGAATCCTGGCGCGGATAAAAATGACGGAGAAATTCGCTTCGTTATAACCTTTGTAACACAAAATCTATTCAATGACTTGGGTTACAAATTCCAAATTCGGTATTTTGGACATATTAGCGAAAAATAATAATGTTGTCGATTAAAAAAAAATATCCGTTAAATGACGTTCGATTTGAGAAGGTTCTAAATTCTGGATTTGTCGCTAAAGCCATTTCCGAGAGAGCAGATTAGAAAATTTTCTTGGGAGCTTTCTTCTTAAATCGAACGTCATTTAACGGATATTTTTTTTAATCGACAAAATTTTTATTTTTCGTAATATGTCCAAAATACCGAATTTGAAATTTGTAACCCAAGTCATTGGAGAGATTTTGTGTTACAAAGGTATGCGAACACAGACAGACTCCGCGAGAAAAAAAAACCCCTTTTATAGCTCTTTCATAAAAACAAAGTATATGAATGGAAAGTAAAATTTCAGGACATTTCATAAAAATATTTGTGAATGATTATTTTAATAACAGTGTAAAGCATTTCATAGCTTCATTTGTTTGTGAAAGTAGACAAGTGAATTTTCTTTGTCGTTACCCTAATATTTCAGCGAAAAAAAAAAAAATGTCTTGGACCTGTTGGATGATGGATCCATTCCTGACTGCGCTACTGCACACATCAATGAATGTAACATCAAATAAAAAGCAAAAAACAGGCCGTGCCTGGGATTTCGAATAACCCCAAAGTGTTGGCTTCTCACAGAAATTTCGTTTCCCAACCTACTTCGTTAAATATTATGGTACTACTCACACTCAACCAAATGATGCGAGGGCAAGTGCGAGCAGGTCCAAAAGCTGCCTTGTCTTCGCAATTGGGACTGCGCTTTTTGTCCGGCATTATACCGAATGACAATCAAAAGTAAATAATGTTTAAAAAATGCACACTATGTCTGTGTCTTCCTTTTGTGATCGCTTCTTTCTGTGTATGAACTTGTCGATCATGTAGCTTTGATTTCTTTCGGATGGGATGTGACAAAACATCATCATCATACGTGCACGCGGGTGGGTGTGTATCTTTGTTTGTTACACCCTCACAAATCATAGATCATGTGTAGAGGATTTTCTGACCCCAGGTCTTAAACAACTCTTAGATATAGGAAGCTAGGAGATTTGGGCTAGGGTGCCCGATAGGAAAGTGACACGGAAGCGAGGTAGAAAGGGGGAGGAAGATGCCCTTATTTATTACCGGGGGGCCAGTACCCGGGGTCCAGCGGCTCAACGTGCCAATCCAACGCACGTCGGGTATTTAGTGGTTCGAACGTTCTTACCTTCCCAAGATCGAACCTGAGGTTATCTCCATGGCAGTCACGAACGCTGACCACTAGGCCACCCGCGGCCCAACCTCCCAAATGGGAGGGTGTTGATATTTTTTATAGGAGGTGCTGAAGAAATTTGGGGGTCCGTGACGAACTGGCGCCCCGTCACTCCGGAGTAAGTTGCTCTCCCAACTAAGCTACACGGACGGAATGTACCGCTGCAGCTTTGTCGTCTTGACACGTGTTTTACCTCTGTAGTACGTCACATCATCTCCCTCTTAATTTTTTTTTTTTTTTTTGACGTGAAGAATAACTATGGCCGGCCCGGTGACGCAGTGGTCTAAGCGAAGGCTTCTGATCATTCGTCCGAAAGGGGTCCGGGTTCGAATCCCGGTGAGACATGGATGTTGTGTTTGTCTTACGGCACTGGCTCTCTCCCTTCCCTGGAACCAGTGGCTCTAAATTAGGGACGGGCGACTGCTTATAGCCCATTGAGTTGCTCACGCTGGTGGTCGTAAAACCTCCAATCAAAAAAAAAAAAAAAAAAAAAAAAAAAAAAGGAATGACTATGTATTAATTCTTGACGACGTGTGGAACAAACATCACACATTTTTTGAAGAACCATCCATTTTTTCGTTCGGGCGCCAATGTGAAAACAGAAATCTGTCCATGACGAACTCGCGCCCTCTCACTCCGGAGTAACTTGCTCTCCCAACTAAGCTACACGGACGGAATGTATCGCTGCAGCTTTGTCGTCTCGACACGTGCTTGACCTCTGTAGTACGTCACAGCTGTTAATACATTTTTGTATGTTTTTTTATTGCCATTTAAACAGTTGCACTACACGAGATGCGCGCGTGCGTGTGACTTTCCAAATTACGTATATGCAAATGAATGTAAATTACACTTACCACGCTGGAAATTTACATCCTCTTATCATTAGGGAGGGAAGGGAGATGTGGGAATAGAGCAAACATTTATAAGTTTTTGTTATGTCATGACGTCCTTGATAAGGTCACCTTAATCATCTGAATCAAATGAATTACAATAAATTCTTCCTCTTTGTACGTGTTTCACATTGGAATCAGAAAAAGAGAACGAGGTTTTATCCACCAAAGAACAGATTTTCTGCTACTCGAAAAATAAAAAAATCACGAATCGAAGGCGTATTCAGAAGGAATGTATTTCGAAGGAGTGGAATGATTTCTTATCTCACCTGAAGTTAGATTAACAGAATTCCTTATTTCCAGTATATTTCAACTGTTGTGATTTTTTTACAAAAATCTCAGAACAAAGTACAGTGAAACCTCAGTTATATGTTTTTCTATAGGGGATGGCCTTAAAAACGCATAAATCTAAGAAACATATAAAAGAAATTTCAAAATGTGAAATACTATTGTAAAATTTATGCTTTAAAGGAGTTTAATATAACTAGCGTATAGCCCGTCCTGGGACCGTTGTTTTTAAGTTTTAAATAAATATTAATATATAGGGGATGTTCCCCATCCTATGACGGAGTGAAATTGCTAATTGAAGCAGATTGAAAACAAATCAAATAGACACCGGATTTCTGTAAGAAAACATACTAAAAACTTATACAGTAAAAACTCATTCATGTTCGAACTGCCGCCCCGGTGGCGCCGTGGTCTAAGCGATGGCCTCTGATCATTCGTCCGAACGGGGTCCGGGCTCGAATCCCGGTGAGGCATGGATGTTGTGTTTGTCTTACGGCACTGGCTCTCTCCCTTCCCTGGAACCAGTGACCCTAAATTAGGGACGGGCGACTGCTTATAGCCCATTGAGTTGCTCACGGTGGTCGTTAAACCTCCAAAAAAAAAAAAAAAAAAAAAAATGTTAGAACTAAAAATTATATGCTATTTATTTCCATTTTTCAAAAGACCTCGAGATAAATAACATTCTGTGTAAAATATTTGTTGTTTAACAATCGTAGGTTAGAGCGTTCAAATACAGTATATCGATATTTTGCAAAATGTGTAACATAATCAGCACTAAGCTCGGAAAGTTGTTTTCGTGTAAACTTACCTTAATAACTTTTACTTTGATTTTTCGTGTTAAATAACTTTTACTACGGCACACTTGTTATTCCCTTCACGGCTTGTTTTAGACTGCCTATTCGACGGTTAGTTTGAAACTTCATACCGAAGCTTTACTACAAAATAATGCGACATCTGGCATTACAAATCGGAACTATCTAAAATATCGACAATGTGCTGTTGGGGCGACATCTGTTTTTAGATGCCAGTTTGCTCACTTTGAGATCTCAAGATTTCGGTTTTTATTGTAGCTTAGAGCATTTAGATAGATCGATATTTTGCAAAATGTATAATAAATGTAATCAGCACTAAACTCGGAAAGTTAGTTAAATTAAAAAAAGTAAAAAATAATTAAAGTGTACAAATTAATATTCGAATTGTGCTAAATTATATTAATATACGCACGCAACTTGCCGTGATATTAAGAATTCAGTTCGAATTTTGTAGATCGGATAAATGTAATACAATGTTTTAAATTAGCATAAGATCACCTTGCTATCACGATGTGATCGCGTGCAAACTCAATTTGCTGTGATATTAAGAATCCAATTCGAATTTGGTAGATCGGAAAAATTAGAATTCGAGGCATTGATAATAATCCAATGTTTTTAAATTAGCGCGCGACCACCTTGACTTTTAAAGTGATCGCGTGCTATTATTAAGCAGGCAATCACTTTGACATCTCGACAGCACACATGAATACGTGATGGCGCAACAATGCAGACTTTGCTGTGACGTCAAGCGTTCCAGACAGAGAGAGAGAAGAGAGAGATCTGGGTGTTTATAAATATAATATTAAAAAAAAAAGTTTGAAAGAACAACCGGATAAATCCTTTTCGAAGTTTTCTTTTATATTTTATGACTGTTACCTGTTTGAGAAGAAGCTGTTTGTTCCCTGCACCGTTCATTTTCAATTTTCATTTAGAGGTTTTTGCAAATATTCCATTAAACGTTCTCCGCTTATGCAATCCAACAAATGAATGTTGGATTGCATAATCATAATTATGCAATCCAACATTCGTTTGTCTACTGACGTCATCAAAGTACAGGTCGCGCCATCTTTTTTCTGGACAATTAATGCTTCCCCAAGAATGAAAATTTGAGCATCGATTAAAATAGCTTCATTTTATAACTTGGAATACTTAATATTTTCTAAAAGATAACCATAATTATGCAATCCAACATTGGTTTGTCTACTGGCGTCATCAAAAAACAGGTCGCGCCATCTTTTTTCTGGACAATTTATGCGTTCCCAAGGATGAAAATTTGAACATCGATTAAAATAGCTTCATTTATAACTTGGAATACTTAATATTTTCTCAAACATAACCATAATTATGTAATCCAACATTTGTTTGTCTACTGACGTCATCAAAGTACAAGTCGTGCCATCGTTTTTCTGGTTCCAACACCACCAAAGGAAAAGTTATTGATTTTTTATATAATTATGGTTATGTTTTAGAAAATATTAAGTATTCCAAGTTATAATATGAAGTTATTTTAATCGATGTTAAAATTTTCATCCTTGGGAACACAGTAATTGTGAAGGAAATGTGTACAAAAGTTTTTCCATTGAAAGTATAGGAAGCAAAATCAGCCGTCCCGGTGGCGCAGTGGTCTAAGCGATGGCCTCTGATTATTCGTCCGAAAGGGGTCCGGGTTCAAATCCCGGTGTGGCATGGATGTTGTGCTTGTCTTATGGCACTTTCTCTTCCCTGGAACCAATGACCCTGAATTAGGGACGGGCGACTGCTTATAGCCCATTGAGTTGCTCACGGTGGTCGTTAAACCTCCAATCAAAAAAAAAAAAAAAGCAAAATTACTTGATGTCCACCTTAATGGTTTAGCATAACGGTTTATGGAAATGCTTTTTGGACCGCTTTTGTTTTCCTTAGTGGTAAATTTAGTAAATTGCTATAAGTTCAAACGACAAAAGTCCGACCTTCCAAAAATTAACGACAGTAAAAAAAAACCTCTGAAATTTCGGAATAACAAGCCCTATTTGCTTAGACATGCAATAAAAATTGAAATTTGTATGAATTTTCCAGTTTTTATTTCATGTGATATACGTGGAGATTGGGCTGCCGGGCCCGATCGCTACTCTGGAAACGAGCGTACCGAGCCTAGTGGCGCAACCCCTAGTCTTCTTAAAATAATGTATGTTTTTCTCGCCACGGGGCGTAGTGCATGTCTGATATTTGTCGATATCTCTGCTTTTAAGAGTCCGATTTGAAAAATTCTTTCTTTGTTGGAGAGAGTTTTCACTGCGAAATTTTTCTTAACGCGCAATTCCGCAACCAGAGGGCGTAAGTTCACGATTCCGTTTACAGCAATATCTGCGGGACTAAAAACCCGATTGACGAACTTCTTTCGGTCAGATACTACAGTTTTCCATACCGGTTCCACTAACTTTGAATGGCTTTGATAAATTCAATTCGCGTCAGAACGGTTCAAAAGACGTGCTCTTTACACTCGAAAATTCGGTGCCATCTTTCTTGCTTTAAGTGTCTGCTGTAATAAAGCTGTTTCTGAATTTTAGTTTGTAATCTGATAAGGAATATATTTCATCTTTTAAAACTAAAATTACGAAAATGGTGTCGTTCTACTAATCTCGGGCCGCGGATTGCTTTAGTGGTCAACGTTCGTGACTGCCACGGAAGAGTCTCAGGATCGATCCCAGGCAGGTACGAACGCTCGAACCACTAAATATCCGCCGTGCGTTAGATGGGCACGTTAAGCCATTGGACCCCGGGTACTGTATACCAGGTTATAAATAAGGGTGTCCTCCTCCCCCTTTCTACCTCTCTTCCGTGTCGCTTTCCTGTAGGGCACTCTAGCCCAAATCTCCTAGCTCAGTGGCGTAACCATGTTTCAAAATCTGGGAGGGGGGGTCCGATCACACATTATATGTATACATATATCATCATCATCATCATTGTCAACCATTACCAATCCACTGTTGGACGAAGGTCTCCCTAAGTTTCCTCCACAACGGTCTGTCTTGTGCCAGTCTCCTCCATGTCACTCCCGCATACTTTCGAATTTCATCCACCCATCTTCCATGTGGTCTTCTTCTGGGTCTTTTCCTGTCCCTTGGAATCCAATCTAAAATTTCGGCTGTCCATCGATAGTCTGTTCTTCTGGCAGTATGTCCAGCCCATTGCCATTTCAGGGATTTAACTCTGATCATGATGTCTTCCACTCTTGTCATTTCTCGGATCCACGTGTTCCTCTTCTTATCTCTCCTGGTTTTACCAAGCATGCACCTCTTCATGCTTCCTTCTTTGAGTTGTCTGCAGCCTTTGTATGTCTCTTTTAGCTAAGGTCCACGTCTCTGCACCATACGTAAGCACTGGAAAGATGCATTGATCAAACACTTTTCTTTTAAGACATAATGGCATATTGCTCTTGAAAATTATGCTATTTCTTCCAAAAGCTCTCCAGGCAAGTTTTGTACGCCGATTAATTTCTTCACCAATGTGACCCTCACTTGATATCTGCTGTCCAAGATAAACGTACGTGTCTGTTATCTCCAGCTTTTCTCCATCAATCGATAAATCTTCATTTCTTGTAAAAGCATTAAACATCACTTTTGTCTTCTGAAAGTTCATTTTTAATCCCACTTCTTTACTCTTGTCAGCAAGTTCCTGCATCATACTCTGTAGCTCTGATGGGGTAGTTGCAAAAATGACTATGTCATCAGCAAAACGAAGGTGGGTTAGATAATCTCCATTAGTCTTTATGCCTTTGTTTTCCCAGTTCAGTGATTGAAAGACATTTTCCAATGTGGCATTAAAGAGCTTCGGAGATATGGTGTCACCTTGTCTCACTCCTTTTCCAATTTTTATGTGTGTTGTATTTTCGAATAGCAGAATCTTTGCACTTGCATTTTCATAGATGTTATTAATAATATTAATGTATGCATCTTCAATACCGCAGGATTTCAGAGCCATTGCAGCTGCTGATGGTTTCACCGAATCAAAGGCTTTTTCATAATCGATAAAAGCCATGCACAATGGAAGTTCATATTCCCTCGCTCTTTCAATTAGTTCTCTCAGTACGTGGATATGATCTATTGTGCTGTAGCCACTCCTGAATCCAGCTTGTTCTCTCGGTTGAGCCATGTCCAATGTCACCTTCAAGCGGTGTGAAAGAACTTTAGTGAAGATTTTATAAACCACTGATAGGAGGCTGATAGGTCTGTAGTTCCTGAGATCCTCAATGTCACCTTTTTTATGTAGCAAGATCATTGTAGCGTTGTTCCAATCCTCAGGAATTTTCCCTTCATTAAGGCATCGAGTGAAAATTTGGGCGAGTACTGTTTCGATTTCTCCACTTGCTTCTTGTATGATGTCTACAGTAATTCCATCTTCTCCTGGAGCTTTCCCCCGCTTCATGTTCTTGATTGCATGTGCAATTTCTGCTGGAAGGACTGGAAGAACTCTGGTACCTTTCATGATGCCTGGAGTACATGTATCATCCCTTTCATATAATTTGGAGTAGAAATCTTTCACTCTTGTCAAAATTTCGCCTCTATTCCTTGTTACAGAACCATCTTCTTTTCTCAGTGCCATAATCTGTTTTTTTCCCTTACTGAGATGTCCCTTTGCTATCTTTAGGCTTTGGTTGTTTTCAATTGCTTTCCTTACTAGTTCACGGTTGAATTTCCTTACGTCTTCAGTGATACTTTTTCGTACTGTCTTGCATAGCTCTATATATTCCACTTTGGAAGTCACATCTTCTTTAGTTGTCCTCATCTCTCTTCTTTTTTGCATCAACATTTTGGTTTTTCCTGATAATTTGTTCACATGCAATTTGTTCTTAGACGCAGCTAATTTTGTTGCTGTTTCCATAAGAGCTTTGGTTACTTTTCTGTTAACTTCAGAAATATCCACTTCTTCCGATGTTAGGCCTTCTAAAGCAGAGAATCTGTTCTTCAGTTCCAATTTGAAGGTATTATGGTGTTTTTTAAGGTTGGTTATGTCAATATATTTTGTTTGTCTTATGAGCTTGCTACGTTCGAGTTTAGTGTTGAGGTGCATCTTACATCTCACCAATCTATGGTCACTGCCTGTGTTGAACTTGTTTAGCACACTGCAGTCTTCTATGACGAATTTTTTGTTACACATAATAAAATCAATTTCACTTGTCGTCCCATTTGGATGTCTCCATGTCCATTTCCTGTGTGGCTTTTTCTTGAAAAAGGAGTTCAAGATGAAAAACCCTTCTGCCTCTGCAAACTCTACGAGAGTATTTCCACGCTGGTTTCTGTTGCCGTGACCGAATTTACCTACTAAAGTTTCATTCTGTTGCCGTTGCCCTATTTTTGCATTGAAATCTCCCATAATTATCTTCAAGTGCTGCTTACCTTTATTATTTAGATCACGAATTTCCTCATAAAATTCTTCAATTTTTTCTTCAGCATGACTTGTGGTGGGTGCATAAGTTTGAATAATCTGAGCCTGGTATCTTCTCGAGAGTTGGATAACGAGTCGTGCAGCTCTGTCAGAGGAACTTTCAACTTCTACAACTTTATCCTTCAGTTTCTTGTTTATTATAAATCCAACACCACTAGTTCTGCCAGTATGTGTCCCACGATAGTAGAAGAGATGTCCACTTTTCAGTTCAATGAGATCTTCTCCTTTTCTCCTTACCTCACTTAGCCCGACGATGTCCCACTTGATCCTTTGTAGTTCCTCTTCCAATTCAAAAAGCCTTGAATCAGAAGATAGGGAGCGTCCGTTATACGTAGCCAAGGTCAGCATCAGATGGCAGCCTAGTCCGGTCCTCCGGGGATTCTTTGCACCCTCTGCCTTCATGTCGCACTGGCCGCTGCCTTGGCCAGGTGCATTCCAGCTGCCGGAGACTGAGTGCCAAGATTTAAGTTGTGGAGTCATTTTGGAGGGGTTTGGCCATAACTCACCACGCTGGCCAAGCGGGTTGGTGAGTGTGGGATAGCATTTCCTCTAATCCCGATGGTATAGTTATACCGCTATTGGCGGTCATCAGAGCCCCTTTAGTGGGAACAGGATGTACCACGAGAAGGCGGGGTTGACATTTGTCAAGGAGAGGCTGTGATGTTACGCATCACCTGACCTTACATCCCTATATATATATACATATATATAAAATATTATATACATATAAACATACTGTATGAGACAGAGTTTGTTTGGGACCCCCTCCCCTACACACATCCACACACACACACACACACTCACACACACACGCAGGGGCAAAGCAGTTGCTGAGGCACGATTTAACGGGCACGACATAGGCGCCTCTGTTGGCGAATTGTGGAACTTAGCTAACACAACTGTAAAAGTATGATAGATAGGGCAGAAATGTAAATCACAAAGTTGTAAAACTAACTTTGCTTATTAGGAATCGATATCGCTGTTTTATTAAGTACACATTATACGCATGCTTGCATTCTGCGAAAAATTACAATCTTATATTATTAAATATAGTTGGTTCATATCATAAAAAAGTGTGCATTATATCATGATATTCCCGTAAAAAAAAAAAAATTGGGTGGTGGTAGTGGTGGGGTGGGGGTGTCCTTTATATTGGGGATCCGCGACTCTGAAAATCTGGGGGATCCTGACCCCCTAACCCCCAGTGGTTACGCCTATGTCCTAGCTTCCTACTTCTAGGGGTTGTTTAAGACCAGGATCAGACACTCCCTTTCTAAAATCCTCGACATAAATCTCAGATGTCTACTGATCTCTTAGACATTCCCTCAAAGGAATCCCTCCATTTCGTAGAATACTACGATACTATATTTAACAAAATATTCATTTTGTATAACAAATTTTTGAGAATTCGAACAGTTCAGATGCATTTATTCAAGTTCCCTAAAAGTTTATATGGTTGCGCTCGCCATGTATCCTAACTGCTTAAATTTTTCGGGGGAGGGGATAGGAGGGGGGGGGTGTTGAAGGGTGTGCTCAAAGAAAAGTCGCCCGTAACGTCGCGCAACTGCCAGGCCTTATCTGCAACTGGATCTAACTGCGATGTACAGTATATTTAATATATTATTAAACTTCCTTGAGGGAAAACAATTGTGACGTAGTGCAGAGGTGAAACACGTGTCAAGATGATAAATCAGCAGCGAGACATTCCGTCCGCGTAGCTCAGTTGGGAGAGCGACTTACTCCGGAGTGCGGAGACTCGGTTTCCATGTCCGTCGCAGAAAAACTTGAAAATGTATTGTGTCACACAATACAATGAAAAATCATGGCTTCTGATTTTTCATATGCATTATTTTTCTTCTACGGAGTGTAATAATATATTGAAGAAAACCGATGGCCGCACCAAACATTTGACACGTGAAACTGGAAAAAATCGTCACAACTAAGAAATGAAGACGCTTAATCCTGATGAAGCTGGACCATAGTTTCCAGCGAAACTATAGTGGACTTAAAGTTACAAATATTGCATTCATAAACGTTGTTTTCTGAATTAAATGAAATATTAATATTTGTCACATGTTTCTTGTCTAAAATAATTAGCGTTTTTTATTTGGTTGTTGTAACCACGACTGTGATTTCTCGCGCATTTAGACGACTTTCTGGTGCAAATCCTCCCCCTAGGTGGAACATAAGCTGCTATTATTGAAATAAACCTATTGAGAGTAATAGTTTAAAATCAAAACTGAAAAAAAAAAAAAATTACTTTAGCGCTGTAGGTTGGTTTTTGTCAAACCGAAGCTCCCAACGCACCTGAAAATCGGACGTTATCTTGTTTCCAAATCACGTGCCAAAACGAAATTTGCAGAAATTAAGACACAACTGTGCTAAATTCTGTCATTTTTTATTTTTCTTTAACAACGAGTTCTTGTCACAGTTTGTTGACTTGTGATAAACAACAAAGCCGCAAGTAATGTTCTTTGAAGAACTTTTTATCTCTCGTCTTTTCGCACGATTTCGTTTTTAAGTTTTTAAAGATGATTCGCCCAGACGCGACCGGAGGGAGTGCAAGAATAAGGAGGAGACGGAAAACGCGGGTGTAATCCACGCAATGACAACAGGTGGTTTTGTTGACCCAACTCTTGGGAATGTGCTCATCACCTGACAGGTGCATACACAGAGTGTGGTAGCAGTAGATGTACTAGTTGCGAGCGCAAATAGCGAAAGGAAGAGATGCCAGCCTCATCTCCTTTTAGAGAGCAGACGCAATTGCCTTCGCTCAAAACTCAGTCGTTTGCTTTTATGTTGCCACTTGTGAGACAATTCTGATCTTTCACGCGAAAGGTCACAGTAAAAAAAGAAGAAGAAGAAGAAAAACTAAAAGCTATACCAAAACGATGTTTTTTTTAACGCTGCGGAAGTCGTCGCGTTTGTATTTTCCTCTATGAACGCGAAAGGTCGGACACGTTGCAATGATATTTCCACGGAATTTAAATTCGCACCGCCTTGAGAGCATTTCTTTTGCAATATATCTCTATTAAATCGGAATTATTCTGAAATATTACTGGATTACGCCACTGAAATCGCCTGATGAGTGGATAAGTATTCGGCAGCAACTGCAGTGCCCTGGAACAGTGGAGAAATAAAAAGTAAGTATGTTTAAAATTTATTTATCGATTACTCAAGAAGCTTAGTTTAAATTTTTGATATGCGGCCTCCTCTCAGTATTGAGCTTTGTTATTCAACCATCGAAAATTGTCAACACTTCAAAAAAATTTTATATCCATCTCAAAAGAATTAATAGCAGCATTCAAGCGTCCTTCATTATATTATTCATAAATGATTTTGATGAATTCTGATTTCTTGCTACAACAGGTCGTCGTGCTTAAAAATATTGATACTCAAACTTTGTAAGTTATTTCACCATTTTATAGATTCTGTTCTCAAGTTTTATTAACGCGAGTGAAAGACAGCGTTGTTTGTATGGTTTCTCTGCCTGTGCAAGTGTCAGAAATTTAACATTTCTTCAGTGAATTACGCCACAAAATACTATTATTTAAAAAGTAACGATGACTAGCACCGTCTCTTTCCTTAGACAAAATGCATGAGTTGTCCTAACAGAGATTGATTTCCCAATGGGCCGCCCTAGGCCCAGGCCTAGGGCGGCAAATTTTAGATGTGGCAAATTTTAGATGTGGGAAATGATAGTGATAGTAAAAATTTATAATTTGTTAAACGCCCTAAAAATAATGAAAGAAACATTCAAAATTAATATAAAAGTGGAAACTAACATTTGTTTCGAAAATTACTGTATACAAGATTTTGTTTCCGAATTCCCGTAATCGCCTTCCTCTTCGACTTGAGAAACGATAGACAAACATATGCTGATCTTTTTGCAATTTCCTTAAAGTTTGGCAATTTTCAAAATTTTGATACTGTTAAAATTTTAAGTAATGTAGCACTTGTGCATGAATTCTAAAATTCGGTTTTATTTCAAATTCAAAATTTATTTATTACCGCATGACACAACGAATTATGGGCATTAAAATTGCAAACAAAATCAGTGCTCAAGACATAAAGCGTCAATCATATAGTTTTGAGCCAACCGGTATCCTTAACTGCAGTTAAGGATACCGGTTAGAAATTGATGGCGGAAGTCAAAAGTAAGAAATTTTTTGTCAACGATAGACGAAATTTTGTTATTAATTGTTATAAGAAAAATTCTTGTTTACAGTAAATCCGCCTCTGGGTTCTAATAAAACAAATTAGTAAAGTCATACAATGCATTGATTATGAAACGCTTTCCAACATACCAGAAATCATTACTCAAGTTATGAGGATAATGGCTGTGGTATAAATCTCGCTCCTGTGCCCTGGCCTTTGACCCCATTTCGATAATATTAAACATAGTTAATTCAGTATACCTCCGCAACCACATACTAAAATTTTGTCGCAATAGAAGCATTTTTAGTCAAGTTCTGAGGATAATGGCTGCTGAATAAATCTCACTCCTGTGCCCTGGCCTCTGACCTCATTTCGATGATATTCAACAGAACCAGTTCAGTATACCTCCGAAACAACATGATAAAGGCTTGTCGCAATCGAAGCATTTTTACGTAAGTTATGACGCATAAGGGGGATGGAATGGATCCCCGCTCCTATGTCCTGACTTTTGATCCCATTTCGCCTATTTTCAATAAGGTTCGTCCCCAGTTGTCCCCTAATTACCATTCTAAAATTTTATGGAAATCGAACCATTTTTACGTGAGTTATCGTGCCGACAGACGGACGGAAAAAGCTGGAGCATATACGCTTCTCCAACCTACGGTTGGAAAGCGTAAATTATCAGGGAGTGTATTTATAAATTATAGGGTATATCTAAGCTTCGCATGTCCAACTAATTAATCCATGTATTTTCCCATTTGACATTCTTCCGTTTGTTCTCATGCTTTCATCTTTCCGTATGTCTTAAAAAAAAAAAAAAAAAAAACCTCACCAGAATTAAAAATCTTTGTATTATGTATAATTTGTAAACAATCAAACTATCTCCTCAGAACTGAAAATTTCTAAGGGAAAAAATCGGGTTGTAATTATAGCTTATGCGCGAATTTTTACTTCCCCTCTACAATGGCTAATCGACTCTTATATTTGCAAATTTCTTTTCATTTTCAAGCTCGGAAGTGAATTTCCCACTATTTGATTCTTTTTTTATGTGTGTTTTTTTCTTTGTGTTTTTTCAAAATATCGTAATTTAGAGAAATTCTGGGATTCAAGTTTATGAAGAAATTTAGCAGTATCATATTCTGCGAATATATTTTACGATAGCTGTATGTAACATCTGAATGTATTTCTTCCTTTCTTTTTTTTTTTTTTTACTTCAACAATGTAAACTTTTGTTTAGGCACGTTTATAAAATAACGCACCGGAAGTAATTTTTTTAATTTTTTTATTATTTTTATTATTTCGTTTGTGTGAGTCAACACTTTTAAAAGCAGCATCTTTTCGTTAGTGTTTATAATTGTTTCGACTGTAGATGCCGACATGTACGTTGTACGGGATTTTCAACCACCATGTGACTCCACGTTCTAAAATTTATTCACGCGTTAAAATTTTCAAATATGATATGATGAATTATAAAAATTCGTGCCGTAAGAAAATAGTTACTTTTAATGCGTATATTATCCGCACTATTGAACTGAGTGCGTAATAAATTGGAGGGATATTTCCATTTTTCGTAAAAATCCACTTTGCGCGTAAATTTATTGGTAATAAGTTTCAGAAAAAGACATTTTACACATAAATTAATACTTATAATACCTAATGAGTAAGGTGCATTTTTTGGCAGCATTATCTCATATTGTCTTCATTGTTAAACCCCTGAATTTCCCATAATCGACATATTAGAAACGATAAATTTTCCATAGCAGAAGTGTATTAATCGTAAAGCCTGCCCCGGCGGCCGAGAGGTACAAAACGCTGGATTTTAACCGTTCGTCCGAGATGAATCCGGAAGGGGGTGCCTAGTGGTCAACGTTCGTGACTGCCACAGAGAAGGCTCGGGTTCGATCCCGGCAGGTACGAACGCGCGAACCACTAAATATCCGCCATGCGTCGGATGTACACGTTAAGCCGTCGGACCCCGGGTATTGGCCCCCTGGTAATAAATACGTGCGTCTTCCTCCCCCTTTCTAAATCGCTTCCTGTCATTTTCCTATCAGGCACTCTAGCCCAAATCTCCTAGCTTCTTATTTCTAAGGATTGTTTAAGACCTTTGGTCAGACACTCCCTTCCTAAAATCCTCTATATCTGATCTGAGTCCGGGTGGGGATGAACGGGATATTTGTCTTACGGCACTGGCTTTGTCCCTTCCCTGGAACCATTGGCCCTAAATAAAGCCGGAAGACTTATAGCCCACTGAGTTGCTCAGGATTTGACATTGAGGATCTCAGGAACTACAGACCTATCAGCCTCCTATCAGTGGTTTATAAAATCTTCACTAAAGTTCTTTCACACCGCTTGAAGGTAACACTGGACATGGCTCAACCGAGAGAACAAGCTGGATTCAGGAGTGACTACAGCACAATAGATCATATCCACGTACTGAGAGAACTAATTGAAAGAGCGAGGGAATATGAACTTCCATTGTGCATGGCTTTTATCGATTATGAAAAAGCCTTTGATTCGGTGAAACCATCAGCAGTTACCACGGCTCTGAAATCCTGCGGTATTGAAGATGCATACATTAATATTATTAATAACATCTATGAAAATGCAAGTGCAAAGATTCGGCTGTTTGAAAATACAACACACATAAAAATTGGAAAGGGAGTGAGACAAGGTGACACCATATCTCCGAAGCTCTTTAATGCCACATTGGAAAATGTCTTTCAATCACTGAACTGGGAAAACAAAGGGATAAAGATTAATGGAGATTATCTAACCCACCTTCGTTTTGCTGATGACGTAGTCATTTTTGCAACTACCCCATCAGAGCTGCAGAGTATGATCCAGGAACTTGCTGACAAGAGTAAAGAAGTGGGATTCAAAATGAACTTTCAGAAGACAAAAGTGATGTTCAATGCTTTTACAAGAAATAAAGATTTATCGATTGATGGAGAAAAACTGGAGATAACAGATACGTATGTTTATCTTGGACAGCAGATATCAAGTGAGGGTCACATTGATGAAGAAATTAATCGGCGTACAAAACTTGCCTGGAGAGCTTTTGGAAGAAACAGCATAATTTTCAAGAGCAATATGCCATTATGTCTTGAAAAGAAAAGTGTTTGATCAATGCATCCTTCCAGTGCTTACGTATGGTGCAGAGACGTGGACCTTAACTAAAAGAGACATACAAAGGCTGCAGACAACTCAAAGTAGTATGGAGAGGTGCATGCTTGGTATAACCAGGAGAGATAAGAAGAGGAACTCGTGGATCCCAAAAATGACGAGAGTGGAAGACATCATGATCAGAGTTAAATCCCTGAAATGTCAATGGGCTGGACATACTGCCAGAAGGACAGACCATAGATGGACAGTCGAAATTTTAGATTGGATTCCAAGGGACAGGAAAAGACCCAGAAAAAGACCACATGGGAGATGGGTGGATGAAATTCGAAAGTATGCGGGAGTGACATGGAGGAGACTGGCACAAGACAGACCGTTGTGGAGGAAACTTGGGGAGACCTTCGTCCAGCAGTGGATTGATAATGGTTGACAATGATGATGATGATGATGTATATATGAACCCCCGCCCCTTTAAGAAATTTCTGGCTACGCCACTGACCAGCCTATGTATTTCAAGGCAAACTTTAAGTGATTGAAATTGAAATTCTTTTTCAAAGGCATCCTTGCCGTCTAGTCCCTCCCCCAAATTGACGGGACCTTCAGTAGTTGCGGTGAATACAGTATCTTTACATAGGCTCTATTTATCTGATATTTGTGGCCGCAAGGTTTTCATGTATAGTTATCTGATATTTGTGGCCTCAAGGTTTTCATGTATAGTATCCCATTGCCAAAAGATCTTGTTGGAAAAATAGGTTAGAGGAAGACATAACACAAGCTATTGCAATGCTCAAGTATGCTTTTTCTTTCTACATATATGGGGTCATTTAAAACAATTTGTTTTTAGAAATGTCCGAGAGAATTTTCTTAGGTGTATAGTTAAACAATAACACTACAAGAAGGGAGGATGAAAGATACGTTAGTGGAAATAAAACGGTATAGATAATTTTTAAATGCGAAATTCTATATAAATTTGAGACTTCTCTTGTTTTGGGTTAACTCTGAGGACTATTAGCAGTACTTTTTTTATTGTAGTTGTTTCGAGATTTAACGACAACGTGAGCAACTGAAACGTGTGTGTAAGCAGTCGCGCATCCGCCCCCCGCCCCCCGCTCGGTGGTACAGTGGTCTAAGCGATGGCTTCTGACCATTCGTCCGAGATGGGTCCGGGTTCGAATCCCGTGAGGTATGGATGCTGTGTTTGTCTTACGGCTCTGGTTCTCTCCCTTTCCTGGAGCCAGTGGCCCTAAATTAGGGACGGGCGACTGCTTATAGTCCTTTGAGTCGCTCACGGTGGTCTTTAAGCCTCCAATAAAAAAATAAAAAAAATTTCGCTGTTTCTTCTTTTCTTTTTTTTTTTTTTTGCCATTTTTTTCGAAATAAGTCTCTAAAATTTACCGTGCGTCTTCCAGACCGAAGATTACGTTTTTCTCAGGCCTATGCTAACCCCACAGAAAGGTTATCTACACTGCTGGCCACACAAAATGCAACACCAAGAAGGAAGCATCCGATTGGCCTGAAATTCGCAGCATGCGTCGCCCGCGAGAGTACATTCAAACGATTAGCATTGCAGGGCATATGCAAATCATCTGAGCCCGGCACGCCACCGAGAAGCACTATAATAAGGGTGCACAGAAGGCGGGGTGTAAGTAGTGGAAGTGTGTTGTGCTGCCGGACCTGTGCGTGGGAAGCTTCCTGATGCCTCGTCGCAGAATACGGCAGTCATTCCAGCACGTTTCGGAGTTCGACAGAGGACGAATAGTGGCCTATCTGGGGTAGCTGTTTATCGTACCGAAACATCGGCGCCCGTGTGGGACGACATCCAGCCACAGTGAGGCGAGTATGGATTCGGTGGGTGCATGAGGGACGGACGGACCGACGTGAGTGATTGCCGCAGCCGCGGCACACGACCGAACGACAGGACCGACATGTTGTGCGGAGGGCATTTACGGCTCGCACCGCCACCTCACGAACGTTAGCGCAGGAATTAGGGTGTGTTGCGCAACAACCTGTGTCAGCACGTATCGCTCGACGTCGTCTGCAGGAGCGGGGACTTGTCGCACGGCGCCCATTGCTCTGATTACCATTGACGTTGCACCACAGGCGAGTGTGCCTGCAGTAGGCCGTTGAACGCCGCACCTGGACTACGGAATGGCACGACATTGTCTTCTCCGACGAATCCCGCTTCTGCCTCCAACGCCACGATGGTCGGATCCGCGTGTGGTGGCACCGCGGAGAGATACTGTATGACACCTGCATTATACATCGCCATACCGGTCCGTCGCCTGGCGTTATGTTTTGGGCGCAATTGGATATGACACCCGCACTCCTCTGGTACGTATCGCCGGTACACTCAACAGCAACCGCTACATCTCCGACGTTTTGGAGCCTGTAGTCCTCCTTTACCTGCAGGACCTGCCAGCGGTCACGTTTCAACAGGACAAGGCGCGCACGCACGTGGCACGCATCGTGCAACAATTCTTCACGGCCCGCCAGGTGTCGCTGCTGCCGTCGCCCGCCTGTTCTCCCGATATGTCGATCATCGAACACGTCTGGTCGCTGATCGGCAACCGAGTGGCCCGGCAAGTACAACCCGCGGCTACGCCTGATGAACTGTGGCAACGTGTGGCAGCAGCCTGGACCGACATACCCCAAGCTCACATCCAAAGCCTCTTTCGTTCGATGCCGCGGCCGTTATTTCCAGCTATGTGGGCCACACGAACTATTGATGACTGCGTGTTCCGCAAGTCGCACGGGCCTGTAAGCTCAATCGTTTCATCTTTGTATCTGTTGTTATGTGTCCAGTAAATCTGGCTTTGCTATCTCGTGTACTTCTTGGTATTGCATTTTGGGTGGCCAGCAGTGTATGTTAAAATCTTTACCGGTAAACCTTGTTAATAACAAGACTGCCTTCGTCGTGAAACGCCATGCCATCAACTAATGTTCTTTTTTCTTCGCATCGCTTTTGCTGGGATGTATTTACGATAAACCACGTGGTCTCTGCTACGAGACCGACACACACTAATGGAGTTCTAGATCAAAAGAGCCGCTCTATAGTGGGTTTTTGCCAAAACGTGTAAACTATCTTAGCTCACCTGTTCGGAAAGCTTTTCCCGCAGCCGTAGCTGAAAAACTGGTGGTATATGAACTGGGTCACATCGGAAACATGGGTGAGGTGCCAATAACGTTTGATGTGGTATCAAATAGGACAGTGAATGTTAAAGGATCCAAAATCGTAACTATAAAGACATCTGGATATGCGAAAACCCATTGTACTACTCAGGTGTGCGAGTGGGTCCTGTAATCATGGAATTCTGTGAAGACTGAAATAGTAGCAAAATCTTTTTAAAAATGTGGCATCAGTAATGCCACATTTGGAACAGAAGATGACATTCTGTTTTAAGATAGTGCCATTTCGGACATTGTTGACGTCCCTGATTATGACAATTATGCCAGTGATATGAATAACACCAATGAATTTTCTGGATTTGAGGATATGTTTGACTGAAATGTTTTTCTTTATATGTAGACGTAAAATTTATATTGCTGTTAATCTCTATGAAAGTGCTGAGACCTTATTCTTTATGTTTATTCTTTTTCCTCATAATTGTGCATTTTAAAATTGGGGTGCGTCCTTGACTCCGGGAAGTACGGTAATTTCTGATACGCAGCATAAAAGAAGCATGGGACTTAGGTAGTTACGTTTAAAACTTCTTTGTGAGTTTAAACCCTATGGAAATCGGGCCATGCTTGCTTGCCGAAGCCATGTCGTTCTCCATGCTTCAGGTCGCACAGAATAAAGCAACGGAGTGTTGGGAGCTGCTACATCGTATCCGAAGATGACCATAGAACTTCTCGACGACGCTATCACCAACTGGAGGCATTTGAGAAAAAGACCACAGGCCTCTGTGAAGCTAGATAGTCGATTAGCTGAATCGCGGCCCATGTGCATCGGAATGCCAGAATAGTTGAGCATTGTTTGTCCAGTGTTTGCAAGGACACACCAGTCTCCGTAGCGTGACAGGCGCGTAGTCAGGCGGTCACACATCGAACGGCGTAATGGTCGTGAGGCAAAGAAGCCACAAGATACTGTGCAGAGAGCATTCGACCAAATTTAGGGGCAAATACACTGTTAAATATTTGTGGTAGGTTGCACCAAAAAGTGCTGCCACACCAGCTGCACCACTCTCTGAAAAAGATACACCATTGTGTAGTGCCAACAAAACTCAAGAACATGGCGCAACTTTGCACTACGTGATGGTGCAAGGTTTCACCATGTTGTTGGGCTTTGTTGGCACCACACAATGGTGTGTTTTTTTCTCAGCAAGTGGTGCAGCTTGTGTAGCACCAATTTTTGGTGCAACCTACCAGAAATTTTTTACAGGGTATTGACCAGATATTTCACCGTCCCGACTCGGACGGTGAACCGAAGATTGGCGGACCGGTCTGCTCACCCGTAGTCATTACTTCAATTGCCATTGACCTTAGGGCAACGCCCAGCTCGGCTGAAGTGGTGTCATAGTACACTGTTAAAAATTTTGGGGTAGGTTACACAAAAAAGTGGTGCTACTCCAGCTGCACCACTTTCTCGGGAAAGATACACCATCGTGTTTTGAAAACAAGACCCAACAACGTGGTTCAACTTTTCAACACGTTATGGTACGAAGTTGCACGCGAGGTTGCGCCATGTTTCTGGGTTTATTTATCACCACAGAATGGTATATCTTTTCTAAAAAGTGGTGCAGGTGGTGTAGCGCCACTTTTTGACGCAACCTACCGCAAAATTTTTAACAGTGTAGAGCTGCGTGGCTACAGGAATGGAACCATGTTATATTCAGAGACGAGTCCCGATTCTGCCTCGGTGTCGACGACATAGCCACAGAGAGGATTCAGCTGTTGTCCATGAGCAACACATTGCTCTCTAATCATGTAGCCTGGTGTGGGGTGCCATGTGTTACAACAGCCTGTAAATGCTGCTATCAATAACGGTCACGCCGACAGACATAGATGGCATTTTGCACCCCGTGTTGTTACTATTTCTGAGTGATTGCAAAGCTACTCAGATCTTCGGACCTATCACCCGCATGTACGGGATCTCACTGAACAGCACTTGCAAGCCTCCCTCGGCCGCCCAGAAATGCCACTAAATTAGGGGACCACGCAAACGATGCGTTGTCCCAAATATCCCAGGGCAGTGGTGCGCAACTTTTTATTGGGTGCGACCCCACTGAAGAATTATTTTATTATGGAGACCCCAGCATGTCACCATGTAAATAAAACAAGGGGCTAAAAATTATAATTATATATGCATTTTTAAGAGGCATTTATTTTATTTTCACCAATATTACTTACATTTATTAATTAAAAATTTCAAAATATTTATAATATGTAGGAAACATTGAAACAAAAAATAAACCCAATTAGTGAGAGGAAAAAAACTGCACAGCCTTTGTTTGACTGTCCTAATGTGAAATTTGAGCTTGAATCTTGGGAATTACGCTCTCCATTCTTGGTTTTGAACTTGAGATCACCCCTCTGAGATCATCTTCAACTTCTATTTTAGATCGGTGTTTGGTCTTGATCGTGGTGAGAGCAGAAAAGGCAGTTTCGCATAAGCATGAGAAAGAAATGGCGACCCCTTAATAAACCCTCGCGACCCCAAAAAGGGTCCCGACGCAAAGGTTGCGCACCCCTACACCCCAGGGTACCATTAACAGGGCTCTATCGCTACATGCAGCGCTGTGTGTCTGATTATGTTGAACAACATGGTGATCACACAATTTATTGACTGCTGTCACATGATGTGGCCTGTCAACCTGATGTTCTACCGCCCTTGAAATTAAATCATGTTTAATGGTTCTGAACCATAGAACACAAATTAAATCATGTGTTCTATGGTTCTGGTGACTTTTGGCCCATTTGGTTCTCTCTTTCAGAATGGGGCAATTCCATGCCAAGTAGCGTATTATAGCTGCCAAGACGACAATTAGTATTTAGTTTGGTGATAGATACCCTGATGGGGAAGGAACAGAGGAAGTTTCAAGTGGCAAAACTTTTATTACGGACAAAAAATCGGAACTTTTCTAACGATGATTACTGAAGCACGGTACCAGCATATAACATATTACATACGGTTAGTTAACGGCCCTGCTTTAATTGACATGAATGCCGCCCCTGGTGTAAACGCTGGCTTCTGACTGTTCGTCACAGATGGGTCCGGGTTCGAATCCCGGTGACGCATGGATGTTGCGTTTGTATTACGGCATTGGCTCACTGCATTGCCTGAAACCAGTGGCACTAAATTAGGGACAGGCGACTGAACCCATCGAGTTGCTCACAGAGGTCGTTAAACTCCCAAACAAACAAACAAAAAATTGACATAAAGGCTACATGCGGTGTGGGATCAGCTGTTGCATATAACCAGGTTCCACAACAAGGGCGGTTCTCCGAAAAAGTCTGAACATGGATGATATCGATTAGCGTCCGTAAAGCAGGCTTTTTCAATGCTATTTTACGAGCACACTCAGTAGACAAAACATTAGATAGGGGAGATGGGAAGTTGACATGGGCTTCCCCGGCGCAAATTGGAAAAGACTCAAACCAAACGCAGGCGATAAATAGCCGGATGGCAAGGCTTCCCAACAGTGCATCGTAATAGACGAACATTGGTAAACGTGGTGATCTGAGCGGCTTTGATCGTGGGCGCATTGTCGGCTGAAGACAGATGGGGTCTTTCTATCGCCCAAATGTTAAGAACCCTTGGGTTCTTGAGGGAAACCACATCAAGGGTGCACCGCGAGTATATCATAGCTGGACGCGGAGTCTTTCTATCGCCCAAATGTTAAGAACTCTTGGGTTCTCGAGGGAAACCGCATCAAGGGTATACCGCGAGTATACCATCGATGGACGTGGGGTCTTTCTATCGCCCAAATGTTTTTTCCAGACACTACCTCCATAACTTCCTACCCTACTGCCTTCTGCGTCGTTCTTGGTCATCGTACGATTTCCAGTAATGTCTTCTCTTCGTACCATTGCTTCTCCTGCAAAGCGCCTGGCCATCATCGATCACAGTGCACGTCTTCATCCACTTGCTCCTGTACTGTACCCGTTAGTGTTTCCTCGACGTTGCCATCTTCTCCTCCTGCAGCTCCTCCGGTTTCTCCTACTTTGCCTGCCTTGCCCGCACCTTCAGTTATGCCCACGTTGCCTGCATCCGTTGGCCTATTTACGCCTTCGCAGATGTCGTCCTCTTCTTCCCTTCCGGTTACATGGCCCCTGGTTCCTGACTCTGTTCAGCCTCATCTTTCTCCGACTGCTGCCCCGACGGTGCCTTCTCCGTCCGTGCCAGTTGCTGAGCCTGCACCGCCTGCCTCCGTTGGACTCTCTTCGTCTCCACTGCTGACGTCCTCTCTTCCTTGCTGGTTTCCTTGCCACCAGTTTCCAGCTCTGTTCAGCCTTATGACTCTTCCTCGCCGGTTTCAGCTCTACCAATCCAGGACTTGGTGTGTGAATCACTCAGTGATAGTACCCCGACTTGCTTACCACCTCATACGCCTGTTTCGCGCTCTTCTGATGCGTTCAGCGTTGATGCCATTATAGCTCCTTCTGGTCCTTGGCCTTATTCACCATCTCGGATTGCTGCTCTGATTGCATCGTACGAGTCTTTATCACAAGCCCTTGCTGCTGCTTCAGTTTACTACGGTAAAGTAACTGTGCCCCGTAGCTCGCCTCCTGCTCGTCTGCCAGATAAGACTCCTTTCCCCCTTGTCGCTCCATCTTCTTGCACTGCATCGACTGGCGCTATTTCCAAGAAGCGTCGTCGCCGCCCTAATCGTCAGACCCGCAAGAGGTCTGCCGCGTCACCTGCACTCCCTGTCGCTGCCCAGTTGTCCTTGATGGAGCCCTGGTCTACTCCTCTGCCTCAATCGCATCGCGAGGAGTATTCTGACTCGGATGCCTATGTCGAAGCGATGGAGGAATCGTATCAATCAGTCTGTGAACACGGAGCCTCGCTGCCTCCTTTTGGACTCTCGCTCTGTTGCTCCATGCATTTTGCCACGTGTTATTTCTCGTCTACAGTGTGCTCATTATAGCTCTGTCATATTATGTTTGTGTCGCCTTTGTATTGTGTTTGCCAATGTCTTGTGCTCTGTATTTTTGCCAACGCCTCACCTATGTAGTCTGGGAGCCCCATCATAACTTGTTGTTCTATTTATGTCTTGACTTCCCCCGTTTTTCTATGTACTAGTCCCAGAGACTCAATAAAGCGATGTTGAACCCTTGCATTATGGCTCGGTGCATTATTCTGCTGGTACCAACAACCAACAAGGCTCGGTTCCACAGCACTGCCAGAGTTGGTAGGGCATAATTGTTCAGAATATTGAGATAGACATACTGGTTAACAGGTTTGTCCACGATAACTAATGGGCCGGGACCATACCACGGAAAACACCCCCACACGAGTACACTGCCAGCTCCAAACTTGACCGCAGGAACAGTGCACTGTGGTAAGTAGCGCGACACCCACACACTCAGACTGATAGATCGCGTATTTGGATTCACCAGTCCATAGAATTCGTTTCCATTGATCTACGGTCCATGATAAATGTTCTTTACACCATACTAAACGACGAGTAGCATTCCGAGTGGAGAGAAAAGGCTTATGAGCAGCCGCATGACCACAGTAACCCATGGAATGAAGTTCTCTGGGAATGGTACGTGTACATACCGAGGTTCCAGATTTTTTACTCACCTGTACACTGAGGTTTTGTGCAGTACTCCGTCGATTAGCTGTAACTCCTCTCCTGAGGCTTCGACGTCCTCTGTCACTGATTTTCTTTGGTCTGCCGGTACGTTTTGCTGCTTCAGGCACGCCATGTGTCTTCCACTTATTCAGTACATCCAAAACAGTTGACTTGGGTATGTTTAAACGCCTTTCTGTTTGTCTTATGGACAACCCACTAATATGGCACCCAACAATCTTTCCTTTCTGAAAATCAGTTCTCTCCCTGCGCGACCTTTTCACTCAACCTAATAGTGCGATGTGATCGCGGTCAGCTGCAGGTTTCTTTTTATACTGTTTGCAGCTGTATCGCGCATCTCAACAACGCAGAGGATCCGTTCATTTGCTTTTCAAGGGGTTTCCGGTGACTTTTGTCAATATAGTGTATATAACACAATTGCCAGAAGGACAGACCACCGATGGACGCCCGAAATTCTAGAATATATAGATTTTAAGGGACAGGAAAAGACCCAAAAGAAGATAACATGGAGAAAGGGTGTAGTAAATTCGAAAGCTGGCAGGAGTGACATGGAGCAGGCTGACGTAAGACAGACCGTTTGGGAAGAAACTTGGGAAGACATTCATCCAGCAGTGGATTGATAATGGTTGACAACGATGATCATGATCATGAAACGTGTAAGCAGCCACACCATCCAGAACCATCTCCTCGCTATGGAGTACAGAAGCCATCGTCCCACGAGGGTACCGCCGCTGACAGCACATCACAGGGTGCAAAAATTACCATGAGCGCGGGAACATCGCCACTGGACCCTAGACATCTGGAAAAATGTTTCCTGGACTGATGAGTCGTGATTCACGTTGGTACATGCGGATGGCAGGATACGAGTACGGCGCAAACCACATGAAGCGATGGATCCTTCTTGCCAGCAGGGTACTCTTCAAGCTGATGGGGGTGGCGTTCTCGTCTGGGGACTGTTTACGTAGACTGCAATGGGACCCATGGTACGTGTGACATCGTCCCTCACAGATCAACGTTACCGGGATATCCTGGACGACCATTTGCTCCTGTTTGTGCGTTCAACATCCCACTGGGGACCTCATCCTGCAACAAGACAATGCACCGTGCCATCGCTCCCGAATTGTATCCGAATGGTTGGATGAACACTCCACCAACGTGACCTCGCTTCCTTGGCCAGGTAGGTCACCTGACCTAAATCCCATCGAGCACATCTGGGATGCCTTCGAGAGAGATGTTCGAAGCTCTAATTCCCTGCATCAAATCTTCGTGAACTGTAGGAGCTTGTTCAGGGGTCGTGGATCCGTATGGCTTCCAAACGCTTCCGGTGTCTTGTCGCGTCAATGCCGAGACGAATCGCCGCCGTCATCAGGGCGAAAGGTGGTGCTACACGTTACTAGACAGGTATCTCTAATTCAATTGCTCTTCAGTGTATATATATATATACGGTCGAGTCACATTATTGTGACTACCAGCTAATATCCAGAGTAACCGCCGTGTGCAGCGCGGACAGCAGCTAGACAGGCTGGAAGTGACTCAATAAGGTGCTGAAGAGGGTTCATAGGTATCTGGAGCCATGCTGATTGCAGTGCATTTGACATCTGCTGGAGAGTGCGTGGCGGAAGATCCATAGAGCGAACAACACGATCAAGGTGGTCCCGCAGATGCTCAATTGGGTTTCATTCTGGGGAATTAGGGAGCCAGGGAAGTACTTTGACGTCTTCAGCGTGCTCTTCCAACCACTCTCAGACATTTCTAGCTGTGTGACACGTCGCATTGTCTTGCTGGAAGTTCCCATCCGCCCCAGGGAAAACGATCAGCATGTATGGGTGTACGTGGTCTGCAAAGATGAATTTATAACGAATTCGGTCCATAGTGCCTTCCACAGGTATGAGTGGGCCCAGAAAATGCCACGAAAACATTCCCCAGACCATAACGCTGCTCCCACCAGCTTGTGTTCGTCCAGCAATGGTTGAAAAGTGTTTGTTCTCCGATGTTTCTCGCCTTATACGCCAGCGTGATGATAATTAATACGTAGTGCATTCTTCAAACTCATAAATTATCTGCAGAGTTTTCATATTCACAATATTTTTCATTGTTCTCATAAGAACATGATTTGAAAGTTTCGAAGATGACAGTCCGTTTTTTGGTGTAGATATGACTAGGATGGTAAGTCAGTAAATATGACTAGGACAGTAATATCCGAAAACTTGAAAAATTTATCGTCCTTCAGCGGGAATCAAACCCGCGTGTCCGAGATAGCGCCCGGGTATGCTAACTACTACACCACCTAGAACGACCAAGTCTCAAGTTTCCGATTAATTTGAATATAACCATCACAGGATTCGCTAGTCGAAGCAACCGGCATTCATGTTTAGAGAAATCTGAGGGTTAAGAATCCTATCACGGGATAGCGAATCTGGAGGTTAAGAATCCTATCGCGGGATAGGATTCTTAACCTCCAGATTCGCTAAACACGAATGCCGGTTGCTTCGACTAGCGAATCCTATGATAGTTTTATTCAAATTAATCGGAAACTTGAGACTTGGTCGTTCTGGGGGTGTAGAGGTTAACATACCCGGGTGCTATCTGGGAGACGCGGATTCGATTTCCGCTCCAGAACGATAAAATTTTCAAGTTTTCGGATATTATTTGACTTACCATCCTTGTCATATTTACACCAAAAAACGGATTGTCATCTTCAAAATTTGTGTTGTATGGTGTAATCCCGTATTCCATTCATGATTTAAAAGCTTAAGATTCCTAGATTTTGTCTTAAATTTTCTACTGATTTAGCATTGTATACTTTTTTTAATGCATCTTTTTTGTCATGCAATGTGAAGCTACAAGGGACTTCAACCATTAGCGGTTCCAAATGCAAATTGGGAGGTGTGGGTGGATTATCTGAAAAACCTGAAACTCTCTCGCGAACCTCGCTGTTCACAGCGACATGAAACCTTTGCCCTTAGTGAGACACTGCCTAAGTGCCTTGAAATCTGTTCGTCTTCCAGCCTCCGTTTTTCACCAAGTGGAAATTATACAAGGCAAAAATAAAACCATTTTATAAACATCTCTCTCTCTCTCTCCCTATTTATCTATTATTTGTCCAGGTATGACTCCTGGGCTATAGCCCCTATAGACCCCCCACCCCTAATCCCGCCCTGGTTCTGGGAAATAAAAGGAAGATTTATTTCACAAGTTATTTCATTTCTAAATGTAATTTTAAGATGTTACTGAATTGATTTTACCAGCCCCACACTTTCCTTTCACCCCACCTCTGATATCAAAGTCTTGCTGCGTCACTGTTCATAGTCAAGAGCGTCGGCAGGATTTTTTCGGGGAGGGGGAGGGGGTCAAAGGAATTTTCCAACACGTAAGACCTCTTTAAGCTCTAAGTCATTCAGGATAAATGACAGAAATACAGTCTCAATCACGCTGCATAAAGGGAACTTTATTTTTATTTTTATTTTTTATTGGAGGTTTAACGACCACCGTGAGCAACTCAATGGGCTATAAGCAGTCGCCCGTCCCTAATTTAGGGTCACTGGTTCCAGGGAAGGGAGAAAGCCAGTGCCCTAAGACAAACACAACATCCATGCCTCACCGGGATTCGAACCCGGGCCCCTTTCGGACGAATGATCAGAGGCCATCGCTTAGACCACTGCGCCACCGGGGCGGCTAAAGGGAAATGTATTTATATATTAAGACAAAGAGGAAATACAACATATTTAATGACAATTGAATTAAAAAGTTATTGAATAAATTTCGTGAAACCAATTTAACTAGAAAAGAAAAAGAACAAGTTCTTGGGCTAATTAAGCTGGATTATGATTATGTCACTCCTAGTTGGAAGAAAATAAAAAATTGTCTCCTTCCCAAATCGGTTGCCAACCTTCTTTATAAAATCTGCATTTTTTGCACCCAATTTCGATGGACACTCATAATGCACAAAGACCATCTAGTCTCTCTTCGGCCATGTTTGGTCCCATCCAAGACTTCGCCCTATGCAGTGTATTAAAAGTTATTTCAATCAGTGGCGTAACTAGCACAACGTGCGCCCCCCCCGCCCACCTCAAGATTTACTTTAGTGCCCCTAAGCGCAGTAATTTTCCCAGGATTTAAAGCACGAGGGAGGAAGCATTTTTCGCGGTGTGTGTGTGTGATGGGGGGGGGGTTCAGGAAGTCAGGGAGAGTGTCGGGAAAAGTAATTCTGGTACCTAGAGCTCTGTAGTTTTACCTTTTTAAGTAATAGATTTAACAATACATGTAATTATTTTGTACGAAACCAAAATAAACCACTTGAAGAAGTCACCCTCTTGTACACGGCAGATCTGCGGCTGCTGTGAATAAACGTTGGCGCCTGTCGTTTATGTAATCCTTGGTGACAGACTGACTGTTTCCCCATGGGGGCTCGCGCTTCTGCTCAGCAGCTCAGAGAGAGGGCGATTGGAGACCGATCGTATTACAACTCGGAGCCAAAGGGCCGAATAGCTTCAATCTGTAAGACATCCAGTGTTTTAAAATTGAAACTTGATATTTATTTAGGCAAAGCTATATGTACCTTAAAAGAAAATATGAACCTTTGTGTTGATTTTTTGTTTGTTTGTCTTGTGCGTGTTCGATTTTTAAAAAAAAAAAAAAAAATCCGAACACGCACAAAAAAGCTGCAAAAAAACAAAAGTTTTTGGAAGCTGCAGTACGCCCCTTGGTTAAATGCACTGCTTTCAATAGCAAGAGCGCGCCAAGGATATTTGCCGCCCTTGTACGAGAATATTTTTCAATTTTGATTCATTTTTACATGAGATAAATTTCTTTAGAAACTTCATTTTCTATTTCCCGTATACTAAGAGTGTTTATAAAACACAACTGTCTCATATAAAACTGAAGGGAAAAAAATCTGTGAAACTAGTTCAGATGACGCTGCGAATAATCCATGTCAGCTTCTTCTCTGCCAATTTGCACGGATAATCCATATCAGCTTCCTCTCTGTCAATTTCTCTCTCTCTCTCTCTATCTCTCTCTCTCTATATATACTATATTGACAAAAGTCACCGGACACCTAGAAGAGAAACACAACATAGCATTTATTGACATACATTAGTACAGTGTCGGTCCACCTTTGGCCTTAATGCATGCACTGACCCTTCGAGACATGCTTTCGACAAGGTTTTCGAACACAGCGATAGGTATGCGCTTTCATTCAGTACATAATGCTGCCGCTAACTGTTGCTTAGTAGTAGACCTTGGTTCAAAACTTCTTATGCAGTGCTTTAATTCATCCCATAGATGCTCTATAGGATTAAGATCACGGCTCTGTGTTGGCCAGTTCACACACGATACGGAATTGTCGTCAAACCACGCCGTAACAGTCCTTGCTTTATGGCTCGGTGCATTTTCCTGCTGTTACCAACAAGGCTCGCTTCCATAGTATTGCCACAGAGTTGGTAGCGCATAATTGTCCAGAATATCGAGGTAGACGTGCTGGGTAATAGGTTTGTCCATGATAACCAATAGGCCGGGACCATACCACGAAGAACACCCCCACACGAGTACACTGCCAGCTCCAAACTGGACAGTAGGAACAGTACACTGTGGTAAATAGCGTTCCCCGCTGCCACCGTACTCACACACGGCCATCAGACTGATGGATAGTGTACCTATATTCGGTAGTCCATAGGACCCGTTTCCATTGATCTACGGTCCACGATAAATGTTCTTTACACCATGCTAAACGACGAGTAGTATTCCGAGGGGAGGTGGAGATGAAAATCATAACCCATGGAATGAAGTTCTCTGCGAATGGAATGAGTACATACCGACGTTTCAGCATTTTTACTCACCTGTACACTGAGGTTCTTGTGCAGTGCTCCATCGATTAGCTGTAACGACTCTCCTGAGGCTTCGACGTCCTCTATCACTGATTTTCTTTGGTCTGCCGGTACGTTTTGCTGTTTCAGGCACGCCATGTGTCTTCCACTTATTCAGTACATCCAAAGCAGTTGACTTGGGTATGTTCAAACGTCTGCCGGTTTCTCTTATGGACAACCCACTAATATAACACTCTACAATATTTCCTTTCTGAAAGTCAGTTCTCTCCCGGCGCGATATTTTCACTCAACCTCACAGGGCGATATGATCGCGGTCAGCTGAAGGCGTGTTTTTATACCGTTTGCAGCTGTACCGCGCATCTTAACAGCGCAGCGGATCCGTTCATTTGCTTTTCAAGGGGTTTCCGGTGACTTTTGTCAATATAGTGTATATAACACAATTGCCAGAAGGACAGACCACCGATGGACGCCCGAAATTCTAGAATATATAGATTTTAAGGGACAGGAAAAGACCCAGAAGAAGATAACATGGAAAAAGGGTGTAGTAAATTCGAAAGCAGGCAGGAGTGACATGGAGCAGGCTGACGCAAGACAGACCGTTTGGGAAGAAACTTAGGAAGACATTCATCCAGCAGTGGATTGATAATGGTTGACAATGATGATGATGATCGTGATGGTATATAACATCGAACATGACGGGTGTCTCTTTAACTAATCTATCAAGAAATCTCTCATATGGGTACGTATACAAATAAGTTGTACAAAACTAAAAGCAAAATTCGAAATAACTGGCTTTCGTATTAAATAAAAATATTTCCCCCTATAAATAAAAAACTGAAGCGTCAAGAAAGCACACAGTCATGCGTAGTTTCAGCTAAAATCAACTTTTGTGTAATTTTTTTTTTTGTTGTTACAAACTTTTTAACAATGTCCGAATTGTCTAAGTCTGTTACAATTTTGTTTTCAACACTAACGGTACTTATATTTGAAAGTCGTTTCCTTTTCCTTATTTCATCAAAAGTAACTTTTCATGATTTTAAGTTTGGAAAACGATCTTTCCCCGTAAGCCACTGTTACAGACAGTATAAAGGTTTTGTGCACCTTATTACCGGTGTCAATGCTATGGAATGGAAAAGGGAACATTGTAATTTTAAAGACCATTATATATTTCAAGCGTAACGGTAAGAATAAAAAAATGTTTATTTTTAGGTAGATTAAAAATCCACAAAATCCTCCCCCATCCCCCAAACAATTGTTTAACGGAACAACAGCGTTACACATTCCCGACCGATTAAAGCAACAGCATAACAAAGATAGCACAATAGTCACTAGCCCACACCTCCCCGTAGACGTAAAACAAACACTCAGATCCTAGATGAAGTTCATGTTTTCACAGGAGGAACTCCTGTCAAGAAGGGCTGAAAGAATACACACGCTTCAACTACAACATTTTTTCTTAATTTAAAGAACATATCCTGCGTATGCATGCAATATAGTATGCATGAATTGACTATGTATTATTTTTGTAGCAGCACAATATCTTATAGTCATTGCTATTATTTTGAGAGAGGAGGGACGGGTTTCGGCTGTCGAGTGGTTTACTGGGACGGCAGCGATCGAGGATACCAAGGAGCGTGGTTTGCCGTAGTATTTGCCTGATTTGCAGATTGCTCTAGTCCTTAAAAGAAAATTGAAATTCATTATTTATCTGTTCTGCTTCTGTTTTTAAAAATTTGAATTTTATTTGAGGGGATTGCAATTTTGGAGGGGGGTGTCAGTTGACCCTCCCTGATCCTTGCTCCGTGCGCGCATGTTCATAGGTCATATTTGAATTTCATTATCACACCGGAATCTTCATATAAAAGAATACATTCTGAAAATAAAGGCAAATTACGCTCTTTTATACAGACACACACCCGTATGGTATGATCAGTAATTTTGGTTATAGCTGAAGAAAAGAAAATCGTTTAGAAACAAAAAATTCTATTCCTTATTTCTTTTTGATTTCTAAATTTACTTTTATTTTGAATAAATTGCATTATAAAACGTTGAGCGCCGTACAGTACCATTATCATTTCACTGTTAGATGAAAGTCTCCGTCACCGCCCCGGTGGCGCAGTGGTCTAAGGCGCTGGCCTCTGATCATTCGTCCGTAAGGGGTCCGGGTTCGAATCCCGGTGAGGCATGGATGTTGTGTTTGTCTTACGGCACTGGCTCTCTCCCTTCCCTGGAACCAGTGCTCCTAAATTAGGGACGGGCGACTGCTTATAGCCCTTTGAGTTGCTCACAGTGGTCGTTAAACCCCAATCAAAAAAAAAAAAAAAAAGAAAGTCTCCCTACGTTTCTTTCACAACCATGGGCGTCGCTGGAGGAGGGGACATGTCCCCTCCAATATTTTTGACTGCCATCCTTGCTTTTGATTGGAGGTTTAACGAACACCGTGAGCAACTCAATGGGCTATAAGCAGTCGCCCGTCCCTAATTTAGGAGCACTGGTTCCAGGGAAGGGAGAGAGCCAGTGTCGTAAGGCAAACACAACATCCATACCTCACCGGGATTCCAGGATTAGAATTCATCGCTTAGACCACTGCGGGTGGCGCAACCCTTTTCGTGTTTTTCATTCAATTAATGCTTGCGTCCCCCCAATTCATATTTGCGAGCGACTTCCATGTTCACAACGGTCTGTCTTGAGCCAATCTTCTCCATGTCACTCCGGCATGCTTTCGATTTTCATCCATCCATCTCCCAGTAGTCTTCTTTCGGGTCTTTTTCTGTTCTCTCTCACTTTCATGTAGGTTACCGCCCTTCGTCGTTCAAGAACTGTGATTTACAAATTTCAAATGATCACTATAACCACCTTTAACTTTTCCGGATTCATGAAAGAGCAAATTAACTTTTATACGTTCAACAGCTTGTGTGTAAACTGGATCCTTAAAAAAAAAAGAACAATAAGTTGTTTTGGGGCTACATACGGATGCGAATTGTTCACTGAGTTTTATTGTATTTTTTGATTGGAGGTTTAACGACCACCGTGAGCAACTCAATGGGCTAAAAGCAATCGCCCGTCCCTAATTTAGGGTCGCTGGTTCCAAGGAAAGGAGAGATCCAGTGCCGTAAGAAAAACACAACATCCATGCCTCACCGGGATTCGAACCCCGACCCCTTTCGGGAGAATAATCATAATCATATATGATCGTCTATAAAAGTTAAAATCACTAATTGGTCAGTTACTCCTATTGGTTACTGTAACTTGTATCAAAATTCTATCACTAAAACATGTATCAAAAAAAAAAAAAAAAAAAAAAACACTGTTTAAACGAATTTATTTTAGAAATAACTTTTTTACTCGCTACCCAAATTAGTTGAAGTAATCTTTTTAAAATTTTGTGAAAAAGTTTTTATAAAAATCACAATACAACTTCAATCAAATCCCCGGAAGAAAAAAATCGTAAATTTTAATACTTTTTACTGTCTCGCTCTATGAACTTTCAATCTATATTATGGTCTTTTTCTTAAGCTTAAAGCAAATACTTCTTTGAGATAGCAATAATTTTTATGATCGTTTCCCGAATGACATTTCCCCCATACAAACTTTATTAAAATATGAGATTTATTTTCTAGAGCCCGCCATAAAATTTCATCCCGGACCTCGCAAAAGTTTCATCCGGCTCTGTTCCTAGGCCATCAGAGCAGTTATCAAGTTTAAGTCGTATCGTGCTTGTCAGGGGCTGCGGAAAGTGAAGTTCGCTGACCGGGCCCGAAATTTTGAATCGTACCTTCCGCTTTCCGGAACAAACAGAAAAAAGCAATGCCTAAGGAGCTTTGTTGGGAATTAGGACCACCCAACCACTTACCTAGAGGAACTTTCTAAGGCACATCACAACAATCGCACATATGCCAAATAAAAAAAATTATGAAAATAAAAATATTGGCTGAAATTATTGACCGGGCCCTGGCGGTCTGGGTGGTTTCGCCGCCATTGGTGCTTGTGCAATCAATCACATCTGTTACTCTGTGAAGATGTGTTCATAGTCTAGAGTTCGTTTCCCGATAGATGACGCTACATGTCCAACGGTTTCTGGCTGTTTTTTTCGATAGTTTCTGACACAGAAAATCTGGTGCTCTCGTTTTTAACAGAAAATTCATTTTTTGTCTTTACATTCCTTCATTGCCAGTATTAGTTAATATCCTTTTGAAGGGAGCGGATATTGTTCTCATGATTACAAAAAATTGGACGCCAAGCAAATAAGGCAAGTCAAATCAAGTCAAGTAGGAGCCGCTTCCTTTTGAATCTGTTGTGCAGGGCTGGACTTGTTTATGTTTTTGTTTGATTGTTCTATTACTGTCATTATTTTGTAGACTTTGAAAAGTCTGAATTCGTTTCTGGCTTTATGTGTTTGATTTGATGACACTACGTAATCACTCGCACAGCGGATTATCTGAATTTGCGGGGAGTTTTGTCTTTTGGTAAGTTTTTGATAGGTAGAAGAGGAAAATGCAAACTCCTAACGAAAGCTTCATGGATGACGAAGTGTTCTTTGGTGTGCCAACTAAAGCTGAATGGGAAATAAATACAGCAATCAAGAAGGGCAAACCGCTTACGAAGCAACATAAAAACTTACTTCTTTATGAAAGAAAAGTTGAAAAAATTCCCATAAGTTACGGATTTTCAGAAAGCAAGAATGAAACTAGTTTGGGTGTTTCTGCTACTGATACAAGTCAAAAATTGTTTGACAGCAGAAATGATGACAGTGTTCAGAATTTATCTGCTGCTAATGAACACCGCAGCGTTACTATGACAAACATGGATGAAACGCCTCAAGCTGACAATATGGTGTTGAACTCATCATCTCAGTTTGGTTCAGAAATTTTCCAAGAAACTTGTATAGATGCACCTGATCGATGTGATTCGAACCTGGATGCTAAGCTGAAAAGTGCGTATGCAGAACTCTCAATTTGTAAAGGGAGAAATGTCAGTGATTTAGAAAGCAATGTGGGATTTTCATCATGTGTAAGTAGTATGAGAGAGGATTTCTCAGGAGAACTTTTCAGTTCATCAGTGAGCAATACGTCTCATTTACACGAAACAATGTCATTTCAAGACGATTTGGGATGTGCGAAGTCATCTGTTGGAGGTAAGTGCTCTGGCTCACAGGATGCTGCGAGTTATTTTGATATTCAGAGTACTACAGATTCAAACGTCTTCCCAGCTTCTGCAGAAGTATGTAATTTTAAATGCCAGTTGCAGATGAGACAGAATGAAAAGAGTGTATGTATGCATGAACATAGCAGTCATGATCATGTGTGTGAGCCAGAATCACTTTCTGTTTATTCTGATGAGCTTTGTGTTTCACAACAAATGATATCTTGTGATGATAAACAAGATCAAGAAGTCGATAGATGCAGTTTGTCAGAGGACAGCATGTCAAGTAAAAATATTCATTGTTTTAATGTTTCCAAGCTGAATGCTGATTCAAAGGATACAGTAGAATGTGTTTATGATATAGAAAAGACTGAAGCAGACAGAACATTCTGCTATAACCAAAAAACATCTGTTATGGATGATGCAGAATTGTCAACTAGAGCTGTAAGCACATGTGATAGATTTCCACTTCTTACTGATATTAATTCTAATAATGCCTGTAAAAATGTGTTTTCTCAAAAATGGAAGGAAGAAAAATTCGGAGCACCAGATGTCACATCCTATGAGGGTGATTTCATTAGTGGTTATGGTTTTCGAAAGCAGCTTTTAAATGATTCAGCACAGGAAAAGGGTGAAGAATCTCAGCTAAGTGATGTTTATGACAGTAAAAACACTTTTAATAAAAATGAACCATCCTTTCGTGGAAATTCCTTCATCAAACAAGATTTGGAGCTTAGAGAAAGATGTTTACTTAGTGAAACATGCAATGATTCAGTGGTACAAACTTTTAATTCAAGCCTTCGTACCAACAAGGCCAAGTTTTGCAGTGACATTAACAATTCTTATGATATCTTGCTAAGTGAAACAGAATCTACATCAACAAAAGAGCCATTCCATGATTTCAAGGGCTTTGGAACTTTACACCCCAATCTGTCCACTGAATTTAATCAAATGGAGGAAAGCTTTAACAGCAATGCCAGTGATTTGCATAAACAAAGTTCTTCATTTAATCTTTCTCCTGGTAAGTCTGATTTGCCTCCAGAAAGTGTGCATACCTTGCATGATAGTGATTCAAGCAATTGTGTCTCTGGTCGAGCAGATATTTCCAGTAAGCAGGATGTGCCTTGCTCCACTCATTCAACAAGTGAAAATGAAACTGCAGCTGTAATGGCAAGACTTTTGCAAAGATGGAATATAAATGGTCAGCAGAAGAAAGATGTGTTTGTGCCGAAGGTCGAGACATCTGTTAGTGAAAACCTTCCATTGGATTTGGGCAGCGAATCTAAGGCACCAAATGTTTACCTTTCAGCCCACCTAGAAAGCTCTTTAAACCTAAAGCAGTTTCACCATGTGAGTTCTTTAAAGAATGACTTTTGTCCAGAAGAAGATAAAATAAAGTTATCTGAACATGCTGACGTACATCAATCAACTGCAAATGAATTTTCTAAGGGAAATAATTTTCCAGTAAATAATCGGTTAGTGCTTGATGATACCAAAAGGTATGAAGCCAGCAGCCAAAGTGATACCACAGTGAAAAATATCAATTTGCCAGGAAGTTCTGTTCGTCCAATCATTAGCCCATTTAAAAGCCTGCACACACCAGTGAAAAAATCTTCTGCATGTTATGTTACTCCAGAAAATGTCCTGTCTCGATCACAGCCCAAGTTTAAGCAGACAGGTTATCGAAATGCTTGCAACAGTGACAAAGCAGTATTGCAAACTCACATCCCCAGATTAATGACAAACAGTGACCCGTGTTTTAAGAAGAAGCCATTCCGGAGTCCCCAGAAAAATTCCCGAGTACCCAGGAGAACGCCAGCCTCATCTGCTAAGAAACGCCATGAAATCGTAAGCCCTGTTGTGAAATACATTCAAGAAAGACCAACGGTACCTCTGATTAAAGTTGTGAAGGGCAAAGAGAACGCTCATGCCACTGAGACAAATGCCTTAAAAAAGCCACAACCTCCACTGAAGGAAAGCCGTCACCATTTCTTTGACAGGGACTCAAAACATCCAGCGTTGCCACCTGCAAAATATTGCGCAAAGAGTTTGGAGGCCGAATTTAATGGCCCAGCTATGCTGAAGACGCAGCTTCCAAAGGCAAAAAGGCAGTAGTCCCGAGTGCGACAACTCACGTGGTTCGCCATATTGGTGCTAGCAAAATTATATCCGGATCTGATTACCTTGCAAATGAAGAATCTTTTATTGAGCCAACAGTGCGTGAAACACAAAACTTCCCATCGAGTTACAGATCACAAACTGGGAACAATGATATGGAGTTGTCTGTTATGGAACATGTTGATATTACTAGATCCAACACCATAACAAGACATCGTTGAACATGAGATTAATATTCTGGAATTTTCATTCATCACTTTTTTTTTCAAAACTTTGGTTCATATATTCCTTGAATAGCTTATTGTGCTTAGATATTCTAATATGACACTTTTTCTAGATAATGATACTCTCATAGATATTATATTATACAATGTTTTATGTCCATAGGCCTTAATACCATTATGTTTGAATAGAATTTTTTTTTCAACTTTATTTCATTTCAGTTTTTTTTAATTATTCATTTAACTCATTGCCTCCTTCTCATAGTGGTGTATTTCTTTGTGCTGTAAATTTACATATTCAAAGTACTAATGGTTATTTGACAAAAAAAAAAAAATAACGCTGTTCTTTAATTCTAAACAGCTACTTTAGACTGATGTGGAATTGTGATTGAAGTTCCTAGACCATAACTAGACAAGGGATGAAAAAAAATCAGTGTTCTTAAATTTGCTATTCATATTTTTGCTTTTTTGATTTTTACAAAGTTTGGTTTGAACAATCACTGGACGTATATTATGCCAAAATTTTATAGTGTAGCATATTATTTAATGTAACATTATTTTCCATATATATTACAAATATTTAATATAGTTTTTTTATTTTCATGTTTTAGCTGTATTGCAATGTCTGTATAACAAATGTTTACGAGCTCATTCAAAATTTGATTTCAAATTTTGGTGATCTTAGAAGATGGACTTTCTCTTTTATTTTCAAGTAACCCAGTGCCTCTGTTTTGATACTTTACTTTGTTTCAGTATTTAACACTTTTGCTGACAGCAGGCATAGGCGCTAGTAAAAAAAATCGTAGGGAGCCATGCTGGCGCCAGCGACTTCAACTTGTTAATGGGTTTCGGTTTTTGTTTTGTATTACTTCCACTAGGTGACACAACTTCTTTGTGTTTTGAAGTATTAGGTTGCTAGGCAAAACAGTGCAGCTGTTGTAATGTAAATGGCCTTGGGATAAGAAGTCGTGCCCAACTTCTGTGGCCCAGAAATGTTATTTTTTTTATAGATTTCATAAAATATCAGGTTTATTTCCAAAATTTTTGGTATTTTAAATATTCAGTTATATATATATATATATATATATATATATAAATATATATGTATGTATGTATTATATTTGTTTTTATGGCAAGTAGAATGTGGTAAAAAAAAGATATGGGGCATGAATGTTATCCCATTTGGAAAAAATAAGTAAAATTTTAAAATAAAAGGAAAGCTACACTGGGTGCAAGCAACCTTGAACATTTTCATTAATTTGGTTTTTATTTTGTATACCCTCCACTAGATTTACCCATGTTTTGAAGCATTAGACTACTACGCAACATACTGAAGAAATACATCGTAGAATCAGATGGCCATAAAAGTCGCTCGCGACTTTTATGGCCCATGGGTATACTATTATTTTTTTCATAGATTCCGTAGATTTTTGTGTATAATTTCGAAATTTTCATGATATATTACAAGTAGTTTTTTTTGTTAAAGTAAAATATAGAGTACAAATTTGATAGGGTGCTACATCATTATTCAAAAATAGCGTTTCTATGAGATCGTAATAATTATAAAAATACCTAAATTTATTAGTAATTTAGCTATGAAATTTGAAAAGAACATTATTGTGAAACACATTTCAACAAAACAGAATTTTACCAAATAAGAAGTTGTGATATTGCCAGTGTTTAGGTGGCTATTATATATGTGTGCAAAAATTATGTGGACATTATTATATTCATAGATGGATATTGTGATACTTACGGACATTACTAAACTGATGCTTTACAAGCTATTTTCCAGTATTTAGCTGTAGTTAGTATATACTTTTATACAAGTTATGTGGAAATAATTTTATATATAAATGAATACATTACCGTAATTACACTTTACAAGCTTGTTTTATGAGCGGAAAAAATTATCCTTGCACATAAATGGTTCTCCGTCACATGCCTTGCACTGTGTTGTAACTTGCCTAGTTTTTTTCTTTGCAATTGATACTCCATACTGTGCTTTCATTTCTTGGTTTTGGTTTTCTCTTTCTGAGGGTTTTTCTTTTTCCAGTTTGTCGAATTTCAGTTTCAACTAGTACATGGTTGATCACATTTCGTCATGATGACATTTGCACTTGGTGAACAGCATTCACCTGCAAAAGTTCCATGGCTAACTCTGTATGTATATTTTCAAGGCTCATTATTTTTAACCCAGTCTCGTTGAAGCAATAGCATTGTACACTGTTGTAGTGTTTCCAATAACAGTTCCTAGGATGAACTTTACTGCTACTTTGTGGTACCCAGTGCCGGATTTAAGGCTTTTGGGGTCCTAGGCCAAATTTTCTATGCGCCTCCCCCCACCCGGCCGCCCATATTTGAATTTGCTCCTATAAGATTTTCTAATAAACTTATCTTTAAGTTAAGAATAAAATAATTGGTAGTATAATTTTATTGTTATATAAGTATTATTTAAATAAAAATTATTTTGATTTAACTTGTTATTAAATTAAAGGTTATAAAAAATATTTGTGAACATAGTCAAAGAGGTTCATGCTTATCCAGAAACAGCACTTTACATTTTGAATGCGCTCTCAATCTCACATTCAAAATGTAAAGAACTACACTTTACGCCGAATGCGCTCTCTATCGCACTCATACGAACACTGGCATGCTCGCAATAGAGCTGTTATTTAGTTCTTATTTCTTTAGTTGTCATTCAAGATAAAATAAAAAATTACCACTACTTTATTTTATTCAAGTAAATTAAAATAATGGTACCTCCCTTTTTCTAAGTTTTTCTGTTCCACACTCTCCATTTTTCTGGATTCTACACCTGGGGTCCCTAGGCCGCGGCTTAGTTGTCTTAGTGGTAAATCCGCCACTGGTGGTACTAGCCAACCATTTTCCTCAAGCATGAATAATACAATGTCATTTGATCTGATTTGTCAATTCCCACTTTGGCTATGTTGTAAGCCACAACGCAATCAGGATTCAGCTTTACCTGCCCGTTTCGAGTCCCCCCCCCCCAATCAACTAGTTTTCCAGAATGGCAAGTCGAAATCATGATAACCTCCCTCTTGTCCTTCCATTTGCAAACCACAAGTCCATTGCTTTTCATGCGTGCAAAAGATTCTCCGTTACCACTTTTGGTACACCAGCACGCTTTTTCGACAAAGTTCCAGTATAGTGAATGTCTTTGCTCACTAAATATTCCGCAATATTCACAGACGAGTAGAAGCTGTCTGCATATAAACTGCGACCAGCATTCAAATAATCTGCTGAAAGCTTCTTTACAACTTCCATACTATGGCCACCAGTGCCGATGGTGGTTGCTTTGCCTGTATATAACAAGGCAGGATATGTGTAGCCCTCAGCATTTCATAACTTATAAATTTTTATACCATATTTGTGGGTCTTTCCGGGAATGTATTGCCTAAAACCAAGTCTTCTTCTAAATTGCACAAGACTTTTATCCACAGAAATTTCTTTTCCCAGCTGTTTCAATTTATTCATGTTGCACAGCAGTATCTCCATAAGCCTTTTAACCTTATAAGTGCGATCGTTCCCTGGATCTTGAGAATTGTCAGCAAAGTGCCATAACTTCAGTAGAAGTTGAAACCTATTTCTGCTGAAAGTGTTAGGGGCAATTCGGTTTTGAAACACATGAGTGGACCAATAATCTGTAATCTTCGAAAATCTAACCAGGCCCATCCAAATAAGCAGACCAAGAATTCTTTTCATTTCACTTGCAGATGTTGTCAGCCATTGTTTCATCCTCGAATGTGGTGATAGGATACCGCTTTGAATGACTTGCTATGCATTTTTATTTGTCTCAGTAACCATTAGAAGATAAATATCAGTCACTAGATAGTGGAAAATGTCAATAGCTGTAACGGGGTCTAAATTCATTACATCGGGATATATACCTGAGAGTGCTGTCAATGAAATTTCCTTTTGCTTTGACGAATCAACTCGCCCCCAAATTATCTGCTGCTGTTCTTGAGGTACGGGATTCACGTCTAAACACCGAGGTTCTTCCATTGTTTGCAAGAAATCACAATCATCATCATATTCTTCGGTATTGATTTCGTAATCTGGATCGGAATCGGATGCAGAAAAAATTTCAAAATCGGAAAGACTTGATTCGTGGTCACTTGTGTCTGATTCCATAGAATCGGTTGTTGTAGGACCAACAATTGGATCATCTATAGCATAAAGATCTGTAGCGGGGTTAATTATTCCAGATGAACCAGCAGTGGGATCAGGCATCCAAGGAGAAGGAAACCTGGCATTGGAGTCTAATTTTCACCTTTGGGAGTAAAACTTTTTGCTATTTATGGGGTCGGCCATTCGCACACTTTGATTACAAGAGCAGTTGTGGGATTTCCGTCGAACTACAAATGAAAAAGAAAAGAGGACTTTTCCTGCAACATTTGTTTATATAAACTGCATGCGAGCAGAGGAATATTGTTAGTAAGAGAAAAGTGTTCTCCTAGTTTTCTCTTATTTAGCTTCCACCAGCCACCCTGTGCTAAGGAATCAGTGTGTAGAACCACCTAAGGGGGAATTTCCTTTCTCCTGTAGGGTATTATGTTTCCATGGCCTCAGGCCGATATGGTGTCCCAGCTCAACCTCCGCTAGACACAACAGACTATTACAAAGGGAGGAGCACTCATTATTTATGGAATTTCTACAATTCCTTTTTTCTATCTCCCTGCAGTGATGGCTTCAAGAACTGAGATATGCCCCACTTGTACCTCAAAATTGCCTTTTTTTACATAATCTTGTATGAAGTTGCCCGCGCCTGTATGGCCTATACAACATCACGTTTAACTTTTGGGCCACGTTGGTCACCCGCAACTTCTGCATGTTTTGCTATAAATAGACTTGTGGCCAGCCAACTAGTAGCTGGTATAAATATTTTAGGAATCCCATTACTGGAACTTCAGATATTTACTTCTGTTTATCTGACGTTGCTGTGATGTCAAGTGTTCTAGAGAGAGAGAGAGAGAGAGAGATGGGTGTTTATATGTATAATATTACCCCCCCCTCCCCCTGCTGGAAGGGAAACATAGCTGTATTGGCAAAAGTTCACAAAACTATCATTTTTTTTTTTAAACTAATTTGGACTTTTCTGTGGCTTCTTACCGCATCAGTCACTATATTTGACTTAGTGAGGAATAATAATTTGTTTTCTTAAAAATGCTGGAAGTTCCTGGGTGTTGCTTTGCAAGTTATGATAATTTCTTACCTTTGCCCAAATAATTGCCACTCATATAATTTTTGCATGCAATGCCCAATGTAACCAACCTAGATGCTGTCTTTCCTGCAGAGGATACTTGACACAGTTAAGAAGTTTTATGAATAGAGCAACACATGTAATGTTATTTTCTCTATCAGAAATTAAATACTAACGCATAGTAAAATCCTGAAAGTGATGCACTGGGTTATTTAGAATTTGAAAAAATTAGTGCACCTGTTCTGTAAAAGATTGCCCAAATAATTTTACTGCTACCTTGTTGGAGTGATTTCCATGAAAATTTACATGTTCAAAATAGTAATGGTTGCTTGAATGGATACAAAATTACATTTGAAATTCTTTAATTCTGAAAATTTGCCATAAATAAATATGGAAATTCTCCAGAGCAAACATGGCAGTTGACTGAGAGATAAATATTCTTGAACTTGCAGCTCGTACTCATGACTTTGATTAGGATATTTGATATCTATGGTTTCTAAACGTTCATTGCCCACTATATCTTCTGATATGTTGCTTTAATAGAATAATATTTTCCATGGATATTAATTATATGATTTTTCTCATGCTTTGGCAATTATGCCAATTTGCTTGAATGGGAAATGTTTTCAAATATGTTCAGTAATTTAATTTCAGATTTTTTTTCTTAGCATCTGTTCCCATTCAATGCATTGTTATATTTTAAAAGAACCTAGTTGAACAATTTATGTATTCAAAATACTACTATGTATTTGCTTTAAAATTACCTACCTTTGAAATTCTTTAGTTCTGAAAATCTGCCTTAGAGATGCACAGTATTTTCACATGTTTAAATGAAAAATTCTTCTGTTGTTATGTTGTCTTTTGTTACATTCATTATCAGTAAAATTTGAAATTTGGTTAAAAAATTACTTTTGGAATTTTGTAGTTCTGGAAATCTCCCAAAATAAGGTCCCTTTGACACGGAGTGGGTGCTGCCAGAGCCTACGTAAGTGCATGTGCCATCGCTCCCGGGACTTTGCTTTCACATGAGTGGCCTGCACCATAGTTCTGCGCCCACATTAAAACAATTTTTTGTCAGTCAAGCTCGTGTCACTATCGAATGAGCACCTGTTTTTTTGTACTTGTGCTTTTGAGAAGAAAAGTAAAAACGTTTTTATAGTAGTGTTATTAGTTAACAAAAAAAATAGCTATTCATATTCAAAATTTATATTTAACAAATGGACAGATTAAATTAAAAAATTTTGTTTTTGAATTAAGTTATAAAATTCATTAAACTTTTACCTGATCTTTAATATACTTCACAACTTTTTAAACAGCAAAACAAAACAACCACTCCATTCAAACACTTGACAGAGACTGAGAAGTTGCAGGCAGAGGCATTCTGCATCTGTATCATGTAAAGACCTGTATTCTGTTCAATGAACAAAACAAGTGTGTGTGTGTGTGTGTGTGTGCGTGCGCGCGCCTGCAGCAAAGTTTTGGCATCAACGAGTGCTTTCCGTGCCTGTGCCTGTTCGCACTTGCACCCACTTCGTGTGAAAGCTTGCACTAGAACTATTAGTTAAAAATTCCAGCAAGTCCTCATGTGTGTGTGTGGGCAGCACCCACTCCATGGGGAAGAGGCCTTAGTTATATTGAGTATCCATATATTTAACACACACACAAAATGCCCTTTTTTTTACATTGTCTTTCTTCTGTCATGTTAATTGTAAAAATAAATTTGTATTTCACTTGTACTTTGTTTATTTTGTTTGAGTAATAATGGTAGATGCTGATGTGTTGACATTTCCTAGTGATTTATCATAATTTTGATGTATTCATCTGAGTTTGGTTTACTAACTTATCCATTTTTCACAGTATGGTCTACTTAAAGAAAATGTAAATTGTATAAATACAAATACTACAGCCATGATCTGTTGATGGTCAAGGAAGAAAAATGAGGTTACAGTTTACAAAATCTGCACACATGTCAAGGTTACATCCCCCTCCCCCAATAATCTAATGACTAAAATAGGAAGATTTTGAATGTTTAGCAATGATTTTATTCATATAAAGCTCCACGAAAAACTAATAAAGTAGAACCCGATTTAATGATCCCATATTTAGTAAGGTCCTGGATTTAGCAAGCAAAACAGGAACTTTTGTTTGGTATAATGTTGATTCAAAGCTAAACAGATTGTTTTTAACAAACAAAATTTAATGAAATCCCAAGATTTAACGAGGAGAAGCCAAGAGATGATTACTTTTAACAAGCAAAGTAACAAAATTTAATGAAATTCCATATTTAACAAGGCAGAGAAAACCTGCTGCACTGTGTCCCGGAATGGAAATGGTGACATACAGGATGAAATTGCAGCGGCATGGGGGATTCCTTGTGTGCTACTGGAATTTTTGATGGAAAAGCAATGGGTGGGGAGTACATTAAATGCTCCACAAGCAAGTTGTGCAAGGACAAACTGAATTCTACCTCGGATGTATTGCATCAGGAGACTTGAAAACAGGCCACCTACTCCTAAGCAAAAAGATGATGGGTAGGGTTCATGCACACGTATTAAGTGAATTTCTGGGAGAATTACTGTGAGGAATAGGAAAGTAATGGAATGGTGATTTCACCAGAGGGGAAACAGGAGATAACAATTCCTGGAATTCTGTTCATTGCCTCTTTTTAACTCTCCAAGTGATCATTGCACTGGGATGTGGTGTTGCTTTTTTGCTTCATGTCACTAGTGGATCCAGGGGGGCGATCACCCCCTAACAGGCTTTTCCTTTTTAAATGGCCAAGGTCGTAAATATATATATTTATAAAATTATAGTAACACAGATTTTTGTAACCATTAAAATTTGCTGAGAATTTGGAGATTAAAAGTTCTGTGCTAGCTTCAGAGAGAGAGAGAGAGAACAGAAAAAAGAACAAAAGAACCATAGAGTTTTCATAAACAGGAAGCTGAGAGTGGAAGTAAGAGTTTTTGGATGATCATGAATAGCAATGAGTATGCTTTGTTTTAATGTAATATTTCCACAAATGTCCAGGGGAAATTTGTGGAAATATTACATGTGAAATAAATGGAAGTTCCTTTTAAAAGAAGTGGGAATCATGCTTTGCAAAAAGAATAAACAAATATTGTAAAGAGGAATTACTAGTCATAGCTCAGGAATGATTCAAGCTAAAAATTGTTATATTAAATTAAGCCACCGGAATAAAAGAACTCAATTATATTTTGAAAGATTCTATCCAGGCTTGACGAATAAAAAGCATGGAGCTCATTTCCTTATAAAGCAGGTAACTGAATGCCAGGAACATAGTACTGATTTTTCAGTTGTTTTTCCCACTTTGTGATTTTAAAAGAATGTTGCAAAAAATTTTTTTTGATGGAATTTAAAAAAAAAAAAAAGCCATGCAGAGCCAGGGATGGGCAGTTCTGCCAGTGTGTGTGCATGAATAAGAGAGAGAGAGACTCCATCCACAAAGTCTCCATCTTTTTTTAGACCAGAACAACCCCCCCTCCCAGTAAGCTTCTGGATCTGCCACTGAAGTGTGCTATGTAGTTAAACTGCAGTTAGTCTCGCGTTAAAGTCAAGTTGAATATTCGTCAGATTTAATTAGATGATTGTAGTTAAGTATGATTGTAGTTAAATCTTCCAACCATATCCACTAGTTATGGATATATAATATAAACACATTTGCATAATATTTTACATAGTGGGAATTTTCACCCAGATGCAGATTTAGCAAGCACCTGGATTTAATGCTGGTTTCTTTCGGTCCGAAGCTGCTCGTCATAAGCAGATTCTAATGCATATATATTTTTTACAAAAACAGAAATATTTTTTTGTGTGTAAGCTTTTAGGGTTATCTTCAATGTCCTAAAATTGCCATGAAAGTATTCAGATCTTTTTATCTTATTTCAAAAATCAGGGTATGCAAAGTGTTATCTCATCATAGAATTAGAATCAGGTTATATGATGTAACATCATACAAAGCAAAAATTGCACTTCTGCAGATTATAGATTCTTTTTTTATGCATTTGCTCACATCAAAACCTATTTTCTTATTATCTATCTTTTTCTTTTCTGTTGTATCAGGGTTTAATGATAACCATCAGCTGCTCTAATTAAGGATGGGCAGCTAGCTATATACAGCTGCCCATCCTTAATTAGGGCAACTGTTTCCAGAGAGGGCAAAGATCCAAAGCAGTAGTGCAAACCATAGGCATAATCACTGGGAGGGGGTGTCAGGACCTCCCCAGATTTTCAGTCAGTGATTCCCAATGTAAAGGACCCCCCCCCATTTTTTGGGAATATAATGATATAATGCACACTTTTTTATGATGTGAACCAACTAAATTTAATATTATAAGATCGTAATTTTCCGTAGAATGAAAACACGTGTATAATGTAACTTGTACAGAAAACTAGCAGATAATGCTTACCTTGGCATTCCTTTCTAGCGACGGGAACATTTCACGCACGTGTTTTCCGGTCCTTTGTTGACGTTATTGTCCTAAAGTCCGTTGTATGCGATGACTGGCTTTACTTCTCACACTTTTCGCTGGGTATACTCATTGGATCTTTGCCTTAGGATTCAAACATCAATTTTTACCGTTCTTTATACTCAAAATTTTCGCCCATACTCTGGGCATCTTCAGGAGCGTGGCGACTTTACCACCGATGTTCGTGGTTAACTTCGCGCTAATGGAGTCCGATACTCCTTGTTGCCATTCGTCGGAAAAACTTTCCTGGATATATTTCGTTATCAAGCCCGGCTGGCGCCATCTATGTTTCGTTAAGAACACTTTTTTTTTTTTTTTTTTTTTTTAAATTTTCTTCTCCTATCCTGGTTTTCTTGTCTTTTTTTTGCCTGTTTTTCTTTTGTTGTTTTTCTTGTCTTATTAGTTCTTTCCACAGGCCCGATAATGTGCTAGGTCGTTCTGGTTACATACCGTTGCTTTATTTTTGTAGATTAATATTGCTTCTTCCCTCCTCATTTGCCTTTTCGATTTTTTATTCTTTTTTAGCATTTTAATTTCATTGAACTTTGGGAATGTCCGGTTTTCCAATGTATTTCAATTTTTTATTTCTCATCTTCCTTTGGTTGTGCACTTCTTGGCCTTCTTTACTCTGAGTCATATGCTTTTTACTCTCATGTATCCATTTATTAATTAGCTTGCTCGGGTACCCATACTCTTGTGATATTTTCGAGATAAACTCTAGCTCTTTGTTTTTTAGCCTGTTGTTAGATGTGTGTGTGTACGCTCGCCGTATCAAGTTTACTATGCTGTTTTTTTTATGTATCACTGGATGGTGCGACGAGTATGGTATCAGTACAGGTATGTAAGTTGCTTTTCTGAACACAGAGTATTCAAAACTATTTTTGTTTTTCTTTAGTTGAATGTCCAGGAAGGATAGGCAATTATCCTCTTCAAACTCAATAGTTAGCTCTATGGTGTTACAGATTTTGCTAAACTGCTATGCTAGATCTTGTAGCTCGGCTTTGTTAAGTTTAGACATTATAATAATGTCGTCTACATATCGAGCATAAAGTATTGGTTTTTCAGGTAAATTTTGAATAATTTCTTTTTCGAGGTATGCCATAATCACTTCTGCGTATAATGCCGATAATGGGGATCCCATAGGGCCACCTTGCGTTTGTTTAAATATATTTCCTTCAAAATGGAAGATGTTGTTTTCCTTGATGAAATATAAGGTATTCTTTAGCTCTTTCAGTTGTGACAAGTTTAGTTCTTTGTTGATGCTTAGTTGTTGCATAATCAATTCGATGGCTAGCTCGACAGGAGTGTTTGGGTATAACGCCTTAACATCCATGGAGGCCATAGTTATTTGCTCTAGGTCTTGATTAATTAATTTGATTTTTTCTATAAACTCATAGCTATTCTTTAATGTATATTGATTCCTCATGAAGGAAGATGAGAAATAAAAAATTGAAATACATTGGAGCTTTCCCATACCTGGAAGGAGTGAGTAAAGAAATCAATAGGCACTGTGCTAAATATGACTTACAACTAGGAAGCTCAGTGCACACCGTGAAAAGTATGACTGTCAACAAAAAAACAGAGGAAAAAATGCTAGAAGAATCAGGAACCTACGAAATTCCAATAGCACACATACCCCCAATATCGTACATTGGAAGTACGAAAAACAGATTAAAAAAAGACTTAAACAACACATATCTAACTGGCAAAAAAAAGAAGCCAAAACTTCTTTAGTGCAATTCTGCTTGGAAAACCGGACATTCCCAAAGTTCGATGAAATTAAAATGCTAAAAAAGAATAAAAAATCGGAAAGGCAAATGAGGAGGGAAGAAGCAATATTAATCTACAAAAATAAAGCAACGGTATGTAACCAGAACGACCCTAGCATATTATCGGGCCTGTGGAAAGAACTAATAAGACAAGAAAAACAACAAAAGAAAAACAGGCAAAAAAAAAAAATACAAGAAAACCAGGATAGGAGAAGAAAATTAAAAAAAAAAAAAAAAAAAAAAGAAAATTTAAAAAAAAGAGTTCTTAACGAAACATAGATGGCGCCAGCCGGGCTTGATAACGAAATATATCCAGGAAAGTTTTTCCGACGAATGGCAACAAGGAGTATCGGACTCCATTAGCGCGAAGTTAACCACGAACATCGGTGGTAAAGTCGCCACGCTCCTGAAGATGCCCAGAGTATGGGCGAAAATTTTGAGTATAAAGAACGGTAAAAATTGATGTTTGAATCCTAAGGCAAAGATCCAATGAGTATACCCAGCGAAAAGTGTGAGAAGTAAAGCCAGTCATCGCATACAACGGACTTTAGGACAATAACATCAACAAAGGACCGGAAAACACGTGCGTGAAATGTTCCCGTCGCTAGAAAGGAATGCCAAGGTAAGCATTATCTGCTAGTTTTCTGTACAAGTTACTTTGAAATATCGCACGTAAAAGAGAATAGTACAATAATTAGAGCTATATAATAGTCAGAATTAGAACTACTAAGTGGAATTGGCGTGTATAATGTGTACTTAATAAAACAGCGATATCGATTAAGCATGGTTACCAACATCGTTGGCGTATGACAGAAATGTGAAGACCAGCAAAAGCAAAGAAAGGGCTGCATGTTACTTATTTCCTTGAGTCATTCAGCGTCAAAGGACAGGTTATCACTGACAGAATCTCGAGTTTTATGCTTCCAATTAACAGGTCTTTCTCTACTCAAAACCACTGGCTCACCTTTGGAATGAGACCAGAGCAGACGGTGTCACATTTCACATGTTGCACCAAGCGGCCCGAGTCTCAAACAGATAGATAAAAAGCACTCACTGCCCATTTGTTTTGGCGGGTGGGGGTGGGGCGGGGTGTTGCACTTGCATCTGAGGGAACGTTTGTTCGCTTACATTTTACACGACACAGGAAGAAGTCAGGGAGATCTCAGACGACTTTAGAATTTGGCGTGTGTGCTTATTGTACAGGATTACTGACATTTTGGAGAAAGTTCGAGCAGTGGATTGTGAAGAACGAGTGCACAGTTAACGGATGTTTTATTCTTCGTGGGACTTTAAGATACTGTAGTGTACATTTTTATTTCTTCCTTCCCAACGTTTGTTGGCCGCGTGACTGTGGAGTTACCAAATACCAATCAATGACAATAAGGGTAATTCTTTGCAAAGTTGGCTTTTGTGATAGGTCTGTTATTGAGTTGAGTGTTGAGTCATCACTCATCATTTATGCTCTGATGCAATTAGAGTTTGATGTTAATTAGTCAGATTCTTTGGTCAGTCAGATTCCTAATAAGCAAAGTCAGTTCTACAACTTTGTAATTTACATTTCTGCTCTATCTATCATGATGATAATTAACACAGCAATCGGGCATTGCCGAATTGACTGTAATTACTGTTTCACACGTGAATTAAATAAATCAGAAAACTTGAAAATTTCATCGCCGTGGAGCGGGAATCGAACCCGCATCTCACGATTTCCGTTGCACCACCCACGATGGCAAATTGCTGTTAATTATCATGACGTATTTACCTCATATTATGAGAAGAATATTTCTACAACTCTTGACTATCTATCATGGTTTTACAGTTGTGTTAACTAAGTTCCACAATTCGCCAACAGAGGTGCCTTCGTCGTGCCTGTTAGATATCACCTCAGCAACTATTTTGCTCCTGTGTGTGTGTGTGTGTGTGGGGTGGGGGTCCCAAACTTTATCTTATGCAGTATGTATATAATATTGTATATATATATAATGATGTGTGTATGTGTGATCAGACCCCCCCCCCCCCCGTATTTTGACTGGTGCAAACATATTACGAACCTGCACCCAGTTTGCATGACTAGCCAAAAATTAGCACCTCTGACAACTGGGGTGGTGATGTTTTCTTTTTATGTTAGAGCATGCAAATGATACTTAACCTGTCCTTTTACTCATACTGTTACCTTACAGAATTAGTGGTAATTTCATTGTATAACAGCATTGCTGCTCTGCATGGCAGAGGTGATTGGATTCCATCTTGTGTTGATGTTGTCTTTTTTGAGATAGTTTACTGTGAAGAGATTACAGTAGTCCCGGCATTTCATTTATTTCAAAGATCAAGGAATCCTCTCTGAAAATATGGGTATTTGTGTTCAGTGCATTGGTGTAGCCAGAAATTTCTTAGTGGGGAAGGGGGTCATGGGTTTGGTTCATTGGTGAAAGCCTTGTATACACATATATATCGCTTTAAATTTGTGCTCAGTCTACTGTCGAGGGGGTTCAAACCCCGATCCTCCCTCTGGCTACGGTTCAGTGTCATGGTAAAGTTGCTGATACATCATCATGGCTAGATAAGCTTAAAATGAATGTATGAGTAGTTATGCTTAACATCAATATAAAATGGATTCTAATCACTGCTGTAACAAAGGAGAATTCTATGATCTGTAATAATGCAGGATTGCCTATATCTATGAGTCCATATGCAATAGAAAAATATCTATGCACTCTGAAAAAGAAAAAAAAATGACTATCATTGACATGTAGAACAGATGACAGTCACCTCTACTGTGTAGCGAAATAAAACTTGCTGATTGCTTCATACATAAGTGGGAAACAAATTTCCCTGAAAAAATAATTCTTCATGAATACATGGAAGGCAATACAAATGTAATCGTTGGAGCAAATGCTCCATATTTTTACTGTTTTCATCCGCATCTCCCGATTTCCGTTCGAGCACGCTATCCATTACACCACCCAGGACAAAGAAGTTCCAAGCAACTGAAGCTAAGCATCATACATATATTTTTGGCTTAATTTTTTTTTTTACTGCTGCCCAAACTGACACCATTTGTGGGCCACCCATTGAGAACCACTTGTCTAGGGCCTCTTCATGACTAAAACTGGCCCTGATGAAAACTATGAAATTTTAACTCTCCTTTTTTACACTTTCCAACCGTCCAACTGTAGGTTGAAGAAGCGTACATGCTCCAGCTTTATCTGTGTCCGCTTGGTAACTCGCGTAAAAATGGGTTCGATTTCGATGAAAAGTTTGGGGCTGATGATATACACCAGTGGCGTATCTTGGGTCCGAGACTTGGGCTATCTCCCCTTTAGTATATGGTAGGGTACAACCTGGAGACGAAACCTATTGAAAATGGACGAAATGGGGTCAAAGGTCAAGACATAGGAATGGGATCCATTCCATTGCCCTTATGCATCATAACTTATGTAAAAATGTTTCAATTGCAACAAAACTTTAGTATGTTGTTCCAGAGGTACACTGAACGAATTCTGTTTGTCATCAAAATGAGATAAAGATCAGGGCACAGGAGCGACATTTATTCCACAGCCATTATCCTCATAACTTGACTAAAAATGCTTCTATTGCGACAAAACTTTAGTATGTTGTTGTGGAGGTATGCTGAACCAATTCTGTTTAATATAATCGAAATGCAGTCAAAGATCAGCGCACAGGAATGAGATTTATTCCACAGCCATTATCCTCATAACTTACGTAAAAATGTTTTGATTGCGACAAAACTGTAATACGTTGTTTCAGAGGTATACTGAACCTACTCTGTTTAATATAATCAAAATGGGGTCAATGGTCAGGGCACAGGAGTGACATTTATTCCACAGCCGTTATCCTCATAACTTGACTAAAAATACTTCTATTGCGACAAAACTGTAGTATGCTGTTCTGGAGGTATGCTGAACTAATTTTGTGTAATATGATTGAAATGGGATCAAATGTCAGAGCACAGGAACAAGATTTATTCCGCAGCCATTATCCTCATAACTTGAGTAATGATTTCTGTTATGTTGGAAAGCGTATCATAATCAATGCATTGCATGATTTTACTAACTTGTTAATCTATATACCAGTATGTTAAGTGAGAACAGAATTTTCATGACTAAATGTCAGCATCTACCAATTTCAGTCAGTAGATCTTTTAAAATGTGAAATTTGTGTAGCTATTGTAAAATCAGGTGGTACCACAGTTGTCGCCAATTAACAGGACCATTGTCAAAGAAAAGGTGCACCACATTAGGACCAGTGTTGAAACCATAAGCACCGACTATGGGGAAGGCAATGTGAATCTGGCCCCTCCAATAATTTTAGTGGGGGCAGTGTCCACCCAATATGTTTCGTCCCGTTTCATTTAATAATCGCTTTAGCCTCATCAAGTGGGCCAAGCTCCACCTTATGAGGCTAAAGCGATTTATTTTTTCAAAATATTAATATTAATAAATAACGAAGTAAGTAAACTTTTTTCCCATATTCAGCATTGTTCATTTGATAAGAAACTGAATTGCCAGCTCCATATTGTGTTTGACATGTTCTCATGATATGTGGTAAATGTTTAAAATAATTATCAAAACTAAAATAAATAAAAATACAGAAGCGCATAATCTCTAGCACCTTTATTTATCTTTTTATTTATTTGCATTTATTCTTCTTTGTTTAAGTAACCCACCTAATTTCTCATTTTTTTTATAAATGTTTGGAAATAAAATCTCTGGATAGTTTTGTAAAATCACAGGCTGAATTTTATTTTTAAAAATATTAATATTCAGAAAAATAATATTTTTGTTTCCGTGTTCGTTTGCGATACGCAATTTACAATCACATTTTAAAATATATGTCGAATCTCATAGTTTATTTTTTTGCCCTTTGTTTTTATTTTTCTCCTGACAATGGGAGAGATATTATGCCCTTCCCACATCTGATCTCTTCATCATCCCCCCCAATAATTTGGTGAAGTTCGCACCACTGGTTGAAACCACGGTGGATTATTTAAGAAATGCAACATGTGAGTTAGTTTTCCAGAAACACAAGAAGATAATGACCTAAACTTGATCCTTACAGGTTTAAAAGAGAAAATTCCTAAAAAAATGGTTCAAGTTGCTCACAAAATTATGGGGCTGTTATAAACGCACTAGTAATTCAAATTACACTTTGTTTGGAACTTTCATATTGGAATGTTCCAACAACTAAAACTTTTTGCATGTCAGATTAAAAAAATTAGTTTTTAGCAGAGGCCTCTTCAATAAACTGAAATGTGAAAAATGTTGATAGAAACAGTTGATCTTTAGAAAATAAATATAAAAACAGTATTAAAAGCAATTACGAATTGCATGATAAAAAAAATGGAGGTGGGCCTCAGTCTCTGCACCACTTCTTGAAGGTAGAAGCAGAGTTGTATAAAAATAAAATGTATCTGGTTACACAACCATTGAAACAGAAAACTTGCTGCAAACCTGCAAATCACATGATAACAATAGAATAAGATAATTTAAAGAAAAATTAATAAAAAAATAAATAATTATTAGAACATTACAGATTCCAGTGAGGACAAAATAAGTATATTGCAACTGAATGTGCAGCAATGTGTGTGAAATGGATCTTTAGGGCAAAATATTTAAATATTGGACTATGAACCTCATAAAAACAAGAGAGTAATTAAAGAAATTTTTTATGTCTAGAAAAACAGTTCCATTAATGAACCTTCAAAATTAATATATATAATTTTCAACATTTTAATTCAAAAATAGTAGACTTACAAAATACATAAAGACTTTAATAACTGGCAACTGCAAGAAGAACCTGAGAATAAAATTTAAATTCTTTCTGTGTAAACAAAACTTTTGATACAGTTCCTACACATTGAGAACATGCCTTGATAAAATCAAGAGGACAGAAACATTTGTTAAAACAAAATAACTCATTTGTGGAAAAACAGCTGAACATCCTCACGTTAAAATTAAATTAAATATATTAACCTTAGTAAAGCCTTGAGTAAGTGTTTTAACTGCTGTAAATAACATTTTTATTTTTTTAATCTACAGGGTGTCCACAATGTCTTAATACCCCCCCCCCCTGTAATAAGAAATGTAAAGGAGCTATGTATCTGTTGTATGATGTATATGTTGAGGCATCCTTAAACATCCAGTGGATCCGTTTGGGCTCCGTCATTCTTGTGACAGAATAATTTTACGCCATGTTCTGTGGGACATTTTCCGAAGCAGTTGCGGGGTGATACGTGAGAAAGCACGTCTCACTGCTTGTTTAAGTTCATCAGTGGTTTGGTAGTGCTGCTGTGCAACAACCTCCTTTATGAAACCCCAAAGGGCATTATCACACGTTGAAAGATCTGGGCTTTGAGGTGGCCATTCAAGTGGAGCGGACAGCACTGCCGAACCTCGGTCGATCCAACGATCCCGAAAGACCTCACCAAGGTATTCCCGAACAGCGGTTGCGTAATGGGCGGGTGTCCCATCCTGTTGGAACCATACATCATTCAGAATGCCAAGATTTCCAAGTTGTGGCACAAACCAGGTTTGCAGCATGTCCAGATAAGTTGTCTGATTCACTGGACCATCAAAGAAATAAGGTCCAAACAGATGTCGACTATTAATTGCAGCCCATATCATGACATGCGGAGGATGATGTTCCAATTCTTCGACATAATATGGGTTTTCCTTGGACCAGAACACAACGTTCCGTGATTGACAGCTGCAGTATATCGCACATTCATCACTGAAAATGACCTTTCCACGTTTTGGGATTGTGGCAAATGTCTGAAGCATCATTGCACATGCATCCCGTCTGCGGTTTAAATCGATGTCTGATAACTCCTGAATGAACATTGGGCAATATGCGTGCAAATTCAAGTCATTCTTCAGTTGCACTGGATTCTTCAGCAATGTCAAAGGAACTCTATAAAGAAGAATAAAAAATTATACTTGCAGAAAACAATTATCCCTCTATTTTAACTGAAAAAATTAATAAAAAATGAAATTATATCAAAAACAGTAAGGCAGTAACATTAAGCTGAAAAGAAAGTTACCTACCATCATAAGTGTTGCATGGCCAAAAAATTGGGGGGGGCATGAATAAGTGTAAACTGATGTTTTTCTGTGGGGGACACAAAAAAGTGTAAACTGGTGTTTTTCTTTGGGGGACACAAAAACGTGTAATCTGATGTTTCACTTTAACTCAGGCTATTCTTGGAAACAATTTCTCAGTAAATGTCACGAAATTTGGATCTTGGAATTTTGGAAAGTGCATAAAAAACTTTTTTGTAGTGCATTACTCTTCAGTCATTGCCGATGATGACGAGAAAACTTTTTTTGTTATGCATTACTCTTCAGTCACTGCCAATGCTGAGTAATGATGAACAGTCCCATGTATTTTTGACAAAATGCAAAGTTTTCTGAAAATAGTATCTTTTTTTTTTTTACAAATTCTTTGAGATATTACAATTTTTTTGTTCATACATGAATAATTTTATATAGTGAGTTATCTACATCGATATCATTTTTTAACCATGGTTTTACTTTCACACAAAAACAAATCTACAGCCAAATCCAGAAAGTCAAATTGAGCATAACAGTGTCTGTGTGTTTTGCACTTGGTTCTTTCTCTTTAAACTTTGTAGCAACTTCATTAATCCTCCCATTCATATTTGCTGCCCCATCATAGGCTTTCCCTCGTGTTTAAATTTTCTAATGTGGGGCACATGCCCCCCAGTGCCATGCCTAAGCATACTATACAGACTTTTCATTCTTTTTTTTGTGGAATAACTTTTTTACGGGTCTTATAGAGATTATTTTTCATCAAAGTTGGTTGTCAAATTTTCGAACTAAAGCCTAGTTCGTCATCAGGACTATGTCACTGGAGTAGTTGCTGCCACTCAATTGGAAGAGTCCATCCGCAATTATCGTTAATTGTGGTACTTCTTCTTCTTGCTATTTCGATCCCTTCTTCTAGTTTCCTCTTTACTAAGTTTGACTGGTGGGCGATTATTTTCACTGAGTCCCAATTTATGGAGTGTCCACTTGCTTGTATATGTCTGTCTAGCCCTGTTTTGTTCCCAATGTTCCTAATAGCTGCTTGGTGTTCTTTCATTCGGACCTTAATACTTCTCCCTGTTTCTCCTATATAGCTGAGTCCGCAGTTACAGTCGATGCAGTAAATTACTCCTTCCTGCAATTGGATGTCCAATTCTTTCTGCTTTAAAGCTGGCAGGAATTTCTTTATTTTGTTATTAAGATCTGGAGCTAGCCTGATATTATATTTTGCTCCGATTAGAGTGTTAGTAAAAATTCCATGTGCAATATAACAAAAACTCCATACAATTTAAACATTCCCTCTTCCATAAAGAAAAAAAGGTCTTGATATATTATATAAGTTGGAGTAGTATATAGTGGTGTAAACTGCAGGTGTGGTGGAATCTATGTAAGAGAAGCTAGAAGACAATGAGGACCTATATATAGGGTGTTAGCAAAAAAATCCATGTGCAACATAACAAAAACTCCGTACAATTTAAACATTCCCCTTCCATAAAGAAAAAAGAAGTGTTGATATACAAGTAGGAGTAGTCTACAGTGGAGTAAACTGCAGATGTGGTGGAATCTACATAAGAGAAGCTAGAAGACACTGAGGATCTATAAATAAAGTTGACTAGATGTCCTCAATTTCAGTGCTTCATCCTCAATATCGTAAAAACTTATTGAGAACTTCAAATGTCCTCAATTTCTTAGTTGTCCTCAATTTTTGAAATTTCCCAAAAAAACTGAAATAGAAAATAATGTGCTAAAACTTAATTGAACCTACCAAATGGAACCAAATTTAGCATCAATTACTTATTTAATTGCAAAAAAAAAAAAAATAAATAAAGGTGTAGAACTATTTCCCAAAGCAGATGAATTTTTCCTTGAATTGAGTTAGAAATCATGCAGTATTAATGGAGCATATGCCAAACCATCGAAAAAAGTAATCTCAACAATTGTGGTATCATTTCATTACTGTTTTGACTGGATTTAACTAAAATATTTATAGGATGGGAAATAAATCTCATTTTCTTCAGCATCTACTTTCCTGCAATTAAATAAGTAATTGATGCTAAATTTGGTTGCATTTGGTAGATTCCATTAAGAGTTCTACAATGTTTGTTCAGTGCATTTTTCATTAAAATGTTTCTTGGAGTGAAGTTATTAGACCTGGAATATTTTTTTTCGTAGAGATAACATACGGGTATTCCATGATTTCTGCTCACTCGACGTATAGTGATTTTGTGTCTTTAGATATTTTTTTTTGTACAGAAAATCACAAGGAAATTTCAGAAAAAAGAAAAAAATTGAGCTTTGTTTAAGTGTGCTGCCTTCTATAAGTAATGTTTAAAATTTATCAGAAGTAATATTCTACATTATAGTATTTTATTGCTATTTCATATTTATTTCACATGAAAATGATCCTTCAGATTCATCGTATGTTTTCCCATGAAACTGGATAATTATGGTACAGTTCATAACATTCTTTGCTAATCTTTGGATTTACAATAACGTGTCAGACGTTGTCCTCAATCATATCCTCATTTTGAAATGAAATTGTCCACAATTTTGCATTGAAATTGAAGACAACATGCCTTTTTGTCCTCAATTTTGTTCTCAAAAATTTGGTGACCTTATCTATATAACACAATGTAAAGCCACTATAATTTTTTTAAATTTTTTTTGGTTGGGGGTTTAACAACCACCACCGTGAGCTACTCAACAGGCCATAAGCAATCACCCATCCTTAATTAATGGGGGTTCCAGGAAAGGGAGAGAGCCAGTGCTGTATGACAAAAACAACACCAATGCCTCCTCCAGTGGTGTGGAAAATGTTATCGGCAAAACAGAATTTCACAGACATTTAAAACACCAGACATTTGGTTTACTGGGACTCTAGAAAACATCTATTGCATCGGCAGCACTTTGTAAAAAGAAACTTGGAAAAATGTAGAAATTGAAGAGGTGTAAAAAAAAAAAAAAAAGAAAGTTGGAAGATGATGTAGAAAGAAGAGGGCTCACACACAATTAATGGATAAAAACAGGGATAGGCAAATCCAAGGTGCCCAGTTTCCATGGCACCTGAAAATTTTTATTTGGTACCTGAGTTTTCAAATTCTGTTCTAAGAATTTTATTTTTAAGAATTAGGATTTCTGTTATGAAGCTTCCATATCTTTAATAACTCAGGAAGTGCAGCACACAGTTTTTTTCTGTTTGCAATTTTCTGGACCACTTATCAAAAAATCAGAATAATGAATATATTATAAATTTCGCTAAATTATGGGATTTACTCTGGAATAAAAGGATATTGCTTACAGTCGAACTTTCGGGTAGCACCCCTACCCTTTTCCTCAAGACTACAATATTCAGCTATGTGGGAGAAACAGGCAGACAGCTTAAGACCAGATTGGCAGAATATAAAGCTGCAATTAAAAATTTGACAAACAAAACAGGTTTGGACAGACATGTTAAAAAAATACATGACATAAAATGCTTTGGTACACTGTAGAAGTTCTGACACATCAACAGCACTTTTTCAGGACTGGAAATAGCGAGAAGAAGAGGTACAATATTAAATGATTTGAAAGGTTGTAATTAAGCTCACAAATGGCAACACCTACTATAGTGTACTCCTGAGGAAGGGTAGGGTTGCTACCCAAAAGTTGAACTGTAAGTAATATCCTTTTATTCCTGAGTAAATCCCATAATTTAGCGAAATTTATAATATATCAAGTCTAAGAATAGCCATGACATCAATTATTACCAAGTATAATGAAGATGCCAATATAAATTTTTGGCACATCTCCAGCAGATATATGCATTCTGCAGATGTCAGTTGTAATTTGGGCTGAAATTCCACTGTGCACTACAAGAGAGATGCGTGCCAAGAAATATGTACTAATCACCATTGGATAAATGAAATACTTGACTGGAATTCAAGGGATATGAAAAGACCCAGAAGAAGACCATGTGGAAGATGGACAAATAAAATTTGAAAGCATGTTGAAATGACATGGAGGAGACTGGCTCGAGAGAGAAAGTTGTGAAAGAGTCTTGGGGAGACCTTCACCCAGGATATATCAGTAATAATTGATAATGATGATGCAGGGTGAGCATAAGAGATGTTCAGATCATGGAATTGATTTTGCGTGAGACACTTATAAATAAGAGTATTTGTTTGTTACGGTTTTTATTGAATGTTATACACTGGGAGACAAAGCTGAACTTCCTAAAATTTAAACTGATTTTGAAGTGCAACTGTTGATACAAGTGTATCACACATTTCCTAATTTTAGTTGTGGATTATGCACTGAATTACTGAACATCTAAAAAATAATACATCCGTTTTGACTGTTGAAGGTCACAGTTCTGTATGTTTAATTTCTGTTTAGATTGATCATGGTTTTCTTTCTTGTATGTCTTGAAAAAAGGTGCTGGCACCTGAAAAAATGAAGTTGGTGCCTAAAAATGTTGGGTTTTGTCTACCCCTGGATAGTAAGGTGGTACTTCCACAGGAGTGGCAACACCTACTATCTTGAGTCAGTCCAGATGATGGGTTGGAGTACGACCCGAAAATTTGACAAATGCCAACAAAACTTTATCCTAGTAATCCCTGTAAAATTAGAGTTAATTTTAAAGAATAACATCACTAGGGTTTGCCATGATTTCTCAAATGCGAACAACTCATTAATTTTGTGTTCCTTTGCACCAATTTTGATCCTTTTAGGTAATGTCTGCCCAGCTGCAGCAGTTTTTCAAGACCTGTGACCTGGAAGGATCCACATCGGTGGATCGAGAGGCATTTCATAGTCTGTGCAGTCGGTTTGCCATATCGGCTAAAGAATCAGATGTCATTTTTGAGGACCTGGATCATGATCATGATGGAAGAATAAGTTTCGCAGATTTTTCCAGAGGCTTTTCAGAATATCTTTCGAATGTCCACGAAGCAGAACAGAACTCTGACGTCACTGAAGAAGAGACAGTGAAGCACAATGTGTGGACAGCCCTCACATCTGAGGCTGAAAGAGCTGGGAAGAAAAACAGGTAAGCCCTAAAAGCAATTCTCTAACTTTGGGTAGTCTTGGATTATTTTGCCTTTTCATGTGAGCAGAATGTTAAAAGGAAATAAAGTAATTAATACTGTTCTGGGAGAGGATCAATAACACACCACCTTCCTTTTTTGTTTATTGAGCTCCAGCTAAGAATTTCCATGACACAATATGTGTGTTGATACTTAAGAAGTTCAACAAATTCTAAGCCTGAGTGCAGTGTACATAATAATGCTTGTGTGCTTCTTTGTATTGTGTCATTGCTAGGCTGTATAAAAATGACAAAGCCTCACTAGGTTTCTGTTGGTCTCAAATATTCAAATATTCCCAGTTAACAATGGTGGAGAAAATTGTAAAGCATGTACATTGACTGACTTTTTAGAATCTCGTATGAATCAGATGTCGATTTTTTCCAAATTTATGAGTGATATTGGTTCCTTTTAACATAGCTTAATGACTGTTCTTTAGTAACTCTGGAAAATCAGCTTTATAGCCATTGAAAAAGGCAGTGCTTCATTTTATTTATTGATTTATTTTTTTATATTAACTCCAAGTGGTGAAAGTTGGAATGAGAGATCTCTATATGTGAAAACTGTATTTTTTTAAAAACCAGAACTTGCTTTAAAACACTCATCTAACATATTTTATAAATGTAGGTTCAACTTACATACTTTTGAAGCGGCAAGGAAAATAAAAAAGTTACACTACAGGAAATGGCATGTGCCAATGAAAGGATTGATGAATCAGAATGGAATCACCAAAGTATAAATTTTTGACAGCAGTTTGCTGTAAGACATAAGGTATACTCATCTGAGTTTCTCATGTAACCATCATGGAATGTTTTTCTTTTTTTCTTTTTTAATATGTAAATATTTTTCTATTTATAGAAACTAGTTTACATATCTCTATTTTATATTTTGGAGCCATCTGCGGTCAGAACAGTGATATCAAAGTGCAAAAATCATTTTGTTGTCCATCATTGGGATTGGATTAAAAAAATTATTAATGAAAATTTGTGCAAGATCACAAAATTAGTTATTTAAAAAAATGCAATGGCTACAAAGTTAATGTTGTTAGAAGTGCCATTAGACAGTAAAAAGAACCAATTTTGCTAACAAATTTGGTCAAAATCAATTCATGCAACACATAATTTTTATGGCATGCAGATGCCAACTGCATGCCGTAAAATGGGGGATAATGGGGGTAATTACCCCTCCCCCGACTTGTGAAAATGAAGGTAAAAATTTATTTTTGTTGGATAGAAAAAATATATGAACCATGCGGCACGACTCTGATATAAGGGACATTTTTTTACAGTTTTTCTAATTCAACTTACTGTATATTTTTTAAACCAAAAGATGGCAGCACAATATACTTTTTATCTAGGGGTGAGTTGGGTGACTGTAGCAAAGAATCTATAAGGGGTGAAAAAAAAGGTTCCAATCAGCTCCATAGGGAATAGAGCTCATGTAAAACGCACGACAGCAGCGCTGCCATACTTGACGGTCCAATTGGCAATTTTGGAAAGCCTGCATTACAGGATGAAAACAAAAACCAACGGCATTCCCACCCTTTCCGCGTGTTTTAAAAGAATGCAGATCTCTGCTGTTTATGATATGAGTCTTTAACAGCTTTGCGCTGCTCCCAATGTTTTCTTTGGTTTCAAGTACAGCACGGCATTGAAATTATTGTGCACCCTCCCAGTAAGCACTGGGAGGGTGCTAAGAACAACAATGATGCAAGAGAGATTGGTTGGCCTTGCCCTTCTTCATGTTCATCGAGATATCTTCATATCAGTGGACAATGTTATTAACAGATTTGCAAATATGAAGAACCGAAGACTGGAGTTCGTCATTTGATTTTATTTTGTGTGAATAAACAGTAATGTTTTTAATAATTAATTGAATTAATGAATATTAATTTAATTAAAATAATTCAATTAGAATATATATTAAACAATTTTAATTTAAATAGCTAAATTTCATGAAATAGTAGTTATTATTACATGCTATAGTTAATATTTTACAAAAGCTTATCAAATATTATTACCCTCCCCCCAGACTGCAACTCTAGAACCGCTCTTGGATGCAAGGTAGGTGATGATGGTGATATGTGGGACAGGCTCAAGACAGACAGTTGTGGAAGAAACTTGGGGAGACCTTCATCCAGCAGTGGATTGATAATGGTTGACAATCATGATGATTATACAAGAGCAATATGCCATTATGTCTTAAAAGAAAAGTGTTTGATCAATGCATCCTTCCAGTGCTTACGTATGGTGCAGAGACGTGGACCTTAACTAAAAGAGACATGCAAAGGCTGCAGACAACTCAAAGCAGCATGGAGAGGTGCATGCTTGGTGTAACCAGGAGAGATAAGAAGAGGAACTCGTGGATCCGAAAAATGACTAGAGTGGAAGACATCATGATCAGAGTTAAATCCCTGAAATGGCAATGGGCTGGACATACTGCCAGAAGGACAGATCATCGATGGACAGCCGAAATTTTAGATTGGATTCCAAGGGACAGGAAAAGACCCAGAAGAAGACCACATGGGAGATGGGTGGATGAAATTCGAAAGTATGCAGGGGTGACATGGAGGAGACTGGCACAAGACAGACCGTTGTGGAGGAAACTTGGGGAGACCTTCGTCCAGCAGTGGATTGATAATGGTTGACAATGATGATGATGATGATGATATATATATAGTGACCATAGATTGGTGAGATGTAAGATGCACCTCAACACTAAACTTGAACGTGGCAAGCTCATAAGACAAACAAAATCTATTGACATAACCAACCTTAAAAAACACCATAATACCTTCAAGTTGGAACTGAAGAACAGGTTCTCTGCTTTAGAAGGCCTAACATCGGAAGAAGTGGACATCTCTGAAGTTAACAGAAAAGTAACCAAAGCTCTTATGGAAACAGCAACAAAATTAGCTGGGTCTAAGAACAAGTTGCATGTAAATAAATTATCAGGAAAAACGAAAATGTTGATGCAAAAAAGAAGAGAGATGAGGACAACTAAAGAAGATGTGACTTCCAAAGTGGAATATATAGAGCTATGCAAGACAGTACGAAAAAGTATCACTGAAGACGTAAGAAAATTCAACTGTGAACTAGTGAGGAAAGCAATTGAAAACAACCAAAGCCTAAAGATAGCAAAGGGACATCTCAGTAAGGGAAGAAAACAGATTATGGCACTGAGAAAAGAAGATGGTTCTGTAACAAGAAATAGAGGCGAAATTTTGACAAGGGTGAAAGATTTCTACTCCAAATTATATGAAAGGGATGATACATGCACTCCAGACATCATGAAAGGTACCAGTACCAGAGTTCCTCCAGTCCTTCCAGCAGAAGTTGCACATGCAATCAAGAACATGAAGCGGGGAAAAGCTCCAGGAGAAGATGGAATTACTGTAGACATCATACAAGAAGCAAGTGGAGAAATCGAAACAGTACTCGCCCAAATTTTCACTCGATGCCTTAATGAAGGGAAGATTCCTGAGGATTGGAACAATGCTACAATGATCCTGCTACATAAAAAAGGTGACATTGAGGATCTCAGGAACTACAGACCTATCAGCCTCCTATCAGTGGTTTATAAAATCTTCACTAAAGTTCTTTCACACCGCTTGAAGGTAACACTGGACATGGCTCAACCGAGAGAACAAGCTGGATTCAGGAGTGGCTACAGCACAATAGATCATATCCATGTGCTGAGAGAACTAATTGAAAGAGCGAGGGAATATGAACTTCCATTGTGCATGGCTTTTATCGATTATGAAAAAGCCTTTGATTCGGTGAAACCATCAGCAGTTACAATGGCTCTGAAAACCTGCGGTATTGAAGATGCATACATTAATATTATTAATAACATCTATGAAAATGCAAGTGCAAAGATTAGGCTGTTTGAAAATACAACACACATAAAAATTGGAAAGGGAGTGAGACAAGGTGACACCATATCTCCGAAGCTCTTTAATGCCACATTGGAGGGTGTTTTTCAGTCACTGAGCTGGGAAAACAAGGGGATAAAGATTAATGGAGATTATCTAACCCACCTTCGTTTTGCTGATGACGTAGTCATTTTTGCAACTAGCCCATCAGAGCTGCAGAGTATGATCCAGGAACTTGCTGACAAGAGTAAAGAAGTGGGATTAAAAATGAACTTTCAGAAGACAAAAGTGATGTTCAATGCTTTTACAAGAAATGAAGATTTATCGATTGATGGAGAAAAGCTGGAGATAACAGACACGTACGTTTATCTTGGACAGCAGATATCAAGTGAGGGTCACATTGATGAAGAAATTAATCGGCGTACAAAACTTGCCTGGAGAGCTTTTGGAAGAAACAGCATAATTTTCAAGAGCAATATGCCATTATGTCTTAAAAGAAAAGTGTTTGATCAATGCATCCTTCCAGTGCTTACGTATGGTGCAGAGACGTGGACCTTAACTAAAAGAGACATACAAAGGCTGCAGACAACTCAAAGAAGCATGGAGAGGTGCATACTTGGTGTAACCAGGAGAGATAAGAAGAGGAACTCGTGGATCCGAAAAATGACAAGAGTGGAAGACATCATGATCAGAGTTAAATCCCTGAAATGGCAATGGGCTGGACATACTGCCAGAAGGACAGATCATCGATGGACAGCCGAAATTTTAGATTGGATTCCAAGGGACAGGAAAAGACCCAGAAGAAGACCACATGGGAGATGAGTGGATGAAATTCTAAAGTATGCAGGGGTGACATGGAGGAGACTGGCAAAAGACAGACCGTTGTGGAGGAAACTTGGGGAGACCTTCGTCCAGCAGTGGATTGATAATGGTTGACAATGATGATGATGATGACGATATACGTTATAAAATACAAATACAGAACACTTAACCCACTTACCTCATCAAATGAAATGCAATATCCAAGAAAAAGTATAAAATATCAAAAATAACAAATTATATCGAAGATATAATCTGTTATTTTTAATACTGACCCTAGAAATAGCTGTGCAGATTGCAGTCATTGGCTTTTATCATACACTGTTGGCACAAAACATTATCACCACCTACCTTCTGTTGTGTAGATCCTCCATCAGCTGCAACCAATGTGGCCATGCAATTATGCATTAACTCCACAAGTTTCTGGAAGATGTCCACCGGTGTGCCATACTGCATATGTATAAGTGCTGATTATTGGTATTCCAGTGTCCTTGATGGAATGTCCATATGCCACAGCTGGTGACGTGTTCAATTTGGTTCATGTTGGGCAACATGGGTAGCCATAAAAGAATATTGAAGTCATCCTCTTATTTTCTGAATTGGTACTGGGTATATGGGGCATAATAATGCATTGTCCTTTTGGAGCACCCCATATCAATGTGAAAGCATAAACAGATGAACCTGGTCTGCAGTGATGGACAGGTGCAGTGTGGGGTTCAGGGTACCAAGAGTGCCTCAGGAATAGCCCCCCCCCAGAGCATTACACCCCTGCCACTTTCCTTTAACTTGATGCAGTAGGAAACATGATTCGTCAGATAAGGCAACTTTCTTCCACAGTCTGCTTCCAATGTTTTCATGGCGAACTCCAGTTGTTGCCAATGATGTGCTGTGTTCAAGCTTTTACACCTTAGGCCCATACAGTGAAAGGATTAATGCACTGTAGTTGTGGAAACACTGCTCTGTGTTCTCTGATAGCAGACCATAGTTAGCTGTGCCATGGTAGAATTCCTATTGTTCTGGGAAATAGGAATGAGCTGCGTGTCTCCCCAAGCATGAAGCAGCCATTAATTGTCCAACGCCCGCCTGCTGGTTATGTGTTGCACCTCTTTCCATTCACTCTTGGTATACTTTAATTATGGCAGCCCATGGACTGCTACATTTTTTTTCTGTTTCTCAGATACTGTCATCCTTGCTCTGTATCTGATTATCATGCCCTGTTTAAAGGCACCAAACCTGGCCTCTTGCCCATTACAACCACCATTTCAGCTTTAACTGATGTGCCACAGATAATAGCGTACATCCTCGACCTTTATACATACACACCACCACCCTAGAAATGATCCAGATGTCAGGTGGATGGAGGGTCATAATCAGGGGTAGACAAATCCAAGGTGCCCGAGTTTTCAAATTCTATTCTGAAAATTTTGTTTTTCAACATCTAGATTTCTCTTTTTAAACTTCCATCTCTTTAGTAAAGTGACAAGTACATTATATGGATTTTTCTGTTTGCATCTTTTTCATATACTACATACCATAAGATCAAAATAATGATGCAGATATCAATTTTTGGTGCTATCACCTTATGTTGATCTCTTTAAATGGACCTTCAATAAAAGATTATCATCCAGCAAAAAATCTTGATTGTTAATATTTCAGCGCAAAATTGAATGGACACATACAGTGCAGTGCTAAAGCTTTAAGGGGAGACTGGAAGCTGAATGATGTTCATTTGTGTAAGGGTAGCTTTAAAAAATGGATGACTTAGGTCTGCATACATGCAAACACCTCATAATTGTAAGATAATTTTAAGCAACATAGAGTGTATTTATTCATTAGTGTTTTCATTTAATTTGATACACCATAAGGCAACGCTGAACGGAACTTATTTCGGAATGCAGCTATTAATACAGGCATATATGTTTCCTAATTTTAGTTGTGGATTTTGCCCTGAATTATTAAACAGTATCTAAGAAAGAATACACTGATTTTGACTGTTTAAGGTAACAGTTGTGCATATGTAATTCTTTCTTAGATTGATCACAATTTTCTCCTCACATCTGGAAAAATGTGCTGGCTCCTTAAAAAAAAAAAAAAAAAAAAAAAAGGAGCTGGCACCTCAAATTTTTGAAAGCTTGTCTACTGCTGGTCAAAATGTTTTGTCCTCCATAAGAACATTCTTCATAGACGACAAACCCTGGGAATTCACGCAGATGTGATATGACGTATCTTTATATCAAAAGACATGGTAGACTTTTATCACTATGGACTACCATAGCCTAAACAATGGTGTGCTAACTGTATTGAAATTGTTTTGGACAAAACTATTTATGACATGTATTATTGTCAGAATACATGATATAAATATTTGAGAACTAATTTAACGCATTTTGTACTTATCAGCATGTGGAGTACATGCTTATTAGTTTTGTTGTAGGAAAAGAAAGGAACATCTTATGCTTTAGAGACTCCTTTGGCTCAGATGTTTTTTGTTTTTTTTTTGCTTTTTTAAATTTCCAATTTATCATCAAATTCAAGAGAATTTTGCAGTGTCTGGAAGTTGTGAGAAAAATGTGAAGAATTATTATCAATCACATGGATTCAATCCTACCTTGAGAATAATGGTTTCTCTGTAGGAGAAGAAAAGAATATCAGCTCTAGAGATTCCTAAATTTTAAAATTTTTCTTACTGTCTTAATACTGGCTCAGCTGATTTTTTTTTTTTTAATTTCCAAGCAGAGAGCATTTCATGCATGTGAATAATATTCAAGATTTTCAGTGTTTGGAAGTTGAGGAAACTATTAAGAATTATCAATCACATGCATTGAATTATACTTTGAGAACGCTTGAAGAAGTGGAATGAGCTTGCAGGACTTTAGTTGTCACAAAGTCTTTTTTTAATATTTTGTGGTGGTTAAATCACTCACATTAGCATTGAAAGTCAGAAAATTTTGCCTATCCTTAATTTAAATTTCTTCATCTTTTAGACCCAAATGCCTATGTTCCCACAGAACTTTTTGTGCTGCATATCAGAAAAGAAGTTATATTAGATTGAACATAGAGGCTCAGATATAACAAAGGGTAGACAGGTCAGAGAAGGAGAAGTGCCAAATAGAAACTGCAAGTTGACATAGCTGGAGTTGCCAGACTGTGACATCACAACCAGCACTTCCAGGGAGAAGAAACAAATGCTCTTACTTGCAACAGAGGGTCTAATACCCAGGGGCTGAAGGCTTAATGTTCCCATCCAATGCACTGTGAGTATTCAGTCATTCAGAACGACACAATCTTCCTGGGATCGATCTTGTCACATCTCAAATAAGAGTGTGACAAGATCAATCCTAGGTTGGTCAAAAATCAAAAGGCGGTTGCTCTGAACACTAGACCACTCACGGTCACATCCTTATTTAAGTTTATGGTCTTTTTACAGAACATGAAAAGGCTTGGATTTGATGCTGACCCAGCAATAATGAATGATTAAAGCTTCCCCTTCATAGGCGTGAGGAGCTTGAAACCTTACGTCTTAGCCAACAAGTAAAGAGTTGTAATTGCTGTAAGACAGTAGTTACATAAAAAAATCTGCAGGATCACCTGTATGCATTATTGAAATGTAACCATCAAACAATTACTAATTGAAAGTCACATGATTCTCAATTAGTAATTGTTTGATGTAAACATACTGTTTGATGTGTACAGTGCATACATTGATTCCAAGTATACCAGTACGTTCAAAAAGTTCTGGAACTTTTTATATTAAAAAAGAATGAGTACAGGTAATACCTGTTTATGCGGTGTTTCCTTCGAAGTAGTTACCCTGTGCAACTGTGCATTTTTGCCGGTGCTCATGCAAAGATTTAAATGCAGATTGCAAGCCTTCTTTTGCCACATCCTCCAGTGCCTCCATCGCAGCTCGTTGCACTTCTTCGGAACTTGAGAAGCGTCACCCCTTAAGCAAATTCTTCATCTGGGGAAAAAAGAAAGTCACACGGGGCAAGATCAGGGGAATTAGCTGGTTGTGGAAGAATGGGAATGTGATGTTTGAACAGGTAATCGGACACCAGGCGGGATCTGTGAGCCGGCGCATTATCGTGATGGAGCACCCACGAGTTGGTCTTCCAAAGATCGGGTAGCTTGCGTCTCACTGATTCTCGGAGACGTTTCAGGACATTGCTGTACTCTTCTTTAGTGACTGTACAACCATGTTGAAGGAATTCCTTGTGCGCGACCCCTTGCAATCGAAGAAAACTGTTAACAAGACCTTTCCTTTGGAGCGGTCAGCCCTGAACTTTTTTGGTCGTGGTGACGACGGTATTTCCACACTTTTGACTGTCTGTTGGATTGGGGTCATACAGAAAGCACCAAGTCTCATCACCAGTGATCAATCGATTCAAGAGATCGGGATCTGAATCCACTGCATTGATGTTATCCCCGCAAACTTGCATGCGCTCATCCATTTTTTCTTGTGTCAGGTTTTTAGGAACAATTTGTTGGCACACGTGATGCATGCCCAGTTTCTCTGTTAAAATGGCATGGCAACTTCCAACTGAGATGCCGGCAACTTCTGCAATCGCTGCAACAGTTTTTCGACGGTCATTTTTCACAATTTCTTTGGCAATGGCGATTTGTTCACCAGTTGTGGATTTTGAAGATCGTCCTGACCACTCGTCATCCTCGATACTCTGTCGCCCATTTTCGAATCGTCGATGCCACTAATAAATTCTAGTTCGACTCATTGCACCACTCTCACCGTACGCTGACTAAATCGTTTGAAAAGTCTCAGCGAAAGATTTTCCAAGCAGAACGCAAAATTTTACACTTGAACGCTGTTCAAAATTTGACGTCGTTGTCCTTGTAACAGAGAGCCTCGAATTCCTGCAATCACGAACTACGCACATATGCTGTACGTGTTGGATCTGGATCAAACCAGTTCTGGCTGGTTGGTCACATGATGCTCTTCGTTTGCTCAGCGGGGAATGACGTAATTCACTGACCTTTGGCAAATATTAAAAAAATTCCGGAACTTTCTGAACTTAATAGTATGTACATACAGTGCCATAAAACTGATTTGTGAATCTGCCATCATTTGAAAATTTTGAAGTGCCTCTGCTTCCAAAATGATATTTTTGTTGAAAACAGAAATAGAACAAAGCAAAAATTCTGCAAGACCTGCCTAAAGTTCCCAAATGTTTTTATCAAATTATGAGAATGTGAGATTTAGATTTATGAATATTAATCATTGTCTTAGATTTTTCTTATGTTGTACTCAGCTTATTGAGATTTATCTCCAGTTTGGTTATATTCTTAGAAATTAACATTAAGCCATCAGCATACAGCAAACTACTGATGTAGAACAAGGATTAGTTAAAGAACTGAACTTCCTGTTTTCAATGTAGTATAGTAAAACCTCCCTTAACTGACAATCTTCAAATACATACAACTCCCAACTAAGGCCACTGTCCACAGTCCCTTCAAAACAGCATGCACTGCAATACACATTTGCGCTGTCTTTTACAGATTCTCCCAGATACAGAAACACACTGATGAGAGCATCCCAAATGCATATTTTAGAACCTCCCAGTTATGGCCAGGTGATGCTAGTAAGTATGACTTCACCTGCATGAATCAGTTGGATTTTGTAAGACACAGTGGTGATGGTGGTTGTGTCCTTACTTAACTAATAAATCATCCCCTCTCCTAGAAGGGATAAATTGTCCAACACCTTTGAGCTTGACTCCTGTTAAAAGCCTCCAATGTTGATATACACAGTTGAGTGACATTATTGTGACCACCTTCTACTTTTGATGTCAACAGATGACCAATGAAAGAAGGCACGTGTGGTGAGCTGGCTTGGAGGGTATATAAGGTGTGCTGTAGGCATTCTGCAAATATACCACTCGTTGCTGTCATGGATAAAAGGAGCGATTTATCTGATTTGCAAAAAGGAATGATTATCGGCTTTCGAGCCAAGGGTTGCAGTACTTCTGAAATAGCGCAGTTTGTGAACTGTTCGCATGCTGCTGTTGTTAAAGCGTATCGTGATTGGAGAAATGGCAGCATTGCAAATAAGCGATGTGTAAACTGCGGAGCACCACGTGCCATTGATGTGAGAGGTGAACGTCGGCTGCGAAGGTGCGTGAGGGCCGATCGACACGCTACAGTTGAGCAACTCACTAGCCGAATGAACCAGGGGTACCGGAAGTGTGTTTAAAACGACAGTTCAGTGAACTCTGCTGCGTATAGGGCTCCGATGCAGACGGATGGTCACTGCACCTATGCTAACGGAGGTGCATCGTCAGAAAAGGCTTACATTTGCACGGCAGTATCGAAATTGGACCGCTGATTGGCAAAGGATTGCCTTCTCCTATGAGGCACGTTTTTGCTTCATCGAACGGATGGACGTTGGCGTATAAGGCGAGAAACATCGAACAAACGCTCTTCAACCATTGCTGGAAGAACACAAGTTGGTGGGGGCAGCGTTATGGTCTGAGGAATGTTTTCGTGGCAATCTCTGGGTCCACTCATACCTGGGGAAGACACTATGGACCGAATTCATTATGAATCCATCCTTGCAGACCATGTACACCCATACATGCTGATTGTCTTCCCTGAGGCGGATGGGATCTTCCAACACGACAATGCGACGTGTCACACAGCTAGAAATGTCCGAGAGTGGTTGGAAGAGCACGCTGAAGACGTCAAAGTACTTCCCTGGCTCCCTAATTCCCCAGACTTAAACCCAATTGAGCATCTGTGGGATCACCTTGATCGTGTCGTTTGCTCTATGGATCCTCCACCACGCACCCACCAGCAGCTGTAAGATGCACTGCAGTCAGCATGGCTCCACATACCTGTGAACACCTTCCAGTACCTTATTGAGTCACTCCCAGCCCGTCTAGCTGCTGTCCGCTCTGCACATGGCACTTACTCTAGATATTAGCTGGTGGTCACGATAATGTGACTCGACCGTGTATTTATTGTATTTTGGGGTTTAACTACCACCATGAGCAACTTTAAGGGTTATAAACACTCTCTGACACTAACGTAGGGTCATGTCTTACAGGAACTGTCTCTACTGTGGTTCCACACACAGTAGAGACAGTTCCTGTAGGACATGCACCCTACTTTTGTCTCATCTGGAACTCAAGGGCACTGCATCATCTTTGTCTCATCTTTGTCTCAAGGGCACTGCTTAAATGATTGGCCAGAAACTAACACCTCTGCACACTCGGCCACCAGGGCAGTAGGATTTCAAAACAAGTTAATAAAATCATGCAATGCATTGATTATGATACGCTTTCCAACATACCAGAAATTATTACTAAAGTTATGTGGATAATGGCTGTGGAATAAATCTCGCTCCTGTGTCCTGACCTTTGACCCCATTTCGTTGATATTCAACAGAACCGGTTCACTATACCTCCGGAACAACATGATAACGTTTTGTCGCAATCGAAACATTTTTTGGTAAGTTATGATGCGCAAGGGCAATGGAATGGATCCCACTCTAGTGTCCTGACCTTTGACCCCATTTCGCCCATTTTTAATAGGGTTCGTCCCCACTGGCTCCCTACCAAATACTAAAATTTCATCGAAATCGCACCATTTTTACGCAAGTTATGACGCATAAGGGCAATGGAACAAATCCCGCTCTTATGCCCTGCCTGACCTTTGACCCCATTCGCCCATTTTCAATAGGGTTCGTGGCCAGTGGTTCCCTACCACATACTAAAATTTCATCGAAATCGCACCATTTTTACGCAAGTTATGACGCATAAGGACAATGGAACAAATCCCGCTCTTATGTCCTGCCTGACCTTTGATCCCATTTCGCCCATTTTCAATAGGGTTCGTGCCTAGTGGTTCCTTACCACATACTAAAATTTCATCGAAATCGCACCATTTTTACGCAAGTTATGACGCATAAAGGCAATGGAACAAATCCCGCTCTTATGTCCTGCCTGACCTTTGATCCCATTTCACCCATTTTCAATAGGGTTCGTGCCCAGGTGGTTCTCTACCACATACTAAAATTTCATCAAAATCGAACCATATTTACGCATGTTATGACGCATAAAGGCAATGAAATGGATCCCGCTTTTGTGCCCTGACCTTTGACCCCATTCCACCCATTTTCAATAGGTTTCGTTCCCAGTGGTTCCTTACCACATACCAAAATTTCATCGAAATCGAACCGTTTTTACGCAAGTTATGACGCATAAGGGCAATGGTATAAATTCCGCTCTTATGCCCTGCCTGACCTTTGACCCCAATTCGCCAATTTTCAATAGGGTTCGTGCCCAGGTAGTTCCCTACCACATACTGAAATTCCATCGAACTCGAACCATATTTACGCATGTTATGACGCATAAAGGTAATGAAATGGATCCCACTCTTATGGCGTGACCTTTGACCCCATTTCACCCATTTTCAACAGGGTTCGTTCCCTGGTGGTCTCCTACCACATACTAAAATTTCATCGAAATCGAACCATATTTACGCAAGTTATGACGCATAAGGGCAATTGAATGGATCCTGCTCTTATGGCGTGACCTTTGACTCCACTTCACCCATTTTCAATAAGGTTCGTCCCCTGGTGGTCCCCTACCACATACTAAAATTTCATCGAAATCGAACCATTTTTACGGGAGTTATAGTGCCGACAGACAGACAGAGAGACGGACGGAAAAAGCTGGAGCATATACGCTTCTTCAACCTAGGGTTGGAAAGCGTAAAAAAAGATGTGAATGTTACATAAAACAAAAAACAGTTTTCTGAAAAATACGAGGGTGGATCGAAAAGTATCGCACACTATTTTTTCTGGAAACAGTTTAATAAATAAGCAAAACAAAACATACACACAGTAAAACTACATTTCTTAGCTTTTTCAACTTAAGGACCGAGATGCGAGAGACATTTATTCCAGTGTGGTAGCAGTTTTAGTATACCTTGTTCATAAAAGTCCGTTTCCTGGGCGTATAGCCACCTGCGGACAACCGATTTGACTTCGTCAGCCGAATCGAAGCGTTGGCCACCAAGGATTTTTCAAGGGACCAAACATATGAAAGTCCGAAGGAATCAGGTCCGGACTATGCGGTGGAGGCTAGGCACCTCCCAACCAAATTGTGCAATTTTGTCACGAACGTTTTGTGCAACATTTGGGCGAGCGTTGTCATGAAGCAGTCTGACATTTGCAGCATCTCTGTTGGATCTTTTGTCACGAAGGGTACGACACAACTTTGTTAATGTGTTAGCATAGGATTTGGCATTGGCAGTGGTCCCCGTTGGATGAAACTCCACCTGGAGAACGCAATGCATGTCCCAGAACACCGTCATGAGGACTTTTTGTGCAGATTGGGTTACTCTGAATTTTTTTGGTGGCGGGGAGTCGGAATGTTTCCACACCATACTGCCCTTCTTTGTTTCGAGAGTGTAGTGGTACGCCCAGGACTCGCCACCCGTCATTACACCTGCCAGAAATTCATGTCCTTCTGCGTAACGCATCAAGTGATCCAAGGAAGACATCATTCTCTGTCCCTTCTGGTCGTCTGTCAAGTTCTTGGGCACACATCGCGCATTGACCTTGCGAAATTGCAATTTGTCATGCACAATATCGTACGCTATACCTTACGAAATGTTGAACTTCTGTGCCAATGTGCGCAGATGGATCCACCGGTCACTTAGAATTGCCCGCTCAATGCCTCTCACAGTGGCAGGTGATGACGCGGTTACAGGCCGACAGGAATATGGCGAATCGGTAAGGTTGCCACGGCCCTCTTCAAAGAAACTGCTCCATTTAGAGATGTTGCTGCGAACCAGGCAATTGCCACCATACACTTCGACCATTTCTTCATAAAAATCAGTTTTCTGGGTATAGCCACGTGCGGATAACCGAATTTCAGTTGTGAATATTCAATCGACCTTTTCCCTTTAGCCCACAAAAATCGGACTACACCGCGTTGTTCTTCATTCGTAGACGACGCTAACAAACGCGACATCTTTGTGCCGTCATTCACACTGTCTTCCACTACGGTGACACCTGATGCCGCCGAACAGGTCTGTAGCGTGATATTCAAACTCGTTGTCTGCCAAACTGCAACCAGCAAAGCGAAAAAAAAATGCTGTGCGTTACTTTTCGATCCTCCCTTGTAGTTGTTTTCTGCATTCTGCAGCTTGGAAAACACTAAAACTCTCTTTTATGGATTAAAATAATTGTCCGTAGAGTGTCCCTAAATGAGAGATTTTGATGCATTTAGTACTACCTTCTTTTATGACAGTGAGAGTTTCGTTTAAAGTAAGAGGGATATTTGAAAAAAATACAGGTGAATCCCATAACTAAATGGAATTTGACATTAGAACTGAGCTGGGTACCTCTTCACTAGAAGGAAGAGTTGATGAAAACATATTGAGATAGTGTGGGCATGTTGTTGAGTGAGAGATGAAAGATTGCTTAAAGGGGTTTTAAATTCTGTAGTACTAAGCCACAGACCAAGAACAAACTTGGATTAAGGTGGACGTCAAGTAATTTTGCTGCCTATACTTCCAATGGAAAAACTTTTGTACACATTTTCTTCACAATTAATGCGTTCCCAAGGATGAAAATTTGAACATCGATTAAAATAGCTTCATTTTATAACTTGGAATACTTAATATTTTCTAAAACATAACCATAATTATGCAATCCAACATTTGTTTGTCTACTGACGTCTTCAATGTACAGTTCGCGCTATCTTTTTTCTGGACAATTAATGCGTTCCCAAGGATGAAAATTTGAACATCGATTAAAATAGCTTCATTTTATAACTTGGAATACTTAATATTTTCTAAAACATAACCATAATTATGCAATCCAACATTTGTTTGTCTACTGACGTCTTCAATGTACAGTTCGCGCTATCTTTTTTCTTCCCAATTAATGCGTTCCCAAGGATGAAAATTTGAACATCGATTAAAATAGCTTCATTTTATAACTTGGAATACTTAATATTTTCTAAAACATAACCATAATTATGCAATCCAACATTTGTTTGTCTACTGACGTCTTCAATGTACAGTTCGCGCTATCTTTTTTCTGGACAATTAATGCGTTCCCAAGGATGAAAATTTGAACATCGATTAAAATAGCTTCATTTTATAACTTGGAATACTTAATATTTTCTAAAACATAACCATAATTATGCAATCCAACATTTGTTTGTCTACTGACGTCATCAAAGTACAGGTCGCGCCATCTTTTTCTGGACAATTAATGCGTTCCCAAGGATGAAAATTTGAACATCTATTAAAATAACTTCATTTTATAACTTGGAATACTTAATACTTTATAAAACATAACCATAATTATGCAAACCAGCATTTGTTTGTCTACTGACGTTATCAAAGTACAGGTCGCGCCATTTTTTTTCTGGTTTCAACACCACCAAAGGAAAAGTTATTGATTTTTGATATAATTATGGTTATGTTTTAGAAAATATTAAGTAATCCAAGTTATAATATGAAGCTATTTTAATCGATGATCAAATTTTCATCCTTGGGAATGCATTAATTGTGAAGAAAATGTGTACAGAAGTTTTTCCATTGGAAGTATAGGAAGCAAAATTACTTGACGTCCACCTTAAAGGTGTGAAATCTGACATCAACCCTGAAGCAAAAGAACAGTCAAAACAGTGAATGCATTTCTCTTCTGATGGTGGGCGCATTGTCAGCGCAAGACAGATGAGTCATTCTATCGCCCAAGTGGTAAGAAACCTGGGGTTCCCAAAGGCAACCGTATGAAGGGTGTACAGCGAGTATACCGTCGACGGACGTACCAGAGCCCAGAGCGCAAGCGGCGGCTAACCACACGCCATTGATGACTGCGGTCAAGATATACTATCCAGGCTCGTACAGACCGATCGGTTGGCAATGGTGGCCCAAATCACTTCCAGGTTAAATGTAGGAGCCCAAGCAGCGCCCTACTCGTAAGCCACTGTTGACTGCTCGAACATCGAAACTGGACCTCTTCAGACTGGCCCCGCGTCGTGTGGTCAGATGAATCTCGTTTTCAGTTGTACCGAGCTGACGGGAGGGTGTTGTGTGGACAGCACGAGGCCATGGCCCCATCGTGCCAGGTCGGCTCAGTTCAAGGCGGTGGTTGCTCTGTGATGGTTTGGGGAGCCTTTTCGTGGGACACATTAGGTCCCTTAGTGTGTTTGGAGTAGTCCTTAACCGCTGTGTGACACCAGCACGTGCTGGCTGATCCCCTACACGCTTTCATGGCCTTCGCGCATCCTGCGACTGCTGATGTGTTTGAGCAGGACCAGAGGCGTAGCTAGACATTTCTGCACCTGGGGAAAACCACAAGATATTGCGTACCCATCGAAGCCATCCAGACAAAATAACTTCTTATAGCCTGGAATATTATGATCCTGCTTGTTGCATGAGTTTTCAGGATACTAAAAATGGTCTTGTCTGTTGATTGCGAATAAATCTGCATTATTTAGTACCCACACGCATATGCAATTCCAGTTTTTCAAAGGAACTAACACTGGCGACCGGGAATTGCTTCTGATGTTTTTCTTCACATTTAATTTTATGCTTTTTTTTACCATATTTTCTTGTAGTTAACTGATAACTAATAATAATCACTAACGGTTGTGCAATAGATTTTAAAAACGGGCTAGTTTTTCGGCGGACCAGGGGGAAAACCTTTGCGAAGTTATTGCCATTTCAATTATAGTTCAACAACCTAACTTTTAAATATTTTTATTGGGTTATGATACTGAAAATAGGGTATTAGGGAAGTAGGTGTCATTTCTTATCCCAAACGGGAGCGGCATTTTACCCTCATTAATTATGTTAGAAAAAAATTAGGAAATGGGGACAGCACTCAGCAAAAGGGTTTCGTGCATTTCTCTACCCTTAGTTACGTAAAAGACGTTCTGAGAGATGAAGCTCAGCTGGACGCGGAACGTCATTTAGGGCTGCAAAATACAAAATGTGAAGAGGGCGGTGAGATTCTCAACTGCTCCGGAGTTCCGACCTTTGTTATCACACTAAACGGACCGAATGCAGCTTGCAGTAGTGGTAGTAATGATCGAATTGCCCACAAAGAATCTTCAAAAATATGAACATCAGTGGCGTAGCCAGAAATTTCTTAAGGAGGGGTGTGTGTGTTTGGGGGGGGTCTCCATGGATTTGGTTCATTGATGAAAACCTCATATATATACATATATATCGCTTTAAATTCTTACTCAGTCTCCTCTCAAGGGACGGGGGTCTGGATCCGAGGACCACTCCCTCGGCTACGTCTATGAACGCCATCTTTGTCTTGTGACGTACGAACAACCCCGCCGTCATTTCTGATTGTGAGCAATTACATTCCCTGCACATTTTGAGGAAGAAATGAGAATTTTAAGCCACCAAGCTACCGCAACTGACGAAATATAGGTAATTTCTGTAAATTGGCAAACGCCAAAGTATGACGCGACAAGGCTGTACCAGAAACTGGTGCAAAAAATTTCAATTCCGATTTTAATCAGATTGTGCGCAGTAATTTTTTGCACCCGCTCTTGAGCTGCGCCCGGAGCGCCAGTCCTTCCTGTCATGCCCCAGCTATACCTCGGAGCAGGGCAATGAGCCGCTCCACCGTTCCACAACCAACCAGACAGGCACGAGGGACACTCATCGGAGTTGGAACCATCCAGTGGTCCCAAAGGCCCCCGGATTTAAATCCTGTGGAAGCTCTCTAGCATGCCGTGGGGGGCCGCGGGTGGCCTGGTGGTCAACGTTCGTCACTGCCACGGAGAAGACCTCGGGTTCGATCCCAGGCAGGTACGAACGCTCGAACCACTAAATATCCGCCGTGCGTCTCATATACACGTTAAGCCGTCGGACCCCGGGTACTGGCCTCCCCGGTAATAAATAAGGGCGTCTTTCTACCTCGCTTCCGTGTCACTTTCCTATCTGGCACTCTAGCCCAAATCTCTTTGCTTCCTATTTCTAAGGGTTGTTTAAGACCTGGGGTCAGACACTTCCTTCCTAAAATCCTCTACGTATGATTTGATCTGACATGCCGTGGAACAGATCTGGAATGCTGCAACAGGCATGACTACTGACATTACCTCCGGAAACCCTCCTGCATCTGGTGGAGTCGATGCCTCGGCGTGTACAGGGTGTTATTCGCGTTAGAGGAGGACCAACATGCTATTAAGCAGGTATACTGTATATGAGCTTCAACAATATATTATTTCAGAATAAAGCTTGAGAATCTTGGAGCATGGAGGAGGGATTTAATGTGGGAGCTTCGTAGATATCTCTTGAGCAACCGCACTTTCTCTGCAGCCCTGGAGATCAGCTTCAGCTAATGCATTGAGATAGTATAAGTGGGAATGTTCGTGTCAATACTGAAATTAATACTGAAAGTAGATCAGTTGTTTTGCTGAAAGATGTTTAAAGCTTGAGTGTAAATGTTTAGTGTGTGTGTCTGTGTGCCTTTACTTGAAGAGAAAAGCTTCAAGTTCCATTGGCTTATTAAGAAGGAGCTGATTCGCAATAGGCACAATAACTTTGAGGAAGGTGCTGAAGACTGAAGTGAATAGCTGAGGTTTGAATTACCAATAAAGGGAAGATCACAGTAATAAATATAGAAGTATTACACCTCAGGTTTTCCTGACTGGTTGTGGCCATACTCTGCTGCAAAGAATTTGTTAATGAAGTTTTTACTTGTGATGTTGATAGCACATTGCTTATCAGTCCACGTCTCAATAAAGAAGTTGCAACATCACTGTGACACTTTCTGATTACAAACTAGGTGGACTTCTACGCACCAGTTCATCTGAGTGTTTTTTTCTTTTTTGTTTCTTTCTTTCAGGGTTTAGTGACCAGTGTGAGTTTCAAACACTGTAAGCAGTCACCAACCCCTAATTTGGCGGCACTAGTTCCAGAGAAAAGAGAGGCAGAGTCATTGCCCTCTAAGGACATACCCCACCCATTCCTCACGGTAGACTGGGTGGTGTATTTGTTATAGAACCCATGCCCGACTTCAGTTATTACCCGATGCTCACACCTCCTACCTCTCAGCTGCCATGGAAGTCAATCAAGTGGATTTTGTGAGATGTGTTGGTATATACTTATACACTGAGTGGCCACTTTATTATTACCACCTGACAGTTTTAAGCAAATGAGCTATGGCTGCACGCTGTTCCCGCCAGAGAGCGAGGCTAGTATAAAAAGGGAAAGCTTAGGGCTTGCGAGAGTAGTAGAAGTGATTTTTGGGTGACGAGATGGGTAATAAATGGGATTTGACGGACTTTCAACGTGGGATGATTGTAGGAGCTCGGAACCATAGAGCGAGTATCACCGAAACCGCCGCATTCGTGAAATGTTCCAGAGCAGCTGTTGTTAAAGTGTTAGACTGGACTGTCAGCCAAAAAACTGGGTCTCTACGTGCAACGTGTGGTCGTCATCGACTAGTGACTGCTCGGGCGGAACGGAGAGTGTCCAGCCTGGTAACAGACAACAGAAGGGCAACAGTGCAGCAAATTACAGACCATCTTAATCAAGGATCCCCTCAAATGATCTCTGCACGCGCTGTTCGCCGTACATTGCATCGGATTGGATATGACAGCCGAAGGCCTGTTTGAACACCTTTGCTGTCTACAGTTAACAAGAGAAAACGTCTCTAGTTCGCACAGGAGCACAAGGATTGGACAGTCGATAATTGGAAACAAATTATGTGGTCCGATGAATCACGTTTTTAGTTGCCCCATGCCGATAGCCGAGTGAGAATTTGACGAAAACAGCACGAAAGCATGGACCCCAAATGCATTGCTACAGCCCTTCAAGCTGGTGGAGGCAACGTTATGGTTTGAGGAATGTTTTCCTGGCATGCTTTGGGGCCTTTAATTCGTGTTGATCAACGTCTGACTGGCACATCATATCTAATCATCTTTGCTTAACAAGTGCATCCTGTCATGTGGATGGTTTATCCCAATGGCGATAGCTACTTTCAACAAGATAATGCGTCCTGCCATAGTGCTCGTATTGTACAGGATTGGTTTCAGGAACATGCCGGTGAGTTTACTTTGCTTAGATGGCCCCCACAATCTCCAGATCTCAACCCCATTGAGAATTTGTTGGATGAAGTTGAACGAGCCATCAGATAGCTGGATCCACAACCCTGCAATCTCACACTCCTGGAAAGTGCTATTCATCAAGCATGGTCTCAGATTCCACAAACCACCTATCAACATCTCGTGGAGTCCATGCCACGAAGAATCGACGCAGTATTAAAGGGCAAAAGGTGGCCCAACAAAGTACTGAGTGGGTGGTTATAGTAAAGTAACCACTCAGTGTATACACTTGGCAAAAAAAAAAAAAAAAAAAAAAAAAAAAAAGACTCGAAGCACCCCAGAATTCGCTCGATCCTGATGAAACTCCGCTTGCAAATACCTCAGGGCCGAATATGCAAATGATTAAAAAATAACGATTAGTGACTAAATAGTGGTCCGCCAGAGAGCATGGGAGCCGCACGTCGGGGAGGGTATATCAATGTCAAAGTTTGCACGCAGGGATAACTGTGACAGCGGACTGCGGTTGGATTAACCTCCACGGACTGTGAGGATGCCACGACGTCGGATCCGTGCACATTACGAGCAGTTGAGCGAGTTTGAAGGAGAACGTATAATTGGGCTGAGAGAGGCCGGTTGGTCAAGTTGCCGTATCGCCAGACATTTGGATCGGAGCGATCCGGCAATCGGACGATGTTGGCGACAATGGGCCAAGATGGGCACGGCCCCTTGCCCTCGGCCGTCCAGTGCCGATGGCAAGGGACTCTGCCCAACAGAAACCAAATTTGTCGAAAATTTGAACAGAACCAGATTCGTCGCTCTCAACCATTCGTCGCTATTTTGCGTCGTCTTTAGGTACGAAAGTGGCCATCCGGGCTGTTGCTAGACGACTTGCAACACGGTAACCACATTCGAGGAGGCCACTCCGCTGCCTACCACTGACCAGCGAGCATCGCCTACACTGGTTGCAGTGATGTCGCGCCCGATCAACGTGAGGTAGCGTCCAGTGGCGTCATGTTGTCTTCAGTAATGAGTCACGGTTTGCACTTGGCGCCGATGACCAACGTATACGTGTCTGGAGACGAGCCGGCTAGCACATGAATCCTGCCTTTACCGTGGAACGGCACACCGGGAGTGAATATCTGGGGAGCCATTTCTTACGATATCCGAACATCCTCGGTAGTCCTTCGTATCACCCTTAAGGGTCAACGGTACGTCGACAACATTCTACGATCTGTTGTGTTGCCATTCCTGTCGCAGCATCACCGATCGATTTTTCAACAGGATAATACCCGGCCACACACGGCACGGTTGTACCAGGTGTGCCTTCGTAATGTGGACACCCTTCCATGGCCAGCCTGATCGCCCGACCTCTCACCGATCGAACATGATGGGGCGCCACCTACGCACATCCCGGAATGTCAGCGAACTGTCCCGCAATTTGGACACCATCTGACATGCTATACCTGAACTGTATGCGTCTATGCCACTACGAGTAACGGCTTGTATCCGAGCCAGAAGTGGCGCTACAACGTACTGACTTGTTCCACTCGTGTAGCTGTTTTATCCGAATAAATGGCCCAACTGCTCTGGGATCGCAATGATTTTTTCCCTATACATGCACATTGCACAATACAAATTTTATCTGGATTGGATGATTCCTTCTTGATGCTTCGTTTTTCTTTTAGCAAAGAGTGTATATATAGAAATTGCACTGAACAGTACGTACACTGAATGCTCACAGAATTATGACCACCTGCCTAATGCTCCGTGGGCCCACCTTTTGTCAGAACGGGGGCCACCTAGAGTAGCATCAACTCCACGAGATGTCTATTCAGTTTTGCGGGGATCTGCAAACAAGCTGTGTTGTGGCCAACAGTTCTGTCCTGGTGCAGTGTGGTGTGTCCAACTGTCTGACCTGGTATTCCACAACATCCCACAGATGTTCAGTTGGGCTGAGATCAGACTAGTGGGCTAGCCATACGAGGTATATCGGTTCGTGGAACCATTCTTGGAAGAGGTGGGTCCGATGATATGGGCAATTATCGGGCTGAAAGAACCCATTCTTCTCTACGTGGAGGTACGACATTGTGGGGTGTACATAGCCCACAAGCAGTCCCTGGTAGTAGCCAGTGTCGATACGCTGGCTTACTTGCACCAGGGGTCTCAGTTCAAGCCAGTTAAACATGTCCCTTATGATAGAACCGCCCATACCCTTCTGGAGGCACAAGAGACCCATAGCTTCATGCTGCTGACTCCAAATACGAACTATACCATCGGCAGAATGGTCGAGTTCGTATTTATAGTCAGCACACCTACTTTAAATATTTTATAGTTGAATTCACATTCTGTTGGCACCAGCAGAGTTGTTTACGTCGATGGACTGTTGTTTAGAGAGGGTGGCGTATAGGGCGTCGGCTATTGTAGCCATTCCATGCCAGCATGGCCGCCCCGGTGGCGCAGTGGTCTAAGCGATGGTTTCTGATCATTCGTCCGTAAGGGGTCCGGGTTCGAATCCCGGTCAGGCATGGATGTTGTGTTTGTCTTACGGCACTGGGTCTCTCCCTTCCCTCGAACCAGTGACCCTAAATTAGGGACGGGCGAATGCTTATAGCCCATTGAGTTGCTCACGGCGGTCGTTAAAACTACAATAAAAAAAAATGCCAGCATACGACTTGTACTTGCGCGGGATATTGTTTCTTTTTTTTTTTTTTTTTTTTTTTTTTTTTTTTGATTGGAGGTTTAACGACCACCGTGAGCAACTCAATGGGCTATAAGCAGTCGCCCGTCCCTAATTTAGGGTCACTGGTTCCAGGGAAGGGAGAGAGCCAGTGCCGTAAGACAAACACAACATCCATGCCTGACCGGGATTCGAACCCGGACCCCTTACGGACGAATGATCAGTGGCCAACGCCTTAGACCACTGCGCCACCGGGGCGGCGGATATTGTTTCTGTTTGCCATATTGAATCGGGCCGTCAACTGTGAAACTGTGCTGCTCTCATTACCCTGCACAAGGACCTTTTTCCGCTATAAACGCTTTCATTTGGCGTGGCATTGACCATTACACCGCGGAATGCGTATTTTAGCTATTCAGTACCAGATGATGTCCCGGAGCGAAGCACTGGTGTAGACCGCCGAATGTTGTGTTCCAATGTATCCCATAAATATTCGATGGGATTCAAATAGGGGAATTCGCCTGCCAGGGGAGCCTACAAAATGCTAAGACATGATCCTCTAACCATTCCTGCGCAATGCGGGCCTTGAGAGAGACTGCTGAAAGAGTCCAATAGCATACGAATGCGTGTATATAGATCAACACTTGGCCTCAAGCATTGCTGTCTAGGATCTCCAGCTGATGGTGTGTTCAACGGGAATGTGGGGAGCAAGGGATATCCATGACAAGAATCTCCATACCATGATACTGCCGTCCCTGCTGCCCTTCTTCTTTGCGTGTGTGTGCGTCTCCCTGACAGCACGCGCCGGTGCCGAATATGGACCTGTTCATTTGGATGTTCGAGCTGGAATCTGCCTCCGGCGCGAACGACTCCTTACCAATAGTGCAGTTACGGCGTTCACTGCAGACAGAAGGGTCAATGACGATTGGTCAGCATCCGTACATGAACAGGTCGCCGTCTCCCTAGGCCAGCCTTGAAGAACGTCTACTGAATTGTGTGCTACGAAACGTTACTCTATGCGCCGTGGTTATAATCTGCGTGGGACGTCTGTTGTCTCAGACAACACGTGCCAACTTGCGCTGTCCTCGACCTTCAACCATTGGTGATTTCCCCTTTTCAGCATGTTGAGTGGATATGTGTTCCTCTTCATTTCCAAGCTCATTTTAGATAAATGTTTATTCACAACTTCACTCAAGAGCTACACTATACCACCAAAGTAATACACTGCTGGACAATTGCTAAGGACGGATCATAAACGGCTATATAGCGCATAAAAAAGTAAGTGTGGTTGGATGCCAAGTGAAATAAAATAATGTCAGAATGCCAGGACATTACAAGAAAGACAATTTATTGTGCTCTAAAATCCAGAAGGCTTTGGAACGTGTTCAAGGGACAAACAGGCCATTTTGTGCAGAATACGTAAACGTGAAAAAAATGCAATTACCTTCCGCAGGCGTTCCGGCGTAAGATGTCAATACGGGAATATGGCCACCATGGAGGGCGAAGGAAGATTCCACACGTCGTGTCATGCTTTGCACAACATTATCAAGCAGCTGTTGGGGTAATTTTTCCCATTCCTCTGTCAGTGCACGGATGAGGGTGTCCTTGTTTATTGGAGGGCATTGGCGACCAGCAAGACTCTCCCCAAAACATCCGACACATTTTCAATGGGATTCAGATCTGGAGAACGTGCTGGCCATACGAGGCGTTGAATATCCTCGCTCTCAAGACACTCATGGACAGCGACTGTTCGATGACATGTTGCGTTGTCGTCCATGAAAATGAATCTATCACCGACAGCACCACGGAACATGCGAACATGAGGTAGCAGAACATCATTAATGTATCGTTGGCCAGTCATAGTCCCAGTTGGAAGAACATAGAGGGACGTGCGGCCATTGATCATGATGCCAGCCCATACCATGACACTACATGTCGGATATCGGTCCCTTTCCTGTATGTTTGCTGGACAATATGCAGTACCACTATCACGCCAGATCAGTTGTCGTCGACAATCAGACGATAGACTGTATCTACTCTCATCTGAGAAGAGGACAGCAGACCAGTCGTTATCAGTCCAATTGCGATGTTGATGGCACCATTGCAAACGGGCGGTACGGTGACGTCTGGACAATGGGATGCACACAACAGGACGGCGGGCGTATAGTCCTCCTTCATGCAAACGTCTGGCGACAGTTTTTCGGGAGATCCGCTTGCCAGTAGCAGCCATAAACTGATTTGCTACCTCACTAGCTGTGCTGCGCCGGTGTCTTTTTGTTGATAGTACTATGTACCGATCTTCTGCAGGTGTCGTACTGCGAACACGACCTCCCCGTAACGTTTGCTACACTCTCCATTTGTTTGAAATGATTTCCAAAGCCTTGAAACAACACTGTGGCTGACGTCGAACTCCCTGGCAACATCTGTTATTTTTCGCCCTTCTTCAATCTTGCCAATAATACGGCCACGCGTAAAATCATCTAGGTGATGTCGGGAAGACATACTGAAAATTGCAAGTTCGTCAATTGATTCTTTCCCTTTCAACTTTGCGTTTGAACAACAATGGTCAATACGCGTCAAATCCTTTATATCTCTTATCAGCGCTATGACGTCACGAACAAGTTCTGCAATCCAAAATTTGCATACGCACAACACGTCTTACTGTATCCCGCACTTATGCTAATTTCCACATTTTTCTGCCTTCCATTTTATGGTTGCTATTGTCATCCGTCGTTAGTAATTGTCCGGCAGTGTAGTATTGCAAGACTCACCAATGCTCCTTTCGTCTTATGCTATACAGGGTGCATAGGAAAGTCCCTTTAGCGTGGAATAACTTGCGGACGAAGAGAGGTACAGTTATGCAAGTGAGATAACGGTATAGTAAAGCGACTACGCTCGATCGAATGCAACCGATAGCAGCGCCCCTAGTGGCGAAATGCGGAAGTTAGCCATTACAAATCGAAAACGAAAAGATATAGAGCAAAATTTCCAATTACAAAGTTGTAGAGAATCAATTAATTAGTACAGAACGACATTTGTTTCACACGGATAAGATAAATCGTCGCCTGAATACCCTACAATGTCCGAAATCGATGCGCGACGATTCGAATTTGCATATTCACATTTCACAAATGTAGCCGTATGAAAATGCAGATTGTGACGTTGTACCGTACCTCCGATATAAAAACCAGTAGCAGGATGTACCCTGATCAGACGTTTAGGTCTATGTACGCTGTGTGAGAATGGCGAGCTTGGATTTCTGGGGTTACGTAAAAAATGCAACAGCGCCTACAAGTCTGCTGGATCTACGTCGTCGTGTTACAGATGCTTGCAATAGTCTGACACCTTCCATGCTGAGGAATGTGCATGTAGAGTTACCTTCACGAATACAAATGCGTATCGTGGGCAGTGGCGAACTCTTCGAACATACTCGACATTAACTTTTTATCACTGTGCGCCAGTTTGCCTTTTTTGTTTTGTTTTGTCTGACGTCATCAAACTATTGACATAAGTACGCATTTATGCAATAAATTGTGTGTATTTGCTTATACCTATGCCTGTTCTCTTCAAACGTTCACACTAAAAGGTCGCGCATCGATTTCGGACATTTTAGGGTATTCAGGCAACAATTTATCTTATCCGTGTGAAACAAATGTCGTTCTGTACTAATTAATTGATGCTCTACAACTTTGTAATTGGAAATTTTGCTCTATCTCTTTTCGTTTTCGATTTGCAATGGCTAACTTGCGCACTTCGCAACTAGGGGCGCTGATATCGGTTGCATTTGATTGGGTATAGTCGCTTTACTATACTGTTATCTCACTTGCATAACTGTACCTTTATCCGTTCGCAAGTTATTCCAGGCTAAAAGGACTTTCCTATGCACCCTGTATAGATATGCACGTATTCCAGTGTTTATATTTTATTCTATATTAGACTGTTTTCATATTTTGTATTTTGCTTGCCCAAATGATTTGTGTGCATTTCAGTGAGAAAGCAGAAGGCAGTCAGACGGTTGGGGCTGACGATCAGTATTACTCGGATAACGCCCGAAGCAAGCTATCGCGAAAATGAGACCACCAACGTCGTCCTATTAAGATTTCTGTGAGTAAAAGCTTTATGTCTTGGTGAATAACACCGAGTGTATTGGCGGGCTTGTTTCATGTTTCGACAGAAGGCTGTTTGTGGTACTGGCGAGAAAGGGTCGTTATCGACAGAAGCTTGTCCCTTGGTTTGCCCATTGAGTCGGTAAGGGCTTAGGAAAGGTAGAAAATTGTTACAGAGGACAGGAGAGAGATTCAGAACAAAAGGCGGGAAGTAGGCTATTATAAAAAATTTTAATTACCTACTTGAAAATCCACTAGGACGTCACTCGCCTGGAGAAAGAGAAAGACATTAGCATAAGACGGCCCTTCCTAAGACAGAAGAGCAAGGAAGCGAGGTAACAGGCGAATGACGATACTATTGTCAGTATGCACAATAGCCCGACGAAGTCAGAAATAGCTTCGCCAAAATATTAAAACAACTCTCTGAACCCAATAATTAAAGAAAGAGAACTGGAACTAGAATTGATTTCTTTTTTTACATTTCAGGCTTCCGCGTGCAACTGTTTTTTTTTTTTTTTTGTGTTTTTTTTTTACCGGATATAACTATTGTAAAAGTAAACCAGGGGAGCCGTGGAATTCAAAAAGGAGCAAATAGGTTATCCCTGCATACAGGGCAAACAGGACCTTACATAAAGTAGCGCAGTCGGTAGGATTATCGCAGAGACTCCCAAGTACTACGGATTCTCCGTAGTTTTTACGGAAATCATCAATCGACCTACGAATTAGGGGAAACATGGAATATACTACGGAAATTCAAATCTCAGTGAAATGTTAATAAAAGCATCTGTGTGAAATTTATATCAATATGCAGAGATTCTAACATTTATTTAATGTTTTTGGAATTCCTTCTGGGAATACTAAACACATTTAATAAACGTTAATTCAATCGTGACATTTCTTTGACCTTTTTTTTATTACGTTTGTAGACGTCTTAGAAGTTTCTGCTCACGTGATTGTCGCGGAACTAAGTGTGAAGCTGTTTTTGCTTTTGTTTCGTTTGTGCTAATCTCTGCAATAAATTCTGGAAAACGAAATTCGTCTTTTCCCATGGCACAAGAGATAAAAAAGTGCAACAGCAATCAAAAATTTAAATATTTATATACACTTCTGGCCACGCATATGCAAATCATGTAGACGCCACCGAGAAACACTATAAGAAGGGTGCACAGAAGGCGGGGTGTAAGTAGTGGAAGTGTATTGTGCTGCCGGACCTGTCCGTGGGAAGCTTCCTGATGATTCGTCGCAGAATACGGCAGTCACTCCAGCACGTTTCGGAGTTCGACAGAGGACGAATAGTGGCTTATCGCGACAGCGGTTTATCGTACTGGGACATCGGCGCCCGTGTGGGACGACATCCAGCCACAGTGAGGCGAGTATGGATTCGGTGGGTGCAGGAGGGACGGACGGACCGACGTGAGCGATTGCCGCAGCCGCGGCACACCACCGAACGAGAGGACCGGCATGTTGTGCTGCAGGCATTGACGGCTCGCACCGCCACATCACGAACGTTAGCGCAGGAATTAGGGTGTGTTGCGCAACAAACTCTGTCAGCGCGTACTGTTCGACGTCGTCTGCAGGAGCGAGGACTTGTCGCACGGCGCCCATTGCTCCGATTACCATTGACGTTACACCACCGGCGAGTGGGGCGGCAGTGGGCCGTTGAACGCCGCACCTGGACTACGGAATGGCACGACATTGTCTTCTCCGACGAATCCCGCTTCTGCCTGCAACACCACGATGGTCGGATCCGCGTGTGGCGGCACCGCGGCGAGAGACTGTATGACGCCTGCATTATGCATCGCCATACCGGTCCGTCGCCAGGCGTTATGGTTTGGGGCGTAATTGGATATGACACCCGTGCCCGCACGTGGCACGCGTCGTGCAACAATTCTTCACGGTCCACCAGGTGTCACTGCTGCCGTCGCCCACGTGTTCTCCCGATATGTTGCCCATCGAACACGTCTGGTCGCTGATCGGCAACCGAGTGGCCCGGCAAGCACCACCCGCGGCTACGCCTGATGAACTGTGGCAACGTGTGAAAGCAGCCTGGACAAACATACCCCAAGCCCACATCCAAAGCCTCTTTCGTTCGATGCCGCGGCGTGTAGCGGCCGTTATTGCCAGCCATGGGGGCCACACGAACTATTGACGTCTGCGTGTTCCGCAAGTCGCACGGGCCTGTAAGCTCAATCGTTTCATCTTTGTATCTGTTGTTATGTGTCCAGTAAATCTGACTTTGCTATATCGTGTCCTTCTTGGTGTTGCATTTTGGGTGGCCAGCGGTGTAGTATTAAATTTCCATGTCTTCAACCACCAAAAATTTCAGCCAATATGGTGTTTTGTACTTATTGTTCAAAGACATAAATATCGCCCACAGAGGGCAAGATGATTGTCGTCGTCATGCGTTTTCAAAAAGAAACACCAAGAATATATCCAAGTAAAAGGAAGTCAAAAGTTGTTGCATCATTTTTCATCACTACAGATGAAGGCTTAAGTGCCGTAAAGGCCGAAAATTTAATTGCTGGTTTTTTTTATTGAACACAATCTGCCGATATCAGCTGCCTATCACGCTAGACCTTTGTGGGTGGCAATGGTCATTGTTCCAAGGTAGCGCGAAATTATAATAGTGGTCGTACGAAAACTACAGCAGTCATCACAAGTATTGCACAAACAACTATGGAAGAAATAACTACTTCTTCCTTAAAATCACCCTTTGCAGTTAGTACTGATGGAAGCAATGCCAGTGATGATACGAAACTGTATCCACCGTTAATCACATTTTTTTTTTTGAGAACGTGAGTGGAAAAATAAGTTCTTTGCTTGTTCCTCTGTTGGCATGAGTGATAACACTGGTGAAGGAATTTTTAAGCTTATAAGTGATAATTTGCCAAAAAAAAAAAAAAAAAAAATGTTGCTGTGGCATATTTGTATTGCATTTGGATCTGATAGTGCCGCTGAATGCTTGACAAATTCAAAGGTGTTGCGGTATTTTGCACAGCAACACTCTTTCAAAAAAAGCACACGCACGCACGCGCGAACACACACACACACACGCGCGAACACACACACGCGCGAACACACACACGCGAGCACACACACACGCGAGCACACACACTATTGACAAAAGACACCGGACACCTAGAAGAGAAACACAACATAGCATTTATTGACATACATTAGTACGGTGTCGGTCCACCTTTGGCCTTAATGCATGCACTGACCCTTCGAGAAATGCTTTCGACAAGGTTTTGGAACACAGCGATAGGTATGCTCTTCCATTCAGTAAATAATGCTGCAGCTAACTGTTGCTTAGTATTAGGCCTTGGTTCCAAACTTCTTATGCGGAGCTTTAATTCATCCCACAGGTGCTCTATTGCATTAAGATCAGGGTTCTGTGCTGGCCAGTCCACCCACGATACGGAATTATAGTCAAATCACGCCGTAACAGTCCTTGCTTTATGGCTCGGTGCATTATCCTGCTGGTACCAACAAGGCTGGGTTCCATAGTATTGCCACAGAGTTGGTAGGGCACAATTGTCCAGAATATCGAGGTAGACGTGCTGATTAACAGGTTTGTCCACGATAACCAATGGGCCGGGATTATACCACGAAAAACATCCCCACACGAGTACACTGCTATAGCTCCAAACTTGACTGTAGGAAGTTTGGAGCTAGCAGTGTGGTAAATAGCGTTCCCCGGCTGCCGCCATACCCGCACACGGCGATCAAACTGATGGATCGTGTGTATCTGGATTCATCAGTCCATAAGACCCGTTTCAATTCATCTACGGTCAACGATAAATGTTCTTTCCATCATGCTAAACGACGAGTAGCATTCAGAGTCGAGATGAAAGGCTTATGAGCAGCCGCACGACTACGGTAACCCATGGAATGAAGTGCTCTGCGAATGGCACGTGTACATACCGAGGTTCCAGCATTTTTACTCACCTGTTGACGGAGGTCTTGTGCAGTACTCCTTCGATTAGCTGTAACGACTCTCCTTAGGCTTCTACGTGCTCATCATTGATTTTCTTTGGTCTGCCGGCACGCCATGTGTCTTCCACTTATTCAGTACATCCAAAACAGTTGACTTGAGTATGTTTAAATGCCTCTCGGTTTCTCTTATGGACAACCCACTAATATGACACCCAACAATCGTTCCTTTCTCAAAGTCAGTTCTCTCCCACCGCTACATTTTCAGTCAACCTTACAGTGCGATATGATCGTGGTCAGCTGCAGGCTTGTTTTTATACCGTTTGTTGCTGTACCGCGCATCTTTGCTTTTGAAGGGGTGTCCGGTGACTTTTGTCAATATAGTGTATATAGACGCTTAGTATGTTGCAGGATTCTCTTTGTAACGTACATTGCTTTTTTGAGGAAAAACCAAAGCAAAACAAAATGTTGGTGCCACTTGTTTTCCACAGAAAGCCTTCAATTTTATCGACATTTTTAAAGCAAAAATTGACTGTTTTATGAATCTACCCTCTTATTTTGCCACTACTCACATTGTGTTTGTTACAGAGCACGTAATATCCTTTTATTCATTACTACTGAAAAAACCACAAAAACTACTGATGTTTCTAACGTTAACTACTGAAAAAACAACGGGAAACTACTGATTTTTTTAGCCTTTACTACTGAAAATTTTCTGGGAAGGTTGTAGTCTCTGTTTTCGCTAGTCTTGAGATAGCCAGATACACAGTAGCAGTGAGGAGGAAGGACACACTTGGAACCCGAAATTCAGCGACGTGACTCGGTGCCGCAACCTCACCAGATTTGGACCGCAGGAGCTGTCGAGTCAATACAAAGACGGATTGTCCTTGTTTAAGTGATCTTTGCGCGGTCCAACACATGAAGTGGACGAAGGCCCGAGCGTATCGGTAACGTACCATTTTATTGAGACAGTTTTCTTTTAACCTGTATTTTATGTGTATGAGTGAGGTAATTTCAGTCATGGAATTAGAGATAAAATAAATTAAACAGTGATAGTATAGAACGCATTATTTTATTGTAAAGGCGAGAATAAGTATCATTGTTGTGTACATTTTTTGTGTTATTTATTATGTCTAAAAATATGGAGGGTGATGATAAAGAAGAGTTGGACGGCAGTACATAAAAATAGCGAGATGATACGAAGCATGACGTGAGCAGAGAAGTATCAATCAATAAAAAGTAAATGAAAGGACAAGCAATTCAAGAATTGGAGTCGATGTTAAGAATATTAGACTTGGAAGATAGGAAAGCAGAGAGAGGATTAGAGCAGAGAATGTTAGAGTTAGCTCATAGGAGAACTGAAAGAGAATTTGAATTAAGAAAAACGAAACTGACTAATGGAAAGGAAAATGAGTTAAGATGAAAGATAATAGTGAAACAGAAACTAAATTAGCTGTTTACATTAAAATCTTAGAATGCTACCGAAAGCCTGAATAAACCAGAAGAGGTTCTAGATTTTTCGACTGTAGAGATGTTACACCAAATGTCAGTACTCAAAGCAGGACTAGTAATTAATTTCCCTTTTTAATACGGAGTGTGAGCGCTTATTTAAAAGAATCACCATAGAACAATGCAATGTAAAGAAGCTATTTTAATCCTGGTGTCATTACACCCCAGATATTTATTTAAAATAATTTAATAATGGAAGTGAAATTAAGGATGTGGGTTTCATGCGCAACTGGTTGGCAAACTTAAAACATCCTCAGTGTATTATATTAATAGTAGTAAGGGAGAAGTGAGATAATTCGCTCAGTAAATTTGTTTGCAATTGATAAATTCAAAACATTACTGTCATCGGAACTGAAAGCGTATATTCTACAGCGAGGAGCAACGGGCAAGCTCGAGAAAGACGAGTACCTAGCGAATCTGTGCGACCTGTACACTAGTTACGTCTAGCTGAACGGAAGATCAGGCCAGATTTGGACATAAGTTTCCTTTCAGAGGGGGCCACTCTACGAATAACTATGCTAGAATAAATGGGGCAGACAGTTACAAAAGGGGAAAATTTTCCGATGTTTTTTTCATCATTTGGTCCATTCTCGAGATGGATGTAGAACTAAAGAGAAATTGAAGGGGGAGGGGGGTCATCTGGGGACGGTATTTCGTCTTTCAGAACTTTCAAAACTTTCAAAAACGGAAGTTAAACGGAGTGAAGATTTTCCCCGTAATCGTAATTTCTTTTTTTTTCAAGATGTTGCCTGCGTCCAGTATTGTTGTTAAATATCATTTTATTGCATACGTGTTTGTATTTCAGCATGAAACTGTGGTCGACGATTTTCCGAAAACGGAAGTTAAGATTTCTAGTCTTCAGCCATGAGATTCTTTCGTGGATCCGAAGAATTCCGCCATTTCTGTTATCATTTTGAGCAATCTCGAGATCAATACACAACTGAACAGAAAATTGGGAGGTAATGGTGAGGAAGGGGTATTTGTTTTCCATTTGAAGACGGAATTCTGTACTTCGAAACTTTCGAAAACGGAAGTTAGATGGAAAGAAGATTTCTCCCGTAATCGTATTTTTTTCTCGTGATGTTTCTTCTGCCCAGTATTGTTCTTAAATATAATTTTATTCCATAAATACTGCATTTCAGCTTAAAAATGGAGAAAAAGTTTCGGAAAACGGAAGTCTGTCGGAGGTTAAAAAATTGTTAGAATTGATGACGCATGGTGTTCAAAAGTATTCATATCCTGAAAATTACACCATTTATCTAAAGTAATGAAAGCTTTGGTATCATGCATTCATGGTCCTCAGGCTGCAAGTTCTTTCAGCATGATGGGTAAATTATCATCGTCTGAGGGAATAAAAGGAATATCCATTTTGTTAACATGTCTTCGAGACGTCATTGAGTTACGCTGCAGAGCGATAGGCTGACTCGAAGCTGGGCAACGGCAAGCGGACGTCGCAAGGTGGCTCAACGTCGATCGTCCTGCGCTTAGCAGGACGTGGCAGCAGTTCCAAGCCACGGGTGCAGCTTCCCGGAGGTACAGCAAAAAAGGAAGGCCAAGGGCGACCTTCGCAAATGACCTGTATTTGAGGCTTTCGGCACGGTGCAACAGGACGGCTGCATCGACTCATCTCAGATCTGTACTTGCGGCGGCCCACCGGACCGACGGTATCAGCTTCGACGGTACGCAGAAGATTACATGCAGAAGGACTGTATGCTCTGCGTCCGGTATTATGCGTGCCCCTCATCCCCCGCCACCGGAAGGAACGTTTCAGTAGGGCACAGAGGTGGCGGAAAGTGAAGTTCGTTGACCGGGCACGAAATTTCGAAACGTGGTGCACCCTCCTTCAGTGGCATAACTAGCACAAATTGCGCTCCCCCTCCCCCGCAAGATTTACTTCAGCGCCCCGAAGCGCAGTAATTTTCCCAGGATTTCAAGCACGAGGGAGGATGCGTTTTTTGCGGGTGCGTTTAGTGTATGTGTGTGTGTGTGGGGGGGGGGGGGGTCTGGGAGAGTGTCTGGAAAAGTAATGCTGGTACATAGAGCTTTGTAGTTTTAACTTTTTAAGCAATAGATTTAACAATACAGTATATGTAATTGTTTTGTACAAAACTAAAATAACTCACTTGGAAAAATCACCCTCTTGTACATAGCAGATCCGCGACTGCTGTGAATAAACGTTTGCGCCTGTCGTGCACGTAATACTAGGTGACTGACTGACTGACTGTTTCCCCACATCCTACATGAGGAATTCCCATGTGGCCTCGCGCTTTTCCTCAGCAGCGCAGAGAGAGGACGATTGGAGAACGATCGTATGACAACCCGGAGCCAAAGGACTGAATAGCTTCAATCTGTAGGGCATCCAGTGCTTTAAAAGGGAAACTTTGCATTTATTTAGGCAAAGCTAAATGTACACTAAAAGAAAATACGAACCTTTGGGTTAATTATTTGTTTGTTTGTCTGTCTTCGTGCGTGTTCGAAGTTTTTCAAAAAACTATAACTGGAAGCTGCAGTACGACCCTTGGTTGCCTGCGCCCCCGCGGGGGTGGTAGGTACGCCACTGCCCTCCTTCCTTCCCGTTTCCCGGAACAAACAGAAGAAAAGCAATGCCTAAGGAGATTTGTTAGGGATTAGGACCACCTGACCACTTACCTAGAGCAACTTTCTAAGGCACTTCACAACAAAACAATCACACATATGCCAAATAAAAATCTTGGCTAAAATTATTGACCGGGCCCGGACTGTTCCGCCGCCACTGGTAGGGCACGAATGCATGTGAACTGGACTCAAAATCAGTGGAGGTCCATTCTGTTTACCGGTGAGTCGCGATACTGTTTACAGAATGATTATCGCCGAGTTTGCATCTGGAGAGAGGCCGGTACTCGCTATCTTCCCTCTAATATCCAAGAAAGGGGCACGCATGGTGGTGGTAATGTTCTGGTGTGGGCAGGCATATCGTTAGGCGGGTACCGACCTAGGTCTACGTGTTGCCACATGGAGACCTCAATGCTCAGAGGTATAGAGATGACATCCTGGACCGTATTGTTCGTCTGTATGCGGTCGCAATCGGAGATACATTTGCACTGCAGACGGATAACGCCCGCCCTCACACAGCTAGTCTCGTGCACCAGTACCTGGAACAGGAATCTATTGTCCGTATGGAATGGCCAGCACGCTCTTCCGATCTGAATTCCATTGAACATGCCTGCGATGCTCTTGGTAGGCGTGTTGCTGGCCTCCAGCCCCCTCCCCGAAACCTGAAGGGGCTCCGCAATGCTTTGCTCGAGCAATGGGCGCAGCTACCTTCGGAACTGCTCGACACCATATAATTAACAGTATGGATCTTCGCTGTCGGGCCTGTATTGCTGTTCGGGGTAACCACACTCCGTATTGAAATACATTTTCCTGTTTCATCTGGATACCTATATCTCTGTATTTTCATATTTGCATCACCCATACAAAATGTAAATGCTTGGTATCACGTTCTTGCTTATTTTAGTTGTATTTGGTCTGATACAGCTTACCACCAGATTTCATCTGAATCGGTTACATACTTTTTGAGTTATCACGATTTTTCCATTTGTTGCTTAATTTATGGAAACCAGTGTATTTACATAAGTAACTTACCGTGAACAATACCGTCTTGCTCTTGCTGTGTTATATTCACACTTTCTCGTCACGCGTTCTGATTTTTCACCCTGTTAAAAAGGTCAGCTTTTTTGTTCTTTGGTCAGTCTCATGTATGTTATTCAACAGAGCACTAGCTGAATGGGGCACAACTACACAGGAAATCAGTTTCTCAGACACCGAAGCCATTTGAAGGCTGTGACGTGCTACAGAAGTTAAGCACGTGTCAAGACGACAAATCTGCAGCGATACATTCCGTCGGTGTAGCTTAGTCGGTGAGAGCGCCTCACTCCGGAACAAAGAGATGTGACGTACTACAGAGGTAAAGCACGTGTCAAGACGACAAATCTGCAGCTATACACTCCATCGATGTAGCTTAGTCGGTTAGAGCAACTCACTCCGGAGCAAAGAGTTGTGACGTACTACAGAGGTGAAGCACGTGTCAAGACGACAAATCTGCAGCTATACACTCCGTCGATGTAGCTTAGTCGGTTAGAGCAACTCACTCCGGAGCAAAGAGTTGTGCCGTACTACAGAGGTAAAGCACGTGTCAAGACGACAAATCTGCAGCTATACACTCCATCGATGTAGCTTAGTCGGTGAGAGCGACTCACTCCGGAGCAAAGAGTTGTGACGTACTACAGAGGTGAAGCACGTGTCAAGACGACAAATCTGCAGCGATTCATTCTGTCGGTGTAGCTTAGTCGGTTAGAGCAACTCACTGCGGAGCAAAGAGTTGTGGCGTACTACAGAGGTAAAGCACGTATCAAGACGACAAATCTGCAGCTATACACTCCATCGATGTAGCTTAGTCGGTTAGAGCAACTCACTCCGGAGCAAAGAGTTGTGACGTACTACAGAGGTAAAGCACGTGTCAAGACGACAAATCTGCAGCTATACACTCCATCGATGTAGCTTAGTCGGTTAGAGCAACTCACTCCGGAGCAAAGAGTTGTGACGTACTACAGAGGTAAAGCACGTGTCAAGACGACAAATCTGCAGCTATACACTCCATCGATGTAGCTTAGTCGGTGAGAGCGACTCACTCCGGAGCAAAGAGTTGTGACGTACTACAGAGGTAAAGCACGTGTCAAGACGACAAATCTGCAGCTATACACTCCATCGATGTAGCTTAGTCGGTTAGAGCAACTCACTCCGGAGCAAAGAGTTGTGACGTACTACAGAGGTAAAGCATGTATCAATACGACAAATCTGCAGCTATACACTCCATCGATGTAGCTTAGTCGGTTAGAGCAACTCACTCCGGAGCAAAGAGTTGTGACGTACTACAGAGGTAAAGCACGTATCAAGACGACAAATCTGCAGCTATACACTCCATCGATGTAGCTTAGTCCGTTAGAGCAACTCACTCCGGAGCAAAGAGTTGTGACGTACTACAGAGGTGAAGCACGCGTCAAGACGACAAATCTGCAGCTATACACTCCATCGGTGTAGCTTAGTCCGTTAGAGCAACTCACTCCGGAGCAAAGAGTTGTGCCGTACTACAGAGGTAAAGCACGTGTCAAGACGACAAATCTGCAGCTATACACTCCATCGATGTAGCTTAGTCGGTGAGAGCAACTCACTCCGGAGCAAAGAGTTGTGACGTACTACAGAGGTGAAGCACGTGTCAAGACGACAAATCTGCAGCTATACACTCCATCGATGTAGCTTAGTCGGTTAGAGCAACTCACTCCGGAGCAAAGAGTTGTGACGTACTACAGAGGTAAAGCACGTGTCAAGACGACAAATCTGCAGCTATACACTCCATCGATGTAGCTTAGTCGGTGAGAGCGACTCACTCCGGAGCAAAGAGTTGTGACGTACTACAGAGGTGAAGCACGTGTCAAGACGACAAATCTGCAGCTATACACTCCATCGGTGTAGCTTAGTCGGTGAGAGCGACTCACTCCGGAGCAAAGAGTTGGGGCGTACTACAGAAGTGAATCACGTGTCAGGACGACGAATATGCAGCGATACATTCCGTCGGTCTAGCTCAGTCGGTTAGAGCAACTCACTCCGGAGCGAAAGAGTTGTGACATATTACAGAGGTATAGCTCGTGTCAATACGACACAGATCTGAAGCGATACATTCCATCGGTGTAGTTTAGTCGGATAGAACATCTCACTCCGGAGCAAAGAGTTGTGACGTACTACAGAGGTAAAGCACGTGTCAAGACGACAAATCTGCAGCTATACACTCCATCGATGTAGCTTAGTCGGTGAGAGCGACTCACTCCGGAGCAAAGAGTTGTGACGTACTACAGAGGTAAATCACGTGTGAAGACGACAAATCTGCAGCGATACATTCTGTCGGTGTAACGTAGTCGGTTAGCGCATCTCACTCCGGAGCGAGGAGACGCAGGTTCGATCTCTGTCACGGACAAATTCCTATTTTCATAAAGCACATAAAACTCAAGGAGGAAATTCAGCCATTTGCGCTATGGAAATAAAGGACATTTCAAGATTATTTGTCCTCGGAAGCTTGCTCAGTGCCCTAATAACGCCAACACGACTAACCAAAAGATGGAAAACAACTAGACCCGGAAGGTGAGCCGCATAACAGTTACCTACACGCTTAAAGTTAAAGAGTTCCTTGGACAATTCACGACGAAGTCGTTGCAGAAGCTGGAGTAATTAGTGTCATCAGAGTAAATTATCGCAACGGCTTGGTGACAGGATTATCTGAGGTACCCTCATTGAGTCAATTAAAATCCTGGGAGAGCAAAGTCACTTTTGTTGAAGCTCTAATTGACACTGGCTCACGGTTTTCGGGTGTCTTCTAAGGCAAGCCAGTGTTAGCCCACAAAGGAAAGATAGTTTTAACCGGATTCGATGGAACAAAGGACCAGCCTGACATCAAAGAATGAGAATACGGATAGGCGGCGACAAAATACAGTTAAGGCCAACTCAGAACGAGGGATTCAGGTAAAAGTTATGTATTCTGTAGTGCCCAATCTCGCCAGTAATCTATTGATTTGCACCAAAAGATTTCATCAGTTTAGCAGAAATTAAGAAAGCCTCGCGCCATTGGCAAATAAGATAACCCAAGAAACAGCAAGAAACCAGCGAGACGGATAGAAAAGCGAAAACTGAAAAGTCATCAGCAAAATCTCGAAATAGGGAATCTAAAAATGCGAATTATGATTTCCAGGACGTGCAAAACAGCGCGAGGGAGAGGTCTAAGACATGCGTGACTTTATGGAACAGCAAAATAGCAGCAGGACATTTTCCTGAGAAGAAGGATTAGGACAGCGAAAGATTGTGAGGCAGTTTCGCTCCTCCATCCCTTTCCACCCTGAAGAACAGCGAGTCAATTATGAATAGAAATCAGACCGGTGTATCTTCACAGAGGAACAGAAAACTGTTTTCTCGTTATCAGAAGCCATGAAATCTACTGGATTAAGAAAAATTATTACACCATGTTGGAATGCATTACCAGAAGGAGCGGATTGAGAAGTCTGCAGAACAGGTGCGGGGTGTTGTAGCCAGGGTTGTGCAATTACGTGTAAAAAAGGTTTTCTACGTAACACGTAAATTACGCGTAAAAACGCGTAAAATACGTAGAAAACGTAAAATACGTAAAAAACGCGTAAAATAGGTAACAAAATAAAAACAACAACATGGCTTTGTGCTGTTAATTAACTTGCCATGTAATCTTTGTGCTGTTAATTAACTTGCTATCTGTATCGCGAAAAATCTGGAAAGTTTGGAGCGCTTATGAAGAAGGGTGTTAAATCACCACGGGCATTCGGTACTTCACCAGTCGGCACCATAAGGAGTTGTCAGCAGTTGCTTTGAAGTTAATCAACATCCCAGCATCTTCAGCCCAATTTGAAAGACTTTTCTCTAATTGGTCTTTTGTCCATAATACTACAAGAAACCGGCTCAGCTTCGAACGTTCGAAGAAATTGGTTCAAATATATTATACTCTTAAGTTACAAGATCATAACAGTTAGGATTATTTAATTATTATTGTGATTAAGGGTGTGTGAGAACTGAGAGTGACAATTATAAATATTTAAAGAGTTACATTTAAAACAAGTAGTTTAATGTTTTGTCAAATCAACAGTTTTTCCCTTTAAGGGTATGTATAGCACAATCAATATGAAAAACGTTTAGAGTTTTAAAAGGGTAAAATTATGATTTTGAAGTGTACACCTGGATAACATGTCAAAAACAAATATTATTAAATGAAAATGTACAATATTTTGCATCATAGACATGCCCATTGACATTCATGTCAAAATATTATCTTTGGTGAACAAACTGAATATAGAATTGTTTATTTTATAGAATTACATAAATTTTAAAATACACTCGACAAATTTGAAGCTGTTAATAAAATCTTGAATTCTATTCCATATACATTGTAATTTTTATCGATGCTAGTGCAAGAGGTAGATTATTTTCTCCATTTTTAATATACAAGAAAGAACAGATACATTATAATTTCTAAAAAGAAATCTATTAATAGGTGGCTGAGCTGTATGAACAATCTTAAGGGAATAATGATTTCATAGTGAAATATACAAGAAAATTTAAGTTTAAAATGTAATATAATTAAAGTGGTTTTTATATTATATTATTTATACTCACACATGAAAGAAAAATAGTTTTTTACGTCTGCGTAAAAAACTGGTTTTCTAAGCCAAGTAAATTGCCTGTATATTACGCGTAATTTACGTAAAATACGTAACGAGTAAATTACCTTGCCAACCCTGGTTGTAGCCAAGCAGCAGCGACGGCACGCTTCATATTATAATCGTAACCTACGACACAAATCTTTTTATTTATAGGGGATCAAGTGATACCTGTAATCCGTGATTCCTAGAACAGATTGTACGTGGACCTGTTAGAGAGAGTACGAACACAAATATTGCAGTTATGTAATTGAGCAAATAGATGGCCACAGACGCCAAGTGCACCCCGGACAGCATGTGCCAACGTCGGCTGTTCACCTCGATAGTCAACCATTTGTGATTTTCGGTACTTTGAGTAGATGTGTGTCCCCCTTTGGGAACGTCAGCACACCACACTTACTTACGGGACTCCTGGAACAGCCAATAATGCCTGCCATCGACTAGATGTGCTCTCGCCTTCCTCGCGCAAATACTCATATCCCAGTTCAAGCTGCGATAAGTCCTATCCTTTCTCAAATGTACGGGCTTAGTTCTGGCGAACGACATGCCTGGTCGGTGACGTCACTGCTGCTTGATGTGTAAGGCTTCCAGTCGTGGAGACGGGGCGTCATAATGGTCTGGCACATGAGTGTAGTTCGTTCAGAAGAACTACGTTCCCTTTATAAATTTCTTAAAGGAGGAAAGGCGTTCCCGCTCACTTTCACCAATGCGCTTAATATCGTTGTTGATGCGCGAAACCTGGAGATCAGAGGGTATTGGCGAATTTCCAATATTTGAAGGATATCGTCTGGCTTCCTGTAATAATGCGTGAGTCTTATTTTTATGAGGGTAGAACCAGAATGCTCTGCTAGAGGAATATTTGCAGTTCCACTATTTTATTCAGTAAAACGTAAGTTGCGAACAAAATAGTGGAACTGCAAATATTCATCTAGCAGAGCATTCTTGAAAAATTGCCATTTTTTTTACTAAAAAAAAAAAAAAAAAAAAGACTTAATTTTTCAAGATTCAACTGTTTTTTATACAGTATCCACAATTCCATGCCATTATTTGGCCTTGCAACGTTAATGTGTACTGAACAAACATCATATAAGATCATGATCCTCTATTTGCACTTGATAAACACAGCTGCAGCCTTTCCCTGTGATGTAGATTCCATTGTTTCATTCCCATCACGGTAGCTAAAGAAGGTGACCAAAACATATTGGGAACTCCGAATCTAGGGCACGTGCGTCATGATTTTATTTCTTTATTTTCGCCTCTTCTTCTTCCTCTGATCATCCTCCACCCGCATTGAGGATATTATGCCAAGAGCACGGGGTTTCGAGGTCATGTGACAGTAGTGTCTGCAGAAGCCACCTGCCGGGAATGACATTCATTTTCCGTTGTCTGCTTATCTCAGCAGCTGTTTTGGCTTCAGTAAACGTCAGAAACCAGAAATTTCGATAGCGCAGCTGATAACTCCGTGTCATCTTCCATATTTCACGGCACCTAGAGAATATAATACGGTAATTAGGACAGAGAGTTTGAGGCCACAAAATTAAGATGTCAGGTTGCTGCTTGCATATGCTGTGCCGGTACCGAATTTCGGTTTGGAGCACTTCTTTTCTTGTGAAAGCCGATTTAGGAATGAAGTTAAGAACCGACTTTCCGATCGAATTCTAATATCAATGTCAGAAATTATTTCTTTTTTAAAGGGGACAGGAGAGGCAGAAGGGGAAAGAAAACAGAGAAAAAAAGAGAGAGACGGAGAGAGAAAGACGAAATGGAGAAACAGAAATAAAGTTGTTCACCCGCCCATTGCATTACAACATCGATTATCCGAAATAATCAGCATCAAGTATTTCGGAAAATACTTTTGTTTATCGATTAAGTGAGGATAAATCAGTAATATATTAATAATAAGGAACTAAACACCAACTACACTCAGAATAGCACAACTGTAAGACTAGTGGTCCGAATTTCTTGGCGTAGAATAGAAATAAAAGTTTCCAAGCTTTCGCACATCAACCAGATGGCTTTTTCAAGGAAGGTAGAGAAGTTTGTTTGCTGTCTACTTTCCTTGAAAGGTAGAGAAGTCTGTTTGCTGTCTACCTTTCTTTAAAAAAAACCATCTGGTTGATGTGCGAATGCGTGGAAACTTTGATTTCTATTCTACGCCAAGAAATTCTGACACAGTGCACGTGTAAAAGTAGTATTGGAAACGAATTTATTGCACATATAAAACGAAGCACAATTATTTCTTTGTCTGAATGTTGAGATCCATTTTCGGAAGATAGAGTTTCGGATAATCGGTGATGCATTAATTATTCAGTGAAATCGACTGAAAGGTACGCATAAGATCAAGTTTCGCTTGATACAATCGTCGCTCTATAAATAATTTAAAGTAAAAACATGCGTGTATGCATATACGAATAATAATAACAGAAACAAATTCACAAAGAGTGTATTAGCACGTTGCTCAATGAACAAAACATAAATTTATCAAAAATGAAAAATGCTTAAAAATGAACAAATCGTTCTCTTGTTTTACATACACGATTTCAGAGTATAATTGATATTTTGGAAGCTTTCCGTATATATCAGAAGTCTTTGCAACTTGTTAAGGTGGAGGTCTAGTGATTTTGCTTTCTATACTTCCAATTGGCTGTATGCATTTTCTTCACAATTAATGCGTTCCAATACTTTCAATTCATTGCATCTTATACTTCATTTTGCTTTCTATACTTCAATTCTGTACGCATTTTCTTCGCAATTAATGCGTTCCCAAGGATGAAAATTTGAACATCGATTAAAATAACTTCATATTATAACTTGGATGCTACCTCATTCCCATTGAACACACTTCATATTATAAATTTTCTAAAACATAACCATAATTATATTAAAAATCAATAACTTTTCCTTTGGTGGTGTTGAGACCAGAAAAAAAAATGGCGCGACTTGTACATTGATGATGTCAGTAGACAAACAAATGTTGGATTGCTTAATTATGGTTCTGTTTTAGAAAATATTAAGTGTTCCAAGTTTTAATATGAAATTATTTTAATCGATGTTCAAATTTTCATCCTTGGGAACGCATTAATTGTGAAGAAAATGTGTACAGAAATTTGCCCATTAGAAGTATAGGAAGCAAAATCACTAGACGTCCACCTTAATGACATGGCAACCGCCTCATTTCTATCAAGCGCGTAAAAGCAACTAACCAAATCCCGTGACTGTAAACCCCATTTATGATATCCAAGGAGGTTATATTACTGGTGACACCACTGGCTCTGGCGCCATAGGTAACAGCTAATCTGTGGTGTGACGTCACAAGCAGGCAAAAATGAACTAAATTATACCGTTGATAAAACAGTAAGCTTGTGTATCATTGATAAAGATTATTGAATTACTCATTTCATCTGTTTATACGCTTAAAAGCTTTTGTTCCATTGGTTTCCAAGCAGCTTCTCTTCTGCGGCTGCGTCGTGCCTGCTCATGACGTCATTTGCAGCACAGACGATGACTTATGGCGGCCAATGCTGCATGGATAGGAGTGGTGTCTCCAGTAATATAACCTCCTTGATGATATCATATATAATTTGAATATTTACGTGCTATTCGTCCTGGTAAAGCTAGGTCAATCCCAACGAAACCATGGACGACTTGAAAAAATAAATATTTGTGACAAACTACGTGGTATTATCTTAATATATACAGTATAATCGTCACTTGAAATCAAGAACGATTTCGGAGTGTTTGCTTATTTAAGCATCACACTCCAATGGCTCACACTTTTGAAAACACATATACAAAATTAAATAGACTTGTTACTCTTTTCGAAACGTTCAATTTTTAATTTCAGTGTTAGCACGACATTTTTGTCCCGCTGAGGTTGCTTCTGATATTTGGTTTTCGTGCAGGCGGCTGTGATTGAAGATTTTTTTTTCATGTATTTAAAGATGTATCTTTCATTGTTTCTCACGAATGCACAGGAACTACCTTTTATTCAATAATAAATGAATTATTAGCGCTGATAACAGTCAGTACAAGTTTTGGGGAAAGTACAATGTAATTTACTTTTATCCTGATCAGATCAAATTTTGAAAAATCAAAGGCTACGCATACGGAAATTGCGTATCATTTTCTCCTGGTGGACGAATTGGAAACGTAAAATCAAGTGCCTTTCTACTTAGGAAGACGTTTTTCGGCAGTTGGAATTGCTTGGGTGTAATGCATTTTTTCTCATAGCCGTTTTTCTAGTGCGGTCAGAAGCAGAGTCGTAACTATAGGCATCTCTGCGCTCAGGGCAAACCACAAAATATTGCTACTCCCACCGAAGTTTTCAGCCTGAATGATCATAATCATGCTTGTTGCACGAGTTTTTAGGATAGTAAAACCGGATTTGTGAGTTGATTACGCACAGATTTGCATTATTTAATACTCACACTCATATGCAGTTGCAATCTTGCAAAATAACTAACACAGGCCGCCGGGAGTTGTTTCTGACATTTGGTTTCACACCGAATTTTATACTTTCTTTTCTTATCATATTCTGTTGTGGTTAAATGATGACTAATAATCACCAAGGGTTGTGCAATAAATTTTAAGAAAAGACTAGTTTTCCGGCGGACCAGATGAAGTCCTTTGTGTAGTTACAGCTGCCCTCTGCCAAATTAGGAAAGGGGGGGGAGGGCACTCAGCAGAAGGTTTTCGTGCAATTTTCTTACCTTTACATACATCAGGGATTTTCTGGGTAGTGAAGCTGAACTGGACGCGGAACGCCACTTAGGGTTCTAAAATACAAGAAAAGGTAAAGAGAGCGGTGAGATTCTCAACTGCTTCGGAGTTCCGACCTTTGGTACCAAATTAACCGGACCGAATGCAGCTTGCAGTAGTGGCAGTAATGATTGCATCGCCTCAAAGAATCTTTAAAAATATGAACGACATGCTTATCTTATAACTTAAGAACAACCGCGCCTTCATTTCTGATTGGGAGCCAACTTACATCCCCTGCACATTTTGGGGAAGAAATATTAGTTTTAAGCACCCAATCTACCGCAACTGGCAAAAAATATAGGTAAATTCTGTAAATGGACAAAATACGGCACGAAAAAGCTGTACCAGCAACTGATGCAAAAGTTTCAATTCCGATTTTAATCAGATTGCGAGCAATGATTTTTTCGCGCCCTCTCTTGAGCTGCGCCCGGGGAAACCGCCCCGCCCTAGTTACGCCTCTGGTCAAAAGCATGATTTTTCAATTGAAGATGAAGGGTGGTCATCGCCATTTTTGGTAACACGTGATACAAAGTGAGAGCAAATACTTATAAAGTTGCAGAATGCTTGTGCGAATCACAAAAGTGACTGAAACCCTGAGCTGCAATCGCCGCTCCGGTAGTCAAGTAGTCACAGCGCTTATTTCTGACTAGTCCGCGTTGGCCCGGGTTTGAGTCCCGTGATGAGGTACGAGTGGTGCGTTTGTCTGGATCTGTCCCTTCCTTGGAACCAGTGGCCCTAAATTAGCGACGGGCGACTGCTTATATCCGTTGGAGTTGTTCATTGTAGACGTTAAACTTCCAAAAAAAAAAAAAAAAAAGGGCTGAAATCTCTTCAGCATCATGAATCGACGATATCGCCGTCTCGTTACCTTAGAAGCTCTCACTTACATTCAGTGTGCATCATATTTGTTTACACCTATCTAGCTGTGGAAGATTGTATGTAGATAAGTGATAAAGTACTCAGGATTAGTTGCTACATCCACATACCAGCGACGACGTCATCTGTGTGACTATCATGCGATTGATCACGTGCGCTTGCTTGTCTGTTGCAACTCGAAGTCAAAAAGTGCGCGCGGGAACTCAGGGTAGGTAGAAACTTAGGCTGTGATGAACTTGTTCTTGGCGACCCTATTTTTTTGCTGTGATGAACTTGCTTTTGGTGACCAGCAGGCGTGGACTGTGCCGCCTGGATACCGGGAGAATTCCCGTTGGCCCACTATATTTTGGACTGGTAGACCTCTGCTAACTCAAGGAAAAAATATACATGTATACACTGCTGGTCACCCAAAATGCAACACCAAGAAGGACACGAGATAGCAAAGTCAGATTTACTGGACACATAACAACAGATACAAAGATGAAACGATTGAGCTTACAGGCCCGCGCGACTTGCGGAACACGCAGACATCAATAGTTCGTGTGGCCCCCATGGCTGACAATAACCGCCGCTACACGCCGCGGAATCGAACGAAAGAGGCTTTGGATGTGGGCTTGGGGTATGTCGGTCCAGGCTGCTTCCACACGTTGCTACAGTTCATCAGGCGTGGCAGCGGGTGGTGCTTGTCGGGCCACTCGGTTACCGATCAACGACCAGACACGTTCAATGGGCGACATATCGGGAGAAAAGGCGGGCCACGGCAGCAGTGACACCTGGTGGGCTGTGAAGAATTGTTGCATGATGCGTGCCACGTGCGGGCGCACATTGTCCTGTTGAAACGTGGCCGCTGACAGGTCCTGCAGGTAAGGGAGGACTACAGACTCAAAAACGTCCGAGATGGTGCGGTGGCTGTTGAGTGTACCGCCGATGCGTACCAGAGGGTGCGGGTGTCATATCCAATTGCGCCCCAAACCATAACGCCAGGCGACGGACTGGTATGGCGATGCATAATGCAGGCGTCATACGGTCTCTCGCCGCGGTGCCACCACACGCGGATCCGACCATCGTGGTGTTGCAGGAAGAAGCGGGATTCGTCGGAGAAGACAATGTCGTGCCATTCCGTAGTCCAGGTGCGGCGCTCAACGGCCCACTGCCGGCGCACTCGCCGGTGGTGTAACGTCAATGGTAATCGGAACAATGGGCCCCGTGGGACAAGTCCCCGATCCTGCAGACGACGTCGAGCGGTACGTGCTGACACAGGTTGTCACCCTAATTCCTGCGCTAACGTTCGTGAAGTGGCGGTGCGAGCTGTCAATGCTCGCCGCACAACATGTCGGTCCTCTCGTTCGGCGGTGTGCCGCGGCTGCGGCAATCGTTCACGTCGGTCCGTCCGTCCCTCCTGCACCCACCGAATCCATATTCGCTTCACTGTGGCTGGATGTCGTCCCACACGGGCGCTGATGTTTCGGTACGATAAACAGCTGTCGAGATAAGCCACTATTCGTCCTCTGTCGAACTCCGAAACGTGCTGGAATGACTGCCTTATTCTGCGACGAGGCATCAGGAAGCTTCCCACGAACAGGTCCGGCAGCACGATACACTTCCACTACTTACACCCCGCCTTCTGTGCACCCTTTGTATAATGCTTCTCGGTGGCGTGCCGGGCTCACATGATTTGCGTATGTCCTGCAATGCTAATCGTTTGCATGTCCTCTCGCGGGCGACGGATGCTGCGAATTTTAGACTAATCGGATGCTTCCTTCTTGGTGTTGCATTTTGGGTGGCCAGCAGTGTAGATTCCAGGGCCTTTTATAAATCGCCAGTGCACCACTCGCGACCAGTCGCAGAAACTTCTGAAAGATATTGGAGAAACCTGTGACGAACGATCGACAGATGATGATAGTAGCTGTGCGAGTTTAACTTTCTGTTTATCACATGGCAAAAATTGCAGGGATTGCAACCGAGCATGCGCAAATGACAAAGATGAGCACACGCTTTTATGCGCTAGTTCGTCGTCTACGATAATTTTTCACGCCCTCAACTTTGGTTGAATACAAATCATATACAGGAAAGCACACGATTTGAGTTGTCTTTTTTCGGCATCTCTCTCTCTCCTGCAGAAACGGCATTTCCGTTTCGAAATACTGATTTGCTCCTAAGGGTGGAGCTAAAAAATTTTAAAGTTCGACATTTTGAAGCGGAAGTATGACGGACAGACCGATTGATGTGGGGATTGGAAGACATCAATAATTTAGTGCCAAGGCCTGTTTCTGTCAGTCACAGAAAGAATTTCTTCATTCTGATCGTTAGAAGCACAGATATCGTTTTTTGTGAGCGGACCGACAGACAGGCAAAGTTACAAATGGAGAGATGTCTGAAATTCTTTACGTGTTTGCCTCACCGAGTAAGGAAGGCTTTAGCAATGTGGCATTTTGAAACGGAGATCTAAATTCCTTGAACGGACAAACAAATTGACGAATAGATTTGAGGATAGAAATATGTTTGAAATGTTAAGCTTACGCTCTCTCTCTCGTCTTGGTAAAAAAGGAATTTTTATAATCAGACAGTTTAAAGCGGTCATATAGTTTCTGTAAACTGACAGACAGGCTGATGAATGGAAGAATGGACATTGATAATCTAGTGGGTATGCCTTTCTCTGTCAGTCACAGAAAGACTTTCCTTAATCTGTCCGTTAGAAGCTGAAATGTATCTGACGGACGGACAAAGAGACTAACTACCATGTGCGTCATATAAAAGAGGCCCCGTGGCCAGACGTTATTAGGCGGGTTTCCAGTTAAAACCGCTTTGGTCCACTTCTAACTGGTTTCTGCGTGTACAGCTGCAAAGGAATTCTCCGGAGTGGTTAGTCACAGCCAGATCAGTATAGGTACGTGGTCATAAGTGTAAGTGAAGAGAGAAAAAAGGCAACGGAAATTGTTTTAAGTACGGAACAGCGGATTTTTATTGTGGAACAGTATTTCAGAAATGACTCATACAAGGTTTTAAATGAGTTTTTTACAGAAAAATTTCCACATTGTGCAGCACCGGCGAAATCAGTGGTACAGAAGTTAGGGCGGAAATTTCGTGAAACCGGCACGGTGTGCAACAGGAAAAGAAACAAACCCAAGACAAAATCAAGGATGTGTGCACAATGATGTTACAAAGCCCTCGGAAGTCGATTCGCCGATTATCGTCTGCAACGGAAATATCTACCACGTCATGCTGACGCATACTGAAGGTGGATTTGCATTTTCGGCCGTACAAAGTTATGGCGCTCCAAGAACTTTAAAAGTCCTGATTATGCAAAACGGATGCAATATTGTAAGTGGTTTCAGGAGACCATTGTCAGCGGTGAAATGGACCCAACACTTTATTACATGACAGATGAAGCTTGGTTTCATCTGTCCGGGTATGTCAGTGCGCAAAACAGCAGGATTTGGACGGACACGAATCCCAGACGGACAATGAAGACTCCTCTGTACGACCAAAACATAGGCGTTTGGTGTGCTGTGTCTGCGAAGAGGATAGTCGGCACATTCTTTTTCACTGACACCATCAACTCGGAGCGCTATGTTCAGCAACTGTTCAACCCATTTGTTGCCGCACTTACAGAGAAGAGCGAACATATGCTTTCTTTCAGCAGTATGGTGCAACGGCGCATACTGCGCGGAACAGTCTACGTGCTGTGCATGAAGTGTTTGGGAAGGACAAAACTGTATCAAAGGAACAATGACCACGCAGATTACTCTATCTCTCCACCTGTGACCTTTATCTGTGGGGAGCATTGAAAGGGAAAGTGTACGCAACTAATTCGCACGCCCTTGATGAATTAAAAGAGAACATTACGGATGCCATAACTCAGATTACTGCCGATGAGTTGTGGCGCGTTACGAACAACATGTTCCGTCATGTGCAGCTGTGTCTGGATGTCGGAGGACAGCACTTTCAGCAATTGTTGTAAACGCAGGTAAATTACTCCTGTTTTCTGTCATTTCAACTATTCTTTACCATGTATAATAACATTGCCTGACTGCTGTCGTTCATTATACTCGGGCCTCTTTTATATGGCACACCCTGTACTAACGACAGGAAGAAGGAAAGAATGATATCTGAAATCTTATACAGGTATTTCCTCAAGTAAACATTTTGAAGCGGAAGGACCGTTCTTGTAGAAGACGGAGACGGACGGAAAGAAAACTGAAATCGTCTGCTTTCTTGCATAGCATTTGTTTGTCACTAAAAGTGGGGAACGCGGTAAACTTGTCCGCCGAGAATTGACTCGACACCAGCGCATGCTTCTATACAATGAAGAAAAGAAATCAAATGGACAATTATCAGGCGATATTGACTCGAAATATGACTAATCAGATTGATTTTCGAAACTGGTCTTCGAAGTTTTTGAAACACGAATTTCCGTTTTCAAATTTAGAAAATTAACCTAATCAGAAGACTAGAAAGCATATAGTCTATCACCTCTGTGTTATGGCGAAAGTGGTATGATGTCGGTACATCGAATACCTGAAAGTCAGATCATAATTAGGAAACGCTCTCGAGAGTTGCTGAAAAATCATCTACTGCAGTTGCTGATCACCTATGCCGGCCTTAGTAGTGCAAATATCACTGTGGTCCACTGCACATAGAACGAACCGCAGAATGTTTGCAAGATAATAGCATCGAAGCAACTTTCCCCCACCATAACCACCTCCTAGCTATTCTGCATTTTTGGGATCTAAAGGATACTTTTGTGCAGTATTCATTAAGAAAAAAACATTTCCAGAGATAAACGGCATTTTACAGAGGAGAAAGAGAATCAGAAAACGAATTCGCAGAGTGCTTTGTCAACTTGGTAAAGCGATGGCATCGGAGTTTGAACAAGGGAGGAGATATGTTGAAAGTAGTAATCAAGGGTCCTATCGGAACTCAGTTATTGCGAACTTATTACAAAATATGAACTTTTGATACTGACCTTCAAGCGAAAAAACTGTTCATACAGGAGGGATAAAGGTTTTTCTTTAATTATTGTTTAGAAAGAAGTCTTCTGCCATCATTTTGACAACCTTTTGTTCTTTTATTCTTTCTAAGTTCGGACTCTGCAGTTATAATTTAAGAATAAATGCTAGAACTTTGTTATGGAGAATAAGGATACCCATTTGATATCCTTGAATTCAAAGACACCCCAAATACCGTTACTTTCTCTCACGCACACAAACAAACAAACAAACAGAAACATATTCACTTACATTTATAACCGCCAATGATGTCTTATAAGTCTTCTTTGCAAAATGGAAATTTAGAAAATTTGTTAAACTGGCAGCTGCATTGCATCCATTTTCTGATTAGAATTTTGTTCCCCAGAAACTAACCAGATCCTCAGTGAGAATTACGGGCTATAAATTCTCTTTCAGGGTGATACCGTATGTGTCTTTAGAGGCACAAAACCTGGCTTGGAGAACACCTTTGCAATTTATGCAGCAGGCGACTTTTTTAATGTGAGCCTTGATCCAGGAGTGTTGGTCATAAATGGAAACATAATGTATTTGATCTTAAGATTCAATCCAACAATAGGTAGTACACGTCGAAACAAACAAAAAGGTCTTTAAGTCCGGAAAATTTATCGTTTCGGAGATAATTGACATTTTATTGCAGCGTTACCAAAGGTAAAGTTGTTTCCCCCCCCCCCTATTTCTTCCCCAGAGGTGCAAAATCTATCGAAGCAGTTTCCGTACCCATGGGAAAGAAATAGGGAGAGCTGAATTGTTTGAGTAACCAGTTAGACCCCAAACTCGCCTCTTCCGGAAATGCCCCATAGACTTTCCCCAAAGTTGAAAAAAAAAAACAGCACCTGAGTTATGAAGTAAAACACCTGACACGAGCAATACTTTCAGCACCTAGTACCTATGTTGACTTAGACTTTTTATTTGTTGGTGTACTACCTATGTTTTCATTTATGACCAGCACTTTTGAATTACCCTGTATGCCAGTTCTTCATAATGTACTGCTCGACATAGAAAATACCACATGAGGATCACACGAACGCATATGGCTGGTTGGTTCCTGCGTCGCATCTCTGCAGAGACGCATCGGGATGCAACAACTGTCAGCTGAATGTGGCGACAGTCGTTGGAGGAAAGTAACGCGCATGGCCGTAGCAGCGCCATAATCCACAGCGGACGACATTCAAAAATGTGTACAGGCAGCTATGGGCATCGCCCTGTCGACACGGACTGTGAATCACAGATTGGCCGAGACAGGTCTCCGCTCGTTTGCAATTGCAAGGACTCACCGTAGCAAATCGTCCCGCAAGGTTGTAGTGGTACCGTACCAGGCATTTGTGGCGAGACGAACGGAAGCATGTTGTATTCAGTGACGAGTTCCACTTCTGTCTGAGCGCCGACGATTGCCAATTGAGAGTTTGGAGACGACGAGATCATCAGGCTGATCTTGCTGCTATTCGTAAGTTTCTTACGGCTCCAATGCCTAATGTTATGGATTGGTGCGCCATCACTTTCAACAGCAGATCACCACAAGTACGTATGGCTGGTACAATAACAGCACGACAATACACCGATAAGGTGTTGCTGCCCGTTTTGTTGCCGCATCTCCGTAATGCACAGTTTCAACAAGATAGCGCTCATCCGCACATTACCAACATCAGAAGACAATGCCTACGAGGTGTCCGGGTTAGGGCCGGATTAAGGCCTTAGTGGAACCCAAGGCTAAGACATGTGAGTGGGCCCTCAAAGAATTATGACGGAGGATCATTATGATACTTTTCTTGGTGCATCTTTTTTGTTATGCAATGTGAAGCCACAGGGATTTAGACCATTAACGGCTCCAAGTGCAAATTGGGAGTTTTGGTTGGACGGTAGTGAAAAAGCTAAAACTGTCTCGCGACCCCGCTGTATACAGCGACGTGAAACCTTTACCCTTTGTAAGTCATTACCTTGAAATCTGTTCGTCTATCTGCCCCTGTTTCTGACCAAGTGGAAGTCACATGAGACAAAAGCAAAACTATTTTACAAACCTCTCTCTCTCTCTCTCTCTACTTACCTATCTATTATTTGCCCAGGCATGCCTCCTGGGACCTTGGTCATGGTGGGCCCCTAGGCTATAGACCCCCTGTTAATCCGGCCCTGGTCCGGGTGCTGCTTTTCACTTTGAGGAAACATTGTTTCGTGTATGCTTGTGACATTCCATATTAAAGTAAAATCTCAAAATGTACATATTCTCGAATCTGGATGATGAACGAATGTTCGCGAAAAATATGGTCAAAGAAATAATAAATAAATGATTTAAAAAAAATTACTGTACATATCTTGTTTTCCCCCGTCATTATTGACGGGCTTCCACCTAGTACTATACACAACAAGGATGTAATCTCCAAACGTTTCTCTACGCTTCCATGAAATGTGGAAATGACAAGTACTAATTAATTTCTTTCTTTGAGTGACACAGGACCAGACATTCAAATTTCAGTGTTTCAGAAGCATAACAGCAAAAAAGGATATTTAAAAGCGCGCATCATCATTCACTGTTTTCGTGACTAGTATATTTAAAAACAGCACGTAATGACCTCCTGTTTTCATGTCTTACAGTGACGAGGCAAAACTAACGTGGCTTCTGGGCGAACTGCAAATGTCTGATCAGCGCCACCTGGTGCCCTATCTCGAAACTGCTGTCGAGGAACTTCTAGGAAACTTAAAGCAATTGCAAGAAGAAAAATCTCAGCTGGAGGAAACGTGGCACAGGTAAAAATACTTCATGAAGAAGGAAGTTGTACAGTACAATGATACTTGATCAATGTGCGTTGGCTGCTTCTTCGTTTGTTCGTGAGGTAGTGTGCTCAGAGTATTGTTACTTTATATCGGTAGTCGGATTCGCATAGCTAATTCTAGTTATCAATTATGTTCGGAATTCCTTGTTAAACTGTTGTTTGAGCTCTTCGGTGATGTACTCGTAAAAACAACAGAGGAAAATAAAATGTTAACGGGAAGGGGAGGGATTATCTCTCTCTCTCTCTCTCTCTCTCTCTCTCTCTCTCTCTCTCTCTCTCTCTCTCTCTCTCTCTCTATCCAATGAATTACAGTGGTGTTATGCCAGATGGCCAGATGAAAGCGTGTGAACGCACTTTTATTTTCACTGAAAAATTCATTACCATTAAACTTTTAGAGCGTATACGGAGATCAGGTACACCTAACTGGTGATGTGTTGTGCTATCGGTGAAAATGGGAATTACGAGTGTCATAACGAAAGTTCTGTACACCTTAATCTCAAACGGAAGCAGATGATGCAATCGGTAAAATGATCGCGTCATGTCAAGGTCAGACTCAGCAACGCAGTGGTGTCAGAACGACGCGCTATCATTTTCTGTGTGTACGTGGGAGGGTTTGTAAATGGAAGCGTGCAGCTCCTCAGGTCGAGTCACCGCTTTAGACCGGAGCTCCTACGTGAAAATACAAACTCTGCGTGGAAAAACTCCGACACAGAACCACACTGTCTTGCAAGAAGTTTTGGGGAAAGGAACTCTTGATCGAAGCACAATTTCTTTCTGAGGACAAAGTTGAAACCAAAAATTCGTCAAAATCGCCCCAAGTTTTTGGAAGTGAGAGCGATCTTGTTGCATGACAAGGCATTGTGTCATGGTGCAGCGTCGGTACGGGGACTTTTATCGAAATATGGTTGAGAAACTTTATTCCATCCACCATACAGCCCTGATCTCAGTCCACCCGACTTTGATATTTCCCAAAGTTAAAAAATCGGCCCCGTGGCATCCGCTACAAATCGCTGGACGAACGGTCATTGGACGTGACCCGAGTAATACGACAGATGAACAAAGATGGCGTACAACGGGGCATGCAGGACCTACCTCACCGCTGGCAAGCTGTCATTAGCAGCGGAGGGGAATACATTGATCGGCAATAAGGTAAGTTTTATCCGTTACTTCACACTTTTCTCAAAAATGGACAGTGTGCAGAACTTTTGTTATAACCACTGTATTCGCTGCCGGAACCCGACGTGAATGCCATAAAAATTTAATATGTGCACAAACCCATTCGCAGTAGATGTAAAACCGTATAAGGAAATTTCGTTATTAAACTTTAAAATGGTATGCTCACATTTAGCTGAAGCAGGGGCGTAACTAGGCATTTTTGCGCACGGGGCATACCGCAAAATACACTGACGGAAAAAAAACCCCAACACCACGAAAAAACAGTTGTTGAGGAATGAAATGGCGGCAATACATTTGTATAGGTAACATATTTAATCGATTAAGGTTTCAAGATCACAGCTTATTGTAAGCGCGAGAAGAGCCATTTTAAATGTGAAATGCTGGTACATTAATAACCGGTGTAACCGCCAGAATGTTGAATGCAAGCACGCAAACGTTCATGCATTGTGTCGTACAGGTGCTGGATGTCAGTTTGTGGGATGGAGTTCCATGCCTGTTGCACTTGGTCGGTCAATACATGGACGGTTAATGCTGGTTGGGGGTGACGCTGGAGTTGTCGCCCAATGATGTCCCATACGTGCTGGATTGGTGAAAGATCTGGTGATCTAGCAGGCCACGGCAACATGTCGACACTCTGTAGAGCATGTTGGGTTACAACAGCGGTATGCGGGCGAGCGTTATCCTGTTGGAAAACACCCCTGGAATGCTGTTCATGAATGGCAGCACAACAGGTTGAATCACCAGACCGACGTACAACTGTGCCGTCAGGGTGAGTGGGATAACCACGAGAGTGCTCCTGCTGTCATAGGAAATTGCTCCCCAGACCATAACTCAAGGTGTAGGTCCAGTGTGTCTTGGCCGCAGATAGGTTGGTTGCAGGCGCTCACCTGGCCTCCTTCTAACCAACACACGGATATCACTGGCACCCAGGCAGAACCGGCTTTCATCAGAAAACACAACAGATCTCCACTCCGTCCTCCAATGAGCTCTAGCTTGACACCACTGACGTCACAAACGGCCGTGGTTTGGAGTAAGTGGAATGCACGCAACAGGGCGCCTGGCTCGGAGCTGTCATTCAAGTAACCGATTTGTAACAGTTCGTTGTGTCACTGTGGTGGCAATTGCAGCTCGAATTGCTGCCGCAGACGCGCCACGGCCATACGCCGTACACGGCGGTCTTCCCTCTCAGTAGTGCCACGTGGCCGGCCGGAACCCGGTGATCTTGAGGCAGTACCTTCCCTTGACCACTGCTGCCAACAATCATGCACAGTGGCTACATTCCTGCCAAGTCGTTCTGCAATATTGCGGAAAGAACATCCACCTTCTCGTAGCCCTATTACACGACCTCGTTCAAACTCCGTGAGCTGTCGATAATGGCTTCTTCGTCTTCTTAAAGGCATTCTTGACTAACATCAACACCCTACGTCGAATCTCAACGATAACTAACGCTCACGAACGTTACAGCGCGTATTTACAGGAAACCTGCTTTGAATGTTCCGATGGGCGCTACTAGCGCCACACGTATGCGCCGAGCGCGAAATTTGCATAGACGTCATCTTACAGATGTACTCTCACCGCCTACTAACTGTCGTTCATATAACACAACCTCTTCTTGATGTTGGGATTTTTTTTTCTGTCAGTATATATTGCGCCACAATCTGCCTCTCTCTCTCTCTCTCTCTCTCTCTCTCTCTCTCTCTCTCTTTATCTCTCTCTCTATCTATCTTTGTATTTCACTCTCACTCTCCCTCTCTTTATCTCCCTCTCTTTATCTCTCTCTCTTTATCTCTCTCTCTCACACACATACACACACCAAAAGAACAAAAAAACAGCATTGAAAATCTAAGCAAACACAAGCTACAGAGAATAATTCTCAAGAAAAATAGCTTTAAATTAAAGACAGCAAAAAAGCAAATACAATTTCAGAAATATAATAGTACTACAAAGACTTTCTAACGAAACTAGGCGTAAAAATGCATTTCTAAGTTCTAACGTAACTAGGCGTAAAAAAGGAACAATCAAAATGTGATTGTTTTTACAGCTTTTCGCAACTGCTTCGGAGTTAGGACCTTCGGCACCGCATCAAGCAGACCGAATGTAGCTGACAGTCGTGGCATGCAGCCACAGTAAAGCCTGAATAGCCTCCAGAGAATCTTCAAGAATGTAAACATCCTTATCTTACAACTCACGTATAGTCCATCCAACTAAAGAAATACTGAAGGCCCCATTGTTGTAGAAGAGTGCCACGATTCTCCTTCAAGTGGATGGACTATACAACCACACCTTCATTACTGAATGTGAGCAACTAAAAAACAACTCCTGAACATTTTGAGGAAGAAATTCTAATTTTAATTGTGCCAAAAACTTTTGTAAAAGTTTCATTTCCAATTGTAATTGCGTTCCAAACAGTGATTTCTGCCACCTCTCTTGAGCGGTGTCGGCTCCTCTTTAGTTTACGGCTCTGGCTGAAGTCAGAGCTGTTTTCTTTACTCAGAAGTACGTTTCTTATTGAAAAGACCATTCGAATATCGGTGCAATTAAAAGTGTCCGCTATTAATAAATATTGAAGAAAGAAAGTCAGCTCGTATTTGAGGCGGAGATATGCAACTATCTTCAGCGATAAAATTAAAGAAACTCAGCTCTGTCTGAAATATCTATTATAACTGCGATTTGAAAACATGAAAATTATCTCCTCGGTCAACCAGACAAGTCTTTCGACCGTCTGGTGGACAGCGGAGGAGGTCCGCCAGATGGTCGGCGATCAGCTCCTGTCGTGAACTTTGCTCTCACCAAACACCTTATTAGAACTTTATTGGAAGCAGAAGGAAAAATTGCATTTTTGAAACGGCGAACAATCCAAACAAGATGGCGTCAATAATTGAAATGTATAATGCATTGCGAAATGTTTTATTCAAATTAAATTGGTGTCTCATCGCACCCGGAACGTGGGGTATCGCTTCTGGAACGGGGTTCCTCTGCGTTCGGGCCCATTTCCACCACTGGAGCTACCTATGACCTGCAGAAAAGTCTGAATTTGTCGGGGCATGCATGGGACATACCAGTTGTTAGAAGTGTGCAGGAATGTTGTACCATGCGAAAATGATTTAGTCGTGCAGTTGCTGCAAATTGGGCGGCGGCACCGTCTCGCAGCGAACAGCTTGTTCCGTTTCATTAACAGAGATGTTCGATGGGGTTTGAATTCGGGAACTGTGAGAACCACTAAAACAAGGAAGACTCGTCGGCATGTTCCTAAAACCATCCGAAGAGGATACAAACCTTGTGAGCGTGTGAGTTGTTTTACTGGACCTGTCTATCTAGATGTGGATAAACCGTTGCTACGAAGGGATGAATTTGGTCGACAACGATGTTCAGATGATACACCATGGTGTTCAGGAGTCGTTCGATGGGTAACGCGGCGCCTAATGTCTGCCAGGGAACATTTACGAGACCACACCAGCCTGTACTGTGGATTCCTTACAGGATAAAAAAAAAATCCCCTTCAGTGATAACAGGATGTACCTCGAGAGGGCGGGGTCGACATTTGTCCTAGGAAAGGCACATCACTGCATCTTGCAACCTCCCACACATATGTTGGACAGAGAAAACAGATTAGATAGTGAAGTTATGATAATGTGAATTCAGTTTTCAAAATCATAACTCTTTACAATTATTTCATAGGACTTGTGGGTTCTTTAGAAGGTTCCAACTGACAGTGTACGAAAGTGTAATTGCTTCTACTCCGTTTTACGTCAGTGAAATCTGTGTACTACGAGACAGACGTGGGAGTTTAATGCTGGATAGATTCGTTGCTTACAGGGGGTTTGTGGCAAGACACGATCTGATCATGTGAGGAAAGAAGTGTTTTTTTTTTTTTGTATTTTTTTTTTGAAGATAAGTAATGTATACAACAATGTTAAAAATGTGAAGACAAATATTCAGAGGTAAACCACCTCTGAATATTTGAAAGGATAAGCGGTGGGATGCTAAGAGGATTTATTCAATCCAAGTAAAAATGTACAGCTCGATAATCCGAGTCCCGGTAAACCGAGTTCGGCTTAATTCGAGGTCATTCACGGTGAAACATTAAAAAAAAAAAAAAAGGGGGTGTGCATCATAAAAAAATCTAATAAAAAAATCCGGGTGATTTGCATATGAAAAGTTTTGAAACAGAGTCAAAAAATGCCCTTTTCAGGTAATTTAGAAGCCAATGCCAGGGACTGTTGAAAGATAGCCAAGGGGAAAAACGAGAAACCCTGGAAAACCGTTGAAGCTGGAGACTGCTCGAAAAAAGGAAAATAGAATAAATTTTGATGCCAACTGCTAAGTCGAAAGTGGAGGAGGCCGCTCCGGTGGCGCAGTGGTCTAAAGAATGGCTTCTGATCATTCGTCTGAAAGGAGTCCGGGTTCGAATCCCGGTGAGGCATGGGTGTTGTGTTTGTCTTACGGCACTGGCTCTTTCCCTTCCCTGGAACCAGTGACCCTCTAAATTAGGGACGGGCGACTGCTTATAGCGGAGGAGAGGTCCCCAAAAGGCAGCTGAAAATAGAACAAGACCGGTGTTGTTTTAACGTCTTGTAGAAAGAAATTTCAGATGAAGCAATTATTCACATAGTTACTAATGAAAAGGATTCGGAATCGGATGAAGAAGAAACCGACTGTTCACAAGAAAAAGAAATTTCTCATGCGGAAGGTAGACTCCCCTTAGATACGTAGAGCAGGAACAGGAATCATCACCAGCTGATGTTATTTTTCTAAAAAAGATAAAGAGATAGCGCTGAAAAAATGCTCCCCGAAAAAGCAGGAAACGTTAGATGATTTTTTTCATCGTTAATATGATGTAAGTCATAGTCTTTGTTTAATTCATTTTTGTTAACATATTCATTGATCATAAAAAATCGTTTCTACGAATTTTAGGTTCATACACTGGCGTGCAAGAATTAAGGACGAGACGGTTTTTCGAATGTAACGTCGTGCAGAAGTGCTCCACATCGACTCAAATCATACCATAAGATCCCCAAGATGTAAGAATATGGGACAACTGAGCAAAACCGTCCAAACAAGTAATCCAAAGGATACAAAGGCACTTTATCGAAAAGGTAGCTTCGAGCACAACTGGACAGAAGACAGAAACGTCTATGTCAAGGCGGCTGCCAAGAAAAATCCAGTCTTTAGTAAGGGATATGATCACCCCTGACTGCGTTGCAGGATTTACAACGTCTGTCCATGCTGAGGACGAGGTTGCAAGGAGCTGTTGAGGCATCGCGGCCCATTCCTCTTGTAGCGCCAATCGCAGCTGCGGAATCGTTGTTGGCGGCTGGTGACGTGCTGCCAAGCGTCTCCCGAGAAGGTACCACACGTGTTCGATTGGATTTAGGTCCGGGGACCTTGCGGGCCAATCCATGCGTTGAATATCTTCACTCTCCCACAGTTCTGCGACAGCCACTGTAAGATGAGGTGTAACGTTGTCGTACATGAAGAGGAACTCAGGACCCACAGCACCTATAAACAGACGCACGTGAGGCAGGAGAACCTCGGTACAATAGCGGACACCAGTGACTGAACCTCCTTGGAAGATGTGGAGGTCAGTGCAACTACCAAGCATGATACCGCCCCAAACGAAAACTCCGCCACCTCCAAACCGGTCCTTTTCGATGATGTTGGAGGTGTGATTGCGTGTTCCTTGCTCTCTCCAGATGTGTATACGTCCAGAATCGCTCGTCAGACTAAATCGGCTTTCATCCGTAAAGAGAACTCGACCCCATTGCTGATGTGTCCAGTTCTTGTGTTCCTGGCACCACAGAAACCGCCGTCTCCGATGAGCAGGCGTTAATGGCACACACCGTACTGGTCGTCGTGCAAATAGACCACCTTTGTGCAGCCTCCTGGCCACGGTAAAACGCGATAACGGACGTCCAGTTGTCTGTTGCATGTGCCTTGCGATATCTCCCGCTGTCTGCCGTCTGTATCTTCTCGCCTGTAGGACAATATATCGGTCGTCCGCCGCCGTGGTTGCTCGTGGACGACCACTGCTAAACTCTCGGACAGCTGTTCCTGTCGTTTGAAATGCTCTCCAAGCTCGTTAAACGATGCTGTGAGCGATCCCGAACTCCTCAGTCACACTTCGTTCAGAATCGTCACTAGTCACAATTCGCCACACTAGTAACTACCATCGTTCAGAATCGTGCTCGTGTTTTGAAATTCCGCTTAATCCGAGTTTTTCAGTAATCCAAGTTGGTTCCGGTCCGGTTTTCCTCGGATTATCTAGAGTCTACTGTATTATAATTAAATTTTAGGCTGTTTATAAGAATCTATCACGAAGTTTATACAAAAGTTGCCATCTTGTTATGTGATCGTGGAAAGATATGCACACAAAAAATATTTCTTAAACAGCATTTAGGAAGTTGTTGACTTTCTGAACTAACGTTATTTATGCATGATTTTCTACGACCGCACTATACCTTTTTGCTATTATCTCCAGATACTTTACCACTCACTTCAAATACTCGTTTGGTTGCTCTATACGAAATTTTAAAATTTAAATTTACTTAATTTAGGGAAAAACAAGAACATGAGAAACATTTGAAAAGGATGGAAGAAGAACTGGATAGTCAAGTGAAAGAAGTGGAAATGCGAATGAGGCTGAAGGTAAATTTATTTCATCATGGAACTAAAATTTTAATTTAATCAACTATTTTTAGCTGGAACTTTTTCAAGGACATAGATAATTTTGGGCTGTGCCGAGAAATCGATTTCCACCAGCCGGTGTCCAACCATGAATTTACGGACCCCAGTTATAAGCACATGAGATGGCCGGCATCACTCTGTCTCGAAATGTCTTCCCGACGCCTTAGCAAAGATTTTGGATTAAAGCCTTATAAACCTGCAAGGTTGATATACCTGCAATTATAAACTTAACCTCTGTCATGAAAAAGAAGAGACCCCAGTTTGCAAAGCATCGTCAAACGTGGACTGCTGAAAATTGCAGCCAAGTCCTTTTTTACGCTTTCCAACCGTAGGTTGAAGAAGCGTATATGCTCCAGCTTTGTCCATCTGTCTGTCTATCCGTCCGGACGATAACTCGCGTAAAAATGGTTCGATTTCGATGAAAGTTTGGTATCTGGTAGGGGACCACCTAGGGACGAACCCTATTGAACATGGACGAAATAAGGTCAAAGTTCAGGACACAGGAGCGGGATCCATTCCATCGCCCTTATGCGTCATAACTTAAAACTTTATCACGTTGTTCCATAGATACACTGAACCGGTTCTGTTGAATATCATGGAAATGAGGTCAAAGGTCAGGACATAGGAGCAGGATCCATTCCATTGCCCTTACGCGCCATAACTTACGTAAAAATGCTTCGATTGCGACAAAACTTTAACATGCTATTCCGGAGGTATACTGAACCAATTCTGTTGAATATAATCGAAATGGGGTCAAAGGTCAGGACACAGGAGTGAGATTTATTCCACAGCCATTATTCTCATAACTTGAGCAATGGTTTCTGGTATGTTGGAAAACGTATCACGATCAATGCATTGCATGATTTTACTAACTTGTTCCCGATGAATCAACTGTGCGCCAATTTCAATCACGTGAAATAAATATTAAATAAATGTTCGACGACAAAAAGGCAAAAGGTTTGCTGAAACATACATTGTTAGCACCGTGAGACATTCGCCTAGTCAGATGATAATGGGGTGCTATATCAGCATCCAGTACTGCTTCATTATCCTTTTTGCCGACGGGCACTACCATGACTGCTCACCTTAACCCCATGGAAAATCTGTGGACCATTTTAAAAGACAAGGTAGCAGAAAAACAGTCATAAAATTCCCAAGCTTTGATTGACGCGATAAAGTACGTGCGGTGCAAAGACATTTCAAGTGACTACTACAAATTCCTCATTGAGAGTATGCCTCATCGTATTCTGTCCGTTATAAAAAACAAAGGTGCTACTGATTTCGGTCTTTTTGTGCTCTAAAGAATGCAAATATTCATCTGTGGTGACATTTTTTCAAATATCTCTGACTAGTAATTAGTTGCCTCTTTGAAAATCTTAATTTTCAATAAATTGATAGGTGGTCTTAAACTTTTGCAAATGACTGTGGCGTATACTGTTTCATCTAGGATCCGGAAATTCTGGAAATCATAAAAGTTTGTAGGGAAACAATGCTGTTCAGGCAAAGTTGAAAAAAAACAACAACAGAAAATTGTGAAATTTCGTTGATATAAAGTCTTTTATTTCGATTGTGGGGTCCAAAATCTGAACTCTTTAAACTTTGGAGGAAATATTTTTACCCCAGGCCAGGTTTTAGCACTCAGAATCCTGTTAAACTTTGTTCAGAATTTTTTTTTTTTCATTTGAAGTGAACAGAAAACCCCCCAAAAATCAGAAGTTGCAAAACTACTGAGAGAAGTCTTTTCCATGTGAAATAACAAAAATGATTAAAGGACTTCGGAAATTTTAAGTGTGTCCTGCAGCTTAAATCCTGCGTACTATTATTTTCATCCTACGTATTATTGAGATTTTATAAATGAGGCATTTAATATTGAGATGGTAGCACTTTTGTATCTAGAGAAAACTATTCTTTTAAAAGTAATATGGCGCGCAAACAAATTTGTTTAACTTTCTTTTGGTAAAAAACCATGACGGCAAGTTTGTGATGAATGCTCAGGTATTTTTGCACTCTTTTGCAGGAACGACCTTCTAGTTTTTTGTTTACACTTTCCAACCGTAGGTTGAAGAAGCGTATGTGATCCAGCTTTGTCTATCTGTCCATCCGCCCGTCCGCAAGATAACTCACGTAAAAATGGCTCGATTTCGATGAAATTTTAGTATGTGGTAGGGGAGTACCTGGGGACGAACCCTATCGGAAATGGATTCAAAGATCAGGACATAGGAGCGGGATCCATTCCATTGCCCTTATGCATTATAACTTGCGAAAAAAATGCTTCGATTTCGATGAAATTTTAATATGTGGTAGGGAACCACCTGGGGACAAACCCTATTGAAAATGGGTGAAATGGGGGTCAAAGGTCAAGACATAGGAGCAGGATCCATTACATTGTCCTTATGCGCCATAACTTACGTAAAAATGCTTCTATTGCGACAACACTTTAGTAAGTTGTTCCGGAGATATACTGAATCGGTTCTTTGAATATCATCGAAATTGGGTCAAAGGTCAGGCACAGGAGCGAGAGTTATTCCACAGCCGTTAGCCTCATAATTTGATTAAAAATGTTTCTGTTGCAACAAAACTTTTGTATGTTGTTCCGGAGGTACACTGAACCAATTTTGTTTAATATAATCGAAATGGGGTCAAAGGTCAGGACACAAGAGCGAGATTTATTCCACAGCCATTATCCTCATAACTTGAGTAAAGATTTCTGGTATGTTGGAAAGCGTATCATAATCAATGCATTGCATGAATTTAATACCGTGTTTACTTTGTTGTTTGGTGAAATTTTTTCCGATGCTCATGATATTTTGCTGTGCATTTCAGGCTCAAGCAGAAGTGGAAGATGAGCGAAAATCGTTGCAGTCCAAGATGGATGCAGAGATGGATAATTTGCAGGCACATTTAGTCCTCTTCGAAAAGGTTTGTATTCAAAAGAACGCTTACAATTCAGTCATTCTTTTACAGATTAAAATTACTTTGAAACTTTAGTATAACTTGACTATAACGCCCTTGCTTCAAACACCACCTTACTTGTAACGGTAAAAAAAAAAAAAAAAAGAAAAGGAAAAAAGAACTCTAGCGAACTACATTAATTACTACGAATCTGAATTATGTAGTTAGTGTCTAAATTTTTTTTTATTCCGAGAAGTTGCTGTTAATTAACAACCTTGATTACAACACTATCATTAAAATTGCCAACCTATATTAAGATAATACAACGTAGTTTGTCACAAATATTTATTTTTTCAAGTCGACCATGGTTTCGCTGGGTATTGACCTAGCTTCATCAGAACGAATGGCTCGTAAATATTCAAATTGTATATGATATCATAAATGGTATTTACAGTCACTGTTTTTGGTAGAAATGGTGTGGATGCCATGTCATTAACAAGTTGCGAAGACTTCTGATATATATGGAAAGCTTCCAAATTATCAAGTTTGGTGGTTGAATCTGACTTGTCAATTATATAGTTTTGCTTCTTTACAGAGAAATTTATGATCCTTTTCGTAACAGTGTTTAACCATCGATACTTCTTTAGGTCACAATTCCAAATGTAGGTCTTGTGCTCCTTCAATCGAAAACGCAAGGCTCTACGGGTCTGTCCTATATACGAAGCGCCACATTCGCATGGAATTTGATAAATTCTCCACGAGTTTTTGTCTTCAACATAGTCCTTTGATCATAAAAGTTCATTTTGTTTATCGGTTTAAAAATCACTTTAAAATTAAAGGTTTTGAGAATTTAAGTTTTGAAGGAAATGTCACGGTAAAATGGAAAAATGGCGAAATTTTCTCGCAATTGGTGCATCACAGGAGTTAACGTGGAGACAGGCTTTGGTTTCCGGAATTTTGTTAGAGCCTTGTCTGTAATGGAATGGTTGTATCCTCGCTGTACTGCAACACGTTTAAGGAAATACAGTTCTTTTTCCAAACTGTCTTTATCTGAACATATATGTATTGCGCGATTTACACAACTGTAAAAGGCGCTGAGTTTTTGTTGCCAAGGGTTATTGGACTTGGCATGTGGAGGTGAGAAAACAGCGAAAGGCTTCCGATAAATTGTGGTTGCGGGAGATCCATTTGAGCGAGTAACCAGGACGTCATGGAATGGTAGGCATCCGTTATTTTCAGTTTCGTAGCTGAATTGTATGTGAGGATCAATGGAATTTATCAGTTTGACTGATTCCGGAATTTTAGAATTTTTTCCTTTCCATAGAACGAAAGTATCGTCTACATATCGTATCCATAAGTCAAATTTCACGAGTTTGAAAAGTTTTTCTTCAATTATTGTATTTACTACATATAATGTGTAGCAGGAAATTATTGTTACATTTTTATTACAAACTTAGTGGTTGTTGGACGAGGACGCGTTTTGGGATATGCTATTGTTGTATTTGATAAAAGTTCTGACTTACCCATACGGCCTTGGAAGCTCGGTATTTCTTGGGTAGGTTATGAATAGCGTTCATATCGTTCTTCTGACTTAACTATTTAAGTCTTCTTTTTAAAAACATCTTGTAGTAAAAGAAATTATGTACAATAAAAGCATTTAGTCTTGGAACGTATTGACTGCCGGGAATGTAACATAAGGTTAACAACATTCAAAGTCTTGTTAAGAGGAATGAAATTTTCAATGAAAGATATGTAAAATCAATGAAGGATAAAACCAAATTGAAACCTGAATCATAAAAGAACCAACAAACGAAATCGTCCTTCAACATCACCACCGTAATCCAAACATGTTTCGACATTAGGCTATGTCTTCTTCAATGGAGTACTTTGGCGTTCGAAAGATCGTGCAGATTCACTATCAGCCATGGCCTGCGTCATGGTCGCAGCATCTATTTGTTCCAAAATTCCCGCATCGACTTGTAACGCCATCTATTGCAGTCCTTATCTCCTAATTGTTCCTATAGATTATTCCTTTTTTTTTTGTCTTTCTCTTTTTATTTTTTATCGTCTTCGTTTTTTCTTTTTCAGGTAGATGTTTCCATGCATATGATATTTCTATTGGTGTATTATTATTACAGCTTTTTGTTTTAATTTTTTTCAATAGCTAAAGCCTCTGCATTTAGAATCTGCTTATGTGTTTTATGTGATTTAATGATCTTAGCATTTTCCCAATTAGACTGTACATCGTTATCTAAACAGTATTGTATCAGTGATGTTTTTCTGTCTTTCATTTTCCAGTTATGCATGTGCTCCTGTAATCTTGTACGAAAACGTCTTTTGGTACTTCCGATATATATGCGATCATGATTGTTGTCGGCTGTAATTGTTGGTATCATACTGTAGGTGACAGTGGGCTGCCCATGGCTAGAACTTCCGTCCGTTAATAAAACGTTCCACGGAAAGTGAAACTGTTTTGTTTTATGCTAATGTCCACTAATCTTGTTATTTCTTCTACTTCAGGTTGGCTGTAATGATGCTCTATAAGACTTGCTTTTAGGAATTCCAGAGCTCCTTTTACTGGATGGAACATTGGTGAACATAGATACCACATCAAAGGATAGCATAAGCTGATCTACGCAATCTATGTTTCAACGCCCCTGAGAACTTTCGTTTTCTTTTTAGTTCTTATAATTTGCATCGCAAATCTTGGAAATCTAACTTAAATTACTAGATGTAGTCTTTTCATCAGTGAATTATGTGTTTTTAAAGTTTCATCAGAAAAGATAGTGATGACAGCATTAAATCTAGTGGTAGGACGTTTGTGCTAAATGTTCGATCTGAATGAAAGTGCTTCTTTCGAACTGAATCAACAAATTTCAACCTGCACTGTAAAAAAAAAAAAAAAAAAATGGTGTGAATTCACAGAAAATTCCTAAAAATAACTTGCGGCTAAGTTGCCCGTACGTCTCCTACTTTTAACGAAATTTCTGTTTCGAAAAGTTTCCGTTTTTAATAACGGATAATTCAGTATCTTGATAGATTTTCCTTTATCACTAATTCTGCTTTTTATTTTCTTTTTATACCTCACACTTTCCATCCTGTAGGAACATCATGGTGACAGTACTACATGGTCTAAGTGACCGATCAACCTATTTCGTTCACCGCAGACACCCGCGGGACCAACCGAAATGTTTTCTTGCTTTACAACCCTCAGGATCCCCTCTTGAGAAGGAGCGAGAAATTCCTATAATTCACGTCATTACTGTCCCCAGTGTTAATCTGTGTGTACTGCGCAGATGCTTTCAGGTTTTCAAAATTCTCATGCCGGAATTCGAACCCGGCCAGGTGAATAGCTATACTGAAATTTTCTGATCGTCTCCTTCGGATGTGGACGTGGATAGGCATCAGAGGTCTGCACGTGTCTGGCCGGACTCGAGAATCCTGAGGGCCGGGTCGGGCATGTACTGTAAAGATTAGCATTTTACTGCTGCATTAAAAATTCATTTCACCTCACAAAAAGGAAGACTGACTTGTTTAATTAATCAGAAGGCGAAGTTCACTGAACAAAACGAAGAACATTATCAGTCACTGGATTTTTGCCAGAGGAATGCTGCAGTGCAGTAATTATCTGGCCATAATTCTGTGAGAGGAATGCTGCAGTGCAGTAATTATCTGACCATAATTCTGTGAGAGGAATGCTACAGTGCAGTAATTATCTGGCCATAATTATGTCAGAAGAATGCTACAGCAATCTTCTGGCCATAATTCCGTCAAAGGAATGCTGCAGTAATCATCTGGCCATAATTATGTAAGAGGAATACTGCAGTAATCTTCTGGCCATAATTCTATCAGAGGAATGCTACAGTAACCTTCTTGCCATAATTCTGTCAGAAGAATGCTACAGCAATCTTCTGACCGTAGTTCTGCCAGAGGAACGCTACAGCAATCTTCTAGCCATAATTCTGTGAGAGGAATGCTACAGTAATCTTTTGGCCATAATTATGTCAGAAGAATGCTGCAGTAATCTTCTGGCCATAATTCTGTCAGAGGAATTTAACATTAACCTTCTGGCCATAATTCTGTCAGAAGAATGCTACAGTAACCTTCTGGCCATAGTTCTGTGAGAGGAATGCTACAGTAATCTTCTGGCCATAATTTCGTCAGAAGATTACTATTCTTGGTTCTTAAATATTCCAACACAGCAGAGTTGTCTATGATGATCCAAGAATTGCTGTTTTTAGTACGAATAAGAATTGCACTTAAAATATTTTCAAAAGTCAAACCAGCTTGCTGTTCATAACAATTCTTGGCACTCGTAAAATATTAATGCCGAACACAATTTACACATAGCCAATACACCTTAATTACCTGGATTATATGTATTTATGGTTCACACTGTCTTGCAATTTCTGGCGGTCTTTGCATTTAACCGTAATCGACCTGGTTAGCCTTTGCCCTTAGGGAGATAACCATTGTCGACATGATTGTTTTCTATTCTCTTCGTGTCTTCTGGCCATGTTTCTTATCTGGCGTATGACTTTCAAAGAAGCTATCCTGTCTCTTATCGGTTGTGAGACGACTTCGGAAACACTTTCGGCATAGCTTTTGTCGTTTAACAGCTACTTTGCTGAACAAGAAAAGTCACTCCATCCAATCAGTGTTTCCCTGACGATGTTGATTGGGTTCGAGTTAATGGTCGCTTTCATTGTTTTACTGTTGAGCTCTAGTTTCTTTAAGGTTAACTAGTATGTACAGTTTGGATATTCTGCGATTAGTTGGGTCAGCTGCTATGCACAGCCCACACTGTATTGTGTTTTGTTTACTTTGCTGGTTTTTGGGAGATCCATTGTGAAATTTACCGTGCAGCATTATACACTAGCGGAAAGTGAAAAAAGAACACCAAGAAGGAGACGTCTAATACCAACGAAATTTATACAGCATAATAACGGAATACAGAGGATAACGTGATCAAAACATTATGGCAAAGTACAGCTGTATTTGCTGGTAAACTGAAAAATAATATTTCCATGTAACATGGTTAGTACGAGGTTGAACCGCCATGAACTGCGTCACACTGTGCAATTCTGGCATGGAGTCTGTCGTACAGATGTTGGATGTAAGTTTGGGGTATTGAGTTCCAAGCATCCTCAACCTGGACGCGTAAATCGGGGATGGTCGTGGCTGGCCGTGGAGACCGGATAAGTCGTTGTCCCATAAAATCCCACACATGCTCAATGGGGGACAAATCCGGTGAACGTGCAGGCCATGGAAGTTGTCTCACACCCTGAAGTGCATGTTGCGTTGCACGTGCCGCGTGTGGGCGTGCGTTATCTTGCTGGAAAACACCACGATGGACCGACCTTACAAATGGCACAGCAACGGGCTGAACGATGTTGTTGATATAGGAGGTGCTGTTAAACTTACCCGGTACAAACACTAGTTGTGTACGGGAGTGATAGCTGATCGCTCCCCACACCAGGAGACCAGGTGTAGGCCCTGTGTGTTGCTGGCGGATGCAAGAAAGGTGGAGACGCTCCCCTGTGCGTCTGCGAACACGCATACGGCCATCGGAGGCTCCCAAGCAGAATCTGCTTTCATCGCTGAACACGACAGATCGCCATTACGTTCTCCGGTGCAGACGTTGGCGACACCATTGCAGCCGTTCCTGACGGTGGCCTGGAGTCAGAGGTACACGTGCACGTAGTCCTGCATCCAGTAGACGGTTGCAGATTGTTCGCACAGCCACCTCAAGTGCAGCGGTAGCTCGGATTTGCGTCGCAGTGGATGTTCTGCTTGACAACGCCGCTCTTCTTATGCGTCGATCGGCCCGCTCATCAGTCCGTCTGTGACTCCCGGTTCCACGTCTTCTCGTGTGGGAATGTTCCTCGGACCATCTACGCCACCATCGTACCACCACCGATACTTCCCGTCCAATCCGCTCCGCAATACGACGATACGACCACCCGGCCTCGCGGAGTCCGACTAGACGACCTCGCTCAAAGGCCGATAACTGCTGAAATCGTACACGTCTTCCATGTCCAGGCATTGCAGCTTCTTCAGGGTCTTCGCACGTGTCCGTACGCCGACGACTGATTACATTCACTTCGCCGTACTCCTTAAATACCACCGAGGATAATTTGCATATTATGCCGTGCTGTGGCGTAAGCGCTCACCAGTTAGTCCCGAAATTAACATCACACCTCCGGAAATTCGACCCCATTAACATATGTAAATTTCATGATCTTCCGCCAATTCCTTCTTGGTGTTCTTTTTTCACTTTCCGCCAGTGTATGTTTCTTCATTTCTTCTGTATGATATTTCACAAGTTGTTCAACGGTGCGGCTTACAGCATGATTTTTTATCTGCTTGGTCCTCTACATTCCTTATACATCTTTGGATCTAGGATATGTTGTCCATTCTGTTTTATATATATCATCATCATCATCATTGTCAACCATTATCAATCCACTGCTGGACGAAGGTCTCCCCAAGTTTCTTCCACAACGGTCTGTCTTGTGCCAGTCTCCTCCATGTTACTCCCGCATACTTTTAAATTTCATCCACCCATCTCCCATGAGGTCTTTTTCTGGGTCTTTTCCTGTCCCTTGGAATCCAATCTAAATGCCGTTGCCCTATTTTTGCATCCATTCTGTTGCCGTTGCCCTATTTTTGCATTGAAATCTCCCATAATTGTCTTCAAGTGCTGCTTACCTTTTTTATTTAGATGACGAATTTCCTCATAAAATTCTTCAATTTCTTCTTCAGGGTGACTTGTGGTGGGTGCATAAGTTTGAATAATCTGAGCCTGGTATCTTCTTGATAGTTGGATAACGAGTCGTGCAGCTCTGTCAGAGGAACTTTCAACTTCTACCACTTTATCCTTCAGTTTCTTGTTTATTATAAATCCAACACCACTAGTTCTGCCAGTATCTGTCCCACGATAATAGAAGAGATGTCCACTCTTCAGTTCAATGAGATCTTCTCCTTTTCTCCTTACCTCACTTAGCCCGACGATGTCCCACTTGATCCTTTGTAGTTCCTCTTCCAATTCAAGAAGCCTTGAATCAGAAGATAGGGAGCGTCCGTTATAGGTAGCCAAGGTCAGCATCAAATGGCAGCCTAGTCCGGTCCTCCGGGGATTCTTAGCACCCTCTGCCTTCATGTCGCACTGGCCGCTGCCTTGGCCAGGTACATTCCAGCTGCCGGAGACTGAGGGCCAAGATTTAAGTTGTAGAGTCATTTTGGAGGTGTTTGGCCATAATTCACCACGCTGGCCAAGCGGGTTGGTGAGTGTGGGATAGCATTTCCTCTGATCCCGATGGTATAGTTATACCGCTATTGGCGGTCGTCAGAGCCCCTTTAGTGGGAACAGGATGCACCACGAGAAGGCGGGGTTGACATTTGTCAAGGAGAGGCTGTGATGTTACGCATCACCTGACCTTACATCCCTTATATATATATATATATATATATATACACACCAACGAGCCATTACATTATGACCACCTATCAAATAAGCTGTAGGACCCTCTTTAGCCCGTAAAACAGCGGCCACTCGGCGCGGCATCGATTCGATGAGGTGGCGATAGGAATCCTGGGGTATATTTGGTACCTTAATGTCAACAGTAGGTCCTCCCATTCCCGTACATTTCGGGGTGGTGGTGATTTAGTGCAAACCCGCTTTCCCAATTCGAACCACAAATGTTCGATTGGGTTCATGTCAGGTGAATTTGGAGGCCAGGGCATTAACAGAAAATCACCAGTTCGTTCCTCGAACCACTCCTTGAAGATTTTGGCAGTGTGGCATGGCAGATTATCCTGTTGGTAATGGCCATCACCAGCAGGGAACACAGTTGCCATGAATGGGTGAATTTGGTCCGTAACGATGTTCAGATACCTGGCAACTGTCAGGGATTGTGCTATCGGGATAATAGGACCTGAAATGTCCCAAGAAAACATCATTCAACGCATAACACCAGCGCCGACTGCCTGTTTCCACCCAACAGTGCGTACTGGTGCCACAGCCGGCGTATCCGCGCTCTGCCGTCTACGTGATGCACCAGGTGTCTTGATTCGACGGACCATGCCACTTCCTTTCAATCATCCACGGTCCAATCTTGATGATCTTGGGTCCATTTCATGCGTTGTTGGCGATGATGTGCCGTGAGAATGGGGACACAGCTGGGTATTCGGTTACGAAGGCCCATGCGCAGAAGGCTGCGATGAACTGTGTGCTGTGACACATTGCCCTCATCGCCACTGTTGTTGCTGCGGGCGATTTCTCGCACTGTAACCCTATGGTCGCTGTGAACAATGGGCGACAGTCTCCGCTCCCCTCTGGCATCAATGAGCTGCGAACGACACACGGCTGGACAACGGTTCGTCGTTTGGCCATCTGTGCACCACTTTTGATACGTACTCACTACAGTGGCACGTGAACAATCCAGAATTCGACCCGTTTCCGAGGCACCGTGCCATCACAATTTGTCATTTATCAAACTCCGATAAATCGGCAGCTTTTCCTATTTTGACTCCGAACACTCTACTAACCGAACGTCGGTCCTCGAGTTGTGTATACACTGCTCTGTGAGCTTCACCTGCGCCACCGTTCGGTCACCAGGCCCGCTCATTTCTCTAGGCTAAGGGTGGTCATAATGTAATAGCTCACCGGTGTGTGTATGTATGCATATATACACTGAGTGGCCACTTTATTATGACCACCCCCTCAGTACTTCGTTGGGCCACCTTTTGCCTTTAATACTGCGTCGATTCTTCGTGGCATGGACTCCACGAGATGTTGATAGGTGGTTTGTGGGATCTGTGACCATGCTTCATGAATAGCACTTTCCAGGAGTGTGAGATTGCAGGCTTGTGGATCCAGCTGTCTGATGGCTCGTTCAACTTCATCCCACAAATTCTCAATGGTGTCGAGATCTGGAGATTGTGGGGGCCACCTAAGCAAAGTAAACTCACCGGCACGTTCCTGAAATCAATCCTGTGCAATACGAGCACTATGGCAGGACGCATTATCTTGTTGAAAGTAGCCATCGCCATTGGGATAAACCACCCACATGACAGGATGCATTTGTTACGCAACGATGTTTAGATATGATGTGCCAGTAAGACGTTGATCAACACGAATTAAAGGGCCCAAAGCATGCCAGGAAAACATGCCCCAAACCACAACGTTGCCTCCACCAGCTTGAAGGGTTGTAGCAATGCATTTGAGGCCCATGCTTTCGTGCTGTTTTCGCCAAATTCTCACTCGGCTATCGGCATGGTGCAACTGAAAACGTGATTCATCGGACCATATAATTTGTTTCCAATTATCGACTGTCCAACCCTTGTGCTCCTGTGCGAACTGGAGACGTTTTCTCTTGTTAACTGCAGACAGCAAAGGTGTTCGAACAGACCTTCGGCTGCCATATCCTATCCGATGCAGTGTACTGCGAACAGTGGGTGCAGAGATCATTTGAGGGATCCTTGATTAAAATGGTCTGTAATTTGCTGCACTGTTTCCCTTCTGTTGTCTGTTACCAGTCTGGACACTCTGCGTTCCGCCCAAGCAGTCACTAGTCAATGACGGCCACATGTTGCACGTTGAGACCCAGTTTTTTGGCTGACAGTCCAGTCTTTAAACACTTTAACAACAGTTGCTCTGGAACATTTCACGAATGCGGCGGTTTCGGTGATACTCGCTCCATGGCTCCGAGCTCCTACAATCATCCCACGTTGAAAGTGCGTCAAATCGCATTTTTTATCCATCTCGTCACCCAAAAATCACTTCTACTACTGTCGCAAACACTAAGCTTTCCCTTTTTACACTAGCCTCGCCCTCTGGCGGCAACAGCGTGCAGCCATAGCTCATTTGCTTAAAACTGTCAGGTGGTCATAATAAAGTGACCACTCCAAGCAATCTACCCTCATAAACAAACAAATAGGGCCAAAAGCCTCCAGATAAAAAAACTATAAAGTGATTAACAAAATGACAAAACAATGTTAAGAAAATATTTATAAAAGCATTTACTCAGAACCCCTGGATCGCTCTTCAGGGAAAGACATCCAGAGGCCCTGAGCACACAAGTTCAGTTCAGGTTTCATAAGAATGCAATAATCTCCCAAAAGCAATAATGGACATCCAATTTAAAATTTTTTGTTGTAAATGTTGATGCATTCAAGGCCCAACCAACATTATGTGCCTCAAAACGGGACGAACTTTTGATTCACCTTGGTATATAGTATACAGGGTGTCCGATAATTATTGGACACATTACAAAATTATGTACAAAAAAAAAACAAAAAACTATGAGCATTGTCTGTTTTTCTATGTCACGTATGACTAACACGGCTTCTATATTTTTGTTTTGCAGAATTGTTATTCCCAGAATCCGATAGATGGCGCTAGGTGTGGCCTGATTGAGGAATGTATGAGAAATGCGCAATCAGTAGTCATGTCATCCGTACAGCAGAAGGCGATGTGTGTGTTATGGCTTGCGGAATTAAAGTCTGTCGTTAAAGTTAAAATATGGTACCGTTTAGAGTATGGTTGTAATCCTCCGTCAACGAATTCAATTAAGCGGTGGACGAAACAGTTTGAAGAAACTGGCAATGTAGAACATCGTGGAGTGCCGGTAGGCCTAGCGTCAGCATTGAGACGTATGACCAAGTTAATGAAAGTTTCCGACGAAGCCCCAGGAAATCCGTTCGTAAAGCAAGCAGAGAACTGTGCATTCCGAAATCGACAGTTCACGAAATCTTGCACAAGAAATTAAAGTTTCATGCTTATAAAATTCAAGTAGTGCAAAAGATGCATGTAAATGAATACACTCTGCGATACGATTTCTCTGTGGATATGCTGAATCGAGTGGAAAACGACGAAAACTTTCTCAGTACTGTAATTTTTAGTGATGAATCCACATTTCATGTATCAGGTATTGTGAATCGTCACAACTGTAGGAAATGGGGCAGTGAACCGCCTCATGCTGCAATTGAACTGGAACGTGATTCTCCAAAAGTTGATGTGTGGTGCGCCCTATCAAAAAGAGAAGTGATTGGCCCTTTCTTCTGCGAAAAAAAAAAAACATAAATGGTGACATTTACTTGGATATGCTAGAAAATTTCGCTATACCCCAGATCAAAAGATATCACAACGTCGTTTTCCAACAAGAGGCGCGCCTCCGCATTGGTCAACGTGTGTACGTAAGTGCCTAAAGGAGCATTTCCCCAACAGATGGATTGGGCATGGTGGTCCCATTCCGTCGCATCCTCGCTCTCCAGATCTAACTCCATTGGATTATTTCATGTGGTGTTTTGTGAAGGATCGTGTCTACCAGACGCCTTGTACTGATTTGCAGGAACTGAAGCAGCGTATCACAGCTGCTATTAATTCCATAACTCCTCAGAAGCTTGCCAATACATGGCATGAAATCGAGTATCGCTTGGACGTACTACGAGCAACCAAGGGATCTCACATCGAAATTTATTAACTTGTGTAGTTACATTGTAAGTTAGTACAGTCAGTTTCTTTCTATCTGTTTAATGTTTTGTTTTATATAATTTTGTAATGTGTCCGATAATTCTCGGACACCCTGCATATTAGGAAAAGAGAAGAAAAAGAAATGGCAAAGAGGAGTCGAACTTATCTTTGTACATATTATTAGCTTCTTGATTACAAGCAAAAGCAATGTCTTCAGAGATGCGAAGTATTTTGCGGTAACATGTTTTTAGTCATGACTGTGTATTTAATTTTTTGAAGCTGTCAAAACATTCTGCAGCCCCGTGTAATCTGCCGCTGTTGAGTCTTTTCTTTATCAGTTAAAAGATGTGTCTTGTAAAAGAGAAATGCAATAATAAATCACTTTTGCGAATTCAGGTGAGCGATTGATTTACACAAGAAGGTTGTTTCGTATTTACTCAGGTGAATTCTTGGCTCCAGAGTCATCCATCCGACGCGCATGACGTGAAACTCGACGAGGTGAAGACGAAATTAGATGAAGCAGTGCACGAAAACCGACAGCTGCGCATGTCGTTGCTGGACACACAGACAAGCATCGCCCTCGTCCGGAGCGAGCTACTGCAGCTGCGCACACTGTACGAGGAGAAATGTCGGGAGCTGTGCAGGTAAACAAATATTTTTATCAAGTTCATCTGACTCACCAATCAGTTTTGTTTCTCTGCTGGAACGTAGCCTACTGCAACGGCTATCTATATCTTCATGGCGCGTTTGGTATCAAAACCCTTTTAAATTCACTGCGCGGCTTGGCTTGTGCACACAACTTTAAACAACAAAACATCTACCACGTCTCCACACTGGGCATTGCCATTTTACTTATTGCCATTTGATTTGTGGCCTGTCTTTATGTGTGAGATGTGTAATGCACCTTTGATTTTTTGACCCTTTGAAGCCCTTGCGCCGGTAAACTCAAATGAACCAAGTAGTAACGGCATTCATCATTCACGCAAAAGAGTCATTCACAAATGATCATTCAAGCGAATGGGTATTCAATTTCCAGGTTGTCACTACGGTCAGTGAGTGAGTAAATAATTCGTTGTAGGGATTTCGTGTTTAGACCAAAGCGCTTTGAAGTCCACAGCGGAAATTGCCAAACTGCCCAAAAGAGCGCGAGCTCTTCACCATTCACGATGAATGATTCACCACGAGCCGTTCGAGCACATCATTCAAACGAATGACATTCACGTATCACTCCCATTCTTAAATTTCACCTTTGTGCCGTAGTTGACAGCTGATTCCTCACTCACATAATTCACTCACGGACAATGAAATTTGTGCATCTAGAAGAAAACATGCTACAACCGCGAAACTTTGCAAATAGCTAGAGTGCGTGCTGGTATGCAAATGATCCACGTTTGGTGCGATCGCGCATGACCGCACACCCTGTGGTGGCGCTGCAAGCACGAAACGGCAGCCTTATAATGAAGCGTGTAGTCGATGCCCCATGAAAGAGAAAAGCACCGGCACAAGCAAGCAAGACTACAGGGTGACAAGAATGCCAGGTAGACACCAGATACGTCAATTTACGGAACTTACGGACTTTGAAAGAGGCCTGATCATCGGGCTGAAAACCGCAGGGTGGTCGGCGCGCCGTATAGCCCGCCACGTAGATCGTTCTGACCATACCGTCCGACTGTGTTGGAAGCAGTTGACACGTGACGGCACTGTCACACGGCGGAGCGGCTCCGGACGGACCAGGAGGATCACTGGTAGAGAGGATCGACGTATCGTGCGTCAGACACGAACGGATCCCACGGGCACCCGGTCCACTATACAGGCAGATGTAGCGGCTTCTGTGTGCCCACGAACCATTTCCCGACGCCTCGCGGAAGCGAATCTGCGATCCCAGCGCCCCTTATGTGTGCTGCCATTAACACCGGAACATCGCCGGCTCCGTGTGCAGTGGTGCCACGCCAGCGAGACGTGGAACGCCAGATACTGGCGACTTGTGGTGTTTAGCGATGAGTGCGGCTTCGTTTTAGGGGCAGATAATCATGGTGTCCGGGTTCGGAGGTCAATGGCACAATCACAACCTCGCTATCGAGGGCCACATCTCCCCCACTGCAGGCATTATGGTCTGGGAAGCCATAGCCTACGATAGCCGATCAGCTCTAGTAGTGGTACGTGAATCATTGACGGGCCATCGGTATGTGGATGAGATCCTACGGCCTCATGTGCTCCCATTCCTGGCCGGGATTACAGGTGCGCTCTATCAGCAGGATAATGCCCGCCCGCACACGGCTCGGGTTGCTCAGGATTGCCTACGTCATGTACACACACTGCCATGGCCTGCCCGCTCCCCGGACATGTCCCCTATCGTGCATGTGTGGGACCAATTGAAACACCAGCTGCCGCCGTGCGGTACTATCCGGGATTTGAAGCACACCGTCCAACACATGTGGGCCCGTCTTCCGCAGGACAACATCAGACGTCTGTTCGCCTCCGTGCCTGACCGTATTGCAGCATGTATCGCCGCACGAGACGGTGCGACGCGCTATTGAAGATGACCGGACTGCGTGCCACAGATCCCTCTGTAATTGTCTGGCAGCTCTGTTTTTGCCATCATGTGTATCATTCATCTGTATCATTACGTACATGAAATTTCAGTTCAATCCGATTCTTCCTTCTTGGTGTGCATATTTCATTGTCCGTGAGTGTAGTTCATCGTGGTCGTTAAACCTCCAAAAAATGACATTCATCATTCACGCAAGGCATTTACAAATGATCATTCAAGCGAATGAGCATTCAATTTGCAAGTTGTCACTATGCTCAGTGAGTAAATCATTCGTTGCAGGGATGCCATGTTTAGGAACAATGCGCTTTCAAGTCCACGGCGGAAATTGGCAAACTTCCCAAAAGAGCGCGAGCTCTTCCCCGTTCACGAGGAATGATTCACCATGACGCATTCGAGCACATCATGCAAATGAATGACATTCACATATCACTCCCATTCTTAAATTTCAACTTTATTTCGTAGTTGACTGCTGATTGCTTACTCACATAACGTGGTCGTGAAACCTCCAAATAAGACAACAACAAAAAATAACATAACGGTTGACATTTATTAATTCTCTTCTTTTCTTTTTTTTTTTTTTTTTGCTGTTGGGTATTCGTTTCCCAACTCATTCTGGCAGAAGAAAGTTAACGTGCTGGGACTTCGGAGTGTGTCGTAGTAATGGAGCAGTACTAAATAATTGTTCTTCACAGCGGTGAGAACGAACCATTGACGGCGAAGAGTCATTCGCTGTGAACGAATCGTTCAAAAAATGGTCCATCACAAAACGATATCTATTTCATTAATTAAGGTGGACGTCGAGTGATTTTGCTTCCTATACTTCTAATGGGCAAACTTCTGTATACATTTTCTTCACAATTAATGCGTTCCCAAGGATGAAAATTTGAACATCGATTAAAATAACTTCATATTATAACTAGGAATACTTAATATTTTCTAAAACATAACCATAATTAAACCATCCAACATTTGTTTGTCTACTGACGTCTTCAATGTACAGGTCACGCCTTTTTTTTCAGGTCTCAACACCACCAAAGGAAAAGTCATTGATTTAATATAATTATGGTTATATTTTTATTTTAGAAAAATATATAGGAAAAGTCATTGATTTAATATAATTATGGTTATATTTTAGAAAATATTAAGTATTCCAAGTTATAATTTGAAGTTATTTTAATCGATGTTCAAATTCTCATCCTTGGGAACGTATCAATTGTGAAAAATATGTGCAGAAGTTTGCCCATTGGAAGTACAGGAAGGAAAATCACTAGACGTCCACCTAAAAGTACTCTTGCACTGGCGTATGACGCCTGACAAATTTTCAGCTAACATTGTGGCTTTCGCAATGCCCAAATGGCATACGACACCTTCGTCGTCTTGTGACACAATTTTCCTTCTAGATCCTTTAGAAGCCTATTCGAATTTGGCTCTGCAAATGCGCTTCTGTACGTCTCATCTAGAAAAATAATTTTTCATATCTCGCGACTAAAATTTAGTACGTGTTTTCCAACTTTTTTCCGACCCCAAGATTTTTAACTAGGAGACGTAAAAGTATAGTTTTATTCCGTCGAGGTGCGGAACCGATCAGATAGAAAAAATTCTTTCAATACAGTTAAAAATAAACATTGAGTGATGTCAGTGCAGAAGCAGTTGTTTACACAAAAGAAATTTACTAGATAGATACAGATTTTTGACACAGGTAAATAGATTTTTGCTGCCCCGGTAGCACAGTGCTCTGAGAGTTTTATGTAACGATTGGTCGACATTATGTAACGATTGGTCGACATAGCGATTGGCCGACAGTAACGATTGGTCGACGGAAATTATTAGTCGACATAACGATTGGTCGACAGTAATGATTAGTCGACAGTAACAATTGGTCGACAGCACGTTTGATCGACATAACGATTGGTCAACAATAACGACTGGTCGACATAAAATGTTCAACGGAACTTGGAAAAAAATTTGAATAAGTGCAAACAGTTTGGTGATAAATTGCCCCACCGGAAGATGGCCACACATCTTTCAGCTGCCCGGAAAATTGCCACACACAGAAAAACTGCCCCACCGGAAAATTGCCACATGGTTTTCATTAAGGGGACGAGCACAAATCGCCGTTCGTCCGAGAAATGCTCTGAATGTGTGGCAATTTTCCGAGTTTCCGAATTATGCGTGGCAGTGCCTATACCTAAAGTGCCCCGGGGCCTTTTCGGAAATAACATCGTTCAGAAGGCCCTCTATATAGATTTCACTTAGAGTACAAAAGATGACACGGGGGCCTGTTTGGAAATAATATGTTATAATGCTGTACGCTCTGAGGATAACATTCTAAAAGATATTATTTCCAAAAAGAAACGTTACGTTTTGAGAGGTCAGTACGTTCTGAGAGGTACCGCTGCGAATGTAAACCATAATCTTCTGAACCAATTGTTATCTCGACCAATCGTTGTGTCGACCAATCGTACTGTCGACCAGTCGTTACTGTCGACTAGTCGTTACGGTCGACTAGTCGTTACGGTCGACTGATCGTTATGTCGACCAATCGTTACTGTCGACTAGTCGTTACGGTCGACTGATCGTTATGTCGACCAATCGTTACTGTCGACTAGTCGTTACGGTCGACTGATCGTTATGTCGACCAATCGTGCTGCCGCCAATCGTTACTGTCGACCAATCGTTATTCTACCAATCGTTTTTCGACCAATCGTTACTGTCGACTAGTCGTTACGGTCGACTGACTGATCGTTATGTCGACCAATTGGGTGTCGACCAATCGGGCTGTCGACTAGTCGTTACGGTCGACTGATCGTTATGTTGACCCATCGTGCTGTCGACCAATCGTGCTGTCGACCAATCGCTACTGTCGACTAGTCGTTACGGTTGACTGATAGTTATGTCGACCAATCGTTACTGTCGACTAGTCGTTACGGTCGACCAATCGTTACGGTCGACTGATCGTTACTGTCGACCAATCGTTATTCTACCAATCGTTACTGTCGACCAATCGTGCGACACCGGGTCTGAGATGTGCCAGGGTTCGAATTCCAGTGAGCCATGGATGTTGTGTTTGTCTTGCGGCGCTGACTCTCTCCCTTCCTTGAATCACTGGTCTCATATTACGGATGGGATACTGCTTATAGTCGATCAAGTTGCTCTTATGGTGGTTATTAAACCTACAATCAAAGAAAAAAATATTTTTTCTAATACAAATGCACAAAACACTCAGTAATGTTTAAAATTTAGACGTCCAGGTTTTCCAGCCAGGAAAGAGCATCCGTCGTTGCTCAATGTTGATCAGCTAGTGATCGCATAAGTGCCCGAAGGGAGCATTCAGAGATTATGTCTCTGAATGCTCCATTGTCATCAGAGACTATACTACTTTGTCATCAGAGACTATGCTCCCTTGTCATCAGAGACATAGTCTCTGATGACTATGTACGTAGAAGTTGTCTCAAAAGTTCTCGGCCGGACCATGAAGGAATAATCGTAGGTTTCGAATTTTTGGACGTAATAACGCAAATCTTTACATGTCGAGAGACCATTTTTCAGCTTCATTTTATTTTCGTGATACACCGAAGAGCCTTTCCATTATGCCCACCCCCAGCCTAGAGAAATCAGCGCACCTGGATACCGAACCGGGACGCAGGTGAAGTTTACACAGCAGTATTTATACAACCCGAGGACCGGCTTTCGGGTAGTAGAGTGTTCGAAGTCAGAATGGGAAATATTGCCGATTTATCGGAGTTTGAAAAGGCCAAATCGTGATGGCACGGCACCTCGGAACTACGGTCTCGGAAACGGCACTGCTTGTGGGTTGTTCACGTACCACTGTAGTGAGTACGTATCAAAAGTGGTGCACATATGGCCAAACGGCGAACAGTCGTCCAGCCTTGTGTCTTCCGCAGCTCATTGATGCCAGAGGGGAGCGGAGATTGTCGCGCATTGTTCACAGCGACCGTAGGCCCACAGTGCGAAAAATCACCCGCAGATGCAACAGTGGTGATCAGGGCAATGTGTCACAGCACACTGCTCATCGCAACCTTCCGCGCATGGGCCAGCGTAGCCGAAGACACAGCCGGCTCCCCACGCACGCCATCGCCAACAACGCACGAAATGGGCCCAAGATAATCGAGATTAGACCGTGAATGATTGGAAGAAAGTGGCCTGATCTGACGAATCAGGATGCCTGGTGCATCACGTAGACGGCCGAGCGTGGATACATCGATTACCAACGGAGGCTGTGGTACCTGGATGCACTGTTTGGCGGAAATAGGCCCGCGGCGGCGGTGTAATGCTATAGGCGATGTTCTCTCGGGACACTTTAGGCCCCATTAGCCCAATAGCACAATCCCTGACAGCTGTCAGGTATCTGAACATCGTTGCGGAACAAGTTCACCCTTTCATGGCAACTGTGTTCCCTTCTGGTGGTGGCCATTACCAGCAGGATAATGCATGCCACACTGCCAGAATCGTCAAGGAATGGTTCGAGGAACATGCTGGTAACTTTCTGTTAATGCTTTGGCCTCTAAATTCACCTGTCATGAACCCAATCGAAAATTTGTGGTTCGACTTGGAAAAGCGGGTTCGCGAGAAATCACCACCACCCTGAAGTGTACGGGAACTGAAAGACCTGCTGTTGACATTATGGTACCAGATAGCCCAGGATTCCTATCGCCACCTCATCGAATCGATGCCTTGCCGAGTGGCTGCTGTTTGGAGGGTTAAAGGTGGTCCTACAGCTTATTAGGTAGGTGGTCATAATGTAATGCCTCATCGGGGTATTTTTGCAGTTGTTAGAAGGTGACGGTTAACCAAGAAACGAAAAAAGGATAAGTCAGAGTTCATAGCTGTGGTAAAGCATCTGCATAAAAAGGGGTTCAGCCAAAGGACATACGTGGGATTTGACGGCAACACACTGGGAAAGGATGCCGTTTCGGACAGTACTGTGAAGATGTGGGCGTGGGAAAAAGAGTGTGGAGCATGACACTTGCGCAGGCATACACTCTGAGGCCATCATTCAAGAGAACGTTGACAAGGCGCACGAAACAGAACTGCAAACGTTGAATAAACGTTTAACGGCCAGAGAGATTAGTGAGATGCAGCATATATCAAAACAACAGCTGATCGCATTCTAACAGAACATATGGGAATAATAAATTCTGCTGCTGCCCACTGGGATGCAAAACTCCCTACATCTGAGCAAAAGCTGATCACAGAGAACATGTCGCAAGACAATTGCACAGTTGGAAGACAACTCTGAAGAGTTTCTGCAACAATTAGTAATAGTGGATGAAACGTGTGCACACGATTACATTCCAGAGTCTAAACAATGGAAGCATGGTGGCTAACCTACTTCAAAGAAAGTGAAGTCTGTCACTTCTGCTGCAAAGATGATATCAGTAGTTCTCTACGATGGTAATGGATTGCCATGAGATAGGCCAAAGCACCACTTTGGCCTATCTCATGGCAATCCACAGCATCATTAATGACTTATGTCCCAAAATGCACACCGTACAAGTTCTTTCTTTCTTTTTGAGATTCGGGAACAGATAGCAGTCCGATGGAGCAAGTTCAGGTGAGTACGGAGGGTGTAGTAGCACTTCAAACCCACATTCATGAATGACAACTGTTGATTTGTGGCTGGAGCATTATTCTGATGAAAAAACAACTCACTGAGGAAACTTCGACAGAATTTAAAGGACAAGGAAAGCTGTCTAGAGGGGTGTTTTTTTCATCAGAATAACGCTCCGAGCCACAAATCAACACTTGTCATTCATGAATGTGGGTTTGAAGTGCTACTACACCCTGCGTACTCACCTGAACTTGCTCCTTCCGACTGCTATCTGTTCCCGAATCTCAAAAAGAAAGAAAGAACTTGTACGGTGTGCATTTTGGGACAGAAGTGATTAATGATGCTGTGGATGTCGCAAGACCGTGACATCATGGAGCACAGAGAAGGAATCCCTTTTTGCTAGAGGCTCCCACGCGCGGTGGAAGTATCCCGATTGCACGACACATGATTTATGAGCTTGCTCAAATACTAGCAAGATAGTTTTTTATTACTGTTCGAATCCATGCCGAATGCAGAACATGGCAGGAGAAAACAACAACAACAACAAAATTCACTTGAGAATTTGGATGGATACCGTGCCGTTTAGCTCCACTTTGTATTTTATGTTATCTGATGCTCTGCTTGAAGTGTTACTTCTCTTTATTAAATAAGCTCTTGCATTACTCATCATTCATTTATTCCAATTAATCCGTACATATTTCTTTTGTTCCTGATTACATTTGCAGCGAACGCGAGAAAATTTTAGAGGTACTTCACGAGCAAGACCATCTTACCAGACAGCTGAATTTATTGCAGTAAGTTTGTTTTTAGTTACAGTTATAACTTTTGAGTTTCTTGTAACATAAAATACAATAAACAGCGACTGTAAAAACGCAGTAGTAGTTTTGTGGGGATTTTAAATTAGCCCATTTTGTCAAAAGGCTTGTTTTTTTCTTCATACTTGAATCTTTAACGACATATACTGTATATTGCTTGCTCATTTGCTCCTCACAGAACGTTCGACTTGCTCACAGCTATACGAACCATGCAATTTTCCATAACAGCAAAGAACTGAACTCATTTTATGCGAAAGTTAATGCTACCTCTGAGATAGCAGCAGGTGCTTTCAAAGAGTGCTATAACCAACGATGTGAGTGACTGATATTTTAACATACTACGTTACATGAGAGGTCGGTATAATTCAGTTTAGAGAATTACCGTGTCCGTAGCGAGGAGACGTGAGTTCGAATCCACCACCAGCTATTGCTATCACTGCTTCATTGTTGATTTGACGCATGAGTCAAATCAACAATGAAGCAGTGATAAACCTGCCGGCGTAGTACAGTTGGGAGAACAGTCGCTCAGGAGTAAAAAGATATGGGTTCCAATCTCATCACCAGCAAAGAATTGTTATAATGTAAAAACCTGTTAGAACGTAATTTGGAGAGTAAGAAAAAACTGAGGCCTTTAACGTTAGAATATATATATATATATATATTTTTAAGGTAGCATATCATGTATGGGGGAAAAAGCTAACAGCATTAAATATTCTTTTTCTATTAAGGTAACGTATCATGTATGGGGAAAAAACTAACATCACTAAATAATTAACTTGTCTTTATGGATTAGAATTTTTTAATGCATGCTGTAAATTAGTATTTTCTTAAATTGTGTTTAGCAAAGAACTCGCTGGGTTTGCGTTTGCCCGAAACCCTTAAGAAATCTTCAATAATTGGATATTTTACAGTGCAATAATTAAAAACAATTCAGGAATTCATCTACCTTTTGGATGAAATCCATAGTGAATCATGATCATCAACAGCAACCATTCTCAATCAGATGCTGGATGAAGGTCTCCCCAATTTTCCTCCACAAGTCTCAGTCCTAATTAATTCTCTTCCATGTCAGTTCGGAATGCTTTGGGATTTCATTCAGACATTTTCCTCGTATCCCTTTGTATCGAATCAGAATTTCCAGTTACCCAACGCTTGTCAGTTCTTACAACACACCTGAGAGCCAAAACATTTTGAACATCTGCCTCTTATATGATGATGACCATCTACGCGCCGTCAAAAGAGCTCTTACCGTGCGAGGCATGAACGCTACAATATTGCCGCCTCGGTGGCGCAGTAGTCTAGGCGTTGTTTTATGACCATTCGTCCGAGATGGGGCTGGGTTCGAATCCCGGTGAAGCATGGACGTTGTGTTTGCCTTAAGGCACTGGTTCTCTCCCTTCCCTGAAACCAGTGACCCTAAACTAGGGAATGGACGACTGCTATTTGAGTTGCTCACGGTGGTCGTTAAACCTTCAATCAGCAAGTTAGTAAAATCATGCAATGCATTGATTATGATACGCTTTCCAACATGCCGGAAATCATTACTCAAGTTATGAGGATAATGGCTGTGAAATAAATATCGCTTCTGTGTCCTGACCTTTGATCCCATTTCGATGATATTGTACAAAACCGATTCAGTATACCTCCGGAACAATATGATAAAGTTTTGTCGCAATCGAAGCATTTTTACGTAAGTTATGACGCATAAGGGCGATGGAATGGATCCCGCTCCTATGTCCTGATCTTTGACCACAGTTCTTCCATTTTCAATAAAATTTGACCCCAGGTGGTCCCCTATCACATACTAAAATTTCATCGAAATCGAAACATTTTTACGTAAGTTATGACGCATAAGGGCAATGGAATGACCCCACTCCTGTGTCCTGACCTTTGACTCCATTTCGTCCATTTTTAATAGAATTCATTCCACGGTGGTCCCTTACCACATACGAAAATGTCATCGAAATCGAAACATTTTTACGCAAGTTATGACGCATAAGGACAATGGAATGGATCCCGCTCCTATGTCGTGACCTTTGACCCCATTTAGTCCATTTTCAATAGGGTTCGTCCCCAGCTAGTCTCCTACCACATACTAAAATTTCATCGAAATCGAACCATTATTACGCAAGTTATGACGTAAAGGACGATGGAATGGATCTCGCTCCTATGTCGTGACCTTCGACCCTATTTCGTCCATTTTCAATAGGGTTCGTCCCCAGGTGGTCCCTTACAACATACTAAATTTTCATCGAAATAGAACAATTTTTACGCGAGTTATCAAGCGGACGGACAAGTTGTAGCATATACGCTCTTTCAACCTACGGTTTGAAAGCGTAAAAAAAAAAAAAAATTAAAGAAATCCAGGTAGGCTCAGTTCTGATTGAGCCGTCAGTTTGGAACGTAGGACTACGACTTGCAGATCGGAGAGTTGAAATGAGCTAGTCGAGTATGGTTTCAAGGCGTTTATTTTATTTGTTATAGCCAACACAGGTCTATGATATGAAAAGTAGCTTACATAATTTTTACAAATAATGCTGGATACATTGCGAACGCAAAGCAGATCGATACTCGAATTACCCAACATGGTGCTCTGCCTTCTTGGGCTTCTTACATTCCTCATCACTTGCTCTTGCCCCTTGTTTTGATTTTCTCCACTTTTGCTTGCGTTCATCCTGCGAATTCCGCGGTATTGTCGAAAATGTTAACTCGTTCACACGAAAATAAATTTTTAGTTTAAACCACTGCTATATGTTCTTTACATATTTGAACAGATCTCGTCGAGAGCTTCAAAACGATACCACGCACAGTCGTTTTGCACTCACAGTTGTCCAAATAAACCGCGATATTATCAAAAGTGTTCACCGGTTCACAGGAAAACAATTTTTTAAATGTTAAGCTTAAACCACTGCGCGAAATGTTCTTTGTATATTTGAATAGATCTCGTCGAGAGCTTTAAAACGATACCAAGTACAATCGTGTTGCGCTGACGGTTGCCGAGATAGACTGAGTCAAACCATCACCCCCTAATAGCTAAGCTATTAGGAGGTGATGGTCAAACGCGGCGGCACACCCAGAAATATTGCATCATCTCCCGCGCACACAGGGAGCGAGGGGAGCGTCGCGCGCGCGTTGTATTGCGCAGTACGCGAATTGGACTCCATGCGGTTTACGAATATGGTAACACGATTAGGGTGCGGCACGTATTTTTAACGCTATCATGATTTCAATTGGGACCTATTTTTGTCATAGGCGGTCGGCCGAAGGTCGCCCCATACTATCCGCGGAGTTTGACGTAGTCCTATGTCAAAAGAAAAAAAAAAGATACCAGATTTCTAAAGCTGTCTTGTGGTATCTTGTACCGACGTGTTATCAGCAAATCCTTTGCTTCTTGTAAGTCACGTGGCTGATCCGCTGAGATTGGATTTGCTGTTCCAACGTAAACCACAGATTCTCGATCGGATTGGTGTCTGGGGAATTTGGAGGCAAGGGCAATACCCACGTAGAAGTCTTCCCCATGTTCCGCGAACCATTATCGAACAATCCGGGCAATGTGGTATGGCTCATTATATTTTTGAAAAGGGCACAGAAGAGTAACATTGACATGAAAGGATGTACCTGGTCTGCAATGATGTATAAGTAGGTGGTAGACGTCATAGTTTCCTGCGCATGAATAACTGTAACCAGGGTTTCCCAGCAGAACGTTGCCCAAGGCATTACACTTCTTTCACCAGCATGTTTTCGTCCTATGGTGCATCCTGGTGCCAACACTTCACCAGATAAACGACGCACATGTACCCGGCTGTCCACATGGTGCCACGCAAAACGAGATTAGTCGGACCAGACGACCTTCTTGCAATCATTCAAGGTCTAATTTTAATGCTCACGTACCCATTGTAGGTTCTTTTGACGGTGGACCTAGGTTAAGGTGGGCACTCGGATCGGTCTCCTGCTGCGCAATCCCATTTTCAGCAGGGTTCGATGTGCTGTCTGTTGTGACACATTACTCTCGTCCCCAAGCATTCACATTACCGGCGAGTTGCACCGCAGTATCCATTTTTACGCTTTCCAACAGTAGGTTGAAGAAGCGTATATGCTCCAGCTTTGTCCGCACGATAACTAGCGTAAAAATGGTTCGATTTTGATGAAATTTTACCCTATTGAAAATTGACGAAATGGGGTCAAAGGTCAGGACATAGGAGCAGGATCCATTGCCGTTATGCGTCATTACCTGCGTAAAAATGGTTCGATTTCGATAAAATTTTAGTACCGTATATACTCGTGTATAGGTCGATTTTTTAATGAAATATTTAGGTCGAAATTAGGGGGTCGAACTAAGACACAGAAAATATTTCTGATAGGTTGAAAACCAAAATTTTGATGCGTTATGGAAATGCGCATACTTAGCCCTTTGCGCCTTCAGTTCATTTGGAGTTGTATATTTAGTCATTTTCCGGGTGTTACTGGTACAGAAGAAAATTATTGCTATGAATTTTCTTGATTTTATATGTACGAGTTTTTTTTATTCACTAATAGAAAAACTCATTTCGCAAGGATGTCTCAAAGCCCATTTTATATCTGTCGATGTAGCCTTGACCTCCTTGGCCTTGACTGCCCCGCTGGTAAATCACCCAGAGGAAAGAGGTGAACGCGTCAGCCATTAGTTTCAGTTGCACCGTGCCGTGACCTACAACCATGCTCAATTCTCGACAGAGGGATGAAGAGGGAAAAAGACAGATTATTGCAAAGGGAGACCGCTGCCCCTGCTTAGCGACGGCGAAGAGAGGTGTGGCAATCTACAGAACAGCGGTAACTTGATCAATGCATCCCGAAAACGAAAGTGTTTAAACTTGACCGATGGCTCAGAATAACACTGCCACTGATAGTAAAAAGGTGAATTAGTTTAACAACCTACTTACGTTTGTTATTAAATTGAGTGTGCCCCGGCTCTAAAAATCAAACAAACAGTAACCTTTTCTGAAGACTAAGAGCGAGCAAAAAGGGATTGCATCTTTACTGATGGGGCGATGTTTGGTTTTGTCACTAAAGCCGATTGTTTGTTACAAACACGGTGGAGAGCGGGATGAAACTCGGGAGTAGATAAACGACCTCTCTGTCAATCACGCACTCGTACAACTCAGCAGTTGACCGACAGTTGCTACGCTGCACAGGGTAGTGGGAAAAAATTTATAGAACAAATTTTCTTAAATTTTTTAAAGAGTTGCGTGCAAATTTCACAGTGTCCGTAATGCATCAAAATAAAGATTCATTTTAAACTTTGAAGAAATCCATTGAAAACTTCAAAAGTTACACATTTTTTTTTTGCAGCAAGCATATGCTTTATGCGATAAAAAAAAACCTATCAGGTTGACATCAAGACCTATGTACGCTTTCCAAATATGTTTCAGGAAGTTTTTTGTTTCTTTTTAAATAATGATGTGCCTGCCTTACGACGTTTGGTAAATGCATCATGATTCGTTTGCTGCGGGAACAAATGCTTTACTCTCCATGAATGAAGTAACTGCAGAAAACTCGCTCGCAAAAGGTGGGAGAAGGGGGTGGGGTGGGGGTCTTATACTATTAAAATGTGTAACCTTCCCCTGAAAACTCTCTAACCAAGGTGGTGGGCCCCTCATCTTCCCAGAATTGTGCCTCAGTTCCACCCACATTTTGCAGAAAACTGCCGCAAGCAACATTACGAGAGCCAGCTACAATAAATAGTAGGTTCACATTTCCGCATGCGGGCGCATCCTCGGAAAATATTTTTTTTTATATTTAGTTATACACAAGATAGGTAGGTATACAAAAACTGCAGATATTCACATAAAAATCGGGGGGTCGACTTATGCACGGGAAATACAAAAACTGTAAATATTCAGATAAAAATCGGGGAGGGGGGTTGTTGAGCTATACACGAGTATATATGGTATGTGGTGGGAGACCACTGGGGACGAACCCTATTGAAAATGGGAGAATGGGGGTCAAAGGTCAGAGCATAGGAGCGAGATTTATTCTACAGCCATTATCCTCATAACTTGAGTAATGATTTCTGGTATGTTGGAAAGCGTTTCATTATCAATGCATTGCATGGTTTTACTAACTTGTTTTGTCGGTTCGTACCATACGGGATAGTTGTTCACCTCCAGCATCGATGAGCCGTTTTCTCGCACCTTGCTGATCGTTCGTGGTGTTGCCCTTCTTGGACCACTTTTTGAAAGTGCTGAGTATAGCTGATCGTGAGCACCCTCAAACCTTTGCCACCTAAAAATGCGCTGGCCCAGTTGTATGGCCATTACAATTTGGCTTTCGTCAAACTCTAGTTAAGTCCCCCTGCCTCTGCCAACTGAAGAACAAGAATAACACTGATTGACAGAGCGGTGATATCTATACCGTTTCATGCGGCGTCGTTTAAGGCTGTCTTTGAATGAGTGTTAGGGTTTATCTTCTGGATTAGATGGCGCAAAATATCACTCCTTGGGCGTGACTTTTAGGTTTTGAGTCACGTCCCAGAAGTTGGCGTCAGCGGGTCACTGCAGACCTCACCATATTCAGAATGGAAGCTATCTCTCGTTGGCTCCACAATGAAAAGACAAATCGTATAACTATACTAGTGATCCAAAATTTCTTGGCGTAGTACAGAAATAAAAGTTTCCAAGCTTTCGCACATCAACCAGATGGCTTTGTCAAGAAAGGTAGACAGCTAACTGCAAACTGGATGATAGAACGGTTCAACAATTTGAACGTGGTGACTTGACTTGACAATAAATGAATAGATGCGAACGTAATCAGGTATCCAAAGACATGAGGCGTTATGCTCGTTTAGCACGCGGAATCATGGAAGGAAAACCAAGAGGCATTCACTATTTGAAGAACTGGTTCCAAACTCGTGGCAACTCCAGTGAGACGCTATCATTGCACGACTCGCTGTTGGTTATAATCTCCAAAGTTTCACGAATGGCAGTAGATTTTGGTGTGGAGTAGGAAACTAATTTCTTTACGTCATCCCACATAGGAGCAGCGGACTTGAACTTGACTTCTCTGCATAAGGCCGTGGTTACTTTCCCGTTCTTCATGTCCCTTTTATGTTCGTTAACTCCAATTCTAAATGAACGTTTAGTCATTCCAATGTTGTATCGTGTGGGGCCGATACTTCATTTATGCCATTCCTCTACTATATCCGGACGGCTTTATGCAGAGAAGTCAAGTTCAAGTCCACTGCTCCTATGTGGGATGACGTAAAGAAATTAGCTTCCTACTCCACACCAAAATCTACTGCCACGCTCGTCATAATGTACTTCGGTGTATGTCTAGCCGAGGGGGTTCTTAACCTTTTTGGCCACGACTCAAAATCAACAAGACGACCAATTTCGCGACCCATGGGTCTATTCTGAAATTAAAAATGCTAATGTAATAATATAAATAAGTATAGTAATTATGAAAGCTTCTTCTTCCCACTATCAATGAATAACTTCCTTTCCTGTGCTGGACTGCTCAACTGGTTGCGTTGCAGAAATCGGGCTGGGAGAAATTTATACGAAAAAAAGTTCTGCAATTTTTTAAATAACCGTATGCAAATTTTACTGTAACCAAGACACGCCAAAATTGACTCGCATCTGAAATTTTGTCAAAATACGATGAAAACTTTGGAAGTTAGGTATTTTTTTTTTTTTTTTTATTAATGAATGTTCGCTGAAAGCCTCCATAGTCCATACTCTCTATCTCTCTGCCGTCTCCCTTCAGTGTCGTATTTGTTGATCGATTATCACAGGATTCTGGGGGCAGACCAGTGTTGCCAAGTTGGGGTTTCCCCCGTTAAATTTAGGTTTAGGGAGAAATTTTGCAATGCTGTTTCGTCCTGAAAATTCTCACAATCCTAGTGACCGGAAGAAGCAACACTGGTAGTCCCCGTGATGTCATCTCCAGAAATTCCGGGGCCTTTACATGTGTTAAACACGAAAAAGGTTCAAAATTTAAAAACAAAACAAAAAAACCCTTTAGTATTTTTTTTTCTAAGAAGCTACTGCGACACAAGTTTGGATCGCATCCCATAAGCCCTGGTCTAGCCCATTGCCACTTGAGGGTTTTTACTATGCCATCCACTCTTGCTCTTTTCTTAATCTAAATCAGGCCAGGAATTTTAATCTTGCGGCCCAACACACATATTTACAGGGGAATACCTCATAAGTTCCATAAAGAAAAACATTCTGTTTGATCTTGGATGAAAGAGACATTGAAATATGCATTGCAAAACAAATTCAAGCATGAGCAACTTTTAACAACAATTTAGTAAAAGAATTGAAAAAATCCTCTCAGGACTGAATGTTACATCAGCCCAACGGGGTGTTGTACACCACATAATTATTTCCCTTTCAAAAATTTGGTTTTGACAAACAAAATATAGATGCATGTACGAGGTGGATCCAAAAGTTTGGGGTGTAGTTCCTTACCTTGGATATTTAAAAACACCGATGTACAACCACTTTCAAAGGAATCCCCTTGGGTGACGATGCACTTTTGCCAGCGCTCGTGAAGCTTCTGGAAGCATTGCTGAAAGCCATGTTTTGCAACCCCTCATAATGCCTCCTGCGTTGTTGTTTTTCCCTCATTTGCTGACACAAAACGACGTCCCTGCAAATTTTATTTCATCAGTGAAAAGAGGTAAAAACGCAGGGGCTAAGTTGGGTGAATAGCCGGGGTATGGAAGCACATTAGAACGATTTCTGGCGAGAAAGGACCGATGTACATGCGCGTTGTCACGGAGAAAGTACCATTGTCCACTGCTCCACATCTCTGGCCTTTTACGACGGATTGGTTCCCTTAAGCGACGTAAAACGTACAGACACCGTTCCCTGTTAACTGTTGTGCCCTCAGGGATAAATTCGGAATAGATAATGCCGTGAGAATTAAAAATCACCTCCAACATGATTTTCCCTTTGTTATGATCCTGCCTGAATTTCTTTGATCGCGGTGAAGATGGTGATTTCCATGTTGAAGAAGCACGCTTTGGCTGAATATCAAACAAGTAGCTCCACGTTTCATGACCTGTGATGATATTATCCACAAACGTAGGATCGCTATCGGCTTTGTCGATTAATTCGCCTGATATCCGCATCCGTTCATCCTTTTGTTCGGAGGTCAAAATGCGAGGGACAATGTGCTGACACACGCGGTGCATGTTAAGATCCTCCTTCAAAATGCGCTGGCATGTGATCTCCGATAAGTTAGTTGCGTTAGCGATTTCCTCAATGGTTCGGCGACGATCCTGACGAACACACTGCGCCACCATCGTAATGCTGTCGACCACAGCGCTCATTATCTGAGATGGATTCTCGGCCCTCTTTGAAACGCCGATACCACTCGTTCACCTTTGATCTCGCCATCGTGCAGTGAGCGTATACCTTCGAAAGCATTTCTAAGGTCTCTGCAGCAGTGGCGGCTCGTGGTTGGAAAAATAGGTGAAGAGGTACAAGAGCAGTATGAAAAGATATATACTGTCTACAATGAAAATCCCTTAATGAGGACTTACTTATTTTTTGTATATTAAATCAATTTTTCTTCCTCTTAAAGCTGCAAATTTGTCGATTATGTCGTCATAAAATGGTTAAATGGTTGTTTCTTCGTGAGCATCAATAAAATATCTTCCTGAATAGAAATATTTGCCAGAGAAGCAAGTCTATCTTGGGAACTAGTGTTTCTTGAGCATGTTTGTATTCTTTTAAGGAATAAATTAAGGAATATATTGACTCAAGAACTCTTTCCACTGGCACACTTGTAGATGGAATTGTTAAACTGAGGAAAACCAATTTATAATCTTCTGTAAAAATGTCTTTGTCTCCGTGAAACAATCGAAAGAGTTCTTGAGTCAATATATTCCTTAATTTTTCATCGGCATATACAAGACTCAGTTCATTTTTAAGGCGCTGGTGTTTAGTAAATATGTTTCAGTAAAAATGTAGATTTTCAAGAGCGCGAGTGGGAAAGCATGCATTAAATTATTCTAATTTGGTTGTGTCAGCAAGTCAGACAAATTAAAGTTTCTTACAGTCTTGAAATCTTATATCCATTTCCATAAGAATGTGGTCCAAAATTTCAAAATACAATTGTTTATAATTTTGAAAAATTGTTTCCTGTGTAAGAGCAGCATATTCCCGTGCTTATTTCTATGATTTTGCTAGCTTTTCCAAACTGTGTTTCAAATAACTCATCGTTCCTTTTATGGCTCAAATTTCACGAGTTTTTTTTTTTTTTTTTTTTCAATTTGAGTTACACAGTAGTTTATGTTTAGTTATTTTTTCTTCAAAAGTTCGAATAATAGATAGGTGGAGCCAAAAATGTAAATTCGAAAGTGTTCATATCATTCAAAAACCCCTTGGCAAAATGAATTGATTTTTTGTCTGATTATTCGCTATTCGTCAGAAATCCGAACACTTCCTTCAATTTATCCCAATCTTTAACAACTACACTTACTAATTTCAAAGTGGAGGACCATCGAGTTTCTGTTATGGTTGGTCTGCATCTTGCAGTTGTTGATAAAGTGTATAAAACCGCTTTGCAGAATGGTGAACAAACGAAACAATTCCATTGAGGCTAGCAAAAAGTATTCGACACTTAGAAATTTTAGAAAAACTCTGGTGTAATACAAGATTCAAACGATGAACTAAGCATTGAACAAAAACAGCTTGAAAAGCTTTATCCTTGACTTTTTTCTATAGCCCATTGAAGTGTTCAGACATTATGCTTGCCGCGTGGTAACATTGCCCTATTTATTTGTGTTGGTAATCAAACTGTTCCAAAATTTTGTCTAGCATTTTGTATAAAGCTCCTGGCGTTCTATCTTCATTCACATCATGGAAGCCCAAAAATCCCTCAACCAAATACACCTTCCGAATCAACAATAAAAAATTATTTAATTTTTGACGTGATCGTTTATATATTCAGAAATACATTCAATTAATTCATTTTGAATAGTTTTTTATCCTTTCGTATTGATTTTCTATTTCTAAAGAACTTCTTCATATCAGCAATGAAAGTAATTCAATGAAATTCCACGATTTATCGAGCCCATGCTTTCGTCATGGCCATGGAATGCTAGTTCTTGTTTGCTCAAATACAGTACAGATTAATACTGCATCAATCACTGTCGGCAGGAAAAGTCTATTTAAACGAACGTTTTCGTTAAAATGCGTTTTCAAAAGCCTAGCATTCTTCCTCAGGGCATCGGCAATGGTGTTTTGAATTTTTTCAAAATTCCTTAACATTAACCCGCATTTCAGGTGTTCGCTAGAATCACGATGTATATGAAGGGACCGTGTTACGCTTAATAAATCTAAGAATCCGTCTTTATTCCACGCCGAATGTTTATTACTAAAAAGAAAGCAGGGCCCAAAAAAGAAATTAACACAGAAGTGCTGCAAATACATTTATATTCAGTAAACCAACAATTTTTAAAATTAATATTGCTAGATTTACAGCTCTTCTTGATTTCGTTCTTGGCAACAATCGTCAGTGAATCCGTTGGTCGTCCTTGAAGCAAAATGTCTCTTTCATCTTCATCTTTCCACAGAGTAAATGGAGTTTGCAATAAATTGCAAACAATGTCGTCCACAGGATGCATACTAAAAACTATCACTATCAGTTAAATTGTACACAAACCTAAAATATCAGTTAAAGCTTTCAACAAATAAACACAAAGCACGAAAGAACAAATTCCTTTCGGAAAATAATGTACCACAGTATTACAAGGAAAATGCCCTAGCAGATTGCATGGTAGTCCGCCCACTTCACCGTGATGTGATCTCTCACGACTTTACGCGCAAAAACTGAAAGATGCAGAGGTAAGGCGCGTGAAGCTGAAACACTTCACTTGGGCGAGCAGATTGGTGAGAGTGACGTCACGGTTACCATGGCAACTCGGCGGAAAACTGCAGACTTCCAAGCATTCTCATTTCGGCTCTTCACTTGCACTGTTTTGCGTATAAGGATTTGTTTTCCGTATTGAGCTCGCCATGTGAATTAATATCTATTCAAAATTTTGAGTATTTTGGAACTGAATAAAAGCGAAAAAGAATATATTATAAAAAAATACTGAATAAAACTTTATTTTTAGTAAAATAGGTGAAGAGGCAATTCACCTACTTCACCTGAAAAGCCGCCACTGCTCTGCAGCTCTTTTACTCAACAGCTGCAGAGACCTAGAAATGCTTCAAACGCTTCAAAAGCCATGTTTCTCACATCGCAGAAGACAGACGACTAACCACAGCCAAAGAAAATATAACGCGTGAGGAAGGCGAACTCTCTCCGCCCCGGTGGCGCAGTGGTCTAAGGTCTAAGGTGCTGGTCTCTGATCATTCGTCCGTAAGGGGTCCGGGTTCGAATCCCGGTCAGGCATGGATGTTGTGTTTGTCTTACGGCACTGGCTCTCTCCCTTCTCTGGAGCCAGTGACCCTAAATTAGGGACGGGCGACTGCTTATAGCCCATTGAGTTGCTCACGGTGGTCGTTAAACCCCCAATCAAAAAAAAAAAAAAAAAAAAAAAAGAAAGGCTAACTCTTATAGAGATAACGTAAAACAGGCGACAACAGCCCCACCACATCTTAAGAGGTAATATGCTCTGCGGGAAAGTTAATATTCAGGAGCAAAACACGTTATAGCGGGACTATGGCAGTGAAACTTTTCTTTGATCCACGATGGTTTCCTTCGATCTGATGACTATTTGCTTAGAGCAGTTGTTTTTCGTTGTTTCTGATATCCCGCCCATCCCTTATTTGGTGAGGAAAATATGCAATAACATTAGTATTACTATTTAAATTAAATTTTAGCAAAAATTACAGTTAGGCCTAAGTATCCGTACAAAATGCAGACATTCCCTAGTATTTGGCATTACTGAAAATGTTTCTGAAAAACTGAAGAACAAACAAAAGCCTTAACTAACCCGGTTGGCGTAACAGAACTAACATATCCGATTTGCGAAGTGATTATGCTATCGAGAAGGTTACAATAATGTGCTATGAGTCTGAGTAGCTCGGCTGACGGCTTACTGTTCTTTACCCAAAGAATTGAAGTCAACAGAAATACGCATGCGCAGTCTGCTCCGGCATCAGCTTGTCTATTGGCTTCTGTGCACCGCATTTTAACTCTGAAGATATGGCGGCGCTAGTTACTTCTCGCCGAGCCTTAATTTCTTCTCGTTAGATATTCTTCGTCACAGCTGCAAACGTCTGCGCGCTCATTCCAATCATTTTCCATGGGCTAAACCATTCTGACTACGGAGGGGAAGGGATGGCGGGATGTATTTCAGATGCCGTAACTTTAACTACATACTTGCGTTCCCACGGGTAGGCGCTGTCCCCGAACTTTTGGATCCTACTCCGTATAACACTAGTCTCTTGAAAATCCCATTTCAAACTGAATCGCCATGAAGATCATTCTGAACGTTGAAATCCTGCGCAATTAATTTTTATATCTATTTAATCACTAATCGCCTCCTGCGCAATTGTATCGATATCACACCCTTGAGTACACGTTTTTTTTTTTTTTTTAAGTCTACCCATTATTCTGAACCATGAACCAATACTAGTAAATCGCTGCTTCTTTTAAGATCAATGTAGGTTGGACACGGATTTCTGAATTTCTCTGAGGTAAACACGTTTTGTGCTCTGTGTTAGTTTGTGGACGAAAGCGTGGGGAACATGAGCCATTACAACGGGTACTAGAGTCTCTTTCAATATTTCAAAAGGAGGGTAGGACCTTCCAAAGACCCTGAGCTGCAAGTCCAACGACCTACGCGTAACTGCATTTGTTTTAGTTTAATTAATTTATAACAGCGTGCTTGGTCCAGCGGCACTTCTCTTACACAAGCACAGAGAATATTGCTGTCATTTCGGAGGTAACACACATAGAAGGAAACAGTTTCTTTTTTAAACCTTCTCAGACAGAAATGAAGTTTAAATGAAATCAACGATTATAATTCATAAGTACCAAATTAATTATTCGTTCCTCTGCGGAAATCGCTTCTGCATGTTCCGTATATTATTACAACTAGGTTGAGTTTCAGAGGCATGATGTCTCTGTAGATGTCTTGCTATAGAGATACAGGTTGTTCATAAATGAAATATACAATTTCAGTACGCTATTGAAAAACAAACTACAATAAATAACTTACTTTTAATGTCAAAACACATGATAACTGTGAAGATATTTTTTTTAAATGTCAGTATGTCTCCACGTGTGCTCCGTTGGTTGCTCTCAGGATGTCTAAACGATAGTCCAGTACCACCTATGCACGCTGCAGACAGTGTTTCTTTCAGGCATACATCCAGGGGGCGAAGCCCCCTGGAAGCGACCATTCACCCCCTCCCGAAGACATTTTAGGTTACCGAAGCAAATTTTAATAAACTCAGGCTATGATGAAAAAGGAAGTTTCGTTTCTTTTTATGCTACAAATATTTCTCCAATTATATTTTTTTAAATATTTGTTCAAATGGTAGTAGTTATAGTTTATTTTATTAAAAAGTGTATTACGACGCATAATATTCTTCAAATTATAATAAGTAGACTAATCATACCTAATTGTCTGGGAATCGTGATTCAGGAACAAGAGTGCGTTTAATGCATTTTAATAGATAAAAATTTCAAGCCTGCGGACCCCACCCCCACCTCATTTAGCTGAAAAAAGTTTTTTATTCCTGAAATGTTTGAAGATGTAATTACCATATCAGGGATGTATATAGAATTTTTCGGGGGGGGGGGGGGGGGGAGCGAAAAAAGGAAGTTTTTGAAATCCACCATCTGGAACAAAATTAAAGTTAATGAAAAATTGAAGAAAAATTAAAGCATTTTTTCTAATGTAAGTTGATACATTTTTATAAAATTAAGGCATTTTTTTCTAATGTAAGCCGCATTTTAACCAAAAAAAAAAAAAATGAAATATTTTCCGAGGGGCAAGTCCCCCTCTAAATGCACCCCTGTGCTTCTATATATATAAATATAGTAGTTAAAATTATATATAAATATATATATAGCAAATGGAAAACTTGCCCCCTCTAAGGTTCCATTTGCCCCCCCAGCCAAAAAGTCCTGAAAGAAACACTGGCTGCAGAATGAGCAAGAAGGCTGCAGTAATGCATTCTTTGAGCTCAATGTAACCTTTTTCTTGTACACAAAGTCCTTAATAAAGCCCCAAAGAAAAAAATCGCATGGGGGTAATATCAGGGGAATGTGGTGGCCATGCCGTCGGACCCCCACGTCCATTCAACACCTTGCAAAATGGTGGTCTAAAGATCGAGATTTTTCATTACATGAGACACCTGGCGCCGTCTATCATCTAACTTAACAAACTTTAATACTTGCCTTGTCTTTTGACGTTTAAAGTAAGTTTTTTTCTATCGTAATTTTTAATATCATACTCAAGTTGTATACTTCATTTATATACCGATGAACCATTACATTATGAGCACCCCCAGCCTAGAGAAATGAGCGCGCCTGGAGACCGAACGATGGCGCAGGTGAAGTTCATACAGAAGCATATATACAACCCGAGGACCGGCTTTCGGTTAGTAGAGTGGGAGTTAGAATGGGAAAAGCTGCCGATTTATCAAAGTTTGATAAAGGACAAATTGTGATGGCACGGAGCCTCGGAACTACAATCTCGGAAATGGCGCGGCTTGTGGGTTGCTCACATGCCGCTGTGGTGAGTACGTATCAAAAGTGGTGCACAGATGGCCAAACGACGAACCACCGTCGTCCAGCCGTGCGTCGTCTGCAGCTCACTGATGCCAGAGGAGACCAGAGACTCGCGCGTTGTTCACAGCGACCGCAGGGCCACAGTGCTACAAATCACCCGCAGCTACAAGAGTGGTGATCAGGGCAATGTGTCACAGCACACAGTTCATTGCAGCCTTCTGCGCATGGGCCTTCGTAGCCGAAGACCTCATGCTCACTGCACGTCATCGCCAACAACGCCCAAGACCATCGAGATTAGACCGTGAAATGATTGGAAGAAAGTGACCTGGTCTGACGAATTACGATTCCTGCTGTATCTTGATTCGTCAGACCAGGCTACTTTTTCCATCACGTAGACGGCCGAGCACGCACCTGCCGATTACCAACGGAGGCTATGGCCACTGGATGCACTGTATGGCCGCAACGGTGTTATGCTGTGGGCGATGTTTTCTTGAAACACTTTAGGTCCCATTATCCCAATAGCACAATCCCTGACAGCTGTCAGGTATCTGAACATCGTTGCGGACGAAGTTCACCCATTTAGGGCAACTGTGTTCCTTGCTGGTGATAGCCATTACCAACAGGATAATGCGCCATGCCACACTGTCAGAATCGTCAAGGTGTGTTTCGAGGAACATGCTGATGACTTTCTGTAAATGCCCTGGCCTCCAAATTCACCTGATATGAACCCATTCGAACATTTGTGGTTCGACTTGGAAAAGCGGGTTCGCACTAAATCACCACCAACCACCCCGAAATGTAGGTGAACTGAAGGACCTGCTGTTGACATTATGGTACCAGATACCCCAGGATACCTGTCGCCACCTCATCGAATTAATGCCTCACCGAGTGGCCACTGTTTGCCGGACTAAAGAGGGTCGTAAGAGCTTATTTGGTAGGTGATCATAATGTAATGGCACATCGATGTAGATACCCTGTATTTCAGTTAGGATCATTCTGTGCTTCTGGTGATGCTCAAAACATCGATGTCCAATAGCTTGCGTCTGTACGTAAGAACCCGATGAAATCTTTGCCGAATGAGAAATTCATGGTCTTTTCTGCCATGGCGAAGAAAGCATCTGTCTGCTTGAGAACTCTGATTATCCCCCCCCGTCTCCCTCCTCCTGATGAATGGCTCATTGTCCTTCAGATCATTGTTGTATATAATATTGATAAAACCGAGTACAGCATCTCTAGCCAAGGAACAACTGCGTGCATCCGACGTCTAGGGACATTAATATGCTGGTGTTGTGTTGTTTTTCAGTTATGCATCTATGTGAATTCGGCATCATGAGGTAGAGATAAAGAACCTAGCATCGCCTTACATTCAGGATTTTTTTTATTGCCGATTTAGTTGTTCCATGTCCTTGCAGTTCTTTCATCAGCTGTGGATAGAATATTATAAGAAGGTAGTACTGTGGAATTTTTCTGAGCTGTTAAAGTATGATCTTATAGGTTTTAACGATGCCCAATCAAATTCAGGAGAGAATCTGCTGAGCTATTGGGACTAACTTTTTGCGCAGAAATATCCTTCTACTCATCTGATACTAGAGCGAGAGGCTGAGAAATGATAAACTGATCATTTCACTCCACTTCGCACCGGTGCAAAATTCTTACGCCGAAGACTTCATGTTAGCTAAAATTGCATCTGAAACAGTTAAAATTTCTGAAGCTCCAAAGGAACATTCCTTAAACTTATGGAAATTATCTTTAAATTCCCACAAATGTTTTATTTTGTTTTAATGATAGGAATCCTTTTTTAACTCCCAGGAGTGTTCTTTAAAGTCATAATACTGCGCTTTAAAGTTACGGAAATTATCTTTAAAACTCCAGGGAATGCTTTGTTTAGAGTTACAAGAGTTATATTTAAAATCCAGGAGACACCCTTTAAAGCTGCAGAATGATCATTGAAATTAAAGTTGATGCTCTTTTAAAGCCTTAGGAATGTTTCTTTTAAATTCTAGAAGTGTTCTTTAAATTTCTAGAAATGCCTTTAGTATTCCGGGAATGTATCTGAAGCCTTGAAGTGCGCTTTAAAAGTCCTAGGAAAGCTCTTTGGAAACATAAGGGTGATCTTTAAAGTTAGAGGAATGATATTTAAAATTCAGCTAATACTCTGTAAGGTTGCAGAATGATCTTTAAAATCGTTTCGATGATATTTAAAGTTGATGCTCTTTAAAGCCCTGGGAATTATTTTTGAAATCCTAGAAGTGCTCTTTAAAGTTCTAGGAATGCTTTTTAGTGTTTGTGACGTACCTGCCAGCAGGACGCACACGACATAAAGGCAGATAGCAGTCAGAACAAACGTCCGCGTAGCCCAATTGGTAGAGTGATTTATTCCGGAATGAGGGGATCCGGGTTCGAATCCTGGTGTGGACAGAAATGACGGAGAAATTTACTTCGTTACATGTTGCAGAAATGCATGAAGTCTTAGAAACGCTCTTCTGAATTCCATTAATGCCCTTTAAAGTCATAGGAATGCTCTTTGGAATCACAAGGCTGCTTGCTCTCTAAATTACAGGAAGGATCTGTAAAATCCAGGGTATGATCTTCAAAGTTACAAGGATGGCCATTAAAATCCATCTTTTAAGTTACAAAAACGGTCTTTAAAACCCTCGGAATGTTTTTTGAAGTCCTAAGATTGCTTTTTAAAGTCCTAAGGATACCATATAAATTCATAAAATCCAAGCTCTGGAATGCTTTTTCGATATCCCAGATACCCTCTTTGAAGTTCAAGAAGTGCTTGAAGTTCTCTTTGAATGATTCCCAGAAATGGTCTTCGGCGTTTTGGAGAAAATACTTTGTACAGAAGCGAAACAGTTACCAAGTTAAGTTTCACAGAATAATAGTTTATTCTTGTAAATTGAGGCGAAGCGTTGATGAGAATGACTATTAATGTACATTCTGTTCGTCTGATTTCGACCAATTCTTCCTTTATCTGTCAGCAAAATTAAAAGAAATTATCTCTAGCAAGTATTTCATAATGATGACAAAGATTTTGAATAAGTTTCTTTTTTGAAGATTTTATAACCCAACGAAACTAAATTGTGCTGTATGTAAACTAACTGCTATTGCAAATAAAATTTTAGTTTTTATGATTTTTTTTCCACTTTCCTTGTTTTATAGTGATGTCAATAAGAGACTTCAGGACGCCAATGATTCGTTGCGGAATTCCATGGAAAGCAACAGTCACAGAAGTTCTAGGCAGGTGAGCATAATAAATAAACAAATAAATACGCAATCGTTTCGATTGAAAATGGCTCCTCTCAGTACAGAAGAAATTACACGCGTTTACCATTTTTAGCACACTGAAAAAAATACACCTGCTTACAGTATGAATTACTTTTTTCGTCCATCTTGTGCAGATGATACTCACCCATATCCGAGTACAGATGATATCAGCATGTCATATGCCCAACTGGAAATTTTTTTTATGCGTCAGATACCGCTAATGATAAAGATGATGATCAAGACATTATAATGATGATCAAGACATTATAATGATAAAGATGATTATCAAGACATTCTCGAATTTCTGTGTTTCATGGTTTTCTCGCTAGATACAGATGCTTATGTTTCACCCGATACTATACTTCTAAAAGTGGAAATTGTAAACCAAACGTTCCATGCATTCCTTACCTTGCACCTGTTTTTCCTGTAGGTGGCGTAAGTGTAGTGGCGCACTCAGTGGCGGTGGCCCCGGCCCTCCTCATGAGGTATCATCACTCGGTCTTTCGTTCTTGGCTATTGGCTACTTATTTTTAAATATATTTGTGCATGTTTTGAAATATATATATGTACTGCATTTTACGAATAATTGGAAATGCACTTTTACATGGCGGATATACGCACGGTCGAGTCACATTATTGTGACCACCGGCTAATATCCAGAGCAACCGCCGTGTGCAGCGCGGACAGCAGCTAGACGGGCTGGGAGTGACTCAATAAGGTGCCGGAAAGTGTTCACAGGTATGTGGAGCCATGCTGACTGAAGTGCATCTGACAGCTGCTGGAGGATCCATAGAGCGAACAACACGATCGAGGTGGTCCCACAGATGCTCAATCGAATTTAAGTCTGGGGAATTAGGAGCCAGAGAACGACTTTCACGTCTTCATCGTGCTCTTCCAACCACTCTCGGACATTTCTAGCTGTGTGACACGTCGCATTGTCATGATGGAAGATCCCATCCGCCCCAGGAAAGACAATCAGCATGCATGGGTGTACGTCGTTTGCAAGGATGGATTCATAACGAATTATGTCCATAGTGCCTTCCACAGGTATGAGTTGACCCAGAGAATACCACGGAAATATTCCCCAGACGTTTCTAGCTGTGTGACACGTGACACGTTCTTCCAGCAATGGTTGAAGAGAGTTTTTTCTCCGGTGTTTCTCGCCTTTTACGACAACGTTCATCCGTTCGATGAAGCAGAAAACGTGACTCATCGGAGAAGTTAAGTCTGCCAATGAGCGGAGGTCCAATTCCGATAGTGCCGTGCAAATGCAAACCTTTTCTGCCGATGCACCTTCGTTAGCATAGGTGCAGTGACCATCCGTCTGCATCGGAGCCCCATACGCCACAGGGTTCGCTGAACTGTCCTTTTAGACACACTTCCGGTATCTCCCCGGCTCATTCGGCCAGTGAGCTGCTCCACTGTTGCGTGTCGATCGGCCCTCACGCATCTTCCCAGCCAACGTTCACTTCTCACATCAATGGCACGTGGTGCTCAGCTGTTTTCACGTCGCTTATTCGCAATGGTGCCATTTCTCCAATCACGATACACTTTAAACCACAGCAGCACACGAACAGTTCACAAACTGCGCTGTTACAGAAATACTGCCATACTTGGCCCAAAAGCCGATAATCATTCCTTTTTGCAAATCTGATAAATCGCTGCTTTTATCCATGACAGCAACGAGTGATATGTTTTCAGAATGCCTACAGCATACCTTATATACCCCCCAAGCCAGCTCACGACACGTGCCTCCTTTCATCGGCAGCTTTTGTTTTTATCGCTTCCCAATATTTTGGAAGATGTTTTCTCTTGGGTATTTTTATTCGCATCTTCAATATTTTGGGCCCCCCTCATAAAGAAATCCTAGGTGCGCTACTGCGTAAGTGTATATCCAAGTTCAGCACTGTATCTCCACTCTAAAGGATCAATTTATAAAATTCATTTTTTTCAGTTTTTCTGACGTAAAAGTTTTCCGCTAGATGGCGTAAACTTAGAGTTTTAGTTTCAGGATATATCAACCTAGTGTTAGATTGAAAATATTCTTTTAAAAACCAAGCCACAACCATAATTAATATCCACACGCTCTCTGATTTTACAGGGACAGTAGCCTGCGTCCCTTCTAGGTGGTATAACAACATATTTGCTATTATATCTGTGCGTCTGAAAGACTCATTTGAAAAATTCTTGGTATTGTTGAAAGCTGATGCTATGAGCATGATAATTCACAAAATTTTCAGTTTTAATTCTTATAGAATTTCCTCGCTTGGTAATGTACAAGCGAGAGTCAAATGAAAACCTTAAATAATTTTTTCTCACAATTTATTGAACAAAAGAGGTACCCACCTTTAACATTTTTCAATGTAATCTCCATTTTGTGCAATACAAGTCCTCCAGCGCTTACAAAGTGCGTAGATTCCTGTAGAAAAGAATTCTTTCACAGAATATTCAAGCAAAGCAAACTGAATTTGCTTGTACCACTTACTGGTCATCCATGTAACACTTCTCAGAAAGCATAAAAATTTCAATCATCCTGGAGCGGGAATCGAACCCCGCATCTCCCGATTACCGGTCGAGTATGCTAACCATTACACCAACCAGGACAGTGAAGTTCCAAGCAACTGAGACATAGGAATGTGAAAGTCCTCAGATTATCTTCAGATTTGGATCACAGCGCTTTGACCCAAATCTGAAGACTTTGAGATTTACGCTAGTCAAAGCATCCATGCTTTCTCATAGCGCTTTGACCCAAATCTGAGAACTTTCAGATTCCTATGTCTCAGTTGCTTGGAACTTCACTGTCCTGGGTGGTGTAATGGTTAGCATACTCGACCAATAATCGGGAGATACGGGGTTCGATTCCCGCTCTAGGACGATTGAAATTTTCAAGTTTTCTGAGAAGTATTACATGGATGACCAGTAAGTGTTACAAGCAAATTCAGTTTGCTTTGCCTGAATATTCTGTGAATTTTCCATGTACTATGAAGAATATTTCTTCCTTCATAGAATTCTTTCGGTTACGTGTGCAGCCACTCATTCACCACCTGCTGCACCTCTTCATCGGACTTAAAATCCTCCCCCCCATCGCTTCTTTGAGTAGCTTAAAGATGTGGTAATCACTTGAGGCAAGGTCTGGTGAATACGGCGAATGTGAAAGACACTCGAAGTGCAGGTCTTATATGATTGCAACTGTTGCACGGGCAGTGTGGAGCTGAGCGTTGTCATGTTGCAACCAGACACCAGTACTCAGAAGTCTACGTCGTTTGGATTTGATGGCATGTCGAAGATGATTCCTCATAAGATCTGCATACCTGCCACCGGTTACACTGTTCCACCTGGGCATGTAGTGCTCCTAAATTACGCCGAGTTCATCCCAAAAGAGAGTCAGCATAACCTTCCCTGCAGATGGCTGCGTGCGTAACTTCTTCGGTTTTGGCGTGGAGAAATGGCGCCATTCCTTGCTCTCTTTCTTGGTTTCTGGCTGATGATAGTGCACCCAGTTTTCATCTCCAGTAACAATTCTCTGTAGGAAGCCATCTTCAAAACGCCGCAAAAGTTCTTGACAGGCATCAACATGTCGTTGTTTCAATTCTGGAGTCAGTCAGCGTGGCACACACCGATGTGCGCTGAACCATGACTGAAAATTAAAAGTGCGGCTATTTCATCCACCGTCACTCGGCCATTTCCCATCACAATGCCTTCAACTGCTGTTAATGGACTCTGGTGTCACCACTTTGTGCGCCTGACCCGGTCGTGGACACTTACTGAAGTGACAGACATACATCACCATACTGCAACTTCATTCGACGATGAATTTCTACAGCTTTTCACGCCTTCACTACTCAAAAAACCGATGACAGAACGTTGCTCCTCTTTGGTGCATGTCTGCAGTGGGGCGGCCATCTTTACACTGCTATTGTGACGTCACTAAGCTTGTCTGCACCATGCTGCGACCTGTGAGAAAATATTTTAGTCATTGGTAACAATATCGTCAAGTTACATGACAATGACACTGTATTTTGAAATTTTTATCGCACTTTTAAGGTTTTCATTTGTTTCGTATGATAAATAAGCATTTGGATTCAGTACGACATTTCTGCTTTAGTGGTCGATTGTGAAAATTCTTTACTCTCTACCTGTCAGCAGAATATGCAAAATCGTGCTGGCAGATTTTTCTAGGTAATGAAATTTCTCGCTAGGTGGCATAGTAAACATATGAAAACACTTTATCTAACACAATGGCTGAGATTATGATAAATAAGTATTTCAGCCCTGCTCGATGAAAAATCGTTGTTAGGTATACTGGCGTGCAAAAATTAAGGACGAGACGGTTTTTCGAATGTAACGTCGTGCAGAAGTGCTCCACATCGACTCAAATCATACCATAAGATCCCCAAGATATAAGAATATGGGACAAGTGAGCAAAACCGTCCAAACAAGGAATCCAAAAGATACAAAGGCACTTTATTGAAAAGGTAGAGCACAACTGGACAGAAGACAGAAACGTCCATGTGACAGGCGGCTGCCAAGAAATATCCAGTCTTTAGTAAGGGATATGATCATCCCTGACTGCGTTGCAGGATTTACAACGTCTGTCCATGCTGAGGACGAATTTGTCAATGTTGTCAGCTGTTGAATCGTTGCTGGCAGCTGGTGACGGTTGTCAATCGCAGCTGCGGAATCGTTGCTGACGGCTGGTGACGTGCTGCCAAGCGTATCCCGAGAAGGTCCCACACGTGTTCCATTGGATTTAGGTCCGGGACCTTGAGGGACAATCCATGCGTTGAATATCTTCACTCTCCAACAGTTCTGGGACAGCCACTGTACGATGAGGTGTAACGTTGTCGTCCATGAAGAGGAACTCAGGACCCACAGCACCTCTAAACAGACGCACGTGAGGCAGGAGAACCTCGGTACAATAGCGGACACCAGTGACTGAACCTCCTTGGAAGATGTGGAGGTCAGTACGATTACCAAGCATGATACCACCCCAAACGAGAACTCCGCCACCTCCAAACCGGTCCTTTTCGATGATGTTGGAGGTGTAATTGCGTGTTCCCTGCTCGCTCCAGATGTGTATACGTCCAGAATAGCTCGTCAGACTAAATCGGCTCTCATCCGTAAAAAGAACTCGACCCCATTGCTGATGTGCCCAGTTCTTGTGTTCCTGGCACCACAGAAACCGCCGTCTACGATGAGCAGGCGTTAATGGCACACACCGTACTGGTCGTCGTGCAAATAGACCACTTTTGTGCAGTCACCTGGTCACGGTAAAACGCAATAACGGACGCCCAGTTGTTTGTTGCATGTGCCTTGCGATTTCTCCCGCTGTCTGCCGTCTGTCTCTTCTCGCCTGTAGGACAATATACCGGTCGTCCGCAGCCGTGGTTGCTCGTGGACGACCACTGCTAAACTCTCGGACAGCTGTTCCTGTCGTTTGAAATGCTCTCCAAGCTCGTGAAACGATGCTGTGAGCGATCCCGAACTCCTCGGCCACACTAGTCACACTTCGACCTTCTTCCAATTTCCCAATGACGCGACCTCGGGTAAAGCCATCCAGATGTCGTCTACTGGATTGCCTGTTGCCCATATCACACGGTGGCAGCAACTCGACGTCGTTCAAACCGATGTACACCGTGCAATAGCTTTCACAGAATTGCTGAGCGTACACCGCCCGTGTGCTTTATACCCTTCCGACACTCCTCCCCCTCCTACGTCATGCTGCATATATGCGCATGCCCTACCGTACCGGACTCTAGTATATCTCCTGAGTGGTCTTTCGGTCCGTTCTGCCTGCTCGTTTCGCTGTTATGCTAATTTCTCCTCTTCGTCCTTAATTTTTGCACACCAGTGTACATTCATGAAGATTTGTTTTAGACACTGACTACAATTCAGCTTAATTTTGTATAATCGGCAATATTCTTTTTCCAGCTTTAACTGTTTTCAAGATTTCCTATGCATTTCCTAGGTCTTTCTGATGCAAAAATTTCCACTTGATGACGCACATGTATACATAGGTTGATCAAAAAGTGCGCTTACAAGGCCCGCATTCTATACCGGTATATTTAATATATGAATAGAATACAAACGGTCATTTAATGATATGAATAGAATACAAACGGCCATTTAATTCTATGAATAGAATACAAACGGCCATTTGCACGCTGTTTTTTTTTTTTTTTATTTGACATAGTCACCAGAAGGATTCGGGAACTTTTCTTTGGTGACATGCTTTTACAATAATGTTCACTTCTTCGTAAGTAATGAAGCAATGTCCTTTCAGGCGATCTTTCAACACTGGGCAGAGGTAAATCCACTACTGAAACATCCACTACGATTATTGTCGGTTACAATAACCCAACGAGTTACACACCGACGTTGATGAAACTAATTCGTGTTAAAATCCAATGGTAGATTAAAATGTCGACTGAACACGTTAAAAACAAATGCAGTGCACAACGTACCACATGTTAAAATACTTTACTGATAAAAACACATGAGATCTTTCGAAGACACATCGTCTTCATCATCAGATGATACAATGTAATATCACGAGATGGACATTGACTTAAATACTGTTGGGCCACGTCACAAACACATATACCACGCCATCTATGACAGAACAATGCTGAAAACAAAGAATTTCAAATACCACCTCAACATGAAGACCTACCAACTAACACATTTGTCCATGGTTTGGCTATTATTTTTGGTACATAATCATTACAACACCTGTGTCCAAATGAGATAATATACAAACTTTCCATAAGAAGCATGAGTGATTGTTTACCTGGAGTGTTCAGGATAGTAACCTCATCCCACTTAGGGAAGTTGGATCCAGACGCCACCAAACGAGACAGAGCAGTTGATAGGTTTCCAGTTTTGAGGCTATACCTGAGCTCTTTTATTCTGGTGCTTAAACACCTTTTAGTGGAGCCGATGTAAACCGTATCCTGTGCCTCCGGGTCGACGGCCTGTAGAGGAACTGAGTATATGCCAGACCTATGTTCCAATGCAGTAGGGTCCCGGTCCTTCCTAATCAAACTAAAAATGTTTCGAGTTTTGAGACCAATATTGATATTTAGTGGTTTACACTTGTTTTTCAAAATATTAGTGACTCTTGGAACGTACGGCAAAGAACTTACATATTGAGGTTTGCGGGTCTGTTGACTGAGTGTCGAGAGGTTAGAGTTTTTAATCTGTCGATATAGTCTGTCTACCACAGAGACTTCATAACCATGGTGTGCAGCAATCTGTTTAATCTTATCCACTTCAAGATACCTCAACCTAGGGTTGGACGAATGAGTAATGGCTTTTTCATTAGTAAAGTATTTAAACATGTGGTACGTTGTGCACTGCATTTGTTTTTATCGTGTTCAGTCGACATTTTAACCTACCATTGAGTTACACACCGTTCAATAACATACTGACGCGACAATTCATGCTCGTCATAACTTCAGTAAGCTGTCGATGAATATCATCTGGCAAAAACGTTTTTGCTCACCAAGTCAAACTACACCTCAGACCTGTTAGCACACCGAGGTTCTAGTCTAATCACCATTTTGAACTTCCACAAAACAGCTATAATATGCGCATGCGTCTTCAGACAGGGAATGTTGCCATTCGGTATATTGCTATATGTACAATATTTACTGTTGTCGCGCTTCCTACAAATGTGATTATAGAATTATTAGTCTCATAACCTTTTTGTTATTATAATTTTGATGGATCTATTGGGGGTACCGGAAAGTAATGTCGTTTTTTTTGGGGGGGGGGGGAGCAGTTGTGAGGTGTTTATGTACTTTCAACGTAAAGTAAGTGTATGTACAAGTGAATGAACTATTCGCCTTTAACTTACGTACATGTTTTCGTCTTCCAGATTTGCAGAACAAAATGAATGACATTAAACCAGAGGAGAGCCATGTTCCTCATTGTATGATGTATGAATTTCACAAGGGGAACAATGCAACCGTGCCCACCAATAATATTTGCGCTGGTTATCCGAATGCGTTAAATATACGCAAGTGCCAGCGTTGGTTCGCCCAATTCCGGTCAGGCAATTTCGACCTCTCTGATGTCCCTCTTGCAAGAAGGCCTATAGAGCTGGACAATGACCTGCTGCGTGCAGCCGTTGAGGCAGATCTTCGTCAAACCATTGATGAATTATCCCAACATCTTAATGCATCATGATCTACTGTTCAAGAGCACCTGCAACAGATGGTGTGGGACCCAAACTCCTTGTCTATACACCTTCCCTAACTTTCACCTGACAACAAAGCCCAGCGTTACACCATCTGCAGCTTTTTGCTCAGTCGAGAGGAAAAGGATCCATTTCTTCACCGAATTGTCACTGGTTTGTGCGTTTGTTGTTTACGGCTTCATTTGCGTGAACAACAAACGCAAAAACCAGTGGCTTCACTTGCGTGAACAACAAACGCAAAAACCAGTGGCTTTCTCCAGTTCAGACACCAGTTCCTACGCCAAAACCAGGTCTACACCCTAAAAGGTTTTGCTTTGTGTTTGGTGGACTACCACTCGCATAGCTCACTTTGAGCTCTTGAAACCCTAACAGACCGTAACGGCAGACCTCAAAAAAGCTTTGCTCTGTGTTTGGTGGACTACTGCTGGCATAGCTCACTTTGAGCTCTTGGAACCCGGACAGACCGCAACGGCAGACCTCAAAAAGGTTTTGCTCTGTGTTTGGTGGACTACTGCTGGCATAGCTCACTTTGAGCTCTTGGAACCCGGACAGACCGCAACGGCAGACCTCAAAAAGGTTTTGCTCTGTGTTTGGTGGACTACTGCTGGCATAGCTCACTTTCAGCTCTTGGAACCCGGACAGACCGCAACGGCAGACCTCAAAAAGGTTTTGCTCTGTGTTTGGTGGACTACTGCTAGCATAGCTCACTTTGAGCTCTTGGAACCAGGACAGACCGCAACGGCAGACCTCAAAAAGGTTTTGCTCTGTGTTTGGTGGACTACTGCTAGCATAGCTCACTTTGAGCTCTTGGAACCCGGACAGACCGCAACGGCCGACCTCAAAAAGGTTTTGCTCTGTGTTTGGTGGACTACTGCTAGCATAGCTCACTTTGAGCTCTTGGAATCTGGACAGACCGTAACGGCAGACCTCACAAAGCTTTTGCTTTGTGTTTGGTGGACTACTGCTAGCATAGCTCACTTTGAGCTCTTGGAACCCGACAGACCGCAACGGCTGACCTCAAAAAGGTTTTGCTCTGGGTTTGGTGGACTACTGCTAGCATAGCTCACTTTGAGCTCTTGGAACCCGGACAGACCGCAACGGCAGACCTCGCAACGGCAGACCTCAAAAAGGTTTTGCTCTGTGTTTGGTGGACTACTGCTGGCATAGCTCACTTTCAGCTCTTGGAACCCGGACAGACCGCAACGGCAGACCTCAAAAAGGTTTTGCTCTGTGTTTGGTGGACTACTGCTAGCATAGCTCACTTTGAGCTCTTGGAACCAGGAGAGACCGCAACGGCAGACCTCAAAAAGGTTTTGCTCTGCGTTTGGTGGACTACTGCTAGCATAGCTCACTTTGAGCTCTTGGAACCCGGACAGACCGCAACGGCCGACCTCAAAAAGGTTTTGCTCTGTGTTTGGTGGACTACTGCTAGCATAGCTCACTTTGAGCTCTTGGAATCGGGACAGACCGTAACGGCAGACCTCAAAAAGCTTTTGCTTTGTGTTTGGTGGACTACTGCTAGCATAGCTCACTTTGAGCTCTTGGAACCCGGACAGACCGCAACGGCTGACCTCAAAAAGGTTTTGCTCTGTGTTTGGTGGACTACTGCTAGCATAGCTCACTTTGAGCTCTTGGAACCCGGACAGACCGCAACGGCAGACCTCAAAAAGGTTTTGCTCTGTGTTTGGTGGACTACTGCTAGCATAGCTCACTTTGAGCTCCTGGAACCCGGACAGACCGCAACGGCTGACCTCAAAAAGGTTTTGCTCTGTGTTTGGTGGACTACTGCTAGCATAGCTCACTTTGAGCTCTTGGAACCCGGACAGACCGCAACGGCAGACCTCAAAAAGGTTTTGCTCTGTGTTTGGTGGACTACTGCTAGCATAGCTCACTTTGAGCTCCTGGAACCCGGACAGACCGCAACGGCAGACCTCAAAAAGGTTTTGCTCTGTGTTTGGTGGACTACTGCTAGCATAGCTCACCTTGAGCTCCTGGAACCCGGACAAACCGCAACGGCAGACCTCAAAAAGGTTTTGCTCTGTGTTTGGTGGACTACTGCTAGCATAGCTCACTTTGAGCTCTTGGAACCCGGACAGACCGCAACGGCAGACCTCAAAAAGGTTTTGCTCTGTGTTTGGTGGACTACTGCTAGCATAGCTCACCTTGAGCTCCTGGAACCCGGACAGACCGCAACGGCTGACCTCAAAAAGGTTTTGCTCTGTGTTTGGTGGACTACTGCTAGCATAGCTCACTTTGAGCTCTTGGAACCCGGACAGACCGCAACGGCCGACCTCAAAAAGGTTTTGCTCTGTGTTTGGTGGACTACTGCTAGCATAGCTCACTTTGAGCTCTTGGAACCCGGACAGACCGCAACGGCCGACCTCAAAAAAGTTTTGCGCTGTGTTTGGTGGACTACTGCTAGCATAGCTCACTTTGAGCTCTTGGAATCTGGACAGACCGTAACGGCAGACCTCTGTTGTCAACAACTCGACCGTTTGAAGCAAGCTTTTACTGTAAAACATGCAGCACTGTCAACAGAAAAAATGTCATCCTCCAGCATGACAACGCGAGACCTCACACGGCGAGACGGACTCAGCAGATGATCAGAGATTTTGGCTGGGAAGTTCTGCCCTATTCTCTTATTCCCCTGACTGATTACCATTTGTTCAGATCTCTGCAGCACTTTCTTAATGGAAAAAGATTCCACAATATTGGTGATGTCAAAAATGGGGTATTGGACTTCTTTGCATCACAGCCGATGTCTTTTTATAAAGACGGCATTGAAAATTTGGTTTCACGATGGGCAAGTGTGATTGATAATGATGGCGATTATATAATTGGTTAAGAAATAAATTTCGCCGCCCCGGCGGCGCAGTGAACTAAGCGATGGCTTCTGATCATTCGTCCGAAAGGGGTACGGGTTCGAATCCCGGTGAGGCATGGATATTGTGTTTGTCTTACGGCACTGGCTCTCTCCCTTCCCTGGAACCAGTGACGCTAAATTAGGGACGGGCGACTGCTTATAGCCTATTGAGTTGCTCACGGTGGTCGTTAAACCCCCAATCAAAAAAAAAAAAAAAAAGAAATAAATTTCTTCTGTTACAAACACTGTGTCTCTTCTTTTCCAAAAACGGCATTACTTTCCGGTCCCACCAATATTTGTTAGTATGTTCCATAATATTTCTGTTACAACAAATTCGATTGAAAAATTCTTTGGATATCAGGAAACATTGGGAAGTTTATCCACATATTGTTTTGGTGATTTTCAGGTTTTAGGAAACTAGTAATTGTTTTTCAGAATGTCCCGAGGGTGCTTGGTTCGACTCTTTTGTCAAAAGGCGTGCTCATCGCACCCGAAAATTCAGTGGCATCCTTCTTGTTCCTTTCCCCATTCAACCCGTTCATCAATCTATGGATTTAGGATCTCCGCTTCTAAATGATGTATTCCAAAGACTCTTTTTCGTCGAATAGATATAAGGATGCCTTAGAGTATTAATGGATTTTCCACTTCTCCTAATGGGCAATTTTTCTGTTCGATGGCACAAAAGTGCGTTTCAATTTATCACGGTGTCACTGCTGCTAAACTGGCGCCCAAAATTAGTGTGCCAAATGCAAATTCGAGAATATGTCCAAACCGAGACGACCGATTGTAAAGATTTTTCAGAGACTTATGCAAGAGGAAACGCTAGGCGTGCCCTAGAAGAAATTGTGGTAGTTTTTATGGAAATATCCAAATGACGACCGTACGTCACCGAGCTGACAGGCACGAGACCTTGATAAACGTTGTTCTGAGCAGATTGTGGCAATTGCAGCTTGAGTTAGACTGTTAGTGGAAGAATGGCTTCGCGCTGTCGCTTATAAGAATCTTTACGGTGGAGAGCAATCGGTAGATTGAATGCAGGGCAATCCCAAGCAGAGGCAGAAACATGGCTGAATGTGTCGAGGCAAGTGGTCTCCATTCTCTGGAGGCAATTCCAGGAAACCGGAACAATAACCAAAAGGTCGGGACAAAGGCGGGCACAACAAGTCAAGACGACTGGTATTTGTCTCTAACAGTTCGCCGCCATAGGGAGTGGACATCCAGGCAACTCTCGCAGGAGCTTTCCGCTACTACTGGAATCGCGATATCGAGGCAAACAGTTTTTGTATGCAAGAAAGCCAATGGTCTGTACCCTACTCGCTGCATCGCCTATAAGTGGCGCTCTGAATTGGGCCCGGCAACATCACCCCTAGGCCCCTGACCAATGGGCCCGTTCTCTCTTCAGTTACGAGTCGCGGTGCAGCCTAAACACGGATTCTCGACGTGTGTACATTTGGAGAAATGATCCGCGGGTCCCTTATCAATGGGCTTGTGTTCTCTTCAGTGACGAGTCGCGGCACAGCCTAAACAGGGATTCTCGACGTGTGTACATTTGGAGAAATAATCCCCGGATTCCTGATGAATGGGCACGTGTTCTCTTCAGTGACGAGTCGCGGTACAGAAAAAACACGGATTCTCGACGTGTGTACATTTGGAGAGATGCGAGAAGCCAAAAACTTTCCTCCAACATTAGGGAAATTGACCACTACTGTGGAGGGGACCCCTGATTTGGGTTGACATCATGTTGGATGGACGCACTCCGCTGCTTGTGTTTTCAGGAGGGACCCTGACTGCTGCTGAACGCTACAGGGATGACATCCTAGAGCCCTATGTACCGCTTTTCAGCGAAGCTGTTGGCCCCCAGTTCCTTTTTTTTATGGACGATCACGCCCGCCCCCATAGGATTGAGCTAGTCGACGAATACCTGGAGAAAGAATATTCTCGGTGGAATGGCCCGAGAGATCTCCGAACCTGAACCCGATAGAGCATGTCTCGGATGCCCGGAGAAGAGCTGCTGCAAGCCGGCAGCCTCCTCCCGGGACTCCGACGCGCCTTGGTGGAGGAGTGGCACTTATTGCCACAAACTCTGATTCACATACCTAGTAGGCAGCACGAGGGCTCTTCGTGCGAGCCGTATCGCTTTTTAAGGTACTCACACTCCCTAATAACTCCTCGAAATCTGTGCTACTTGCTGCCTCAGTTTTGGACCCCCATGCTGTCATGCAGATGCCTCCTTCTCATGCGGTGATGACATTGCTTTCTTGTTGTGTATTGCTGCGTTATCAATATATGTATGTCCGTACGAACTGTCATTAAACTCTATCCTATGAATCTTGCGGTATTCATGATTTTGTGTTTGCCACCTTAATTTTGGACACCAGTGTAGATATAATATGACGAAACTGTACAGGATATTCCTGCTGATAGAAATAACGAATAATCTGTTTGGAAATAAATACTGCATATTAACTGTAGGTGAATAATAACAATATCATACAATATCTCCGTTTCGTGAACATTTTCTAAAGCTTTTGAATATGAAATTTGAGTAGCTTTTTTTGAAGGATGTTTTCGTTACATTCAATGTTTTAGGGGGGATCTTTTTCTACTCCATTTTTTTCTGCGAGTGCTATTCAGAATATTTAAGGCAATAATTATTTTTTTTTTCATACATTTCAGAATCTATCTGGACCACCTTTCCGAAATAAAAGTGGATCTGTTGTGGGAGATTATTTGGACCTTGGAATTCATTCCGGGTTTCTCTCCAAGTAAGTAGTTAACCCAATTATTACAGTTACAGCATTACATTAATTCGACATAATTTCTGGTTTTGCTGTTCGTAAAAGAAAGCAAATAATAATAATACGGGGACATTTTACTGACTGATATTAACCATAGTGTTAAGTGGACCCAAGAATGAGTCAGAATAGTTAATATTCCAAGTAATAGCTGAAACCTTTTCCTAAAAAGTGCCTGCTGAGAATAAAGCTGGATGATCAGTACATTAGCGAAGTGCACCTGTTAGTTTCTCTCTAGATTGAACTTGGTCCGGCTGGAATGCTTTCAAATATAGCATGAAATTCAATCTTCAATGTGAAATATATTCGTGGATTCTTTCTGTGAGTGTTTTTGTTTTGACGCCATTGAGGTTTTGATAATTAAAAATGTTCGCTTACAGAAATTCCGCTTGAAAAACTTAAAATTTCGGTAACTGCAAGAATTTCAGTGCAAATTTATAAAGTGAAAGAAATTAAAGAACGCGAAAGTTGATGTTTATGTAACTATTTTCAAATGGAAGAAACATTTTTGCTGTAGCCAAAACAACCTTTTCAAAACTGCGGCTTTAGAACTTTTGTAGCTGTTAGCCTCCCTTCCCCCAATAAAAAACAAGTTAGTAAAATTATGCAATGCGTTGATTATGATACGCTTTCCAACATACCAGAAATCATTACCCAAGTTATGATGATAATAGTGGCGGAATAAATCTCGCTCCTGTGCCCTGACCTTTGAACCCATTTCAATGATATTCAACAGAACCGGTTCAGTATACCTCTGGAACAACATGATAAAGTTTTGTCGCAATCGAAACATTTTTACGTAAGTTATGACGCATAAGGGTGATGGAATGGATTTCGCTCCTGTGCCGTGATCTTTGACCCTATGTTTTCCATTTTCAATAGGGTTTGTCCCCTACCACTTACTAAAATTTCATCGAAATCGAACCATTTTCACGCGAGTTATCGTGCGGACAGGCAGACTGACAGACAGACGGGCAAAGCTGGAGCACATACGCTTCTTCAACCTACGGTTGGAAAGCGTAAAACAGGTAGAAGTTGAAAGCTCTTTCTCTCTCTTTCGCGCACAAAGACTTCCCTTTGGCACTATTTACCAACGCCTAGAAGATACATTCAGCTAAAATATCTCCACCACAGCACTTCTTCATAGGCAATTCAATGCCTGGAAGATTTTTTTTTTTTTGCAGCAGCTTAGCATTTCATTGGTCTTTACCAACTGACAAACAGTGTAGCCTTCTGTGCAACTACACCTCTGCCTCTCTCTCTCTCTCTCTCTATATATATATATATATATATATATCATCATCATCATCATCATTATCAATCCACTGCTGGACGAAGGTCTCCCCAAGTTTCCTCCACAACGGTCTGTCTTGTGCCAGTCTCCTCCATGTCACTCCCGCATACTTTCGAATTTCATCCACCCATCTTCCATGTGGTCTTCTTCTGGGTCTTTTCCTGTCCCTTGGAATCCAATCAAAAATTTCGGCTGTCCATCGATGGTCTGTCCTTCTGGCAGTATGTCCAGCCCATTGCCATTTCAGGGATTTAACTCTGATCATGATGTCTTCCACTCTTGTCATTTTTCAGATCCACGTGTTCCTCTTCTTATCTCTCCTGGTTACACCAAGCATGCACCTCTCCATGCTACTTTGAGTTGTTTGCAGCCTTTGTATGTCTCTTTTAGCTAAGGTCCACGTCTCTGCACCATACGTAAGCACTGGAAGGATGCATTGATCAAACACTTTTCTTTTAAGACATAATGGCATATTGCTCTTGAAAATTATGCTGTTTCTTCCAAAAGCTCTCCAGGCAAGTTTTGTACGCCGATTAATTTCTTCACCAATGTGACCCTCACTTGATATCTGCTGTCCAAGATAAACGTACGTGTCTGTTATCTCCAGCTTTTCTCCATCAATCGATAAATCTTCATTTCTTGTAAAAGCATTGTACATCACTTTTGTCTTCTGAAAGTTCATTTTTAATCCCACTTCTTTACTCTTGTCAGCAAGTTCCTGGATCATACTCTGTAGCTCTGATGGGGTAGTTGCAAAAATGACTATGTCATCAGCAAAACGAAGGTGGGTTAGATAATCTCCATTAATCTTTATCCCTTTGTTTTCCCAGTTCAGTGATTGAAAGACATTTTCCAATGTGGCATTAAAGAGCTTCGGAGATATGGTGCCACCTTGTCTCACTTCTTTTCCAATTTTTATGTGTGTCGTATTTTCAAACAGCCGAATCTTTGCACTTGCATTTTCATAGATGTTATTAATAATATTAATGTATGCATCTTCAATACCGCAGGTTTTCAGAGCCATTGCAACTGCTGATGGTTTCACCGAATCAAAGGCTTTTCCATAATCGATAAAAGCCATGCACAATGGAAGTTCATATTCCCTCGCTCTTTCAATTAGTTCTCTCAGTACGTGGATATGATCTATTGTGCTGTAGCCACTCCTGAATCCAGCTTGTTCTCTCGGTTGAGCCATGTCCAATGTCACCTTAAAGCGGTGTGAAAGAACTTTAGTGAAGATTTTATAAACCACTGATAGGAGGCTGATAGGTCTGTAGTTCCTGAGATCCTCAATGTCACCTTTTTTATGTAGCAAGATCATTGTAGCGTTGTTCCAATCCTCAGGAATTTTCCCTTCATTAAGGCATCGAGTGAAAATTTGGGCGAGTACTGTTTCGATTTCTCCACTTGCTTCTTGTATGATGTCTACAGTAATTCCATCTTCTCCTGGAGCTTTCCCCCGCTTCATGTTCTTGATTGCATGTGCAACTTCTGCTGGAAGGACTGGAAGAACTCTGGTACTGGTACCTTTCATGATGTCTGGAGTACATGTATCATCCCTTTCATATAATTTGGAGCAGAAATCTTTCACTCTTGTCAAAATTTCGCCTCTATTTCTTGTAACAGAACCATCTTCTTTTCTCAGTGCCATAATCTGTTTTCTTCCCTTACTGAGATGTCCCTTTGCTATCTTTAGGCTTTGGTTGTTTTCAATTGCTTTCCTTACTAGTTCACAGTTGAATTTCCTTATGTCTTCAGTGATACTTTTTCGTACTGTCTTGCATAGCTCTATATATTCCACTTTGGAAGTCACATCTTCTTTAGTTGTCCTCATCACTCTTCTTTTTTGCATCAACATTTTGGTTTTTCCTGATAATTTGTTCACATGCAATTTGTTCTTAGACCCAGCTAATTTTGTTGCTGTTTCCATAAGAGCTTTGGTTACTTTTCTGTTAACTTCAGAAATATCCACTTCTTCTGATGTTAGGCCTTCTAAAGCAGAGAATCTGTTCTTCAGTTCCAATTTGAAGGTATTATGGTGTTTTTTAAGGTTGGTTATGTCAATACATTTTGTTTGTCTTATGAGCTTGCTACGTTCGAGTTTAGTGTTGAGGTGCATCTTACATCTCACTCACCAATCTATGGTCACTGCCTGTGTTGAACTTGTTTAGCACACTGCAGTCTTCTATGACGAATTTTTTGTTACACATAATGAAATCAATTTCACTTGTCGTCCCATTTGGATGTCTCCATGTCCATTTCCTGTGCGGCTTTTTCTTGAAAAAGGAGTTCAAGATGAAAAACCCTTCTGCCTCTGCAAACTCAACGAGAGTATTTCCACGCTGGTTTCTGTTGCCGTGACCGAATTTACCTACTGAAGTTTCATTCTGTTGCCGTTGCCCTATTTTTGCATTGAAATCTCCCATAATTATCTTCAAGTGCTGCTTACCTTTAATATTTAGATCACGAATTTCCTCATAAAATTCTTCAATTTCTTCTTCAGCATGACTCGTGGTGGGTGCATAAGTTTGAATAATCTGAGCCTGGTATCTTCTCGAGAGTTGGATAACGAGTCGTGCAGCTCTGTCAGAGGAACTTTCAACTTCTACAACTTTATCCTTCAGTTTCTTGTTTATTATAAATCCAACACCACTAGTTCTGCCAGTATCTGTCCCACGATAGTAGAAGAGATGTCCACTTTTCAGTTCAATGAGATCTTCTCCTTTTCTCCTTACCTCACTTAGCCCGACGATGTCCCATTTGATCCTTTGTAGTTCCTCTTCCAATTCAAGAAGCCTTGAATCAGAAGATAGGGAGCGTCCGTTGTACGTAGCCAAGGTCAGCATCAGATGGCATCCTAGTCCGGTCCTCCGGGGATTCTTAGCACCCTCTGCCTTCATGTCGCACTGGCCGCTGCCTTGGCCAGGTACATTCCAGCTGCCGGAGACTGAGGGCCAAGATGTAAGTTGTGGAGTCATTTTGGAGGGGTTTTGGCCATAACTCACCACGCTGGCCAAGCGGGTTGGTGAGTGTGGGATAGAATTTCCTCTAATCCCGATGGTATAGTTATACCGCTATTGGCGGTCGTCAGAGCCCCTTTAGTGGGAACAGGATGTACCACGAGAAGGCGGGGTTGACATTTGTCAAGGAGAGGCTGTGATGTTATGCATCAATTGACCTTACATCCCATATATATATATATATCTTTTTCGTCATGTAAAATTCTTACAAATGTTACGTTTCTCATAAAACAAGTTAGTAAAATCATGCAATGCATTGATTATGATACGCTTTCCAACATACCAGAAATCATTACTCAAGTTATGATGATAATGGCTGTGGAATAAATCTCGCTCCTGTGCCCTGACCTTTGACCCCATTTCGATGATATTCTGCAGAACCGATTCAGTATACCTCCGGAATAACATGCTAAAGTTTTGTCGCAATACAAGCATTTTTAGTAAAGTTATTAGGATAATAGCTGTGGAATAAATCTCGCTCCTGTGCCCTGACCTTTGACCCCATTTCGATGATATTAAACGGAATTGGTTCAGTGTACCTCCGGAACAACATACTAAAGTTTTGTCGTAATGGAAGCATTTTTAATCAAGTTATTAGGATAATGGCTGTGGAATAAATCTCGCTCCTGTGCCCGACCTTGGACCCCCATTTCGTTGATATTCAACAGAACCGGTTCAGTATACCTCCGGAACAACATACTAAAGTTTTGTCGCAATCGAAGCATTTTTACGTAAGTTATGATGCATAAGGGCGATGGAATGGATCATCTCCTATGTCCTGACCCCATTTCACCCATTTTCAATAGGGTTGCCTCCCAGGTTGTCCCTTACCATATATTAAAATTTCATCGAAATCGAACCATTTTTACGCGAGTTATCGTGGGAACGGACAGACAGACAGACGGACCGACGGACAAAGCTTATTTTCACAAACCACCTAAAATAATGCCTAAGAGAATTTACAGCGTTCATTTCCTGGGGGAAAGGGGAGGATTCCCCTCTAGACCCTTGCTATATATCTACGGCCATGAATACGGGTGAAACATGTAGTTAAGTCCCAACTACAAAAACTGGGAAATATGTATTTATTTCCAGATTATGATGTGATTATTATTTATTTTTAGAAATTATGTTGGTGATTATTATCTATTTCCAGAGATTATGCTGATGATTATTATTTATTTCCAAAGATTATGCTGGTGATTGTTATGGTGAGCGTAAAGTATAAATAAGCTGACGCTGTGGTCTAAGCGCTGGTGCGAGATGGGTCCTGGTTCAAATCCCGTTGAGGCACGGATGTTGTGTTTGTCTTACAGCACTGGCCTTCTCCTTTCCCTGGAACCAGTGGTCCTGAATGAGGGACAGGCGACTTGATTGCAGCCCACAGAGTTGCTAACGGTGGTCGTCAAACCCAGCACATCGAAAGAAAAGTGTAAAAAATTTAAAAGAGATAATATAAAAAAATTATCACAATTTTTTTTTTGTGATAAATTTTTCTTGTGATTCTGGTAGCTCACGAAAATGTGATTTCCTAAGTGGGCTTCTATCTACTTTGCGTACGTCTGCCGCCGGCCGGGTTCATATGACTCGTCTCATTTGAAGTGAAGACATTTCCGGTTTAAGCCATTCATTGACTTGTAAAAGGCGAAGAAACCGAGGAGTACTGTATTTTCATAATGGAAAAATTTCAGCACTTCTTTTTCTCTGAGCGTTTCGTAAAACAAATATGAAAAAAAAATGTATTGCTGGAAAGGTAATGAAGGTATGTCCTGCTCCCCCCCTGTTTATTTGTTATCAATGATGTACCTACATTTGGTTTCAGAGCGCTAGAGAATTACCATTATCTATGTGAAATAAACTTCTTGAAGAAAGTGACTTTCTGTCAGAGGCTGAAGCTCGTGGTTTTGACATCAGCACTTTTCTATTTGTTTATGTCTCAGTTTCCAAGAGTGTGAACAAGTTACAGGATGACATTTATCAGCTGAAGAGTACTTGCGAAAAATGTGAGATGATTATCAGTATTATTGAATCTAAATCCATGGTTCTTTGTCGAGCTGCAAACGTTTTTAAGTGTGCAATAAAGGGAGGAGGAAAGAACAGATGCCATATTTTAATTATTTGGATGTGATTATTGATGTGACAAAAAGCACAATAAGAAATTATACAACAGGTTCAGAAAAATAGGGCTAATCTCTTATCAGCTGCATAAAGTTATTTAAGGGACGTAAGTACAAACTTGAGCGTATTAAGTTTTCCCAAAATTGCCGTACACGCAATTTTGGGAAAACTTAATACCTATATATGCACACAGACTTATCAAAGGGTTGGACTACAAGCAGAATAATGACAGATTTGAAGGAACTGGAAATTAAATATACACTGGCGGAAAGTGAAAAAAGAACACCAAGAAAGAATTGGCGGGCGATCATGAAATTTACATATGTTAATGGGGTCGAGTTTACGTAGGTGTGATGTTAATTTCGGGACCAACCGGTGGGCGCTTACGCCACAGCACGGCATAATATGCAAATTATCGTCGGTGGTATTTAAGGAGTACGGCGAAGTGAATGTAATCATCAGTTGTCGGCGTACGGACACGTGCGAAGACCCTGAAGAAGCTGCAATGCCTGGACATGGAAGACGTGTACGATTTCAGCAGTTATCGGACTTTGAGCGAGGTCGTCTTGTCGGACTCCGCGAGGCCGGGTGGTCGTATCGTCGTATTGCGGAGCAAATTGGACGGGAAGTATCGGTGGTGGTACGATGGTGGCGTAGATGGTCCGAGGAACATTCCCACACGAGAAGACGTTGAATCGGGAGTCACAGACGGACTGATGAGCGGACCGATCGACGCATAAGAAGAGCGGCGTTGTCAAGCAGAACATCCACTGCGACGCAAATCCGAGCTGCCGTTGCACCTGCGGTGACTGTGCGAACAATCCGCAACCGTCTACTGGATGCAGGACTACGTACACGTGTGCCTCTGGCATGTGTACCTCTGACTCCAGCCCACCGCCAGGAACGGCCGCAGTGGTGTCGTCAACGTCTGCACTGGAGAACGCAATGGCGATCTGTCGTGTTCAGCAATGAAAGCAGATTCTGCTTGGGAGCCTCCTATGGCAGTATGCCTGTTCGCAGACGCACAGGGGAGCGTATCCACCCTTCTTGCAATCGCCAGCGACTCACTGGGCGTACACTTAGTCTCCTGGTGTGGGGAGCGATCAGCTATCACTCCCGTACACAACTAGTGTTTGTACCGGGTACGTTAAACAGCACCTCCTACATCAACAACATCATTCAGCCCTTTGCTGTGCCATTTGTAAGGTCGGTCCATCGTGGTGTTTTCCAGCAAGATAACGCACGCCCACACACGGCACGTGCAACGCATGTTGCATGTTTCAGGGTGTAGACAACTTCCATGGCCTGCACGTTCACCGGATTTCTCCTCCATTGAGCACGTGGATGAACACTCCACCAACGTGACCTCGCTTCCTTGGCCAGCTAGGTCACCTGACCTCAATCCCATCGAGCACATCTGGGACGCCATCGAGAGAGACGTTCTAGGCTCTGACCCCCTCCATCAAATCTTCGTGAACTGTGGGAACTTGTTCAGGTGCCGTGGATCCGCATGGCTTCCCAACGCTTCCGGTGTCTTGTCGAGTCCATGCCGAAACGAACCGCCGCCGTCATCAGGGCGAAAGGTGATGCTACACGTTACTATACATATACAGGTATCCCTAATTCAATTGCTCTTCAGTGTATAACTGAAGGATGATCCAATTTCATCTTTCCCTCATCCATTGTCACCTTTAGACTTCAATGCACTGTGGTGCCATCTCAGATACTAACACAGCGACATATCGTGGCTGTTATATAACTGAAGGATGATTAAATTTAATCTGTTGCTCATTCATTGTCTTCTTATAGACTTCAATGCACTGTGGCGCCGTCTCAAATGCTGACACGGTGACGTGACGTGACTGTTATACAGTATAACTGAAGGATGATTCAATTTCATCTGTCCCTCATCCATTGTCACCTTATAGACTTCAATGCACTGTGGCGCCGTCTCAAATGCTGACACAGCGATGTGGCGTGGCTGTTATACAGGGTGATTTGCCGCGCGTCGTACAATGACGTCATGTAACAATGTGCGCCGAATGACGCGGCGATTTTATGTCGATGAGCTGCCATTTTGTTTTTTGTTCGACATGGCGAGCTGTACGGCTGAGCATCGTGCTTTCGCTGTTGAAACTTATTTCAAGAATATCGATTCCATAGTTGCTACACAACGTCTATGCAGGCGACATTTCAAAGTGTGTCGTCATGGGAATGTGCCAGATGGTCGCACCATTACAAGGTGGGTAAGTTCTTTTAGAGTAACTGCATCGGTTGGTAATATTAAACCAGGAGGTAGCGAAAGAACTGTGCTGACACCGGAAAGGATTGAAAATGTTCGTTTTGCAATCTTGCGTAGCCCTAAAAGATCTGCTCGGTGACACTCTGCAGCTCTGCACATTTCCGATCGTTCATTCAGGAGAATAATGCATGAGGATCTCCATTTTCACTCTTAAAGCTCCAAATTGTGCAAGAAATTCAAGATTTGGTTGCACGTGAACCGTTTTGCACAGCCATGTGTGATCTCATTCGTGAAAATCCGCAGATGTTACACACCTTTGATTATATGAGATGAAGCACACTTCGAGTTATGTGGTCCGGTGAATAAACAAAATGTGCGTTATTGGAGTGATGTAAATCCGGGCCAACTCAAGCCCTTGCACAGCTCCCGTGTCACTGTCTGGTGTGCAGTTGCTTCCTTTGGAATTATCGGGCCGTATTTTTTCGAGGACGATGAGGGTGTCGCTGTAACTGTCATCAGTGAACGTTATCTATGGATGTTGCAAGGCATCTTGCTGCCTCAATTACGGATGCTGAACGTGGATATGAACCACTTATGGTTCCAAAACGTCGGGGCGACTGCTCACACGGCCCGCATATGCATGGATTTTTTACGACAAGCCTCTCCACTGAGATTAATTTCTAGTTATGGTGACATCCCCCGATCTAACATGTGCTGATTTTTTTCTTATGGGGGTTCCTCAAGCAAGAAGTCTTCCAAACACGTTGTGCCACCATATTGGAAATGAAGGGCCGTATCAGAGCTGCCGTCACCAATATCCGTGGCGATATGTTACGACGAGTAATGGACTCCTTCCAACGCCGCTTAGAAGAATGTGTGGCGCAGAAGGGCAGCCATTTGACAGGGGTCATATTCAAACATTGACCGATCAATGGCATTCTTGTAACTACTATTTGGCATACAGAGTAATAAATAAAAGAAACGTTTGTTCGTTTACAGCGCGATTTTATTTGTACGCTATCGACGTTGCCGCATCGTGTTTATCTGAAGGATGATTCAATTTCATCTGTAGCTCATCCATTGTCACCTTATAGACTTCAATGCACTGTGGCGGCGTCTCAAATGCTGACACAGCGACGTGGCGTAGCTGTTATATAACTGAAGAATGATGCAATATTTTGCAATACTTGCGTCACTGCCAACCACTACTTGCAAGGACAGGCTTAGAACTTTTTGGACAGCCGCCTTACGTTAATTAAGTTCTTTTCGCTCCTTTTTTTTTAATTTTCAGCTACTTCGAATCTATTAACATTATTCTTTTTGCTATCTCAATCAAGCCGCACGTGTGCGTGCATAAGCTCGGCCATTTCGGAAGAATTTTATAGGCCTATGAAGCAGATGTTCTAGAACTTTTCAATGTTGTTCTTACGTCTATTAGTTTTTCTGGTGCGCACATTCACAAGAACCCTATATGTATAAAAATTTATTTACTAAGAAAGTGCAGCTACAAAAGCAAAACTAGTTATATACAAAGCAATATTTGAACCCAGTTTGTGGCATGAAATTGATAGAAGAAATGTCGGGCGAAAATTGACGGCTGTTTTTCTTTTATTCAGTCGCAGAACAGAATTAGTATCGCAGGCATTAGGACTGAGCTAGAAGCTTCTTTTCTACAAGAAAAAGTTCAGATCATATGGATGCGGTTTATGCACATGTGTTGTATGGGGGATAAAAGCTTGGCTGGACAGTTCATATACACTGAGTGATCACTGAAGTATGACCACTCACCTAATACTTCGTAGGTCATCCTTTCGCCCTCAGTAAAACAGCTATCAGACGTTGCATCGATTGAACATACACTGAGTGATCACTAAATTATGACCACCTACCTAAACTTCGTAGTTCCTTTCGCCCTCAGAACAGCAGCTATCCGACGTGGCATCGATTCAACATACACTGAGTGATCACTGAATTATTATATATATATATATATATATATATATATATATATATATATACCTTTGTATATTTATGACTGACCTTTGTATATGTATGAAGTAGAAATAAACTACCGAACAACGGCAAGAAAATGTGATTTTAAGCTTTAATAAAAGCAAAGCTTTTGGAAGATTTTTTGAAATTTGAATTTTAATCACGTTTAAATTATTTCCCCCACTTTTCTTTTAGGTACAAGAGCAACGATACAGGAGATGAAACTTACGATGAAGATGAAGAAGATCATCATAAACCGCTGTCCCTAAAAAGGGCAAAATCGATGGATTTTGACTCATCCCCAAAACAGGAAAGAAGATCGTCCTGTGGAATCCCAGGTTACCTCTGGAACAAACCACTGTCGTATTCTGGAGAAAAGACATTCAACGGTTTGTTATATGCGAATATTTTGTTCTTTATAGCATACGTTACGGACGAGTTGTCGATCGATATGTTATTTTTTTATATCAATAGTTTTTTGTTTGAATTGCAACTATAACACGACTATGAAATGATGTTTTTAAATGAGAGTTATGTCATCTCCTTGGAACCAGTGGCCCAAAATTAGAGACGAGAGACTGCTTGCTAATGGCCCCCAGATTTGCTCATGTTGGTCCTTAAACCACGAAACTAACAAAAAATTGTTTGCTCATTTCTGTATTGCGAAATAATTTCTTAATAGTTAAGAAAGAAACAAAATAAGTCTCGTTTTTTTCAAGAGGAATTATTACATGATCTTTGTTGTATCATTTTAAAAATTCTCCAAATTTCGATAGTCTTTGTCTGTGTGTGTGTGTGTGTGTGCGCGCGCGCCAAAATTAGGGAACTTGATAAAGAACGGAAGTTTATTTTTAAAATGAGCTCCTTGATAAATTGTGTAAGAAACGAAGAATCTTTTTCTTTTTTTCTTTTTCAGTTTTTGCAATTGTATTTACTCAGAAATCATCATCATCATCATTGTCAACCATTTTCAATCCACTGCTGGACGAAGGTCTCTCCAAGCCTCTTCCACAACGGTCTGTCTTGTGCCAGTCTCCTCCATGTTACTCCCGCATACTTTCGAATTTTATCCACCCATCTTTCATGTGGCCTTCTTCTGGGTCTTTTCCTGTCCCTTGGAATCCAATCAAAAATTTCGGCTGTCCATCGATGGTCTGTCCTTCTGGCAGTATGTCCAGCCCATTGCCATTTCAGGGATTTAACTCTGATCATGATGTCTTCCACTCTTGTCATTTTTCAGATCCACGTGTTCCTCTTCTTATCTCTCCTGGTTACACCAAGCATGCACCTCTCCATGCTGCTTTGAGTTGTTTGCAGCCTTTGTATGTCTCTTTTAGTTAAGGTCCACGTCTCTGCACCATACGTAAGCACTGGAAGGATGCATTGATCAAACACTTTTCTTTTAAGACATAATGGCATATTGCTCTTGAAAATAATGCTGTTTCTTCCAAAAGCTCTCTAGGCAAGTTTTATCCGCCGATTAATTTCTTCATCAATGTGACCCTCACTTGATATCTGCTGTCCAAGATAAACGTACGTGTCTGTTATCTCCAGCTTTTCGCCATCAATCGATAAATCTTCATTTCTTGTAAAAACATTGTACATCACTTTTGTCTTTTGAAAGTTCATTTTTAATCCCACTTCTTTACTCTTGTCAGCAAGTTCCGGGATAATACTCTGCAGCTCTGATGGGATAGTTGCAAAAATGAATACGTTATCAGCAAAATGCAGGTGAGTTAATTGGCGTAACACACCACATGATCCAACAGTGAGGAATTGCTTTTCAGCTAAACAGCGAAGTATTGATTTTTAAAATTTAGAATCGTTAAGCGAAGAGTTCTGCGAATGCGCAGTTTTTGATATTGAGGCTGTTTTCTTTAAAATAGTAAATGCATTGCAATCTAAGCAAAAGTGCACGCCTTTAAATTAAAGCGTCAAAATTTCATAGCTTTTAAAGAAACCTTGTTTCTGTGTAGTTTCCCCCTGAACCCTCCCTCTCCCCCTCTCTTAGTTTTTCTTTCTTTGTATTAATTTAAGGATGTCCATTATCATCGAAGTATAAAAGGGATCCTCATTTTTAAATCAGAGATATTAATTCTAGAGACAACGGAAAACAGTATCTACGTCTCACTTTTGATTAAAGCTAATGTCCCATAGCGCCAGGAATTACTTTGTAAATGCTTGGCTAGCAAGATGTATTTTGTCCTGACGATTTATTGCGGGAATCGAACTCGCATCCTTCTACTTCGGAGCCGAATGATTTTCGAATTAAGCTACATCGACGAAATTTGTGGCTGCAAATACGTCACAAATCCTCCCCCTCCCCCTCGAGAGAATCGTATGTTGCTGGGTCAGCAGGCAAAGCCACGCTTGAAGGTCACTGCAGAAGAAAGAATTGTTATTAATTCCAAATGATGCGTGGAATGAACATCACACTTTCTTCGAAGAACCCAACGACCAGGGGAATCATTTTACGTTCGGGCGCCAATATAACATAAAAGCCATTTGCCAGTGGAGAGAATCTGCACCCTTCTGCTCTGGAGCCTGCTTTCCCAATTAAGCTACACCGACGAAGTTCATCGCTGCAAATTTGCCGTCTTGACATGTGCATCAGGTAGGTACGTCACAGATTTTATTTCAGAAACTCGGGCTTTCCATGGAAGGAAAAGTTAGGTGTTGCTTTGGTTTTAAGCATGAGTGCTTATTGCTGTTTTTTACGCTTTCCAACCGTAGGTTGAAGAAGCGTATATGCTCCAGCTTTGTCCGTCTGTCTGTCCGTCCGCACGATAACTCGTGTAAAAATGGATCGATTTCGATGAAATTTTAGTATGTGGTAAGGGACCACCTGGTGACGAACGCTATTGAAAATGGGTGAAATGAGGTCAAAGGTCAGAACACAGGAGCGGGATCCATTCCATTGCCCTTATGCGTCATAAATTGCGTAAATATGGTTCGATTTAGATGAAATTTTAGTATGTTGTAGGGGAACACTGGGAAACGAACCCGATTGAAAATGGGCGAAACGGGGTCAAAGGTCAGGGCATAGGACCGCGATCCATTCTGTTGCCTTTATGCGTCATAATTTGCGTAAACATCGTTCGATTTCGATGAAATTTTAGTATGTTGTTCAGGAGATATACTGAACTGGTTCTGTCGAATATCATCGAAATGGAGTCAAAGGTCAGGACACAGGAGCGAGATTTATTCCACAGCCATTATCCTCATAACTTGACTCAAAATGCTTTTATTGCGACAAAGTTTAGTATGTTGTTCCGAAGGTATACTGAACCAATTCCGTTTAATATCATCGAAAGGGGGTCAAAGGTCAGGGCACAGCAGCGAGATTTATTCCACAGCCATTATCCTTATAACTTGAGTAATGATTTCTGGTATGTTGGAAATCGTATCGTAATCAAAGCATTGCATGATTAATACAGACATTTGATGTGGACCAGGAACATCAAACAGAGGTCATTGCTCGAGTGGAAAGAGCTATGACCTCTGTTTGATGCATTGCATGATTTTACTAACTTGTTACTTTTAGCATGACTTTTGATAAAAAATACGTGCACCCAATTCGTCTTTCTGTAGATACCATATCTCTACGCCAGTTACGACAATTTGATTAATTATTGGGTTGCTAGAGGTGTAATATTGGATTTCGAATACTCGCGCAGTTGGCAGGTGATTCAAGAATTAACACATGTTACGATGTGAATTGTGATATGTAAATTTAAAGCGTCCAGCTGCATTGGTCTATAGCATCAGTTCCAATAGAATTGTGCTACAGTGAAGAGGATAATGGATCAGAGTCAAATTCATACCAGTTTCCAGAAGTAGCTATCGAGTATGAGTTTAAACTTGGACACCGTGCATTTTAGGAAGCACGTAACCTTAACACAGTATTCGGGGAAGGCATTCTTAGTGAACACACGATAGAAATTTGGTTTGCTGGATTCCGGTCTGGCCATATAAGCCTCGAAACTGGACCACGCGGTACCCAAGAAGGAGCTATTAAAATGAACCACGCGGTAGACCAAAAATAGCCGTCGATGATGCCGAGTTCGGCGAGAAACTCGGAGTACTGTAGGCAACCGTTTTTCGACGTTTAACGACCATAAGCAAAGTGAAGAAGATTGGTAAATGGTCCCCACGTGAGCTAACGAAACAGCACAAAACACGAGCATTTGATGCCTGCTCTTCTCTGCTATCCGAAACCAAACGAAAGACATTTTAGGCACTTCGTCAGGTGTGATAAGAAATGGATGCTGTATGACAATCGGGCAGTATACTAGAGTTGGACAGAATAATGTGAACACCACGCTCAGAGCCGTGACTTTTAATGCAGCTGCGTACGTTGCAATACGCAAAGGTATTCACCACTCTTTGGTTGTAATACCTGTGTTTAGAACCTCAAGGTCCTGCTTAAGTGCATTTAAAGTGTCTTGTTGCAAAATTTCTTTCAGGGTGACAACGAAATGAGCGACGTAACGGACTTCGAAAGAGGGCTAATTGTTGGTGGCCAGCTTGTTGGTGCCTCCGTGACAACAGTCGCCAGGGTAGTGGGGTTATCGAGAGCTACTGTGCCTAGCATCACGACAGCATACCGTATTCGTGGTAAAACCTCGTCTGCAAAACACAACATCGCCGGAAAACGACCCTGACTGATAGAGACAGAAGAGCATTAAAGAGGATTGTTACCCGTAATAAGAAAACCACGGCGCCGAAAATGAGTGCGGAGCTCAATGTGCATCTCTAGACCCCAGTATCAACGAAAACAGTGCGCAGGGAACTGCATGAACAAGATATTCATGGCAGAGATGCTATTGCAAAACCTCTGTGGTGACTCGGGTGAATGCACAGTGACGACGGCAGTGGTGCCAGGAGCATACAACATGGACTGCTGATGCATGGAAGCATGCAATGTGGTCGGATGAATCCACATTAACACTATTTCCCACTGCAAGACGTGTTTATATGTGGTGAACAACATTAGAAGAGTACAATTCAGACTGCCTGCACCCAACAGTGCAGCATGGTGGTGGTTCTCTCATACTCTGGGTAATCATATCGTGGTTTTCAGCAGGTCCCCTGGTCACTTTGAAAGGACGGATGACTGTCAGGGAGTATGAAACCATTTAGGCTGACCAAGTCCATCCAATGGCTCAGGCATTGTTTCCTGCAAAGGATGCCATCTATCGAGATCATAACGCCCCAATTCCCAGCGCTCGGAATGTCCACTCATGGTTTGAGGAACATGAGAACGAACTTTCACATCTCTCCAATCACCAGACTTAAACATCAGCGAGCCACTTGGGTCTGTGTTGGATCATGATCCTAATGATTATATGTAGAGGATTTTAGGAAGGGAGTGTCTGACCCCAAGTCTTAAACAATCCTTAGAAATAGGAAACTAGGAGATTTAGGCTAGAGCGCCTGATAGGAAAGTGGCACGGAAGCGAAGTAGAAAAGGGGGAGGAAGACGCCCTTATTTATTACCGGGGGCCAGTACCCGGGGTCCGACGGCTTATCGTGCCCATCCGACGCACGGCGGGTATTTTGTAGATCGAGCGTTCGTACCTGCTGGGATCGAACCTGAGGCCCTTCCCGTGGCAGTCACGAACGTTGCTACTCGGTCACCCGCGGCCTTGGTCTGTGTTGGATAACAGAGTAAGATTCCTTTATCCTCCTCCTGCATCTGTTAAGGATCTGGAGCAGTTTGTGTATGAAGAATGGTGTAACATCACACTTACGACCATCCAAGATTTGTATGCGTCCATTCCAAGGAGGATTCAGGCGGTTTTGAATGCCAAAGGTGGTCCCACATCCTATTAGGTAATATACTGATTTCATTGTCCCGTTCCGCCAATCTGTCTTGGCTCCACGGGGACTTGTTGAGCACCTTGGATGTTATTTTGAAATGTTGCGACAATTATCCTGCCTTGAGACGCGGTTCGGACCCTGGCCACCCCAATGGCCCAGAGACCAGCCCGTGGTGACGTGCTGGCAGGCGACCTAGAATACCTTGTCTGGGTTCCCGCTCTGTCTGGCGGGATAGGTCGTTTCTTACTTTTTCGCTGACTGGAAGATTCCTTGCCCTCGAACTTTTTTTGGGGAATAATTTCCCTTTATTTTCTTTTTCAAACACCTACACACATGTATACACTGTCCTCATGCTTAGGACTTACAACATCAAGAGATAGCAAAATTTATTTACAGAATATTTACATTGGTGGTTTCTTCGTCTGCTTTCCCACCGACTTCTACCCTCATTCATCTTCCGATTCGCTTTCGGTGTGCACGTTCACCTCCTGCGTTTCGGTCCCCGTTTGATTGGGGAAGATGGTATGTTGCTGGAGGGTTAGCCTTTCAACCAAGGCTATTATCCCCTCCTGTTAACGGAAGATTGGATGAGCAGATCCAATCTTCGCGTTCTTTGCACACCTGGGATCAGTGTGTTTCTCCATTCGGCGAAGCCACTGCATTCAAGTACGCAGTGTTCTATGCTTGCCGTTCTCTTTCCACAGGGACAAGTGCAGTTCCTGATGGCAAATCTGCCTAGGTATTCAGGGCTGATGCCATGGCCACTGAGTACTTGATTCAGGAACTTATTTGTTCTGTGCTCGTTTGGTCGAGACTTTCGGAAACACTCTGTGTGTCTTCCGCCCTGTCTCTCCCGTGTCCCATCTGACCTGCCATTCGGTCATGGTCCGACGTGCTAGTGCTGCGCGAATGCACCTTCGCGGCGTTCTGCATTGCACGTCGACCGTCTCTTTCAGCGTGGCTGCCTTCGCCAGCTGATCTGCCCTTTCGTTTCCTAGGGTTCCGACATGGCTTCGTACCCAGTGGAAACTAACTGCCCCATCTCCCTCTGCCCTCAAGAGGGTTTTGATCCTCTGGACGATGGGGTTTCGTCCCCTGAATCTACTCAGAGCCTGCAGTGCTGCCTCACTGTCCGAGTAGAGAGTTTTATTCTTTCGTCACTACGCCTGGGGAGTGCCCAGGTGAGTGCCATCTCTATCGCCAGAAGTTCAGCCTGAAAGACCGAAGCATTCTGCGACAATTTCACGCTTCCTGCAGTGGCTTCGTTCCCGTCCGAGAACGCACAGAAGCCTGCCCCCACTTGTCCCTTCAACTTTGAGCCGTCCGTGAACAGCTCATGCCCAACTCCCGTGGGTTTCTCCTTATCCCACGGTGGGCAATTCCTCGGCAGGGTGGATCTGCCAGTCCACACTTTCCATCTCCATGTCGGAGGCTCGATGCGGCGCACCGAGAAGGTAGGCGTCCTCGCCTGACCTTAGGCAGTGCATTGCTGCCTCCCTTTCCACTACTAGGTCTGCCGGCTCGCACCCCGCCAGCACTTGGAGTGCTAGGGTTGACGTTGTGCGAAAACAACCGGTTATCCCCAGTAGGGCCAACCTTTGGATTTGGTTTATCCCCTTCTTCATTCTGACTGTGGGGTTCCACCATGCCCCACTTGCATACGTCAGAATTCTTTCAATTCCTCTCTGATAGATGGCCTTCTTGGTTTTGCCCGTTAACCTCATGCCATTCAATCTATTGAGAATCATCGTGCACCTTGTTCTAAGGTGCCTCAGGTGTGGCAGCCCTGATAGACTCTGATCCAGGACCACACCCAAGTATTTCATTTCACGCACCGCCTTGATAGTGCACCCTTGGAATCTGCACTGGGGTGGTGTTTTCATTACTCCTCTCTTAGCTATTGCTAGCAGAGTGGTCTTCTCAGGAGCGAAGCACAGTTTGCTTTCTCTGCTCCAATTTTCTAGCACATCCAAGGCCCTATGTGCTTCTCTTTCGATCACGTGTCTCCCTGAGGCGGAGACCACGAGAACGAAATCGTCCGCATAGGCTTGAATCTCCACTGCAGGCCCCAGGTCTAGGTTCAGTGCTGAATCAGCAACTATATTCCACCAGAGCGGCCCGGAGTTGGATCCTTGCGGACACCCTCTATGGTACGAACGCGAGGATTGCCCATTCCCCGCTTCGAACTCGACTCTTCTATCAGACAGGTAGCTGCTGATCAGTTTGAACAGGTTCCTTGGACAGCCAAGTTCTTTAAGTCTGGTTAAAACCATTGGCCACCAGACACTGTTGAATGCCCCCCTCACGTCTAGTGAGATGAAGCAGGTGTGGAGCCCCTCCGCTTTGTTCCTCTCTGCCCTCTCTCGGAGGCTGCGAATTGCCTGCGTTGCGCAACGCCCCGGAAGGAAACCAAATTGGTTCCTGTTTAGCTTTCCCTGCTCCATGAGGAAGCCAAGCGCTCTGTTCGTTATGAGCTTGTCCAGCACCTTGCTCCACGCCGAGAGGAGGCAGATGGGCCTATAGGCTGCGGGGTCATTTTTGTTCTTTCCGGTCTTGTTGAAAAGAACTAGCACCGCTGTTTTCCACAAGTCTGGGAAGATTCCCCTCCCGAGGCATTCGTTTAGGAGCGCCACAAAATACCCGGGATTTGCATAGTAGATTTCTCTGACTATGCTGAGGTCGAACCCATCCTTGCCTGGTGCTTTGCCCGTATTTAGACTGGAGAGGGCATTCTCCACTTCGTCTCTCGTGAAGGGGGTCCTCACCAGTGTCCGGCGGGATCCGACTTTCTTCCCTTATTTCTTTTTGTTGAGGGGAGTCCCTTTCTCCCTCGTCTCCTTGGAAGTGGTAATCCAAGAGACTTTCTACGGTACTATCAAGAGTCTTTGATAGGCTACCGTCTGCCCTTTCTACCGCTGCTAGTTTTAGCGGTTCGGTTATGGATCCCCTCGAGATCTTATAGGGGATCCCGAAAGGGTCAGCCGGAGTTTGAAACTCACACAGTTTTCTCCAGTAGGAGATTTTCGAGAGATTCAGTTCTCTCCTGTATGCTGAACGAGCCTTTTTATGCACTTCTGTGCACTCCCTGTCTTGCGGAGTAGCTTTTGCTCTTTGCAGAGCTTTCCTACTCCGCCTAGCTCTCGCCCTTAGAGCTTTTAGTTTCTCCGACCACCAGGGGTGGGGGTCCTTGGCTGCCCTTTTATTTCCCCTACTACTCTCGCATAGCGTTGTTATTTGACTGGTTAGTTCTTCAAAGAGGGAGTTGAGGTCCGACACTTCTGCGGCCTCTTCTTCCCTCCTACCTCCCAACAAGGTAGTTAACTTGGCTTTAAAAGCCCACCAGTCTAGATTCTTCATTAAGAATCTTTTGCGCTTGGGTCGGATGGGCTTTTCCGATCCCAAAACGAAAGATAGCGCTAGGTGGTCACTGCAGCTCTCGTCGTCCAGTACTTGCCAATCCTGGACAAGGCTGCGCTTTGAGACTCTGACGAGAGTCACGTCGATCCAAGAGGAGCCCCTCGCCCCTTGGAAGGTCGGGGTGCTCTCTGGATCGTTCAATAAACTCAGGTCTGCCGCGTTGGCAAAGTCCACTAGTAGCTGGCCGCGTTCGTCCTCGTTCTGATTGCCCCAGAGAGGACTCTTCGCGTTGAAGTCGCCTGCTATTATTATCTCATGACTGGGGAATTCCCCTAATAGAGCCATTAGCTCATTCAGCGTTTCTCTCAAATTGCCTGCCGGAGAACTGTATACGTTCACCATTAAAAATTTCGCATCACCACATTCCACGCCGAGGGCGACCACGTTCTCGGAGCATTTTATCTCGAGAACCGCTAGGGACGGGTCTTTCACGACCGTGGCCACCCTGGGCTTTGCCACCCTAGGGTGGTAGATCCGGTAGGAGTTAGGGAAGCCCACCACTCTTCCCCCCTGTTCGAATGGTTCCTGCAATAGCAGAATATGAGCTTTTTGCTCAGTGGCTGTCACCAGGGCCTGTGTTGTTGCTGCCCGTGCGTGGTGCAGATTGATTTGAAGCACCTTAACGCCTCTCTTTGGTTTATTATCCATAATGAGTGCGTTCTTTTAGCAGAGCCAGTTCTCTGACAAGGCTTGGGCATTCTTGTCTAGGCTCGAGTGGCCTACATCCACTCGACGCCTGAATCTCTTGTTGTTTGCCAAGCAGTTAGTGCAGACCGGGCTATTGCTGCACTCTTGGCGCTTGTGCCCGGTTTCCCCACACCGGGCACATCTATCCTGCTCTTCGGTGCACCTTGACCTAAAGTGCCCGAACCCGTTACACCTGTAGCAACGGACCTCCCTCAGATATTCCCTTACTGAGTGGACGGTCCATCCCACTCCGAGCTTGCCTCGCTTCATTACTTTTTTGAAGGTCAGTGGGTCCGCCTCTGCTACCCAGTGGCGTTTCCCACCCTTCACCTTCAACGAGAACTTGAGCTGGAGGCTGCTCTCCTCCAACTCTGGGTTCTGTTCCGCGAGACATTGCTCGACCTCTTCCCTTGACAGGTTTCCGTCTATCCCGTAGACGATAAACCTTGGATTCCTCTTAGCTGGCAATCTGGACCGAAGGTTCTCCTTCGTCACTGCATTGCTCTTTAGCTCCGAATCCAATTTCTCTATTTCTTTGGCGGAGGAGCATTCCACCATTACTCCTCCCCCATTGACCTTTCTAACTCCCTTAACCCCAATCTGGAGTTTGGCGGGGCAAATCTGAGTTTGCAGAACCGCCTTTACGTCTTCCGACGAGGGAGAACCCTTGTCTGTTGCGGGGTAAACGAGAAGCACGTGCCTCTTCTCGACCCTCTTGGGTGCCACCTTCTTGGCTACCTCCTTCTTACCCGTTTTTTGCTTAGGGGCCGTATTCCCTTGCCTGGTTTCGCTCGAGCCGCTTCGGCATATGTCTTTGGAGCCGCGCTAGCGTGCTCACTTCTTTCCTGGAGTCTCCCTTGGATGAGACTCATCTCTATCACTTGCTTGGTGCAAGCTGCTTGTAGCGAGTTCGCTACTTTCCTTATCTTGGTTCTGGTGTTAACCAGAACCTTGTTTGAAGGATTCTCTAGAATCCTCTCCAACTCTTGGAAGAAGGAGTTGACTGCGCTTGCGAATTCCGGACGGAATTTCTAAGTCGCAGTCTGCCTCAACGGGCTCACTTGGACCGGGGGTTGAAGCCCCCGCGTCCTCTGCCATCTCTCTACTCGGGTTGCTAACCGAGTGTAAGCCCTGGGACCTGTGTCCCTGGTCGGTCAGACTTAGAACGTTCGACAGTCAGGTGCTCAGCGGTACCCTGGGGTCCTTCCGCTGTAACCTGCACCTGACCCCGGTTGAGTGCGGGATTTGGCCTGATCCGTAGATCAGGGGATCGGCACGACGACGACGTACCCGCTCGTATGTCAGAGTTGCGCACTTTGCTATGACCGCAGCCCGGACTTTGCCCTTACAAGGACAGTTTTTCTAAGTCCGAACTGACTGCACCGAAACACTTTTTTCAAATTAATGAAAAAAAAAATTTTTCTTCCCTTCGTTTTGAAAACGAAAGAGAAGAAAAATCAAGTTTTTGAGGGGAGAAAACAACTCCCCTCGCTCTGCTAGCAGAGTCTTTTGGAACAGCAGTCGATTTGATTCGCAATCAATAGCACAGTACTCACTCAACCGGCCTCTGACAAACGGCCGATCATCCTATTAGGTACGTAAAACCTTCTTTTCCTAGATGTTCACGTTATTCTGTCCAACCCCTGTATACAGTATGACAATCAGGCAGTACATAATGTATGACAATCAGACATCTGTAGGATAATCTCGGCACAATGGCTCCATTGTGTTGGAGCCCTGAAACACACAGCGAACCCGATACTAAGTCCCAGAAAAATGATGGTCAGTGTTTGGTGGTCCACAGCTGGTGTAATTTACTCTTCCTTCTTACAACGGGTCCAAACTATTACGGATGACCGGTATTGTCAAGAACGTAACATCATGCACGGAAAACTTTCTACTAAATAGCCGGCATTAGATCATCGCAATGGACACTATGATAACACGAGATCCCATGTTGCAACCCAGATGACGCAGAAGCTGCACCACTGAAGTACGAAATCTTATGTCATCCTCCTTATTCACCTGATCTGTTCCCTATGGACTATCACTTTTTCAAGCACATGGACATCTTTTTACATGGTAAATCGCTTCCCAGTCAAACATCAATCGAAACAGCATTCCATGAGTTTGTCGCGGGTATCGTTCACTTGATCGAAAGGTCACTTGACCGAAAATTACTTGATCGAAAGGTACATTTCACCGAAGGGTCACTTGACCGAAAAGTTTATTTCACCGAAAGGTCGCTTCACCTAAAAGTTCATTTCATCGAAAGGACATTTGATCGAAAAGTTCATTTGACCGAAGGATTACTTTACCTAAAAGTTCATTATATCGAAAGATCGTTTCACCGAATGGTCAGTTTATCGAAAACTTAGAATTTTGTTGTTAGAGATCTGTTGGAGTTGGTGCGGGTTTTTGAAAAACTGGCCACGGAAACATTATCGGATTGTAAAAAAAAATACATTTTTAATTTCTATGAAACACCTCCCCATGTGCCTTTTTGTCAAATTTTAATCCTCCGAGCTCATATTCATAAGGGTTACATAGTAAATCAAGTAAATAATGTTTCACTTTTACTCAAGCACAAATCATTAATTTTTTGACCGTAGGTCTAGATACAGGCCGCTTTAACAGATTTTAACCCTACTCATATTCATAAACATTACGTAAAATGTAAAGTAACTTTTTATGTAAACCTTATGAACATGAGCACGCACGTTTAAAATTTGCTACAAAGGCCTAAGTCGAGACCTAGGGCTGTGAAATTGACTCTTTTTGCCTGAAAAAATGTTCAATATTATTAACTTGACTTTTTATGTAAACCTTATGAACATGAGTTCGCACAATTAAAATTGGGTAAAAAGGCCTAAGTCAAGGCCTAGGGACCTAAAATTGGTTTTTGTTTGCCTGAAAAAAATGTGCAACATTACTAATTTTACTTTTCACGTAAAATATATGAACATGAGCACTGAACATGACTTTTATGAAAACCTTATGAACATGCTTAAAATTTGCTAAAAAGGCCTAAGCCGAGGCCTATTGTCTTAAAAATAAAAAGATTTGTCTTAGAACTAAATCTTTGCGTTCTCTGTGACACGGAGAAATCAAAAGTATAATACCCTAACGTTTCGGTGGTCTGTCTGCCGAACTTGCACCATGCTTCAACAGATCCTGTAATGAAATCTAAAGTTTTCGATAAAGTGACCCTTCGGTGAAATGATCTTCCGATGAAATGAACTTTTAGGTAAAGAGACCTTTCGGTGAAATAAACTTTTCGATCAAGTAACCCTTCGGTGAAATGTATCTTTCGATCAAGTGACTCTTCGGTGAAATGAACTTTTCGATCAAGTGATCTTTCGATGAACCAATCTTTTCGGTGAAGTGATTTTCGGTCAAGTGACCCTTCGGTGAAGTAAACTTCGGGCAAATGAACCAGACCCGTTTGTCGCTTCCCGAAGCTCGAAATTTTCTTCACGACGGCATACAGAATCTTGTATCTCTTGCCATTGAATTCAAATTATATTTTATTCCATAACTGCTTCCAAAATCCTGTTGAAAAAATTCTGTTTCCCATCGGTACCTTTTTCAATTTTGAATACAGTTTCTTATTTAAATACTAGCTCGTATCTCGTGCTATGCACGTGTGAAAAAGCTGTAACTGAAATTTTTATAACACGAATCGTAAAATAAATATACATAAAACTTATGTAATAGGCTACGTCTGTAATATGTCTGACTTGTGTTTCTTCAAAAGTTTCATAGGTTTTATGAAGACTGGTTTGCACGCCATCGCCGTTATGGTTCTCTATTTAAGCGACGTCTTCTTTCAGCTTTATTTTCTTCCATTTTGTACTACAATGAAAAAATTCCACGGAACCAATAATTTTTTTAATTTCCATCACCGTGAATCGAAATTACGCCTGCAGTTACTTTCTTACAATTTTACTTGTTCCTTTTTATGAAATAAAATAACACTGATTCTTTTTTAGGAAATACTCTGCAATTTTATTCCTTTTTATCAAATTATTCTGCAATTTTATTCTTTTTTATGAAATTACTCTGTAATGCAAAGAAAATTAAATAAAACACGACATAAACCTACGCAAGAGAACAAACGTCGCAGACAGTTTTTCGAGCACGTGCGTGTTGTCACAGATGAAGTTGTTTGTCTTACTGACTTTCTTTTATTTTCCGGTATTTGTCCCTGAATTTACGTATCGTGCGATAACGGTGAGCTTAGTTCCGATTTGGTCCACCGGATGAAAGCAGATGGCGCTGCGAGCACTGAATGACGTTAGAGCGTTAAGGGCAGATGTAGTCTATTATGTAGGTTTTATTTCACAGTTTTCCTGCTAGAAAATATGTCGAATTTTGTCCAACATCTCTGTTTCTAAAAAAGTCCAATTAAAAATTTTGGTTAAGGGGGTGGGGATTGCACCAATTCCTTTGTAGCCCGTAGGGAAAAGTATTAAAACTTATTTCTTTCAGTGTTTTGCAAATATTGTTGTTATCAAACTTACCCACACCAAAAATAATGCTCGCCCACTCATCGCCTATTCTAATTTCGAAGTATAGCAACGTCTCTGCCCTCATCCTTAGCTGGCGCATGCGTACAAACTGCTTTCTTGCTATATGTGCTTCTAAAAGTCGTATTGGAAAAATACTGTTTCCATCGCATAGCTCCGGCTATGAAAACATTTCTGTACATCCGCTTTGAAGATTCCTCTTTGTGTTGGAAATGATTGAAAAGACGAGATCATTACATCCGAGAATTCGGTGTCATCGCTCTTGTGTTTAATGCCCGATTTCTGCGATTCGGGTTTAACCAGGAGTTGCTTTTCTCTAATTTAAAGTTCATAGTAACAATTATATATGCACTAATAGATTAAGTACTATTACGTACCTCTAATCTTTAGTTTATATGATTCACATTGTTGGTGTGTCATTTTTTTTTTGTGGATTCATTAACGATTCTCAACACATGTCGTGATATTTCAATGATAATTCCTTGGGAGATGAAACTTTTTGGTTTTAATCTTTTCTTTTATGTACACTATTGCACACACATTATTGCACTCTGATTCCAGCTCTTTTAATGTTAAAATCACTATATACATGCTGATAAAATACTCTATTCCATCGATGTTCACTGTACTTATTGCACCAGTAGTTTAATTTGAAGTTTAAAAATTCATCATTAAAAAATCACATTCCTTCGATGTTCACTGTACCTGTTGCGGCACTAGTTTAAAATATTTCACTAATTAAAATCCAATTAGAAGTTTAAAATCACGGCAGGCTTGAGATCACCACTATTCCACCAAACTCTGGTTGAAGCTTTTCAACCTCTATGAGGCCGTCTTCAGAACACTTGTCCTAACCACATGCTGCAAAACGACCATGTGCACCAGATTCTCCACGGGGTCTCTCTACATGTGCGAAAGGGGCTAAAAGATGACGTGCTCCTCCCTGCATTCCTGAGTTTCATGTTTTTCTCTTGATACTGTGCTGCCATCTATATTTCATTCGCTGTTTAATTCTCCTATGTTTCCTAAATTCCTGTTTGTCTCACCCTTCCTTCTCCATTGCTGTTCTTTATATCCTTTTTCCCTTTTTGTTAAGGCTTTAAAAGGTTCTGCTATGATGATTGGTTCATTATTATTACAGGCTCTGTGTTTAAACTTCAACCGGAGTTTGGTGGAATAGTGATGATTTCAAGCACGCCGTGATTTTAAACTTCTAATTGGATTTTAATTAGTGAAATATTTTAAACTAGTGGCGCAACAGGTACAGTGAACATCGATGGAATGTGATTTTTTAATGATGAATTTTTAAACTTCAAATTAAACTACTGGTGCAATAAGTACAGTGAACATCGATGGAATGGAGTATCTTATCAACATGTATATAGTGATTTTAACATTAAAAGAGCTGGAACTAGAGTGCAATAATGTGTGTGCGATGGTGTACGTAAAAGAAAAGATTAAAATCAAAAAGTTTCATCTCCCAAGGAATTATCATTGGAATATCGCGACATGTGTTGAGAATCGTCAATGAATCCACAAACAAGAAAAATGACACACCAACAATGTGAATCATATAAACTAAGGATTAGAGTTACGTAATAGTACTTAATCTATTAGTGCATATATAATTGTTACTATGAACTTTCGGCGTGAGTTATCAACGTGGACCCGAAACGAAACTTTTGTGGTTCTACTGAGGTATTTTATTAATTTAAAGTTGTTTGAAATAGAGCTAGGCTTCATAACATACACTGAAGTAGGAAATTATTAGGAATACCCAATAACACTCAGATCCGTATCATCCGCACTTATGTACGTACGCAACTATGACATTGAAATGGGTTTTTATAAACACCCCACAACTGCAAAAGATTCAGATCAGGGCATCCTTCTTTAGGATGGGTAGGGGCATACATGGTGAACCATCTTTTAGGATGGTCTATGTTGCCTAACTGGTATTAGAACCCCGTTGAGAATTTCAGGTAATCAAGTAAGTACACCAGTGCGGGGGATTAGCCCACAGCTGATGGTTCCAGTTGGTCTTTCAACCTAAGATTTCTGGAACAAAACCCGTTGAGTTGGGGTCTTTTCCCCAATGCCATACAGAACTAGCTGGCACCTCTCCAAGATTCACAGAGGCCCTTGTTGTTATTCTGTGTGTCACTGTTGCCCTCAGAGTGCCCCGAGGAGGCAGACCCATTGTGAGAAATGAAGGTGTGTTGCAGTTGTGTAATGTGAGAAAAAAGTTGCTAGCAAGGTGGAGACTAATGTGCTTCGGTGGAGACTAATGCGCTTCGGTGGAGACTAATGTGCTTCGGTGGAGACTAATGCGCTTCGGTGGAGACTAATGCGCTTCGGTGGAGACTAATGCGCTTCGGTGGAGACTAATGTGCTTCGGTGGAGACTAATGTGCTTCGGTGGAGACTAATGTGCTTCGATGGAGACTAATGTGCTTCGGTGGAGACTAATGTGCTTCGCTGGAGACTAATGTGCTTCGGTGGAGACTAATGTGCTTCGGTGGAGACTAATGTGCTTCCGTGGAGACTAATGTGCCTCGGTGGTTTGGCCATGTTGAAAGAATGAATGACAAGATGCTTACTAAGAAAGTGTTTTTTGCCCAAGTGGCAGGAAGGAAAGGCAGAAGGCGAAGGAAGTCATGGGAGGATCAGATTCAGGAGCGTCTGCATGAGAAAAAGATTATGAGTATGAAGTATAGAAGATGTTGTGTACGGCGTGTGATGGATGTCAGTGAAGCCCGAGTTGTATGTAAAGATCGCTGTAAATGGAGAAGTTTGATACGGCAACGGTAAGTAAAAATTATCTGGTAGTTTGTATTTCTTTGTGGAGCTAACCTCTGAATCTCAAAGAACAGCTTGGTGATATGTACACTGCTGGCTACCCAAAATGCAACACCAAGAAAGAAGCATCCGATTGGCCTGAAATTCGCAGCATGAGTCGCCTGCGAGAGGACATGCAAACGATTAGCATTGCAGGGCATATGCAAATTATGTGCGCCCGGCACGCCACCGAGAAGCACTATAAGAAGGGTGCACAGAAGGCGGGTGTAAGTAGTGGAAGTGTGTTGTGCTGCCGAACCTGTGCGTGGGAAGCTTCGTGATGCCTCGTCGCAGAATACGGCAGTCATTCCAGCACGTTTCGGAGTTCGACAGAGGACGAATAGTGGCTTATCGCGACAGCTGTTTGTCGTACCGAGACATCGGCGCCCGTGTGGGACGACATCCAGCCACAGTGAGGCGAGTATGGATTCGGTGGGTGCAGGAGGGACGGACGGACCGACGTGAGCGATTGCCGCGGCACACCACCGAACGAGGGGACCGGCATGTTGTGCAGCGGGCATTGACGGCTCGCACCGCCACATCAAGAGCGTTAGCGCAGGAATTAGAGTGTGTTGCGCAACAACCTGCTTCAGCTCGTACCATTCGACGCCGTCTGCAGGAGCGGGGACTTGTCGCACGGCGCCCATTGTTCCGATTACCATTGACGTTACTCCACCGGCGAGTGCGGCAGCAGTGGGCTGTTGAACGCCGGACCTGGACTACGGAATGGCACAACATTGTCTTCTCCGACGAATCCCGCTTCTGCCTGCAACACTACGATGGTCGGATCCGCGTGTGGCGGCACCGCGGCAAGAGACCATATGACGTCTGCATTATGCATCGCCATACCGGTCCGTCACCTGGCGTTAAAGTTTGGGGCGCAATTGGATATGACACTCGCACCCCTCTGGTACGCATCGCCGGTACACTCAACAGCCACCGCTACATCTCCGACGTTCTGGAGCCTGTAGTCCTCCCTTACCTACAGGACCTACCAGCGGCCATGTTTCAACAGGACAATGTACGCCCGCACGCGGCACGCATCGTGCAACAATTCTTCGCGCCCCACCAGGTGTCACTGCAACTGTGGCCCGCCTGTTCTCCCGATATGTCGCCCATCGAACACGTCTGGTCGCTGATCGGCAACCGAGTGGCCCGGCAAGCACCACCCGCGGCTACGCCTGATGAACTGTGGCAACGTGTGGAAGCAGCCTGGACCGACATACCCCAAGCCCATATCCAAAGCCTCTTTCGTTCGATGCCGCGGCGTGTAGTGGCCGTTATTGCCAGCCATGGGGGCCACACGAACTATTGATGTCTACGTGTTCCGCAAGTCGCACGGGCCTGTAAGCTCAATTATTTCATCTTTGTATCTGTTGTTATGTGTCCAGTAAATCTGGCTTTGCTATCTCGTGTCCTTCTTGGTGTTGCATTTTAGGTGGCCAGCAGTGTAGTACGATCATTTCTTTTCACTCTCCACTCTTCTCACTCCCTGATTGACTGATGCGTTGGTCCAAGGGAGCAAGTCTCTTTTAAGTTGACTATGGCTTTAAGGGACCCTATCTACCTAAGATTTCCCACAAATTCTGACTTTAGAACGTTCCTTTCTGAACATCTGTTCATTCCTCCTTTCAAGGCGGTTAGACCTACGGCGTCACGTCTCCTTCCTGTCTTCTACGACCCGGTTGGGTTTGCATGCTGGCGACTGAATCTTTTGAGGGAATAGCAATCGGAGGAGTTTTTCGAAATTATTGAAGTGTGTGCTTCAAAATTTTGAACCTTTGGTTCTTGACTGACTTGACTTGAATGGATTCAGATGCGTACGAAGCGTAAATAATGTCAACAAGCGGAAGACTCGTGGTTCAAGTTACTTTGAAAGAGCCCTGCTAGTGGCCTCTAGATGGCCAGGTTCAGGCATCTCAGAAACGTGGCAAACCTCTTCTATACAAAAACAACTGTATTGAAGGATACAATGAGTCGGCACAAACAACAAAACAAACAGCAAGCCGGTCTTCCTGTGAGCAGAAACGACTGGTCGATATTTGAGGGCAACGGCAGCTGAGGAGGATCATATGAAATAGCAGACGAGCCCCAATGTTATTCAAGTAACTGCGCAGTACAACATCCGTATCGAGAAGATAATTTCAGTGTAAACAGCCCACCACTCGTGGGCACGAATGGGCTGCACCAGCAGACTTTTGCTTCGTATACCACTCGTCTCTGCTGAAAATAGACAAATTCGTCTGTGGTAGCATTGAAGCATTGAAAACTGGACCCTTGAGGACTGGGAAAAGGTTGGTTGGTCCGATGAATTACGTTTTCAGTTAATACACGCAAAATGACGGGCCGGAATATCGCATCAGCAGCACGAATCGATGATCCCAACTGGCTAGCTTTAACTTTGCAAGCTAATGGATGCAATGTAATGGTCTGGGGTTTGTTTCCATGGCAAACATTTGGTTCCTTAATACACCTGGAAGAGCATTTGGATGTTACGAGGTTTCTTAGCATTATTGCGGACCAGGAACACCCATATAGTACAATGAAGTGCCAGAAAAACTGGTACACCAGTCTAATACTTGGTAGGTCCACCACGGGAGCGCAGGACTACAGAAATACGACGGGGAATGGACTTCACTAGCTTCTGGAAATATGCTGTAGGCAATGCACACTATACTTTCTGCAGAGCGTTCTACAATTCAGGTGTAATTCGAGGTCGAGGTCTCGGATTCCTGTGTTCGATAGCGCGTTGCATGGCATCCCAAATGTGTTCTATCACGTTCAGATCTGGGGACTTGGGTGGGAATGGCAACACCCCAAACTCAGATGAATGCTCCTCTAACCATAATGTGGCGTCCAGACACTTGTGTGGAGGTGCATTATTCTGTTGGAACAGGCCCAACTCATCAGCATTAATGCAGGTCATGAACGGGTGTACCTCGCCAGAAAGGATGCGCACATAGCGTTTGCCGGTCACAGACGTTTGTAGATGTACCAGGGGTCCCAGTGAAGTCCAGCTAAACACACCCCATATCATTACGGACCCCCACCAGCCGGTACAGCTCCCTGTTGACAGGCGGGATTCATAGCTTCACGGGTTTTGCGCCACACACGAATACTTCCATCTGCCCGATACAGTTGGAAACGCGACTCGTCAGACCAGGCTACTTGTTTCCAGTCACCAAGTGTCCAGTGGCGGTGTTGCCGTGCCCAAGCGAGGCGCATAGCTCTGTGTCGTGCACCCATCAAGGGGTCTCGAGTTGGGCTTCGGCTCCCAAAGCTCATATCGTGCAGGGTACGTTGCACAGTCCAGACGCTGATGCTAGTTGAGGCTCCAGAATTGAATTCCGATTATACCTGCGAGAGTGTTGAACGCCTATCGCGTGAAACGATTCTTGACAGCCGACGATGGTCACTTTCACCCAATGTCTTTTTACGGCCACACTGGTATCGTAGGTTGGAGGTTTTGCCGGAATTCTTGTAGTCACGGTACACCCTTGCAATGGCCGTCCGTGAAAATCTGAACTTCGCTTCTACCTCCGAAATACTATGGCCTATCTCACGAGCGCCAACTATGACCGCGTTGAAAATCGCTTAAAGCGTTATTACTTGTCATTCTCGTGCCAAAAACAGTTCTGACAGCTGGCAAGGATGTTTATCGCTTTATATACGCACTGGCGGACGCAACCGAGTACGCACATAGGTGACGTTGCTATGTATTTTTCATAAGCTCGTCTGTACCAGTTTTTCTGGTACTTCAGTGTATATATACATGGTGTTTCCTGATGGGGAGGGCTACTTCCAATAAGATAATGCGTCCAGGAAACAAGGCTCAGATCATCCAGAAATACGTCAGTGACTTCAAAGTAAAAAAGTGGCCTCCACAGTCCCCAGATCTTAACCCAATTGAAAACCTGTGGTATGAGATTGAGAGAGCTATTCGTAACAAAGATTCAGTGAACATTCAGCAATTGACGGACGCCATCATATCCGCATCGCTGTAGAAATCAGCACACCTATGAAAGATCAGAATCAGCGCATCATCGAATCAAGCAGATATCAGCACCTGCTTGATTCGATGCCGCATCGAATCGAAGGTAGCACAACATGTTATTAGGTCTGTGATTTTAATAATGTGTTACTTCAGTGTAAATATTTCATCCAAGATTCGAACATAGGTCTTCGGCGCCTGAAGCCAGTATGGCAACTTTTAAACTAGCAAACGACTAGCATCAGATTCAGCCTACTTTAAGTTACTGTACGCATGAAAAATATGAATGACTATCTCAAAACGTAAATTTTCTTTCAGCTTGCGGCTACCAAGTGCGAGAAATCTGGGAGAGTTGTGGTTGCTTATATTTGTTTATTTACTTTACCTGCGTTTTATTTCGTACGTCAGTAGATGTTTTGTACGAAGTTGATGAAATTGTCGAAAGCATTCGGCAAACCAGTAGCACTCGCATATATCAAGCTTGGCACTGAGACATTTCCTGATAAATCGAAATTTACTTCTTTGATTTGCAGCTTGAGGGAGTTTCCGGCTTCAGCCAAAGCTACATGTAGATGCGGAATAGGAAACCGTTTCACGTGATTCTCTTCACTTGATAAAACACGGAAGAGCATGCATTCTAATAGTCTGCAGTTTTTAATTGAATATATTGGAACAAGTAGGCCAGTTTTAATGTTTCCTTCAACGGAACTCCATTTTGTGCGGTGTACGCTCTGTTGATTTACTGAATATTTTAAATAGGATTTAATTAACTGCGTAGTGCTAGTGTTGCTGCCCCAGCTCATCTGCGTTTATGGAATTGTATAGAGTATGTCTTAAGGAAGACTGAGAAGGTAAGTACAAATATTAATGTCTTAATCCTTTTCCTTCGCATTGTCTTATTAACTTGGTCATCAAGTATGTGTGGGCAGTAAATGGAGATTTTTGAAACTTCGAAAAGCAATGAATAATCATGGATATTGAAAAGAATATATGTAACCATTATGGCAAAATTACTTAGTATGTGAATTTAAGGGATGATGTCTATTAGCAATGGCGTAACGAAAAAGTTTCGGCCCTTTAGCAAAATTACAACCCCCCCCCAACGCTTCTGCTCTGTTTGTAAAATTAAAGAAAAAAATACGAAACATACATTTTAATTTGCAAAAACATTTACTGCATTAAAAGAAATTCTTATATGTTTTTACAGATGGATAAATTATGGATTAGATATTCAAATAAAAGAATATTTCTTTCAATTCTTGCATTGACAAAGTCTCTCACAAAATTTTTGCTCTTTAATTTATCTGCCTCTTGACTTTCAGTGGCAATTAGTGAAAGGTATTTAAGTTGTTTCTTGCACTTTGTATCTTCTTGCTAAGCTTCAGTGGCGATTGGTGAAAGATATTTCAGCCGCCCCGGTGGCGCAGTGGTCTAAGCGATGGCCTCTGATCATTCGTCCGAACGGGGTCCGGGTTCGAATCCTGGTGAGGCATGGATGGTGTGTTTGTCTTACGGCACTGGCTCTCTCCCTTCCCTGGAACCAGTAACCCTAAATTAGGGCCGGGCGACTGCTTATAGCCCATTGAGTTGCTCACGGTGGTCGTTAAAAATCCAACCAAAAAAAAAAAAAAAAAAGATATTTCAGTCGTTCCTGACACATTCTATTTTGCTAAGCTTCAGTGACGATTAGTGAAGGATATTTCAGTCGTTCCTGACACATTGTATTTTGCTAAGCTTCAGTAGCGATCAGTGAAGGATATTTCAGTCGTTCCCGACACAATGTATTTTGCTAAGCTTCGGTGGCGATTAGTGAAAAATATTTAAGTTGTTCCTTGCACATTGCATTTTGCTAAGCTTCAGTGACGATTAGTGAACGATATTTCAGTCGTTCCTAACACATAGTATTTTGCTAAGCTTCAGTGGTGATCACTGAAGGATATTTCAGTCGTTCCCGACACATGGTGTTTTGCTAAGCTTCAGTGGTGATCACTGAAGGATATTTCAGTCGTTTCTGACATATTGTATTTTGCTAAGCTTCAGTGGTGATCACTGAAGGATATGATATTTCAGTCGTTTCCAACACATAGTATTTTGCTAAGCTTCAGTGGCGATTAGTGAAAGAACCGTTCGTAGCCTAGCACGTTGTATTTCGCAAGGAATTTACTGCTTTCAGCTTACTGAACGATATTTCAAAAGTAGCTACTATAACAGTAACTATTAGATATAAATTAAGTTCTGTAGGGACGTCCGGGTAACTTCGGTATTGTTACACTTTATTATTAACAATTTGGAGAATTCTTTTATTGGATAATTGAATATGTTAGTTTAATTTCTTCTTTTATTAAGCTGTTTGAAATTTTTTCGCAAAATTTGAATAGAGAATTTTTTACTTAGATCTTTATCATATAATTTTTGCAAATTGTCCGCACATTTAAAAAAACCCACACTTTCTGTTACATAATACATACTCTAATTTAACTTTCATTTTTAGTTGTCTTTCTCTATGTAAATTTTGAGTTCATTCTCTTTAAGCTTTTCAAATTTAATGTTATATTTTTCCTGCTCACTGAATGTTATGTTGGCAGCAGTCTTGAGGTCAGGGTGCGTGACGTGTGTGTGTGTGTTGACATGATGAGAACGAGCTATATAATGTTGTAGCAAGCAGCGAGAAGTCTGGCGTGTTGTTGATAAATTACGGTAGCAAATTGCTGTAATTTCGAGGGTTGTACCGAAAATAATAAAAAAGTGGGCATATTTTTTTATTAGCTGACAGAAGTCGTTCAAACTGCACATGTTGGTAGAGTAACTCTTCCTCTATAGTAACCCATCTTCTTCATTGCAGGTAAATAATGGATTCCAAGCAGAAGCAACGTGACGTCATTGAGTTCTTGACGAAGGAAGGGTGCAGGCTGTCCGACATCCACAGAAGGCTACAGAATGTTTACAGAGATGACACCATTGACAAGAGCAATGTGCACAGATGGACGAACAAGTTTAAAGAACAGGAAACCAGCATTGAAGACAAAACACGCAGTGGGAGGCCTTTATCTGCGACTACTGACACGAATCGTCAGCGAGTGGATGAATTATTCGCGCGGAAAGTCGAGTCACAATCCGTGAGGTTGCTGCACTGGACTGTGGTCAGAATGCCATACAGAAGATGGTGGAAGACTTAGGGTATCGGAAAGTGTGTGCAAAGTAGGTATCTCGGCAGCAGACACCTGATTTGAAGGAGAGAAGGGTGAAAGTCTGCTCTGATCTGCTGGAAGCATTTGAGGCCAATGAAGACACGTTTTTCCCGATCTGGTGACAGGGAATGACACGTGGGAGTATCTTTACGATCCGGAAACGAAGAATTAATCCATGGAATGGCGTCACACCTCTTCACAAGGGCCTAAGAAGTTCAAGAGCCAGCGATCAGCACAGGAAGTCATGGTGACTGTTTTTTGGGATGACAGGAGTGCCATTCTCCTTGATTTTCTGGAACGTGGCCGTACCGTAACCAGCGAACGGTACATTGAGACACTCAAGAAGCTTAGAAAAGCCATGAGGAGGAAGAGACCGAACAAGAATCTGCAAAGGATCCACATTCACCATGACAATGCGAGACCACGCACATCTTTGGCAACAAATTAGGCTGTTCGGTGGTCCCCCATTAACCGTACAGCCCAGATCTGGTGCCATCCAACTTCCATCTGTTCGGTCCAATGAAGAACAGTCTCCGGGGAGAACGATTTGATGACACAGACGAAGTGAAAGTGGCTGTGAAGAAGTGGGTACAAGAGTCCACACCTGAATTTTTTCAAGGAGGATTCCAGAGTTGGGTTGAATGACGGCGCAAATGCATTGCTTGTGATAGAGACTATGCTGAGTTGTACCTTTGTACAGAGAAAGAGTTACTCTACCAACATGTGCAATTTGAACGACCTCTGTCAGTTAATAAAAAAGTTATGTCCACTTTTGCATTACTTAGGTACATCCCTTGTACTTTTTCCTTTTCTTTAGTTAGTGTGTTTCCGTTTTGGGAGTATATTGTGATCCTTAAGTTTACTTTGTATTTTCATTAATTTACTTGTGCTGCTTTGTACTGTGAGTAGAGTTGTACTGTACAATTCACAAAATTTTCAATGTCACATATTCTTGGTGTTTTTGAACCTTCACCCACAGATCATCAATTCAAAAATGCTTCAGACAGCGGAGTTTCAATGGCTCCTGACTCGCTCGAGGTTGATGATGTTTCAGAGGTGTCACCTAAGAGTCCCAAAATCGACAGCTTCATCAACTACGTTGACACCAGCCAATGCGATTCTTCCACAAAAGTTCATGATTTAAATGGCGCAGTGCCAAGTTTGTCGCCTGGGTTTCAGAAATCTTCTGTTATACAGACTTCCACGCCAAAGGTAAGTTTGTATGCGAAGAAGACCTGATACGATTACTACCATATTTTCACCTATGTGCGTCATTAAAAACAACTTGGTAGATTGCTGTTCCATACTACAGTCATTTGCAAAAGTTTAAGACCACCAGTCAATTTATTGAAAATTAAAATTTTCAAAGAAACAAGTAATTACTCGTCAGAGATGTTTGAAAAAATGACACTACAGATGAATACTTACATTCTTTAGAACACAAAAAGACCGAATTCGTCTGGCCATCTTTTTTTTTTTTTTATAGCGGACAGAATACAATGTAGCATACGCCCAATAGGGATTTGCAGTAGTCACTTGAAATGTCTTTGCACCACACGTGATTGATCGCATCAGTCAAAGCTTGGGAATTTGATGGCTGTTTTTATGCTACCTTGTTTTTAAGATGGTCCACAAATTTTCGATGGGGACTATTACCGGGCCTGTCAAGCACAGCTATGTTTTTCCTCTGCAGGTAGTCCTTAACTGTCTTTGATGTGCGGCATGGAGCACCATCATGCATAAAGATTGTGCATCTGTATATGAGTTAACAGCTTCTCACGTAACATTTCTACATAAAAAGGACCAGTCATGGTAGTGCCTGTCGGCAAAAAGGATAATGAAGCAGTACTGGATGCTGATATAGCACCCCATATCATCTAACTGCAAGTGCAAAGATTAGGCTGTTTGAAAATACAACACACATAAAAATTGGAAAGGGAGTGAGACAAGGTGACACCATATCTCCGAAGCTCTTTAATGCCACATTGGAGGGTGTTTTTCAGTCACTGAGCTGGGAAAACAAGGGGATAAAGATTAATGGAGATTATCTAACCCACCTTCGTTTTGCTGATGACGTAGTCATTTTTGCAACTAGCCCATCAGAGCTGCAGAGTATGATCCAGGAACTTGTGGCAAGAGTAAAGAAGTGGGATTAAAAATGAACTTTCAGAAGGCAAAAGTGATGTTCAATGCTTTTACAAGAAATGAAGATTTATCGATTGATGGAGAAAAGCTGGAGATAACAGACACTTACGTTTATCTTGGACAGCAGAAATCAAGTGAGGGTCACATTGATGAAGAAATTAATCGGCGTACAAAACTTGCCTGGAGAGCTTTTGGAAGAAACAGCATCATTTTCAAGAGCAATATGCCATTATGTCTTAAAAGAAAAGTGTTTGATCAATGCACCCTTCCAGTGCTTACGTATGGTGCAGAGACGTGGACCTTAACTAAAAGAGACATACAAAGGCTGCAGACAACTCAAAGCAGCATGGAGAGGTGTGCATGCTTGGTGTAACCAGGAGAGATAAGAAGAGGAACTCGTGGATCCGAAAAATGACAAGAGTGGAAGACATCATGATCAGAGTTAAATCCCTGAAATGGCAATGGTCTGGACATACTGCCAGAAGGACAGATCATCGATGGACAGCCGAAATTTTAGATTGGATTCCAAGGGACAGGAAAAGACCCAGAAGAAGACCACATGGGAGATGGGTGGATGAAATTCGAAAGTATGCAGGGGTGACATGGAGGAGACTGGCACAAGACAGACCGTTGTGGAGGAAACTTGGGGAGACCTTCGTCCAGCAGTGGATTGATAATGGTTGACAATGATGATGATGATGATCATCTAACTAGGCGGGTCTCACGGTGCTAACGGTGTATTTTTCATGAAACCTTTTCTCTTTTGGTCGTCGAACATGTGCTTCACGTGATTCAAATTGACGCACAGTTGATTCATAGGAAAAAAAAAATTGGCTCCAATTTTCAGCAGTCCACGATTATTGATGACGCTTTGCAAACTGGAGTCTCTTCTTTTTCATGACAGAGGTTAGTCTAGGTTTATGTGCAGGTTTATAAGACTTTAATCCAAAGCCTTTGCTAAGACGTCGGGAAACAGTGCTGATACTAATATCAGACCGTTTTGAATGTAGAAAGGCCTTGATTTTCTTGCACTAACTCCTCGGAGAACGCATAACTAATCGCCCTACGGTATTGTCATCACATGGGGTTGTTACCCTTGGACGTCCACTTCTCTTTCTGTCGCTAAATTCACCTGTATCTCAATATTTCATGATCGCATTATGAATAGCAGTCTTGCTCACATTTACCTCTCTGCTTATGTCACGTTCGGAGTATCCTTCATCATATAAAGTGTTACACATCGATGGGAAAGTTCAGTATATGCTGTGATAACGTACCGTGAAACAAACGGATGTTGAGAATTCAGTCTCTTTCGTGCTTCATAATGAGAAGAATACTTGGAGGCATCACTGTGTTTGATTGAAGTATGATACAGCTATTTGTTGGCAGTGCTTTTCAGTACATGGGCAGGTATTGAATATACTGTAAGTCGTTAGAATGAGTTCACAAAATTTATTTGCTTCTTCAGTTAGTAACGACGAAGCAATTTTCAGTATGAAGCGCAGCGGGTAAATTTTTAACGAACGAGGTGAATGCGTTTGCCAGTATTCATGAACCTATAGTTGAAGTCTACGGAGATTTTGCACCATCCTCTAAGCCTCCGTAGTTCTAGTTCTTCGCTTCGAAAAAACGCAAGACACGTTTCAAAGATAACGAACAACTCCAACAAGATACAGAGCCGGAATTTATATGACGTGATAGAGATTATTTCAGCTGTGTTAGAATTAGAATTTATTTCAGCTGTGTTAGAATTAGTAAATTCTAACACAGCTGAAATAAAAAAAAGTCTGAAGTTACAGAGGATTTTGTCGAAAAGGAATAGTACCTATAATATTGCCAGTATTCAAAGACGTGCTATTGTCTTGCATTTTCTTATATTTCATTTTATATTAAATAAACAGACGATTATTATCGCGGAAGATGTAAATATAAATAACGCAAAAGTTACAGATTTTGTTAAGAAATGTGAGTGCGACGCGATATGTCAGAAAAGATGTTTTCGCAATTATAATTTCTTGGCCAAAAATATATAGTTTTTCCAAAGAATGCTATTCAGTTTACTTATATGACGTGATAGACCTTTATTAGTAAAGACTAACACAGATGGAATAAAGAAGTCTGAAGTTACAAGGGATTTGGTCGAAAAGGAATAGTGCATATAAAATTTTTAGCATTCAAAGCCATACTATTATTTTGCATTTTCTTAGATTTCATTTGATATTAAAAAGTCCGACGATTATCATAGAAGAGGTAGATATAAATAATGCAAAAAGTTACATATTGGGTTGGTGCGAATGAAATGTCCGGCAAAGGTCCAGCACACGTGGACGGCGAGAACGAAAAAGTAGAACAACTTACCTAGGCAAAATAATCCCCCTCGGCATCGACACATACACTGACGAGCAATTGGATTAGAGATACCTGTCTAGTAACGTATAGCACGACCTTTCGCCCTGATGACGGCGGCGATTCGTCTCGGCATGGACTCGACAAGACACCGGAAGCGTTGGGAACCCACACGGATCCATGACCCCTGAACAAGCTCCCACAGTTCACGAAGATTTCATGGAAGAGGGGTCAGAGCCTCAAACATCTCTCCCGATGGCATCCCAGATGTGCTCGATGGGATTGAGGTAAGGTGACCTGCTGGCCAAGGAAGCGAGGCCACGTCGGTGGAGTGTTCATTCAACCATTCGGATACAATTCGGGGGCGATGGCACGGTGCATTGTCTTGTTGCAAGATGAGGTCTCCAGTGGGATGTTGAAGACGCACAAACGGAAGCAAAGTCAAAGGGTCGTCCAGGATATCCCGGTAACGTTGACCTGTGAGGGACGATGTCACACATACCAGGGGTTCCATTTCAGTCCACATAAACTGCCCAGACGAGAATGCCACCCCCACCAGCTTGAAGAGTACGCTGCTGGCAAGAAGGATCCGCCGCTTCACGTGGTTTGCGCCGTACTCGTGTCCTGCCATCCGCATGTACCAACGTGAATCTCGACTCATCAGTCCAGGGAACCTTTTCCCACATGTCTAGGGTCCAGTGGCGATGTTCCCGCGCTCATGCTGATCTTTGCACCCTGTAATGTGCGGTCAGAAGCGGTACCCTCGTGGGACGATGGCTTCTGTACCCCATAGCGAGGAGATGGTTCTGGATGGTGGGGCTGCTTACACGTTTTTGTGCACCAGCGTTAAATTGCCGAGTGATTTTTTGCACTGTGGCCCGTCTATCCGCTGTTACAATGCGAGCTAGCCGACGATGACCCCGCTCATCCACACGCTGTTGTCCACGGCATTTGGCCCTTGCAGGGATGGTTTTACCGGATTCGATGTACTCACGGTGCACCCGTGACACAGTGGCTCGTGAAAATCCCAGTGCCTGCACGACTTCCGAGATGGAGTGACCCATTCGTCGGGCCTCGACAATTTTCCCACGATCAAATGCGCTTAGATCCTTCGTCTTACCCATACTGCGTATGATTCCGGCCGCATCACTCCTTATATTGTCGGATCGCTGCATACGTCATGTCGTTTCCGTTTACAGGGCCGCCCACAGCGCCACATTTGCATAACGCCAGCTGTCTCTAATTCAATTGCTCTTCAGTGTAGTTGCCATCTGTTCGGCAAGGCCATGATCCCAGAACGAAAAAAGTCTTGTGGTTGGGACCCGAAGAAGTCTTGAACTGCACGTTGAACCTCGTCTGTCGTGAACTGTTTGCCAGACAGGAAGTGATCCAGGCTACGAAACAGATGATAGTCTGTCGGAGAGAAGTCCTGGGAATAGTCAGTATGAGACAGTGCTTCATAGCCCAAGGCACTTAGTGTCAGCATCGTTCGTTGTGCGACATGAGGGCGAGTGTTGTCCTGGAGCAGAAGAACACCATTTCTGTTGACCAAAGCCAGTTGTTTCTGCAGCAATTTCCGGTGCATCTGGTGTAATTCAGCACAATAAAGTTTTGCAGTGATGGTTTGGCCTCTTGCCAAGAAACTCCGATGAATTATGCCGGCTGTGGAACACCAGACAACGAGCATCATCTTCTTGGTGTGTACGGGTGGCCTAGGATGCCGTCCAGTAGGCTGTGCCTTGCTTAACCGTTGTGCAGATCGTTTCCGATTATCATAAAGGACCCACTTCTCGTCGCAGGTGACGATTCGATGCAGTATAGTTTCCTGTTTATTCCTGGCAAGCAGCGACGTGAGGACTTCCAAACGCCTAGTCTTGTTGGGAGTTGTCAACTCATGCGGAAGACACATGTCCAGCTTTTTTTCACCTTTCCCAGCGCAGCCAGACGCCGAACAACTGTCGTGTGGTGGACACCTACCTCTGCCGCTATCTCGCTACACGTTCTTCGGGGGTCCGTTTCAACCACACGTGACAGAACATCGTCAGAAACAGCAACATGTCGGTGAGCACGTGCTTCGTTTTGCAGGTCCGTATCTCCGCTTCGAAACTTCGCAAACCATCGCCGAAGGGTTCGTTCGTTCACTGCATTCTTCTCAAACGCTTTGTTAACGTTTCGAGCGGCAATTCCTGCAGAATGGCTCAGTTTATATTCATACAGGAAGATGACTCTCAAATCCGGAGTCTGCATGTTTCCTTTGCAAGCTACGTTACGCCCAAACAAACCACGCCCGAAGCTTGTTATTCACACACGTGTTAGCTATTTATAGTAACTCTGTGACGTAATACCCGCAACACCTGTGGGTGGTTCCATCCCGCTGTGGTGGGGACCTGTCTCCACTGCTCGTTCTCGCCGGACATTTCATTCGCACCAACCCTATTTTGCCAGCAAAGAAATGTGCGCGTGAATCGATATGTCAGTAGAAATGTTTTCACAATTATAATTTCTGGACCAAAAATATATAGCTTTTCCTAAGAACAGTTTTCGTGTGATCTCTCTAGAAAGATTAATTTGTAACTTCCGCTATTCAGTTTCGCCTATACACTGACTGTAAGGCCAAGTTAATTAAGCAAGCTTTTTCAAAAAATAAAATTCATAATTTTTAATATTTTTTGTAAAATAACTTTTTTGTTTTTGTTGATCAACAGAGGGCAACAGATGTTGAAAGAAGATGCGAAAATAGATCGAACGTCGTCAGCGATTCTTCAAACGATGGTGGCGAAGAGAATATTTCGCGAGACGGATTTCCGAGGAAGAAAATCTCTGATATTATCAAGCAGCTTGGACTGCAAGATACAAACACGGTAAGGTAAGTTAAATGTTTCCTTGATAATCTGTGTGTGTCTGTTAATTATGAATTTTAAAGATGAACCAATTCCGTTTTAATTCGTTTTAAAAATGCTAAGCCTAATCAACATTTTTTGCCAGCGTATTCATTCGGCATATTTGGTTATTACGAACGATTTGGAACATACAGCAGCAATTGTTTCCAAATAGTTGCCGTAGTTCAAAGGATAACAACGGATAACAAGGTTCCACTTCTGCCGTGACCGGCTAGATCGCCGAATTTATCACTCATAAAAAAATCTCTACGACTTTATTGCTGGCGGACGGTGCGATCGTCCGCCAGCAATGCTGAACTTTGGACGCAGGTCAATGCAGCTTGGATGGCTATTCCATAGGACACCATTCACACATTATTTGATTCGATGCCTTGGCGCGTAAAGGTGATACAAGCCAGAGGTGGCCACACCGATTTTAAGCTACATCGACGCACCTGGTACATATAACACCGAGGCGCATTATCCTGTTGGAAGTAGCCCATTCCATCAAGAAACACCATGTACATGTGCGGGTGTTTTTGGTGCGCAGTGATGTTAAGATACCACGTGGCATTCATTTTCCATAGGTACTAAGCAACCCAATGCTCAACAAGAAAGCAGACTCCAGATCATTCCCCGCACGGGGATAACTGGTTTTCCAGTTATTTGGGGAGCAGCGCCCCCACGGCCCGAGCTGACCTTGTGACTGGTCAACATCTGATGTCATGCCACCGCTTGTTTTTTGTTTCGGTGCTGTTGGTGTTTGCAGGGACGGCTGTTCATCCAGCTGTTGGGGAGTCGCGGCCCCACGATCCCGAGCTGGTCTTGTGTCTCGCTTTTTTCGTTTTTATTTATTTTCTCCACTGGCTAGTTGCCCGTGTTGTATTCTCTACCTAATCGCTACCACGTTATGTACTAACACCCCGGTCTTGTGGTTTTGTTACCCTCCACCACTAACTGATTTATATTAACCGCTCAGTTCGTAGGTTGCTGAGATTCCGTTTAGGTTCCCTGCCAGGATTTGTCTTCTTTGGATTTTTTTTTTTTTTTTTTTTTAGCTGGTTTGGGTGCTAGACCTACCTGCATGTTTGCCGCGTGCGGAGACCCGTGAGGCGGAAATGGGATGTCTGGCGGCTGAGGTCGCAGGAGACCGGTGAAGTGCCTCCTGTGTACCAACACTCCTCTTCGACCCCGGCTTCGCTGTAAACGGGAGGCTAGAGCCTAACCCACCTCTGGTCAGAAGTCTTGTACCAAGTTGTGTGCAGGGCTTTAGCGGCTTTTGTCGTATTGCACGGCAGGGTGAGCCCGGGGGCTGTGGGATCATGCCAAAGGCGTTGGCATGACGGTACCCGGAGGCCGAAGTGTCCGCCGAGTGCGTGTGATCACAGCCAACGGACTATATTTGCAACTAAGCTCTAGAACTGTGTCTTGCGTCATGTGTTTGGCTTGCGGAACTCCAGTTCTCCCCTGTTGGGCTCGATTGTGGGCGGAGTACGTTGCAGACGAATTCTTTCTTACTCCCATGGGGAAACATAAACCCTCCTCAAAATTTAAAAAACAACAGGATATGGTGATTGATCAGGCGCCAAATTTGCCTCAACCACCTCCCACACATAACACACTGAAGAGAACTTTCGTTGAAAAACGACATCACCGCGACGTATCTTTAGATCCAGGTGTTGAGCCGTCAGCTCAGAAACGTCGCATTACACTTGCAGATTCGATAACTCAAGCTACTTTTCTCGTCATTTCTTCTACTGACCAGATGTTGAAACTTTCCTCAAAGTCTCCTTTTTTCATCTCGAAGGCACTTGCGGGTGTTGCTGGCTCTTTGAAGTCAGTGAAGAAGCTACTCTCTGGAGACCTGCTTGTGGAAACTTGCACTCTCTCTCAGAGCAAATCTCTTCTGCAGTTGACCAGACTTCAGGATATTCCAGTTCAAGTGACGGCACATCCGTATCTCAACACCTCCAAAGGAGTCATTTCTGAGCCCGACTTGTTGGTCTGCGATGAAGATGAACTTGTGGGTGAACTTGCTGATCAGGGTGTCATAGCTGCCCGACGCATGACTTTCAGGCGCGATGGCGCGCTGATCAAATCACGAAATGTTATTTTGACTTTTAACAGCCCGAAGGTACCTACTGAAATAAAGGCTGGTTACTTGTTATGTGCAGTTCGTCCTTATATACCAAATCCTCTACGCTGTTTTAAGTGCCAGAGGTATGGACATTCCCAGCGGTCCTGTAACAGTGCTGCGAGGTGCGCCAATTGTGGATCCCGAGACCACGAAGGGACTGGATGCACTTCAGAGCCCTGCTGTGTAAACTGTGGTGACTCCCACGCTGCTTATGCCCGGTCCTGTTCGAAGTGGAACGACGAGAAGGCGATCCAGCGCCTCAAGACCCTGGAGGGCCTCTCGTACCCTGCTGCCAAGGCCAAGTTGGGTATTCCCACCGTCCGACAGCGTACTTTTGCCGCAGTGGTTCAGTCTCTGCCGCAACCCGTGCAGCCCTTTGTTCCGCGCCCTGTAGCTCTCGCCGCACTTGCCAAGCGATCTACAGTTGAACAAGCGACACAGGTGGATTTCCCCGAGCTCCAGCTTATTCGACCATCTGAGTCTGCGCCTTCTCTTTTGAAGACGACCGACTCTTCCGGTTCCCAGCAGACAGGCTGCACGTGCGGAAGACCCGGCCCTCAATCCGCAAAGGTGTGCCGTGTCCATCCACCTGCCGCGGTCCACCTGACCAACATTGCAACTGTCTCGGACTCAGCGAGGTCCCCACCCTCACCCAACATTATAGAGGAACATCGGGGGGAGGAGAGTGACAGTTCGTCCCCAGCCTCACCTAACATTGCAGAGGAACATGAGGGGGAGGATAGTGACAGTTCGTCCTCGCCCTCGGCCAGCATTATCTTGGAGTGTGTGGGGAAGGAGAGTGACTCATCCTTTGTGTAGTTGTGTTCGATTTCGTAATGTGTTTTATCGTTCTCATTCCTCAGTTTTACTTAATCGGCTTGTTTCTCACCATTGTACCATTGTACCATGTTTTTCATACTGTTTGTTTCATTGTCTTTTTTGGCCCTTCCTTTGTACTCATAGTTCGGTTTTACTTGGTCAGCCAGATTTTGCCGATTTATGCCCCGTTTTTTTTTTTTTTTTTTTTACTTTTGTCTGTTTGTCTTGTGTCTGGCGCTCTTTGGCCAACCATGGCCCTTGCGCCATTAAAATCTAATAACCAACCAACCAACTAACTCCAGATCATTACAACGCCTACACAAACTTGTACAGTTAACGCAAAGCAGCTGGGATCCATCGATATTGCTGTTGACGCCATATTTCGGCTCATCCATCTGCATTTATTAACTGAAAATATAATTCATCGGACCAGACCACCTTTTCCAGTCCTGAGGGTACAAGTGTTTTGTGCTCCCTCTGCCGACGAATTAGTTGGTTTTTAGCAGAGATTAGTGGTGCATGAAAGGGGGACGTCTGCTGTTACAGCCCATTCCCGTTAGTGGGCTGTACATGCTGAAATTCTTCTCTCTATGCTGCTGTTGTACTGCGGGATTACCTGACTTAATGGAGATAGTCTGTTACCTCGCACAATCCTCTGCAGCTGCCGTTGTCCTCGAGCATCGACCAGTAGTTACCGCCCACAGAAAGACCGCAGACTTCTTGTTTTGTTGTTTATGCACCACTAATGGCACATCCTCAATACAGTTGTTCTTGCGTAGCCGAGAAGGTTTGCCTTTCCCGGCTGCTTGACTGGTGCTTACTATCATGCCTCTTTCAAAGTCGCGTAAACCAAGAGTTATTTCCCATACTGACGCAACGTACGCTTCTTACAAGCTTGAATCGTGTGCAGTGAGCTATTTATAAAGTCATCTCAAAGCCATAGTTGCATGCGTAAGTGAGGATGGCACGCGTCTGATTGCTGTTGGGTGTTCCTAATAATTTGCTACTTCAATGCACACTCAATGAACGAAACATTAGGGATGTCTACCTTAAACTTAGAATTTAAAGAACCTTGATTCCCGCTCTTGCCTTCTTGATTATCATCGTGTCATCATTAGTTAGGGTAGCATTTTATGCGATCCTTGAACGAAAAAATTTAGGGTACATCCAAATCCGCAAAGGTCCAAACAAGGTTGGTCTCTTAGGCATTTTCCAACCATTCAGAGACGCCTCCAATCTATTTTCGAAGGTTTTGGTAGAAACCTTTTTCGACTTCTTCCCCCGCCGCGTTACTAGTGCGGAGGAGTGAACTAGCGCGGAGATAGGCGTGTTGGTACTTCTCTAGAGCGAACAACAGCCTACGCGCGAGGCGTGGATCCCAACAGATGCCGGAGGGTTTCCGGAGGCAATGCCAGCCATACCTGTTGCAGCATTGTCAACAACTCCACCCGAGACGCCGATCTAGGATCCGTGGATGTGATATTACGCTCCACAGCATCACAGAAGCTTCCACAGGTTCAGATCCGGGGAATTTGGGGACTACTCGATGGTTCCAAACTCAGGCGAGTGTTCCGCGAACTACGCCTGGGTGGTTGCGGTCCGGTGACACCGCACATTGTTTTCTGAAGCAGACCAATCGCCGCAGGATGTGCGAAGGCCATGAAAGCGTGTCTGGCAGCACATACTGGTAGAGCGCAACGGCTAAGGACCTCTCCAGACATACTAAGGGACCTAATGTGTCCCCTGAAAGAGCTCTCCAAACCATCATAGCGCCACCACCTTAAACAGAGACGATCTGGCGCTACGGAGCCATGGCCCGTTGACGCCACATTTTCACCCTCCCGTCAGCTCGGTGCAGCTGAAAACGGGATTCATCTGACCACACAATACGGTGTCACTCTGGAGAGCTCCAGTTTTGATGTTTCCGGCACCAGGGGAAGCGTAATGCCCGATGACGAGCAGTCAACCGTGGCACACGAGTAAGGTATCGGCTCCCTTAGCCCAAGGTATACATCGTACGCCGTACCTTTCTCTCGTTGAAGCTGCTTGGACTTCTGACATTTAACCTGGATGTGATTTGTGTCGCATTTGCCAAGCGGACGGTCTGTACGAGCCTGGATAATCTACGTCGACCCCGGTCATCGATAACATGTGGTCGGCCACCGCTTGTTCTCTGGGTGCTGGTACGTCCGTCGATGGTATACTCGCGGTACACCCTTGATGCGGTTGTCCTCGTGAACCCAAGGGTTCTTGCCACGTGGGCGATTGAATATCTTGCCGACAATGCGTTCGCGATCAAAGTCGCTGACATCACCGCGTTCACTTATGTTCGTCGATTGCGATACACTTTTGGGAAGCCCTGCTATCCGATTATTTATCGCCTGCTTTCGGTTTGGGTCTTTTCCACCTTGCACGAGGGATGCCCATGTCAACTACCTATCAAACCTATCTCTAATGTTTTCAGACGTGTCAACTCTCCGGATTTAGGCGGGAGACTCCGGATTTTTAGCCCTTCCTCACAAATTCCGGATGAATGTCAAATTATCCTGATATTCACTGAAAATTAGCCAGTCGAAATTCTATCAACCGCCATGATTTCAAACCTCCTATGAAATCTTTTTCTTTTTGCGTCAATGCAAGATGGCATTACAGTTATCAGTTTCGTACTTTTTCTCTCCTCTTATGTACAAAAAGAAAGCCGACACGGTGGTCTAAGCGCTGTCTTCTGACCAGTTGTCCGAGATGGGTCGGAAAAAAATTGCTTTAAAAAACTTTCTCCCAGTCCGATTGTCATATGACGCCTTCAGGAAAAAGCTCACCCACTCTGGAATGCCGGGGAGGGTCGGTAATTGACAGATGGGAGCTGCCCTGCCTTCTCCTTACAGTTCAGTCTTTCAACCCCTCGCCTCAACAGAGCAGCACATTCTAAGTGATGATAAACAGCAGAGTTGCGGCGAATTCACTTAATGACATAAGGGATTAGTTACAGTTGGCCTCGCCTTGTAACGAAAGGCGATGTTAGTACGATGCTTTTTGTCGTCTTCGCCTTCACGCACAACCCAAAGAAGAAACGAAAAGCAGTTGGCTGCTATTTTATTCGTAAAAAACAACATCATGCGGACCGTTTTACGTTTGCATTATCTTCCGGAATTGACGTTCCTGAAAAGGAATTTCAGTTGGGGGCGGGGGTGTTAACTTTCGCGCTGTTTTTTTTTCTCCAGAACTTTTAGTGGACCAATAATACCACTACTTTAAAATTGTTCCTACGTCTGGAAAATGTCGATTGGTGTGATTTTATGAGGTAAAAATCTCCCGATTTTCAGATTTTGAAGGTTGGCATGTCTGCTCTTTTGTTCACTGAGTGTACATGGTGAAAATCCTTTTCCTGTTCAAAGCTAAACTTAAGTGACTATTAGTTTAATTTGACTCAGGAATTAACGATAAGTGGCCCTTGCTGAAATTGCCAAATAACTCTCTTCTGTTTATTTCTTTTTCCATAGTAGGACTCGAAGTTCTTCCGCAAAATATAAGAGACCCCTAGATGCCACATCACGTGACTCAAAATATGATTTCCAACAGAAAGGGAAGAAACCTTTGACGAAGCCTGTTCCTCTTCCTAGAATGAGCAAGATGTTACAAACGAACGCGCCGCAAACCTCTGACAACGACATCCACAAGGACAGTGAGAAAGACAATTCCTTGGTTCATGCGACAGCCAATGGTCGCTCAGTTCACCACGAAATACTTCATCACGTTGAAGAAGTTAAGCCAGCTGACGAAGTCGTTGAGTCCTGTGAGTGTGACTTTCGTGAGGAACGTTTTGAGCCAGATGGCCCTGAGGAACAGACTTTCAAAGTGGTTTTCGTAGGTGACGCTGGTGTTGGAAAATCTTCCTTTGCTCTGAGGATCAGCAAAGGCGTTTTTGTTCGTCAGATGAGCTCCACGTTGGGTAAGTATATTTATTTATTAATTTCCACGAAAAACTTTTATTTTGTTGGATGTCTTACAGGAACAGAAGGAGAGATGGCCAAAATTTGTTACAACTGACTTTATGCCGTTCTGAAAAGAAATAAATTCTCTTTCAGCGAATCACATTTGATATAGCTTCTCAGGAAATTTAAAAAAAAAATCATTTTATTGGTAGGCCATGTCACTTTGTTTTTCTTTGCCTTGTTTTTTTGTTTACTTTTATGTGCTTCTTAAATATATTAGTATCAGTTTCGAGGCTAATTTAACTCCAGAAATTAATTGCAGAGATGTAATCAGTGACTTTTCGATACATTGTACAGAACAATCTCTCGTAAACGGGGTGCCGATTTCTGACTAAGAGCAAGCTTATCAGAAGACGCGGATACAGAGTGTTGATTCATTGAAGAAAGTATACTCTTGAATTTTGCTGATTCAAAAGCAAACTCAATGCACTTCGTTCTTGAACTTCTTTCAAGTTACAGTATAAACTTTTCTTTCTAATTCTGTAATAAATTGTTTCTGAAAAACGAAGTATTTGTTAGTATTTAGAATTATTGTATGTCTTAGATGCAGTTACGTAGATCATTCTTACTAAAGAATAACGGGTTGAAAACATTAGAAACAGCATATAAATAAATACATCGCTCTTTCCACGTTCCAGAAACACACAGCAACCGAAAAATTGTTTTTCAGCCGCCGCTGTGTTGCTGTGTGTTTCTGGAACGTGGAAAGAGCGATGTATTTATTTATTAACTGTCGCCACGTATTTGGAATATTATCACCTTAGAAACAGCATGTTCGTGGTGTGTCACCAAAATAATGTCACCAATGATAGTAAAAACGACAAACCTTGTTCTTCGCATTTTTACACTTCGACATGATCCCTTTTAAAATAGGGCCTTTTGGAAGCAACACACCGTTGGAAACGATCCTGCCACTCCTGGAAACATTGCTAGAAGTTGCCTTCTGTGAGGTCCTGCAACACGATCCTCTTCAAAATAGGCCCATATGGAAGCAACACATCATATGAGGCGGTCCTTCCACTCCAGGTAGCATTGTTTTAAGTCGTATTCTGTGACGTCATTCAGAACGATACCCTTCAAAATAGGTCCGTTTGGAAGTGGTCTTTCCACTCCTGGAAGAAGCATTGCCGGAAGTCTTCTTTTGTGAGGACCTTCAACGTGATTCCTTCAAAATAGGTCCACTTGGAAAGAACACACCATTGGAAGATGTCCTTCCACTCCTTGGAAGTATTTCTGGAAGTCGTCTTGCAACACTATCTCCTTCAAAATAGGTTCGTTTTGGAAGCAACACACCGTTAAAAGTGGTCCTTTCACTCTGGAAGCATTGTTTTAAGCCGTCTTCTGTTAAGTCCTTCAACACGATCCTCTTTAAAATAGGTCCTTTGGAAGTTGCACACCGTTGAAGACCGTCCTTCCACTCTGGATGCATTGTTTTAAATTATCTTTTTTGAGGTCTTTCAATATGATTTCCTTCAAAATAAGTCCGTCCGTTTTTAAACACACCGTTTGAGCTGTCCTTCCACTCCTTGGAAGTATTGCCGGAAGCCGTCTCCCAATACCGTCTCTTTAAAAATCGGTTCGTATTGGAAGCGCCACATCATTGCAAGTGGTCCTTCCACTACTGGAAGCATTGTTCTAAGTCGTTTTCTGTAAGGTCCTTTAACATGATTCCCTTTAACATAGGTCCTTTGGAAGTTACACACCGTTGAAGCTGTCCTTCCACTCCTGGAAGCATTACTGGACGTCGTCTGCTGTGGGGGGTCCTTCAACAAGATATCCTTCAAAATAGGTCCTTTTGGAAGCAGCACACCGTCGGAAGCGGTCCTTTCACTCCTGTAAGCATTGCTGGAAGTCGTCTTGTGTCGGTCACGACCCTACGGCGTTTGTCAATTGTCTGAAAAGGAAGTCATCAGAGGGGCTGCTTGAATTTTGGGAAGAGAAAAAAATCATATGTGCTTAGATCGGGAGAATACGGAAGCTTCGGAAATATTGCAATGTTCTTCAGTGTCAAAAACTCCCGCATAGATAACACAGTATAACATGGTAAATTTTCGTGATGTAAAAGCCAATTGGCGACAATGTCTAGTAGAACACGCAGAATTGCGTAACCGTTGCTGAGCTGCTCCACAGAAGATCTAGTTAACAGTTTGATCGTGAGGCACAAACACCTTGTGCACCACCCCTCGATGAAAAAAACACAACAACAACAAAAAGGCAGATGAACACTGATTTAATTTTGGGTTTGTTCTTTCTTGCTTTCTGTGGATGCTGCGATTTCTTTTGTATACCATTCTTCATTATGTTTCAAGATCGTATTCGTAAACCCAGGTTTCGTATCCTGTTATCACTTGCTCAAAAAATTCTAGCTCAGTTTCAGGACGCTGAAGGACGTCCGCGCACACGCTGTTTTTCTTTTTTCTTTTTTTTTTTTTCAGAGGTACAATTTAGGCACAATTTCAATGCAAAATCCTCGCATGCCCAATAGAGCTGAGACGGGCTGATCCCAAAAGCCCGAAGCAGAAGCTGGGCCCGAATCGGGCTCGGGCTGTAGAATATTTACTGCGGTTCGGGCTCGGGCTCTTAGAGAGAGGGAGAGAATTTTACATATATATATATATATAAATGTGATTTTATATGATTTAGCAAATGAGACACTTTATAGTTGGTAAAGGGAATTCTCCGGCAACTAGTTCTGGTTGGGGAGCGGGCGTTCGAGATGGCTATTTATTCCGGGTTTGGGTAGAAAATGCCATAGGCCTGCAGAGAAGAAAAAGCTTTTTCAAGAACTATAGATATTGGATACTTGATAGCTTATCGACGATAATTTACCCACTATATCTCCACTCAGTAGCTCCCTGCTAATTCTATTTAGCAACATACATATTGCAGCGCATTATGACGCGATAATATTAGCATTATTTGAGCAACATATACAATTGCAGCATCGCCTGGTCATTTTGGATGCCCGGCCGCCTGAAGCACTTCAGGTGGAATTGAACGGTCAAAGAAAATCGTACAGTTGCACTATAAAAATAGATAGAGGTCCGTTTCCCACTCCCCATTTCAGAAATACATTGCTTTATTGCAGGAGGCGGAGAGAGTGGAAGTGTGGAAAAGATGTTTTTTATTAATGGCTGAACAGGCTAGCCAGTTTTCGGGCTCGTTCGGGCCCGGGCTCTATCTTGCAATATTAAATTCAGTCTCGGGGGTGGGGGGGGGGGGATATACCACAGCTTGGTTGACCATACCTTCCAATTTTTTTTTTATTTTTTTTCGATTGGAGGTTTAACTACCACCATGTGCAACTCAATGGGCCATAAGCAGTCGCCCGTCCCTAATTTAGGGCCACTGGTTCCAGGGAAGGGAGAGAGCTAGTACCGTTAGACAAAGACAACATCCATGCCTCACCGGGATTCGAACCCGGACCTCTTTGGGACGAATGCTCAGAAGCCATCGCTTAGACCACTGCGCCACCGGAGCTGTACCTCCCAATTGCTTTCGGCATCTTATTGAATATATGCCACGTCGGGTAGCTGCATGAGGTAGGTGGTCATAATTCAATGATCATTCAGTGTATACTTGTCGCACAGCGTACAATTACTGTCGCATTTTGCGCCTTGCGGCAACTAATTTCCTACCCAAAGGATATTAGATCACTGATTTAGGATTCCTTTTTGCAGCGACAAGAGGGAACCAGAAACGGAGACAATAGACGTGACGATCATATTCAGTTTTAAGATAGTAATTGATATACCGCTTTGCTTTCCATTGGTTTTTTTTTTAGTACTCCCCTGTAGTTAAAAAGATATCGCCAATAGAAATTATTATGCATGTGTTAAGGCCAAGATTTCATGCATCTGTTATTCTTTCCTTCCAGGAGTCGACTTTTTAATGAGAACGTTGCGAGTAGATGGTAGAAATGTGGCTGTACAATTATGGGATACCGCAGGACAGGAGAGGTTGGTATATGATGAGATTTATTACACCTTGGACAAGATTTTTCATAATTAATGTCTCTCGTAATGTAAAAATAAATTTTTAGAATTAATGTAGTGAATTTCTACCGTGTTGAATCTAACCTGAGTGTAAATAAGGGGAAAACCAAAATTATGGTTTTTGAGCGAGGAACTATTAGTACTGAATGCAAGACAACTAAATGGCACAGTGATGCAAGAGTTAGACAAGGTTGTGTAATGTCACCATGGCTGTTTAATATATTTATGGACGCGTGCATGCGTGATATCAAAATAGACGATAGTGGTTTATGTCTTGGTGATATCCTTGTGTGCAGATTGCTGTATGCTGATGACACTGTCCTGTTGACAGAGAGCAAAAGTGAGTTGCAGAGTATGTTGTCTCGGATGTACGAAGTTTGCATGAAATTCAATCTGAGTATAAACAATGGAAAACCCAAAGTTATGGTGTTTGAGAGAGGAACTGGTAGTACTGAATGTAATGTAAGTGTAAACGGCACTGTGATTGACCAGGCGAGTGAGTTTGTGTATTTAGGATGCATGTTTGACAGAGAGAACAAATTGGATGGTGAAATTAGTAGGCGAGTGAATTCTTCATTGAAAGTCATAGCTGCTTTAGGAGGATTTCACAGGAATGGTGGTTTCTCAAGGACGTCCCGAATGGCTGTGTATGAAAGTGTAATTGTTTCTACTCTGATGTATGGCAGTGAAACCTGGGTACTACAGAAGAGACATAACAGTCGTTTGTGTGCTGGAGAGAGCGTTACTTACGGGGGTTCTTGGGAAGACACGTTCTGATCATGTGAGGATGTGTTGCAGTTGTGTAATGTGAGGCAAAATGTTGTCAACAAGGTGGAGACTAATATTCATAGGTGGTTTGGCCATGTTAAAAGAATGAGTGATGAGATGCTTACTAAGAACATTTTTTCAGCCCAAGTGGCAGGAAAGACAGGTAGAGGAAGGCCAAGAAAATCATGCGAGGATCAGATTTAGGAATGACTGCATGATAAAAAGATTATGAGTATGAAGCACAAAAGGTCTTGTGTACGTCTTGTGATGGATGTCAGTGAAGATCGAGCTGTGTGACAAGATCGCTGTAAATGGAGACGTTTTGATACGGCAACATTAAGTAAATAATCAGTTAAACATTTATCTGGAGGATTGTCTTTCTTTGTGGAGCTGACCTCTGAACCTCAGAGAACAATTTAGTGATATGTATATATGTATGTACACTGCCTGGCCACAAAACAGTCGCGGTGTGAATGGAAACACGCAAATACCGAGCAGGGCATGACTGGTGAAGCATTTCGAATATTTGCATAATGCTGCAGCCAATACAACCTTTAAATGGAACGGAATGAGCGTGCAGCTCAGCAGTTCGAAGCGATCATGGCGGAAGACGTTATACGCGGTCGTGGAAAAGATGTGACAGAGTTCACAAAGGGCCAAATTATTGGCCTGTGGCAAGGGCAGAAGACCTGCAATAAGATTGCTGAAATCACTAGCACCGGATTTCGAACTGTCCAACGCATCATTAAATCGTGGAATGATGGCGGTGAAGCATCAACTTCGCGGAAAATGTGTGGTCAGAAAACAGTCCTGAATAATCGTGACCGAAGATCATTAAAACGCTTAGTGAAATCGCACCTAAAAAAAAAAGACACTGGAACTCACAACCATTTTCAATAGTGGAAGCAAGACCATTTCCACTCGCTCGATGAGGCGGGAACTTAAAGGACTGGGATTAAACAGCTGTGTTGCAAAAAAGAAACCACTGGTTAGTGAGAGTAATCAGAAAAAAAAATACTATAATTCGTCACGGAACATAAAGATTGGATTGCTGAGCAATGGGGAGAGTCATGTGGTCTGATGAGTCGAGGTATACTCTGTTCCAACATAATGGATGCATCAGGGTTCGAAGGGAACCGCATGAAGTATTGGACCCTTCCTGTACTGTACTCACTGAACAGGTCTCAGGAGGAAGTGTTATGATCTGGGGTTGCTTCTGTTCGGCTGGTCTAGGCGCAGCAACACTATGCAGCAATAAAATGAAGTCACCTGAGTATCTCAGTATACTGAATGACCACTTTATTCCATTAATAGAATTTTTTCTTATTCCAGTATGGCAATTCCAGTTTCTATTCCAGTATGACAATGCCACGATTCATCGCGCTAAAATTGTGAAAGATTGGTTCGAGGAGTACGCGGCATCATTCGCACTCTTGAATTGTCCACCACAAAGTTCTGACCTACCACAAAGTCCTGACCACAGCGTATTAATATTGTCGCTTGGCTACCACAAAGTCCTGACCACATCGTATTAATATTGTCACTTCTATTACATTTGACGTGATGTTGTCATAGTTTACCTAACACTAAAATGAAATATCATTGCGTTTATGCAAAGTGTGATTAAATATTGTTGCGGCAGAGTGTAATGAAATAATTTTGCACAAAAGTGGAATGAAATATTGTTGATTGAGATTACGGCAGATCAAATTTAAAAAAAAGCTTTAAAATTAGTTAAATTAAATAAAAAAAAAATTTTTCAAAGGAAATAAGGGGGAGGGGGACTTCTAGGTGCACGCTCATGTATCTCTGCAGGTCTCTGCCAAACAGCAAACCTCTGCGTTCATAGTTTTTTTTGAAAGCGATTGACAGAGAGACAGACGTGGTAAATTTATTATTACAGAAGAGAGAGAGAGAGAGAGAGAGAGAGAATAAAAAGATCAGGGCTATTCCATCATATCAGGTTAGATAGTGAGCGATTATGATAAAATAGTACTATGTAGTATTAGCAGACTAGAAAATGAATAATTGAATCTAATATTTACTTGTCACTTATAAAGAATTCTATTATGTTTCATTTCAACTGGTAACGAACTAGTGGCCTTAATACAGAAAATTCTGACTTGGGTAGGTATAACAGGACGAAACTTTCATATTGAACATTACTAAAATGTTACCAAATATCTTGATAAAGAAATAATTAAATCTTTTATTGAGGCTCGAGATATATGAGTCTCACTGCTTTATCTGTAGCCATATTCCTGAATAAACAGTTCACATGTTTCATTTTGTCGCTCTGGAAGTTCTTCACGCCTTGACTAGCATATCAACTTCTATTTTGACCAAACTGCATTCTCCGTATTCGTTGTGAAAGCAGCCCCACCCCAAACCTCTCTTGCTTTGTGTATTGAGGTAACTTCCGGGATAAGGTTAGTTCAGTTTTTAAACCTTACCTCCTAGCGGAAGTGATACGCAGAAGACTTATCTGGCTTTCCTTTCGTGTTGAAGCATGCGCAGAAGAAATCTGTTTGAGCAGATGGTAACAGCCGAAACGCGAAATAATTTGGTTGCGGTTCAACATGAAAAATATATGTCGTTATTTGTCATTAGCAATACGTTCCGACAGCTGATGCCATAAAGGATTATAAAATGGTCACGCCGAAAATATTTTTTAGTAACGGAAGGCAGAAACTTGGTTAAAAACTTTTAAAACCGGTATTCGTACATCATTTAATCATAACTGCAAACAGCCAAATGCTTCACTTCCGCACAACCAGTGAAAGCAGACACATTGGTCATGATCTGTGATAGTTTAGCACTGCGTTCCAAGCTGAAGGCAGGTAATAATGCACGATACGCTGATACCGAAAGAAAAATAATCTGATATTAATAGAATATGGAACCAAACTGAAATAAATAAAAGAAAAAAAATTAAATAATAAATTAAATAATAAATTAAATAATAAAAGAAAAAAAAATAGTGTACACCTTTAGGCTTCTCACGCTTAAGTATTTGGACAAATTTTTCACAAGAATTAGTAGAAACAGAAAGATATACATGGAAATTATGTTGGTACGGTGTCAACCTCGACAAAAGCGGCGTGCCCAGGAAGGGTGTTACCCTCCCCTCCCCCCAAAAAAACCGCTTTTTTAAAAGGCAAAGTTTTGATAGTATTTGAAGATGTTTTTATGTGTCATGGCAATAATTGAACGTGTTTTCTCCATGAAGACAGGAAGCTGCAAGGGCCAGAACATCCCATTGCAATGAAACGCCAATACATGGGTATACTGAAATTTCCTGTGGCGATGAGGCAATGCCAAATTTGAGTCCCATAGCCCATTTTAGATTACTCTAAAGCACGCTAAAAAAACAAGTTGTTTGATTAAAATACCAAGAATCACATCAAAACAAAACCAACGCTGTAACATAAACACCGAAAACCCAGAGGACTACTACAGGATTTCAATTTATGTGCCATTTTGAGACATGTTTATTAGTGCTTTGAAAAATATATTTCTCGCACACAAATCGATCTTATCATTATTCCAGTCACTTTTACGAACTTGTTTTCTGCACAGATAAATAGCGAAATACAACTCATTGTCATAAAAATCCGCGCACCAAGAAGGAGGCTTCGGATTGAAATGAGATTTTAGAAGTGAGATGGTACATACCAAGGACAGAAGTGATTACAATATCACAGCAGCACGACGATTTCCCGCGGACATACGGTACATATTGCGGTTTAGTACTGCGTTGGACCGCCTCGTGCTTGCATACATGCGGTGATACAGTCCGGCATGGAGACAAAGAAACGCCGTATGTTATCCTGGGACAGATTGGCCTACACTTCTTGCAAACTGACGCTCTAAATCACGAACACTGAAACATGGAGAAAGCTAGCGTGCCATCTGGTCCCACACGTGCTCGATGGGCAAGAGATCAGGCGATCTGGCAGGCCACGGAAGCGTCGAAGCCTGACGTAGACAGTCCTGGGAAACCCGGGCCGTGTGCGGACGGGCGTTATCTTCTTGGAAAATGGCTCCGGGCTGCCCCGCCAGGAAAGGCAGAACATGGGGCCACAGGATCTCCTGTACGTAGCGTTGGGCTGTCAGCGTGCCTCGGATCACTGCGAGGGAAGTGCGGCTGTCATACGCAATGGCTTCCCAGAACATCACTCCTGCAGTTCGGGACGTGTTCCGCTGTACAGTGAGGTTGTGATTGTAGCGCTCACCTGCGGTTTTCCACACTCTGACACGGTGGCCGTCCGTTCCCATACAGAAGCGGGATTCGTCGCTGAACCCTATACGTCGTTAGTCTGTAGCATTCCACGTTGCTCGCTGCTGACACCATGCAATCGACGCCGACGATAGTCAGGTGTTAAAGGCAGAAAACGTAAGGGCCGTCGAGAGTGCGGATTCGCCTCGCCAGGCGTCTGGAAATGGTTCCGGAGGACACAGGACTCCCTTGTTCAGCCGTCACATGTCTCTGATTATATTGGACAAGTACTTCGTTTCTTCTGTGCATGCTCCTCTCACAATCCCACGGTCCTCTCTGCTGGTGGTGTGTCTGGGTCGTCCAGAGCCAGTTATCCGTGTCCGGATTCTTTTCCGTGTCCATTGCTCCCAACACGATCTCACGTTACTGTCTGACCGATCGATTCGGCGTGCCGGCTACCCTGCCTGTGTCGTCCCGACGAAATGGCCTCGTTCAAACTCCGTCAGTAGCCCGTACGCACATCTACGGCGGCTCTTCAACATGTCTATCGCGCAGTGATCTCACCTGACTCTTACCGTGCAATTCAGCACGAATGTGGAGTCCCCTGCGCGGCGCCTTATAAGCCCCTAAAGATTGCGATTTCCAGAGCCGGACGTGGACGCGCGGACCTGCGTAATCGCACGAAACTTTAATCATTTGCACGTCTGCCCTCCTCGTAGCTATTCGCCGAGTTTCGCGTTAAGCGCACAGGTTTTTTCTTGGTGCGCGGATTTTTATGACAATGGGTGTATCAACCATTATGTGGTGATAAGAAAATAGGTAATAAAAAAAATAATAATAATTTCCAGCAATATTTATTTGAATATTTTTGCGCGCTTTTTGCATACATTTTAAAAAATGCACCCATAACACAAAATTTAGCTGTATAAAAAAATAAATTTTGTAACGTAACCTCCCCCGAAATTTTTTTTGTAATACCCCGGAAAAAAATTTCTGTGCATGTAACTGACTGACAAAATATACATTTCGATTAACTTAATCGAAATACACATTTCGATTAATTTTGGCAACAGCAAAATAGCGTTTTTTGGAACTAACTCTGTTTACCCGGAATTAGTAAACAAATTCGCCGATAACTGCGGAGGAAGGACATAATGAAACTTCGGAAGTCGTATTTATCCTTTACAGCAAAGAGCAAGATCAAATTTCAATTGCAAATCACGCGCATTGTGTGAAATTCGAAACAATGGTTGAGGAAACCTGGTCAGAACCCCTCCCCCAAAGTAGTTGAAATAGCTTGGAACTATTTACAGCGCGTAGTAACACACGGAAAGCCGCCGCGGTCTGAAACTTAAACAAACCCTGCGGCAACTGCGACGTAAGGCTACACGTAATATTTCAGAAGTGCATTCCCCAAATTTTTCGCACAGCTTATTAATAATGTCACTTCACTTCATCAAACAGAACGGAAAAAATCTCATTGGCCGCCACCAGGAATCGAACCCAATTGTGCGCCGGATGTGCTTCCACTGCACCACAGCGCCCTCGCATTCCTCCAGACTCACATACACTAACTGCCAAACCAATTGGCAGATTGCTTCTTGGAGCCCCGTACAATGCTGGGGATTCACCAAAGATGTTAAGCAGCAACTGAACAAATAATTAGAAGGCGAATGAATATTTAATACTGACATTTGACGTGGACTAGGAACATCAAACGGAGAAGTCATCGCTCTTTCCACGTTTATAAGTGAGTCACGGAAAAATTCACATAGGCCGCCACCGGGAATCGAACCCAGGGTCTTCCCGTTACGTGCTGGATATGCTTTCACTGCACCTCAGCGCCCTCGAATTCCTCCAGACTCACATACACTAACTGCCAGCTCCAAGAAGCAATCTGCCAATTGGCTTGGTAGTTAGTGTATGTGAGTTTGGAGGAATTCGAGGCCGCTGTGGTGCAGTGGAAGCATATCCGGCGCACAATTGGGGAAGACCCTGGGTTCGATTCCCGGTGGCGGCCAATGAGAATTTTTCCGTGACTCACTTATAAACGTGGAAAGAGCGATGACTTCTGTTTGATGTTCCTAGTCCACGTCAAATGTCTGTATTAAATAACGTCACTTCATTTCTTTTAGCGTGAGGTATACGTAACACTGCAGTGAAATACACTACTGCTTTCTGAAAATTTGAACACCGTGAAAGAGCCATGCGATTCGAATGAAATTTATACCACACATTACTGATATGACTGTACGTTAGTGATTTAATTTTCAGGACAATTCAACAATATTTACCTGCAAAAATCAGTATCTTGTGAGACCTCCGCAAGCTGCAATAGGTGCTTCTAGACGGCGTGGCATTGAATCGAAAAGGCGTTGGATGGTGTCCTGGGTCATTGCTTGCCAGGCGGCATGTATGCGAGTCCACAGATCATTGGTACTGACCGCTGGAGGACTTTTATGGGCCAGTTGCCGAGTGACCATATCCCAGACATGTTCAATAGGCGACATGTCTGGAGAAAGTGCAGGCGAGGAAATTAGCGGTATCTGCAGTGCTGCGAAGAGGGCTTCAACATTCCTGCAACATGAAGTCGGGCATTGCCCTGCTGGAATATAGCGCCAGAAGTGCTCTGAAGCAAGGGTATGACTTCTGCCTGTAAAACTTTCCTGGTGTAGCGGTCGCGGATGACATTGCCCTTAAGTCTTAGAAGCCGAGATGGCGAATGGTATACTCAATGGCAGCCCAAATCATCACACTACTGCGTTCGGCCCGTATGACGCTCGGCAATACATGCTGAAAGAAGAGCGCTCACCACAATACCGTCAAATGCGTATGCGGCCATCATGGTAGTCCAAGTTGAATCGGGACTCGTCCGAAAACACGACATGTTGCCAATCAGCTTGACTGTATTGAAAACCCCATTCCAGCCTGAGGCGTTCAGGGTTAAAGGAATCCGCTGAAAGGGATGCGTGCAACCAGTCCTCTGTGCAGCAGATGGTGTCGAACTGTGGAGGCAGACGATGCCACGCCTATTGTAGTGTTCCACTGTTGGGCTAACACTTGCGAAGATGCGGAACGGTTGGTCACTGCCATGTAGATTAGGTGTCGGTCATCCCGCGGTGTCGTAACATTTCTCGGTCCACCGACGGATTTTCGATGGACTTGGTTTTCCTCGGTCCGATGCCGCCACATGCGCATCACTGTCATGTCGTTATGTCCCGTCTGAACCGCAATGTCGTGGTATGAAAATGCACCTTCACGCAGACCAATCATTCGTCCCCGTTCGAACTCTGTCATGTGGCGATATTGCGCTCTTCGTCGTCGCCGAGGCGTTATTGAATCCTGGAGACCCTTTTACAACTCGCTGTCCGCGATGCACTACTGGTGTGTATCCTAAACAGCTCACTTTATACCCCTCGCTCCATTGTTCAGATGGCTCTGCCTATAAATTTATACCACACATTACTGATATGACTGGGCATGCCGGGCCCATACATGCGCAGTGACTCCGCACTTCTAATCATTTGCATGTCCTACCCTGCTCTGCATATTCTGTAAGTTTCACGTGATTACCATCATTTCTTCACGGTGCTGAAATTTTCACAAACAGTGGTTTATTTTTACGTATGAAGTGAAACTTGATAGGAAAATGACCTTGTTTTATATGGGGTTTCAGCGTTTCACTGTAGTTATGTTCCATCAACGTCACATAAGGGCAATATACTTGCGATTTGGAAAAAATAAAACTTTTGGTCTAGGCAAAACAGTAGCGGAAGTTCCATCGGTTCGAGAGAACTGGGGATCCGCATTTTTGTTAGCTATGAAGGTTAAAGTGCAAAGAAAGCTTCTTTCATAAAAAGTTTCTTCATAACACTTTGGAAATTCTTTGACAGTTTCCTAATGAATATTAATAATATCCTGAGAGTTGACCAAAATCCTGATTTAAAAATGGCAAAAATCTTATTAAAAAACGGTATTCAAATAACATCCCTATTCAGCATTTATAAGGCCCATTTGCAGTTGCGATGCAGCCACACGTTGTTGCCCTGATATCCCTTTACTGTAGCCCAGCATTTTTCAACCAGTGATACGTGAAGTGTAATCCGGTGATAAGAGTGTGCGCGAGAAGAAGAAGGTGAGTAAAATTTTAAAACATCAATAGTTCCAAAATTATACTGAAAACGGGTTCTATTAGGATTTATAATAACTGTTTCACAAAATATGTACACAGTCGAGTCACATTATTGTGACCACCTCCTACTTTTAACGTCAACAGCTCGTAGCCAATGAAAGTAGGCACGTGTCGTGAGCTGGCATGGAGGGTATATAAGGTGTGCTGCAGGCATTCTGAAAACATTAGCCGCGGGTGGCCTAGTGGGCAACGTACGTGACTGCCGCGGAAAAGCCCCCAGGTTCGATCCCAGGCAGGTACGAACGCTCGATCCACTAAATATCCGCCGTGCGTCGGATGGGCACGTTAAGCAGTCGGACCCCGGGTACTGGTTCCCCGGTAATAAATAAGGGCGTCTTCCTCCCCTTTCTACTTCGCTTCCGTGTCACTTTCCTATCGGGCACTCTAGCCCAAATCTCCTAGCTTCCTATTTCTAAGGGTTCTATAAGACCTGGGGTCAGACACTCCCTTCCTAAAATCCTCTACATATGATCATGATCTGAAAATATATCACTCGTTGCTGTCATGGATAAAAGAAGCGATTTAACAGATTTGCGAAAAGGGTGATTATCGGCTTTCGTGTCAAGGTTGGCAGTATTTCTGAATCAGCGCAGTTCGTGAACTGTTCGCGTGCTGCTGTGATTAAAGTGTATCGTGATTGGAGAAATGGCACCATTGCGAATAAGCGACGTGAAAACTGCGGAGCACCACGTGCCATTAATGTGAGAGGTGAACGTCGTGCGTGAGGGCCGATCGACACGATACAGTGAAGCAACTCACTGACCGAATGAACCAGGGGGCTACCGGAAGTGTGTCTAAAAGGACAGTTTAGCAAACTCTGCTGCGTATGGGGCTCCGATGCAGACGTATGGTCACTGCACCTATGATAACAAAGGTGCATCGGCAGAAAAGGCTTACATTTGCACAGCAGTATCGGAATTGGACCTCCGATGAGTCACGTTTTCTGCATCATCGAACAGATGGACGTTGGCGTATAAGGCGAGAAACATCGGAGAACAAACACTCTTCAACCATTGCCGGAAGAACACAAGCTGGTGGGAGCAGGCAGCGTTATAGTCTGGGGAATGTTTTCGTGGCATTCCCTGGGTCCACTCATACCTGTGGAAGGCACTATGGAACGAATTCGTTATGAATCCATCCTTGCAGACCACGTACGCCCATACATGTTGATTGTCTTCCCTGGGGTACACATGTAGAATATTTCCTGTTTCTTCCACCACACAAAACGCATGGCGAGCTGCAGGTTTGTGGAACTGAGCCTTTATCTCTTCGTTTGTGGTTCACACGCCGGTGAATAAATGAGGAAGTGATTGCTGAGTTAAACAGATCTTGTAAGCAGAGGAAGTGGATTTCACCAAGAGTCACGTGATCGTCTTCTACGTAGTTACTTGGTGTTAGTTTCAGTGCACAGTTATTTTTCGGACACTTTGTATTAGGGAGGTGATCATAATGCTTTGGCTCTTCGGTTTGTATTCCGAATGGATAAAAATTTAATTTCATAATAAGAATGATTTTATATGCATTAAAAATAATCGGTACAATTTTATATGTTTTGACTCTTTTGAAATACTCCTTTACCTTATGTATCGAATATTTTTGTAAAGAGTCCCTCTTCCGTAGGTTTCGAAGCATCACGAAATCTTATTTCCGAAAAGCAGATGGTGTTTTACTTCTGTACGACTGCACTTGCGAACATAGTTTTCTTAATGTTAGACAGTGGGTTGAAGACGTGGACGTAAGTACTTATTGCTCAGTAATGTAATTAATCACCCTGTGTTTGCTTTACAGAACCTTACTTTTCATTAGCAAGTTACAAAGATGCAAAAAAATACTGCGTTCGTATAATATTTCATTTGCAAGTCCGTTAAGATTTTACATGCTCCATTGAAATTTGTAGGAGAAATATTTTCTGAAATATTTCTTATCAACATAAGCTCCCGTGATAAAATACAATTTGGAATACGATCATGCAATTTATATTCCATTATTCCGCAACGATCGTAACAAAATTAACAAAAGGAAAAAATGGGGCGTATATGTTATTTCTATGCTCGACACTACTTCTGGTGAACTAAATAATCATTATGTGGGTTCAACCAAAAGAAATTTGGGTTTGAGATTAAATGAACATAGATATAATTTAAAAATAAATCACCAAAGCACCTCTTTGAAAGAGCTGTAGATGCTGGAAATGCCATCCCAAACTGGGACAACGCTTTGTTTTACCTTATCTAGATTTTCAAATTACTCGTACCCCTTCTGACAATTCCCTGTCTTTTGCCCGTTTATCGAAAACCCACATCCAAACCCACTCTAATTCCGTACAATTCTGCCCACACTTTTCAGCACAAAATTTCTGCTCTGCACTTCCTATTTAGAAGAGCATATTCAGATTCTTCTAGCCATTTTGCCAGAGCTCAAGAACTACAATGGATATCATCCTTTGCTAAAAACCATGGTTACCCGGGCAACGTTGTTAAGGGAGTGCACAATAAAGTACGGTTTGCTATGTCAACTGCTTTAATTAGTGAACAAGTGCCTAAAAAGTATGTTGGATCTGTTGATTTCAATCCACATATTGTAAACCTTCTTATCAACATAAGCTCCCGTCATAAAATACAATTTGGAATACGATCATGCAATCTATATACCATTATCCGCAATGATCGTGACAAAATTGACAAAGGGAAAAAATGGGGTGTGTATGTTATTCCTATGCTCGACACTATTTCTGGTGAACTAAATGATCGTTATGTGGGTTCAACCAAAAGAAATTTCGATTTGAGATGAAATGAACACAGATATGATTTAAAAATGAATCACCAAAGCACCTCTTGCAAGAACTGTAAGTGTTGGAAATTCCATCCCAGACTGGGTCAACGCTAAGATCATAAACACACCTAACTCTGTTTATTCCTTGTTATTTACAGAAAGCCTCTATATTTCGGCTTATAATACACGTTGCTGTAATGACTATTATCCTTGTGTTTTACCTGAACCCTGGGGCAATCTTTTTGGGAAGGACAGCACAATAACTATTGTTTCTGTTGAGTAATTTCCATTGGCTAATTATGCTTTTTTGACTGTCTTGTTATCTGGTATATATATCATGTGACACTGACATTACCTTTCCCATGATGCATCTGTTCCACGTATTTAAGACCAGCATGTAACCACATGATGGAAATCACATCTGATGAAGGTGTCACTGTGACACCGGAAGTGCTCATGTTTTTAACCTGTATATAGATTTCGTTTTTTAACTGAATAAATATCATCGTGCAACAAGACGGATTGCTTTTTATTACTAATTTTCTGAAATAATTCCAATTAGCTCGACCGTTATGTTTGCTTACTAAGTACACTGAAGTAACTGAGGATTATGTAGAGTTTACTAGTCTTCTAGCAATGGCGCAACATTGCTAGAAGACAGAGCAAGAGTTTAATAAATATTCCTGGTGAGAAGCACTTCCACTGCTTCTCAGGAAGAGCTGGATATTCGATCTTTGTTTTACACTAGAACGAGTTATATTCGGGGAATAAAAGTCTCATTGTAATTCGAAATCTGTTTTTCTTCTTCATTCGTAATGTTTTTTTTTCTTTGTTTCGTTAACGTGCAAAAGGATTAGCAAAGTTAGGACTACGGATGCATCGAGACAAGACTGAATATTTAAGTTTTCAGAAATAACAGTCACGAAAACAATAACCCCCTTTTTTTGTGAGCGTTCAACTACCACTGTGAGCAATTTGATGGGCAGTTGTCCGTCCCTTATTTAGGGCCACATATTAAAAGTCTTCGTGCTGCAGAGTATTAGTTGCTATACGGCAGTCATTCCATCAAACGCCGTCTAAGCACGATTCTAGTTGAGATTAAAATCTATGCCACAAGTAAAACTTTTTAGTGTTAAAAATATATCACAGATAAAGTATGAAAATCACCGAGATCATGGCTATAGCAGAAGCCATGGTTTCCTTAGGTCCATCGTGACACTTCAACTTAGGAAATTACGGAGATATCACTTCACTACTCTACGGAAAGATACAAACCCACCTAAATACACTGCTGGCCACCCAAAATGCAACACCAAGAAGGACACGAGATAGCAAAGCCAGATTTACTGGACACATAACAACAGATACAAAGATGAAACGATTGAGCTCACAGGGCCGTGCAACTTGCGGAACACGCAGACATCAATAGTTCGTGTGGCCCCCATGGTGGCAATAACGACCGCTACACGCCGCGGCATCAAACGAAAGATGCTTTGGATGTGGGTTTGGGGTATGTCGGTCCAGGCTGCTTCCACAAGTTGTCACAGTTCATCAGGCGTAGCCGCGGGTGGTGCTTGCCGGGCCACTCGGTTGCCGATCAGCGACTAGACGTGTTCGATGGGCGACATATCGGGAGAACAGGCGGGCCACGGCAGCAGTGACACTTGGTGGGCCGTGAAGAATTGTTGCACGATGCGTGTCACGTGCGGGCGCGCATTGTCCTGTTGAAACGTGGTCGCTGGCAGGACCTGCAGGCTCCAGAACGTCGGAGATGTAGCGGTGGCTGTTGAGTGTACCGGCGATGCGTACCAGAGGGGTGCGGATGTCAAATCCAATTGCGCCCCAAACCATAACGCCAGGCGACTGACCGGTATGGCGATGCATAATGCAGGCGCCATACAGTCTCTCGCCGCGGTGCCGCCACACGCGGATCCAACCATCGTGGTGTTGCAGGCAGAAGCGGGATACGTCGGAGAAGACAATATCGTGCCATTCCGTAGTCCAGGTGCGGCGTTCAACGGCCCACTGCCGCCGCACTCGCCGGTGGTGTAACGTCAATGGTAATCGGAGAAATGGGTGTCGTGCGATAAGTGCCCGCTTCTGCAGACGACGTCGAACGGTACGTGCTGACACAGGTTGTTGCGCAACACACCCTAATTCCTGCGCTAACGTCCGTGATGTGGCGGCGCGAGCCGTCAATGCCCGCCGCACAACATGCCGGTCCTCTCGTTCGGTGGTGTGCCGCGGCTGCGGCAATCGCTCACGTCAGTCCGTCCGTCCCTCCTGCACCCACCGAACCCATACTAGCCTCACTGTGGCTGGATGTCGTCCCACACGGGCGCCGATGTCTTGGTACGATAAACTGCTGTCGCGATAAGCCACTATTCGTCCTCTGTCGAACTCCGAAACGTGCTGGAATGACTGCCGTATTCGGCGACGAGGCATCAGGAAGCTTCCCGCGCACAGGTCCGGCAGCACAACACATTTCCGCTACTTGCACCTCGCCTTCTGTGCACCCTTCTTATAGTGCTTCTCGGTGGCGTGCGGGGCACACATGATTTGCATATGCCCTGCAATGCTAATCGTTTGGATGTCCTCCCGCGGGAGATGCATGCTGCGAATTTCAGGCCAATCGGATGCTTCCTACTTGGTGTTGAATTTTGGGTGGCCAGCAGTGTATGTGGGATCATTACTTTTTATGCCAGAACTCACAAATTTCCTAAAAAGTATCCGCAAAAGACATCAAATAAACTTTGGAATTAAGACTAATAATATAATTACTTTTATAAAAAAGGATTGTGACCTGATAACCTGTGAAAATAGACACTTGGTTTACAGTATCTCACTGAAGGCCTTGGATCCAGAGACGATGACAAAATTTACATCGGCGCAACACTTCGGAATATCAAAACACGACTCGCAGAACATAAATATGACGTAAAGACAGCATAAATGGCCACCGCATTTTCCAGGAAAGTTCATAAAGGGATTCACTACCCGCTGTGGACCATAAGCGGTCGCACGTCTCTATTATTTTTATTACCTTTTTTTTTTTTTTTTTTTTTTTTTTTTTGATAGAAGGTTTAACGACTACCGTGAGCAACTCGATGGGTTATAAGCAGTCGCACGTCCCTAATTTAGAGCCACTGGTTCCAGGGAAGGGAGATAGCCAGTGCCGTGAGACAAACACTACACCGGGATTGGAACCCGGACCCCTCTCGGATAAATGATCAGAAGTCAGCACTTAGACCACTGCGCCACCGGGGCGGCACTATTTCTTTGGAATATCATGTAACAATCAGCTATAAAAACAATACTTAAGTGGAGATTCGAGTTCGAATTCACGCAGTAAATGATTCTGATTACCCTGGGCCTTAGCTAGGTCCTAGAACCAGATGGGGATGGGGTTGGGGGGCTCTATGTTCAACTGCTATTTCCACGAATACAGACGCGAGTTTTGCTTTTTTTTTTTTTTTTTTTTTTTTTTTTTTGTCTCTCCTTTTGGCATTTTACTGTAGCGAATATTTTGTCCATGCTAGAAAGCAAAAACAATGAAATAAAATACAAAATATGAAAGGGTGGGGGGAGGGGGGGGACTGTACCCTATTGAAATATAGAAAATAGGTCACATTCTCTGAATTTACTTGATGGTTGGTTTTGTTGAGGTTACATATCGCCGGTAGCAAAATTACTTCCAAACAGCTGGCATGGAAAAACAATATACATATTTTTTTACTTCAGTGTTCTCGTCCCATTCCGTGAATCCACGGAATGACATCGGTAAAGGAGTTATTAACGTCTTACCTGGATTCATTCTGCTCCTCTTCTTCGGTTCCACCTTTAACCTTTACCCACGTGTCACAGTCACGGCTGTGTGGACGTGGAGTGGATGGGATTACACTAAGTACCTTTTCCTACAGAAACATAAATCCAGAGTTTGTTTCACGGGTTAGTTCTTCCGCGATAAATTCTGAGATCTTTTATAATCACTGGGTTTATTCTTCGGTGGTACACACCCAGAACTGTTATCAAAACACAGATACACACACTTCAGCGATGTGTTAGCGGCACTCGTACTCATACGCACGCACTAGTGATGAAAAACGCTTCCACGAAATCTCCTTGTATATATACAACAAAACCCGAAAATTTAAAACAGGCCGGTTCTTTCCCTCCGCTGGGTGAAAGAGGAATGTCACATGACCGTGACGTCATGCAATAGGGTGCAGGTATCACTTGTTGCTAAGGTCTTCCTCGCGCCGTGGAAATATCCCGATCGCAAGAGACACGCACGATTTACGAGCTTGCTTCCAACAGTGAGCATGCATGCTTCAAACATTCAGACGGGTAATTCCTTATACTCCCTTTTATTCTCCATGGAGCAAGTGAGATATTTTAGTGCAAATGCCAAACACTCGAGTATATAATTTCATACACTCGGTTTTGTTTCTTTGAGCTTTGCTGCTACTAATTTAGGGAATTTTGAAGAGGAACAGCGTCATAATATCGGGACAATGAAGATCTCGTATTTTAGAGAGCGCCGAATTGCGAAATATTAGTGACCCCGCTATTAATTTCAAAAGTGTCATGCCGAAGAGTGTTAATGAAGTATTAGTTTTAGAACATTATTAACGAGTTTTTAAGTTGTGAATCCGTTTCATCATCATCATCATCATCATCATTGCCAACCATCATCAATCCACTGCTGGACGAAGGTCTCTCCAAGCCTCTTCCACAACGGTCTGTCTTGTGCCAGTCTCCTCCATGTTACTCCCACATACTTTCGAATTTCATCCACCCATCTCCCATGTGGTCTTTTTCTACGTCTTTTCCTATCCCTTGGAATCCAATCTAAAATTTCGGCTGTCCTTCTGGCAGTATGTCCAGCCCATTGCCATTTCAGGGATTTAACTCTGATCATGATGTCTTCCACTCTTGTCATTTTTCGGATCCACGAGTTCCTTTTCTTATCTCTCCTGGTTACACCAAGCATGCACCTCTCCATGCTTGAATCCGTTTATTGGTGTAAATATGACATGAATGGCAAGTAAGATAATTTCCGAAAACTTGAAAATTTTTCAGTCGCCCTGGAGCGGCAACAGAGACGTAAAAACTATATCCAGTTTTATCGTCATATGTACACACACACACACACACACACACTGGCCACTAAATTAGAAACCTTTATGCAGATGTACGTGAACGTCACTTACGCAGCGTTTATGCAAAATTCGTGGTCCCGTGCGTCACCATGTTATATAGACAACTGCATTTATTTAAGACTGCTGCTTGTCAGCAATCATCGGTTGATCACAATAAAAAAAGCAAGGGATCTTCCGGAGTTCTATAAAGGGTCTATTGTGGGTATCCGTCTGGCTGAAGCCACGATTTTGAAAACAGCACAGCTGTCTCAAAAGGTGAGACATCTTTGGTCTTTTATCAGGAGAAAAGTTACCCACATTGCTTGTCTAAGAAGCGTAACTCTGGCGCGACGAAAATCTGTCAGGTACGAGATACTCGCTGTTCGAGAAGGTTTTATTAGGGAAGGAACAAAGTGTCTTATAGACAGCAATTGACAGAAGCATTCAATGAAGGCTGTTCACGACCCATAACTCAGCGAACTATGCACATCGAATTGAAGAGGATAGGTATTAGCAGTCGCATGCCTATACGGAAACCAATGATTTCTGCGAAGAACTGGAAAGTTCGTCTACAGTGGTGTCAGGAGTACCGTGAATGGGCACCGGAATATTGGACAAAAGTCATGTGGTCAGACGACTGCATTTATTTAAGACTGCTGCTCGTCAGCAATCATCGGTTGATCACAATGGAAAAAGCATGGGATCTTACGGAGTTCTATAAAGGATCTATTGTGGGTACCCGTCTGGCTGAAGCCACGATTTTGAAAACAGCACAGCTGTCTAAAAAGGTGAGATATCTTTGGTCTTTTATCAGGAGAAAAATAATCCACATTGCTTGCCTAAGAGGCGTAACTGTGGCGGGACGAAAATCTGTCAGGAACGAGACACTCGTTGTTCGTGAAGGATTAGGGAAGAAACAAAGTGTCTTATGGGCAGCTAATCGAAGCATTCAGTGAAGGCTGTTCGAGACCCATATCTCAGCGAACTATGCGCAGCAAATTGAAGAGGATAGGTATTAGCAGTCGCATGCCTATACGAAAACCAATGATTTCTGCGAAGAACTGGAAAGTTCGTCTACAGTGGTGTCAGGAGTACCGTGAATGGGCACCGGAATATTGGACAAAAGTCATGTGGTCAGACGACTGCATTTATTTAAGACTGCTGCTCGTCAGCAATCATCGGTTGATCACAATGGAAAAAGCATGGGATCTTACGGAGTTCTATAAAGGATCTATTGTGGGTACCCGTCTGGCTGAAGCCACGATTTTGAAAACAGCACAGCTGTCTAAAAAGGTGAGATATCTTTGGTCTTTTATCAGGAGAAAAATAATCCACATTGCTTGCCTAAGAGGCGTAACTGTGGCCGGACGAAAATCTGTCAGGAACGAGATACTCGTTGTTCGTGAAGGATTAGGGAAGAAACAAAGTGTCTTATGGGCAGCTAATTGAAGCATTCAGTGAAGGCTGTTCGAGACCCATATCTCAGTGAACTATGCGCAGCAAATTGAAGAGGATAGGTATTAGCAGTCGCATGCCTATACGAAAACCAATTATTTCTGCGAAGAACTGGAAAGTTCGTCTACAGTGGTGTCAGGAGCACCGTGACTGGGCACCGGAATATTGGACAAAAGTCATGTGGTCAGACGAGTAGTGAAACATCTTGTTCTATACCAATGGTAGGCGAGAGTTTGGCGGGATCCCCATGAAGCAATGGACTCAGCATGCCATGTGAACTCAACTCGAGGTTCTAGAGATGGTGTCATGGTGTGGGGCAGATTTTGTTGGTAAAAAACGGGTCCCCTGATATTGTTGGAATGTCGGGCGCCCTCCAAGGAGTATCTAAACATTGTTACCAATCAAGCCCATCCTACAATGTTGACTTTTTTATCCAGCAGGCGACGGCTGCTTCATGGCCGACAATGCTATTGTCCATCGCCCACAATGTGTTCCAGTGGTTCAGCGATCATGACAGCGACTTCCACCATCTTCTCTGGCCTTCAAAAATCCCAGATATGAACCCTATTGAGAATGTACGGGGCATGTTAGAAAAAGAGATCCGGGAGCAAAGTCTTCTTCCTTCAAATATGAGCCAGTTAAAGAACTTTCTGGGGCATACCTAGTATGCTGTAGACGTAAATGCACTCCAACACTTTGTGGAATCTATCCCAAGCTGCATATGTGCTGTAATTTGGGCTAAAGGAGGTCCAACCCGGTATTAAATAAAGGTTTCTAATTCAGTAGCCGTTATGTAAATGACTGATGGTTGTTATGTAAATGATTGATGATTATATGCTATTAACATTAATGACATATTAAAGGCTTCCATGGTGACATACTTAATTCATCCTTCATATTTTCTGAACACATCAACGTTTTCACTTATACAGAATTGAAGTGTTTGGGTTTCATTATACTGAACACTGGTAATGTTTTGTAAGTCAGAACTCCACAGAAACTCTACTTCTCTTACGTAAAACGTCTTTGGAAATACGCGTCAGTTATTCGGGCACTCTGCAATGCCGTACGTGACAAACATTTTTACCCAAAGTAATTGATAATTAATCATACCGTAGATATCAATGGTATCCTTTCTTGTACTTAGAGTAACCGTTGTTTTCAGATTCAACGCTATTTTTGATGTACCAGTAAACAGAATTGAAGTCAAAATAGTACAACTATACTAGTAATAAGAATTTCTTGGCGTAGAAGAGAAATCAAAGTTTTCAAGCTTTCGCACATCACCAGGTGGCTTTTTCAAGGAAGATAGACAGCAAAGAAGAAGAAGCCATCTTCGATTTATATTCTGCGCCAAGAAATCGGGATTACTAGTATAGTTATACTTTTTTGAGTATAATTAGTGTACAATTCCTTGTTTATTAATTAGAATTCAAGTCTTTCTTTCTCTTGTGGTTAGCTTTTGCTGCCGCTCTATCTCCTTTAGATCCTCGAATGCCACCGACATTTTCTCTACAATGAAAAGAAGATTTTGAATGTGCTTCTTTTCGTGTAATCACTTTTAGTCAACTACTTTATGGTTTTACTTCAGCTTTCTATGTTCTATATTGGCTTACTATTATGTTCAAAATTTTCATTGTTCCAACGGCCACACCTCTATTATCTGGTTTATAAAGCCTCTTAGGTGTGCAAATAAAATAAAATAAGAAAGATTTCAGCGCATCGTATAACAGGGCATTAACTGTGTTATGGAATTTACTGAACATCGTGTGGCGAAGTGTTAATGTAATGTTTTCAAAGTGTTGCTCACGTAATGTTTTCAAAGTGTTGCTCACGTAATGTAGAATTAATGATGTATTATTTTAGAGCTTCATATAGTGGGCATTAATGACGTCGTAGTAGTTGCATAGCTTTATAAAGAGGGATATAAATGACAGTATTATGTATAGAGGGTCGTACAGGAGGAGAGTAATGTATTATTTTTATTTGCGCAGTACTGCGAAATATTTATGACGCCACCTTATTTTACAAGAATACTATGATATTGCATTGACAACTTCATATTATTCACAAAGCAAAAAATAAAACGATAATAGAGACCTCATATTATTCTATATGTTATTTCCAGTTAATATACACTATATTGAAAAAGGACCACCGGACACCCCTTCAAAAGCAAATGAATGCAGCCGCTGCGTTGTGAAGATGCGCGGTTCAGCTGCAAATGGTATAAAAACAAACCTGCAGCTGACCGCGATCATATTGCACTGTGAGGTTGAGTGAAAATGTCGCGGCGGGAGAGAACTGACATTGAGAAAGGAACGATTATTAGGTGTTATATTAGTCGGTTGTTCATAAGAGAAACCAAGAGGCGTTTAAACATACCCAAGTCAACTGTTTTGGATGTACTGAATAAGTGGAAGACACATGGCGTGCCTGAAGCAGCAAAATGTACCAGCTGATTAAAGAAAATCAGTGATAGAGAACGTCTAAGCCTCTACGGTCAAGTTTGAAGCTGGCACAAGACCTCAATGTACAGGGGAGTACAAATTCTGGAACTTCGGTATATACACGTACCATTCGCAGAGAACTTCATTCCATGGGTTACCGTGATCGTGCTGCTCATAAGCCTTTCATCTCCACTCGGAATGCTACTCGTCGTTTAGCATGGTGTAAAGAACATTTATCGTGGACCGTAGATCAATGGAAACGGGTCCTATGGACTGATGAATCCAGATACACGATCCATCAGTCTGATGGCCGTGTGTGGGTATGACGGTAGCAGGGAGAACGCTATTTACCACAGTGTACTGTTCCTACGATCAAGTTTGGAGCTGGCAGTGTACTCGTGTGGGGGTGTTTTTCGTGGTATAGTTCCGGCCCATTGGTTGTCGTGGACAAACCTGTTAACCAGCACGTGTACCTCGATATTCTGGACAATTATGTCCTACCAACTCTGTGGCATTACTATGGAACCGAGACTTGTTGGTACCAGTAGGATAATGCACCGGGCCGCAAAGCAAGGACTGTTACGGCGTGGTTTGACGATAATTCCGTATCGTTTGTGGGCTGATCAGCACAGAGTCCTGATCTTAATCCCATAGAGCACCTATGGGATGAATTAGAGCGCCGCATGAGAAGTTTGGAACCAAGGCCTACTACTAAGCAGCAGTTAGCGGCAGCATTATGTACTGAATGGAAGCGCATACCTATCGCTGTGTTTCTGAACTCTTGTCGAAAGCATGTCTCAAAGGGTCAGTGCATGCCAATAAATGCTATGTTGTGTTTCTCTTCTAGGTGTCCGGAGACTTTTGTCAATATAGTGTATATAAATAATCAACATGGGTGGAGTGAGGGAAGATTTATCATTACAGAAAAGAAAGGGGGAAATAAAACAAATATTAAGAGAAATTGTGGCAGCATGACGTCATCGTTGCGGGAGAACTCTTGACAGAAATGACAAAAGTACTCAGAAATTAAATCATAATTGCGTAGCACTGGAGCATCAGGGCAATTATGGAGGGTAAAGTTTGATACTGGAATTGCTTGCATCGAACAGCTAGTTATTTGGCAATATGACTTTGTACCTCATTCTTGAAGATGGCGTTCTCTTTTAATTTAGCAGCCACGCCTAAAACTTGGTAAGAAAACTATACAGATATCAATTTTGGAAAAATATCAAAATATTTCTAAGAATACATCAATCAGTAGCTTGATATAGTATGTAAAAAAATGAAAGAATTTTAATTGTGAAATTTGGAAATAGAAAGAATATAACAGAATTGAAGACATTTCATTTTTCTAGGTCGCCTGTTTCTACCGCTTGTTGGCACGCCAGATGTCTTCATCAGACAGGGTAAATTCATTTCCCACTTGCTAGTTACTCATGCTAAGTTGAATGACACCACACATTCAGGAACATTATGTGTGAAAATAAGCTCATTTGATGGGATTCGAATCAATATCTGCCTTCTTCGGAGTCGACTGTTCTACCGATTCAATCACGCCGACGAAGCTCACCCTAAAATAGCGCAAGATCACAAATTTTCTAGTGATGGGATTACTTGCTGTTTTGACATGTGTGTCACCTCTGAGGTAGGTACGTCACATATACTCCCCCCCCCCAACTGAGAAAAGCGGGTGCACAAAATCGCAGGTTATTTCGGGTCAGCCGACTAATCATGCTTGAAGGAATTCTGATGAACTCCAGACTTCCGAGTCAGAATAAACTACTTCTCATGAGGGTTGAGTTTCACATACTCAGTGGTTAGTCGGCGTTTCCCTTGAGTCCTGAATCAAAGCAGCGTACTTGCCTTGAATACAGAGCCAAAGCAGAATACTCCTCACGAGTGCTAAGGGATGAGTCTCTAGCTAAATAGTACTGTGACGCATATCTTTAATTTAACTTTCCTTTTGAGTTTTTGTTTTCATATGCAAAATTCGTTACCTCTTGCTTAAAGATTTCGTTACCGAATGACATATTTTATAATAATAACGCCGCAAGTATTTGTCATTTTCTTGTAGGACTTCCGTCCACAGTGAGTAGAGTTTAGGTCCCAGCCACCTACAGCGAGATCGCCTTTTGGGCAGGACACAGAAACGGAAGGAATGAGAGCAAGTCTAGCGACTTTGACAGAACAGTTTGTAGTGAGATTAGAGTACAGTAGATGGCGCCACCGTACAAGTACGATATTGCACATAGATGGGTGAGATAATTTCAGGGGGGACATAGGAAAGGATACCCATTTTACCAGTGGGTCCAGCCTCGGGGCCGTCACTTAACGTGCTTGTCCGATGCACGGCGGATATTCAGCGATTGTTAGTAAATCACACCATCTCCGAAAGATCAGCTCAGGCTTGAACCTGGGGACCTTGCATCGATAGTCTGAATCACTAACCACTAAGCCATCCGCGGTTCTCGAATGGCATATTACGCTCCAGAACAGCTTATATACCTTTTGGCAAAGCTAATCGTGAGTCAGAAGGCAGAACACATTTAAGGAGACCGGGAAAGGGGGGGGTAACAGTATCTTGGGGCCCCAGTATCAATGACACATCCAGGATTTGACGACTATGGGTGGCTGAAATAAAATACCCAGGAGAAAACATTTCCAAAATATGATGAGGAAGCCGTAAAAAATATCCCTTACATATGGAAGTGTGTATCCCATGATTCATGGACGAATCAGTATTAGAAAGAAAACGTAACAGTGCATGGTTGAAAAAATGGATACCAATTTTGAAGATGACAATCCATTTTTTTGTGTAAATATGACAAAGATGTTTTTGATGTAAATATTTGTCGTATTTACACCAAAAAATGATTGTCATCTTCAAAATTTGTATTGTATGGTGTAATCCTTACAAAGGGTGAGTCGAAAGTTTTTCAATATTTGGATCACTTTATGTCTTCATACGTACCTTTACGACAAAAGCTGACTAGCATTCAAAGTATAGGCCATCGTGTTGCACCGTCTTTAGCCATCTGTCAGCCAGTTCTTCGATTCTACAGAGGGTGAGTCGAAAGTTTTGCAATATTTGGATCACTTTATGTCTTCATACGTACATTTACGACAAAAGCTGACTAGCATTCAAAGTATAGGCCATCGTGTTGCACCGTCTTTAGCCACCTGTCTGCCAGTTCTTCAATTCTACAGAGGGTGAGTCGAAAGTTTTGCAATTTTTGGATCACTTTATGTCTTCATACGTACCTTTACGACGAAAGCTGACTAGCATTCAAAGTACAGGCCATCGTGTTGCACCGTCTTTAGTCACCTGTCTGCCAGTTCTTCAATTCTACAGAGGGTGAGTCGAAAGTTTTGCAATTTTTGGATCACTTTATGTCTTCATACGTACCTTTACGACGAAAGCGGACTAGCATTCAAAGTATAGGCCATCGTGTTGCACCGTCTTTAGCCACCTGTCTGCCAGTTCTTCAATTCTACAGAGGGTGAGTCGAAAGTTTTGCAATTTTTGGATCACTTTATGTCTTCATACGTACCTTTACGACGAAAGCGGACTAGCATTCAAAGTATAGGCCATCGTGTTGCACCGTCTTTAGCCATCTGTCTGCCAGTTCTTCGATTCTACAGAGGGTGAGTCGAAAGTTTTGCAATATTTGGATCTAATTAGATGGTTGGTGGCTGTTCATCTTTTAGGCGTCCCAAACACAGACAGAACGAGGACATGCAGTACTGTTCACAGCAACGACTACCACTTTATTTTTCCTTCGATTGACTGCAGTGCGCGACTCGAACTAGTTTAAGCACGTGACATACTCGACGCGTGCACATGCGGTTATGCAAATATTGCAAAACTTTCTACTCACCCTCTGTAACGATACGTCGTATAATTCAAACGAATTCTTAATGTATGAAAATCTCCTCCAATTACAGATGAGTAAAGACGCGGACTGGGCCGCCGGGATAGCAAGGGAACTCCCGGTGGGCCGCTATGTTGTATGTTAAATTAAGACAAGAAAAAGTACATACACTATATTAACAAAAGTCACCGGACACCTAGAAGATGACCAAATGTTCATATGTAGAGGATTTTAGGAAGGAGTGTCTAACCCCAGGTCTTAAACAACCCTTTAGAAATAGGAAGCTACGAGATTTGGGCTAGAGTGCCCGATAGGAAAGTGACACGGAAGCGAAATAGAAAGGGGGAGGAAGACGCCCTTATTTATTATCGGTTGGTCAGTGCCACATAGATAGGAAACAGTCATTACCAATAATGGGCACCACATCGATCCAATAAATAAATAAGTAACGAACGGGATTTTTGCATTGATATAAATGAAGTTTGTGACTTCGTATTTCTACTTTCGTTCCCTTAATTCATTTTCTCAATATTGCAAAATAAATATTTCTTTAGATAACTGTTTCAAGTATATTATTTGAATGAACATTCCGTTTGTAACGCATTCACGTTTTCATTTTACTTTTCCAGAGTGTTTCGTCAAGCAGGATTCCAATGATGATTGTAGCGAATAAAATTGATCTGAGACCCATGGCTGTCAGAACCGGGCAGCGCTGTATTACGACAGAGGAAGGTGAAAAACTAGCAAAAGTTCGTTGAATCTGTTTTCTATATCTTTATGTATTGTCTGCTTTTGTACAGGGGCGGCACAGAAAAATGTGTACACCCAGCTAAGAGTGGTGACTTTTAATGCAGCTGCGTACGTCGCAATACGCAAAGGTATCCATCACTTTTTGGTTGCAATAGCTTTGTTTAGAACCTCAAGGTCCTGTTTAAGGGCATTTAAAGTGTCTTGTTGCAAAATTTCTTTCAGGGTGACGACGAAACGAGCGACCTAACGGACTTCGAAAGAGGGCTAATTGTTGGTGGCCGGCTTGTTGGTGCCTCTGTGAGAACAGTCGTCAGGGTAGTGGGGGTATCCAGAACTACCGTGTCTAGCGTCATGGCAGCATACCGTGTTCGTGGCTAAACCTTGTCTACGAAACATAGGAGAGGCCGGAAAACGACCCTGACTGATAGAGACAGGAGAGCATTAAAGAGAATTGTTACCCCTGATAAGAAGACCACGGCGCCGAAAATGAGTGCGGAGCTGAATCAGCATCTCCAGACCTCAGTATCAAGGAAAACAGTTGAATGCTCAACGGCAATGGTGCAAGGAGCATACAAAGTGGACTGTCGATGCATGAAAGTGTGTAATGTGGTCGGATAAATCCACATTCACACTATTCCCCACCACAGAGCGTGTTTGCGTGTGGAGAACAGCGTCAGACGCGTACAATTCAGACTGTCTTCTCCCAACCGTGAAGCAACTTCAATGAGTTTGAGAAAAGCAATTCTTTGGGTGTCTCTAGTATGTGAAGCTTTTTAAGGTCGAAGTACTGGTTCATATCGGAATGTATTCAAAATAATGTTCTGCGAGTAGGACTTTTTTTTCTTGGAGAAGGGAGATGAAAAAGCCAAAGAGAGGTTTAAAGCCTTAGGCACGACCACAATTTTTCTCCTCCAGAAAAACTTCGGCTCTGCGAAGTTGCGTCAATCTTCCTCGCTTAAACAAGAACCGTAATACGTAGTAACACTATACTAGTGATCCGATTTATTGGCGCAGGAAGTGTTACCAAGCTTTCGCACATCACCAGATGGCTTTCTCAAGGAAGTTAGACAGAAACTGCAAACTGAATAATAGAACGCTTAACAATTTGAACGCGGAAACTTGACTTGGCAATAAATAGGACGTAATATTCATTTAAAGATACGAGGCATCACGTTGGTTGTGCGTGCGGTATCCTGGTAGGGAGAAGGCGTTACTTGAAGAACTGGTTCCAAATTCGTGGCAACTCTAGTAAAATGCCATCATTGCAAGTATCGCTGTTGGTAATCTCGAAGGTTTCCCGAATGGCGGTACATTTAGGGGTAGAGTTGGTAGCTAATTTTTTAATATCATCCCACATAGGAGTAGCGTACTTGAATTTGACTTCTCTGGATAGTGCCGTGACTATTTTGCCGTATTTTGTGTCACTTTTATGTTCGTTAACTCTGATTATAAGCGAACGCCTGGTCATTCCAATGTAGTATCGTTTAGAGCCGTTCGGATACTGTAGGGGTTCGCACAAACACCTGCTTCTCAGGAGGGTGGTGTTTTTTTCACTATTTCTCTTTAGCATAGTATATAAAGATGCAGGAGACCTTATGCCGACGCCGTAATTCCTCGTTATCAAATAATCGTAATGTTAACAATGAATTGTTGAAAATAACAGCAGAGAACCAGACTGATCTTACAGCCAGAGGCTTCAAAGTTTTTGTTAAACGAGCAAGCATTCAGGCCAGTTAAGCCGATGCTCCTAAACCAAATGGGTCCCAACATTTTACGCGCTCTCCAAATAGAAATGTTCACATAGAAGCCGGACAGCTACGGTAAAACAATTCCTCCCGCCCCTAGTCATCTCAGAAGCACCGACCATAAACCTGTGAAGGTGATAAACACTCCCTTCTAGTTCTTTATTCTTTGCTGCTGTATGATGGGGAAGGGTTAGGTTCTTCCTCTGACATGGACATCATGCCACTGAGTTTAAACAAGTGACTCATGCATCTTCTTTCTCCGTTCTTTGTTATATCTTTTTTAGCAGATAATCCGTCAGAAAGTATTACTGCCAATCACCCAACCTAACTCACCACTGAACGAAGAGAAAATAACGTTTTCTGATGCGCAGGTTCACTCGTTCTAGCCGCGTTTGGCACACTTCTTAGACAGCGAATACATTCGTTCGAACTGATTTAAGCCTATTTTGCTAACCCCAGGTTAATCCGTTCCAGCCGGTTAAAGGTAGTAGGTACAAAAATAAAAGTACAATATACACTATATTGACAACAGTCACCGGACGCCCTTCAAAAGCAAATGAGCGGTACAGCTGCAAACGGTATAAAAACAAGACTGCAGCTGACCGCGATCATATCGCACTCTGAGGTTGAGTGAAAATGTTGCTGAACTGACTTTGAGAAAGGAAAGATTGTTGTATTAGTCAGTTGTCCATAAGAGAAACCGAGAGGCGTTTAAAAATACCGGTCAACTGTTTTCGATGTACTGAATAAGTGGAAGACACATGGCGTGCCTGAAGAAGCAAAACGTACCGGCAGACCAAAGAAAATCAGTCGTAGAGGACGTCGAAGCGTCAGGAGAGTCGTTACAGCTAATCGACGGAGAACTGCATCAAGACCTCAGTGTACAGGTGAGTAAAAATGCTGGAATCTCGTTATGTACATGTACTATTCGCAGAGAACTTCATTCCATGAGTTACCGTGGTCGCGGGGTTGCTCATAAGCCTTCCATCTCCACTCGGTATGCTATTCGTCGTTTAGCATGGTGTAAAGAACATTTATCGTGGATCGCAGATCAACGGAAACGGATCCTATACACTGATGAATCCAGATACACGATCCATCAGTCTGATGGCCATGTGGGGGTATGGCGGCAGCCGAGGTAATGCTATTTACCATAGTGTACCGTTTCTGCGGTCAAGTTTGGAGCTGGCAGTGTACTCGTGTGGGGGTGTTTTTCGTGATATGGTCCCTGCCCATTGGTTGTCGTGGGCAAACCTGTTAACCAGCACGTCGACCTCGATATTCTAAACAATTATGCCTTACCAACTGTGTGGCAGTACTATGGAACCGAGCCTTGTTGGTACCAGCAGGATAATGCACCGAACCATAAAGCAAGGTTTCAAAATCGCTTTATTCTAATTTATCATAAGAAAATATAAGAGGGAGACGTACAGTATTGGGCATCTCACTGGGAAATAATACAAAACTGTTAAAAACATGATGGTATATACATTGCAATGACAATGGGGATGAATAACAAAATGCTGCAAGCAAAGCTTATTGAATAAAAAAATTGCAGAAGTGACAAAGAGAAACACATCGTGTCACATGACATTGGCTGGGCATGATTTACAGGATAACACAGGCGAAACAATAGTACACAATTAGAAAAAGAACAGCACAAACACCGCCGTGAAGGTAAAACATTACATACATGAGATAAAAACACAGCAAGGACTGTTACGGCGTGGTTTAACGATAATTTACTATCGTGTGCAGACTGGCCAGCACAGAGCCCTGATCTTAATCTCGTAGAGCACCTATATAGGATGAATTAGAGCGCAGCATAAGAAGTTTGGACCAAGGCCTACTACTAAGCAACAATTAGCGGCAGCATTATGTACTGAATAGAAGCGCATACCTATCGCTGTGTTCCAAAACCTTGTCGAAAGCATGTCTCGAAGGGTCAGTGCATGCATTAAGGCCAAAGGTGGACCGACACCGTAGTAATGTATGTCAATAAATGCTATGCTGTGTTTCTCTTCTAGGTGTCCGGTGACTTTTGTCAACATAATGTATAGTGTGGAAGAAATATTCTTCTCGTAATGCGTTGAAAATGCGTCATAATAATTAACACAGCCATCACACATATCTGAATTGACTGTATTTTTACTATTCTCACGTAATATCAATCACTCAGAAAACAAGAAAATTTCATCGCCCTGGAGCGGAAATCGAACCTGCATCTCCCGATTACCGTTCGAGGATGCTAACCGTTACACCACCTAGGACGAAGAAGTCCCAAGTATCTTAGTATTAAGAGGATCGAAATATCCTCCGACCGCATTCTTAATCGAAGCAAACTGTGCTGCCATCTAGCGTTGTTAAGCATATCGCCCGTCGTTCAAGTATATAGTGTGGGAGAAATATTCTTCTCATAATACGTGGAAAATACATCATGATAATTAACTTGAAGACCTGGTGATATGCTTAACAACGTTAGATGGCAGCACAGTTTGCTTCGATTAAGAATGCGGTCGGAGAATATTCCGATGCTCTTAATGCTGATACTTCGGACTTCTTCGTCCTGGGTGTTGTAACGATTAGCATGCTCGAACGGGTAATCGGGAGATGCGGGTTCGATTCCGGCTCCAGGGCGATGAAATTTTCTGAGTGATAAATATTACGTGAGAACAGTAAAAATACAGTCAATTCAGAGATGTTTGATGGCTGTGTTAATTATCATGATGTAAAACTGGAAGCATGATTAAAAAAAGCAGTTGGTGCTTTATTGTTATCAAAACCGGTTCCACATAAGCTGGCCGCAAGGTGAACCACGCGCCCTCCTGAGGTTGGATGCTAAATTAGACTAAAAATAAATTCCATGCAGTTTTTTACCGTGTTGACTTTCAAGTTCCGCGGGCTAACCCACGTTTCCATCGTCTGCTCGTTGGAAATTATGCCAGCAAGTTGTTGCCACGATCAGGATGTTTGCTAAGTAAGCAAATTACAATTATATCAGTTAAATTAAAAAGATAACATTTGCAATTACAGTACATGCGATGCTGCTCCCAGCCCCATTGACGTCTACCACAGGAACGATTCCGTTTGTGTGTTTCCGACCTAGTGCGTAGACAAACTTTGGTTCCGTTCCGACGCGAGAAGTTTGTTTTCGTTCCGATGCAGTGTGCCTCGAACTTTAGGCCACCTGGCGGTGCATCTGCGCGTGAGCGTACTAGTTACCGCGGGTACCATAACAACAAAAGGAGAGCGTAGCATGATTCCAACAGCTCAATTCCCATTTGTATTTGAGCCTATACATTTTTGAGTTTTCTTATATCGACAAATATTTGTTCTTACCCTTTTGTTTAGGACTGTGATACAACGTTTGCCGAAGCAAGCGCCAAAGACGGATCTAACGTTCTTCAAGCTTTAGCGAAATTAATCAGGTAAGAACCAAATAAATTGTGACCAGATATGCGTTTGTATTTTAAACATCTATGTCGACAGCAAACTGAACATTATACTACACGGTGGAGCCACATTATAGTGACCACCAGCTAATATCCAGAGTAACCGCCGTGTGCAGAGCGGACAGCAGTTAGACAGGCTCGGAGTGACTCAGTAAGGTGTTCCCAGGTATGTGGGGCCATGCTGACTGCAGTGCATATGACAGCTGCTGGAGGTTGCGTGGTGGAGGACCCATAGCGCGAACAACACGATCGGGGTGGTCCCACAGATGCTCAATTGGGTTTAAGACTGGGAAACTAGGGGGCCTGGGAAGTACTTTGAAGTCTTCATCGTGCTCTTCCAACCAGTCTCGGACATTTCTACCTGTGTGACACGTCGCATTTTCGTGCAGGAAGATCCCATCCGCCCCAGGGAAGACAATCAGCATGCATGGGTATACGTGGTCTACAAGAATGGATTCATAATGAATTCGGTCCATAGTGCCTTTCACAGGTATGAGTGGACCCAGATAATGCCACGAAAACATTCTTCAGACCATAACGCTGTCCCCACCAGCAATGACTGGGGAGTGCTTGTTCTCCGATGTTTCTCGCCTTATACGCCAACGTCCATCCGCTCGATGAAGCAGAAAACATGACTCATCGAGAGAAGGCAATCCTTTGCCAATCAGCGGAGGTCTAAATTCGATACTGCCGTGCAAATGTAAGTCATCTCTGCCGACGCACCTTCGTTAGCATAGGTGCAGTGACCATCAATCTCCATCGGAATACCATGCGCAGTAGGGTTCGCTGAACTGTCGTTTCAGACACATTTCCGGTGGTAGCCCCCTGGTTCATTCGGCCAGTGAGTTGCTCCACTGTGGCGTGTCGATCGGCCCTCACGCACCTTCGAAGCCGACGTTCACCTCTCACATCAATGGCACGTGGTGCTCCGCAGTTTGCACGTCCCTTATTCGCAATGGTGCCATTTCTCCAATCGCGATACACTTTAGCTACAGCAGCAAACGAACAGTTCACAAACTGCGCTGTTTCAGAATTACTGCCACCCTTAGCATCAAAGCCGATAATCATCCCTTTTTGCAAATCTGGTAAATGGCTCCTTTTATCCATGATAGCAACGAGTGATATGTTTTCAGAATGCCTATAGCACACCTTATATACCCTCCAAGCCAGCTCACGACACGCGCCTTCTTTCATCGGCTACGCGCTGTTGACGTCAAAAGTGGGAGGTGGTCACGATAATGTGACTCGACTGTGTATAAATTATGCTCTTAAAGTATTCCGTGCAGTTATTTTTTTGTTCTCACCGAATTCACAAGATGCATCTCCTCAGTTTCACTGCACTCGCAAAGTAAGGCTGTTCCCAAAATTTTGGTTTCACGTAGAATCAAAAATCGCATAGCTTGTTTTTACATCAATTATGTCTTTCTGTTCTAACTCAACAACCTGAATCAGAATAATAAACTTGACTTTCTATGAAAAAGATAAAACCAAATAATACAGATAATTTACGTTTGTGAACTTTTATGCAAAGTACGAGGGTTGATTTCCACGTAACCTTATGTAAGGTTAGGAATCTGATTATTCCGCGAGCACACTCTGTAGGAAGCGCAACAACAGTGATTACGGATAATAACGTATATGAATAGATACAGTGTATTGGGCGGCCTGAAAACGCATGCCGACATTGCAGCTGTGGTGTGGCAGTTCAAAATGGCGATTTGGTTGAAATTCCGGTCTCGTGAGGAGGTTCCAAGTGTAATTCGATTTCTATGTGCAAAAAGTTTCGTATGTTGATTTCCATCGACTACTTACTTGAGCACCGGGTGGTTATAAAATAAATATCCCTACAGATATCGCGACGAGACAGGGTAAATAGCTTATTGAGTGCATGAGGAAACGATTTGGCGGGAAAAACATTAGTTCAAAATTGTGCCTGTAGTGAAAAATGGCGTTGCACACGCAAAAAAAAGTCACGTGAGTTTATTGACAGCACAAACGTTTCAGGGCTAAAGATGCTGACCGTCACAAGAGATGACATGCTGCAAAGGAAGAACGGCATGTGACAATGGCTGCTCGCAGCATGTCGCGGTCGATGTTGGTCATCACTTCGCGTCTAATACTGGTGTCCAGATCTGAGAGATATGCCGTCCCGATAAACTGTCAGGCATCCTCCAAAGCCAGAAATCACAAGGATTAAGGTGCGGCGAGGACTGCGGAAACCCTTGAGAAATTATGCATTCATTAACGAACGTTCGACTGAGCAATTCATTCACCTGCCGATCGACATGTGGTGGTGCACCGTCTTGCACGAACACAGTGGCTATTTGGATCGACATGCCGGCCCATAACCACGTCATCTCCGAGCTCTGCTGCAGTCCGAATGGGCACGTGTGCCTCGGGGCCTCATTGCGTCCATGCTCCAGGGCCTCATTGCGTCCATGCTACGCCGTCTCACCGGTGTCATCCGGGCCAAGGGTGCTTATTCCCATTATTAAGTTGGTGGTCATATTATTCTGATAGGACTGTGTGTATATATATATATATTTATGACTGATGTGTGCAACTTTTTAATCGAACTTCGAATTACTGTTTTTTCCCCGGTTTATAAACCACCATGAGCATCTCTTAGGTGCCATAAACAGTCGTCCGCACTTAATTAACACTGAGAAAAACGGTTTGTTAACTCAACAAAAAATTTTTGTCGATATACAGTCAAAAAATTTCGTTGATTTTTCAAAATTACTTTGCTGAAAATTATTGTTCATTTAACAAAATTTATTGTTATTACGACAAAAAGTTTTGTTCATTTAAAAAAATGATTAGGTCGATTTTTGGGAATTTGCTTGATCCAACAAAACATATTGTTATCGTGGCACAATAGGTTTTGTTGCAGCAACAAAACATTTTGTCATGATAACAATGTTTTGTTGGATCAAATAAATTCCCCAAAATCGACCTAATCATTTTGTTAAATGAACAAAACGTTTTGTCGTGATAACAATAGATTTTGTTAAACCAACAATAATTTTCAACAAAACAATTTTGAAAATTCAACATTTTTGTTGAATTAACAAAACGTTTTTCTCAGTGTAGGTACACTAGTTTCAAAGAAGGAAGATACACAGCCAGTGTGATAGTCAACACGCCACCCATGTCTCTGCCCAGAACCCTTAGGAGCCACCCCGGTGGCGCAGAGGTCTAAGCGAAGGCTTCTGATCATTCGTCCGGTAGGGGTCTGGGTTCAAATCCCGGTGAGGCATGGATGTTGTGTTTGTCTTACGGCACTGGCTCTCTCCCTCCCCTGGAGCCAGTGATCCTAAATTAGGGACGAGCGACTGCTTATAGCCCATTGAGTTGCTCACGATGGTCGTTAAACCTCCACTAAAACCCCCCCCAAAAAAAACCCTTAGCTAGACGGAAACAAGCACCTCTCACCAGTGTAATGCTGCTAATGGTACTACATTGGGTAAATAGGAAGTGAGATTGGTAGTTTATGCAAATGACTGAACTTCATGTTACTGAAACGATGACTCCCGCAGACAGTGTGAAAATTGTATACCAAGAAAGAATCGTGCTATTCAAATAAAATTTATGACAGATTACTCAAGTTATAGATTGATTACATTTGTAGAGCTATACAATTATTTTTCGCTTCAAAACTCACTATCGTGTGAAGCCATCTCGAGCAACAACAATAGCCTCTACACGGCGAGGCATTAATTGGAACAGGATTTTGATATCGTCCTGGAGAATAGTCTGTCAGGCTGCTTCCATAAAAGACCAGAGTTTATTAGTGGTGACTGGTGGAGGCGCATGACGGGCCAGTCGCTTAGCTGTCACGTCCCAGATATGTTCGATCGGAGACATATCCGGAGAACGTGCAGGCCAGGGAAGAAGCAGTATCCACCGTGTTATAGAAGAGGTCTTGGTCATTTCGGGCCAAATGTGGCCGAGCATTATCCTTTTGGAATACAATCCCAGGACAACTTTGAAGGAAGGGTATCACCTCTACCTCTAAAACATCCCTGATGTATCGTAGGCTGTTGAAGGTTCCCTCAATTCGTATCAGGTGAGATCGGGAAGTGAACACCATGGCGCTGCAAGGTGCCGTTGACCAGGATGTCTTCGAATTCGTGACCATCATGGTGCATCAAACTGAATCTTGACTCGTCAGAAAACACGATCTGCTGTCAATCAGCGCGTCAGTGTCTGTGTTCGAGACCCCATTGGTGCCTGAGGCGTCTGTTGTTAAGGGTCAAAGGAATGCGCAGCAATGGGCTGCTAGCAACCAGTTCTCTGTTAAGCAGACGTCGACCTGTGACAGTGCTCCACGGATACGCTAACACCGTGAATGTCGCTGTGCGATCGGTCACTGCCATGAGTTAAAGGTTTCTGTCATCCCATGCAATTCTGCGGTCCATTTTCCGGTTTTCTGTGCGTCCGAGCCTCATCTGCCCACTGATGCCAGGTTCGCATCACTGTATCGGTGTTTCGTCTCGTACGAGTGGCAATTTTGCGGTAGGAAAATCCAGCTACTCTTATCCCAATAATCCTCCTTCGCTCAAAGTCCGTATAATGCGTCCTTCTTCGGCGACGGGGCATAGCGAGACAGAAGAAACATCCTTTTGACTCAGTGTCAGCTCTGAACTGATTGCAAGATCAGATCATAAGTTGAGGATTTTAGGGAGTGTCTGACCCTTAAACAACCCTTACAAATAGGAAGCTAGGAGATCTGGGCTAGAGTACCAGATAGAAATATCGTGAGGTAGTAAGGGGAGGAAGACGCCCTTATTTATTACCGGGGGCAGCATCCGCGGCCCGACGGTTTAACGTGCCCATCTGACGAACATGTAATGGTTCGAACCTGAGGTTTCTCCGTGGCAGTCACGAACGTTGAACACTAGGTCATCCGCGGCCCCTGATTGCAACATCTCGTTTGAGCCAGCTCTTATACCCAAAGACATTTCAGAGGGCGCTGCTTCGAAACCGCATGCGTATTTTCACTGACATTTTAATCATTTGAATGTCTTATCCTGTTGGTTTCAAGCACGGACGGCAGGACTAGCCATAGGAGCCACCGATCATTCGTCATTGTCAAGTTATACCTGTTCAACAAGTCTAAGCAAAATTACGAAGAATTGAGAAATGCGGCATGAGCTGAGAGAGAAGTCTACGTAAGCAATTAGCGGGCATAAAGCTGAAGATTAACAGCTAATTGGATCACTGTCAAATTGCTCCAAGGTACCTCAATCACGTGTTCTAATCTACTTTTCGCAGCCCCGGTGGTCTAAGCGATGGCCTCTGATCATTTGTCCGAAAGGGGTCCGGGTTCGAATCCCGGTGAAGCATGGATGTTGTGTTTGTCTTACGGCACTGGCTATCTCCCTTCCCTGGAACCAGTGACACTCAATTAGGGACGGGTGACTACTTATAGCCCATTGAGTTGCTCACGGTGGTCGTTAAACCCACAATAAAAAAAATCTACTTTTCAAAGGCATAGAGTTCGTGACGTAGTTTTAAGTGTTGCTGAAGTCACGGAAAAGTGCCACAGCCGTTTACCAAGAAAAACAACCCAAAACCGGAAGTAGCGCCACGGTTTCTTACTGATTCTTTGTTTTTCTTTTTTTTTTTGATTGGAGGATTAACGACCACCGCGAGCAATTGAATGGGCTATAAGTAGTCACCCGTCCCTAATTTAGTGCCACTGGTTCCAGGGAAGGCAGAGCCAATGACGTTAGTCAAACACAACATTCATGCCGGATCCTTCTTGCACGAATGATCAGTAGCAAACGCTTAGACCACTGCGCCACCGGGGCTGCATTCTGCCTTTACACGTGTGGCTTTTGTAGTTAGAAATAGGAATTTTTTTTTGGTGAGTTGAAATTTTTAAGGTTAAAACGTCTTTTGTAAAAAAATCGTGCATTACCGGTTTTTCCATATCTCTGCAATTATTAGGCCGTTCGTTTTGCATTGGGAAGCTTGAAATGTGCGAATGACATCTAGTTTGTTTTTGTTTTTTTACGGTGCACAATTTTGCCGCTAGAGGGAGTAAATGCAGGTGATATAGAATTCAAAAAATATTTTACTCCCTATATATTTGCTTCTAAACTCCGATTGAAATTTTTTTTTACCTTTCGATTCCGTTTATTAGGTGTGCGCAAAAATTCTACCCGCTTTTGTAATAGATGCAAATTGCGATCGGAGTAGTTACGTCACTGCGATGCCGAATTTTCGGCCAATAAAGCGTGGAGCATATAGAGGCACTAGGTTTGTCCGAGTAAGATATCCGAAATGAAAATCACGGACGGTGTAACATGGCATGCGACAAGGAACACATTAGACATTGTTTACTGTACGAGTTCGATAAAGGCAGTACTGCAACCGCGACTTGCCGCAACATCTGTCAAGTGTATGGGGAGGATGCATTTGATGATACAGGGTGTTTCACTGGCTACTTTACCCGGCATTTTTGCAATAACTGGAAGAAGAATGAAGATATCATAACGAAATTTGAACTGGACTTACCTTAGACTGTGAGAAAGGAGATGGCCTCATAACATGTGTTGGAAATGGTCACCATTTGCGTCCAGGCAGAGCTGAACACGATGCTCAATAGTTTGGAAGGTTCGGGTCAGCATGTACCCAGGAATTGCCTGAATTTCAATGCGGCGATGGATCGTGGATTATTGTCGTAAACTCTACATTTCAGATATCCCCAGAGAAAGTAATCCAGCGGCGTCAAATCTGGCGATCGAGGAGGCCAAAGCCCCTTAAAAATGACTCTGTTCTCGAAAAATGACTCAATTTCGGCCATGCTGGCACATGTTGTTGCTCCATCCTGCTGGAAATATCCAATGGATAATTCCTCATCGTCCAACTGATTTACGGTCTGAAAAATTTCCACGTAAGCTGCTATCGAGATAGAGGTTTTGAAGATCGGCCAAATCATGTGCCGCTGTGACATCGCACACCAAACACCAATCTTTGCTGGATATAGGGGTTCTTCATGTGTCGCGTGGGGATTGTCAGTTGCCCAAAAATGGGAATTTTGCGCATTGACATATCCCGAAAGATGAAACCAGGGCTCATCTGTGAACCAACAGTAATCCAGTATGCCAGGATTTTGCTGCAGGAATCTGTGAAACCACTGACAATATGCCACTCTTTTCACGAGATCTGGCGTTTTCAATGCGTGAACAACGCTTACACGATATGGGTGAAGGTTACCTATTTTCGCAGCTCTATAACAAGTGCCCGTGGATAAGCCAGTTTCCTGCGACGCCCGCTCGTCCGGCAGGCAATGAGGAGTCGTGATACACTAGCGCCTCCACTTCTCTCTGACCACGCCCACGACGCCGGCGCAACTACACGTTGCTTCCGTTTGCTTTCTCACAGCCTAAGGTAAGTCCAGTTCCAAATTTCGTTACGATATCTTACTTTACACGGCATTGCAAACATGCCAGGTAAAGTAGCGAGTGAAACACCCAGTAGCACATATCGATGCTGGTTTCGGAAATTCCTGGCCGGAGACAGAAGCTCTAAAAATCAACCACGTCATAGACGCCCATCTGTGGTTTCTGACGAGGATGTGGACTAAGCCATAACAAATGACCCATATCCAACCTTTCCGGAATTAGCGGAAACCTTGTCGGTACACAGAACAACAGTCGAAAGGCGGACGTATGCGCTTGGGTTCATCACCATGTTTGATAACTGGGTTCAGCACCACCTCATGCAAAGCAACGAGAGGAAATAATCCGTACCTGTTTCTTTGCTTTCTCCTCACAGAAATGAACCGTTTTGGGGACGAATTGCAACGGGTGAACAGAAATAGGCACTGTACTGTAATGTAAAGCGTCGACGGTCTGTGTGCGGACCCTGAACCCCAAAAATGTTTTGTTGAGTGTTTGGTGGGGATATCTAGGGAATAATCCGCTGGGAGGTGTTGGCCCCTAACCAAACGCTAAATGCTGCCAACAGTTGGGCAGATTGCGAGAACAACCGACATCGAAGCGGCCAGCACTCGTCAATCGCAAAGGCGTGATCCTTCATCATGATAACGCCAGACCTCATGCTGCTTTAATTACTGGACTTTCGTTAGGAAGTGTCGTTACATAACACCTCTGCTCTCCAAACCTTCGATGATGTGGACGATGTGAAAACGGCATTACATGACTTTTTTTACTCTAAAACACAGGAGTTTTTCTGGCGTGGGATTGACCTACTCATAAGACAGATGGCAAGAGGTCATGCAGAATGATGGCAATTATGTGAATTCCTAGGTACGTCATTTGTTGTGTTCTCCTCCTTTCTTTGTAGCCTACAACAACAGGTAGAACGTATGCACACACCCAATATGTCGAAGACTATTTTAGGTGTAGTCACTTTTTTAAGTTACGCGCAGATTTTCTGCAAGAGGGAGTAAAAGTAAGTTGCGTTTCCCCGATATCTCTGCTTCTAACACTCCGATTTGAAAAATTCTTCCTGCAGTGGATACAGCTCCTGATGGGGAATCTTTGGCATATAATTTCTAATTTTTGGTAAAAAATGGTTTGGCCACCAGGAGGCGTAATTGATAATTTCTGCTTCTGATGTATTTGCAGCAAAATCAGAGCTAAAATTTCGACTGAAACGGACAATGCATGATATTTGCGCACCAAAGAGGAGGCATCGGACTGAACTGAAATTTTATGTACGTAATGATGCAGATGCAAGATACACATGATAGCAAAAACAAAGCTGCAGGACAATTACAGAGGGATCTGTGGCACGCAGTCCGGTCATATTCAATAGCGCGTCGCACCGCCTCGTGCGGCGATACATGCTGCAATACGGTCCGGCATGGAGGCTAACAGACGCCTGATATTATCCGGCGGCAGACTAGCCCACATGTGTTGCACGGTGTGCTCAAATCCCGGACAGTGCGGCAGCCGGCGTTTCAACTGGTCCCATACCTGCTCGATAGGGGACATGTCCGAGGAGCTGGCAGGCCATGAAAGTGTCTGGACATGACGTAGCCAGTCCTGAGAAACCCGAGCCGTGTGCGGGCGAGCGTTATCCTGCTGGTATAGCGCACCTGGAATCCCGGCCAGGAATGGGAGCCTATGGAACCGTAGGATCTCGTCCACATACAGCTGGTCCGTCAATGACCCACGTACCACTACTAGAGCTGATCGGCTATCGTAGACAATGGCTCCCAGACCATGCCTGCAGTGGGGGAAGTGTGGCGCTCGAGAGCGAGGTTGAGATTGTGCTGTTGACCTCCACACCAGGACACAATGATCATCTGTTCCCAAAACGAAGCGGCACTCATCGCTAAACACCATGCACACCTCGCCAGTCTGTGGCGTTCTATATCGCTCTAGCTTGGCACCACTGCACGCGGAGCCGGCGATATTCCGGTGTCAATGGCAGCACACGTAAGGGGCGCTGAGATGGCAGATTCGCTTCTGCGAGGCTTCGGGAAATGGTTCGTGGTCACACAGGAGCCGCTACATCTGCCCGTATAGTGGGCCTGGTCACAGTGGGATCTGTTCGTGCCTGGCACACGATCTGGTCGACCTCTCTCCCGGTTGTCCACCTGGTCCGTCCGGAGACGCTCCGCCGTGTGGCAGTGCCGTCACGTATCCACTGCTCCCAACACAGTCTGACGGTATGGTCAGAACGATCCACGTGGCGAGCTATAGTGCGCGCCGACCACCCTGCGGTTTTCAGCCCGATGATCAGGCCTCTTTCAACGTCCGTAATTTGCGTCTACCTGGTATTCTTGTCACTCTGTACTCTTGCTTGCGTCGGCCGGTGTTTTTCGCTTTCATGGGGCATCGACTACACGCCGGTTCGTGCTTGCAGCGCCACCACAGGGCGTGCGGTCATGCGCACCAAACGTGGATCACTTGCATATAGCACGCACTCTAGCTATTTGCAAAGTTTCGCGGTTGTAGCATGTTTTCTTCTAGGTGCGCAAATTTTATTCTCCGTGAGTGTAATTCCAAAATTTTCAAGTAACTCAGACTTTCCACTAGGGGGCCTTAAGACGAATCCCCCCCCCGATATTTCTGCTACTAAAACTCCGTTTTGAATTTTTTTTTCCCCTGTAGCGCATACAGTTCCTGATGGAAAATGTTTTTCATATGTAAAGAACGGTTTGGCCATCAGTGGGCGTAAGTGTTAGTTTCGGCTTCTGATGTATTTGCAGCAAAATTTGAGCTCCTGAAAAAAATCTTTCCTGGACCAATACCGCTGACATCGAAAAACCTTTTGAGAATACCTTCCTTTTAAAATAATGCATGTTTCCCCGCCAGGGGCGTAGATGCATATCTTATTTTTGTCGATACCTGTGTTTCTAATAGTCCGATTTGAAAAATTATTTCTTTGTTGGAAAGAGTTTCCGCTGCGAAACGTTTCTCATATAATTTCAAATTTTCCTTAACGCACAAGTCTGCCACCAGATGGCGTATGTGCACGATTCCGTTTACAGCAATATCTGTAAGATTAAAATTTTCTTTCTTCGGTCAGATATTACTGTTTTCCACACTGGTTCCATTGACTTTGAATAGCTTTGATAAATTTAATTCGCGTCGGAACGGATTCAAAAGACGTGCTCGTTACACCCGAAAATTCGGTGTCATCTTTCTTGCTGATGGATTACTCCAAAATGCTGAAGCGCAAAAGAAAAAGGGAAGTGAAGCTTGGTGAAAAAAGACGCTTCATCAACTCGAAATTTAGATTATATGTTTAATGCAGAGACTAGAACCAAAACGTCTGGTTCAGACTCTGTGACATTTCATACTTTGACCCAACAGAAGCAGATATACACTGAGTGGCCACTTTATTATGACCACCCCCTCAGTACTTCGTTGGGCCACCTTTTGCCTTTAATACTGCGTCGATTCTTCGTGGCATGGACTCCACGAGATGTTGATAGGTGGTTTGTGGAATCTGAGACCATGCTTGATGAATAGCACTTTCCAGGAGTGTGAGATTGCAGGGTTGTGGATCCAGCTGTCTAATGGTTCGTTCAACTTCATCCCACAAATTCCCAATGGGGTTGAGATCTGGAGATAGTGGGGGCCATCTAAGCAAAGTAAACTCACCGGCATGTTCCTGAAACCAATCCTGTACAATACGAGCACTATGGAAGGACGCATTATCTTGTTGAAAGTAGCCATCACCATTGGGATAACCCATCCATATGACAGGATGCACTTGGTCCGCAACGATGTTTAGATATGATGTGCCAGTCAGACGTTGATCAACACGAATTAAAGGGCCGAACGCATGCCAGAAAAACATTCCCCAAACCATAACGTTGCCTCCACCAGCTTGAAGGGTTGTAGCAAAGCATTTGGGGTCCATGCTTTCGTGCTGTTTCCGCCAAATTCTCACTCGGCCATCGGCATCGTGCAACTGTAAACGTGATTCATCGGACCACATAATTCGTTTCCAATTATCGACTGTCCAATCCTTGTGCTCCTGTGCGAACTGAAGACGTTTTCTCTTGTTAACTGCAGACAGCAAATGTGTTCGAACAGGCCTTCGGCTGCCATACCCCATCCGATGCAGTGTACGGCGAACAGTGTGTGCAGAGATCATTTGAGGGGATCCTTGATTAAGATGGTCTGTAATTTGCTGCACTGTTGCCCTTCTGCTGTCTGTTACCAATCTGGACACTCTCCGTTCCGCCCGAGCAGTCACTAGTCGATGACGACCACACGTTGCCCGTAGAGACCCAGTGTTTTGGCTGACAGTCCAGTCTTTAAACACTTTAACAACAGCTGCTCTGGAACATTTCACGAATGCGGCGGTTTCGGTGATACTCGCTCCATGGCTCCGAGCTCCTACAATCATCCCACGTTGGAAGTCTGTCAAATCGCATTTTTTACCCATCTCGTCACCCAAAAATCACTTCTACTGCTGTCGCAAGCACTAAGCTTTCCCTTTTTATACTAGCCTCGCCCTGTGGCGGCAACAGCGTGCAGCCATAGCTCATTTGCTTAAAACTGTCAGGTGGTCATAATAAAGTGGCCACTCAGTGTATAAAGCTTCCAAAAACGGAAGTAATTTGTTAAGAACGAAATTCTCCAGAAACAGTTGACGACCACCATAAACAACTCAACGGACTATAAGCAGTCTCCCGTCCCTAATTTAGGGCCGTTGGTTCCAGGGAAGGGAGGGAGCCAGAGCCGCAAGACAAACAGATTTATGTTTCACCGGGATTCGGACCCGGACGTACAATATGATAAGCTAACGCTTGGACTATTGCGCCACTGGGAAGCCCTCTTCAGTTTTTGTTCTGTTACAAAGGAACCAGTGCTCATTCATGAATGTTTTTCAAAACTGCGGATGAGGACGCTGCTATAAATGATCTTTTATATTCCTTTTGAGGTTAGTAAAATTACAACTCTCTTTTTTCAAGTGACCTTTTAAGACACTGAACTTGGGTTAGTCAGTGCTCCGCCTAAAGGAGTATTTACGCGAAGTCAGGTGCTTCCGGCTTCGGTCATTTCCGGAGCAACTGTCCCAAGTCCGAAGACAGGTGTGACAGTTGCGGTGTAGTTGGGCACCAGCACCACCAGTGTGCAGCAACTGCTCAGCTGCAAATGCTAAGTTCCGCCTGAAGCTGGATGATGTTCACTCCAGCTTCAGTAAGACGTGTCCAAGTCTTATTAGGGAACATGAGCAAAGGAAAAAGTCGGGTCAACTATGGTTGACAGATTGTGGTACCTTCAGAGGTATGTAGCTCTCGATCTTGAGTTAGTTGGTCTTTTGACCAAGGTGTTTCTGATGACCCTGGTCTGGAGTTATCACCTAGTGCTGTGGACCATTTAAATAATTTTTTGTTTAATGCGATTCTGTGCTGAATATTCGTGAGAGGGGTGCATGAGACCCTCATACTATTAATGTGCATGTACTCATTTTGTTTTATTAGATACCGAATAAAGGACTCTAGTCCCAAAAACTCGCGTTGGCAGACGATCTCCCGGCCACAAGATGAGAAAAATTATTGAAAATTTGTTTGCCCTGTCCACAGCACGTCGCACACATGGGCTATGATCGAAGGGTGCAAGATACTGGTCCCGTGGGGGAGGCAGAACCCCACAGATCCCTGAACCGATTCTGTCAGAGTGAAAGACTGGTTTCCGGTGCCTGGCGGGATAGCTATAGCAGCGCCGTCAGGAATCTGATTAATTCCAACTTGTGAGTGAGTTACACATATCCCTGCGATGTCTGCAAAATAGACGGTACAGTAATCAGCCTAGGTTACCAACCTGATATTTCCTCCTTGCCTGCTACTCCAAAAAATTTTACGCAAAAGTGAAACATGTCCGGATAGTGGCTGCTCATTCAATAAAACAAGAGGCATTATTTTGTTCTGCTTGCAGAACAAAATAATGGAAACAGAAATCATCCCAATGTGTTTGCTCATGGTATGACAGATTGGTGTATCTGTCATACAATGAGCAAAAACCAGGTATTGTTAAGCATGAAACATGCAAACACTTAGCACATTTGACAAGTTGCAACGATAGTGATTTTAAAAACTTGCTTCGGTGGCGCAGTGGTCTAAGGCAATGCCTTTATGACCATTAGTCCGTGAAGGGTCCAGGTTCGAATCCTGTGAGGCATGGACGTTGTGTTTGTCTTACGGCACTGGCTTTTCCCCTTACCTGGAACCAGTGACCCTAAATTAAGGACGGGCGATTGCTTACGGTGGTCATTAAACCTCCAATCCAAGAGAAAGAAAAAGCAAGGTCTTCCGTTTTGTGTAAATATTGAGTGCTGCCATGGATCCTGGAAACTTTACTGAATTGTTAAAGTTACTTTCAAGATTTGATGCCACTCTAAAAGTGCATCCGGATAAAGTTATTTCATCAGCAAATGAATTTGCTGAAAATGTTCAGAAACGTGAAAATGGACGTGCTGGTCTTATTGGAGCTAATCTGCAAGGCACAGCAAATAAAAAAAAAATTACAAATATGCAAAAGGTTTTCCAGTTTACTGCGGTTGTCAGATTGCTGAATCAGGGGTAGGAGAAAAAAATTCAGCACACAATTTTTCTTAAATTTCAGAACATATTTTGGTGGACCTGGCAGGTAAATTAAATCACATATTGGTGCAAATGCAGAAATGTTATTTTTTTACTAAAAAGCTATCTAAATTATTGCTCAGTTGTTAGCAGGAATTTTTTCATTTTTAAGGCTAACAACGCCCCTAAAATTTCAGTGGTTAGGTTTGGCCTAAATTCTGTTTGACTCTTACGGACAATGCTAAAAATTATTTCCGCAGTTGCATTACTGTGTGGCACAACAAGAATAGCATGTATCAGATGTGATAAAACTTTGTTCTTTTTAGCACCAATCATTTTCAAAATGTTTGACCATGCGGTATCAATTGTAGGACTATTCGAAATACCTCCCAATTCATAAATTTGATATAAGGCAAACTCCAATTCCAAGAACAGCAGCAGGGAAAATATTTGCCAAATATATTTTTTTCAATTTGAGGTTTAACGACCACCGTGAGCAACTCAATGGGCTATAAGCAGTCGCCCGTCCCTAATTTAGGGCCACCGACTCAAAGGAAGGGAGAGAGCCAGTGCCGTAAGACAAACACAACATACATACCTCACCGGGATTCGAACTAGGACCCATCTTAGACGAATGGTCAGAATTTACCAAGTACATTACTGAAGAAAAGGAAGCTTCTTCCATCCTAATTCCTACATCAGCAACTTCTGCGTGCAGCAAAAATTAACTTTTCAGTCAGAATTTCTTCAAAATATAGTCACATGTAACACTTAACAACACAGGATAGACAGTCAGAGTATCGCGGGAAGAAAAAAATTATGATTACAGGAGAAATCTTCGCTTTGACCGTCTTCCGTTTTGGAAAACTCTTTCCTCCATTTTTAAGCTGAAACGAAAGTATTTATGGAATAAATGGTTATTTAAGAAAAATACTGGGCAGAAGGAACATCGTGATAATATATTACGATTACAGGATAAATCTTCACTCCAACTAACTTCCGTTTCCGGAATTTTGTCCTCAAATGGAACAAAGATTTCTGCTCAGTTTGTGCATCGATCACGAGAAAGTCCCAAATGATAACGGCTGACGTAATCCCGGCGCCCAGCGCTGTGCATTCTTTCTACTTAGTTTTCAAACAAGGGAAACAAATTCCTCCTCCTCAGAAAGAAAGTTGCGTCACGAACTTTGTTCAGAGGTTTCGGGCCGACGTGATACTGGCCCGAAGCCTTGCTTTCTTTCCACTTAGCTTTCAACCAAGAAAACGAATTCTCCTCAAAAAGAAAGTGGCGTCACGAACTTTGTTCAGAGGATTCGGGCCGACGTAATACTGGTCCAAAGCCGTGCTTTCTTTCCCCTTAGCTTTCAAACAAGCAAAACATTCTTCCTCAGAAAAAAACAAACCAAAGAGGCGCGTCACGAACTTGGTTCAGAGGCATCGGGCAGACGCAATCCCGGGCCACAGCGAAAGAAGCACGTCCGGGCCAACATAATCCAGGGTCACGGCAAAAGAAGCACGCCGTGCGCCGTGCTTTCTTTCCACTTAGCTTTCAAAAAAAGCAAAACAAATTCTTTCTCCTCGGGAGGAGGAGAAAAGAAACAAGAGCTGCGACACGAATTTTATTCAGAAGCTTCGGGCCGACGTAATCCCGGGCCACGGCGAAAGAAGCACGCCAGGCCGACGTAATCCCGGGTCACGGCGAAAGAAACATGCCGGACCGACGTAATCCCAGCCCGGCGCCGTGCGTTTTTCTGCACTCTTTCAAACAAGCAAAACAAATTCCCCCTCCTAAGAAAGAAAAGAAACAAACAAATGTGTTACGAACTTTGTTCAGAGGCTATTACATTGATTAATTACAAAACCAGTAAAACTTTCTTAATACCAGAGAAAAATCTGAATATCCGTAATCCCGGGGGAAATCCGTAATAATTACGGAGATTCCGTGATGGTTGGGATCTCTGTGAGTTCTCCGTAAGAAGCGGCTTCGATTCTCGAATGATCGCACAAACGCAGGAACGCGTTCGCGTACACCGCAAATTACAAGGCAGAGTTCTTGGCGATGACGTCCCAACGATAGAGTACTCTTTCTCTCGTTCCATTTTTTATTTATTTACGCGGTGCTTGTAAACGCTAGATGATGAATCACTATACATAGTTTACCATTTATTCTTAAAATTTCAGGATTACACTCAAATTTTCAGGATATAGAACCAAAAATTGGGACATTTCAGGAAAACTCAAGACCCCTGAGATGGACGATCAATACTTTTAGCTTTTCATCCAAAGCCATATGAAGTCAGAGTGGGCCGCCGTAACTAAAAATGCCAGGGCTGCGTTTTCTCCCCAGTCCGGCCCTGGTTTCAAGCTAATGCCAGTAGTCCTTTATGGTGTTGCAATTTTCACAAACAGTAGTGTAGCTTCAAAGAATTAGGTTTTTAGGAAACAGAATTTCTTCAAACTTATCTTCTGTTCTTGTTCTGTATTTTTTTGGCGTCAGAGCTATTACAAGCATATACTGTAATCTTACTCTGTATACACATTTCTTATGAAAAAAAAACAAACTCTGTACAGTATTACGAGTTTTCTTCCGATTTCAGAATGATGTCAACTCGCCACGACTTACAGATGACTGCTTCCACAATGCAGCTTTGCGATGAAAAGGCAAAGAAGACAGGAGGATGTTGTGGGAAGTAAAAAAAAAAAAAAAAAAATCGCCTGAAACATAGACCAATTTTGCAACAATTTATTTCTTGCAGATACCTGAAAAACGAAATCTAGGACTATATTTATCTGAAAACTTTACCCAATAAAAAGACATGGCTAACAGTGGCATTTAAATCATTTACTACTACACTTTATGAAATCTAACAAATGTTATGTTTTATGTATGGAGCTGTAAATTTGAAGTGATTTATTTTTATGCACCAAAGAAACTAATGATGTTAAAGATAATTGAGTTCATTTACCTTGTAAAAATGTAAATTTCTTACATTAAAACTTGTTTCATTTCAGTGTTCTTATTTTATGCAAACTACCAAAATAAAATTTAGACTCACTTGTAGCAAGTATTTCCAGCCTTCTGTATTTGAAGGCAATTATGGATATTATACAAACCATTCGAAACTTTTTATATGAATGATGATCCTTCATTTCGTTTTTTTACGATGTACAATTTCGCCGCTAGCGGGCGTAAAGGCAGTGATGTCGAATTCAAAAATACGTTTTATTCCACATATTTGCTTCTACACATCCGATTGAAAAAAATCTATTATCTTTTGATTCCATTTATGTCGAAGAGTATTTTAGATATAGTTACTTTTTCAAATTACGCATAGATTTTCTGCTAGGCGGCGTAAAAGTAAATTACATTTTTCCCGATAACTCTTCTTCTAAAACTCCGACTTGAAATTTTTCTTTTTCAGCAGATACAGCTTCTGATGCAAAATCTTTTGCATATAATTTCAAATTTTTGGTAACGAATACTCTGGCCACCAGGGGGCGTAACTGTTAATTTTTGCTTCTGATGCATTTGCCATAAAATCTGAACTTCTAAAATGTCAATTGAAAAAATGATGCCATTCACGTCGATAAACTTTTTCGGAATATTTTCTTCGTGAAGTATTCCATGATTCCTTCTTTGTTGGATAGTGCTTTCAGTGTGACATGTTTTTCATATAATTTAAAAATTTTTCAAGTGATTCACAGACCTTCGGCTAGGGGGCATAAAGGTAAATCGTGTTTCCCCCTAGATCTCTGCTTCTAAATCTCCGATTTGAAAAATTCTTTCTGCACCACATACAGCTCCTAATACGAAATCGTTTGCACATAATTTCTAATTTTTGTAAAAAAAAAATGGTTTGGCCACCAGGGGGCGTAAGTCTTAATTTCCGCTTCTGATGTATTTGCAGCAAAATAGGAGCTTCTAAATTCTCGATTGAAAAAAGTTGTTTGTTGACCGATACTACGCATGTTGACAAACCTTTTAGGAACATTTTCTTCTTAAAATAATGCATGGTTTCTATGCCAGGGGCGTAGATGTATATCTTATTTTTGTCAATATCTCTTACTTCTAGGAGTCTGATTTGAAAAAATCGTTCTTTGTTGGATAGTGTTTCCAATGAGAAATGTTTTCCCTATAAATTCAAAATTTTCAAGTAAATCATAGACTTTCTGCAAGGGTGCACAAAGGTTAATTGCGTTTTCTGTGTTATTTCTGCTTCTAAAACTCCGATTTGAAAAATTCTTCCTTTATCGCATACAACACCTGATGGAAAATATTTTTCATATAATTTCTAATATTTGGAAAAGAATGGTTTGGCCACCAGGGGGCATAAGTGTTAATTTCTGCTTCTGATGTATTTGTAGCAAAATCTGGGCTCCTGAAAACTCGACTAGAATTCTTTTGAGAATACTTTCTTCCTAAAATAATGCATAGTTTTCCCACCAGGGGACGTAAAGTCACATCTTATTTTTGTCAATATCTCTGTTTCTAAGAGTCCAATTTGAAGAATTCTTTCTGTGTTGGAGAGCGTTTCTGATGCGAAATGTTTCTCATATAAATTCATGTTTTTCTTAACGCACAAGTCTGCAACCAGTGGGCGTAAGCTCACGATTCCGTTTACAGCAATTTCTGAGGGATTAAAAACCCGATTGAAAAACTTCTTTCTTCCGTCAGATACTATTGTTTTCCATACCGGTTCCATTGACTTTGAACAGCTTTGATAAATTTAATTTGTGTCAGAGCGGATTCAAAAGATGTGCTTATTACACCCGAAAATTCTGTGCCTTCTTTCTTGTTTACAATTTTCATCGTAAATATCTCCACAAGTTTTGTAAGTAGAACAACGGGGTTTGTTTTTCTAGACTAATTAGGATATTGCACAACTTTTTAAAATTGAATATTCATAGCAAACAGATTACAAATTCTAATTTGCTTGTAGCCCTTAACATCTCTCAGAAAACTTGAAAGTTTCACCGCCCTGGAGCAGGAAGCGAACCCACATCTTCCAATTTCTGTTCGAGTATGCTAACCATTACACTACCCAGGAATATTTCTTATTCATTTTTTAAATTTAACCTTTTTTTTTTCTGTGAAGGGTGTATAAAAATTAATTATTTTTATTTGTATGCAAATGCCACCCACAGGGGTGCAACTGCCAAGTCGTAAGTCATTACATCATTTTGGGTATTTTTCTAATTGAAAGTATGTATCTGTCAAAAATACAAAAAAATGCAATTATCTAATGGTATTAGGGAAGGATCCAGAACAGGCATTCCTTAAAATTGAAGGACAATTCACATAACAAGTTAAATCATTTTGCTATTTGGGTCAAATTATTACTGAAGATGCGAGATGTGAAAAAGAAATTAGAATGAGACTGGGGTTGGCAAAAAAGACTTTTAGAGAGAATCAAAGACTACTGACTACCAGAAATATAGATCTAAAATCGAGGAAGAGAATTTTAAAGGCATATGTTTGGCCGGCTCCGAGACATGGACATTGACCAAGAAGGAAGTGAAAAGGCTGGAGGCATTTGAGAAGTGGACTTATAGAAGAATGGAGAGAATAAGTTGGTTCGATAGAAAAACTAATGAGGAGGTCCTGGAGAGATTGGGAGAACCCAGGAATCTGACCAACATGTTAAAGAAAAGAAGAATGTTATTGATGGGACACATATTGCGCCATGGAGGCCCGATTCTGAAAGTTTTGGAAGAAAAAATTCAAGGCAAGAGAGGAAGAAGGTGGCCAAGGAATAGTTTTGTGACACAAAATAGAGAGGGATGGAGAGACAGAGTACATCTACTGAACAACCAGTCCTTGGACTGAGTAACCAAGAAGAAGATCTGTGATCAACTGTATAAGAGATAAAAGCTTGTTCCAATCTTTTTTGAGACACCCAGTACATGGATATACAAAGTGTCTCAAAAATACACGGCAAAACTGCAGGAATGAGTTCCTCATAGGTAGATAACAAAAAAGTTTATATGAACATAGGTCCGGAAATGCTTGGTTTCCGAATTAGGAAGGTCTGTCTACGACACTTAACTGGTCACATTACCTGACTCAGGTCTGTCTTGGCTTTCCAGTTATTCACTGGAATGTTTCATCTACCACAGGTGAATTCCTTCATCACAAAGTACTGACAGAATCTGGTGGTTTTCCTTTGCGACCATGTAGTCAAATCAGGAGCAAGTGGATATGCACTTTATGTACGGTTTGGCGGATGGCAATGCTCTGGAGGCCAGTCGTTTGTACCACAAAAGGTTCCCAGGACAAAGATGTCCAGACAGGAAAACGTTTGAAAGTATCCATCGCCGCCTTTATGAACATGGGACCTACCGACAGAGGACAACCAAGATCTAAAACTCCTGAAGTAGAGGCACAGATTTTGGATACTGTGCATACGACTCCTGGAATCAGCACACGCAGATTAGCAATGCAACTGCTTATTCAACTCTCGACTATTTGGAGAGTGTTGCAAGAATAACACCTGTATCCGTACCATCTGCAACAGGCACAGGCCTTGTCACCAGCAGATTACCCTGCGCGAGTTAAGTTTTGCCAGTGGTTCTTACAGCAGTGTAGTACGACTCCTAACATTCCTGCCTTAGTGATATTCACCGATGAAGCACAGTTCACACACGACGGAATCCTAAACTTCACAATCAGCATGTATTGGCCGAGAAAAACCCACATGCAAATCTTCCATCACGACACCAACAGCGGTTCAGCTTAAACACCTGGGCGGGTGTTTTTGATGATAAGGTATTTGGGCTTCATGTACTTCCCAACAAACTCGCAGGGCGGATATAACACACTTTTCTGGAAAACAACATGCCTGATTTCTTAGATGACACGTCACGGTCATTCGTCGACAAGCACACTTTATGCATGATAGCGCTCCTGCTCAATTTAGCCACCTAGTTCGCAATTACTTGAATCGAAAGTTTTGTAGTCAGTGGGGAGGTAGAGGTGGACCAACTGCCTGCCCTCCACGTTCACCAGATTTAAACCCTCTAGATTTCTTCTTGTGGGGCCATTTAAAATCATTGGTGTATTCGACTCCAGTAGCAGATGTGAAAACTCTCCACAATCAAATTGTGGCAGGTTGTGAAACAATACGACACATGCCAGAAATTTGGCAGCATGTTCGTGAGTCTGTGAGACATCGATGTGAGGCCTGTACTGAGGCAGAGGTGGAAATTTTGAACAATTACTATAAGGTAATGTGAGCAGTTAAGTGTCACAGACAGACCTTCATAACACGGAAACCAAGCATTTCCGGACCTATGTTGATATAAAATTTTTTTCTTATCTACCTATGAGGAACTCATTCCTGAAGTTTTGCTGTGTATTTTGGAGACACCCTGTATAACACAAAAGTAGAGGCATATTGCCATATCTTTGCATGGAGGGATTTAGCAACCATCCAGATTTAACGAGGATTTCTGCCGGTCTTAAACTCTTTGTTATGAGTGGGTTCCACTGTACATTTGAAAAAGAAAGATATTGCTAAGGAAGTTTGAACTTAATTGTTGTCCGCAATTCAGTTTTCTAACCTTGTTAATATGTAAAATTAATATACCACGATTACTTCTGCTGATAATAGAAAACACAAATAAAAGGAAATGAAACAAAATGAGTTTAATCTAACATGTTCCGGGTAATCTGTAATGACAGGTGCAGGGCACACAATGGATTTTTGCTCTAAAATTAGGGGAAAGGGATCCAATTTTTTTTTAAAAAAAGGGACCATTTAGAGTAAAAATTAAGGACCACAAAGACCAGGAATTTTTATACAATTATCTAAATAAGGTTAAATTAGGAATATGTCACAATTCATTATGTTTAGCTTTAAATACTTTTACTTCAGTCTTTCTAAAAGTTATTGAGTTCATATTTTCACTCTGTATCATTTCATTACAGTTAAATTACAAAGAATAACATATCCTAAGCTACGTATTATCTAGTTAATAATAATATACATTAACCAATAATAATAAAGCAAATGATGTAGAGCAAAAATATGACTGTAATGCTCATAATTTTTTTTGACATGTGAAATGCAGTTTCAGTACTGATTATTTTATTGTGGGAAAATTTAGTTGGCTATCTAGACTGGCATTTAAAGAGTATACATACCTTTCTTGTTTTTTTCCAACAGTTACTAAACAATCTTGTGTTGAGAATAATTTGCTTATATTTCTCTATTGCTTTAGTGTCTTAACTAACCTTAATATATTTGCTACTTACTAAAGAAGTGATACTCTTTCCCTTTGAGGGGAAAAGGTATCACTTCTTTGGATTGAAACCGAAGGCAACAACATTAATATCAGTAAAAGCACTGAAATAACAGTGAAATGTAATCAAATTATACTTCTTATAAACTTTTAGTGCTATGACAAAAGGTTCACCATATTTACATTTTATTTAGTCTTCTGTTTCTTTGAAAAAAAGTTTGTCACGAGACTTCCTTCTATATCATTAATTGCTTTCCTTTTTTTCTTTGCATTCTTCATTGGCTTTTCTCACACCTTCAATCACGGCCTGGGCGAGTTTGGCATCTGCTAAATCATTGTTTTTTAGAGTTTTCTTCAGCCTTTCATTTGCCTCACTTAAAAGTTTGTCTGACACACTACACTGGAAATGCTCTTTCCTAGCAGTTTTTAACTCATTTTTTATATGTCTTTCTGATTGTGTTTAATTTTGCGTGCATTTTCTTCTTCAGCAACCATACGTCCCTGCAATTGCTTTGCTTCTTTTTTTTTTTCTCTCTCACTTTTCAGATAACTGTTATAACTCTTGTAAGCAACACGGGCCAACTTAAGCATTTCTTGGGCAATAGGAACTAATTCTGGTTTGTTCTGATATTGTTTTAATGAGTCACTCACTGTTAACATAGCATTCAAAGTCCTCACTGCCATTAAAGCCTTATCCTCTGCCATTACTTAAGATGAACGAGAAAACCCTCTTTCCACATTTGCACTACCATGTGCCAAAGTTAAGTAGGCTTTAATTAACCACAACTGACACAGTAGGGTATTTTACTTTATCCATAGTCTTTACTTTAAAAATCTGAGATCAGTACTGATCAATTCTGTTTAAAACATTTATTTTTCAAATCTGAGAAGTTTCCACTCATCTATATGCTTATCAACATTAATTTCCATAGGTAAGAAAGAAGAAATTCTTGTAAACTTCTCAGTTTTACTTCACCTGGCTGAAGGTGGAAAAAACATTTCATCAACTTGTTGCTACCTTTAATATTTTTCTTCAAAATGTATTGTCCAGCAGCAGCAAAGTGATTGCAGAGAGGTAACAGAAAATTAAATCTTTCTGAATCTGATAGGGGAGTAAGTTCATTTTGCAGTTCTGCACTGGAAGCAAATTCTGTTTCAAATGCCCTTTCTTCTAAATGCTGCCCATTATAATGACAAGTCTTTCAGCTGCTGGTTCAAAATATGTATCAGTGGTTCATCTTTTTGAAACATACACGCAAATTTAGTAACGAGGGTAGCATTTGATGATATGAATATCAATTCAGCTAACATAGTTTTCTTCTGCAACAGAATAATGACTTTCTTAAAATTAACAGTACTCATTAGTTTATCTTGTTTGCAAGGTATGTATTTTAAAAAATACTCCGTAACTGCATTCCACTGCTGCAAAAGTCTGTTAACAGCACCACCTGGAACTTACATACTTAATGAAGTGTAACTTTGGCAGATTTGTAATCTTCCCGGTGTGATGGCCAGCCATCAAAGTAGTGATAAACTGATGTAATTAAATCTAAAGCATCAGAACCAAGGTGTTCTAATCCTTTTGGAAAGCATTATGAACCACATGAATACTGCAAAATCCTACATCAATAAGTCCCTTCTTTCAAATAGCTTTTATACTTTCATTGACTAGCTGAAAAACCTTTTTGTTCATGTTTGATCTATCACTTGCAAGCATAAGAAGCTTAAAAAGAAAGACTTCCATTATTTAGTGCTGACAGTATATTATTTTTTAAATCACCTCTTGTTGCACGACCCATATAAAAACTTTCCAGGTGATGACATGCAATTTCTTCCTTGGATTCAGACCAAAATCTAACTACAGTCTGAAGTTCCTTAAGTCCAGCAATATTGTTAGTTTCATCATACTGGAGTCTAAAGTAATTTGCATGAGCTTCTAAAATTTCCCCCTGAAATAGGGTGTAAAGCATCACTGATGAGGTATCGGACTTTTGTTGCATTTAACAAAAATTGATCTGGAACGACACTAGGTAAGGAAAACGTGACTTTGAAAACTTTAGCTAAATCATTGCAAGATTGTGCTGACATGTCTGAAGCAACTGCCTTCATGACCCAGATCAGTTCAGCAGCATAAGCAGAATCTTTCAGACTATACAGATGCTATAGCAGAGTTCTTGGAATACTTTGCTGATGGAATACTGAGACGAAGCTGTTTTGAGTCAATTTTCAGCTTACAATTTTCTTAGTGCAGACAATACAAAACATTTTGCTGTTACTGTTTTTTTTGGCTCAGTCAGATATTTCAAAACCACCACTGTTTTCTCGTTCTAGCCATTCATTTGAAAATTTACATTTCCTCATTTTCAGTCTGAAATGAAAGAGAAAAAGTTACAATGAGAACCAATCTTTTAACTTTTCTCAATACCAACTTTTGAAATACTACACAACACTCGCTAAAAATTAATTAATTATCACTCAGGCAAATAAGAAGTGCTGTACAAGAGCTTTGAAAAAATTACAACATTACATCACAAGAGTTTTATTGGGGAGTGCGCTGCAAGTGTTCCACATAAAAGTTTCGTGTGTTGTGTTTATAACTGTGAGCACACATCCAATTAAACAAAACAGTTTGATGTAATTTGAAACTGTCATTTTTTACTTTTCCAAGTCTCTCAGATAGTTTATAAGAAGTAGACTGAAGGTGTTCACTGCCATACGTAGTATAATGGAATTCAAAAGTTGCTCTTATACCTACATATGGGTGTCCCAAATTTAACTTTGTTAAAATTTCAATTTACTTCCGATATTGGAGGTTATATTTTAACGTGCATTAATGCATTTGCATTTTTGAACTTCACTTTTAGTTGGTAAAGTTCGATGAACACTTACTTCACTTTTAGTTGGTAAAGTTCGATGAACACTTACCGCACGTGGGGCTTGGCTTTCAATTCATATTTTCGTTATGTGGTATATAGGAAGTACCAAAAATAAGCTTAAACACAGATTAAAACAACACATAAAAAACTGGCAGAAAAAAGAAGAAAAAACAGCACTGATTCAATACTGTCTGGATAACCAAAAATATCCAAAATTCGAAAATATAAAAATCATTAAAAGCTGTAAATCCGAAAAACACCTCAGAATAGCAGAGTCGGTAATGATTGAAAAAAATAGGACAAATGTTTGCAACCACAATGACCCTAATAATTTGAGAAACAGCTGGAGAAATTTAATTAAAATTGAGCAAAAAAAGAAAAAGTTCGAAAAAGGAGATCACTGACCAACAAGAGATGGCGCCACAACGCCCAAGAAGAAGCGATAGCAGATGACAGAAGCAGCCCGCGAGAACCACTGAAATGCCCAGCTGACACGGTCCGTGCTAGTTGGAGCAAAATGTCCCCTCGAAGACGGTATAGTAGTAGTACCGAAAGTACTCGGGTTAAGAATAAATATTGAAGTAAATGAGGATGCAGCAAAGGAAAAACTCATTTGGTGATGAGGCAAAATAATTCCAACGGAAAAAAAAAAAAAAAGAAGTGAACCGTGGCCAAATGGAAAAAAAAAACAACAACCCCGTGCCGCATCCACATAACGAAAATATGAATTGAAAGCCAAGCCCCACGTGCGGTAAGTGTTCATCGAACTTTACCAACTAAAAGTGAAGTAAGTGTTCATCGAACTTTACCAACTAAAAGTGAAGTTCAAAAATGCAAATTTGTTAAAATTTATTTGTGAGTCATGTAGTTAACAGGAAGTGTACAAAACTGTACATATACCACTTTGTACACATACAGTGCACTTTGCTGGTACTGGTAATTATCACCTCACATTTCCATTTATGGAGTTCCATTTCAAATTTTATTGAAATCAGTTTATGCATTTTGGAGCTGCAAGATGTGTACTGGAATTACAACATCATTCTGTATATAAACTGTGCAGTTTCCTGGAATTGGAAAGCATCACCCCACATCTGCATGAAGAAAAGGATTTCTGTTTCAAGTTTGATTAAAATCAGTTCATGCATTATGGAGTTAGATGTGTACTGGAATCTGTATAATACCACTCCGTACATGTACAGTGCACTTTAACAGATTTGGTAACTGTCACCTCACATTTGCATTTATGTAAGGGAGTTCCATTTCAAATTTCTTTAAAAATTCAGTTCATGCATTATGGAGTTAGATGTGTACTGGAATCTGTACAATACCACTTTGTACATGTACAATGCATGATATACTATTAAAAATAACCAATCACTTACCCTAAAGATCATAGTAATTTCCATCCGTAAACACTTCAAAAGCACATCAATTGACGTGCTTGAAGTGTTTACGGATGGAAATTACCATGATCTTTAGGGTAAGTGATTGGTTATTTTTAATAGTATATCATTAATGAATTGCACGTAAATATGCGCACTTTGCTGGGGTTTATTTAATACCTTAAAAGTGCAAATATAATAAATGTACAATGCAGTTTACTGGAGCTAATAACTATCACCTTACATTTGCATTTATGCTAGTTTCATTTCAAATTTCATTAAAATCAGTTCATATGTTGCTGAGTTATATGATGCTTACTGCAATCTGTACAATACCACTCTGTACATGTACAGTGCACTTTACCGGATTTGGTTACTATCCCCTCATATTTGCATTCATGTGAGGGAGTTCCATTTCAAATTTCTTTAAAATTCAGTTCAAACATTATGGAGTTAGATGTGTACTAAAATCTGTACAATACCACTCTGTACATGTACAGTGCAGTTCACTGGAACTTGCAACTATTACCTCATATTTGCATTTTTGTAAGAGAATTCCATTTTCGAACTGCATTAAATTAGTTCAATCACTGAGAAGTGCACTGGAATCTGTACTCCTTGAAAACGGAGCGTGGCATTGGATATATGGCGGCTCATAAGTGGCATTGGACGTCGAACATATCCGTCCAACACCAACCAGTTGCAATGTGTTTCTAGGGAAATTCGAATCAAAAATGCATTTTGAACCCCCCCCCCAAAGTTAATAATAATTAATAAATAAGTAAATAGATGAGATTTGACAATGAGATGTTAATCTGAACAATTATGTATATATGGAACGTTAGGTTACGAAACACCACAATTCAAAAACTACTAAATTAATAAAATGAAATTTTATATTTAAGATCTTTGGTATCAAACTGTATTTTAATAACAAACATAAAATTCACTCACCTCAGTCCTTTACGGCTCTGCAATTTCTTGAAGACCACAAAGGAAATGAGCTGCACTGTAGCTAGATAAGTAATACCCCCCCCCCCCCCTCCTCCTGCGTGCGATCTAGGTGGTGTGAAAAGTTGTTTTTTATGTAATTCCCTCCCTTGTTGTTTGAGATGCTCCAAGTTAAATGGTTATGGTTTCGATTTGAAAGCTGATGATTGGTTGACCTATTTTTAGAACTGTGGCTTACACATGACCTAGCATGCACATAGGGCGAAAGCCACTTCTTCAGGGACGCGCCAAGAGGGGGTTCAAAGGGTGCAATGCGCCCGGGTGCCCGCTTCTAGGGGCGGCAGGACACCTCAATCAAATTTTATGGTTGATAAATTGATAAATTAATACCAGTGACGTGGGAGAAGTTAAGAAAGCGTTTTACTGTGAGAAATCGTAATGCTTCGTGGCACGTTTAATTTACAACTATTGAACTGGTTAGTCCACGTAAGAAGGGGGGGGGGGGCTTTGGTACCAAAATATGGATGAGATATTGATCTGCCAAAAAGAAATACAAAAATTAACTCTCCTATTTTTTGGTACAATGATGAGAACGGTTCGAACACTTGAACACGCATAATGAACATTTGTAAGTTTTAAATTACCTTTATTCTTTATTGACACTAAGCAGAGATATAAAAATAAAATATTGATGGACTTACAAATAAAATTTTCAGGTACTGCACGAAGAGAATATGATATAATTGGTTCAGATTTGTGTGACTATAAATTAAAAGTTTTTTGGACTTATGTTAAGCATTACTGAACCCATAAAGAGCTTTGAAAATTACTCATTAATATGTTTTCCAAACAATTCAGTAGCTTTAAGAATATTTTTGATGATGCCTGTAGCAAAATATGGTTGAAGATGGGGACACGTGTCTCATGTTAAGTTAAACGCATTTTTTTTTTAATTTTGTGTATTTTTACCCTGTTTCAAAATAAACATCTTTCTTTTTTCTTTCTGTTAAGTTTGAAATCCAAAAAGGTCTTTAAAATTGCAATGTCCCATTTTGCATTCCATAGAATTGGAATTCATAGCTGCACAAAACCCTCTTTTCAAATTTCTACTGTCTGTAACAGTGGCTTACGGAGAAAGATCGTTTTCCAAACTTAAAATCATGAAAAGTTACTTTTGATTAAATATGAAACAAGAACGACTTTCAAATATATGTATCGTTAGTATTGAAAAAAATTGCTATTGACTTAAACAATTCGGACATTGTTAAAAAGTTTGTAACAAACCCAAAAAAAAAAAAAGCTACAAAAGTGAATTTTAGCTGTAACTACGCATGTTTGTGTAGTTTCAGCTAAAATTGAAAACAAAAAAATATATATATATAGACAGAGAGAGGATACTGACTTGGATTATTTGCAGCATCATCTGAACTAGATTTTTTTCCCTTCAGTTTTATATGAGACAATTGTGTTATGAAAACTTAATTTACAGTAAATTGAAAATGATTTTGCTAAAGGTATTTATTTATTTCATGTAAAAATGAATAAAAATTGAAAAATATTCTCGTGCAAGGGGCGGCAAATGCCCTTGGAGCGCCCCTACACTTCTTGGTTTTATATCATCTGCCTGCTGAATGTATAGAGTACAAACCAAGTCTTTTCAGTGTGATTCAGCCAGACATCAGTGATTTCAGCAGAGATAAATAAATACAGAATACAAATAAACCTATAGATACAAAAATAGTGGGGATAAGTGGAGATTCCTCAAGAATTCATGAAAACTGATGGCTCCTCCCCCCAAAAGGGACTAAAAGTGACTTTTGTGAAAAACAGACTTTTAGGGGAAAAAGAGGCTATTTGTGAGCCCTGTACGTGCAGACCCCCCCCCACCAAAAAACAAAACCATACTGTTTGACACTGTGTAAATGTGTCAGTCCAGAAATGACCAACAATTAAAAGCAAGAGCAAAGAAAATACACAGCACACCAAAAATAGAATGAATTTATGTATTTTTCTTTTCCTATTGCGCTCTATGTTACACTGCCATAATAATAATAACATTAGCCCAAAGGCCATATCAAGTCCTGTTTGATCTGTACAACAATGATGACTGTGAAGATGAAACACTTGGTCGTAGGATAGAAGGCGAATTTGTGATCTATCACACATACCCATGTACAAAAAGAAACAGCAGACATACACACAGGTATGCTTCCTTCACAAATGATAGTGCTCATGGGATGATGATATGACAATGCCGAACTCATGCAGGAAGTTGCTACTGAAGAACATACATCACACTGAAGAAGGCAACAAATGGAGTAATGATATGCTTCATACAGTCTGTGCATCTCTTACAAGGGAATGTAATGGAAAAGTGAAATGGGAATGTCAGCTCACCTAGCTCACAACTTGTGCTTGCAATATCAAATTAAAAAACAAATTCTCCCACAGCTATATGGCAGTATCAGCTTAGAAACAACTTCCATTTCATTCATCAATATTGCAGCATTTGTTTACTTATTAAAAAATAAATTGACATTAATAAGCTTTACTAAAGCTTATTAAATGAAATGCAACTGATGAGCAAAATCATCCACAAAAACTCACTTTAAAGGACATATTTTGAAAAAAAAAAGACATATTTAAGAAAAAACTTTCTATCAAATCTAATTGAAAGCCAATACATTTTTACAGAATTACTTAATTTTAAAGACCTATCTACATTTACCTTTCAAAAAAAGGAAAAAGAAAAAAAGGACATGAGAATGGGAATTTAAACTTCTAAACTTAAGAAGAAAACAAGCATATTGGTTACAGATATTTTCTCTACGCATATATAGTTCACCACTAAATTGGTACGTATTCTTGGCTGCACAATTTCTATTTTGCTTCTTCCACACTTTTTTTTTATTTTACATTCACAAAAGTATAATTGCAAAAACAAAGAGTGGGAAAAAGAAAGCTAATTTTTCATAGTACATTCCCTTTCATAAAAATAATCAAAGCTGGTTACAATCATTGCTGAAATTCACATATAAGTTAAACACAAAAATGATGCCTTCATATGTTAAAAAATAAATAAATAAACTTCTAACTTCTGATGAAAACCAAATATGATAAAATACGTTAGCTAACAAATGCTTAAATACTGTCGGTAAAAGCTAATTCTCATAAATAAATAAAGAAATAATTTGATTACACTCTGAATAAGAAGCTTTTACACACCAGTAACACATAAAATATTCATACCGATGACTTTTTTTCTACATTGATTACATATTTAAGTATATTAATTACGGAAGGTAGCTGGGAAAAAGGCACACAGCATGTTGTAAAATCTGGCACATTTTGGGTACATGTAACTGCTTAAAGACACATAAATAAGGCTGCCTAAGTCTGCTTTGAAAACTACATAGACTATGCTTAAAAAGAAACAAACAAATAAAAGCAGCTAATTCAGCAAGTGAAAATACATACAGCAGACTTGCAATCTAGAGCATGAAAATGCTCACTCGTTAATATTCACTCAGCTAACACACACACACACACAATTTATCATTTGCAAACATATAAATGATGTGATTTCTATACTGATATCTAACATTGACACATTCGTAACTGTACAACCACATTCAATGAAATTAAACTTGGTGCAACTTAAATAAATGAAAATACCTTCTTGTGAAGTAAAGACTACACAATTTGACCATGTAATAATAATAATAAACAACATCAAACACTTGTGCAAATTTCCAAGTCACGAACACCAGTGTTTTCTAGCTTATTAGTTCCTCTTCATTTATAAATTTGCACATAAGACAAAATAATATTTTGTTAAGGCTCATTCACAGTCAGCAACATTCATATTTACTACACTTTTTTTTTTTTACATTTACTAATGAAAAGTATAATACAAAACAGGCATAAATTATAATGTAATGAAATGAAACCCAACTGAGCACCTGCACAAGGAAGTGATTCATACTGACATTTTAGTTGCATTCCTATCACAGGTACTTATAACAATTAAGCTAGGAAACCAATGGGTGCTGTTATGGATACACACATTTTAGAATATTATGCCACCGATAATTTGCTGATCACGACTGTAGGGAAGGCTTTTACTCAGGTCATTTATTGGGGAGAAATGGCCAATTCCAGGGCATTGCCAATTATCACTGTTCTGCTCGATTGGGGCTGTACAGCAAATGCACGTGATACATCACATGGCACCATGGACTGTGGGTTAGGCAATAGGATTGTCAATTATTGTGTGGCTACTGGTGGTAGTGAACATGATGAAGTATAAGTCAGTCATGGAGCCAAGTCAAATCAGCATTATTTTCCTTAATGAGTTTAAATTGGGACACTGCATCCGAGGCAGCATGGAAAGTGAATGCATTTAGTGAGGGAGCAGCTGCCGAGCAGACCATGTGATGTTGGTTCGGAAAATTCATATCCAGGGATACGAGTCTCCAAACTGGATCTTGAGAACACAATCCTGTAACTATTACTAATGTTGAATTGAAGGATTGAATGGGATTCACAGCAAATGGTACAAGAGGTCGTACAGAAGTTAAACGTCCACTACAGAACAATGTTCTGGCACCTAGCAGTCATAGATAAAGTGGAAAAACAGGATCAGCGAGTGCAGCAACTGAGAAGCACAAGACATATTGCCTCTGTGCTCTTCTTAACAGGAACAAAAGGAAAGGATCACTGCAACCCATTGTGACGGCTGATGAGAAGCTGATCCGATATGATAATGGCGGATGTTCTTGCTCAATTGCTGGATTTCAATGAAGTGCCCAAGAACAAGCCAAAGCCAGGCCTACATCCAAAGAAAGTGATGATCCCTGTATGGTGACCATCTGCAGTCATGATCCACCATGAACAAGCCAAAGCCAAGCCTGTATGCAAAAAAAAGTGGTGATCCCTGTATGGTGGCCATCTGCAGGCATGATCCACCATGAACAAACCAAAGCCAGGTCTGCATCCAAAGAAAGTGATGATCTGTGTATGGTGGCTATTTGCAGGCATGATCCACCATTCATTCTCAAGACCTACTCACACCACCACAGCAGAATGCTATTGTGACAACCAGCAAGAAATGCAGGAGGAACTGTGCAGAAATGGCAAGTCTTCTTGTTTGTTTGTTTCATATTTTAATAACTCACAGGAGCAACTTGATGGTATATAAGCAGTTGCACATTCCTAATTAAGGGCCATTGGTTCCAGGGATGGGAGAGAGCCAGTGCAATAAGACAAACACAACATCCATGCCTCACTGGCATTTGAGCTGTCTTGGACGAATGATAAGCCAGTGTTTAGACCACTGCCCCACTGGGGCGGTTACAGAAACTTCACCAGTATGAGACTTTGCCACATCCCACTTACTTTTCAGACCATTCACAATTCAAGTATCACTTCTTTTGGTATCTGGACCATTTTCTGTCAAAAAGGATCTTCAACTATTATAATGCAGCTGCTTACCAGGAGCTTGAAGACTATTTCATCCAAAGAACTGGAGCTTTTCAGAGTTGTCATGAACACTCTTGAGACCCATTGGCAAAGGTGTATTGATGTAGCTGGTGGCTATTTCAATTGGTCCAGTACATTCACATTCATTAATCCAGTTTTTCGCATTCCAATTTGTCGGTTTTACATCTGATGACGTACTCATAGCAAGTTGTAAAGTGCTAATGTAGTTTTTAACTGTATATATATATATACTAAAGAGCAAAGCCGAAAACATAAGAAATTTTTTTTTATTTAAAACGAAAGTTGCCAAATTAACCTGAAGATCAAAACGCGCAACGCAGCAGTTATGAAAATTCAGAATTCACACTCTATTAGAAGAGACTGAAGCAAAAAAAGTTTTTTGACTCATACCAAGTACAACATAGAAAAAGTTACGTATTGACCGGTGTGAGTAAAAAGAGAAAAAAAGAACAACTGAATGCAGAAAGTGTCGAGAATACTGAGCCTTGGCTTTATCAAGGACCAGCAAAAACTCTGCATTTTCTCACTTCCACAAAGACCTATTTGGAAATGGGTTTCTGCAAAGTCATGGATGCAAGTAATAAGCCCGCCAAAAAATTAAAAAAAATATATATGTATGTCATGACCTCCGCAGAGTTGTATGACCAAGCTTTAGTTAACAATTTAGCTTGTATCCATAACCTTCCTGGCCCGACCCATGCTCTTCATCTGTTACTATTAAACAGAAAGAAGATGATTATAGAAACTCAAGTTGTAAGAGTGACATAATGAACCAGAAATAATGTTCAGTAATAACCAATTTTACAGCAACTTATTTATTTAGTCATAAGTAGCACGACTCTTTATTAATTATTGTCCCAGTATGTTGTTTTTGCATTTATGCTTGCTTTCAGTGCCACAGTGAAGTTGGCCATTTCAGCTGCAACAACCTAATAGGTTCTATCTTTTAGCTTTCCCTAACTTTTGAATATTCAGTTTCAGGATGGCAAGAAATAACAATGCCACAAATAAGCTCCAGTCTTCAGCAAACATAATCAGATTTCTGTTAATTTCACAATTTATCTGCCCGTTATAACATCAACTCTGCTGGCTTGGTATATCTGCTCCCAGTGCCCGAAGACATGTGCAGCTAATACGAGGTTTACCCCTCTTCTGCTTCACTGGCACTTCAGGAAGTGAACCTTCCCCCCCCCCCATTCTAGTATGTCTTCTTCCAGGCTCCACATTCCCTACAGCGCATAGAAGATGAAATCCCCTCACCTTGTAAGATTTTGCTGATACCCTGTGCTGGGCAAGGTTCAATGAATACAAACAGTGCCTTAAACATTTCATGCTACTTTTTTACATTGATTCTTCTAAATAAAAAAATAAAGAAAGAAAGAAAATCCATCTGGCAACAATAAAGTTATTATAATGGTTGTGTTACATGCCTAATGTTGCTTACAATTTAAACAAAAGTGGGAAATTTTCATAAAAAGATGATACAAGTGTATTTTTATGGAAATTTTTTCTGGACAGTTGGTTGATGAATGAATGATGCCACACCCTGAATATATGTGCAATGTTTACAGGTATGCACTTTTGAATTTACCAGAAAAAGGGAGGGGGGCTATTTGATGCATAAAGTTTTAATGTTGTTAGACAGAAATCTTTACAGATATCTTTAGAGAGAGTTCCAGTTCCCAATGATGTTAATGACTCAAATATTTCATAGCCTCAATGGTTCTTGAAATTTTCTTTAGGGATGTGCATGGAGTTTTGACCACTGAGCTACATGTTACTTAAAATGTTCTACAAATTTATTACTATTACACATTCTTTGTCCTCCTTCCCAGAAAAATCAAAGAGGTACAGAGTGAATATTTTTTTTTTTTTTTTTTTTTTAATTGAAGGTTTAACGACCACTATGGGCAACTCAATGGGCCATATGCAGATGCCCGTCTCCAATTTAGGGTCACTGATTCCATGTAAGGAAGAGAGCCAGTGCTATAAGACAAACACAACATCCATGCCTCACAGGGATTCGAACTTGGACTCTTTTTGAACAAATGGTCGTAAGCCAGCACTTAGACCACTGCACCACTGAGGTCGCAAATATCAGGTATATCATCATCAACATTGTCAACCATTATCAATCCACTGCTGGACGAAGGTCTCCCCAAGTTTCCTAAACAACGGTCTGTCTTGTGCCAGTCTCCTCCATGTCACTCCTGCATAATTTCGAATTTCATCCACCCATCTCCCATGTGGTATTCTTCTGGGTCTTTTCCTGTCCCTTGGAATCCAATCTAAAATTTTGGCTGTCCATCAATGGTCTGTCCTTCTGGCAGTATGTCCGGCCCATTGCCATTTCAAAGATTTAACTCTGATCATGATGTCTTCCACTCTCGTCATTTTTCGGATCCACGAGTTCCACTTCTTATCTCTCCTGGTTATACCAAGCATGCACCTCTCCATGCTGCTTTGAGTTGTCTGCAGCCTTTGTATGTCTCTTTTAGTTAAGGTCCACGTCTCTGCACCGTACCTAAGCACTGGAAGGATGCATTGATCAAACACTTTTCTTTTAAGACATAATGGCATATTGCTCTTGAAAATTATGCTGTTTCTTCCAAAAGCTCTCCAGGCAAGTTTTGTACGCCGATTAATTTCTTCATCAATGTGACCCTCACTTGATATCTGCTGTCTAGGATAAACGTATGTGTCTTATCTCCAGCTTTTCTCCATCAATCGATAAATCTTCATTTCTTGTAAAAGCATTGAACATCACTTTTGTCTTCTGAAAGTTCATTTTTAATCCCACTTCTTTACTCTTGTCAGCAAGTTCCTGGATCATACTCTGCAGCTCTGATGGGGTAGGTGCAGAAATGACTATGTCATCAGCAAAACGAAGGTGGGTTAGATAATCTCCATTAATCTTTATCCCTTTGTTTTCCCAGCTCAGCGACTGAAAAACACCCTCCAATGTGGCATTAAAGAGCTTCGGAGATATGGTGTCACCTTGTCTCACTCCCTTTCCAATCAGGTATATACATACATATAACTAAGCCATTCCCTGAGATAGGTCAGCTCCCACGTTGATCTCGGCACACAACTTGAGCTTTACTGACATCCATTACACGTCTTCCACAATTGTACTTCTACTTCATTTTCTTTTTCTTATGCAGGCATTCCTGAATCTGGTCTTCCCAAGATTTCATTGGCCTTCATCTACCTTTCTTTCCTGCCACTTGGGCTGAATAAGTTCTCTTAGTAAGCATGTCACCACTCATTCCTTCAACATGGCTAAACCATCTTAGAATACTTGTCTGCACCTTTCTACCATTTTTCTTCACATTACATATTATCTGCAAAACATTTTTGTTCCTCACATGATCAGAACACGTCCTACCACACATCTCTCCAGGACACAAATGTCTCCTATGTCTCTTCTGCAGTATCCAGGTTTCACTGGTACATCACAGTAGGAACAATTACACTTTCATACACAGCCACGTGGGACCTTTTCAGAACTCATCAGTCCTGTAAAATCCTCCTTAGGCAGCTATGACCTTCAAAGATTAATCCACTTCCCATTAATTTCACCATACAATATCTTTTTGATCGTTATATTTACCTAGGTGTTAAAATTACACAAGAAGGTAGAGATGCAATGGAATTAAGAAATAGAATTGCACTGGGAAGAAAAGCTGTTAAATGCCTAAATGGAATATGGTGGAGTGAAGAAATAACCAGAAAAAGGAAATGGGATATTTATAACACAGTAGCAGACCTGCAATCCGGAATCCCCAAATCCGGAATATGTTTCAATACTGTATTTTTAGACACATATTTTATGCATTTTAGCATTTTTGTTTATTTATATTCACTGTTTTAATGAAACAACAACAACAATAAAATTGTATCCCAAGTCTGTTCACATGCAAACCACAAATCCCAGATTACCTTGACATTGGAATACCTACTGCATACTAGAAGTGAAATGCTTTAAAGCAAGCTTGTGTAAATAAGGTATGTATTGTTACCTTAACATGGGAGGTTAGCAAGGGTTTTAAGTATTCTTTCTGAAGAGTGGTGCCAGTGTTAAAAGTCCTCCTAGCTTCCAGCTGTGAAGGAACTCAGTAATCCCTCATGCTTATTTGAAAGGAAGAAAATAAGCTTAAAAGGGGAGAATCTCCCTCCCACTTATAGCCTGTGTGTCTTTTTGTAGTCAACAGCAAAGACTGGATCCATCTCAAGGAGGGAAAAGGGGGACCCCAGCTATGTTATCTCCTTATCTTTCTTAAATTCCCTGCCTGTGTTGGGGGAGGGGGTGCCACACTGCAAAACCTCTTCCTGTTTTTTCCTGTCCAACTTGGTCCTCCTTCCACCATTAAGATGCCTCAAATCAAATTACAGTAACATACATACCTAGCTACCTTTAAAAAGCAGCTTCCCCAGAACTAGTATTACCCCTCTATTTGCCAGGGCAGGTACATATTAGCTGCTTACAATTTCACTCTCATACTACTGGAGAGCACATAACTGCTGCTACAAATGTGGATATAACATTCACTCAGTATGAGGAACTCTTTCACCATATTTGCTATGATGGGAAATGATAGCATAACAAAACAGAAATGCATGCTTAGCTCTTTTCCCCCACATTATCCTTGGACTTATGCATCCTGATACATGCAAAATCTTCTGTTGTCAGTTCCACAAAAGATGCAAATTTATTATGTAAGCTCCACCTTAATATCACTTTCCATCATTCATTTTACATAACAGATCCAGCAAGTATAGATAATATATGGAAATCTATTCTAGATAAAGAAAAGAAATACCAAAAAAAAAAAAGAGAGAGAGAGAGAGAGAGAGAGAGAGAGAGAGAGACAGAGAGACAGAGAGAGAGAGAGAGAGAGAGAGAGAGAGAGAGAGAGAGAGAGAGAGAGAGAGACCGGCCTTGGGGGAGGGGTTCAGTTGATTTTTCAATCCAATAGACGACAGCACAAGCAACCGTGGCATGCCAAGTTTGATAACTGACCCTGTTCGTTCTAATGCTCGAAAAGAGCTCACTTCAGATGATATGGCTGAACTGTGAGGATATACTGGTTAACGATGGAAGCTTGTGCTTCTGAAAGAGCTTGCGGAGTGCAACAGGTTTAAATTCAAACTTTCCCTTAGTTGTTAAGTGTTTTTTTAAAAAAAGTTTATTTCAGTGCCCATTTATTATTTAAAACTAATGAATAGTTAATATCAGCATTTCAAATTATAGTTAAGATGAATAGGGGTTGAGATAATGTGTAGCATAATAAAGTCTTAATATGTAAATATCGATAACTTTTAAAACTTACAAAGGGAGAGGCCAGCTCACAGATAAAGACATACTACACAGTATAGACCCCAAATCCAGAAAGCTTCGGACCAAACGATTTCTGGATTTTGGGTTCTTATGCATAAAAGTACTCTTTGTACATATGTATATGTTGCTGCCCTTTTTGACATGTGTGAAAAATTGAATGAACAACCAAGGTTAAAACAATCATTAAGACACTAACCACCTTAAGAAGCTAACCAGTCATTGCCAGCATTCAGAAGAAAGAAATGTTGGAAGTGATAACCAACAAGACTTTTGTTTTCCCTGCTCAGGGACCAAGTTCACTGGGGGTGCTTGTGGGAGGAGGGGGGGGGGCTAGGCATGTATGTTACTGTAATTTGATTTGAGGCATCTTACTGGTGGAAGGAGGAACAAGTTGGACAGGAGAAAACAGGAAGAGGTTTTGCAGTGTGGCACCCCCTTCCCCAACACCTGCAGGGAATTTAAGAAAGATAAGGAGATAGCATAGCTGGAGTCCCCTTTTCCCTCCTTGAGATGGATCCAGTCTTTGCTGTTGACTACAAAAAGACACACAGGCTATAAGTGGGAGGGGGATTCTCTTTTTAAGCTTGTTTTCTTCCTTTCAAATAAACATGATGGTTTATTGAGTTCTTCACAGCTAGAAGCTAGGAGGAATTTTAACACTGGCACCAGTCTTCAGAAAGAATACATAAAACCCTTGCTAACCTCCCATATTAAGGTAACAATACATACCTAATTTACACAAGCTTGCTTTAAAGCATTTTACTTCTAGTATACAGTAGGTATTCTAATGTCAGGTAATCTGGGATTTGTGGTTTGCATGTGAACAGACTTGGGATGCAATTTTTTTTTTTTTTTTGGTCTTTTTGTTGTTGTTGTTGTTGTTGTTGTTTTATTAAAACAGTGAATGTAAATAAACAAAAATGCGAAAATCCGTAAAATATGTGTCTATAAATACAGTATTCAAAAATTTCCAGAAAAAAAAATTGTTTGAAAAAAATTCTGGATTTTGGGACCTTCCGGATTGTGGGTCTGCTACTGTATAAGTTCTTTCATGAATTAAGAGAGTGATAATAACTCATCTATTGTATTCCAGAAACTGAGTTAGTAAATAATGAGATTCCAAGTCTTTTGGTTCATTATATATTATATAGAGATCACCTACCACTTCAGAAAATTCTGTCTAACCATATCTTCTGTATTTCACATATGTGCAGCTGATTACAGTCACTACCTGCGGTCTTATGGAGGATTTCCCCAAATTAAGTGATTTCTTTCTTACATCCCTGATGGTAAAAAGAAATCTCTGTTTTACATCCCTGATGGTAAAATAAATCTCTTTTTTACATCCCTGATGGCAAAAGAAATCTTTTTTCCACTACTTCATTTTACAAACGATGTTAGCTGTTGGGCAGGGAGGTAAGAGTTTAACAGTGGCATGATATCTGGGGGAGGGGGAGGGGGACAAAAAGAAAGAACAACAACAGATACTGTAATGTAATATCAGGAATGCATCACTTCCACATGGAAAAGAGTAACTGGGTTTCATCCACACAGGTTTCAGATTTTTGGAACAGACATTACAAAAATCAGCTATGCTAATGAGCTACCTTAATGTTGGTTTATTCATATATCCTGTAGCAAAATATTCTTGATAGGTCTAACATTATGTGGGACATTTTACCACATATGAGAGTTATCAAAACTTTTTACTATGATACAACTGAGAAATTAGTATAAGTACAACTGGCAGTTATTCAGAATGGGAGAAAAAAAAAAGAAGATATTTTTTTACTTTGAATGTTTAAATAGTGTGGAAAAGTTGCATGAATTTATTCAGTAAGATCAAAAAAGTTATTTATGAGTTTTAAACAATATATATTTTTAACTGTGCTATTCCTTAATATTCTGTGATCAGCTCTTGAATTCTAGCAGCTACAAACGCTCCTTTCTGGCTTTATCTAGTACTTGAGAAAATAACTAGGACACAATAGATGAAAAAGAATAATCCAATTTACAGAGCAACCTATGTAAAACATGAACTACAGTTTCTATGCCATTCACACAGAAATGAACCACATGAAGTAAAGTCTTCTAATCATGTACTACAAGAATAATATTTCAAAGGCGAAATTAAAAAAAAAAAAAAAAGCAAATAAACAAACTATAATCCTACTGAAGTGTGACACACATGCACATATTTTCTGTGATATCACTGATGAAAACTTAAATTATACAAATTTTTTTGACTCTTCTACTACGACTTTTCCCAAGCTGAATTAGTTACTGAATGAAAATTAAAATGCCTAAGAATGGTTAAAGCAGATTTTGCATGCTGCATATTGAGCCTCACCAGTATGCTTACCTATAAATTTTCTCTCTACAACATATATTAACATACTAATTTCATTTTAGGAGGATAAAAATAGATAAAATATCTTTCTAGAATACGGTTTTACCTAGCTGTCAAAAAAGTTTAGCTGACTTAACTCAAAGAAAACTAACATTTGTAGCAGTGTTACTGTTTCCTTGCACAGAAAGGTTTGTTTCCTTGAACATATGCAAAAAAAAAAAAAAAAAAAAAAAAAAACATATAAACAATCATACAATATGAACAATCATACAATTATTCACTATAACTTATTATTATTATTATTATTATTATTTGCTACTGCAGTTACTAATTCATCAACTACATAAACTTAACAAGAATTGTAAGGGAATTAGGCATAATGGGAATGGTCACATATTTGATGATAAAATACATATTCACAATATATTACACACATTAAATATTATTTGCTCATAGAGACAAAACAAGAACTTATATTGATGTGATAAGGACATAATATTCAAAATTATAAATCATAAAAAATTCATATGAATGCAAAACTGCTTATTTTAGTGGAATGCAGCACTGGCATCATTTTTTGTTTCAAACAAAATCTTTTCTTTTCAAGATACATTAGCAGAAGCTTGGAAAGCAATCATATATTTATTGCTGCAGCATTATGTTTTTAATTGCAACCACAGGTTTCTGAAGATTCAGTATTTTTGTAATTCAGACAATTGTGCAAAAGATTGTGAGTGAATACTGTAAGTGGTAAGAACAGGAGGGGGGGGAGCTAAGAACAATTATACTGAAATGTACCCTTGATACCATTACTTTTTATCTGCTCTGGCACATGATTTTTTTTACAGGGAATAACAGAGCTTATGATAAGATTTTTCTTTTGGACTGACAAACATATCATCACCGATATTAAATAAAATAAAGCAACTTTCCATTTTTCAATTCAACCTGACATAATGTGTTTTGGTGCAGTAGCTTCATCATGGACATTCTTTAGTACAAGCTAAACAAAAAGAAAATACAACAGAGGAATTAAAGCAACAAGTCCTGTAACAGTATGACTCAAATCTTTTGAGATTAGTAGCTTTTTTTTTAATATTCATTCTTATTTTGACCTTTTACTTTAAAATGAGAGTATGAATACTTGAACTATCTGCTTCCTTTATTTGCTAAATTAACTCATACATTTTTTAAGATAAAAAAAATGGGGGGGGGGGGGGGTTAAGTTAATAAACAGGAAGATCTTGACATTGAGCTGTTGAAATGTTTTTTAAACCAGACTGAGTGGAATCACTAAAAAAATCCAAATCAATCACACTTTAATCTCCTATCATCAAATGGATTACTTCTTGTAAAGTCCTGTAACAGTATGACACAAATTTGAAATCTTTTGAGATTAGCAGCTTTTTTCTTAATATTAATTTTTACTTTGGCCTTTTACTTTAAAATGCAAGTATGAATATTTGAATTGTCTGCTTTCTTTATTTGCAAAATTAACTCATACATTTTAAAGATAAAAAAATGGGCAGGATGGTGAAGCCAATAGACAGGAAGATGTTGACATTGAGTTTTTGAAATTTTTAAAGATCTGTCTGGATGGAATCACTAAAAAAAAAAAAAAAATCAAATCAATCACACTTTAGTCCCCTGTCACCAAATGGATTACTTCCTGTAAAGTCCTGTAGCACTATGACTCAAATTTGAAATCTTTTGAGATTAGCAGCTTTTTTTCTTAATATTCATTCTTACTTTGACCCTTTAAAAAATGCAACTATGAATACCTGAATTGCCTGCTTTCTTTATTTGCTAAATTAACTCATACATTTTTTAGTGTTGGTTCCTACTCCAGGGCGATGAAATTTTCAAGTTTTCTGACGTGATTGATATTATGTGAGAAACAGTAATTGCAGTCAATTCAGTGATGTCTGATTGCTGTGTTGATATATCATAACTCATACATTTTTAAAGATGGGGGGGGGGGGGGGTGAAGCCAATAGACAGGAAGATTCTGACATTGAGTTTTTGAAATTTTTTAAAGTCTGTCTGGATGAAATCACTAAAAAAAAAAAAAAGTCCAAATCAATCACACTTTAATGCTCTGTCATCAAATGGATTACTTTGCAGCTATTTTTACAAAGCATCTGTTATGATTTCTTAAAATTTATCCATCCTGTTGCTGTTTCAAAAACAGCATACAATACACCAACTACATAAAGGCTAGTAAAAAGGAAAGAAAATATGTGGTTCTTTCAACTAATATTTAATGGTGGTAGTAAATAAGGTGTTTGTATGCAGGAGTATAGTACAGAGTAGTGATGGCATAAATCATTCATTCTTGGGAGTTTATTCAACACTTACACAAAAGAGTCATTCACAAGTGATAATTCAAATGAATGACACAATTTCCAGGTTGTCACGGTCCTCGAGTAAATCACTTGTAGCAGGTATTCTGTGTTCACTACCAAAGTGCTTTTTTTTTTTTTTTTTTTTTTTTTGGGCAAACTACCTGAAACAGCATGGACTCTTGATAATCAATGATTGGCTCAGGTGTTAATTATCTCAGTAACTATTCAGTTCTGAACAAACTTCTGTTCAACACCTTATTGATAGGGACTTCTCACTTTGGCTACAGGCTTGTCTTAGACATTCATGAACTCAAAGTTATTACTAAGTAGCTCAAAATATAAGCATTTGCTTACCTTGTCTAGGTAAGGTAAAAGAAGACAAGGTAAGCAAATGCTTATATTTTGAGCTACTTAGTAATAACTTTTGAGTTCATGAATGTCTAAGACAAGCCTGTAGCCAAAGTGATAAGTCCCTATCAATAAGGTGTTGAACAGAAGTTCATTCGGAACTGAATAGTTACTGAGATAATTAATATGGAATCCACATAAAATCTGTGAATATCAATTGATGCAAACTGAGTATTTACTAATGTATGTTATATGGCTCAGGTGAATGATTCAGGCACATCATTCAAATGAATGACAATACTCATGTATCATTCACATTCTTAAGTTTTACCATTCCTTCCTAGTTGACTGCTCACTACCATAATGGCTGACACTTGTTAATTCTCGACATTACTTTTGTTAGTGTTAATTCTTTTCAAAACTCAAGGGAGTGGAATACAGTTAAATATGCTGCGACTTCAATGTGCGTTGCAGTGATGGTGGATTGAATGATCACTCACAGCAGCGAAAGCAAACCATTCACTCTTCACATTTGGTATGAGTTCATTCCTTTGAACTCATACCAAATGGATTGCTGTTTATTGATCGTTGTTTGTTATGTTATTGAGAAAATTTGGAAATCTTTCTCAGTCCGCAAAACTGTAATTCTGATTCTCCTCTTTTTATCATTCCATTAATATGGAAATCAATTTTAATGAAAGAAATAACGAATGAGACTTTACAGATCTGGCAACCGCTTAACGTCGTCCATTCATTACCTGGTTGATAAAGACTGAAATTATCAGTTTAAAGCTTCTTTACCTTAAATTTTTATGTAACTTTTTAAAGTTTTTATACTCATAGATATCTATTCCCCACAATGCTTGCACGAAAACAGAATTCTTACAACAGCATTCCTCAAATAACTTTTTTTTTTTTTTAAATAGAGGTTTTAACGACCACCACGACCAACTCAATGGGCTATAAGCAGTTGCCCGTCCCTAATTTAGGGCCATTGACTCCAGGGAAGAGAGAGATTTAGTGCCGTAAGACAGACACAACATCTATGCCTCACCGGGATTCGAACTTGGATTTCCATTTCTTTGTTATTCTTGTAATCTACACTGCTGGTGATGATCCCTTTTTTTTTTTTTTTTAAATATAAGTTGGTAGTTAATAGTCTATCCATCAGGTTTTCAAAGTTCAAAATTAAACAAAATGTAAGTATGATCGACAAGTTTTGAACTTTGAAGTTCAGAAGACAGACAATTAAGTGCAAAACAATAACAAAAACAAAACAAAATGTGGACTATAAAAACAACAGAATGCTGGAACACCCAGGAAAACTGAATCTGCCTTCATATATATATATATATATTATGTTGCCAGAAGAACAGACCACCAATGGACAACCGAAATTCTAGAATGGATTCCAAGAGATAGGAAAAGACCCAGAAGAAACATGGGAGATGGGTAGATGCAATTCGAAAGCATGCCAGAGTTACATGGAGACTAGTGCAAAACAGACTGTTATGGAAGAAACTTGAGGAGACATTCTTCCAGCAGAGGATTGATAATGGTTGACAATGATGGTATATTTTAATCTTTCTGTAAGGTTACTCTTACAGACACTTATTGAATAAACAAAATAATTCCTAATGGAAAAATGAGTTTGTTATTTCATTAACAACCTTATACCAGTTGATTCCCAATCAGGCACATATCCAGGAAAGGGACCTGGGTGCCCCCCCCATGTTTAAATGTGTATCTTACAGACAGATAGTTTTTGCAGTAGCCCAAACATTACTCTTGGATAATAACAAAACCAACACATTTAAACATGAGCTTTGTCAAATTATTATATTGATGTAAATATTTATGGTTAGAAGTAGAGTCTGCACTGATCAAGCTGGGTTTGGGTTCAAAGAAAGTGAAGCATAATGACCCGGGTGAAAGCAGTGATGTAACTACCACCCCCGCAGCTACGGGGAGGCGCAGGCAACGAAGGGGCATACTGCAGCTTCCAGTTATATTTTTTGGGATGACAGGGGTGTAATTTTCCTTGATTTTCTGGAACGTGGCCATATAATGACCAGTGAGCGGTGTATTGAGACACTCGAGAAGCCATAAGGAGGAAGAGACCGACCAAGAATCTGAAAAGGATCCACATTCACCATGACAGTGCGAGACCACACACATCTTTGGCAACAAATCAGGCAGGCCGGTGGTACCTAATCCACCATACAGCCCAGATCTAGCACCCTCAGACTTCCACCTGTTCGGTCCAATGAAGGACAGTCTTTGGGGACAATGATTTGATGACACAGATGAGGTGAAAGTGGCTGCGAAGAAGTGTGTACAACAGTCCACACCTGAATTTTTCAAAGAAGATTCAAGCTTTGGGTTCAACAATGGTGCAAATGCATCACTTGAATTGGAGACTAGGTTGAGTAGTGACTTTGCATAGAGGAAGAGTTAGTCTACCAACATGTGCAATTTGAACGACCTCTGTCAGTTAATAAAAAAGTTATGCCCACTTTTGCATTACTTTCGGTACAACCCTTGTGTATTTGAACAAAAGAAATTCCTGCATTGTTTCCCTTTCTTTTTTTTCTTCCTTTTTAGTACAACTTTTGTAAAAAAAAGATTGTGTTTATGTTACCGGTTTGTTCGTCCATCCATCCGTCTGTGGGCACCATATCTCTGCAACTATTAATCCGATTTGTAAAATTCTTTTTGCATTGGAAAGCCTGAAATGTATGAATGATGATCCTTCTTTCCTTCCTTCCCCCCTTTTTTTTACGATGCTCAATTTCGCCACCAGGGGGCGTAAATGCAGATATTGAATTCAAAATACATTTTATTCCATATATTTGCTTCTAAACATCCGATTGAAAAAATCTTTCATGTCTCAATTCCATTTATGTTGAAGACCATTTTAGGTGTAGTCACTTTTCAAGTTACACATAGATTTTCTGCCAGAGGGCATAAAATTAAATGGCGTTTCTCCCCGATATCTCTGCTTCTAAATCTCCGATTTGAAAAATTCTTTCTGCAGCGGATGCAGCTTCTGATGGGAAATCTTTTGCATATAATTTAAAATTTTTGGTAAAAAATGGTTTGACCACCAGGGGGAGTAAGTGCTAATTTCTGTGTTTGATGTATTTGCAGAAAAATCTGAGCTTCTAAAATTTTGATTGAAAAAATTCATCAGTGGACCGATGCCATTCATGTCGATAAACCTTTTCGGAATATTTTCTTTTTAAAACAGTAATGCATGGTTTCTCCCCAGGGGCATAGATGTATATCTTATTTTTGTCAATATCTCTGCTTCTAAGAGTCCGATTTGAAAAATTCCTTCTTTGTTGGATAGCTTCAAGTGCAAAATGTTTATCGTATAATTTAAAATTTTTCAAGTAATCCATAGACTTTTGCCTAGGGGACATTAAGGTAAGTTGCGTTTCCCCTGATATTTCTGCTTCTAAAACTCGGATTTGAACAATTCTTCTTGTATCGCATACAGCTCCTGATCAGAAATGCTTTGCATATAATTTCTAATATTTAGAAAGGAATCGTTTGGCCACCAGGTGGCGTAAGTGTTAATTTCTGCTTCTGATGTATTGCAGCAAAATCTGAGCTCTTGAAAACTCAATTGAAAAAATTCTTTCATGGACTGATTCCAATCACATCGAAAAACTTTTTGAGAATACTTTATTCTTAAAAAAAATACATGGTTTACCCGCCAGGGGGTATAGATGCATGTCTTATTTTTGTCAATATCCTTGCTTCTAAGAATCCAAATTGAAAAATTCTTTCTTTGTTGGAGAGCATTTCTGCTGTGATATCTTTCTGATATAATTCAAATTTTCCCTAACGCACAAGTTTGGCACTAGAGGGGGTAAGTTCACATTTCCGTTTAGAGCAATATCTGCGGGACTAAAAACCCAACTGATAAACTTCTTTCTTCGGTCAGATACTACTAACTATGCAAACTCTGTGTGCATATTTTCTTCCTGAAATAATGCACAGTTTTGGCGCTAGAGTATGCAAATGCTTAATCTGTTTTTCTCAATATCTTTGCTTCTGCATGTGTGATTAAAGAAATTATTTCAACACCAGATGCCATTTACCTTGTAGAACACTTTAGGCTGGTATATGAGGAATTTTGATGTTCAGAGTTCTGTTGGTAGATCGTGTTTGTGAACTTCATTTTGCAGCTGTATCGCCGCTTCTAAAAACACCATTAAGAAATTTCTTTACTGTATGCAAAACAGAGATATGTAGCATTTTTATCTTTACATAATGAAAAGATTTCCCGCTAGGTGTTTAAAGGACGAAACCTTTTTTCTGCTATATGTTCTTCTGAGAGATGTATTTAAAATGCTCTTTATCCTTAGCATAGCTTTTTCCATGAAGAATATTTTTCGCCTATTTTCAACTTTTCCATTACGTAAAATTCTTCTGCTAGCAGACTCAGACTTATATCATGTTTCCTTCCATATTTCTTCTTTTAACTGTTCGATTTTAAAATCTCTTTGTCTCTGATACCTCCCTTGTGCTATAAGAAACTTTTTGTGCATAATTTGTCAATTTTCCTAGCATGCTACTGTTTGAACTAAGTACATGTTTCTATAACTGGATGTTTTATCAATTGTAAAAACTGGTTGATTCTTGTCCTAACCAATTCCATGGACTTTGAATAGCTTTAATAAATTTAATTCATATCAGAACGGATTGAAAAAACATGCTCATTATGAAATTGAAAATTTGGTGTCATCTTTCTTGTTTCTCTTTTTTTACATGCTTTTGTTTAAAATTCAGAGCTAACATGTCTTAATCATACCTTAATTACACAAATAGTCTTGTAAGAATATGATCATATTCTTACAAGGCTATTTGTGTAATTAATTTTGATTCAACATGTTTAAGTTTAAAAATCTATTAAGAGTATTTTCAATACACTTATAGGTATTTGTGATTAATTATACATTCTATAAAAAATGACTCAATTTTTCATCTACTGCAACTCAAAAATTTCTTCATTTGGTTAAATTTATTGTGAAGTAGAGAACAACTTACATTCAGTGTGAATTCTCTTTTAACCAACCCCCAATTTAATAGCATTTGCTGAGAATCACCAGGTGCAATAATTTGAAACCATTAGTCAAGTGACATAACTTTATATGAATGCCACACAGTTAAAATAGGGGTGCCAGTGGGTAGGTAATATCAGAAGTAGCTGCTGCACTGCTTGTGCAAACAATAAGTGTAATCAAGGGGCAAAAAATTTTGCTAGTCCAATGCCCTGGACGATCAGTTTTTATGTTTGGACTAGAGCAAAGTATTTTTCATTAGCCTAGGACTAGCATTTAAAAGTTCGTTTTTTTAAAGCCGGTGTATTTTCTCAGATACTTTACATGCTCTCTCTCTTTAATAAGGTATGCACAGTTGTTGAACCTTACACACTTTGATATTTCTATTTGAGAATTGCATCTTCTGTGGTGTGGAGTATGAGATATTGATCAATGTTGCCTGTTTTCTGGTGTCAAAAAACTAAGGGAGTGAACCCCTACCCCCAGCTCCTGGGGTTATATATGGGTGAGCTTTATCAGAAAGGCAGAAAAGGAGTGTTTTGATGCATCCAATAATTTATATAATCAACATTTCCTAAATTAGAGCTTCACTTTATTGTAATTTGCTTGGGACTAGATCAAAGTCCCAAGCAAATTACAATAAAGGGTACATTAAAAATTTTGAAGATGACAATCCATTTTTTGGTGTAAATACGACAAGGATGCTAAGTCAGATAATATCCGAAAACTTGAAAATTTTGTCGTCCTGGAGCAGGAATCGAACTCACGTCTCCTAGATAGTGCCCGGGTATGCTAACCACACCACCACCCAGAACAACCATCTCTAAAGTTTTTGATCAATCACGGATAGGAATATAGTTCTAGAAGAGAAAGAAATTTTTGTCAGGAAAACAATGCAGAACTAAAGATAGATCTGGCCAGTGCCTGCCAGTGGCGTACAGATCACAATGCAGAGTGTGTACAATGTTACGTGTGGGAAAATGAACTTAGTTAATTTTGAAACTTTTGAGATTTAGAGCAGTAAAAGTAGGATCAAGCTTTTGTTGATGAATTTTTGAAGCAGTAAAATGAATAACACACGGTTTTAGCACTTTAAATAAAACATTTTTCTCATCATCATTCTCATAGCTCACAGAGATGGACACTCAAGTTAAGCACTAATGCCTTTCAATTTCCACCTAAGTGTACCATTATATTCTGCTAGTGCCCCAACCAATCTGCATTAAGCACCATTCCTTTAGCAACCTTGTTAGTCTCCAACTTCCTCCTCTGCATGAGTGGGTGGTTCTGTCTCCTAACTAGAGAAGCTACATACAGTCTTATGTGTACAAGCTGACAGTTGGATGTCCTTCTGGACTGATCAAAACTTGCACTAGTTCAGTGGTTACTGATGTTTTGGGAGGTGATCAATAATGGAGGTTTGACTGTAACAGGCCGTCACAGTAAAAAAGCCTTGTATTATATTAATGGCATAGAAGAGAAAGTTGCATCTGGATGAAATCTTTTTAAAAAGAAATACTTCTAGCTGGTCAACTGCAGGAACTGTTCTATAATGTCATCAACCAAAGATTTCGAAAACACACACACTATTCATACCAAGCCAAAAATTCTGTTATTTTTCTCCCTACCATAATTAAACCAAAAAAAAAAAAAAAAAAAATGAAGTGATCTTTGCACCACTGGATATCATGTTCAGATGATACCATGATCTCTGCACTGTCAGAAAGTGGAAGAAAATTCACCTTCTCATAACAAAGGATTAAAATTTGCTTGTCAGTGTTTGATTGTCTGACTGCTGATTTGGCACCGTTTTCTTTTCAGTTGTTGAAAAAAAGTTAAACATTTCTGGTTGAAGTTCTCTGTACACACGAAGTTACCTTTCATTACATGAAGCAGGAAGTAAAAGGTTTCCAATTTTCTTTTGTGAATTCAGTAATCACGTGGAAACCATATCATGGTTCTCTTATTAGGATTTATATTTTCTATGCTTAAAACTTTGATTCTATAACTTGATGGACAAAATGTTTCACCTTTCAGAGCAATCCTACACATCAAAACCAAAATGTTTTTATTCAGTGAGGCCCCAATATCAATTCACATGTCTTTATAATAGACATCAATAGAAAAATATGTTTATTAAATTCTTCAGGAGTAAACAAAACTTTTGGTTATCCTTCTATACATTGAGAACAGGCCTTAACTAAAATCCAGAGGCCAGAAACATCTGTAAAACCCAAAGGAACTCAGAGGAAAGAAAAATTAAATGAAGATTCTTCAAGTGGAACTAGAATTAAATAATTATATCGGGCTAAAGCTTTAAGTAAGTGATTTAAGACAAATATGTATAACACCTTTGTAAAATGCACTGCTAAGCAGTTAGAACAAATCGCCACTTAATCTAATGACTAAATAAAGGCAAAGCATGACTTAAACAGTGTTGCACATGGCATTCAGAGATGCAAAGTGCATCTGTGCAAAAGAAGCAACCAGCTGGCTTTTAAATGGTATCATACCAAGCATACAAAGTTGTAGCAGTTGTATCTGGGTTGAATTTGACAGATACAGGTGCAATCCCAAAATACCTGTCAGTAGTGGAACACTACCCTCCAGGCTACCTCTCCTTGTAACACCTAAAAAACAGAACGTACATGACATTGAAGATAGATTTTCATATCACAAAACAGATTTCTAAATCTATTCTTGCTACATCAAAAGTTAAAGCACCCCCCTACTTTTAAAATGAAAGATCCTGATGTAGTCATTAATAACGCTTTAATTTATTATTGTTTCAAAGTTCTCACAGTATATAATACACAGGGATGGAGAAGTAAGAAGGGGGGACATACTTTTTTTTTCTTTTTCAAATCACCAATTGAAATCAAAGGTTGTGGAAGAAGAGGATGTTCTACCATAACTCTTGCATTTAAAATGCAGATCATGTTTACTAATTTTATGCTGTGAGAATGTCATCATATATATATTTTTTTTAATTGGAGGTTTAACGACCACCGTGAACAACTCAATGGGCTATAAGCAGTCGCCTGTCCCTAAATTAGGGAAACTGGTTCCAGGGAAGGTAGAGAGAGCCAGTGCTGTAAGACCAACACAACATCATGCCTCACTGGGATTCAAACCCGGACCCCTTTCGGATGAATGATCAGAGGCCATCGCTTAGACCTCTGCGCCACCGTGGCGGCGTCATAATATTCGCACTTTATCAGACAGACTCTACAGCATACACAATAATAAATATTCATGAAACATACATACAGTATTAAGTGTATGCAAAACATACATACATTAAGTGTATTCATGAAATGTAAGTTAAAGATACTTAACATACATTTCATGAATTTGTAATGTTTCTGAATTACATTATATACAATTGGGAAACAAATTTCCCCGAAGAAATAATTGGCATATTTTCACTGTATTCCATGTAGCCATTTCCTTCAGAAAACTTAAAAATTTTCACCGTCCTGGAGTGGGAATCGAACCTGCACCTCCCAATTTCCGGTCGAGCATGCTAGTCATTACACTATCCAGGACAAGGAAATTCCAAGCAACCCAGGACGATGAAAATTTTCAAGTTTTCTGAACGAAGTGGATACATGGAATACAGTGAAAATATCCCAATTAGCATTAAAGTTTCTGAATTAACTCTTTCATACCCTTTGCCTCACAGGATGAATAAATCAAAAATTGCACATAACAGCACACAAATGTACACATACATTTCTGTTTCCTTATTGACATCCTCTATCTGTCCATGACATACATTAAGGAATAATTTAGACATCTATGTACAGCCTTCATGGAAATTATGAAAAGGAATAACAAAGAAAAAAAAACCCATGCATACACAATTTAAAGTATGCATCCAATTTGCTAAATAAGGTATTTCTTGTCCATGTTTTTACAAAAATACCTTAAATTGCTTTATACATTTTATATGATAAAATTCTCCTAATAGTGTTTTAAGGTGCATGTCCAGTGATATACTTCCAATGAAAAATTTTTTGACCCTAATTTCCTCAGCGAAGAAAGATTTCCCATAATTCAAAACTAGCCCACTGATAAAAAACATCCTAATTTAGATTGCACAATCATTGATTTTTGCAAACAAATTTCCTGAACTATATTAAAAAATCAGTAACTTTACTTCAATGTAGTTATGATATTTGATTACAGGTGGCACCATTCTTCCTTACCACTACATCAAAGTAAAGTTATTGATTTTTAATATAGTCCAGCAAAGTTTTTTTTGCAAAAAAATTTCCTGAACTATATTAAAAAATCAGTAACTTTACTTCAATGTAGTTATGATATTTGATTACAGGTGGCACCACTCTTCCTTACCACTACATCAAAGTAAAGTTATTGATTTTTAATATAGTCCAGGAAAGTTTTTTTTGTAAAAAAATTTCCTGAACTATATTAAAAAATCAGTAACTTTACTTCAATGTAGTTATGATATTTGATTACAGGTGGTGTCACTCTTCCTTACCACATCAAAGTTAAGTTATTGATTTTTAATATGGAAATCTTTCTTCACAGAGAAAGTAGGGTCAAAATTTTTTCCGTTGGAAGTATACAGGAGCAAAATCAGTAGACGTCCACCTTAATTCATGATAAAAACTACTGGCCATGAGACAATGCAAAAGTATTTTATATATTTTACACCAATGAAACCTTTCATATTGCTTAAATACAGGGTGGTGAACTTTTGGCACATGACATGCAGTACAGCCTCCTTTATTTTTAAAGCACACCCATAAATAAATAAGAGTGCCAAATGAAGCACCTGTGACTAAAGGATATTTTTAAGTTCTGGATATCATGGATAGCTTAGACAATTTCAGTATGGGCTGAGGAAGGGGATTTGTTTCAAATGTGTCTTTGGAGAGAAGTGCCCCAAATAAGAGCCTCTAGTACAACAGCAAAAAGATGACAGCTTGCTGGGTTCATCAAAGAAGGAGTGTAAAAGGATTCTACCTGGCTGTAACCCAAAGGGAGATTAGTAGATCAGTGAAGAGGGAGGTTTCAATGACCATGCTAGCACTACTGATCAAACAAAGGAACGGGGAAGGAGGGGGGGTAGGGGCTGCTGCTTTACCTTGTTCTTTGCAAGCACCGATGTGAACAGTAGGAAGTATTGACAGCAGACTTTTCATTCAGGCCTGGTGGCATTCAGAGCACTTGCCAGAACATGTGACGTATGACACATTCTGAAATCCTTGGAGAACAAGTGTACACATCAGTATTTGGGCAATAATAAAAATAAAAGCTTGGCTTTACTCTGCTTATATTTTTCTTCTGTTTGTTTGTTTGTGAGTGTGTGTGTGTGGTAAACAGTGGATAAATAATAAATGATAATCTGCTGCTCAAAATTATCATGGGCATGAGAGAGAATTTTGTAGAAGATTATCATCAATTTGGGCATACAATCTCCAAAAGTTTTGCTGCCCTTAGCTTAGCTTGCTTTTCCTATTTGATCTAGCTCAGAACAAAGCAATCACAGTTATACAGGATATTCTCAAATTTGTGTGACAAACAAAGAGGGGTGATAGTACACATAAAGATGAATAACTTTAGCAATGGAACGTAGGGTGACACTCCGCTCCTAGTGCCCGAAAAACGTTAAGTTCCATGTCCACATTAATCCACCAACAGTGAAAAAATACCTACAACTTACCAAAGTTGACGGACGCCTGCGGGTGACTGGCTCGTTCCACGATCTCCAGGTGTGATGTGGGGCATCAGCAGTCTGTGCGGGCACCAGAAATTATTGCAGCAACACACCGTCCACAAGTTCAAAAGCAGTGGCAATGGAAATGGGTGTTCCTCACAGTGCGGTGTGGAAAGTTATACATGAGCAACGAATGTATCCCTTCCATGTGCAGAAGATCCAAGCTTTGGCCGGAGATGACTATATCCGGCGGGTACAGTTTATCAGATGGCTACTCCAGATGAACACTGTTAATCCACACTTTCCTGCCTTAGTGTTATTCAGTGATGAGGCGATGTTTACGTGGGAGGGCATTTTCAACCGTCACAACCAGCACATTTGGGTTAATTATAATTCACACACCACCGACACTTGCCACCACCAGCAGAGGTTTGCCATCAACATCTGGGCAGATATTCTTAGTGATTGGCTAGTGGGACAGTACATCCTGCCACAACGTCTGACCAGCGCCATGTACCATTTGTTCCTGGAGCAAGTGCTTCTAGTGTTCTGCCCAATGCTCAGAGAGACATGTGGTTCATGCATGATGGGGCCCCTGCACATTTTCCCACCATGGTCCAGGACTTTCTGAATGTGAGGTATGCCGGCAGGTGGATTGGAGGGGGGGGTAGCTTGGTGTCCGCACTCTCTGGAACTGAATCCACTGGACTTCTTCTGGGGACACCTGAAAACACTAGTGTACGAGATGCCTGTGTAGTCAACGAGTGATTTCGTCGCGAGGACCAGATCAACACCACACCAGGAGTCTATGAGAGACTGCAACAGTCCTACATCCGTTGATGTGGGTTGTGCGATGAAAGTGAGTGGAGGTGCTCAAAGTGGCAAGGACACTACTTTTAGCACCTCCTTTGAGTCCTGCTCTGCCTCTATGTCCACCAATGCAAGTGTGAAACCCATAATTTAGGTAAGTTGTGTTTTTTTCACTGAACGTGGACATGCAACTTAACGTTTTTCGGGCACTGGAGCGGAGTGCCACCCTACGTTCCATTGCAAAAGTTACTTGTCTTTATGTGTACTATCACCCCTCTTTATCGTACGAATTTGGGAACACCCTGTTTTTATAGTTTCTCTCATCTTCAATTTAGTACATAAGTTTTCCAGATAAATTTTTGTTACACCTAAATTACACATGCTGTGTTTCTCCTTTACCACCTTTACATTATTTCTTTTCCTTTTTTTATGCTTGCTGCCATTTTAAGCTTTCCAGATAAATTTTTATGTTTGCTGTCATTTTAAGCTTTCCAAATAAATTTTTATGTTACATGCTGTGTTTTCTTACTTCTTTACCATCTACACATATTTTCTTTTCCCCTTTTTATGCCTATTGCCATACTAAGCTATCCAGATACAAATTTATGTCTGCTGCCATTTTAAGCTTTCCAGATAAATTTGTATGTTACATTCAGTGTTTTCCTACTCCTTTACCACCTATACATATTTTCTTTTCCCTTTTTTTATGCGAGCTGCCATTTTAAGCTTCAGGAATGCATAATGATGTGGGCTATGTGAGCACTAAACAGCACATGACAGATTGGAGTTGCTCTGCCTGGAGAAGGTATGGGCACTTGCCACATATGGCCAATGTAACATGCTTCACAAAACACTGGAAAATGGATTAGGGACTTTTACCTTAAAGCGAAATAAAGGCATACACTATTTATTCTAAAATGTGGGCAGTTATATGTTTTGCATCCACAACAATGAAGAAAAAAATCTTACGCTATGATTTACTACGTATTTAGCATTAAAGGTCAATGATATCTTTCGGCTGAAATATTAGCCTTGTTCGCACTAGTAGCAAATATTCATGAGGTGGACATCATTTCTGTAATTGTTGCCAGTACAAATTTCCAAATAATCTGAATGGTACATCCGAATTACAAGGGTTTTACTGTAGTAATCTTGTAATTCAGGCACACCCGTTATTTGGAAATCTCTACTGGCAACAGTTACAGAAACAATGCCCACTATGTGTGTTACTAGTGCAAACAAGGCTGATGTTTCTGCTGAAAGATCTTACTAATCTTTAATGTTAAATATGTAATAAATCATTGCATGAAAATTTTTTCATTACAGTATTCATTATATTACCTGAAATGCCTTTTCTGCTGCTTACATCCATTTCTTGATTCATAATGTTGCATGTTTAACCACCATTTTACCCTTCTTATCATAAAGATACCATTTCATATACTATTTCATAATGGGTATAAATCATAAGCTTTTTTTTTTCTTTACCCCTACGTTTTTCTTCTATCTAATCCATTCATGTAAAAAATGGGGAAGTATTGTGGCTGTGAAAAGATGTAACATCAAGATCTTGACTGACAAATACAACTTAGGCTATCACTCGGAAGGTTTTGTTTGTGTATTATATACCATTTACTGAATGACAAGAAGCAAAATATACACCGGTAAACACTTAAAGTAGAGGGAAACACAACACATTCTTACAACTCAGTATTTTCCATTACAGAAACAAGAAGAAACAAGAGCCATCACATTTTTTGTACATAACCTGTGCCAGGTTTTTTAAAAGTCACTTTACCAAATAAATAAATAAATGTAATTTAATACATACAGTTTCTCCTGCAGCTACGATTGCATGAAAGTACAAGGTGACCATAAAGTTAGTTTACCTAGCCTTTTGGTTACAACTCATAGCCAAGTGTACAGATATCAGGTTTGATTACTACTCAGTTCAGATTCAAAAAGAAATCCCTACAACTGAGGGTGGTAGTTCTCAACAAGTAGTAATGGCAATCTGTGGTCATTTATCTTCCCCCCATTTTTTTTTTTTCATCCCACGAAAATGTGAATTTTTTTATCCCACGAAAAAGGTGAATCCCTGTATAAATAAAAAATATTATTTTCTACAGGGATTCACATGCAGACAAAAATTCCTTCTCCCCCACATATAAAAGATATATACTAGTACATTCAAAAAGTTCCAGAACTTTTTGAATATTTGCCAAATGTCAGTGAATTACATTATTCCCCGCTGAGCAAGCGAAGAGCATTATGTAACCAACCAGCCAGAACCGGTTAGATCCAGATCCAACATGTACAGCGTATGTGCGTAGTTCGTGATTACAGGCATTCGAGGCTCTCCGTCATGAGGACAACGATGTCGAATTTTGAACAGCGTTCAAATGTAAAATTTTGTGTTCTGCTCGAAAAATCTTTTGCTGAGACTTTTCAAATGATTTAGTCAGTGTACGGTGAGAGTGGTGCAATGAGTTGAACTAGAGTTTATGAGTGGCATCGACGATTCGAAAATAGGCGACAGAGTATCGAGGATGATGAGAGGTCAGGACGACCTTCAACATCCACAACGGATAAACAAATCGCCATTGTCAAAGAAATTGTGAAAAATGACCATTGAAAAACTGTTGCAGCAATTGCAGAAGTTACCGGCATCTCAGTTGGAAGTTGCCATGCCATTTTAACAGAGAAACTGGACATGCATCATGTGTGTCAACAAATTGTTCACATAAACCTGACACAAGAAAAATTGGATGAGCGCATGCAAGTTTGCGGGGATAACATCGATGCAGTGGATTCAGATCCCAATCTCTTGAATAAATTGATCACTGGCGATGAGACTTGGTGCTTTCTGTACAACCCTTAATCCAACCGACAGTCAAAAGTGTGGAAATCATCGTCGTCACCATGACCAAAAAAGTTCAAGGCTGACCGCTCCAAAGGGAAGGTCTTGTTAACAGTTTTCTTCGATTGCAAGGGGGTTGTACACAAGGAATTCCTTCAACATGGTTTTACAGTCACTAAAGAAGAGTACGTCAACTTCCTGAAATGCCTCCAAGAATCAGTGAGACGCAAGCTACCCAATCTTTGGAAGGCCAACTCGTGGGTGCTCCATCACAATAATGCGCTGGCTCACAGATCCCTCCTGGTGTCCGATTACCTGTCCAAACATCACATTCCTGTTCTTCTACAACCAGCTTATTCCCCTGATCTCATCCAGTGTGACTTTTTTCCCCGGATGCAGAATTTGCTTAAGGGGCGACGCTTCTCAAGTTCCGAAGAAGTGCAACGAGCTGCGACGGAGGCACTGGAGGATGTGGCAAAAGAAGGCTTGCAATCTGCATTTAAATTTTTGTAGGAGCGCTGGCAAAAATGCATAGTTGCACAGGGTAACTACTTCGAAGGAAACACCGCATAAACAGGTATTATATGTACTCATTCTTTTTAATATAAAATGTTCTGGAACTTTTTGAACGTACTGGTATACCAGCAACAGAAAATACTCATGTCTTTCCTGTATACACCACTGCATTCAGGCTAAACTGGATTATGGTGCTACAGAACAGCAAAGCAGTGCATTGCCCACATTTTCTAAAGCTTCATGCAGTGTGTGAAATCTCAGAGTCAATTTTGAAAGAAATTTCGTTATTACAACTACTAGATTAAAATTATCTGGATTTCTTCCAATACCAATTTCAAGGATAATATTTTATTTAAGAGTGTGTGTGTGTGAGAGAGAGAGAGAGAGAGACCAATCTCTGATCATTGAAGCAGTTCATGACATCAACGAACACCACTGCTAAGGAGAACACTAAAAAGGAGTAACTGTGATGTGTTTTTGAAAATGCATTGCTGCATGTACACAACTAATACATATATACTCATTATCAGTCACATGTTAGCAAACCTTATTTTGTAGCTATAAGCAAAAAAAAAAAAGAAAAAAAAAAGACTTATTTATGATCACCTTGTATATATATTTAAAAATAAAAACCTGCAAGCTCTGAATGCAACATACAGACTGAAATAGAAAATTTAGCAATTAGAAAAAATATACAGTAATAAATGTTCACAAAGGAAATAACATATAGAAACAGTTCTTTTGACATAAGGAATACTAACTAATATACATACTGATTTTGCTTTAAAATGGCAAGAAATATTGAGTAAGTAGACACATAAAATCTTAGTCTAGTAGATGGTTTTATACAGATGCTATTTTCATTTTACTGTCCTTTAGAATACTACAAGCTATGACTGAATGCATCGGGAATGTAAGGATTATGGAAAGGGGATCTTACATGAATACGCTGAAATGCTCACCATAAAGACTCACACTGAAAGCAGAGGAATACAGAACAATCATGAACATTAAAGGGATAAAAAGAAACACCACTGAAAATTACAAGTTGCAGTCTAATCAGAAAGGGAAATGGAATATATTGGATGTGACAGAAAAATTGGGGAACTGTCTGAACAACAAGCATGAAATGAGAAAATTTTCCATAGGTTATACGCATGTTTACAGCTCACACAAAATATATCTGCCTAACAGTTCAAGACCAAGCTTAAAAATGCATTGGACTATATTGCAAGGTAGGTTTAAAGAGGCTATTATTATTATTTTTTTTTTGTGGTAGTATTCTAACACGCTCTTGAAATTTACACACATACATACATATATATCTCAGCAGATGGAATTTAGGTCCTTACTAGTAACATATTGTCTGAATCCTACAATTCAAATTGTCAGTAACATGACAACAATTAACAGATGAATCAAATATTTTAAACAAGTAGGCACAGACATCTGGTTTATCTTACAAACTTGATAGGTACATCAGTGTAAAACTAAACATGACTAAAATGCTCATAGTGTTTTATAGAAAATTAATAAATACTAGCTACACCTAAGAAAATATTGAAATTTATTCATTTTTACAGCTATAAGCACAGCAAGTATTTCAAAAGTAGGATACAGATGGATTTTTTTTTTTTAATTTGTACAACTTCCATGAGAAATGAATGCTAGGAGGAATTGCCCATAAGGTTGCTAATTCAAGAGAAGCAAGAACATCACCATCAGCAAACACAACACTTACATCTAATTGGGACCACTGCTAAGAGAATTTAGTATTTTATCAACTCAGCCTCAAATGCACATTGTTTGAAATTATACATTTTAGCCTTTCATAGTCCTATTTATGCACAATTACAAATCATTTTTGATTCCATAGTGATCTTCAAATGATACACATAGATTATATTTCACATATTTCAAATGATATATCTTTTTCAGTTTATAGAAAACTAAATAATAACCCTGTACTTATACCTATGCAATCATTTTATCCCTATAAGATATCAGCATTGAACTTTACGGTGCCTTGAGCCTTTTCTCATTCATCCAGTGCAAAGATACGACACCAGGAACTAAACAGAATAATTGAGATCAGATAACCATGGTTACCCTTAAAAAACTGTCGATAAAATCATTATAAAGCTACAGCAAAATAATTCAACAACCTTAGTAAGGGATTTGATCCCAACCCATTATGTTGACTCAGTGGAATATAATCCATATGTCACCCCCATTTTAAGAAATGCATGTAGGAAATACCGAATCAACTTTGGCATAAAGATGAATAACTTATTTTCTATGGTAAGAAAGGTTCATGGCCCCATTGATGTATTTAACAGACATGGAGTCTATAGTATACCATGATGGCTACAAATGATTCATATCAGTACACTATATATATACACTCCACACTTTGTACTTTAAAACTCTTATTTCAGAACATAAATACAACATTAAGAACTCTGCAATGGATACGTCTTTGTCTAGACTTACGACTAGGGGCTCACATTCCCCGAAATGGGACGAGGCCTCGATATTGGCTACTGCCAATAATTGCAGATCTCTATTGTTTACCGAAAGTCTGTGTATATACAATCATAGTAAGAAGTGCTGCAATGATGACTTGCCTTATAACATACAGCTGTCATGGACAACCCTCCTCCTGAGCCCTGATCCAACAGAGGAGGAATATGCATAGTACATCCACACATGACTAAACTATGCTTATGCCACTTTGCATGTCATGCCCTAATGGGGGGGGGGGGGGACTACTACACAAACTATGTCATAAGACATTGTAATGCCTTATAAACACACTGCTGTAACCTTTTTGACACTCTGCTGAAGATGAGTCAATTTAAAAGATTTTGTACTATTAACTTTTTAATGAATGTGTTTTTAACTATCAAATTAGTCTTGTATCTTTTTCGATGTTTAAAATCGTGCACTGACAGCCTTTTACATTATTGGTACACATTGATGTCAGTTTATTAGACCCTCGTAATGTAAATGGTTTACTCCAAACACAAAATGGCAGATGAGCGCAGTTTGCTGTATAAATCAGGTAGACCAGTCCCTTGAGCACCAGTTAGCATTCATTTGAGGGTCAGAATGCAGAAAAAAAAAAGTGATCTGAGCAGCTTTTAACATGGAATGATAGTTGTTGCCCGGCGTACCAGTTCGTGCATCTCCCAAATGTCCACCTTCCTGGGCATTTCATGCATAATCATAGCAAGGGTTTACCATGAATGGTGTGACATGCAAAAAAACTTCCAGAAATTTCGGATCCTGTGGATGAAAACAGCTGGTTGATTAGAGGGGGTCAAAGGAGACCATCAACATGATCATTCGCTGTTGCAGCTATTAGATTAGAGTGGTCAAAGAAGACCAGCAACATGGTCATTGGCTGTTTCAACTCTTAGGACAAGGTCGGATATGTGGTACATTCGGAGATGACCCTCAGCACACCAATGTTGAATTCTGCAGTAATTTTCTGGGTGCTACACCCCTCTAATTTCTTTATTCCAGTCTTCAGTTTTAAAGTTAATAAATAGAACAAAATTACAAATTTTGAAGACGACAATCCATTTTTTGGTGTAATTATGACACAGATGGTAAGTCAGCTAATATTCGAAAATGAAAATTTCGTCGTCCTGGAGTGGGAATCAAAACTGCGTCTCCCAGATAGCGCCCGAGTATGCTAACCACTACACCACCCAGAATACCCAAGTCTCAAGTTTCAGATTAATTTGAATCTTCAAAATTTAATTGTCATCTTCAAAATTTGTATTATGTGGTGTAATCCCTTATTTCATTCGTGATTTATCTGCTCCCCCAGGCAATCGCAAGATATGATTCTTAACCTCCAGATTCGCTAAACATGAATGCTGGTTGCGTCGACTAGCAAATCCTGTGATGGTTATATTCAAATTAATTGGAAACTTGAGACTTGGACGTTCTGGATGGTGTAGTGGTTGGCATACCTGGGCGCTATCTGGGAGACGTGGGTTCAATTCCCATTTCAGGATGACAAAATTTTCAAGTTTTCGGATATTATCTGACTTGCCATCCTTGTCATAATTACGCGAAAAAACAGATTGTCATTTTCAAAATTTGTATTATAAGGTGTAATCCCGTATTTCATTCATGAGAACAAAATTAGTTTCACTGTCTTTGACATAATCACTATTATGACTACAAGAAGATGGGAATATTGCCTGATTGACATTTTAGCTCCCCCTCCCCCTCCAACTGTTGCAGTGGTAGCAATGCTAAAGATCTTTTGTTTTTGATGTGGCCGGACCATCCATTTGCACGATTATCACCAGTTTCCTTTGAATCCTCTTGATACACCAGCTGTTTTTGTGAACAGAATAACCGATTGCTGGAAGGCTTTTTTTTTTTTTATTGGGGGTTTAATGACCACCGTGAACAACTCGGGGGTCTATAAGCAGTCGCCATCCCTAATTTAGGGCCACTGGAACAGAGCCAGTGCTTCAAGACATACACAACATCCATGCCTCACTGGGATTCAAACCCAAACCCATCTCGGACGAATGATCAGAAGCCATCGTTTAGACCACTGCGCCACTAGGGTGGCAAACTTTTTCTCTTCTTTTTGCATGTCGTTTCATTCATGGCATGCCTCTGCTATGGCTGTACACGAAAAGCCCAGGGGCACAGCCATTTTGAGAGATGTTTGCACACAGGAATGCTTGGTGCTAACTATCATGCCATGTTCAAAGTCACTCAGATTAATCACTTTGCCCATTCTGACCTTCAATTGAATGCCACCTCATGCGCAATGAGTTACATACATACATACATACATACATACATACATACATATCCCCAAGCTGTTCTCTGATATTCAGAGGTTATCTCCTCATAGAAAGAACTCACTGTTGCTGTATCAGACATCTCCATTTACAGTGATTTTGGCACACAGCTGGAGCTTCATTAACATTCATCACATGCCACACACAAGACCTTTTTGTACTTCATACTCTTTATCTTTTTCTCATGCAGATATTCCTGAATCTGGTCCTCCCATAATTTCCTTGGCTTTCCTCTACCTTTCTTTTCTGCCACTTGGGCTGAATACATTCTCTTAGTAAGCATCTCATCACTCATTCTTTCAACATGGCCAAACCACTGATGATTTTGTCTCCCTGATTTATATCACCCACCATACTCACATGATAAGTGAGACACTTATGTAATGAAGGCAGGTGCACTTAATAAACTGGCATCTCTGTGCACGTCTTATGAAGAAAGATAAATTTTGTTTTTGAAGCTTCAGAGAAATGGAATTGTTTGCTTTCTATAAGCTCTTTCATAGAAGCAATGACGTACATTCTTTGTAAATGCAATTGGCCAACCATAGCTTCTGCATGTAAATATTTGTTCCACATAAACTGGTACACATGAGAAATGAATCAAATAAGGCTAACTAATTTGCTTAAGCTGAATGCCACCTACTTCAAGTTCAGTTGTGTGCTATATTATGCAATGATGTTACTTGTACTCGCCCTACTCCCATTTCTCCAGTACACAATTTTTCTTTACTTTTTTTGTGTAATTTAAATGCACAATCCTATTTTTCTCATTTAGTGACACACATGGTGGACATTCAGTCCTTCCCTCATTAAGAAAATTTTTATTTAAAAAATTATGATAGAAACAAACAGTTTGAGGCATGATGCATGAAAACTAGTAGAGTTTTCTTTTTGTTGTTGAAGGTGCAAGCTGAGCAATAGTTAGAAGGTGCTGCCACCGCAAGAAGTCAAAATGGTGTCTTTTCAGGAAAAGGTGCAATATGTCCTATGATACTAAGAGACCAAATTACCAAAAACTGTTCAGTGTAATTTCAGAAGAGAATATGGTTGTCTACCACCTGGCCATAAAAGCATAACAGGTTGGCATGCAAAGTTTAAGGAGACAGGTAGTGTTGATGACCAAAAAACGAATGGGGACCATCGGATGTTAGTGAAGAAACTGCTCATGCAGCGCAAACAGCTTTTGTATGCAGTTCCTTAAAATGCACCGGCCAAACCTCATCTGAACTCAGAATCTTTCATCTGCACTAGCAATCCCCTGCACTACAGTATGTCTTGTTTAACTTTCACAGATTTGAAAAAAAACTGAACTAAATAAAATACCTAAAAACATTTAAAAATTTTATTGGAGTATTGCTGTTTTTTTTTTTTTATAGTTAAAAGCAAACAAACACCTAAAATGTTAAAAATTATCTGTATATCTAGGTATAAACTTTTGTTGTTTTGCTTTGCTTTTCCCCAAGATTCTGATATATTGTTGTTTAATTCCTCCTTGTTGTTTCACTTCCTGGAAGAAATGTAGTGCAAGTGTGTCCAGTTGTTTCAGGAAGTAAAACAAAAGGGCAGAATTCAAAAACAATATACTGGAATCTTTGACAAAAACGAAGCAGAACAACACAAGAAAGTTTATTCCTGGGGATGCATATAAGTTAACATTTTAGGTTTTTATGTGTTTTTAACTGTACAAAAAAATTATAAAAAAAGGCAATACACAAGGATTTGAAAATGCTTTTAGTATTTTACTCATTCAATTTTTCAAATCTATAAAAACCAAAAGACAACTATTTAAAAACTAGAACAATTTTGATTTTGGTTTTGTGGCATCGAAATGTGCAAAAAAAGCTATAAAGAAAATTTACAATGTGTGAAATTGATAATTAGTGTGGAAATTAATATTAGATAAAAATAAAATTCATTTTTATGTGAATCTCGTAAGATAATACAATGAACCATTTGTGCTAAAGAGAGAAGAAATAATGCAGAGTTTAGCAAAAGTTAATAACCATGGAAATCCATTCTGCATTATGAAGGACCATAAAAGAACTTGCAACACTGCATTCTGCAAAAAAGCCACTTTACCTGATGTTAAGGAAAACCACGACTAAATCTATCCACCCCTTGCACTACATATAACCATAAACAGGCTCAGTTATAGCAAAAACCATAGTACAGGGCACCATCTACTATGACATCTAAATGCCTTGTTATTATTCAAGGTGATTTGATGGCCCAGCACTATACCATAAACATTCTTCTACTCTTTCTAAACATCACACTAGGTGCTATTTTTCTGCAGGATAACCGATACCCACAAACAAAATCTAAAACTACAATAGTGAAACTCATATGATACCAGGATAACTATCAACTCTTCAAATGGAAGTAGGGGGAAGGGGGGAGAAGGGAGTGTAATTATTGTACTGAGAACATTTCAGTATATAAATTCCATCTCCTAGGGAAGAACTTGGCAAAATTTCAGTGGATGAGATAATTCAACAATATGAATTATACGAGATTAAATGAAACCTTAGTGTTATGCAAGTTCCTTAATTCGTGATACCCTACAAAGCAGGTTTGTTGGTTCACTCGACTAACACCCAAGTTTAAGTCCAGTGTTAAAGAGCCTGTGCAGACGTCGTGACATGGATTTTGGTTCAAAGGCTTTTAATCTCTTACATCTGATTAGGAGTGATCGTGACAAAGTGTATGAAGAAAACATGCATGGAATTTATTCCATTCCTTTACTTCCCCATGAGCCATCGCAAACCAAGAAATTATACATCGGTTCTACTAGAAGGGCATTAAAGACTAGAAAAAATGAACACAAGTATGATCTCAAAAATGATAAGTTAAATACGGCTTTAGCCCGTTGTGTTCAAGAAGGACAGTATTATTGCCCACAATGGAAGGAAGCAGCTATTCTGCAAAGAACATCTAATAATAATTTCTTATTTCTGCGCAAAAGTTGACATATTATAGATAACATCCCCTTTTGCTGTAATGATAATTTGCCTAAACACAAACTTGGAGATCACTGATCCCTCATGGACAAAAACTCAGCTATCGATGTCATGAATGCTTAACTCTTTATGTAAATTATTCTATGGAATTGTATTATTCGCATGTTACACATTTATTCTATTTAATGCCGGTCTCTGTTCCACTCTTTTGTCAGACATCTGATGATGACACCAAAGTGGTGGTCGAAAGATCTTATGTGGTCATTTTATTCATTTTAATTGTAAATAAATGGTTTTAGGTTATCAATCTCTGACCACTCATTTTTATATATCGTGCAACAATGGCTCGCTACTCGTTTACTTTCAAAGCGATGAACAACATTTACAGAACATGTGGTAAGTGAGAAATCTGGTGTAAACATGCTCATTTTCATCATAAATGAGATCCAAATTAGCACAAGCAAGGACAGCTATCAGTTTATGTAAGAGCTCTCCAGCATACAAATGACTCCCATGTCACTTCTGCAGTACCCATGTTTCACAGCCATACATCACAGTAGGAACAATTACACTTTCACACACAGCCATTTGAGATATCATCTGACAAAGAACACAGATTCTGCGGTGAGATTTGTAGACGAGTGAATTCATCTTTGAAATACGAAATATGCAATTCATGAGGCAACCTTAAGGGTTGTCTTATGTTATAAACATGCTTCAGATTAAATACATATAATATCTAAGGTATTGTTTACCTGATATTGTCAAAGTATTTTGCACGTTGTTGCTCTCTCAGGCACGTGCTCCTGGCCTGAGGTCTTTTATGTTATGAGTTTTTGGTTAGTTAAAAAAAATTTTTTTTTTAGAAATAAAACAATTAGGTTATATATATATATTTTCAGTTCAACATTCATTCATTCACACACTCAAACATTTAAAATTTACTGTTAATTAAAAGATTGTAGTAGAAAAAGTTATACTCATCGAGTCAAGAGACGTCTCACAAGGGGTTCTTCGTAATGTTGTTACGGCGAGCGCTTTCGGTACTGTCATAATACCATCGTCGGGCCTCTACTTCCACGCGAGGGTTCCTTGCCTGTGTGCAGTCTCTGGAGTTGCATGTCGGAAATTAAAGGGAAGGTTTGTGGCTTGTATGTGTTAGGTGATATTTTCTCACGTGTCGCAATCTATTGAATGAGTTGGTAGGTATATCAGTCGTAAGTATAATTCATTTTTTGTGTAGATATTTTTGGGCTATTATTATTTGTTTGTAGAAACAGGTGTATTATTTTTAGTCCTTTATTTAATGGTGTGATTTTTTGTAATGTTCTTTTTTTTTTTTTTTTTTTTGTCTTTATATTATGGATTTTTTGTGTTTTATAAGTGATTTCCAGGCTGTGTCTAGGGTGGTGGGGTCTTGTAAGTTGCATATTTTCTTTTTTTTTTTGTTCAATTATAACGCTTTCAGAAATCCTTAATTCTTTTTCGTTTCTGTGGGTGGTTAGTAATTTAATATTTTCAAAATCAGGATATTGTTTATGTTTAACACAGTGTTGGATAAGTGCAGTTTTTTTTTTTTGTTGTTGTTCCAGTTTTTTATATGTTGATGTAATCTTTTTATTAATCTATTTTTTGTGCTGCCAATGTAAGAAATGTGGTCTCCAGAACTCTGTGAAACAGTAGGAATTTCGTACATGCCTGCTGATTGTAGTATATTATTGTTATATTTTTTCTTTGTAATTAAGTCACCAATATTCTGAACAGAATGACCAAAAATAATGTTGTGTTTCTTCATTAATCTTAAAAATTTTCCACTTAGTCCTCTAATAAAAGGGAAAGAACCTGAAAATTTGTATTTCTTTTTGGGATGTTTTGACTAGACTCTTTTAATTTCTTTTTATATTCAAAAATCAACTTTTTAACAATTTTTGTGTCATACCCATGTTGTTTGGCTGTGTTAATAATCCTTTGGATTTCTTCTTCTCTGTACTTTCTATTTGAGGAATGTGTGAAGGCTCGTTTTACCCAATTCCTAATACTATTTACTTTATGAGTTTTTGGGTGTTCAGATTGATATGGGATCATTATAGGTACATAGGTTGGTTTTCTAAAAACTCTGTATTCAAAACTTTGACAATATCAGGTAAACAATACCTTAGATATTATATATATTTCATTTTTGAAAGTCATAGCTGCCATAGGAGGATTTCACAGAACTAATAGGCTCTCAAAAAAGTCCCAAATGGCTGTATATGATAGTACTAGTGTATAGCCCATCCTAGGAAGGCTATTTTTAGGCTTCAAATAAATATTAATACAGGGTGTTTCAAAACTAATGGAACAAACTTTAAGGGGTGATAGAACACACCGAAACGAGCACTTTTTGTCGTAGAATGCATGGTCGTAAGTTATGCGGTTAGGCGCTGGAGGGTGCCTTCTGTTACCCCAGACACGCCGTTTTTTGTAACGCAATGACAGGAATGGCTCAACAAATCAAAACAAAGCTTTACTGCAGACAAAATAAAAACAAAACGTGACATCACAAAATTACATCAAATTTGCAAACATTAATAAGTAAATACTGAAATTAATTACATTCGCAAAAGCTGCTCAAAAGGGCGTCAGTCACTCCTGATGCATGCTTCGCATCGTTGACGTAAAGATGTCCGCATGTTGTGGAAACTACCAGGCATCTCCTAGACAGCTGCAGCAGCGACCGAAAGTCTGGTGACTAGTTCCTCATTGGAATCAATGGGAGCGTCGTACATAACGGACTTAAGATGTCCCCATAAAAAGAAATCCAGAGAAGACAGACCTGGTGATCGTGGGGGCCAAGCGATGGGTCCACTTTGGCCAATCCATTGGCCTGGAAATGTGGCGTTCAAGTAATCACGCATCTGAGTGAGCTGGCGCTCCATCATGCTGGAACCACATTTTACGGCGGATGGCTGCTGGTACATACCGGATCAATTCAGGCAAGACTTGTTAAAGGAAATTAAGGTACGTCCTCCCATCCAGATGTTCCGGTAAAAGATATGGGTCTGTGCGTTGCGAAAGATGGCATGCGTGGGGAAACGGAAAGCGCCCTGCAGCGACTAACTGCGTAACTTGCGACCATGCGTTCTATGAAGAAAAGTGCTTGTTTCGGTGTGTTCTATCACTCCTTAAAGTTTGTTCCATTAGTTTTGAAACACCCTGCATATAGAGGATGTTGCCCATCCTATGATGGAGTGAACATTTTAATTGAAGCAGATTGAAAACAAATCAAATAGATGCCGGATTTCTGTAAGGAAATGTAGTAAAAACTTGTATTGTAAGAACTCCTTCATATTATAACTAAAAATTATATGCTATTTATTTCCGTTTTTCAAAAGGCTTCGCGATAAATAGCATTTGTTGTTGTTTAACAATTGCAGATTAGAGCGTTTAGATAGATTGATATTTTGCAAAATGTGTAATATAATCACCAGTAAACTCGGAAAGTTGTGTTTGTGTAAACTTAACTTTCCCTTTGAATTTTTGCCTTAAATTACTTTTTCTCTGGCACACTTGTCATTCCCTTCATGGCTTGTTTCAGACTGTCCTATTCGACGGTTAGTTTGAAACTTCATACCGAACCTTTTTCTACAAAATAATGTGACATCTGGTATTACAAATCGGAACTATGTAAACTCTTGACAATGTGCTATTGGGGCGACATCTGCTTTTAGATGCAATCTTGTTCACTTTGACATCTCAAGATTTCATTTTTATTGTAGGTTAGAGCGTTTGGGTAGATCGATAGTTTGCAAAATGTTTAATATAATCAGCACTAAACTCAGAAAGTTAGTTAAATTAAAATAATAAAAAATAATTAAAGCATACAAATTAATATTCGAATTGTGCTAAATTAAATTAATGTACAAGCACAACTTGCCGTGATATTAAGATTTTAATTTTAATTTTATAGATCGGATAAATAAAACTGGAGTCATCGATAATCCAATGCTTTTAAATTAGCACGCGACCACCTTGACATATCAATGTGATTGTGCTTAAACTCAGTTTGCTGTGATATTAAGAATTAAATTCGAATTTTGTAGATCGGAAAAACAGAAAGTAATTAGTAATCCAATGTTTTTAAATTAACACCAATCACTTTGACATCTAAAAGTGATCGCGTACTATTACATAGCAGGCAATCATTCTGACATCGCGAGAGATGCCGCGGGTGGCCGAGTGGGCAACGTTCGCGACTGCCACGGGATGGGCCTCAGGTTCGATCCCAGGCAGGTACGAACGCTTGATCCACTAAATACCCGCCGTGCGTCGGATGGGCACGTTAAGCCGTCGGACCCCGGGTACTGGCCTCCCGGTAATAAATAAGGGCGTCTTCCTATCCCTTTCTACTTCGCTTCCGTGTCACTTTCCTGTCGGGCGCTCTAGTCCAAATCTCCTAGTTTCCTATTTCTAAGGGTTGTTTAAGACCTGGGGTCAGACACTCCCTTCCTAAAATCCTCTACATATGATCAGCTGACATCACGAGAGCACACAAGAAGGTGATGGCGCAACAATGCAGATGCTGCTGTGACATCAAGCATTCCAGAGAGACAGACAATAGATCTGGGTGTTTAATGAAATCTGGGTACTGCAGAAGAGACTAGGAGCCGTTTGTGTGCTGGAGAGATGCGTTACTTACAGGGGTGGTGGGGGAGTTGTAAAATATTCTTAGGTGTTTTGGCCATGTTAAAAGAACGAATGGTGATATGCTAACAATGCGAATTTACTCAACCCAAGTGGCAGGAACGATAGGTAAAGGAAGGGGGAATGATGGCCAGTGAAATCATAGGAGGACTAGTTAGGAATGCCTGCATGAGTAAAGGATAATAAGTATGAAGTGCAAAAGATGTGTGATGGGTGACACTGAACCTCGAGTTGCGTGCTGTGATTGCTGAAAAAATGGTGATATTTGATATATCAATACCAAGGAAATTTTAGCTCCATCAGTTGTATACTTTAATTTTGCAGATGAGATTTCTTTTAAGAGCCAACCTCTGAATCTCAGAGACCCAACTTCGTGATATGTACGTATGCTTATTTTGAAGGTAATAAAAAAACATAATCTAATTGCTTGGAAGTGAAGAATTAATTTTGAGTGATTATATTGATTGAAACTGGTATGTGAGAAGTTTTTTTTTTTTTTTATGTCATTTAGTTGAACTGATGTTAGCACTTAACTATTAAACTTTTAATCAGTATAAAATAATCTTACTTACAAACTGGTTTCTCCTTATAACATATTGTGAACATGTATCTTTCAGACTACAAGTCTTCTTTGGATATGTTGGAAACAATTTATAAGATTCGAAAGAATATTTAAAAATTATCACAGTACTAAAACCCTTAAAATATTGAACTAGTAAATTAAAATTCTTGTTTTTATGCTGAACTGAACTTTACACATAGGTCACCAAGCATGTGTGTGAGTTGCTGTCTCTTCGGATTCATTGAGATATGGTGGAGTTAAATCCAGGCACCCACACCACGATTGAGATATGGTATTGTGAACAACTTTTACAATTCCTCCCAGAAACTTTACTGATTTTATTAGTTTGTAATGAGAATATCTTTGCTAGATGCAAGTGGAGAAGCAATATCTAATTCAGTATGGACATCAGGTGGTACACTGGTTATACATGATACCATACCAAGTGCAGCAACCAAACTAACCAGCTGAAAGTTCAGATGATTTGGAAAAATCCACATTCAACCAGTTCCAAAATATGAATATTTTTTTACGCTTTCCAAATATAGGTTGAAAAAGCATATATGTGCTCCAGCTTTGTTCGTCTGTCCGTCCGTACGATAACTTGCGTAAAAATGGTTCGATTTTGATGAAATTTTAGTATGTGGTAGGGGACCACCTGGGGACGAACCTTATTGAAAATGGGCCAAATGGGGTCAAAGGTCAGGACATAGGAGCGGGATCCATTCCATTGCCCTTATGCAGCATAACAGGCGTAAAAATGGTTCGATTTCGATGAAATTTTAGTATGTGGCAGGAGACCACCTGGGAACGAACCCTATTGAAAATGGGCGAAATGAGGTCAAAGGTCAGGACATAGGAACAGGATCCATTCCATCACCCTTCTGCATCATAACTTACGTAAAAAATGCTTTGATTGAGGCAAAACTTTATCGTGTTGTTCCGGAAGTATACTTTACCGGATCTGTTGAATATCATCAAAATGGGGTCAAAGGTCAGGTCATAGGAGCGAGATTTATTCCACAGCCATTATAATCATAACTTGAGTAATGATTTCTGGTATGTCGGAAAGTGTATCATAATCAATGCATTGCATGATTTTACTAACTTGTTGTATAAGATATAGTCACTGCACCCAGGACATTCTCCCTGACTACCCATCATTACATTTGAAATACTTGCTGCAATCATTATATGTATGGAAACAAAACAGAAACAAACAAAAGAAAAAAAAAAACAATTTATAGATCTCCACAAATTGCTTTTCTCCGAGTGTATAATAAATGCTATGATTGAAATATAAAAGACATATATCTGAAAAATGGCAAACATGCTTTTTTTAAGGTCCTGGAGAGGAACATGTTCAAAACCCTGCACATCAAATTTTCCACAGGGTGGAAGATCACTTGCTCTTTTTTTTTTCCAGCAGATGAAAAGTGTACACAATACAGGAGGTCGACTGCAACAACACAGCCTGTTCTTCTAGGAAGGTTAAAGGAAAGTGAGGCACACTGGTGCAAATTGGGTGACTGTCTGACAGGGAAGGGGTGGGGGTCACACATGTGCTACAGTTCATCTCAAACACTTTTATTATGAAAGTGAGCAGAAGGTTTCAAATGAAAAAAAAATATTACACAAATAATAAAAAAAAAAAATCAGCTGCTGTTAAGGATTAAATAAAACAAAAAGTGCAAGGAGCAGTAAACACTAGAAATGCTATACCCGGATACATAAAACTTCAAAAATCATACAGGCACACACACGCACGCACATTTCCAAAAGTGAAGACAAGTTATGCATATAAAAACGTATTTAAATATTTTGTGACTTCTAAAAATTAACATACAAATGGTAAAATAGCAGTATAATAAGTATTCTTCTTATAAAATGACTAAAATATGTAATTACAGCACCATAAAGAGGTGGGCCACACTTAATTAAAAAAAGTCTCTTTGTGGCAGTTGTTCTACCTTTAACAGATTTGAGGTGATAACTAGAACGTTTCTTTACAGAAGTACAGTACTTTACAGTAAACACACTTTTGCGGTATATTAGTTGGACATTTTTTTTTTTTTACATATTATAAAGACCAGCTTTGCATATGAACTCAAATGGAAGAAAAAAAATCTGAAATAAACATCCACAGAGGTATAAAATGCCGGAGGTATGCCCAAATGACAAAGGGAAATATTACTTCTTTGGTTTGTTTTTGGCAACTGTTTAATATTTTGAATATGAAAAGTATGTATTGTTGTCAAATATAGCAAAGCAACCTCATAGCTGCTTTATTTTTTTATCTTTTTATTTTTTTCATGCACACCAGCTCTTTTTCTCTTTCATGGAAATTGCACCAGGATTCTTGAAGCTGCTTCAGAATCAGTAATATTTTTTACATAAATACACACAAGCCCAGCAGCCTGCTGCTTCTTCTTCTTCTTCTTCTTCTTCACTCCAGGGAATCCTCAGACCAGTCTGTCACCTTGCACACTGTGATGAACGGCAACAGTGTGGGTTGAGTGCTTTGCTGCCTGCAAATCAATACCCATGTCATCTAGATTTTAAGTGACATAACAAGAATGATACAAAGGGGCAACAAAACAGCGAGGATGGCACATTGTAAGCTGATATAGCAGCGGCAGCAGCAGGAGTGGAATGAGCTTCGCTACGTATAACGATGTAACTAAGCATCAAGAGGGGACATCATGTCTTTCCTATAAAAAAACAACAGGATGCAAAGGGCATGCAGAAAAAAGCTTATTAAAATAAGACAAAAATCATGCATATGCATGGAGATTAAACAAATACTTTCCAACGTGAAAACTGGCAACTTTAAGAAACTGAAGTAACGAATAGTGCATTAAATTTGCAAGTTGCGCTTCTGCGCATGAAGTAAGAGTTACCAAAAAATAAATACATTTAAACTTGTGTATTTTCAACTGAACTCAGGATCACCTACTGCATTAGGTATTTCCTACTGTATATGTATGAAGGGAGGCTGCCAAAAAAAAACAACAACAACTGAGTCACACAAAGTTTACTTGAGTGCAAACTGCAAACAGATAAGTGGACAGCAAGAATTTGTGTACTGGCTCAATAAAAAATTTCAATGCATAACAAGTGTTAATATCAAGTTTACATGGCTCTTTTCTAAGGGTTCAATACCTGAACAATAAGAATTTACAAGTGTTTTAATCAACAGACCCCCCCCCTAAAAAACACAAAAACAATGGCACATTTTTAGGATGAATACAGGCTAATTCAAAATGATTGCCCTGATTACAAATGACAATAACGTATTTATGAAGATAAATAGACAGCTGATATCCCTACACAAGATAGAAGATAATTTTATTGGAACCTACTGCTTTGTGTTGCTATGGTGATGTAGGAAAGTGAGCTGCCCATGCGCCAAAGCCAGTAGGAAGAAATGACAACAGCGACAGAAAAGATGTTTTGCGTGTTGGAATTTGAAAAGTGTCATTCTGTTGTTACAGTGGAGAAAATATTTTGTAATCGCTACAAACATGCTCCTCCAGATGCTAAGAGCATAAGGAGGAGGTATAGGCAGTTTGTAGAAACAGGATGTCTTTGTAAAGAAAAGAGTACCGGCCAACCACCTGCTTCAGAGGAAAACGTTGACAGAATTCGTCAGAGTTTTGAACGCAGTACATGCAAGTAGACTTACTGTGCCAGCCAGGAGTTGCAAATGCCACAAACAACTGTTTGGCATGTTCTTAAATGAAAGCTGCAAATGAAATCCTACTGAGTTCAAATTTTGCATGCGCTGAAGTCTGACAACAAAGTGCAGTGTGCTACCTTTGCTGAAACCATGCAGGAAGCCATGGAGGATGACACATTTGCTTCAAGCCTAATTTTCAGTGATGAAGCTACTTTTCATATCTATCAGCGGCAAGGTAAACCGCTACAACACTCGCATATGGGGCACAGAAAAACCTGTTGCTGTGATTGAACATGAGCATGACTTACTGAAAATCCTATGGACCCCAGGATGACAGGGTTTTCTGCAAGTCCAGTGTGAAGTCCTATGGACCTTTTTTCTTCATTGAAGACACAGTAACAAGTAAAATTAATCTAGATATGATTCAGCAATGGCTACTTCCACAACTGGATGGTGATTCCAGGGACTACATCCTACAGCAAGATGGAGCACCCCCACATTGGAATATGCACATTCGCCAATTTTTGAATGAAATTCTTCCGAAACGTTGGATTGGTTGTTGTAGACAGGATGACAGGGTTTTCTGCAAGTGGTCTCCAGGTCTCCGGAACTTATTCCTTGTGACTTCTTTTTGTGGGGGTATGCCAAAGACCATGTGTATGTTCCACCTTTGCCAATAACACTGTAAGTACTAAAGATGCACATTCAGCTTGCACTGGCATCAGTGACTACAAACATGCTTCATAATGTATGGTGTGACCCAGAGGAGTCACATAGAACATTTGTAAGGCATGGAAACAAAATTCTAAACTTCCTTCTTTATTGTGCAACAATGTGATTTCTGTATCTATGTTTATAAACCAGGTATTGTCATTTGTAATTGGGGCAATCATTTTGAATTACCCTGTACTATGATGTCCTCAGGTCAACTGCAGTTTGATTACCTAAGCATTCTTGAAGTTTTCAACCCAGATAACTCTTCCCAGTATTTTCCAAATCTAGCTTTCTTAAGATTTGTTTTATAGAATTTCATTTCATTTTATTTCCAATTGTTTTTTGTACACATCTTTGATTCAGATTTATTAGTTAATTTGTGTTCCTTTATGCAGGACTTCAGTTGTCTTCTTGCCTCTCCCATTGATACAAATCCACATTAATAATTTATGATGTAAATTACAACTTCATTTACTAGCATCTCTTTTTTCCCCACTCAATAATTTCTTAAAGACTTTTTCTTATTTATTAGCAAGGCCTGGACCAACTCTAATGTAAGACTGCTTACTGATAGTTTAGATTTTTCTCCAAATAAAACTCTACATAAGTTTTGATTCAAGGAGATTTTAAATTTGTTTTACAAACAATTCATTAGGAGGAATAATTACTTTTCTTTTGAAATTCTTCATATGCAATTCTCTTAATTCTCCTCTAGAGCTTATTTATTTCATATCTAAATTACTTTGCATCACTTATTATTGTTATAAAACAAGAACGGTAAGGGTTGAAGTTTAAAAGTCAGTTTGTATTTATTGCTTAATAATATGGGCTCAAGTACCATATTATTTACAGAGAACAGACATGTACAAAAAATAAATAAACCAAATTGCCATCAAATGAACTGGAATTCAGTAAAGATCTTATCAGATGTCACAAGAAAGATACTAGCAGAAGGTTTGGAAACCAAAAGAGATTAGGTAGAACCATTAGCAATCATTTGAAATGGACCCTTCCTTGAGAATGGTTAAGTGTAACCCAAACTGACCTAAACATGAGACAAGATTTAGTCTACAAATTCGTTTAAGTATTTAAATTGTTTCACCAGATAAAACTAGGTGAAAATTCTGGTTTCAAAATAAAGATGCAAGAAAAATAAGAAAACTTTATTGAACAATTGCTTGCTAAGACTTGAAAAATATGGAGGCATCAACAAAGGAATAATGTGTATTTTCAATACTCAGTGGAGAAGAATCTTTCCCTTTTGTTTTCTTTAACAGTACTGGGGGAGAAAAAGTAAAAGAAAACTAAAAAGAAACAAACACAGTAGCCTGGAATCCAGAAGGAAAGATAAAATAACTGACTACCAAACACTTGGTGCAAACTTTCCGGAAATTAAATTGGTGCTCAAGCTTTACGCCTGAAGTCCAACAAGTGCTTGAAAATCCAATGGGTGCCGAGGCCTTTACATACACGCACGCACAGACATAAATCTATAGTGGAATGTTGGTTATAAGCTAATTAGTTAAGAAATTTAATCAGGAATAGGTTTTTAAAATTGGAATGGTTATATACATGGTCGAGTCGCATTATTGTGACTACCAGCTAATATCCAGAGTAACCACAGTGTGCAGCGCGGACAGCAGCTAGACGGGCTGGGAGTGACCCAATAAGGTGCTGGAAGGTGTTCACAGGCATGTGGAGCCATGCTGACTGCAGTGTATCTGACAGCTGCTGGAGGGTGCGTGGTGGAGGATCCATAGAGCAAACAACACGATTGAGGTGGTCCCACAGATGCTCTGTTGGGTTTAAGTCTGGGGAATTAGGCGGCCAGGGAAGTACTTTGAAGTCTTCATTGTGCTCTTCCAACCACTCTCGGACATTTCTAGCTGTGTGACACATCACATTGTTGTGCTGGAAGATCCCATCCGCCCCAGGGAAGACAATCCGTATGTATGGGTGTACATGGTCTGCAAGGATGGATTCATAAAGAATTCGGTCCATAGTGGGTATGAGTGGACCCAGAGAATGCCATGAAAGCATTCCCCAGACCATAACACTGCCCCCACCAGCTTGTATTCTTCCAGCAATGGTTGAAGAGTGTTTGTTCCGATGTTTCTCTCCTCATATGCCAATGATCATCCGTTCGATGAAGCAGAAAACGTGACTCATCAGAGAAGGCAATCTTTTGCCAATCAGTGGAGGTCTAATTCTGATACTGCGGTGCAAATGTAAGCCTTTTTTGCCATTGCATCTTTGTTAGCATAGGTACAGTGACCATCCGTCAGCATTGGAGCCCATACATAGCAGCGTTCGCTGAACTGTCATTTTAGACACACTTCCGGCAGCCCCCTGCTTCATTTGGCCAGTGAATTGCTCAACTGTAGCGTGTCGATTGGCCCTCACGCATCTTCAAAGCCAAGGTTCAGCTCTCACATGAATGGTACATGGTGCTCTGCAGTTTCCACATCGCTTATTGGCAATGGTGCCATTTCTCCAATCATGATACACTTTAACCACAGCAGCACATGAACAGTTCACAAACTGCGCTGTTTCAGAAATACTGCCACTCTTGGCCCAAAAGCCGATAATCATCCCTTTTTGAAAATCTAATAAATCGCTCCTTTTACACATGACAGTAATGAGTGATATGTTTTCAGATTGCCTACAGCACACCTTATATATCCTCCAAGCCAGCTCATGACACATGCCTTCCTTCATTGGCTACGCGCTGATGTCAAAAGTACGAGGTGGCCACAATAATGTGACTCGACTGTGTAATTACATATGCTTTCAATTTTTCTTATGCGCATTTTACAGTTATGTTTTGTTTTGGAGGAGAGGACTTCTTATTTTTATCAATGATTTAATGGGCACCTGATCCCGGACCACCAATGTAGTGGCCAATGAAAGACAGGTTAACAGTTTTTTTTTTTTTTTTTAAATAATGGTTGGGGTGCTTCTGCTAACAGTCTGATATTGGGAGATTTCTTGCTAATTGTAAAAAAATTCCAAAAATGATGAATTAAAAGAGCTTTTTTTATTTTTATTGCTGAGATTTAATTTTTTTTAATTTTTAAATGGATGCATGGAAAGCATGGGAAAATTTCAATGGTTGCTTGAGCCCCAGAGCACCCACATAGATAGTGTTCATGGCATAATGTACAACACATGATCTGGGAAGTTGGATAGGTTTGTTGTGCCTGACAGAGTTCCGTAGAAATTGTTACAATCCATAATTTTTATACTTTCTGTACAGAAATCTTGAATGTGTTATTGAGGAAATCTGAAATATTTTAATTCTTTCATGGGGATAATCACATTAATTCCTCTCATTTTCAGAGATAAGAAATTATGACACATTTCTCAAGTTGGAAAGCATTTTTGTTGGGAATAAAGCAACGAAATAAAAGGGAAAAAGAAAGCATATTCTTCAGAAGTGCTTCTACATTATGCTTGATAGTGATATTTAAAAACTACTTTTGATGGTACAATGATAACTATTAAATAAAGACATCAACTGAGATGCTTCAAATTTATGGTGATATAAAGATATTAAAAAAGCTGAAACATTCCCTGTGACAGGCTGGTTGAATGCACAGCAGCAGTGACAATGAATGGGAACAAGTAGGCAATGTTAAAAGCACAAACCAAACAGGCAGCATAATAACATCAATACTAACAAACAAGCATCATGGAAATATCATGGAAATTTCAGACATTAAAATTTTTAACACAGATTTGATCACGTTTTTAGCGTATTTTGTTTAATAACTTGTGACAGTTGTATTTTGGTCTCTTTCATCATCAACAAAAATCCCATATGAAAAAAACACATTGTGTGGTCTAGTGAAACACTTTTTAGCATCGGAAAGCTTTTTACATTTTTGCACACATATTAAGTATCACTATGCATCATACTTTACAACTGATGGGCAACACATTTTTTTGCAGTCCACTTCCATGGGATTTTCACAAAGCAGATCAGGGTTTAGGGGCAAGTCAGGTGGTCAGCTGTTTAGGACACAAACTAAAGGGAAGCAAAGCAGCATTTCAATACATTCCACAGTGTCTTATGTAACCAGGCAAAATATGTATTGTTCATGTAAACAGGGTGCAAAAAAGGTCGCAGCCTAGCGCTGTTATCAGAAGTTTTTATATACGAATACCTGGAAATCGAACAGTTTCTGGAATCATATATTCATACAGCATTGCAAATGTCAAATGTCATCTAGCTGCTTAATTATTCACGTGCTATTTAGACAATCTATATTTTGAGACTATTCACCTTTATTCCCTAAATCTTTTAGGAGGTTTTTGTCTCTACACATTTCCAACACGTATTTTTCTTATTTACATTGTGGTTCGAGGCCGCAACAACAAAACACAAAAAGAAAAAAAGAAAAAAAAAAAACAATCATTTTCAACTCACCCAAACTTCACTCCCTTCCCTTCTTTTCCCTATGACCAAATTCAAATTCAAAATAATCCACCACAATATACACATTTATTTGTGTTTTAAGGAGTTCAATTGTGTATTTTTGTGGTGGATTATTTTGAATTTGAATTTGGTCATAGGGAAAAGAAGGGAAGGGAGTGAAGTTTGCGTGAGTTGAAAATTATTATTATTATTATTATTATTTTGTGTTTTGTTGTTGCCGCCTTGAACCACGATGTAAATACGAAAAATATGTGTTGGAAATATGTAGAGACGAAAACCTCCTAAAAGATTTAGGGAATAAAGGTGAGTAACCTCAAAAGATAGAGTTTCTGGAATACTATTGCTAACTCTCCCATTATAGTTGTAGTCTCATTTTGATGCCAAGCTGTACTTTTATTTTCATTAAAATAATCTCGACATTACTTCACTTTCTAGTGTAGAACACTCAGCATTAGATTTTCTTAAATTATATCACTGTTTCTTCCAAAGTATTGGTAATTGCACTATCACTGGCAACAAGATTACAGTTCGAAGTGATTAAAAAATATTAGTTAGCAATGACAGCTTGCGATAGTAGTGTCACTGCATCCATTGTCAAGAAAAATATGAGGTGGTGGTGGTGCTATCATGGGACACAACTGCAATCTCAGTGCAGCAAAACAATTCAGGTGACATGCACATCGAGTAAAAATATAAGATGTATTCACATGGAAACTGGGTAATTTCTACACTTGGATAATTAACTGACTGCACACTTATTCTTGCCTTGTACACAGTTACACAGAGAAATAACTCTTTAACACCAGTGTATCTTGCAAGTACCTGAACAAACAAGAGAATTGCATTATTTCTACACAAGTTGATCCCATAACAACAAGAAAATACACATCACTATGAATAAAACTATCAAGTAGCCAATTTACTGTTCATCACGTTAATGTTTAGCATTAGGTTCGACTATTGAGTTCATGTTTGAGGGTGACTACAAAGTAATTATTGCATAGTATGCTGATATAACAATGGAAGGAGTCAAAGTCTATATCATACCTTTCATGAGTTCCACTGTGTAGCTTGATATAATTCAACATGTATGTTGTCAGTTGTAGCATTACAATGGCTGTCAAAATTGTTTCCTGTCTTCATAACATCGATGTACATCAAAATTGTCTAGGACTATTCTTTGCATATTTGCCATAGGTGCAGCACTTTAAAAATTCCTTCAGCCTACCTCAACAATCGGTATACTGAATGGTCAGATTAAAATCATTGATATAAAAACTATTAAAACAAAGACAAGAAGTTAAAATGCCGCTAGGTCCTCCCCTCACGCAATTCTCATCAGTCAACCGCGGACTAGTTTTGTTCACAGACATCCTCAGCGCTTAGTTTCACAATAATAGATGTTCAGCGGCTGTCGAATTTGATGTACAATGTTACATCTATTATTGTCAAACTAAGCGCTGAGGATGTCTGTGAACAAAACTAGTCTGTGGTTGACTGATGAGAATTGCGTGAGGGAGGACCTAGCAGCATTTTAACTTCTTGTCTTTGTTTTAATAGTTTTTATATCGATGATTTTAATCTGACCATTCAGTATACCCATTATTGAGGTAGGCTGAAGGAATTTTTAAAGTGCTGCACCTATGGCAAATATGCAAAGAATAGTCCTAGACAACTTTGATGTACATCGATGTTATGAAGACAGGAGGCAAATTTTACAGCCATTGTAATGCTACAACTGACAACAGACATGTTGGATTATATCAAGCTACACAATGGAATTCATAAAAGGTATGATATAGACTTTGACTCCTTCCATTATTATATCAGCATACTATGCAATAACTTTGTAGTCATCCTCCAACGTGAACTCAATAGCCAAACCTAATGCTAAACAACAACGTGATGAACAGTAAATTGGCTACTTGATAGTTTTAGTCATAGGGATTATTATATCCACGTGTATTATATTAGGTGCTTGAATTAATTCCTGCTGTTTTTTGCCACCCAAACACCTGTGTGTTGCCATAAAACGGTACAGGATAGTCTATTCAAAGTAGCGTCCATTGGCAGCTACGACCCTTTCCCACCGTTGGGGTAACAACTGGATTCCGCGGTAAAAAAATGCAGGTTCTTTCGGGGTGAACCATTCATTGAGCCATTTTTGGATATCCATGACAGAAAGGAAGTGCTGCTCTGACAGGCAATGCTGTAGCGACCGAAACAAATGGAAGTCCGAGGAGCAATGTCCGGTGAAAGTCTCGGCCAAGTGCCTCCAAGAGTTCCTCTACGGATTTGGTGACATGAGGTCTAGCGTTGTCGTGGAGATGAATAATCCTGTCATGTGGGATCCAGTTTCCGAGCTTCTGGATCATTCCCATTGCCTTAAAACATTTGCTAACCGTTGACTCATCGACCCGCAGTGTTTCAGACAACTCGTGGAGTGCCTGCCATGAATCCTCGTCCAATAAGGCCTCTAATGCGCCATCTTCGAACTTTTTGGCTGCCCAGGGCACTCTTTGTCCTTCATGTCATATTCGTTGGCTTTGAAGCGTCAGAACCACTCTCTGCATGTTGTTTCCAATAGGGAATGTTCCCTATAGGCCTGCACTAGCAAACGATGACTTTCCGCTGCAGATTTCTTGAGATGAAAGTAGAAGAGTAATGCTTCCAGCAAATGCTCCTTTTTTGGTATGAAACTCGACATCGTGAATGCGATACAAACTCGTGTTCTGTGCCCTCCGATCGCGTGTCACACACTGCTTTGCCCAGACTACGGACGGTACGTGCGTGCGCAAGGAAGGTCACAGCGCACCACTGCTGCACTCTATTGGGCAACAGCAGGAATTAATTCAAGCACCTAATAGTAGGCAACTACTAGATACTGAATTAAAGGGAAATAAACGTTTTCCTAAATTATAGGGCAACTGGTTGAACTGCTGTAAGTGAATCAGGCAGCACACAGATATTTGGAGAGTAGATGTGAGTGGTCGTCTGGCTCTATCAGCAATGAAGTGATCATGCTACCAAAACATCATGTCACAAACATCACTGTCGACTTTCTGACACAAAGTACAAGGGTGAATCCAAAGTTCACCCTGTTTGCAGCTAAGAAATTTAACAATGCAAGAAGGCCATACATGTTCACCTTATTCTACAAAATACAGGCAATTGTTTTCTATAGTCCTTTGCCAACATTTCACCAGAGCCATGATCTCACAGAGATACCCACTTGGCTGGTTTCGAGGACACAAACTATCTGATAACACTTTCCATATCCACTACTGAAACGAAGTGCTGTCCTTATAGGAAAAGGGCTATTGAGCAAAACAGGTGGAGTCAGATGGTGCAAGATCTGGACTCTATGGAGAATGGAATAAAATATCAACACCTTCCAGTTTCTGTAGTTTCTAGCAGAGCACTTTGTAGGTGTGAATTGGGGCATTATCCACTTGCAGCAACACTTGTTTTTTATTGATGAGTGCTGGGTGATGTTGGTGAAGAGCTTCCAGGGCCAGCTGCATCTGTTCAGCACAGAGGTTCCCGTTTATAGCCTGACCACCTGCCAGGAGTTCCCAGTGCACAGAACCCTCACAATCCCACCAAACGCATAGTATAACTTTCCTCTTGAATGGTCCTTTTTGCACAACTGGTTGTGCTTCCTGACGTGACCTCAGCTACTTGTTCCCAGTGGTAGAATAATGCAGGAATACCCACTTTTCATCAACTGTGATGATATGATGCCAAAACCTATAATCCAGCAGATTTGACAGCAATCAGCAACGAAGAGCAATATGTTGTCCCACCTGCTGGGGTGTTAATTCATGGGAAACCATTTGATGTCACCTCGAGAAAAAGCAAGCTGGTGCAAGTAACAAACAATGGTAGATTGGGATGACTCTCCTCAGCTGCCAATTGTTGTGTACTGGTGCTCGTTGTCACAACTTAGACCAAGATGCCAGTGTTGGTGGTCATTGGACATCCTGACCTTGGCTTGCCTTTGAGACTGGTGTCCCCAGTATTAATATGTCAGAACCATTTTCATGCAGTGCTGTTGTCCACTGTTTCCTCGCCTTCAGCTGCACAAATTTATCTTGCAGTTGCCCTCATGTTTAACTCTTTTTTCTAACACTGGTGACAGAGCACCTGAACAGCATGTTTACAAAGCTCCATCCTACGCTCACCTGATAATGCAATGTGGCTCCGTGCCAAATGCATCAGTCTTGTGTGTTTCACATCATTGTGGTACCCAGCCAGTTGACAGTGGTGTGCATTTCACACAGGAATGAAGGTCCAATATTATGTGTGGCACAAAATAGGATGCATTATTGATTCACTGTGATATACACTGAAGAGCAATTGAATTAGAGATACCTGTCTAGTAATGTGTAGCACCACCTTTCGCCCTGATGACGGCGGCGATTCGTCTCGGCATGGGCTCGACAAGACACCAGAAGCGTTGGGAAACCATACGGATCCACGACCCCTGAACAAGCTCCCACAGTTCACAAAGATTTGATGGAGGAAGGTCAGAGCCTCGAACACCTCTCTCTCGATGGCATCCCAGATGTGCTCGATGGGATTGAGGTCAGCTCGATGGGATTAAGGTCAGGTGACCTAGCTGGCCAAGGAAGCGAGGTCACGTCGGTGGACTGTTCATCCAACCATTCGGATACAATTCGGGAGCGATGGCATGGTGCATTGTCTTGTTGCAGGATGATGTCCCTAGTGGGATGCTGAAGACGCACAAATGGGAGCCAAGTGTCATCCAGGATATCCCGGTAACGTTGACCTGTGAGGGACGATGTCACACGTACCAGGGGTCCCATTTCAGTCCACGTAAACAGTCCCCAGACGAGAATGCCACCCCCACCAGCTTGAAGAGTACTCTGCTGGCAAGAAGGATCCATCGCTTCATGTGGTTTGTGCCGTACTTGTATCCTGCCATCCACATGCACCAACGTGAATCTCGACTCATCAGTCTAGGCAACATTTTCTCACATGTCTAGGGTCCAGTGGCGATGTTCCCGCGCCCTTGCTAATCTTTGCACCCTGTGATGTGCGGTCAGCAGCGATACCCTCGTGGGACGATGGCTTCTGTACCCCATAGCAAGGTGATGGTTCTGGATGGTGTGGCTGCTTACACGTTTTTGTGCACCAGCATTAAATTGCCGAGTGATTTCTTGCATTATGGCCCGTCTATCCGCTGTTACAATGCGAGCTAGCCGATGATGACCCCGCTCATCCACAGGCTGTTGTCCACGGCAGTTGGCCCTTGCAGGGATGGTTTTACCGGATTTGACGTACTCACGGTGCACACGTAACACAGTGGCTCGTGCAAATCCCAATGCCTGCACGACTTCCGAGATGGAGTGACCCATTCGTTGGGCCCCGACAATTTGCCCACGATCAAATGCGCTTAGATCCTTCGTCTTACCCATACTGCATCCGACTCTTACTGATTCCTGTCGCATCACTCCTTATATTGTTGGATCGCTGCACACGTCATGTCGTTTCCGTTTACAGGGCCGCCCACAGCGCCACATTTGCATAACGCCAGCTGTCTCTAATTCAATTGCTCTTCAGTGTATAAATATATGCAGTTATGAACTTTTATAGTTTGCAAAGAATGAGCACTCATTGCTTCCAGACACAAAATTTCTTTGTGGAAATATTCAGAACCAAGAGGGACCACCTCCATGAGCCATGCAACTACACAGAAATAGACATGCTCCAAGTTACAGTCCAGATGAAGTAGCAGAAGTATGTGTTTTTTGACTAATAAATATCCAGATAGGGGGGACGCCATATGGGCCCCCTCTATTTACCTATACATTGGGCTATTGAACTTGAAGAAAGAATGTTTTTGAACCAATTTTAATGCAGCAATTATAGATTGAATTTCTTGGGGATTATTTACTAAAAAGAGCAATTTATCTTGAATAATATCATGTACAGTAACCACAGGAACATTTGGAAATAATGAAACGACATCCAGCAATGCTAGAATATAAGGTCAGTCCCTTTCATTCTTAAATGATTCAATCTTATTGATTTCTTGTACAGTCCCCATAACCAAATAGCGAGACTCGTTAGTCAGAGGAGTAAGAAATGCTGCAAGAGCCTTCTCTAGAGCTCTCGTTAGTGAGGTGAACCCAGAAACAAATGGACAACAAAACCTCGCAAGTCATTATTCTAAACAGGTCCGAGTATACCACTAAAATGATGGAGGCTATCGAAAACATTCCGCATGTTATTGTAGCAAATGATCCCACGAATGCAACCTTGACAGCCATCAGCCGACTGAAAAAACCATTCTGCTTTACTGAACATTATCAAGAGGAGTCTGCAACCTGCCTTTGGCCCCCGAGTGCTGGAATCATCTGGGAAGGCTAAGATTCACAAAACCGGACATCCTACACGCCCATTAGTTTTTTTGGGTTCGCCTCACCAACGAGACCTCTAGAGAAGGGTCTTGCAGCATTTCTTACTCCTCTGACTAATGTCTTGCTATTCGGTTAAGGAGACTACAATAAGATTAAATAATTAAGAAATGAAAGTGGCAGACCTTATATTTTAGCGTTGCTGGATGTCATTTATTATTTCCTAATGTTCCTGTGGTGGCTGTACATGATATTATTCAACATAAATTGCTTTTTTTAGGACATCATCCCCAAGAAAATCAATCTATAATTGCTGCATTAAAATTGGTTCAAAAACGTTCTTTCTTCAAGTTCAATAATAAATATCCAAAGACCCAAAAAATGATTGCACATACTACTGGAGTACCATCATCAACTGTTTGTGCATCATTCATCAGAACATGAAGCTGATGCAATGTCATATGGGGAAGGTACACATGTTGTCCCCTCACCACACAATCCTGTGTAAGTGGTACCTTGTAAGTGAAAAGTGATGCTTCGTTGTCAATGTAGACAAAGCCTGGGTTTACCTCAAATGGCTTTCTCCCCCTTTTTTTTTCAGGGTTTAATGACCACCATTAGCAACTCTGAAGGTTATAAGCAGCCATCCAAGCATAATGTGGGGCTAGTTGTTTCAGGAAAGGGAGAAAGCATGCGCCATCCTTATGCCTCATCAAGAACTCAAACCCAGATAACTTCTCAGATGACTAGTCCACCCATTGTGGCAGGATCAAAAGGATTATGAATTTATTAAACCACAATAGTTTGCATAATTTATTGCAGGTGCCAAAATTAAGTTTTTCTATGTGGTTTCAGAACATCGAGGGATACAGCTACAGTTGCCGATTCAAAGGGCCAAGATAAATGTTGAGGTGAATTCAGACTGGAGGTTACACAGTAATGCTACATAATAAAATATATGTTATTACTAAAGTTACTTTTATTGATCATAAAATTACTTTTATTGATTTTATATATATTAATATATATGATATATATTAATTACTTCATAATCTATATATATACATTTTTTATACATACTTTTATATTTTTACACACACAAATATATATATATATACACTACCTACCAACAAGTAATTGGACACCTGTGATAGCAAAGGAAAACAAAGTTTATTCACCTTCAATAGTTGGTGGAGCCTCCACGAGCAGCGATTACAGCAGCGACTCTCCGGGGCATACTCTCAACCAGGTATTTTCTTCCACTCGGCTTGGAGAAGACAGGTCAGTTCCTTCACTGATTTCGAACGGTGGGTGAACCCCTTAAGTCGACACTCCAACTCGTCCCAGAGGTGCTCAATAGGGTTAAGGTTCGGGCTCTGTGCAGGCCAGTCCATTCGATTAACCCCATTGTCACCATACCAAGCCATGGTGGACCTCGCAAAATGAAAGGTGGCATTGTCATCCTGAAAGTAACATGGGTCCACCCCGTAAAACTGCCACAACGTAGGAAGCGCATGGTCATCCAAAGTGGTACAGTAAGTCTCGGCGTTGATTCTACTAGGAATTGCGACCAAGAGTCCCGTGCCATTCCAGGAGAAACACCCCCATAGCATAATTAAACCGCCGCCGAACTTCACAGTTGGCACAATACATTCCGGCAGGAGGCGTTCTTCTCCAGGCAGACACCAAACACAGACCCTGCCATCCGAACAGTGGAGGGTGAACCTTGATTCGTCGCTCCAGAGAACCTGTTTCCACTGTTCAACGGTCCACTGTCGACGTTCTTTGAACCACGTTAGCCGAGCAGCGCTATTGGACTTGGTGATCAAAGGCATGTGGGTGGCAGCACATCCATGATAACCGAGCAGATCGTATCCTTATGGATGGTATTCATCGAAAGAACACTCCCGGATGCCTGTTGAAACTCCTCGCAGATGTGGCCTATCGATTTGGTCCGGTTCTTCCAAATTTCTCCGGCCAGCACCCGTCGGTCTCTAACTCCCAGTTTTGTGGGTCTGCCGGGTCGGGGCACATTTCGACAGTCACCTCTCATCTTCCACTAGCCAATTACGTAGGCCACTGTCGATTTTGGGTACTTCAACTTGCTGGATATGCCACGTATGGATTGGCCATTTCTGTGATACCCGACGATTACACCTTTCTCGAAATCAGAGAGCTCCGAACTGCATGGCAACTTGCATGCGACTGGTTGCGTTGTTGTTTCCCACACTATATTTAACGGTGGCGGCCGGGACGTGTATCAGAACCACAGATATCGTCGATTGCAGGGGTGTCCAATTAACTTGTTGGAAAATAGTGTATATATATATGAAGTAATTTTATAAAATAATTGCTATATTATGAAGTAATATAGTAATATAATCTCTAAAATATATTACATTTCAATGTGATATAATACACTGACGGAAAAAAAAAAATACCAACACCACGAAAACATAGTTGTAGAGGATATGAAATTGGCGGCAATACATTTGTATAGGTAACATATTTAATCGATTAAGGCTTCAAGATCACAGCTTATTGTAAGCGCGAGAACAGCCATTTTAAATGTGAAATGCTGGTACATTAATAACCGGTGTAACCGCCAGAATGTTGAATGCAAGCACGCAAACGTTCATGCATTGTGTCGTACAGGTGCTGGATGTCAGTTTGTGGGATGGAGTTCCATGCCTGTTGCACTTGGTTGGTCAATACAGGGACGGTTAATGCTGGTTGGGGGTGACGCTGGAGTTGTCGTCCAATGATGTCCTATACCTGCTTGATTGGTGAAAGATCTGGTGATCTAGCAGGCCACGGCAACATGTCGACACTCTGTAGAGCATGTTGGGTTACAACAGCGGTATGCAGGCGAGCGTTATCCTGTTGGAAAACACCCCTGGAATGCTGTTCATGAATGGCAGCACAACAGGCTGAATCACCAGAACGACGTACAACTGTGCCGTCAGGGTGCGTGGGATAACCACGAGAGTGCTCCTGCTGTCATAGGAAATTGCTCCCCAGATCATAACTCCAGGTGTAGGTCCAGTGTGTCTCGGCCGCAGACAGGTTGGTTGCAGGCGCTCACCTGGCCTCCTTCTAACCAACACACGGCCATCACTGGCACCCAGGCAGAACCGGCTTTCATCAGAAAACACAACAGATCTCCACTCCGTCCTCCAATGAGCTCTAGCTTGACACCACTGATGTCGCAAACGGCAGTGGTTTGGAGTAAGTGGAATGCACGCTACAGGGCGTCTGGCTCGGAGCTGTCCTTCAAGTAACCGATTTGTAACAGTTCGTTGTGTCACTGTGGTGGCAACTGCAGCTTGAATTGCTGCCGCAGACGCGGTACGATGCGCCACGGCCATACGCCGTACACGGCGGTCTTCCCTCTCAGTAGTGCCACGTGGCCGGCCGGAACCCGGTCTTCTTGAGGCAGTGCCTTTCCTTGACCACCGCTGCCAACAATCATGCACAGTGGCTACATTCCTGCCAAGTCGTTCTGCAATATTGCGGAAAGAAAATCCACCTTCTCGTAGCCCTATTACATGACCTCGTTCAAACTCCGTGAGCTGTTGATAATGGCTTCTTCGTCTTCTTAAAGGCATTCTTGACTAACATCAACACCCTACGTCGAATCTCAATGATAACTAACGCTCACGAACGTTACAGCACGTATTTACAGCAAACCTGCTTTGCATGTTCCGAGGGGCGCTACTAGCGCCACACGTATGCGCCGAGCGCGAAATTTGCATAGACGCCATCTTACAGATGTACTTTCACCGCCTACCAACTGTCGTTTATCTAACACAACCCCTTCTTGGTGTTGTGATTTTTTCCCCGTCAGTGTATATAGTGTAATTATGAAGGAATTTAATAATAATAATAATATTATAAATATAGTGCAAAACAAAGCAAAATTTTGATCAAGAGAAACAAAAAATAATAAAAAGATCAGCAATCACCAAATACATCATCCGAACCAGGCTAGCTTCAAACGATGAAAAATACCGAATATAAGAATGCAGGGAAGCATATTAATGACTGACCCCTTCCCTTGTCAGATGGTGATTGCTGATCTTTTTATTATTTTTTGTTTCTCTTGATCAAAATTTTGCTTTGTTTTGCACTATTGTTTTTTGATCTTTCTCTTATGCAGCCTCTGACGCTATGGAATTTCAAATCTGTTCAAAGGTTTTTGTTTATTAGCCTAATTTGATTTTGCTATATATATATATATACACTGCTGGACAATTGCTAAGGACAGATCATAAACGGCTATATAGCACATAAAAAAGTAAGTGTGGTTGGATGCCAAGTGAAATAAAATAATGTCAGAATGCCAGGACATTACAAGAAAGACAATTTATTGTGCTCTGAAATCCAGAAGGCTTTGAAACGTGTTCAAGGGACAAACAGGCCATTTCGTGCAGAATACGTAAACGTAAAAAATGCAATTACCGTCCGCAGGCGTTCCGGGATAAGATGTCAATACGGGATATGGCCACCATGGAGGGCGATGCAAGATTCCACACGTCGTGTCATGCTTTGCACAACATTATCAAGCAGCTGTTGGGGTAATTTATCCCATTCCTCTGTCAGTGCATGGATGAGGGTGTCCTTGTTTATTGGAGGGCATTGGCGACCAGCAAGACTCCTCCCCAAAGCATCCCACACATTTTCAATGCGATTCAGATCTGGAGAACGTGCTGGTCACACGAGGCGTTGAATATCCTCGCTCTCAAGACACTCCTGGACAGCGACTGTTCGATGACATGTTGCGTTGTCGTCCATGAAAATGAATCTATCATCGACAGCACCACGGAACATGCGAACATGAGGTAGCAGAACCTCATTAATGTATCGTTGGCCAGTCATAGTCCCAGTTGGAAGCACATAGAGGGACGTACGGCCATTGATCATGATGCCAGCCTATACCATGACACACGTCGGATATCGGTCCCTTTTCTGTATGTTTGCTGGACAATATGCAGAACCACTATCACGCCAGATCAGTTGTCGTCGACAATCAGACGATAGACTGTATCTACTCTCATCTGAGAAGAGGACAGCAGACCAGTCGTTATCAGTCCAATTGCGATGTTGATGGCACCATTGCAAACGGGCGGTACGGTGACGTATGGACAATGGAATGCGCCCAACAGGACGGCGGGCGTATAGTCCTCTTTCATGCAAACGTCTGGCGGCAGTTTTTCGGGAGATCTGCTTGCCAGTAGCTGCCATAAACTGATTTGCTACCTCACTAGCTGTGCTGCGCCGGTGCCTTATTGTTGATAGCACTATGTACTGATCTTCTGCAGGTGTCGTACTGCGAACACGACCTCCCCCGTGACGTTTGCTACACTCTCCATTTGTTTGAAATGATTTCCAAAGCCTTGAAACAACACTGTGGCTGACGTCGAACTCCCTGGCAACATCTGTTATTTTTCGCCCTTCTTCAATCTTGCCAATAATACGGCCACGCGTAAAATCATCTAGGTGATGTCGGGAAGACATACTGAAAATTGCAAGTTCGTCAATTGATTCTTTCCCTTTCAACTTTGCGTTTGAACAACAACGGTCAATACGTGTCAAATCCTTTATATCTCTTATCAGCGCTATGACGTCACGAACAAGTTCGGCAATCCATAATTTGCATATGCACAACACGTCTTACTGTATCCCGCACTTATGCTAATTTCCACATTTTCCTGCCTTCCATTTTATGGTTGCTATCGTTGCTATTGTCATCCGTCCTTAGCAATTGTCCGGCAGTGTATATATAAAGAGCAGAGACAAAAACAAAAGATACCACCCAAGAATTTAATAAGAAATTTGCAAGATAACCTGAAGATTAAGACACGCAACGCAGCAGTCATGAAAATTCAGAATTCACATACTATTAAGAAGAGACAGTAGCAAAAACAATTTTTTAACCAATATTCCTAAAACAACATACTCAAACTCATATACTGACAGGTATGAGTAAAAAGAGAATAAAATAATAGCAAACTGAATGTAGAATGTGTCAAGAATGCCGCCGAGCCTTGGCTTTATCAAGGACCAGCAAAACTCTGCATTTTCTCACTTCCACAAAGTCCTAGTAGGAAATGGGTTTCTGCAAAGCCATAGATGCAAGTAATAAGCCCACAAAAATTTTTTATTTAAAATATCATAACCTCCTCAGAGTTGCATGATGAAACACAAGAAAAAAATATATATATGGTCTTCATTCTAAGTTTTGTAATTTTGCTTGGAGGAATTTCGTGTGCAGCGTAATTTTGTGCGTAATTTGTAATTTTGTGCGGGACAGTCATAGGGGTTTTCTCCCTCCCCTTGGCTGCTGTTGTAAGGTTGGCCATTTTGCGTCAGTGGTTTTCAGATGCAAGTAATAAGCCCACCAAAAATTTTTATTTAAAATATCATAACTTCCTCAGAGTTGCATGATGAAATACAAGAAAAAAAAAAAAAAAATATATATATATATATATATATATATATATATATATATATATATATATGGTCTTCATTCTAAGTTTTGTAATTTTGCTTAGAGGAATTTCGTGTGCAGCATAATTTTGTGCGGGAGAGTCATAGGAGTTTTTCCCCTCCCCCTTGGCTGCTGTTGTAAGGTCGGCCATTTTGCGTCAGTGGTTTTCAGAGGTAGCAGCATTGTGAGTGAGCTCTTGTCTTTGTTATTATGCAGGTTCTTTCTCTTGTTCTAATTGTTTTCGTTTAATGCTTAAAATTTATTATTTTCTTCTTTTTTTTTGGCATTAGCAAATTGCATTCTAACTATTTAAGCATTTTCTTTCATTTGCTTTGGCCATGAGCTCGTTTTTATGCTCTTTATTAGAGCTGTTAGCTGGTCACTCGACCTTGTGGTTGTCGTCGTTTTTCGGAGTTGGTTGGTACAAATTTTCTGTTTTGTAATCTTAAAGCATTCCTAGAATACTTTGTAAATATTGCAACTTTTATTTTTAACTTTAAGTACTTTTTCCAAAGCATTCTTTCACGTTTTTTTGTTCTTCTGGCATTCCGTTTTTCGTGGGAACTATATGTAAATAGTTCCTATTTACTACCGTGGTCTCTGTTATGATTTTTTTAATTCTTCTTCTTCTTTTTTTTTTTTTTTTTTTGGAAGTGCTTTTATCCCCAGGGAATGACATTTTTAAAGTGCTTTTTATATTCTTTGGTTCACGTGTTAAAACTGTAATTTTCGGTTGATTGCTCAAGCCTTCTCACATTTTTTGTGAGTTTTTGACAACATTTTTTTGTTTTTTTTGTGGGAGATGATGAGTATGGGTTGGGCCAGGAAAGTGATAGATGTATGCTAGAACTTTTGCTAAAATACTTAATTTTCTGCACCTTTGAGGGCAGTTATGTAATATATATATATGGGGGGGGGGGGGGACTTATACTTGCATCTATGGCTTTGCAGAAACCCATTTTCAACTAGGTCTTTGTGGAAGTGAGAAAATGCAGAGTTTTGCTGGTCCTTGATAAAGCCAAGGCTCGGCATTCTTGACACTTCCTGCATTCTGGTTTTGTTATTTTTCTTTTTTTTTTTTTCTTGCATGTTGGGTTTTGAGTTTTAATTTGTATTTTTTATCATAGTTAAAAAACTTTTTTGTTTCAGTCTCTGCTTTGTATATATTATATATATATATATATATATATATATATATATATATATATATATTCTAAAAAGAAGATACCTAAGCAAAAAAATACAAATATAATTTTAACTCACACCTAGTACAACATAGAAAAGGTTATGTATCTACCTGTGTGAGTAAAAGGAGAAAAGATAAAAAAAAAAAATAAAACAACTGAATGTAGAAGGTGTCGAGAATACTGAGCCTTGGATATATATATATATATATATATATATATATATATATAATGGCTATTATATGTATTATATATATTAATTACTTCTTTGTTTTTCCTTGATCATAAAATTACTTTTTATTAATCATTACAATCTTTATGGGTAATTTTTTTGTTTCTTTTTTTATATATAAATGCTGAAGTGACTATCAGACTGACATTCTAACCCCTCTTTAACAAGAAGAAATCTCTGCAGTGTATGGTGCCATGCAAGGAAAGATGCTGGCACATCAGAATAAGGCCTCCAAAGCATATGATGCTAGCCTGCCTCCATGAGCTGCAGCAGGAAATCAAAATACAAGGATAACCCTCTCAAGCATAATCCTTACTGCACTTTTGGACTAATGAAACAAGGTCCTGGGAGATCAGAAACCAAGAAACTGGTATTGGAAAGAATGTAAAAACAAGTGGAAGCACTTTGACCTCTACGTTCCTTGCAAAAGCCTTCTATCGTAAAAACTTCAATGTCAGGCAACAGTTTAACAATAAGGTCATTGAATCAAGCATACCAGGAAGTGGTGTCACAGCATTTGAGCCGGCTGCAGACAAAGGAAAATAGCCCCATGTAATGCAATCATCCTCTACAGTCAAATCCTTCATAGGAGCATGTGGTGTCTTCATAGATGACACTGTGATATTCTATAAAGCATGCACATTTGACAAGCAAGCAACACATGCATAACTACAGCAGTAGAAAGGTGGCACAAGAAGGTCACTGTGAGCAGTTTGAGGTAGTGAATGAAGGGGCAAAAACACTAATACAACATCATGAATTAACAGTAAATACAACCAAAAAGCTAAGTTGGTGAAACAAAATAAGAACTAAATAGAGCTGATATCACTCAGTAGAAATGGTAACTAAACAGACAATAATACAAATAAATAGATTTCAAATGTGAATTTTTTAATACTAAAATTAAGAGAAAGAGCCTAGCATTTTTTAAAGCCTTCTTAAATTATCCCTCCCCTCTCCTACAGTAAATTTATTGATCACTGCTATGAAAGTTGAATGTATCACAATTCAATTTAGGAGATATTTCACTTTCTTAGCTGCTCATTGAAAGATTCTGAATTTTACAAGCTTTCATAAAAGCTATCACAAAGGAAATTATTTCTTTTTGACTTGTTAAGTGAAAAACGAAATTACTGTATTCTTCTTTATGCCCCAACTTTATGATAGTTCCTTACTGAAACTAGCATTCTGCTTGGTACAGTCAATTCAGAAATAACTTGCACACATCAATCTCTCTCATTGCAATGTAATTTTGCTTCCCCTATCTTTCTTGTAAAAAAAAATAATAATTAGATATCCTCTTGCCACAAGAAGGATTAGTATAATCCAGGTGCTGATCATGAAAAATCTGGTACTGTAACATGTGATTCATTCAACTATCCACCCTTCCCCAATTTTATAATGGTATATCAAAGCAATTTCAGTAGGATATCCCTATAGAGCATGACTTGTACATTTTTCTAATTCATCTCTTTCTTTGTACTCAACAGCCAGACCAACCAGGTCTGTGTGTATCATAAAAACTCTGAAACTAATTAACCAGAGTCAATATTTATAATTCTTGAGAAGCATTAATCATGGATGCAAATACATATTTCATTTAGCACTTTTATGGTTTACCTTTTGCACACAGTTGAAAATAAAGGGCTGAAGAAAATTGGTATAACTAAAGATCTTTATTTAAAAATTTTGCAATTTATTATTTAATCAGTTTACTTTTATATTCAAAACAAAATTCAAATCCAAGAAAACTAAATAAAAAGTTCAAAAGTTTTAACTGAATATGTGACAAGTTATTGACCATCAGTCTTTAGATAATTAATTAAAACTGGTTTTCTATTTTCTTTTTAAGTTTTTGTTAGCAATTTAGTTTAAGGTGATATTGCAGTTAATACTCTATACTTCACACAACAAGAAGTTTTCAAAATCAGGACCATTTTCACTCAAATATTAAATAGCATCTTGTATTGTCTGCAAGTTATCTTACAAGATTTGTTATTGACGGTTTTTTCTGTTTTGTTGGGGAAGTTTTTGCAAATATTTTCCATGAACTGGTGATAACTATCAATGAGATCTTCACATGATAAGCTCATCTCATGTGTTTCAGGCAGCTGTGTGACATATACTGCGTCCACTTCAACAAATCCACTTTTCTTTACAATTCTTGTGACTTCTGTAATCATTGTTCATATTTCAACTATGAAATCTTCATCAGATGAAGGGTGGATTATTTGAATCTTTCCAGCAGTCTTGAAGATAATTCCCTCAAATCTCTCTCCACGAAAAAGCATTTCAACAGGGTTCTTTATGTTGTATTTTTTCCAAATCTCTAATCAAATGGTTTTCATTTCAACAGAATTCAAAAAGTTACTTGAAAGTTCTTCTAACACAACACACCTTGAAGTTTGCAATCACTACTTCATCCATTGGTTGAAGTAGCAATGTAGTGTTTGGTGGTGTAAAAAGCCTTTAATTGGAATGCATGCATATCTGAAGGTCAGCTAGGTTATATTGATGTGCAGGAGCATTGACCAAAATCAACAAATCTTTTGCTTACAATTCATTTTGATTGCAAAACATTTTTGCATTTGAACAAAAATGTTAATGACACAACTTATAAAATAGTATGCCATTCTGGTGTTTCAATTTGTGAACAAGTTACCGGCAAAGAAGACTTTGAAATATCACTCACAGTCCTTAGATTTTCAGAATGGTATACGAGAAGCGGTTTTGTCTTGAAAACCCAAGCAACATTTACTCCTAAAAGTAAAGTTAGATGGTCCTTTGTGGCTTTAAAGCCAGATGCTCTCTCCCCCCTCTCTCTTGTCCCTCGGAACAAATGTTTTTGAAGGCATTCTTTTTCAGAACAATACTGTCTCATCAAAACTGAATACCAATTAAGGAGGATACCCTTTTGAAACTATAGCATCATTCAAAGTTTTTTCTGGAACTCTACTGAATATTCCTTATCTGCATTAGCAGCTTTTCCGAAACTTGAAAGCTGTGAATGCTAGCCAAAAGTTAAAATTTTTTAAACCAACCTTGACTAGCCATAAACAACTCTGTAGATGATACTTCCATATTTTTTTGCACAAAATCAAAATAAGGACTGTTTGCTTCTTCTATTATTATGCCCCAACGGATATTTTGCCTTACGTCATCGATCTAAAACTAGCTTTTTCATTGCTTCTATTTCCGTACTATGCATGCACGTGACTCTAGTTGCAGATAACAAAACAGTCACCAGAACAGACATTTTTTTTTAATTTTAACTGAATTTTTCATAACAGTACTGATAATGGAACCTGGCAAATTTTGACTAAAAGCCAACATTACACTGCCATTCACCGCTTTCTATATGCTTGATAACATTCCTTTTGACTTTCAAAGACAAAATGTTTCCTTGTAAATTTTGATGTTGATTACTTGCCATTGCACTCCTTTTTGTCAACATCTTCACAGATTTCTAGCAAATGGAGTAAAAAAACTGTACATTCAAATAGACATAACTGAGCAACTGAGTTGATTTGAGAAGAAACTAAATTTCATTATTGCTTGAGCTCATCAACAACTTTTTGCCAAATGCAAGGTGTTAAAACGCATTGTTCAGGATGTGACGAATGTTGCCAGCAAATTGCATCACCTTTTTTGTCGGGTCACACATTAAGGGTCTTTACAAATAGAAAGGTGTCAGTTCATTCAGTACTGCATTTAACTGAAAATATGTACATTATTATTCTCTGTAGTTATTTGTTTTTTTTGTAAATGCTCCAGTTTCTGGTGTCAGGAGCTAACAATTGAAGAAATTGTAAGAGGTTATTGTGTGCTATAATATTAAATTTGTGCTGTGTCTAAGAGGTACAGTGAATTTTTTTATTTAAATAGCATGAATGGATATCTTAATCAACGATTTGGTCAATGGTTAACTCACATGAAAAAAAAAGAAAAAATGAAATAAATTACTTAAAAAAAGAAACCACACACACACTAGTGCTATATCAAAACAGCATTATTTAAAGCAGTATTAAACATGGTGTATGTCTGCACTATGATTTGAAACTGGATATATATATATATATATATATTACTCTTTAGCACAAATTCTTTTTTTATTGAAGTGCAGATACTTTATATATTAAAATTAACTATACAAGCCTTTTTCTTTAAATTTCAGAAAACAGTGACTAATGAAGCTGAAAAAATGCAAAAGAAAAAAAGCCTGACATAGAATTATTATTACTATTTCATGTGATTGAAATCCAGAAATGTAGGCTTGATTCCTGTGCCCTCCACTACAAAAATGCCCTTTATAATTACCACGTACCAAAGAAATTAAATACTGATTAATTCCCATGGCATTTTTATGCTCCATTAGCACTTACCTCATCTGGCCGCCTTTCTGTAGCCTTCAGCAATAGGTTATTGAATTCCCGTTCTAATATTTGCCTAGCCTAAATTAAGAAAGGTATAGTCCAAAATTAGTTATGCTCTTGGCATTTTAAGCTTAAAGCAGTACTTTTACAAAACACTTGCAACACATCAAAACCTGAAAAATCAGCAAACACATTTCATTCACTTATTTTTTCAAACCATTTTTCTCTTTTCCTTGTGCTGTGTACAAGCATGGTGTTCATGCACATTTTTTGCACAGATTACTTAAACAAATAAATAAAAGTTTAAAGCAATGTTTTTTAATAGTTTAAAATTTTTTTAACAAGAAAAAAAAAAGAAGGATGAATTCAGTGGTGTGATGGGATTAGCAATGCAGGTATTAGATTTGAGTAGAGTTCTTCTGTACAGGACAAAATGAATGAAAATCTAGCTTCTATACAGCATACAGTTACTGAAAACAATTTTTGTACAAGACAAATTTAAGTTGGTCCCACCTTAAATTTGTTCCACCTTATCTCTGCCTTATGTTTCCAATGGTAAAACTTCTTTACATATTTTCTTTGCAATTAATGTATTCCCAAGGATGAAAATTTGCACATCGATAAAGCTAACTTTTAGTTATAGCATATGGGATACTTAATACTTGCTAAAACATAATGATAATTAAGCATCCAACATTTGTTTGTCTACTGACATCATCAATGTACAGGTCACACCATCTATTAATAGGTCTGAACATTATTACTCAAAGAAAAAAGATTGATTTGTAATATAATTATGGTTATGTTTTACCAAGTATTAAGTATCCCATGCTATAACTTAAAGTTAGTTTTATCAATGTGCAAATTTTCATCTTTGGGAATACATTAATTGTGAAGAAAATATGTAAAGAAGTTTTACCATTGGAAACATAAGGCAGAGATTTTATGTGGAACCACTTTAACAAAAGCATACTTTGGTTTGGGCATGTATGTCTAATAAGAGGAAGTGAAAGACTGCAGCAACAGATGTCAAATTCCTAAGTGGTTAGCTGCTGACCTAGGGCAAGACCTAGAAAAAAATGGAATGATGGTGTTTTAAAATGTGCTGTTAGTGATAGAATAAGTAATTTGTTAGAGGTACGAAATCTTGTATTGAAACCATGAAGAAGAAAAATTTTTGCATGAAATCAATAGTAATTTCTATTTTCAATTTTCTGTTCTCATAGTTTATGCTTTGTGCCCCACCAACCTGAATATTCTTGGGCACACAGGAGTGGTACAATAAAGAATGAATGAAAAAATGTACTAATAACAGGAGCAAAACGTGCTAGTAACCTGTTTTATGACTGGAAGCAGATTTAAATCAACAGAAATAATTTATTTAAATACAGAACTGTAATGCACTGAAAATTATGCATCAAATTGTTTTTTCCGTATTGGCTGTCGAGAGATACTGTGCACTGGTCAGCTGTGTGAAGGATCAGACAGTAAAGATTTTGGCAAGAGGTAAGCTCAAGTGCTGCCTAGCTCACGGTGGTGACAAAGAGAGAAAAAGAAACAACTGCTTCACATTTTTAAACACACAGCCTTTTTGTTATCTTTCTAGAACTCCCTAAACAAGAGTTTCTAAAAGTCCTGCATGTTGGTGACCATGAAATGCAGGTATATTACCTTATGTGTTTTAAAGATGGCCACCCTTAGGCCATGTTCTGTAGGTGGCCACCAAATAAAAGTCTTTTATGCATTGTTTCTATTGGTGATAACATCTGTACCAAAAAAAAATTACCTGCTTTGGCAGATGACTGCAGAATGCGAGCAACCATCAACACAGATTTCACTGTAATAATTTTCTTTTTTTTTAAACTAATATTCAATTACTTATGTGTGGAAAATTTTTCCTTTCACAATACTTCCTAAACTGTTCCTTTCAGATAGTTAAGCAAATCGTTGTGTTATTAGAAAATTTTGTTTAGTGATTACGGGGAAAAAAACTCCTCTGACTTCTGGTTTTCGAAATTTCCCCCCAATTTTCATGCTGAAATACAAATATTTATGCAATGAAATGATATTTAGCAATAATACTGGACAGAGGCAACATTGTGAGAAAAAAGAAATTACGATTATGAAAAAAATCTGAACTCCATTGACCTTCTGTTTTCAAAAGTTTTAAAGATAGAAATCCAACCTTTACATACATATTACTAAGCTGTTCTCTGAGATTCAGAGGTTATCTCCAAAAAGAAATACAAACTACCAGATATTTTTACTTACTGTTGTCGTATCAAACTTCTCCATTTACAGCGATCTTGACATACAACTTGGGCTTCACTGATATCCATTACACGATGTACACAAGATCTTTTATACTTCATACTCATAATCTTTTTCTCATACAGACACTCCTGAATCTGATCCACCCATGTCTTCCTTGGCCTTCCTCTGCATTTCCTTCCTGCCACTTAGCTAAAAAGATTTTCTTAGTAAGCATCTCATCACTCATTCTTTCAACATGGCCAAACCACTGAAGCACATTAGTCTCCACCTTGCTAACAACATTTTGCTTCACATCACACAACTGCAACACATCTTCATTCCTCACACAATCAGACCGTGTGCATTCCTCCAGCACACAAACGATTTCTATGTTTCTTCTGTAGTACCCAGGTTTCACTACCATACATCAGAATAGGAACAATTACACTTCCATACACAGCCATGTGGGACTCTCTTGAGAACCCATCATTCCTATGAATACCTCACAAAGCAGCTATGACTTTCAATGAAGAATTCACTTGCCTACTAATTTCATCATCCAATTTGTTCTCTCTGTCAAACATGTTTCCTAAATACACAAACTCACTCAGCTGGTCAATCACTGTGCCATTTATACTTACATTACATTCAGTGCTACCCGTTCCTATCTCAAAGACCATAACTTTGGTTTTTCCCTTATTTATACTCAGTTTGAACTTCATGCAAACTTTCTACATATGGGACAACATAATCTGGGATTCCATTATCTGATGACCCCCGTCACCCCCCCAAATTTCTGTTCACTTGTGCATTGATCTCGTAAATGACCAAAATAATAATGACAAAGGCGGAATTCCTTGAATTTGTGGAAGAATCTCAAGCCTGAAGATTACAGGAAAAGTTTTGCAGCATCTAACTTCCATTTTCATAAATTGTTGCCCACTGTTTCAAGCTGAAATACAAACATTTATGCAATACAATGATGTTTAACAAGAATATTGGACACAAAGGCAACATCGGGAGAGAGAAAAATTATGATTACGGCAAAATTTTTACTCTGTTTAACTACTGTTTTAGAAAGTTTTGAAACACGAAATATCAGGGTCTCTACCAAATTTGGGAAACACAATTTCATAGTGTCTATGTATACTCACATTAATATAGATCAACTTATAGACTTTATAGCGGAAGACTTGGCAGACCTAATAGTTTTTCACAACAAGGAAAAAAACATATTAGTAGGAATTTTTGAAATGCTTACTTTCTCTTTGCAGAACAACTACTTTCAATTTGGGAAAACTTTTTTTCATTCAAAAATCGGGGCTAGCAATGGGCTCCCCACTCTCCCCAATCTTAGCTAACTATTATGTGGGAAAACTAGAAGAAAAGATACTAGTACAACCCACATACTTCTGCTTATATAGCAGATACATGGATGACATCTTATTTATAATAGATAGCTCAGAAATTGTTCCAGAAAGAATTCTAGACTCATTCAATGAATTAGATGATTCCCTTAAGTTCACTATTGAACTTCAAAAAGAAAGAAGAATAAACTTCTTAGATATTACTATCTATTATGAAGATGAAAAATTCCTCACTAGTTGGTATAAAAAACCAATGAATACTAAAAGACTACTGGATTTCAATTCGTATCATCCAGTTTCAATTAAGAAAAATGTAGCAAGTCAGTTTTTAGAAAAAATTAATAAAATAGTTTCTACTGCAGATAAAAAAGAAGCCCAAAAAGAAGAGCTTAAAGTCATACTTGCAGAGAATAACTATCCTAAAGAAGAAATTGAGAAGCTTCTGAATTTTAATGGTACGAAGAACCCACAAAAGCAACAAGTAAAATTCACCAGAAAAATTTCTTATCACAAAGGTTTATTTGAGGCTTTAAAGAGAATTAGTAAAAAATACAATATTAGGCTAGCTCCAAGTTTAGAGAACAAAGTTAAAAAATTTTTCCCTAAAATAGTTCAAAGAGAAGAAGATATTTTAAAAATGCAAGTAGTAGTTTATGAAGTAAATTGTAGTTGTGGACTATCTTACATAGGTGAAACAGGTCGCAGACTAGAAACTCGTATAGCTGAGCATAAAGCAGCTATAAAAAATTGCTCCAACAAGACTGGATTAGATAGGCATGTTAGAGAAACTGGGCACAGCATGGATTGGAATTCCCTTAAAGTAATCAGTTTCCAAAGCAATTTCCAAAAAAGAAAACTGAAAGAAGGAATAGAGATTGAGAAAAATCAAAATTCCATCATCAATGACTGCAAAGGATTTTCCCTGCCTAACATCTGGCAGGATTTGTTGAAAAATAACCTAAACCGTCAAGGTTAACCGTAACCGTCAAGGTAAACCGTAACCGTGATAGTGACAAGTAAAAAGTGACAACAACAAGACAGCCTGAAGAAGGAGAAGAGTTTTCTCCGAAAATTTGCTATTAATGAAAAAATTTCCTAGTAAAATCCCATAAGTTGCTTTAGATTATTAATTCAATTAAACTAGGAAGCCATTTCTCAACATGAGCTTTATTCAAAGAATTCATGACCATTTTTAAAAGTTCAGTATATACATATTATATATACACCTATCCAGGCTGTGGTATATGCACTGCACATGTACGTACACACACACTAAAGAGGGGGAACACTCTATGACCCCTCTTTTTTTCACTACAGAAAAAGTACCTCCTGCTGTTCTGCTAGTAACAAAAATATATACATACTTTGAATGCACTTAAAAGTTGAAATACTCACCATTTTGCTACAAGATTTCATCACATCTTCATTAACATTTATACCTGAAAAATGTCCTGACTCCATAAAGTAGTTAAATTGATCTCAAAATTTTGTAAACATTATGTACATGTATTTCTATGCTAAGACATTAGCACTAACAGTTTTCTTTGTGGAGGAGGGTACAAATGCCCCTTCTTTTCGACACTTAAATCGTTAGGTGAAAACAACATCTATGCTTATGTGGTTAGTGCATGGAAAATTGCTTAAGATTTTTGCCAGAAAATGAACAATTACTAAAAATAAAAAAGAAATTCATGACCCCAAAGCAAAATTTGTGACTTTTTCTTGCCTTTCATGACCTTTTTCTGTATTTGTGACTTTTTTGTGACTTTCATGGTATTCATGACCAGTAGACACCCTGAATACTCTATCCAGGTGGAAAACAAAACCCTCTCCCAATTCTCTTCAGTTTTGCATCTATTTTGAGGACTATCTAAATGCTGACAAAAAAAAAAAGTGGAATTTCGCGAATCTGTTTAAAAATCACATTACATCATGAAATAATAGTAAAAAAAAAAAAAAAAAAAACTTGTGTAAAACGACCTTCTCTCCCAATTCTCTTCAGTTTTGCATCTATTTTGAGTACTATCTAAATGATGACACACACACACAAAAAAAAAAGTGGAATTCTGTGAATCCCCTTAAAAATCAGATGTATATCATGAAATAATAGCAAAACAAAAAGATTTTAAACAAAATGAAAATTCCTACAATTCGTACTTTCGAGAATGAGTTCCGTTGTGAGACAACTAAATTCGTAGAAACTATGGACATTCTGTATTAGTTGGCAGGTGTGTATATGTGATTTCATTACACAAGAAATCTTGAAAACTGCATCCCCGTAGAGTGGGAATCGAACCCACATCTCCCAATTTCTATCTGAGCCTGCTATCCATTACATCACCCAGGATAATGAAGTTCAAAAACCAAACATCATGCTCAAATGGAAATCCAGAGATGCATGTTCCATTCCAGTTTTAGGGCAATGTATTTTTCAAGTTTTCTGATGTGATGGATGTTACATATAGAACAATAAAAGTTAGTGAGTCAGGCATTTCTGATTGCTAGGCTAATAATCCTAACCTTGTTCTACATATTAAATGAAGAATATTTCTTCCACATATTCCATATCTGAGATACAGGTGATTTAATGAATTATTCTATGAGGAAACTAAATTGGTTTCAACTGGCACAGAAATCTGAAGTTCAGATGCTTCATATTAAGATACTTGAACAGAAATCAGGAGATGTGGGTTCGATTCTCACGCCAGGGTGATGTAATTTTCAAGTTTTCTAATGTGATGATGCCATTTACAGAACAGTAAAAATTGGCGAGTTAAGCATACCTGATTGCTAGGTTAATAATCCTGACCTTGCTCTATGTATTAAGTGGAGACAATTTCTTCTACAGAATACAGGTACTTTCCATGTGTATAGTCCCCTTCTCAGAAAACTTGAAATTCATAAAAGAATGTAAATGATTTCAACATTATGCATCTGTTAAGTAATGTTAAGTAACAAAATTTAGACAAATGATAGCAATAACTAAAGCATTGATCGCAATAAATATTTTCGCAATGTATTTTAATATACTAGGCTGGGATATAATGATTCTGGTAACATTATTCATGATCACAACAAACAGGATTCATTACTTTTATACTCAAAATATGGTAACCTAGCTAAATGTATTGAAGAATGAATTCAGGATCACACCAGGCACTGTCTATGGAACAGCAGCAGCAAATTTACTATCTGTGATAAAAACATATTTTGTTGACATTTTTTTTTTCATAATAACTGCAGCAGACATACCAATCTTCAAAATCTGAAAATCGAGAGATTTTTGCAGCTCATAAAATCAAACAGGAGCTATTTTTTATCAACATTTTCCAGAATAGGAACAATTTTTCAGAAGTAGTAGTAGCAGTCCACTAAAAGTTCTGGAGAACCCCCCCCCCCCCCACCACCACCCGCAAAAATCAACACTCCCTCCCCCTACTGAAATTCGTTTTCAGGTATGTTGATTCCGCATGATAATAAAAACGTAAAATGGCCTGTAAGTTGTTTTTGATAAATAAAATAAATAAAATAGCAGTCAACTGTTTTTCGTTCCTTATTTAGGTTGTGCGCGTAGGCGACAAAAAGCATCGTACTAACATCACCTTTCCTTACAAGGCGAGGCCAACTATAACTACTCCCTTTTGTTGTTTAGCGAATTTTCCACAAATCAACTGTTTATCATCACTTAGAATGTGCGAGGCTCTGTTGAGGCAATGGGCTGAAAGACTGAACTGCAAGGAGAAGGCAGGGCAGCTCCCATCTGTCAATTAATTACTGACCCTCCCTAGCATTCTAGTGCCAGAGCAGGATAGCTCTTTGTTGAAGACGTCGTATGACAATCGAACTGGGAGAAATTTTTTAAAGCTAATTTTTTTCGACCCATCATGGACGATTGGTCAGAAGCCAGCGCTTAGACCATGCCACTGGGAAGCTTTCTTTTTGCAGATACCGTGTTTCCCCAAAAACAAGACCGGGCCTTATATTAATTTTTGCTCCAAAAGACGCATTAGGGCTTATTTTCAGGGGATGTCTTATTTTTTCATGTACTACCAACTTTTTTCTTTTTTTTTTTTTTCATCTACATTTATTCATGTACAAAAATCTACATTTATTCAAATACAGTCATGTCATCTTCTCCTGGATCATCATCATGACTCTCCAAATCCCGAATTCCGGCCTGAATTTCCTGCGACTCCATTTCCTGTTCAACCATTAACCCCAATCTCTCATGTCCAGCAATAAAGCTCTCCTTAAATGATCACTTCTTGTCCATGTAGCCTGCTCGTAGTGCATTGGCAACACAGCTGTCAGTGATTTTATGCCATGAATTCTTCACCCAAGTCACGACCTCTTGCAGGCTAGGCTACACTAAGTTTCCATGCTGATTTCTCTCCACTCTATTTTCAATGTAGTCATTGATTTCCATGCGCAAATGATCCTTGAATGGCTTGTTTATTGCAATATCAAGAGTCTGGAAATAGGCAGTCATTCCTGCGGGAATCATTATTTGATTTATTCTTCTCACTGCAAGGAAGTTCTTCATGTCTTTAGCGCAATTAATGCTGGCTGAATCCCAGACTAGCAGACCTCTTTGGCCACCTCGCGAAACAAGTGGCAGTATTAAATCGACCCATTTTCTTATAACTGCTTGTGTGCATCAGGCTTCTTCAGTTTCAAGAACATAAATGCCTGAAACACGTACAATCTAGCTTTTTTGCCCTTAGTGATGATTAGAGGTGCGGCTTTCTTTCCATTCAGACGAATTGCCAAAACACAGGTAACACGTGCACTTTCGTAACCAGTGGAGGGAATGTAGATTGACGAGGCACCCCTCTGATCAATTGTCATTTGAGATCCTTGGCCCATAAACACTGTAGTTTCATCTATAGCAATCATGTTGGAGAGTTGGTATTTAGAAAAGTCGATGCCATCAACAAAGGACTTGAATGCAAGTGCATGTTTAATAACTTCAGTATCTTCCAGCTTGAACAGTGTTGTCGATCTTCTTAGAGACAGTTCATATAGCTGAATGAAGCCATCCAGCCAGTGTTGTGATGCTTCGAATTCTTCTGTGAATATTTCTAACTGTGGTGCCATTGCAAGGGCAAATGCTTGAATATCAGCTCTGCGCACAACCAAACCCTTTGCTCTCCTGTCAGCAATCCATTCACAGATGATGTCTTCCAGCTCAGGAAATAATGGTTACCAACCTGATCCACACTTGCGCTTCTTAGCATTTCCCTCATCTACCTGTTGACTGAGGTTATCGTACTCTGCTCGCCATTTTCGGACCATTCGGAGACCCAACTTCTTCTCTTTGCAGAAAGCCGTAAGATTCTTGCCCCGGGAGTCCCCGATTCCTTTCTTGTACTCGACGGAATAGCTCTTTCTTTTTGCACTCATCTTGTCTGGGGGTCAAAATATTATTCCCTTTAAATCTACCATTAAATCAAGTGTTAATTGAAGACTGTGTTAATTGTTAATCGACACAGGAGTGGCAACAAAAATGATGACAGTTAAGAATGTACATTCGGCCCCAAAATATTAACTCTCTGATTTTTAAAGAATTATTTCAGTCACTGTTGCCAACACAACAACTTGGACAGGGACGAACCCCTTTTGTAATCCATTGAAGGCGGTTAGAACACTTCTTACTTTTTCTTTGATTTCGCATGTGTCCCCCCCCTTATAAAAACACAAACCGCTTGCTGATGAATAACTTTTCCGCCAAAAATAGCGTTCACCGGTAAAGTTTCCCAAGTCCGATTCCCTTTTCGGAACTGGATGTTACAGCTGCCGAACAAAAGACGGCTTCTTTTCATCTCCAGCTAGCTGTCTGAACCGAACAAAATGCATGCACCATAATTACAAAAACCATATCCTCGACTGAGCTCAAAGTCAATCGGCTTTCTTTCTTACTCTGGATATTCACAGCAAATTAAACTTATGAACAGGGTATCCTCCAGTGATTTGGGAACGCACTTCAGTTTTTCTGAACAGTGATAGGCTGGCTGACTATGGTACAACGTATTGTAACTGGGGCTTATATTACGAGCATCCGGAAAAATCATGCTAGGGCTTATTTTCCTGTTAGGTCTTACTTTCAGGGAAATATGGTAGAAGGAGAGGAAAAATACGAAACTGAAGACTAATGTCGCCTAGCATCAACACAGAAATAAAAAGATTTCACAGGCAGTTCGAAAATTGTGGTGCTTGATGGAATTACAACCATCCTAATGGCTAATTCTTGGTGAAAATCAGGAGAATTTGACATTCATTCAGAGGGTGGGAGAAGTGCTGAAAATCCAGAGAGTTCGCACGTCTGCTGCAGATACAGTGAAACTAAAACCAAAGAGATGCACTGAACGACGGCTATATTTAATACATAAATTAACAAACATAAGTATTACAATAAACAGCTTTCAAAATTTACCTGAGTATTCTGAGTTGGAATTTGTAGAGCTAATGCCATTGCACTATGGTCAAAAGTTTCATCAAGTGCTATCACAGATCCATGAACCCCACTGTCCTGCAAGTTTGCAGAATACTCTCTAAGGCCTAACGAATCTAACCATTTGATTACTCGATCATTGGACCAAACTAACACATCTGCGAGGGGAAGAATCAAAGAAAAACATAAATTACAATCTCGGAGTCTAACACACATAGTAAAGAAACTTTATTTTCAGCACTGATGCACGTGCACAAAATTTTTTAATCAATAATTGTAATGCAAAACTGTGTAGAACACTTTTCTTTATAGCCACACAGAGAAGAATTCACTTTGTTTACAGACACTACTGCTAAAATGAAATTCCTTTAAGTACAATACATGTGTAATGCTTTATCATTTTTGGTAAAATCAGTGTAATTTCAATAAGGTGCTTAAAATGCCACCATTTCTTGAATTTTGATTATTTACACCTCAGTAATTTTTTTTTTCCTTTTCGTTTTTAATTTTTTCTTTTTTTGCTGCAATAAAATGTAGAATTGACACATTGTTGGATAGTGCAATGATTTAAATTCAAGCTACAGTAACAGATGGCTACAAAAAATATGTTTCACAGTTTTTTTAAAAATTCTGTTAATATCCTACAGTTACCCACTCATTGATGTTAAAACACACAAATCAGGTATGGAGAAGGTATGTTGGAAACGCATACACCTTTTCAACAACACACATGATTGATTGATTAATAAATAAATAAATAAAATCTGTTAGATACAACTATGGTGCCACTGAAAATGGAAAATTCTGAATAATAGAAAACACTCTGCACTGGTTTCCAGTCATAGCTAAATAAAGTAAACATAATATAAATTGGTTAATTCATTAAACTTACAAAATATGTATATGTAAATATCATTATCAGTCCACTGCTGGGTGAAGGTCCCCCAAATTTCTTTTACAGTTTTCTGTCTTTATTCAGTTTCCTCCATGTCACTCTGACATGCTTCCAAATTTCATTCACCCATCTTCCACAGCTTTTGGGTCTTTTCCTGAGCATTCAGATCTGGTCTAGTATCCCAGTTGTCCAACAATATGTGGCCAGTTATTCTAGCAATAAGTCCAGTACCCAGCCATTTCAGAGATGTCGAACGATGACAGTCCATCAGAGAAACAGTAGCTCTAACCATGGCAGTCCTTTGGAGAAACAAATAATGATGATATCAACTCTTGTCATTTTCCTGATCCATGAGTTTCTGCCTTTCCTGGTAATGCACAGCATACACTGGCTTAGTAGTCTGTAACTTCTGCAGGTCCTTTTTAGTTCACGGCCATGTATCTTTGTAAGCAACAACTGGAGCGATGCATTGATTAAACACTTTTAATTCAAGACATAATGGAAATTTTTCCCTTGCTCTTAAAAATTGAAAATGTTACATACATACATACATACATACATACATACATACATACATACATACATACATACATACATACATACATACATACATACATACATACATACATACATACATACATACATACATACATACATACATACATACATACATACATACATACATACATACATACATACATACATACATACATACATACATACATACATTACATACATACATACATACATACATACATACATACATATCACTAAGCTGTTCTCTGAGATTCAGAGGTTAGCTCCAAAAAGAAATACAAACTACCAGATATTTTTACTTACTGTTGTCGTATAAACTTCTTCATTTCCAGTGATCTTGACATACAACTCGGGCTTCACTGATATCCATTACACACCGTACACAAGATCTTTTATACTTCATACTCATAATCTTTTTCTCATGCAGACACTCCTGAATCTGATCCACCCATGTCTTCCTTGGCCTTCCTCTGCCTTTCCTTCCTGCCACTTGGGCTAGAAAGATTTTCTTAGTAAGCATCTCATCGCTCATTCTTTCAACATAGCCAAACCACCGAAGCATATTGGTCTCCACCTTGCTAACAACATTTTGCTTCACATCACACAACTGCAACACATCTTCATTTCTCACACAATCAGACCGTGTCTTGCCACAAACCCCCCAAAAGTAACGCATTTCTCCAGCACACAAACGATTCCTATGTTTCTTCTACAGTACCCAGGTTTCACTGCTATACACCAGAGCAGGAATAATTACACTTCCATACACAGCCATGCAGGACTCTCTAGAGAACGCATCATTCCTGTGAAAACCTCCCAGAACAGCTATGACTTTCAATGAAGAATTCACTCGCCCACTAATTTCACCATCCAATTTGTTCTCTCTGTCAAACATGCTTCCTAAATACACAAACTCACTCACCTGGTCAATCACAGTGCTGTTTCTACTTATATTACATTCAGTGTTACCAGTTTTTCTCTGAAACACCATAACTTTGGTTTTTCCCTTATTTATACTCAGTTTGAATTTCATGCAAGCTTTGTACATCCGAGACAACATACTCTGCAAATCACTTTTGCTCTCTGCCAACAGGACAGTGTCATCAGCATACAGCAATCTTCACACACGGATATCACCAAGAATATGTAAATATATGCATCTAATTTACACCAAAAAGCCAAAATATTGTGACCAACGTGCCTTTATGCAAATCGAAGCAACTGTAGGTAAATGACAGCACATGTAAAAGGCATGAAACAGTATAAATAATACCTGATACTGAGCTCAGTGTCATTCTTGTTCTTCAGATGAGAAAGGCAGAAGACTTAAGCGAGTTTAACAAAGGCCAAACTGCAATGTCCAGACATCTCGGTTAGACCATTTCCTAGATGGCAAAGCTTGTGGGGTGTTCATGATCTGCAGTGGTTAAGAATGCCTTCAGAAAGTGGTCTGAGAACAGAAAACCATGAACTGCTGGAAATGTGTGGGCTGACCATGGCTTATCAATGCTAGAGGTTAGTTAAGGCTATTCCATATGTTATAAGCCAACAGAAGGGATACTGTGGTGCAATTCGCCAGTAACTTGAATGCTGGTGACGGAAGTAATGTGTCACAACACACAGTATATCAGAGCCTGACGAAAATGGGGCTGCATAGATACAGGCCACTCTTAATGGCCATGCTAACCTGGGTTCACCATCGAAAGTGCCTACAATGGCACACGAGCATCAAAACTGGACCTTGAATGATTGGAAGAAGGTCATTCTGGTCTGATGAATCTCGTTTCCTGTTGCACCATGTAGACAGCCGGGTATGTAAGCATCATTTTCCTGGGGAACAGTTGGCACCTGGATACACTGTGGGACAAAAGCAAGCCGGTAGAGCAAGAGTAATATGCTTTGGACAATGTTCTGCTGGGAAACCCTGGGTCCAGTCATTCATATGCAGGAAACTATGATCAGGGGTGATTGCAAGGTGACACAAGAAACCCTGAAACTCTCAGCTCAGTGCCAATATGCATACACTGGTGTTCAAAATTAAGAGAATTTGCACATTTTGTCGATTTTCACAAAAAGTACGGAACCAAAGGTACAAATTATGCTGCCGAATAAGAATGCAAATTTGCAGTGTCAAATACACAAGCGTACATGTGCGTGTGGGCGGATCTGTGACAGCGGAGGGCATGAAAAGCACATGTGGCTTTTTCCACGATTATTTCGCTCGTACTCCTCGGCGACATTCGTTGTGTTTCTTGCAAAAGTTGGTTCAATTTCATAAGCAATCAGGTAAAATGAGTTGCCATGAACATATTGATGAGGGAATGAGGAGGAGAATTTTCGGTAGATTGGAGGAAGGGCAATCGCAAGAGCAGGTTGCTACAGAGCTCAATGTAACGCCCAGTGTCGTCTGCAATTTGTGGAAACAGTTTAAGGACACCGAATCCATATCGAGAAGGCCTGGTAAGGTCGTGCAAAAGCCACAATGGCCAATGAAGATCATTATTTGGCACTTTCCGCAATGCGCCACAGGAACCCGAGTTTCAAGGGTTACTGTTTCCCGAAGGCTTCATGAGAGAGAGCTTTTTGCCAGAAGAACCGCTGTTAGCGTTCCGCTCACTTCAGCACACAAGAGAGCGCGTTTAGCATGCTGCAGACAACATCAGCCTTGGACCAGACTTCAGTGGGTAATGTTCTCTTCACAGACGAGTTGTGATTCAGCCTGGACACTGATTTTTAACGTACCTTCATCTGGAGAGAACCTGGGACCTGATACCTTTCCTCTAACATCCGAGAAAGGGACCACTATGGCAGTGGAGGTGTCATGGTCAGGCATCATGTTGGATGGCCGCCCACCTCTCCATGTGTTTGACAGAGGCTCCCTGACTGCTGAGAGGTATAGGGATGAGATCTTACAGCCCTATGTTTGACTTTTCAGGGGCACAGTTGGCCCTTTTATGGATGACAACGCTTGTCCACATAGGGCTCACCTGGTCACGATTATCTTGAAAGTGAGGATATTCATCGAATGGACTGACCAGCCAGATCGCCAGGTCTAAACCCTATCGAACATGTCTGGGACGCTCTTGGGAGGGCAATTGCAGCTCGCCATCCTCCTCCGAGAACCATCCAGGAGCTGAAAACTGCGTTGCTGCAGGAGTGGGACCGACAGCCACAGGGACTCATCAACTGCCTTGTTTTCAGTATGATGTCGCACTGTGAGAGCTGTATGACTGAGAGGGGACCATACCCCATATTAGAGTCATTTTATGTTCGATCTTGGAACGTGGATTTTGGACATTCCTGCACTGATGAGCTTTACTGACGATCATGAGTGCGTACCATGACTGTTGTATGGTATAAATTTTTCTCTTATATAACTGTGTATCAATACCAAAGTTCATTAAAATGTGTCCATTAGTTTTTCAGAAATTCAACAAAAATGTGCAAATTCTCTTAATTTTGAACACCAGTATATATTGCATATTACGAATATTTATATATACGGTATATTGCGCACATATAAACTAGCTACACAACAAATATGCTTTAGTGCTTGTGAAGTTAAACTATGCATCTTTTCTTGTACACAATTTTCTTTCACTGTGCAAAAATCCTTCAGGTATTGCATCTTTAAAATCAAATTTCGCACTTCATATTACACTGCTGGACAATTGCTAATGACGGATCATAAACGGCTATATAGCGCATAAAAAAGTAAGTGTGGTTGGATGCCAAGTGAAATAAAATAATGTCAGAATGCCAGGACATTACAAGAAAGACAAGTTATTGTGCTCTGAAATCCAGAAGGCTTTGGAACGTGTTCAAGGGACAAACAGGCCATTTTGTGCAGAATACGTAAACATGAAAAAAATGTAATTACAGTCCACAGGCGTTCCGGCGTAAGATGTCAATACGGGATATGGCCACCATGGAGGGCGATGCAAGATTCCACACGTCGTGTCATACTTTGCACAACATTATCAAGCAGCTGTTGGGGTAATTTATCCCATTCTTCTGTCAGTGCACGGATGAGGGTGTCCTTGTTTATTGGAGGGCATTGGCGACCAGCAAGACTCCTCCTGAAAGCATCCCACACATTTTCAATGGGATTCAGATCTGGAGAACGTGCTGGCCATACGAGGCGTTGAATATCCTCACTCTCAAGACACTCCTGGACAGCGGCTGTTCGATGACATGTTGCGTTGTCGTCCATGAAAATGAATCTATCACCGACAGCACCACGGAACATGCGAACATGAGGTAGCAGAACATCATTAATGTATCGTTGGCCAGTCATAGTCCCAGTTGGAAGCACATAGAGGGACGTACGGCCATTGATCATGATGCCAGCCCATACCATGACACTACATGTCGGATATCGGTCCCTTTCCTGTATGTTTGCTGGACAATATGCAGTACCACTATCACGCCAGATCCATTGTCGTCGACAATCAGACGATAGACTGTATCTACTCTCATCTGAGAAGAGGACAGCAGACCAGTCGTTATCAGTCCAATTGCGATGTTGATGGCACCATTGCAAACGGGTGGTACGGTGACGTCTGGACAATGGAATGCACACAACAGGACGGCGGGCGTATAGTCCTCCTTCATGCAAACATCTGGCGACAGTTTTTTGGGAGATCCGCTTGCCAGTAGCTGCCATAAACTGATTTGCTACCTCACTAGCTGTGCTGCGTCGGTGTCTTTTTGTTGATAGCACTATGTACCGATCTTTTGCAGGTGTCGTACTGCGAACACGACCTCCCCCGTGACGTTTGCTACACTCTCCATTTGTTTGAAATGATTTCCAAAGCCTTGAAACAACACTGTGGCTGACATCAAACTCCCTGGCAACATCTGTTATTTTTCACCCTTCTTCAATCTTGCCAATAATACAGCCACGCGTAAAATCACTTAGGTGATGTCGGGAAGACATACTGAAAATTGCAAGTTCGTCAATTGATTCTTTCCCTTTCAACTTTGCGTTTGAACAACAACGGTCAATACGCTTCAAATCCTTTATATCTCTTATCAGCGCTATGACTTGTTTGATAACAAAAGAAACACTCAAGGTGTCACATGATAACAAAAGAAACACTCAAGGTGTCACAAATCGTCTAATTCACCATCTGCACTGGACATGTGGTGTTTTTAATCAAACACTGTAATTCCCAAAGAAAATGGAACTTGAACTTTTAGTTATCATTTCGTAGCATTTTTAGAAATGAAATGTCTGAAGCATCTCAAGTTCTTCTAAAACTTAAAAACCCAGATTTACGGGTTTGGAATGTGACAAAAACCTGGAATTACGGTCTTTACACCTGGATTATAAACAAGTCTGTATGATGTCTACCATCAACCTAAACATCATTGCAGACCAGGTACATCCTTTTATGGCAACATAACTCCTTTCTACTGGTGCTTTTTTGTCAGCAGGATAATGTGCCACAGATTGAGGATGGTTCATGGAACAGAGAAAGACTTCAAGGTATTGCCCTGGCTTACAAATTTCCCTGACATCAATCCAATTGAGCATCTGTGGTTCATGTGGGAACAGCATATCCGACCTGCAGTAGTTCAACCATGTAACTTACAAGAGTTAAAGGATCGGGTGGTAATGTGTTGGTAACAGATACCATAAGACACTTTTACAAATTCTGTAGCATCCATGCCTCAATGGGTAAGAGATGTTTTGGCAGCACGTGGAGGATCAACATCACATTAGGCAGGTGGTCAAAATGTTTTAGCTCTTTGGTGTATAATACATAACACCAGTGATTGGAAAGCTACTTTTCAAAAAGCAGCTTGCAACTGCTACAATTAAATTCTTAAAAGGAGCATGCTACAGCTGCAACTGCTTTTTTCGACATGTAGCTAGCTATGCTACTTTTTCTGAAAAGTAGCTACTTTTTGCTACATTTCGTCTTAAGTTAAAAGAGCAAAATCTGAAGTTGATCTTTATATGTACATTCTTGCATATGGCAGTCAGAGCCAAATGCAAAAGGTAAATCACACAAGTAATTTACCTTTGTAAATGTAACATATTTTGACACATTCAGTGGTGCATATTTCAAGCTGGACAGACTAGCTGAGAAGTCCAGAGAATCCAATTAAAAGCCATATATCATTCTAGTGTATCTGTGAATTCATTTTCTTTGACTAAAAGAATCGAATCTTGCAATCAAGGGATGGTTTTCAATAAAACCACTAGTAGCATACCCATGGGCATTGGTTTAAGAGCTGATTTCTGACCATTCGTTCGAGATGGGCACAGGTTTGAATCTCGGTGAGACATGGATGTTGTGTTTGTATAATGGAACTGGCTCTCTCTCTCTCTCTCTCTATCTCTTTCATGGACCAGTGGCTCTGAATTAGGAATGGGTGACTGCTTATAGCCCATTGAATTGCTTTTTGTGGTTGTTAACCCTGCAACCAACCAAACCAACAAAGAAAGAAAAAAAAAGAAGGTAGTGCAAGTGCCTTGTACTTGCTGTCTTCACTGGCTAATTGAGATTTCTCAGTTAACAACTTGGTGGGCTTTCACAGTGTAAGTTCAATTTGAAGAATACAATTTTTAACCACTTTTTAAAAGTAGCATGATTTGCAGTATAATTTTCTGCTACAAGCTATTTTATTTTGTAGCATGCTACTGCTAGAATTACCTTTCCCTATTTGTAGCAATGCTACATGCCAAGCTACTCTAAAAGTAGAGTGCTACTTTCAATCACTGCATAATACATATGCATTACCTTATTTTGCATGACTTTTACACTAGTTTAAATTGGTATAGTTTTGAAAGACATTGCTTTGCAGCTCTATGATGGAGCCTTTAACAACAGTTCAGTTGTGTCAACATCAGCTTGTTGCTCTAATCATGACAGTCCCTCAGTGGAATAGACGAAATGCTTGCAGTTGCTAATGCTGTTCTTTTTGTTCTGTTTGTAGTCACTCTCACTCTTGAATTTTAGCAATGATTTCATTATCTGTTAGCAGTGGAAAGCCAGGATCATTTTTGTCACTGTGTAGCCAAACATCTTCATCGTTGCTATAAAGCTTTAAGATCTTGGAAACCAACAGCACAAAATAAAGTAGACACCATGTTTGCAAGCTTCATCCTATGGCTGGTTGGTGTCTTATCTTCCTGGCTTCTGACTGGTTGGTGTCTGCAGAACCGAAGAGGAAGATAAGGAAATGAGAATGCTATGTGATTTTGCCACTGCAAGTGGAAAATTACAAACGTAAAAAAAAAAAAAAAAAAAAATACACACACACACACAAAAACACCTAACACAGGAGACATTGGTTAACTTAGATTTCCAGATAAATGAGAATCAGTTAAAAGAGGCTTTACTGTACACTAAAAAAAGAAGTAACAAATAAAATAAAAACATTATAAAATATATTTTAAGAGTTGATTATGAACATCTTCATAAGAGCAGAGAGAAATGGTAATCCAGGAATACCTTGGCAAGAACTTAGGAATACAGCAGATTCTGATTAATTGGACCATTGGTTAATTGGGGCAGCCATTTATTTGGGACAATTCTTCAAGAACATCCCATATTAGCTCTTTGGAGTAAAGCTTTACATATTTGGGGCAGCCACTTAATTGGGCTCAAGTGTATTAGCTCTGATGTGCCCCAATTAGCCTGAATCTACTGTATGTGGAAAAAATGGTGCAAACTGTCTGTCTGTTTGTTTGATGTTGGAAATAAGAGTTGTGTGTTTTCTATGTGGTCAGTGTTTTGCCATTGGCATTTGGCACTGTGTCCCAAGGGCTCAAGCTATCTATTCTCTTAACTTAATTTGATCATGTGATCTTAGATTTCAAAAAGTAAATATCAGCTTTGGCACTATATACCATAAAATCTCCCTTCTCCCACCTTAAAACAAAACAAAACAAAACAAAAAACAAGCTATCAGGAGTATACTAAACATCATACAGTTTTGTGCACCATCATGCGCTGCTGGACATGGAATGGAATAAAATCCCAATTAATGCATTTCACTGCTACAACATTCCTGAAAAGTTTGAAATATGAGATTGGGAAATTGGGGGACTAACACAACTTGGGTACATTGTTCCTAGCACATTGGATTACTAATTCATGCAAATTTTGTATCATGCACATGGTAAAAAACATCCTTAGAGCAGGAAAAAGTTTATTACAGTAAGAATTTATAAAAACAACTGTTTTAAATTATTCTCACCTACATCTCTCTACCAGAAAAAAATACATGAAAAAAAATAACAACAAAACAATACAAAACAGCTCCTTTTGATTATTTTGACAATCTTCAACAATTTTACCTTTGATTTCATGCTCACTAATTTTCCTCCTTTCTTCTAAGGCTTGTCTATCATAATTTAACCTCTTTAAACAATTTATTCCATATTGCAAGCTTGTTCTGCAATGAAATAAAAATGCAAACCATATTGTTTAATTAATTATGATGCATTTAGAAATTCAAAAACACAATGCTTACTCAGTTATGATTTATTCAGAAATAAATTTAAGAATGGCCATCATTTCCACTGAATTATTACAAAAACTTAAACAAGAACAAAACAATTTGTCATATTTCTTTAAATAAAGAGTATACACAATATAAAAAATGAAGCAGAGTTCTTATGGCTGTAAAAAGGCTTTTTATGCAACACATCTGCTTTTGGCAGTAACCACCAAACAAATTTTTCAAATTTCAATAATAATACAAATTCTCTATGTGACAAACTAGTTTTAGGGAAAATATGCCAGTTATGTTAAGAAATGTTAGAAACACAGAGGTTTTCAGCAGAGGGTTGGGAATGAAGTGATTCAATCAATCCAAACATTTCAACCAACTTTTTTACAGCAAGAAAAATTCCAGATGCCATTATTGGCATATTTTCACTGTATTCCATGTAACCATTTCCTTCAGAGAACTTGAAAATTTTCATTTTTGGAGGACTGCGAAGCTCCGATAACCTACAATGAGTACGAATATTGACTCAGCAATGGCATGCATGGACATACAACGGAAGATAGTGATTATAGAGTGAAATACTTTTTTATGAGACATTGGGCTCCTCTCACTGCACAAATTTTAATGAAGTAAACTTTTTAAAATTTTGTTTTAATTGTAAAAAAAAACATTTTATTGAAGGCTAAATATAAGTTCTACGAAATACCTTCGAGTCAACAAATTGCATTTTGCCATTTCATCAGCCAGTGAGGCGGTGCAATTACGAAGTATTTTTAACTATAGCATGATGTTTTTACTTGGATCTCTTTGTATGAAATGAATATGATGGAAAACTAATCATTATAAATGCTCTACTATATTTATGTAATTAATAATGTATGGCGGGCGGTCGTAGTGAGCGATGGGTTTGCCTCCTCAGGGTGCTCCGTGGTAACAATGGCACACACAACAGCAACTAGGGCCTCTGTGAATCTTGGAAAGGTGCCAGCTAGTTCTGTGTGACATTGGCGAAAAGTTTGACGATTATGGGCAAAACACGTAACAATATTAACAAAGAAAGGTGACTTGATCACGCTAGTTACGTTAACTAAAACTTTTACAAAAAGTTCGTAAGTTGGAAGCTTTCGACCTTATCTTAGGTCTTCATCACGCCAATGGAGGACTAAGCTAGTCCTGTAAAAGTTTTAGTTAACGTAACTAGCGTGATCAAGTCACCTTTCTTTATTGGCGAAAAGACCACAACTCACTGGGTTTTGTTCCAGAATCCTTAGGTTGAATGACCAACTGGAACCCTCAGCTGTGGGCTAATCCCCCACACTGCTGTACTTACCTGATCAAAAAGAAATCAATATCTGGACTCAAGTGTGGGATATGGTGGATCTACCACACTTGAGAAGGACAGTCCACCACGGAATCGACCTGAACTTTCTAAACGGCGTATGAGAAAGAGCTCTTGGCTGAGTGAATGTAAGATTGGTGTATGGAATACTAGAGGTATAAATGGCAAGATGAATGAGGTGATTGAGGAGATGAATAAGTATAGACTGGATGTGCTGTGTGTAAGTGAGTAGAAGAAGTGAATGGCACGGTGAGTGTGTGGTCTGGAGTATTGGATAATGTAAGAAAACAGGCTGGTGTAGGTGTGATTTTATGTGAAAAGATGAAGAACAACTTGATTCACTATAGTTGTGTAAGTGAGAGAATTCTCTGGATTCGTTTGAAAGTGAAACTTCAGAGAATTGTAATTGTTGTAGAGTATGCTCCTTGTGACTCGGAACCTTCTCATTAGAAGGAAGAATTCTGGAATGAGCTAAAAGCTGTTTTGAGCCAGTTTGGTGCTAAAGAAAAAGTTATAATAGCAGGGAATTTCAATGCTAAAGTAGGTGTGCAGAATGCAATTTCTGACAATGTTCAGGGTAAGTTTAATGATCCTTGTGTGAATAGTAACGGTGAAAGATTACTTGAACCCTGCATTGAGAATGGTTTGTGTGCATCTAATATGTTTCTCAACCACAAGTATATCCACACATATACTTGGGAAAATCGTACTCTTGGTCAAAAGAGTGCGATGGATTTTGTTGTCTACGATCAGCGTCTGAAACACTTAGTTGTTGACACCCGTGTGATGAGAGGTGCAGATGTTGGTTCTGATCATTACTTGGTAGTGCCACGAGTGAAACTTAATGTTGGTTGGAGGAAAAGGAATAGGAAGAGACCCAGGATAGAAAGAATAAAGGTTGATAGGCTCCTTGAAGACCATCAACATTATTCTGACTTACTCAGAGAACGACTGAAGGAGCTGAAGTCTGGTGAGAGGGATGTAGAAAAGAAGTGGGAATGTTTTAAGAACTGTGTTGTTACTGCTGCTAAAGAGGTTTGTGGCACCACAATAGTAGGTAACAATAGAGGTGATGCTTGGTGGAATAGTGAGATTGAAGAGGCAGTAAAAAGAAAGAAGGAAGCCTATTTGGGGATGTTGCAAGGTAGAGTCTCTGTGGATGAATATCGCTCAAAGAAGCGTGAAGCTGCTAAGCTGGTTCGCCACAGTAAGGCAAAAGATAAGAAGGAGAAGGTGGAAAGGCATAAACTGGCTTTTTGGAAAGATAGGAAGTCTTTCTGGAAGTACACGAGACTCAGGAAAAATAGGGGAAACAAAGTTGTAAGTTGTGTGAAGAATAAGATCGGGGAAATGATATGGAAGCCCAATGAGTTAAGTGACAGATGGGTGAATACTTCTGTGAGTTATTAGATCAGAAAAGCAAAGATGATTCTGAGACAGATGCAGATGATGTCACAATGAGGGGGATGAAAGCACAGGAGGGATCTCAAAAGAAGAAGTGTGTAAAGCTCCAAAATCTCTTCAGAATGGTAAGGCTCCGGGAATTGATGGCATAACTGCCGAGATGTTGAAATATGGTGGTGACTCTGTAATTGACTGGTTAACTGAAATTTGCCAGTTGTGCTGGGAGTTAGGAATGGTCCCTCGGGATTGGAAGAATGTTATCATTGTTCCCTTGTATAAGGGAAAAGGTGATCAGACTGAATGCAAGAACTATCGTGGTATTAGCCTACTGAGTGTGCCAGGGAAAGTGTTTGGTAAGGTTGTTATCGAAAAAGTACGGTGTCTTACATCAGAGAAAGTGTGGGATGTTCAAAGTGGTTTTATGCCTGGTAAAGGCTGCACTAACCAGATTTTTTCATTACGCACGATGCTTGAAAAGTATCTGGCTGTTGGTAAGAAAGTTTTTGCTGCCTTCATAGATTTTGAGAAGGCTTACAACCGAGTAAATAGGACACTTTGTGGAGGGTATTGAATGAATATGGTGTTACTGGGAATCTACTTAATAGTGTGAAAGCCATGTATGCTGGTAGTAGGGCTTGTGTACGAGTGAATGGTGTTTTATCAAAATGGTTTTCTATTGGTGCAGGAGTTAGACAAGGTTGTGTAATGTCACAATGGCTGTTTAATATATTTATGGACACGTACATGCGTGATGCCAAAATAGATGATAATGGTTTATGTCTTGGTGATATCCGTGTGTGCAGATTGCTGTATGCTGATGACACTGTCCTGTTAGCAGAGAGCAAAAGTGAGTTGCAGAGTATGTTGACTCGGATGCACGAAGTTTGCATGAAATTCAAACTGAGTATAAATAAGGGAAAACCCAAAGTTATGGTGTTTGAGAGAGGAACAGGTAGCACTGAATGTAATGTAAGTATAAATGGCACTGTGATTGACCAGGTGAGTGAGTTTGTGTATATAGGAAGCATATTTGACAGAGAGAACAAGTTGGATGGTGAAATCAGTAGGCGAGTGAATTCTTTTTGAAAGTCATAGCTGCTCTGGGAGGTTTTCACAGGAATGATGGGTTCTCTAGAGAGTCCCGCATGGCTGTGTATGAGAGTGTAATTGTTCCTACTCCAATGTATGGCATTGAAACCTAGAAGAAACATAGAAATCGCTTGTGTGCTGGAGAAATGCGTTACTTACAGAGGGGTTTGTGGCAAGACACAGTCTGATTGTGTTAGGAATGAAGATGTGTTGTAGTTGTGTGATGTGAAGCAAAATGTTGTTAGCAAGGTGGAGACTAATTATGCTTCGGTGGTTTGGCCATGTTGAAAGAATGAGTGATGAGATGCTTACTAAGAAAATCTTTTTAGCCCAAGTGGCAGGAAGGACATACAGAGCATGGCCAAGGAAGTCGTGGGCGGATCAGATTCAGGAATGTCTGCATGAGAAACAAATTATGAGTATGAAGTATAAAAGATCTTGTGTACGGTGTGTAATGGATACCAGTCAAGCCCGAGTTGTATGTCAAGATCGCTGTAAATGGACAAGTTTGATACGACAACAGTAAGTAAAAATATCTGGTAGTTTGTATTTCTTTTTGGAGCTAACCTCTGAATCTCGGAGAACAGCTGAGTGATATGTATGTATTTATGTATAATGTATGTACTGCAGATATGCAATTCAATGTAAATGTATATTATCTCAAAGAATTAGTTACATAAGGAGAAAAATAAAAAATAAAAAACAACAAGAAGCAAGACTTAGGGTAAATACATTCCTTTATTTACAACATTAACACAATGGTAGTAAGAACCAACGAAAAACCTGGGTAGCTCTTCCGACGAAGGTAAAATAAAACGTGATTAACAGAAAGAATTTGACAACTCATGTCATAATGTTCAAAATCTATGTACCACATAATAGAATTACTTGAAGAGATTAGCAAATAAATCTCATAGAGTTATATACATAGTAGAGGGTGGTTCGAGAAAGTTAAGAGGAGAAGTGGCATACATAGAGTGGTTAGGCATGGGGAAGCAGCGAGTTCGAACCAAGAAGCTGCTGAGAAATATGTGCAAGAACTTAGTGACTTTGGGCAGAGGGTTTTTTCCCCAACAAGTGTTCAACATAATACATAGATTCAGTATCTCTTTTAGAATTGCTATTATGCACGTTAAAATACGGACATGTGATTATGGTGGTGCAGTTATTTATGACATTTATTATTGAAAAAAATAAAGACTAAAAGTATTCGAATACTACTTTGACATTGCTAAACACCATATTATAGTCACCATCGGACTTTTTGCAACGCATAGCCGCTGAACACCTCAGACCAAACAACTTGTGGAACTACGGTGGTATGCGAACAAAAAGGACCTCTGGACGAATATATGTGAGTAATTGCTCTTGCTTTCTTTTAGTCTTTATTTTTTTCAAATATAAATATCATAAATAACTGCACCACCATAATCACATGTCCATATTTTAACGTGCGCAATAGCAATTATAAAAGAGATACTGAATCTCTAAGTATTATGTATTTTAACCACGTATAACTTGTGACTTCCTTATACGGAAGATATACATGAAGTATCTAAGTGTTCAACAGTGATGAAAATGGCCTATTCTGGAAAAAATTGTCAAGGAGGATCTACATCACTCAGGAGGAAAAAGCATTATCAGGACACAAGCTAATGAAGGATAGGCCAACTCTTTTGCTATGTGGAAACACAAGTGGGGACTTCAAGTTAGAGCCACTGCTTGTGTACCTTACCTTCAAGGGTGTTTAATAAAAATAACATGATGAAAAGCAAATTGTATTTTATGTGGAGGGCTAATAGTAAGGCTTGGGTAACCAGGTAGTTTTTTATTGAGTGAATCCATGAAGTCTTTGCCCCAAGTGTGAGAAAATACCTTCAAGAAAAATATTTGCTAATAAAATGCCTTCTTGTGATGAACAATGCTCCTGCTCATCCTCCAAGCTTGGAGGACGAGTTAGTGGAGGAGTTTGATTTTATCACAATGAAGTTCCTGCTCCCTAACATGATTCCTCTAATCCAGCCCATGGACCAGCAGGTCATTTCAAACTTTAAGAAACTCTACACCAAAGCACTGTTTCAAAGGTGCTTTGAAAAGACCTCTGACACAGAATTAAAACTCTAGAATTCTGGAAAAATCACTTCAACATCCTTCATTGCTTAAGTATCATTGACGAAGCCTGGGGGCAAGTGACTTACGGGACCATGAACTCGGCCTGGAGGAAATTGCAGCCAGACTGTGTAGCAGACAGAGACATTGAGGGCTTTGAGGCTGAATCTGTTGCTGTTGTCAATGATATTGTGTCTCTGGGTAAAAGCATGGGTTTGGAAGTTAACAATGTTGAGTGGAGGAGTTAGTAGAGGACCACAGGAATGAGCTCATCATGGAAGAACTGGAACACCTTCAGAAGGAACAGCAAACAATGATGGTGGAGGAAATGTCTTCAGAGACAGAGGGAGGAAGGGAAGATGTTCCTAGTTCTTTGATCAACGAAATGTGTGCAAAATGAGATGAGGCGCAAAGTTTTGTGGAAAGATGTCACCCTGACAAAGCTGTAGTAAACCGCATCATAAACCTTTGCAATGACAATGCCATATCTTACTTCAGAAACATTTTAAAAAGCAGGCTAAAACAAATCTCATTGGGCAGATGTTTAGTGAGACAGAGGCCCAGTGAGTCTCAAGCAGAGTCGAGTGGTGCCAAGAGACGAGAAAGAGAAACAACTCCAGGACAGACCTGATGTTTTTGTGGAAGGGGACTTCCCTTTCTACCCACCTTCCACTTACACCATCAACTCTCCCCCGTACAGGTAAAGTGAAATTAAATTTTCATCTATGTTTACTGAGTTTATTCTTTTTGCGTAAGATTTTATGCATTTTCATCGTTTTTGTATACAATTTTATACATGAAGTACTGTTTTATTATAAAGGTTTAAATAAGCAATCATCTGTGTTTCGGGAACAGATTAAAACATTTCACATTAATTCTTATGGGAAAATGGTTTCAGTTTTCAAACAAATTGGTTTCCGAACAGCCTTCAGGAACGAATTATGTTTGACAACCGAGGTTCCACTGTACTTTTTTAATCACTATTTAAACTTTTATTACACATGATTCACATTATAACCTTTCTTAAGAGCCACATATCATGCACTCAAAAATCAATCTTACTATAAAATATTACAATTCAATAATATAATCAATTAAAATATGATATAAATATACAAAAGTCTGTACAAACATCATACCAGAAAAAAATATGTTAAAATTGAGCTTGGGTCTGTGATATTTTGAAATGTGGTAAAAGGCAAAAGCCTACTTCATAGCTTTTGCATCAAATTCTTGTTTCATGTCCTTTATTTTTTCATTTTTTTAGAGACCTTTATTGAATTAGGTGGTATACACTGGTTATATGAGGAACTATTAAGTCCTCCCCCTCAAAAACAGAAATGGGAAGGGGGCAGAAAATGCATCATTCTGCATCAATAAACTTGCATAGGAAACCTGTGAAATATTAAGTGGGAAAATACAACAGCTGATGCTACTGACACCACCTGTTAGGTAACAAATGTTACCAAAATGTGAAAGCTATTTCTAAGAATAAATAGAAAACAAATACATAATGACAAAGCAAGAAAATGTCATGAGGATTAACAGTCAGAGGGTTGAGATAATTTTGGTGTAATGTATTATATTTAATTTGCCCCTGAAGAAATTTGCACTTTATGCTAGTTAACATTAAAAAAAATCTCTTCCATACGAATTTTGTTACTTTTTACTCTGAAGTCGAAAAAAAAAAATCAGATTTAGCACACATGAGACTGATGAAGAAAAAACCAGAACTTTTTAAACAGGTAAAAAATTGGAACACGATGTGAGAAAGTGTGAATATAATGCAGCATGAGCAAGACAGAATTGTTCATAGTAACTTATTTATATAAATATTGAACTGGAGCACATCACTATATCCACAATGTAAAATTACTGAATTCAAAACAAAATGAAATAGTTTTAAAATACATTGTCTTAAGCAGTTTTTTTCTTGTTGTACTAGCTAGAACATCAACAAGTTTCCTCTTGCAAGCAGGCCTTGCTTTCTTCTCAGCAAGTTAAACTGCCATTTTTATCTTTTATTGCCTGTGTAGCTGCACAGTTCTGACTGCTTAATTTTTCTTTCTGCTGATATATTTTGAACGGTTCTCATTCTTCATTGCCACTTCTCTCCCTCCCCCATTTGTTTATTCCCTCAGACAAAGCTTTCACTATTTTAGAAAAATGGTGTAACCTTGAGAATATGAATACTTTCATACATCATGCATCAGTTCTTATAAATTTTCCAATTCGTCACTTCCATTTTCAGCAGAAAAATTTCCCGTGCCTTTTCAGGCTTAAATGCAAACATTTATGGGGAGAAGAAACATTTAACAAACAATAATACAGAACTGTGGGTGCTTCACTGGGGGTGGGGGTGGGTGTGTGTGTGTGTAGAGTTATGTTTATGGGAGAAATCTTCGCTCCGTCCTACTTCGTCTTTGCCCCCCCCCCTAAACTAAAATACAAATCTATGGAATAAAAGGTTACTGAACAACAAAATGGGGCAGAAGGAACATCACAAGAGAAAAAGAAAATGTGAAAGCTATTTCTAAGAATAAATAGAAAACAAATACAAAATGACAAAGCAAGAAAATGTCATGAGGATTAACAGTCGGAGGGTTGAGATAATTTTGGTGTAATGTATTATATTTAATTTGCCCCTGAAGAAACTTGCACTTTATGCTAGTTAACATTAAAAAAAAATCGCTTCCATACAAATTTTGTTACTTTTTAATGATGAGGCCAGATAAATACCAACAGAAAAAAAAAAAAAAATGAAGTGCGCAACTAAATAAAAAACCCCCATGCCGCATCCACATAACGGAAATAAGAATTGAAAGCCAAGCCCCACGTGTGGTAAGTGTTAATCGAACTTTACCAACAAAAAGGGAAGTTAAAAAATGCAAATGCATTAATGCACATTAAAAAATAACCTCCAATATCGGAAGTAAATTGAAAAAAAAAAAAAAAGATTGCTTACCGGGAAAATCTTTACTCGGTCTGACTTTTGTTTTTGAAAGACAGAATTCCGTACTCAAAAATAAAACGAACTCCCAACGACCCCCTTCCCCCTCATGTTTTTTTTTTTTTTTTTTGTCCAGTTGTGCATCAATCTCGAGAATTACCCAAACGATAACAGAAAAAGGGAAATTCCTCAAATCCACGTAAGGATGTCATTCCTAAATATTACACGGGAATCTTTTGGCCATCTTAACTTTCGTTTTTGGAAACTGTTGCCTACAGTTTCATACTGAAATACACACATTTATACAGTAAAATTATATTTAACAACAATATTTTACAGAGGCAAAACATCAGGAGAAAAAAATTATGATTATGGGAAAAATCTTCCGTTTACCTTCCATTTCAGAAAGTTTTGACAGACGAAATACCATCCCCACATAGAAACCCCCATTCCATTTATTTCAGTATTGCATCGATATAGAGAATGACCCAAATAATGACAAAAAGAGGAATTCCCCAAATCCACAGAAGAATCTCATCTATGGATTTAGACATGTGTTTTCAAGCTCTTTTTATACCGACAACTGCTAAAAGCCATGTACAAGACAATAAAGATAAACAACAAATACAGTCAAACCTCGATTTAACGAACTTCAAGGGACAAACAGTCTCGTATGTAAAATAACGGAATTTAAGCTGAGGAAGCCTTTCGAATGCAGTATTCAAATTAAGCTAGTGTTCATAACAGAATACGTAAGCAGCTAAGTTCTCTTTCTTCCAGTGAAATTTAAATTATTTATAGTACTTTTAATTACAAAATTTATTATCAAAAATTTCATAATACGTACACATTTACTTTGCATATTAAATACATAATTCGTAGATATTAGATTTCAATATGTAGCATCAAAATTTAAGCGTACTTTAAAATTGCGAGAAAAATAAGATAATTAATTTTTTCTGAGCATTTAGCTTCTTAAATAACGATTTCAGTATTATAAGTTGAATAACGAGATGTGTTGTTTAATTTGACCTGTAGATTTAACACTGAAAAGAAAAGAAGAAGCACAATTTGGGGAAGAATTTGAGAGGTTCAGGAATGGGTACATAAAATGTGTGTCCCCTGAGTTGACAGAAAGCTATTGTTCTGTCTGCAGCTGAAAACAAGAATCTCCCAAGGGTACACTAGATTTCCTCCCCCCTTTCTTTTTCCTGCTTCCCATCCATGCAAGGAAATGTTGCGCTCCTTTGGAACTTGTTGGTCATTTGCTTCCCCTTATAAGAAGCTTACGCTTGATAGTTGCAGAAAAGGCGAACTGATTTATGATTTTGTACAGCTGTGTCGCAGATAGTGTTCTTTGAAACGCTGGTTAACTGCATGCGTAAAATTTTCTTGTTACGCAAGGCTCTTTTTCTAGCTAACTTTTAATGTGAAAATGCTGGTTAACATACCCAGATAGCACAGCCTTGCGATTTCATGTAGGCCCAACACTGCACCACCGTCTTCTATTCCTAAAAGTCGGTGGCTCAGTGTTGGGCCTACGTTAGATTGCAAGGCTGTGCTACCTGGTTAGTTTGGTGGTTTAAAAAAATATAAAAAAAAACGTGCACTAAATTGAGGAAATGTGTTTGTTAAATTGGGAAACACCAAGCATTAATTTCAATGTGATTCCACCTGTACCACAAAAACGTACGTAAAATCGCAGAATTCGTTAAATCAGTCCATTAAATAGGGGTTTGACTGTATAATAAGAGGTTGTTGATGGTAAAATTTTGAAGTAAAGTGATAAAGTAAAGGCCTACCTATGGAAACCATCTACCATTTTAAGATGCATTCTTAAATCCTTCTTGGTAAGGTGGTCTAACATCCTTGCATCGACTAAACATTCCATGAAGGTTGAACGATACTGAGCGAGACCTAAACTAGCTAACCACTCATTACCTATCCACTCATGGTTCATTTCTCCAAATGCTAAACTCTGTGGGTGGAAGAATAATAACAACATGAGAAAATCAAGGCATGGAACACTGGTCTTAAATGTACAATTCCAAATTAATACACATATCAATTAAATACATTTTCATACTGTGCAAAACACTTAAGTTATTATAATAGCCTTTGGTAACTGATAATAAATAAACAGAGAAAAGATACCAAAATAAACTGATTCAATTTACTGAAGCAATTACTTAAAACTATCGTTCTTCTACTTGTTGCTGTTAGAAAGCTGTGTGACAATCCTACTTTCCAACAATCACCCTATCTGAGTTTCTAACACAACAACATTTAGATTGTGAATAAAAAAATACCTTTTTTTGTATTCACAATTACTTTTATTACTTATATGTCTACAAAGAAATACAAGGTGCATATTGAATTTCCCACTCTAATGTCCAATAAATTAAATTACGTTTACTAGCAACACAATTAAGTATACATGACAAAAAAAGGCCAAAATGTTCTGAGGAAGTGTCCAGAAAAACAGTTACTGTAAAAAATTTTCACAGCAAAATGCATCCTCTTTGTGACAAAATAATAGCAAAAGCTGCAATTTTTTTTTTCAAACCCTTAATCATCATCTCACCTCTTTCAGTGGTACCAGTTTTCACCAAATTATTAGGAAATGAAAGATACCACACATGGAAGGGGAAATCACCTCTCTCCCACAGTCAGGTGAAAAATAATAAAATGAAAATTGTGAAATAGGTGAACTACAAGATACCCTACCCAGGTAGCACACCCTTACAAAATAACGTAGGCGTGACGCTGTGCCACCGGTATTCTATTCCCAATCTAGTAGGCAAGACATTATCATTGAATGTTCACATAAAGCCAACGGATTTTCCAACTGATGAGCTACTGAGGGGGTTTGGGTAATCTGATTACAGTCAAGGCGACCTAAGCCCAAACCAGTCCTTCTGTGAGTCTTCAGGACGGAGGGTTTATTTGCCCGAGGCAACATGTGGACAACTGTTGTTCAACAGTCTGTGGGCCAACCATTGTTCGTTCACAGAGCACGTGCTAACTGGAACTTTCATGTAAGTAGAAAAAATTTTATCGTTAGATTTTCTGCATGTTTTTATCACATAAAATAATTTTAAAATAGCTCTTGCTAAATTGCGACAGCATATTTTTTTATAGATGTTGCATTTGCATTGCTGCTTTATTTCTGCGGTATCGAACTGAATTTTGGAGGCTAAGTACATCGCGTCTAAAATAATTAAACGGTCTGCTGTTGTTCATCCTACAGATAGTTTTTTTGTTGCATACACGAAGTAAAAAAACGATGAATGTATAGATGAGAGTTGTTTGGGCTATTTTTGAGCGATATCAGAGAGGAAAATGTAAATAGATATGTTTGTTACAATATAATTTCTTAGTGACAAGGAAGTAAGTGTGTTTAAACTACTTGCTAATTACAAATGATAAATTAACTAGATTATCCACTCAGGTATGGTACGAGCATGTGAGTTTGGGTAAAGAAGAGACAAATATTCCCATAATTCAGCACTGTTATCTCAAAATATGATGTGAGTTCAGTAAAAAATGCAAACAAACATTTTAGTAAATTTTAAGTTATGCTGTAAACTGATTTCACAATGTTTTCTTCAGAAAGAATTCTTGTAACATTACCTCAATGAAAGTTGCATACTTTTATACTGTTAACGATAGTATAAATCTGGATATATTTTTTTTTTTTGTGCTGTTACTAAAACAACAGGGCACAATATGAACACCTTTGAATGAAAACTGATTTTGGTATTTTATGATTTTTTACACTGACTTTTGCTGTCAAATTTTTTTAAAGGGCTTAGACTTATATTAGGTTGGTTTGGTCAAATGGTTACATTAGCTTTTTTTTTTTTTTTTTTTTTTTGCTGAGGTGGCCTAGATGTATATTGTCAAAATAATATTTTTGATAGTAAATATCATTAATAGGGATATGAAATTATGAAAACAGCACAATCTTGCAACTGGGTGTGGCCAGAATATCTTCATTTGTAAAATATTAATTTTTTCCTGTTAAAAATGTTTACACCAAACAGTGGTCCATATTTCTCATGGTCAAAATGAGAATACAGAGTACATTGATGTAAATAAAATATATAACAGCTGCATGAAACATTTAAATCAAGGAAGATCCTTCAAAAAGAACAGTAAATGCTCAATGTTAGGGCCTCTGAATTTCTTAACTTTTAACTGGAAAATTGCATGATTATGTTCCTTACGAAAAATAAACAAATTATCAAAAACTTACAAACTAAAATCTCAAGAAATCTCAAAGCACAAACTGCACATGTTCTCCTGGTTCAGATCACTTCAAGAAAACAGTCTGTGCCTTTCGCTGTTTTTCAAGGTTTTTTTTTTTTTTACATTTTTCGGATTATAATTGATCTCGGGAAATTTTATCCAATTTTCTACTAAATTTCCTGTATAGCTGGTATTTATCTGAGGGATTCTGAGTTTGTACTAATTGGTTCACAGAGATATTTCTAAAATTCTGTATTTCATTTTCTCTTAGATGAGTAAATTTTTTTCAATGTTTATTCATCGAAGAAAGTACAAAAACTATCTAATAAAATTTAGATGTAACAGTTCTTTTTTCATATTGTTTATCAGTTTTTAATATTTATGTGGTATCTTGTTTCACAAACTGCATTGGAGAATTAATGTAAGTGTTTTATGTTAGAGTATCCTGCTGCTATATTACATGGGCAATATTTAAGCATATATATTTGTGCATTAAGGAATTATATGTTATGATTTTCCCTTCCTTCTTGTGTTTCCATTTCAGCGGCCGTTGTGAAAATCCAGTTATATCCAGCAGTCAGACTGGCAGGCGCATTTACAGTCCTTGATCACCATCTCACCATAACACTTAGATGAATACTGTGCTTTTGGAGAATATAACATCATTTTCCAGCAATTTTTACTTTTCATGTGTGTTTTAGTAGGGAATATGTCATTGATAATTATTTTAGCTTAATAAATGTAAATCAAAATTTCAAAAATGTTATTTCTGTCAGGTTTTATCAACTGTGATTGTTGTGTTCGATTTATCAGTGCAATTTCAAATTTTTTTAACCTACAGGCATGGGTTAAAGTTTATTTAATTGCATGTGTGCAGTTTTGCCCTTCAGTAGTGTTAAAAGGTAAACCCTCATTTTGCAAAATGTCATCTAAGTTTTTTCTATTGCAGGCTCTAAAGCTGCCCGGATATCATAATACAATGAGAATTTAATATAAAATGGGAAAAATATGTGTGTGCTTGTGTGTGTGTGATTCGAAAAACCATTTTATTGATAATATCACTGCTTTCACACGACTGGTCTACGCTAGTAGTGATAAGGTACTTTATTTTTCATGAATGAACTGCACATATATAACCTGAATTATATACTTGACTGAGAAACTTTCATTCTAAACCACTGTATCAATACAAGCACCTGCATCATTAACACTGTAACTATTGTACCATTGAAGTATGTCATACTTAGCTATATTTTTTTAACATTCCACATTACACTTCCCGTCCTTTTATTTTTAGACTCAGATGCAGAAGAATAAAGAGAGAGGAGGGGAGGCTTACAAACTGCATGAACGAAAACCATTACTCCCCCCCCTTTTTTTCAGTACTTTAAAATGCTTGAAAGTACAGTGAAAGCTGCATATCAATTTAGTGTAAGAGTGTGTGTGTGTGAATTATGCTTTTTTATATTCAGGTTTCCTTATAACCAGCCGATAATTATTTCCAGAAGTGTTTTTTTTCATACCAGAAAAATGGATGGTAAGTAGTCAAGGAATTGTCATTAACATAATTTGTTATAGCATGGCTTTACCATATTTGCAATCATCGCAGTATGCTACGTAGCAAAATATTACCTCCACGTGCATCATTAAAAAAATTGATACATCCGTGTGCATAAGAATGTTTAACATTTCTTGCTGTACATACATAGAAGTAAAAATTTATGTAAACTGTACATAGATAACTTCCGACTCACCTGTTTTTATATAATCATGCGTTTTCATTCATACACTGGAATATATACAGTATGGGACAAAAGACAACACTACGACACTTCTAAGTAAAAATGAAGAGCAACAAACATAAAGGCTGAGCGCACTGGGCACATACTATTCTTGCATTAAAAAAGTTGGCTCATTGTTATAGGAGTGATGGCTGAATGTTGTGTAATATACTGGCACAACATCATGGAACTGATGGCTCAACATTGTAACAACGGCTCCACATTGTGGGAGTGATGGCTTAATGACATAAAAGATGTTGGTACAATGTTGTCCAAATGATAGTTGAACGGTGAGTTATACGCTGGCTCAACGTTATAAAGACATCGGCTCGTCGTTGTGACAGTGGCACAATGTCATATGAACGATGGCTTAATGTTGTAAATGATGTTGGCACAAGGTTATCCAAACGATGGTTTGATGTTGTGTGCTGTGTTGGCGTAATGTTATTCCAACAATGGCTCACTGTTGTAAGAATGGCTCAGTATTGAAGGCTTTATGTTGTACGAAACATCGGTTTAATGCTGGCACATTGTTATATAAACGTTCATCCTTATTACTTGGATCAACGCTGGCTAGTACACTGAGCCTACCGGAGGCTGGTAAGTAGTATCCGAACGTTTTGTGTTTTACGTAGGGCTAATGTAAGTGTGCTGCCTGGGTATGTTTTTAAAATTTGAAAATGCAATAATATATTGCTTAAAACAAACAAGAAAAACTAATATTCTTGTGGAATGTTAACACAGTCGATTCTTGTTAATAGCACATCATTTAAGAGAAACCTTTGATTACAATGGACAATGATGATGTTTTTCCCATTTTTATCCTATGGACCAGCATTATAAACAACATCATTGTTTATTATTAAAGAGATTAAAAAGACAAAAAGAAATATTAAGAATGACTCAAGTGTGGGATATGGTGGACCTACCACACTTGAGAAGGACGGTCCACCACGGAATCGACCTGGACTTTCTAAACGGCGTATGACAAAGCGATCTCGGCTGAGTGAATGTAAGATTGGTGTATGGAATACTAGAGGTATAAATGGCAAGAATAGTGAGGTGATTGAGGAGATGAATAAGTATAGACTGGATGTGCTGTGTGTAAGTGAAACCAAAAAGAAGGAAATTGGGGTAGAAGTGAATGGCACGGTGAGTGTGTGGTCTGGGGTATTGGATAATATGAGAGGACAGGCTGGTGTAGGTGTGATTTTAAGTGAAAAGATGAAGAACAACTTGATTTACTATAGTTGCATAAGTGAGAGAATTCTCTGGATTCGTTTGAAAGTGAAACCAGAGAATTGTAATTGTTGTAGTGTATGCTCCTTGTGACTCGGAACCTTCTGATAAGAAAGAAGATTTCTGGAATGAGCTAAAAGCTGTTTTGAGCCAGTTTGGTGCTAAAGAAAAAGTTATAATAGCAGGGGATTTCAATACTAGAGTAGGTGTGCAGAAAGCAATTTCTGACAATGTTCTGGGTAAGTTTAATGATACTTGTGTGAATGATAATGGTGAAAGATTAATTGAACTCTGCATTGAGAATGATTTGTGTGTATCTAATACATTTTTCAACCACAAGCATATCCACACATATACTTGGGAAAATCGTACTCTTGGTCAAAAGAGTGTGATAGATTTTGTTGTTTACGATCAGCGTTTGAAACACTTAGTTGTTGACACCCGTGTGATGAGAGGTGTGGATGTTGGTTCTGATCATTACTTGGTAGTGTCACGAGTGAAACTTAATGTTGGTTGGAGGAAAAGGAATAGGAAGAGACCCAGGATAGAAAGAATAAAGGTTGATAGGCTCCTTGAAGACCATCAGCATTATTCTGACTTACTCAGAGAACGACTGAAGGATCTGAAGTCTGGTGAGAGGGATGTAGAAAAGAAGTGGGAATGTTTTAAGAACTGTGTTGTCACTGCTGCTAAAGAGGTCTGTGGCACCACAATAGTGGGTAACAATAGAGGTGATGCTTGGTGGAATAGTGAGATTGATGAGGCAGTAAAGAAAAAGAAGGAAGCCTATTTGGGGATGTTGCAAGGTAGAGTCTCTGTGGATGAATATCGCTGTAAGAAGTGTGAAGCTGCTAAGCTGGTTCGTCACAGTAAGGCAAAAGATAGGAAAGAGAAAGCGGAAAGGCATGAACTGGCTTTTTGGAAATATAGAAAGTCCTTCTGGAAGTACATGAGACTCAGGAAAAATAGGGGAAACAAAGTTGTAAGTTGTGTGAAGAATGAGATTGGGGAAATGATATGGGAGCCCAATGAGTTAAGTGACAGATGGGGGGGATACTTCTGTGAGTTATTAAATCAGGAGAGCAAAAATGATTCTGAGACAGATGCAGATGATGTCACAATGAGGGATGAAAGCACAGGAGGGATCTCAAGAGAAGAAGTGTGTAAAGCTCTAAAATCTCTTCAGAATGGTAAGGCTCCAGGAGTTGATGGCATAACTGCAGAGATGTTGAAGTATGGTGGTGACTCTATAATTGACTGGTTAACTGAAATTTGCCAGTTGTGCTGGGAGTTAGCAATGGTCCCTCAGGATTGGAAGGATGCTATCATTGTTCCCTTGTATAAGGGAAAAGGTGATCAGACTGAATGCAAGAACTATCATGGTATTAGCCTACTGAGTGTGCCAGGGAAAGTGTTTGGTAAGGTTGTTATTGAAAAAGTACAGGGTCTTACATCAGAGAAAGTGTGGGATGTTCAGAGTAGTTTTATGCCTGGTAAAGGCTGCACTAACCAGATTTTTGCATTACGCATGATGATTGAAAAGTATCTGGCTGTTGGGAAGAAAGTTTTTACTGCCTTCATAGATTTAGAGAAAGTTTACGACCGAGTCAACAGGACACTTTTGTGGAAGGTATTGAATGAATATGGTGTTACTGGGAATCTACTTAATAGTGTAAAAACCATGTATGCTGGTAGTAGAGCTTGTGTACGAGTGAATGGTGTTTTATCAAAATGGTTTTCCATTGGTGCAGGAGTTAGACAAGGTTGTGTAATGTCACCATGGCTGTTTAATATATTTATGGATGCATGCATGCGTGAGGCCAAAATAGATAATAGTGGTTTATGTCTTGGTGATATCCGTGTGTGCAGATTGCTGTATGCTGATGACACAGTCCTGTTGGCAGAGAACAAAAGTGAGTTGCAGAGTATGTTGACTCGGATGCACGAAGTTTGCATGAAATTCAAACTGAGTATAAATAAGGGAAAAACCAAAGTTATGGTGTTTGAGAGAGGAATGGGTAGCACTGAATGTAATATAAGTATAAATGGCACTGTGATTGACCAGGTGAGTGAGTTTGTTTATTTAGGAAGCATGTTTGACAGAGAGAACAAATTGGATGGTGAAATCAGTAGGCGAGTGAATTCTTTGAAAGTCATAGCTGTTCTGGGAGGTTTTCACATGAATGATGGGTTCTCTAGAGAGTCCCGCATGGCTGTGTATGAAAGTGTAATTGTTCCTACTCTGATGTATGGCAGTGAAACCTGGGTACTGCAGAAGAAACATAGGAGTCGTATGTGTGCTGGAGAAATGCGTTACTTACGTGGGGTTTGTGGCAAGACACGATCTGATTGTGTGAGGAATGAAGATGTATTGCAGTTGTGTGATGTAAAGCAAAATGTTGTTAGCAAGGTGGAGACCAATATGCTTTGGTGGTTTGACCATGTTGAAAGAATGAGTGATGAGATGCTTACTAAGAAAATCTTTTTAGCCCAAGTGGCAGGAAGGAAAGGCAGAGGAAGGCCAAGGAAGACATGGGTGGATCAGATTCAGGAGTGTCTGCATGAGAAAAAGATTATGAGTATGAAGTACAAAAGATCTTGTGTACGGCGTGTAATGGATATCAGTGAAGCACGAGTTGTGTGTCAGGATCGCTGTAAATGGCGAAGTTTGATACGACAACAATAAGTAAAAATATCTGGAAGTTTGTATTTCTTTTTGGAACTAACCTCTGAATCTCAGAGAACAGCTTAGTGATATGTATGTATGTATGTATGTATGTATGTATGTATGTATGTATGTATGTATGTGTGTATGTGTGTATGTATGTATGTATCATTGTTTATAAAATACGAGCAGATAGAGAGCATTGGTTTGTGTAGACAAATGTACTAATCCCTAGTATACCTAAGCAGTAGTGCTCCCAGATATTTCTCAAGGGGGTGGGGGCATGGGCTGTGGTGCACAGAATTTTCCCAAGATCGGGACGATACCCCTTAAATTTACTGGGAAAAATAGTCAGGTGCCATAACAATTAAGAAGAAGGTTGACTTTTGTACATTTATTCTTATCCAGTTACTAGTAATGTTGCAGTACAAGAAAGTTAAATGATTAGAAGCAGGAGTAGATGAAATTATTTTCCTGGTTAGATTTTTCTAAATTTATTTAACAGAACTACTCCCTTATAACTATTGTATGTCATAATTACACGGTACCAGATTAATTTTTATGCTGAAATGCAGTAATTCTGAAATAAAAGGTTATTTAAGAGCAATATTGAGCAGAAGAAGCATCGCGCGAGAAAAAATATGACTACGGGATAAATCTTTGCTGTCTCTTACTTTTGTTTTTGAAAGTTTCGAAGGACGGAATTCCGTCCTGAAATGGAAAACGATTCCCCCTCCTCCACCATTTCCCCCAAAATTTCTGTTCAGTTGTGCACTGATCTCCAGAATGCCGAAAATGATAACTGAAATGGCGGCATTCTTTGAGTCCACGGAACAATCTCATGCCTGAATATTACAAAAAAATCTTCGCACCATCTTAACTTCCGTTTCGGAAATCGTTGCTTACAGTTTCATGCTAGAGTACAAACATTTATGCAATAAAAATATATTTAACAACAATACTGGACACAGGCAACATCGTGAAAAAAGACAAATTACGATTACAGGAAAAATCTTCACTTGGTTTAATTTCTGTTTTCGAACGAAAGTTTTGAAAGTCAAAATATTACTGCCAGATGGAAAACGTCTCCCCCCACCCACCCCCCACCCCACTTCCCAAATTCTCTTCAGTTCTGCTTCGATCTCGAAAATGACCCAAATGATGAGAGAGAGAGAGGGGAAAAAAAAAAAAAAAAAAAAAAGCGAAATTCCGCGAATCCGTGGAAGAATCTCGTGTACGATAATTCTGTGCTAGTGCCGAAATTTTACTGCAGTTTCTAAAGCTTTTTCAATTCAGTTATATGTAATTCATTTAAATGCTTTTTGAGATTATATGTTAAATTTTGAATTTTCAGATTATCAAAAATAAATGCTTCTTGGATTTTTTAATACATAATCTGGTAAGTTACAACTTTAAGACAGTATTTTTTTACAACCATGAAATAGTTGATGCAATAAAAAATTATGAAATAATGTCCACAGTCCTCTTTTTTTCAGAAGTAAAAAAAAAAAAAAATTGGAACAAGCCAAGATTAGAAAAATGATTTTACTCAGCATTAACACTAAATCAACTTATGGACAAACTACTTTGAAAAGAGTAATGCTTATATGTAAAAAATATGTAATAGGGCTACTGAATATAAAAAAAAATATTATTCGAATTCACAACATAGTATTTCAAAGGCAAGTTTTTTTGTTTTTTTTTTGAAATATGAAATCATATGAAATTTCTTAAGCCAGTTTTTATAATGAAATTAGAATAACAAATTAATACAAAAGTAAAAAGGGACATAGGCTTAAGGTAGTAAACAAAGTATTCAAGTATATTTTACATTATAAATTAGAACAATCTAAAATTATGACCCACTCCCCTTTTTTTCCTTTTTGGAGCAATTCAAAAATCTTCAATAGTATTTAACATTTTGAAATTTCGTTTATACATTTCTTACATTTATATGCTTTTTAAGGCCATTCTCTAGAAAAATGTATATGCATTGTAGTTGTGAGAGTGTGTAAATATGGTAATATGAAAGTAATAAATGAAAAATTCATAACAATAGCTCTTACTGTTCTGGAAGGCTTAGGTGCAGATGGACTAGTTAAAGCAACCATTTCTTGAATGGCCAACCGCAACTTTAAACGATGAAGAGGATTGCTGATTCCTATCTCTCTTTGAATTTCAGTATCAGACAGTGCTGACATAATTGCACCACTTTTCACATTCGCCCGACATGCTGCGACGTACCATGCCGGCATTCCAACCCATAGCTAAAAAAGGAGAGAGAGAGCAAAAAATATAATTTTTTTCCATTAATAATAAGCAAAACAGTAAATATCACCATGACATAAAATGCTAACATTATATGAATGTTTATGATGAGTTTTGCTTTTAAACAGGGCAAAAACCTAACTAACCTCAAGCCATGCTACTATTGTTGGCCCATTCCATAGGGCAAATGGTGTTCCAGCCTTCATTGCTTCTGCTAGTAATTCCTGCCTATAATGACAATAATAATGTTTAGTATGATAACTATGGCATACATTTTCTGTCATGAAAAAAGGCTTGTTCAATCAAGATCATGACTTGCACAATTAATACTATTTTTTATTGTGAAAAATATTTTCATAGAAAGTTTTGGCAACAAAGTACTGTTTTTTTATCATATAATCTGCAGATTATCTGTTAAAAAAAGTTATAAATTTAAGATCTGCAGATAATATGGCAAAGTCGATAATACCCAGCTTTAAAAAATCTTTGCTGAACTTCAATTTTTTTTTTTTTTTTAAATCTGTGTTGCAAATTGTCAGGAGAAGTTGTACATTAGGAAAATTACCAGAATTGCGTTAATAACAGGAAAATGTCGCACAATAGGAAAATGGAGGTCTGCAAATAGTTGGACATACTTTTTTTTTCACTTGCAACCATTTAGACAGAAATATGATGTAAAAGCAATAATATTTGCTCTTGTGGATGATCATGTGCTGTAGGAAGTGCAGCGTCACACATATTCATGGGTGCCAGAAGTCTAACTATGGAGATGTATAGTATAGAACTATCAGGTCTAACTGTGAAACTGTAGTAATGCTGAAAAAACTTGCAACTTTTGCCTTTATTCATTTGAAAGCAACAGAAAAGCTTTTAAAAAAGACAGGAATTTTTTGTTTTGTTTTTTAATATCAGAATCATTCTTTTTCCCATTTCTTTGGACTGCTGGGTGATCTAGTGAGTCATGATTTTTCTGTGTGGAAACTGCAGTTTGGGAACAAAGTTATGGGTGCAGATTATTCGGCATTTTTTTTTATTTCACAGTCTGCAGATTATATGAAGAAAAGCACGTCACCTACAACACAAAATATGATTATCATCAGTTAGTACTGACTTCATACTGACAGGTCCCTCACCTATTACATATGATGCTCATACCCCAAAGAGCCAAAACATTATGACCATCTGCCAAATATGATGTTTTTCCAAAACAGCTCTCACCTGGCGAATGGATGCTACAAGATTTCTAAAGGTGTCTTGTGATATCTCTCACCAACATGTTACCAGCAGATCCTTTAACTCTTGCAAGTTATATGGTTGAGCTGCAGCACATTGGATTTGGTGTTCTAACACAAACCACAGATGCTCAATTGGATTGATGTCTGAAAAATCTGAAGGCCAGGGAAATATCTGGAAGTCTTCCTCATGTTCTGCAAACCATTCTTGAACAATCCAGGCAATCTGTTATGGAGCATTAACCTTCTGAAAGAAGGCTTTATTAAGAAGAAATAACCATTGTCATGAAAGGATATACCTGGTCTACAATGATGTTCAGGTCAGTGGTGGATGTCATAGTTTTCTGCACATGCAGAACATTGCTCAAAGCATAATACTTCCTCCACCAGCTTGTTTTTGTCCCATGGTACATTCTGGTGCCAACATTTCCCTAGGTAAATGACACACATGCATTGGGTTAGAAAGAAAGTAATGTCCAATGACGAGGTACCCAAAGTCAACGTCCAGGCAACAGTGGCCACCGAGATAGTGCAGCACACAGGCATGACATCAGCAGGTAGGTGGCTTAAGTCAGTAGCAGATAGTAGTCAGAAGGAGAAGAGTGTAAGCAGCAGCCAACACAGAAGAGGACAAGGAGCACATCTGCCATTGCATGGTGCACGAGTTTCATTGTGGTAGCCGTCCCACAAGTACTGTAAAGGAATATTACTCGTGCGTGCTGCAATGCCATATCACATCGTCAGTGCTGTCATTGGCTTAAATGGTTTCGATAGGGAAATTTTGACCTGTCAGAACGTCCTAAAGCCGGAAGACCCACAACAGTAGATATGGAAATGCTTAGTGGAGACTGACCCATGTGTGACCCCGTGGGAGCTGGCTGAACAGCTGCGGACAACCCACACAAGCATTATTACACACCCGCATCAACTTGGGAACGGGCACAAGAGGGGAGTTTGGGTATCCCATGAACTCACAGTCGAGCAGAAAACAAATTGCATGAGTATGCATGCACTTCCCTGCTTGCATGTGACCAAGTTGAATCATTCTGGGACTGCATTATGACAGATGATGTGAAATGGGTCCTGTATGACAATGTCAGTGCCCGGAAACAGTGGTTGCACCCAAAAACAGAAGCCCATGCCGACCCCCAAAGCTGGCTTACACCCACCTGCCTGCTTGGTGGAATATATGGAGTGTCGTGTTTTTTCAGCTGCCGCCGAATTACACCACTAATGTGTATTGCCATCAGCTCGATGACCTGCACGCAATGCTGACGTCGAAACAACCAGCACTGCTGAACAACAACGGCATCTTCCTACAACAGGATGGAGCGAGGTCTCACCAGCCGACCTTCTTCCAGTTATTCAACGTGCAGTTTGGATGCTCATGTGCCCATTGTCGGTGCTTCGCGTGAAGCTGCCTGCAGATATGCAGCCCCATTTTCAGCAGGGACTGTGTGTTGTGACACATTACTCCTGTCACCAGCATTAAAATTACCAGAAAGTTGCACCACAGCATCCCTTCTGATTGCTCGTACCATACAGGATAGCCTTTTCTCACTTCCAGGATCGACAAGCAGTGGTCGGTCCACACCTTGCTGACGGCTCCTGGTTTTCTCCTCCTCGGACCACTTTTTGAAGGTACTAATCATGGCTGACTGTGAGCACTCCACAAGACTTGCTGTCTCAGAAATGCTCTGACCCTATCATTTGGCTTACAATTTGGTCTTTGTCAAAGTTGCTTAATTCTGCTGCCTTTCCCATCTGAAGAACAAGAATAACACTGATGAACAGAGCTCAATATCAAGTGTTACTTACATCATTTCCACATGTGTCATCATTTACCTGCAGTTACTTCACTTTGCATAAAGATGCACAGTCATAATGTTTTGGCTGTTCAGTGTATGCTAGATGGGTGAAATGTAAACCAACTGTACACAAGAAAAAAACCAACAACCAAATATTTTTGGTATGTAAGAGTTATAAAGACTTCATAAATAAGTCTTGACAGATATGTGCAATCTGCCATTTTACAAACACATACATATATTTTTTATATTCAGTTCCGCATCAGTAGAAAATTTCAGAAAAATAATTTCAGCGCAGAAGCGCCACAAAGAATATTTTAGAGCAGAATAAGAGCACGTTTCTGGTACTGTCTTCACATTTACTTTAGTGAACTCAGTAAAACAGCGATGCAAACGGCAGCCTTCTTGCCTAATGGTTGAATGTAATTAAGCAATTCTGATGAATTAGTACTCATATTTTCTAATTACTACAAGATAATATAATTGCAAAATGTAGCAATACGAATCTTACTAATTTGGCAAAATGTTGCAATAAAAATCTCACTAATTTTGTACTGCAGGAAAACCTATACACTGACTTGTAAAACTAATAAGACACTTCAACCTATGCTCCAACAATGACTAAAACAATATACACTGAGTGGCCACTTTATTATGACCACCTGACAGTTTTAAGCAAATGAGCTATGGCTGCACGCCAGAGGGCGAGGCTAGTATAAAAAGGGAAAGCTTAGTGTTTGCGACAGTAGTAGGAGTGACTTTTGGGTGACGAGATGGGTAAAAAATGCGATTTGACGGACTTTCAACGTGGGATGATTGTAGGAGCTCGGAGCCATGCAGGTATCACCGAAACTGCTGCATTCGTGAAATGTTCCAGAGCAGCTGTTGTTAAAGTGTTTAAAGACTCGACTGTCAGCCAAAAACTGGGTCTCTAACGTGCAATGTGTGGATGTCATCGACTAGTGACTCCTCAGGCGGAACGGAGAGTGTCCAGACTGGTAACAGACAACAGAAGGGTAACAGTGCAGCAAATTACAGACCATCTTAATCAAGGATCCCCTCAAATGATCTCTGCACGCACTGTCCGCCGTACACTGCATCGGATGGGATATGGCAGCCGAAGGCCTGTTCAAACACCTTTGCTGTCTGCAGTTAACAAGAGAAAATGTCACCAGTTCGCACAGGAGCACAAGGACTGGAGAGTCGATAATTGGAAACAAATTATGTGGTCCGATGAATCACGTTTTCAGTTGCACCATGTTGATGGCTGAGTGAGAATTTGGCGGAAACAGCACGAAAGCATGGACCCCAAATGCATTGCTACAATCCTTCAAGCTGGTGGAGGCAACGTTATGGTTTGGGGAATGTTTTCCTGGCATGCTTTGGGCCCTTTAATTCGTGTTGCTCAACGTCTGACTGGCACATCATATCTAAACATCGTTGCGGACCAAGTGCATCCTGTCATGTGGATGGTTTATCCCAATGGCAATGGCTACTTTCAACAAGATAATACGTCCTGCCATAGTGCTCGTATTGTACAGGATTGGTTTCAGGAACATGCCAGTGAGTTTACTTTGCTTAGGTGGCCCCCACAATCTCCAGATCTCAACCACATTGAGAATTTGTGGGATGAAGTTGAACGAGCCATCAGACAGCTGGATCCACAACCCTGCAATCTCACACTCTTGGAAAGTGCTATTCATCAAGCATGGTCTCAGATTCCACAAAGCACCTATCAACATCTCGTGGAGTCCACGCCACGAAGAATCGATGCAGTATTAAAGGCAAAAGGTGGCCCAACGAAGTACTGAGGGGGTGGTCATAATAAAGTAGTCACTCAGTGTATAAGGGTCACCCAAATGAAATTGAGACTGTAGGTTTTTTTGCCGTAAAGGTTTATAGGTTAGAATATGTGAACATACAGGTAGTAAGAGTGATACACAGGCTACATACCCACTACACAGCCGTCTCGTCGGTTCAAGCAAGTGTCCTAGTGCAGCACGAGATTGTGGATACTCGAGCAAAGAACGCCTGTGGTTAGCTGCAGAACCAGCCTTTAACGGCGTTCCGGACCTCAGCATCATTAGTGAACTGGCGGCCCACGAGAGCTTTTTCAGTGGCTTGAAGATGTGTTAATCACAGGGCGACAGATCGGGGCTATAGGAGGGGATGGTTGAGGACTTCCCAGCCAAAGCTCTGCCAAGGTTCATACTCTTCCATGCAAAATAAATTCAAGCGCTTTTCAAGGACTTTTTAAACCTGAATTATCATATGTGTGTACTGTCGGTCAGTCAGTAGGTAAGTATTTTAATAAGTTCAGACCATTAATCTTAGCTGGGATGGGCACACCTTCAATGATCTGCTTATCACCCTTACCTCCAGTCAATTTATTTTATTAACTTTGAATTGTCCCTCTGTTTTGGTGTATTTCAAAATCATTTGATTTTTTGGAATATTTTGAAAGGGTACATTATTTTCATATTCATCTGCTGGTATGACACTTATTGTTTGCTTTAACTTTTTAATTTTGATCCATGACTTTGATCCTTTGATGCATTTTTTGATGTAGCCAGGAAATGAAGGGTCCACGCATGAAGCACAAGCAATTCCTGGAAGTTCCACCCTGCGGCAAGAACAAGTCCCTAACCCCAGTAAACAGAAGCCCATCACAATTTCTGAATACTGCATTCCACTTATTTTACTCAGATGGCTGATGCTTTACTCTGTAGTGATACCACAGCCAAGGCACCAGCTGTCCACTTACACCCCTGGGTTGAACACAAGTTCTGTGCAATTTGATCAGCTTGGTGTTCTTATCAGAACTACTACACAGAAACCCTCCTATGCATCTTTTTAGCACAAACAATTATTTAACACATGCTCTTTCATATCATTACTTAAAAAACAAAACAAAACAAAACAAAAATTCAAGTACTATTTACACAGCCTTAAACTTTTTCAAATACTTTCAAGGACTTGAAAATGAACTTTTTCAAGTACTTTCAAGGACTTGAAAATGAACTTTTTTTATTCAAGGACTTTTCAAGGTTTGCAAGGAGTGTACAGACCATGTCTGCAGCAAATCTTGGCATGCTGTAGCCACATGCGGGCGTGAGTTGTCGTGCAACAGAATGACACCATCTGACAACATACCGGGTCTCTTACGCTTGATGGCCATTTTGAGGTTGCATAACATTATGCAGTATGCGGTTGCCTTGACCATACCACCTGTGTCCAGCCAATTCAACAGCAATCGGCTATTCTCATCGAAGAAAACCGTGAGCATCACTTTTCCAGCTCTTAAGGAGGACTGAGCTTTTTGGGGTCGTGGAGAGTGGTGATGCTTCCATTCCATACTCATCCGTTTTGTGGCCGGATCGAAGCGGTGGCACCAAGTTTCATCTGCGGCCACAATCTTGGAAAGAAACTGTCCTTCCTCTGCGTGGTAACAATACAGATGCTCCAGGCAAGCACCCATTCGCCGAGGCTTCTGCTCCTCCTGGAAATGCTTGGGGAACCATTGTGCGCAAACCTTGCTGTATCCCAATCGGTGATGGAGAATGGTCTTAACAAGTTCCTTAACTCACAGACAATGTTGCCATAAGCTTGCAGGCGGTGATTCAGCAATTCTCCTTCACAAGGTTGTCCCACGGCAGCAATCTATTCCATGGTGATGGCCACGTGTGCTTGCCCAGGTCTCTGCATGTCCTCTGTGCTCACACATCCTTTACGGAATTCACTAAACCAGCAGAACACTGTACGCCATGACTGACACTCGTTCCCATACACATCCTTCACACGTTGATAAATTTCAGCTCCACTAACACCTTATTCTGTCAAAAATGACATAATTGTCCACTGGGCTTGTTTGGATGAATCCACGTCGCGACCCTACATAGTCAACTTGCCTCCACACATGCAAACAGCACACTGACACATGCTGCCAATAACAGCGTGCTTCCTAACATGACACACCATCTACTGGTGCAAATGCATAGCTCTGTGTAATTATACAACAATGCTATTACACGAGTCTCAATTTCATTTGGGTGACCCTTATAAAAGAGTGTTAAACAAATATAAAGGAATAACAGGGTTCTCACTCAAAAGTAATAAAAAAAATTCCTGACTTTTCCAGGTTCTCCAGGTGGTTTTTAAAGTTTTCCAGAGTGGCATGTTGCAAAGAATTGTTAACATTTCATTCCATTCCATTCATTTTTCTCACCAAAGCACACACTTGTAAATTCTTTACGTAATTTGTCTTTATAAAATTACCTGCTTTTCATTAATAACAACTAACTGTGCACATTATTTTCTGTACCAAAGTTCCATAAACTTTTGTGAATACTACCGACACGGAATTTGTAAATACATCCCCATAGAAACAGGTCATATGTAAAAAAAAAAAAAAATCTGTCAGTTGAATAGTTTCAGTTTTTCTATAACACAATGCAGCTAAGCTTAATGATGGAATGGCTCTGTTCAAAGAAACATGTTTCAAGAGAACCAACAGACAAAGGACTTTGATCCATCATTTGATTGGTTCTCTTGTGAAATGTTTCTTCAAGCAGGAGCCATTGTGCCTAATTGTTCCATTTTATAACAACTGCCTGCAGAAATTGAACAAAAGCTTAACTGGCAATTTTAAAAATTCAATTTTGCATCTTTTTTTAGAGAATAAAGGAAATACTTAATATAACTGAAAAAAGGATTTACCAAATTCTAGGTGGGAAGTAATTGCAAGCAAAAGTTTGAAATCTTGAAAAAATAAGTTGTTTGGGCAAAATAAAGTATCCATTGATTTTTACCAAAAAAAAAAAAAAAAAAAAAAAAGGTTAATTTTCCCTGACTTTTACAAAAAAGGGCAATTTCCCCTGAGTTTTCCCTGATTTTTGGAACCATTTTCAAATTCCTTGAGAATTCCAGGTTTTCCCTGTTTTCCAGGTTGAGTGGGAACCCTGAATAAACTAAAAGATTCATAGAATAGCACTGCATTAAAATTAGGCAACAACTGTCATTTTTCCCTTCATGGCAAAGTGAACTAGTTTAATGGTAGATAAGTTGACTCTCACCTGATGAACAATCTGTCTGTTTACTTTTGAATTCGAGGTTTTCTGTTTGCACCAAAACTTTGGCAGACTTGTCCATACACTTCAACCTATGCTAACGCAACTTCTTTCAATATTGCAAAACTAAACTGACAAGCTATTTTAACATAAGAACTATGTGAAACAACCAAATGAAGAAGAAGCATCTGCATTAGTAGAACATAAAAAAAGACTTACTTTTTCTTCGTTCTTCTGTCATGATCTGACTTCTGACCAATACCTCCAGTCATAGCAGCAGTGTCACCAACTGTAACTTCACTGTCTAAGTATGTTACGCCTACAAAAATCACAATAACGTATGGTTTCTATGCATTCATAGCTAAATAAAATTTTTGTGAACAGCTGTTGTGTGCATTAACACATAAAATCATTTTACTTCCACATTACAGCAGATGAATAAATACACAGTGATGAATAGTGAAAAAAAAAAAAAAAAAGATGAATATTACAGAAGATGAATAGTGAGGAAATTAAGTAATGAGACGTTTTATTTTAATATACCGGTAAAACACACGGGTAGGGAACGCATGGTTTTTTGGACAAGTAATTTATCAGCTATGCGGTGGCAACAGCGCTTGCATGAGAATTGTGCAGATGCTTATTTACACCATGCATGATGTCATTCAGTGAAAGAAAATTGTCGCAGTTCTGTCATGTTCTGCAAATATATGATTCTGTTTGAAAATCAGTTCAGGGAGTTGATGGCATAACTGCCAAGATGTTGAAATATGGTGGTGACTCTGTAATTGACTGGCTAACTGAAATTTGCCAGTTGTGCTGGAAGTTAGGAATGGTCCCTCGGGATTGAAAGGATGCCATCACTGTTCCCTTGTATAAGGGAAAAGGTGATTACACTGACTGCAAGAACTATCGTGGTCTTTACAGAGTGTGCCAGAGAAAAGTATGTGGTTAAAATCCTACAAATAAGTGGCATTAGTAAATAAATGAAGACATCACTCTTTCCATGTTTTAGCAACACACAGCAACCAAAAAATTGTTATACAGTCACCGCCGGGGAATCAAGCCCATGGATCTCTCGATATCTAGCCAAACGCGTTAGCCTTACAGCAGGGTGGCCAACAATACACGGCGCTATGTGTGTTTTTCAGTCAGCTTCTGACATCATAAATCCGTAAGATGGGCTCAGCTACTGAGACGTCTCCATCAGGTGGGCATTAACGGCACTGGCTATATATTAATGACCACCTGATGGAGACGTCTCAGTAGCTGAGCCCATCTTACGGATTTATGATGTCAGAAGCTGACTGAAAAACACACATAGCGCCGTGGATTGTTGGCCGCCCTGCTGTAAGGCTAACGCGTTCGGCTAGATATCGAGAGATCCATGGGCTAGATTCCCCGGCGGTGACTGCATAACAATTTTTCGGTTGCTGTGTGTTGCTAAAACGTGGAAAGAGCGATGTCTTTGTGTATGTGGTTAAGGTCATTACTGAAAAAGTACAGGGTCTTACATCAGAGAAAGTGTAGGATGTTCAGAGTGGCTTTATGCCTGGTAAAGGCTGCAGTAACCAAATTTTTGCATTACACATGATGATTGAAAAGTATCTAGCTGTTGGTAAGAAAGTTTTTGCTGCCTTCAAAGATTTTGAGAAAGCTTACGACCGAGTCAATAGGTCACTTCTGTGGAAGGTATTGAATGAATATGGTGTCTGGGAAACTAAATAATAGTGTAAAAGCCATGCATGCTGGCAGTACAGCTTGTGTCAGAAAGAGTGAATGGTGTTTTATCAAAATGGTTTTCTATTGGTGCTGGAGTAAGACAAGGTTGTGTAATGTCACCAAGGCTGTTTAATATATTTATGGATGCATGCATGCATGATGCCAAAATAGATAATACTGGTTTATGCCTTGGAGGTATCCATGTGTGCAGATTGCTGTATGCTGATGACAGTGTCCTGTTGGCTGAGAGCAAAAGTGTTTTGCAGAGTATGTTGTCTCGGATGTACGAAATTTGCATGAAATTCAAACTAAGTACAAATAAGGGAAAACCCAAAGTTATGGTTTTTGAGAGAGGAACTGGTAGCACTGAATGTAATATAATAAGTTTAAATGGCACAGTGATCGACCAGGTAAATGAGTTTGTGTATTTAGGAAGCATGTTTGACAGAGAGAACAAATTGGATGGTGAAATTAGTAGGTGAGTAAATTCTTCATTGAAAGTCATAGCTGCCTTGGGAGGTTTTCACAGGAATGATGGGTTTTCAAGAGAGTCCTGCGTAGCTGCATATGAAAGTGTAATTGTTCCTACTCTGATGTATAGCAGTGAAACCTGGGTACTACAGAAGAAACATAGCAGCCATTTGTGTGCTAGAGAAATGTGTTACTTACGGTGGGAGAGGGGGTCATGGCAAGACACGTTCTGATTGTGTAAGGAATGAAGATGTGTTGCAGTTGGTAATGTGAAGCAAAATGCTGTTAGCAAGGTGGAGACTAATATGCTTCGGTGGTTTGGCCATGTTCAAAGAATGAGTGATGGGCTAAAAAAAAATTTCTTAGTAAGCATCTCAAATGGCAGGAAGAAAAGGCAGAGGAAGGCCCAGGAAGTTATGGGAGGATCAGATTCAGGAGTGTCTGCATGAGAAAAAGAGTATGAGTAGGAAGTATGGAAGAACTTGTGTGGATCGTGTGATGGATGCCAGTGAAGCCTGAGTTGTATGTCAAGATTGCTGTAAATGGAGAAGACCGTCCTGGTGGCGCAGTGGTCTAAGCGATGGCTTCTGATCATTCGTCTGTGATGGGTCCGGGTTTGAATCCCGATGAGGCATGGATGTCGTGTTTGTCTTACGGCACTGGCTTTCTACCTTCCCTAGAGTCAGTGGCCCTAAATTAAGGACAGGCGACTGCTTATAGCCCATTGAGTTGATCACGGTGGTCGTTAAACCTTCAATAAAAATAAAAAATGGAGAAATTTGATGGGCGACAGTAAGTAAATAATCAGTTTAAAATTATCCGGTATTTTGTTTTTCTTTGTGGAGCTAACCTCCGAATCCCAGAGAACAGCATAGTACATACATACATATCACTAAGCTGTTCTCTGAGATTCAGAGGTTAGCTCCAAAAAGAAATACAAACTATCAGATAGTTTTTACTTACTGTTCCCGTATCAAACTTCTCCATTTACAGCGATCTTGACATACAACTCAGGCTTCACTGATATTCATTACACACCGTACACAAGATTTCTATACTTCATACTCATAATTTGTTTTTCATACAGACATTCCTGAATCTGATCCGCCCACGACTTCCTTGGCCTTGCTCTGTATGTCCTTCCTGCCACTTGGGCTAAAAAGAGTTTCTTAGTAAGCATCTCATCACTCATTCTTTCAACATGGCCAAACCACCGAAGCATAATTAGTCTCCACCTTGCTAACAACATTTTGCTTCACATCACACAACTACTCTTCATTCCTAACACAATCAGACTGTGTCTTGCCACAAACCCCCCTGTAAGTAACGCATTTCTCCAGCACACAAGCGATTTCTATGTTTCTTCTAGGTTTCAATGCCATACATTGGAGTAGGAACAATTACACTCTCATACACAGCCATGCGTGACTCTCTTGAGAACCCATCATTCATGTGAAAGCCTCCAAGAACAGCCATGACTTTCAATGAAGAATTCACTCGTCTACTAATTTCATCATCCAATTTTTTCTCTATGTCAAACATGCTTCCTAAATACACAAACTCATTCACCTGATCAATCACTGTGCCATTTAGACTTACATTAGATTCAGTGCTACCAGTTCCTCTCTCAAAACCCATAACTTTGGTTTTTCCCTTATTTATACTCAGTTTGAATTTCATGCAAACTTCGTACATCCGAGACAACATACTCTGCAACTCACTTTTGCTCTCTGCCAACAGGACAGTGTCATCAGCATACAGCAATCTGCACACACGGATATCACCAAGACATAAACCAGTATTAACTATTTTGGCATCACACATGCACGCATCCATAAATATATTAAACAGCCTGTAACGTATACTCTATATTCACTTTCCTTTTGATTTTACTATCTCTGGTTATTTTATTTTACTATGTAAATTATCTTCCTACTGAACGAAATATTATTTCACCCCGCTGAATGAGATCTGGCAATGAGTGTAAGTCATGACGTGGTGGTAGCTCGTATATAGGCGCGTTCATCGAGAAGTAGAGTGTTGTGTAGTTGTTGCGTTGGAGTTGTGTTGTTGCGTTGTAGTTGTGTTGTGGCGTTGTAGTTGTGTTGTTGCGTTGGAGTTGTGTTGCGTTGCGTTGCAGTGTGTTGTTATGTAGTAGTGATATATGAGTGCCTTAGTTGACCAGGAGTCTTCATAATAAACAAGTTGTTCTGTAAGTTCAGTCTTTCTCAATTCTTAGTTTTGTCAGACCTCTGTCTGGCTGTTAGGTTTATGACTTTGATTACTTAATATAAATAACCAGCGTTGAGACCTTGTTTAAGTTCATAATTAACGAGTAACAACACCCTTTTGGGAATTCATTATTTTGAAGCTTAGAGCATTATTCATTCATAATAATTAGCTTAGCAAAAGGATAAACAAAGCTAATTCATTATAAGCCATGGAGACATTACACAACCTTGCCCGACTCCTGCACCAATAGAAAACCATTTTGTTAAAACACCTTTCACTCGTACACATGCTCTACTGTCAGCAGTAGTGAACAGCATAGTGATATGCAATATATGAATGAAAATCGGTAAAACTGCATCTCAGACAGTTGAATTGCTGTGTGATGTGTATCAGGCTAATTGCCTTGCATAAATATTCCGATGGCAAGCACGTTTCAAGGATGGGTGTGACGATTTGGAAAATGACGAAAGGCTTGAGCACCCGATTTCAGTGCACACGTCTGAACTCATTGAGAAAGTTAGTAAAAAGATAAAAACTGATCGTTGTGTTACCTTGAGGATGCTGGAACGTGAGCTCAGTGTTAATAAGAAGATGATTTCTTAAATTTCAGTGCACGATTTGGGAGAGAAAAAGAGAGTTTGTGTTCGTTTCTGTTCTGCATGCTTTCTCAGACAGCAGAAACAATGCAAAATTCCCCCCAAGGCAATGTGGCTTGTGAGAAGACATGGTGTTTTCGTCACGGTCCTGAAATGAAGCATCAGAGTGCTCAGTGAAAGTCGCCACAGTCAGCCAAAGGAAAGAAGACCACGTTACAGAAGTTTAAAATCAAGACAATGCTCAAATGCATTTGCGACAGCAAGGAAATTCTGCATTATGAGTTCATTACTGAAGATACAACTGTCACTGGTAATGTTTACACATCCATTTTGGAACTACTGTGCAAGAGGATTGTTCGTGCGGCCCAAGCAAAAAAACGGGCAATAGTTCCTTCTTAATGATAATGGACTCGCACACAGAGAAGTCAGGGTAAAGGAATTTCTGGCACAAAAACAAGTGTGTTTATTCAGTCATCCCCTTCATTCTCCAGATTTATCACAGTGTGACTACTTTCTATTCCCAAAATTAACGCTGCTTTTAAAAGGAAAAGTTTTTCAAGGCATTGAAGACATACAAAGGACTGTGACATCAGCTCTCCACTTCATACCAAAAGATGACCCCTGTAACTCCTTCCTTTCGATGGTTGATCATGCCACTTCGCACGGAAAATGTTTGATTTGGAGGGTAAAAAGGAGAGAGACATACTTTATAGCACCAGTGGCGGCTCGTGGTAGGAAAAATAGGTGAAGAGCTACAAGAGCAATATGAAAAGGTATCTACTGTCTTCAATGAAAATCAGTTAATGAGAACTTACTTATTTTTTATATATATTAGATCAATTCTTTTTCCCTTTAAAGATCGAAATTTGTCGATTATGTCGTCAGAAAATGGCTGTTTCTTCGTGACATCAAGAAAATGTCTTTCTGAATAGAAATATTTGCCAAAGAAGCAAGTTTATCTGGAGAAATAGTGTTTCTTGAGTAAGTTTGTATTCTTTTAAGGCAAGAAAAACTTCTTTCCACTGAAACACTTGCAGATGCAGTTGTTAAAATCAGGGAAACCAATTTATAAGCTTCTGTAAAAATGTCTTTATTTCCATGAAGCACTCAAAGAAGTTCATGAGTCGATATATTCCTTAATTTTTTTATCAGCATATACAAGACTCAGTTCATCTTTAAGGTGCTGGTGTTTAGTAAACATTTTCCCGTAAAAATGTTGTAGATTTTCAAAGGCGTGAGAGGGAAAGCATGAATTAAATTGGTCGAATTTGTTTGTGTCAGCAAGCCAGGCTATTGAAGTTTATCCAAAATTTTGTCTAGCATTTTGTATAAAGCTTCTGACGTTCTATCTTCACTCACATTATGGAAACCCAAAAATCGCTCAACCGATACACTTTCTGAATCAACAGATCTTATTATTAAAGAGCACTCGGAAGTCTGGTTATGTCATCCCATCCACTTGAATATAAAAGCATTGAACTTCATTTATTTCATTTTTGACGTGATCGTTTATATATTCAGAAATGCATTCAATTAATTCGTTTTGAATAGTTTTTGAGTCACCTGTGAAGACATTTTTTATCGTTTCGTATTCATTTAGAATTTTTAAAGGAGTTCTTGATATCAACAGTGAAAGCAATTCCTTGAATTTCTACGATTTATCGAGTCAATGCCTTCATCATGGTCATGGAATGCTAGTTCTTGTTTACTCAAATACAGTACTGCATCAATCATCGTCTGCAGGAAAAGTCTATTTAAACGAACGCTTTCGCTGAAATGCATTTTCAAAAGCCTAGCATTTTCCCACAGGGCATCGGCAATGGTATTCTAATTCTTTTCAAAATTATTTAGCATTAATTCGCATTTCAGGTGCTCGCTAGAATCACCACATTTGTGAAGTGACCATTTTATATTTAAGAAATCTGAAAATTGTCTTTATTCCACGCCGAATTTTATTACTAAAAAATAAGCAGGGCCAACAAAATAATTTTTGTAACACAGAAGAGCTTTACAAAGCCATTTATATTCAGTAAACCAACAATTTTTTAAAATTATTATTGTAAGATTTGCCGCTCTTCTTGATTTCTTTCTTGGCGACAATTGTCAGTGAATCCGTCCGTCATCCTTAAAGTAAAATGTCTCTTTTATTTTCATCATTCCACCGATTGAACGGAGTTTGCAATAAATTACAGACAATGTCGTTCACAGGATACATACTGAAAACTAAAACTATCACTATCAGTTAAACTGTACACGAAACTAAAGTAACTAATGAAGTTTTTAACAAACAATCACAAAACACAAAACTCTTTCGGAAAGTATGTCCCGAAACACCGCAAAGAAAAAGCCCTATAGTGTATTGCCAAGGGTTCCCGTTCCACTGCGATCTCTTCGAAAGGTCACGACTTCAGGTGCAGAGGCTTGGCGTCTCAAGCTAAAACACTTCACTTGCCCGGCAGATAGGGGAGGGTGACGTCCCTGTTTCCATGGCAACTCCGACAAAAACTGCAGACTACCAAGCATTCTCATTTCAGCTCTTCACTTGAACTGTTTTGCGTATAAGGACTTGTTTTCCGTATTGGACGCGCATTGTGAATTGATATCTAATCAAAATGTTGGGTATTTTAGCACGCAATAAAGGCAGAAAAAGGAATATATTATACGAAATTATTAAATAAAACCTTATTTCAAATAAAATAGGTGAAGAGGCACTTCACTTACTTCACCTGAAAAGCCGCCACTGTATAGCACGTAACTTGTTTTATTCGAAATAGAGCCTTCAGCAGCTACACACTTCTGCCAGTTAGGAAGAAATCTGGCTCCCTGGATGCAAGAATGTCCCGGAATGCAAATTTTGGCCTCGTCTTGGTTTCTGAAGTGATCCTGTCCTTGGTGTTCACCACTGACTCGGTAGAGGATCCAGTGTAGGACGACTGGGGCGACCCCCCCAAACAAACAGACTTTTCTTTTTAAGTGGCCAAGACCATAAATAATTAATGTATTTATTTTTTGTAAAATTATGGTAATAAATGGCAGATTTTTGTAAAAATTCTTATAACAATTAAAATTTGCTGTGAATTTGTAGATTGAATTTACTGCTCTAATTTGAGAGAGAGAGAGAGAGAGAGACCCCCCCCCAAAAAAAAAAAAAAAAAAAAAAACAACAACTAGAATTTCAGAAACAGAGGAAGCTGAGAGGAGAAAGAAAAAAATATTTTGAAGGATCATGAATAGCAATGGCTTGTTTTATGCTTTGTTTAATGTACCATTCCCACAAATGTCTGAGAGAAAAACCACAGTAAGATTATGAATGGCGCAGGAATGACTTGATGAAGTGAAGAAAATGGAATTTCCTTTCCAAAGAAGGGAGAGTCATGCATCGAGAAAGAATAAACTAATATTTAAAAGAGAAATTACCGCTCATATTGCTCAGGAATGATTTGATGATTCAAACTGGAAATTTTTCTATTGGATTAAGTTGTCCAAATAGAAGGGCTCAAACTTATTTTGAAAGATTCTATCCATACTTGATATTTCACAAAGCACACAACTGAACACTAATAAAAATTGTGCTCCCTTTTCACTTGTTTTTCCCACTTTGTGATTTAAAAATTTAGCACAATTTTTTTTATTATTATTACAAAACCAGGTTTTGCAGAATCTCCTACAAAATCAGGCTTTGTAGGAATCTGGCAACTTGAAATGGTCACAGTTCAAAAGCCTTTTGTGGACAATTCAGATCAGTTCAGCATTGATGTGACCTGATGGATATCCAGGGATACAAAACGTCTGTAGAGAAAAACAGCCTAGAGATAAATAATAATTACAGTAGTGTTATTTCTGTGTGAAATGCTTATTCATCATCATCATCGTCAACCATTATCAATCCACTGCTGGACGAAGGTCTCCCCAAGTTTCCTCCACAACGGTCTGTCTTGTGCCAGTCTCCTCCATGTCACACCCGCATATTTACGAATTTCATCCACCCATCTCCCATGTGGTCTTTTTCTGGGTCTTTTCCTGTCCCTTGGAATCCAATCTAAAATTTCGGCTGTCCATCTATGGTCTGTCCTTCTGGCAGTATGTCCAGCCCATTGCCATTTCAGGGATTTAACTCTGATCATGATGTCTTCCACTCTCGTCATTTTTCGGATCCACGAGTTCCTCTTCTTATCTCTCCTGGTTATACCAAGCATGCACCTCTCCATGCTTCTTTGAGTTGTCTGCAGCCTTTGTATGTCTCTTTTAGTTAAGGTCCACGTCTCTGCACCATACGTAAGCACTGGAAGGATGCATTGATCAAACACTTTTCTTTTAAGACATAATGGCATATTGCTCTTGAAAATTATGCTGTTTCTTCCAAAAGCTCTCCAAGCAAGTTTTGTACGCCGATTAATTTCTTCATCAATGTGACCCTCACTTGATATCTGCTGTCCAAGATAAACATACGTATCTGTTATCTCCAGTTTTTCTCCATCAATCGATAAATCTTCATTCCTTGTAAAAGCATTGAACATCACTTTTGTCTTCTGAAAGTTCATTTTTAATCCCACTTCTTTACTCTTGTCAGCAAGTTCCTGGATCATACTCTGCAGCTCTGATGGGGTAGTTGCAAAAATGACTATGTCATCAGCAAAACGAAGGTGGGTTAGATAATCTCCATTAATCTTTATCCCTTTGTTTTCCCAGTTCAGTGATTGAAAGACATTTTCCAATGTGGCATTAAAGAGCTTCGGAGATATGGTGTCACCTTGTCTCACTCCCTTTCCAATTTTTATGTGTGTTGTATTTTCAAACAGCCGAATCTTTGCACTTGCATTTTCATAGATGTTATTAATAATATTAATGTATGCATCTTCAATACCGCAGGATTTCAGAGCCGTGGTAACTGCTGATGGTTTCACCGAATCAAAGGCTTTTTCATAATCGATAAAAGCCATGCACAATGGAAGTTCATATTCCTCGCTCTTTCAATTAGTTCTCTCAGTACGTGGATATGATCTATTGTGCTGTAGCCACTCCTGAATCCAGCTTGTTCTCTCGGTTGAGCCATGTCCAGTGTTACCTTCAAGCGGTGTGAAAGAACTTTAGTGAAGATTTTATAAACCACTGATAGGAGGCTGATAGGTCTGTAGTTCCTGAGATCCTCAATGTCACCTTTTTATGTAGCAGGATCATTGTAGCATTGTTCCAATCCTCAGGAATCTTCCCTTCATTAAGGCATCGAGTGAAAATTTGGGCGAGTACTGTTTCAATTTCTCCACTTGCTTCTTGTATGATGTCTATAGTAACTCCATCTTCTCCTGGAGCTTTCCCCCGCTTCATGTTCTTGATTGCATGAGCAACTTCTGCTGGGAGGACTGGAAGAACTCTGGTACCTTTCATGATGTCTGGAGTACATGTATCATCCCTTTCATATAATTTGGAGTAGAAATCTTTCACTCTTGTCAAAATTTCGCCTCTATTTCTTGTTATAGAACCATCTTCTTTTCTCAGAGCCATAATCTGTTTTCTTCCCTTACTGAGATGTCCCTTTGCTATCTTTAGGCTTTGGTTGTTTTCAATTGCTTTCCTCACTAGCTCACAGTTGAATTTCCTTACGTCTTCAGTGATACTTTTTCGTGCTGTCTTGCATAGCTCTATATATTCCACTTTGGAAGTCACATCTTCTTTAGTTGTCATCATCTCTCTTCTTTTTTGCATCAACATTTTGGTTTTTCCTGATAATTTGTTTACATGCAACTTGTTCTTAGACCCAGCTAATTTTGTTGCTGTTTCCATAAGAGCTTTGGTTACTTTTCTGTTAACTTCCGAAATATCCACTTCTTCCGATGTTAGGCCTTCTAAAGCAGAGAATCTGTTCTTCAGTTCCAACTTGAAAGTATTATGGTGTTTTTTAAGGTTGGTTATGTCAATACATTTTGTTTGTCTTATGAGCTTGCCACGTTCCAGTTTAGTGTTGAGGTGCATCTTACATCTCACCAATCTATGGTCACTACCTGTGTTGAACTTGTTCAGCACACTGCAGTCTTCGATGACAAATTTTTTGTTACACATAATAAAATCAATTTCACTTGTCGTCCCAATTGGATGTCTCCATGTCCATTTCCTGTGTGGCTTTTTCTTGAAAAAGGAATTCAAGATGAAAAATCCTTCTGCCTCTGCAAACTCAACGAGAGTATTTCCACGCTGGTTTCTGCTGCCGTGACCGAATTTACCTACTGAAGTTTCATTCTGTTGCCGGTGCCCTATTTTTGCATTGAAATCTCCCATAATTATCTTCAAGTGCTGCTTACCTTTATTATTTAGATGACGAATTTCCTCATAAAATTCTTCAATTTCTTCTTCAGGATGACTTGTGGTGGGTGCATAAGTTTGAATAATCTGAGCCTGGTATCTTCTCGATAGTTGGATAACGAGTCGTGCAGCTCTGTCAGAGGAACTTTCAACTTCTACCACTTTATCCTTCAGTTTCTTGTTTATTATAAATCCAACACCACTAGTTCTGCCAGTATCTGTCCCACGATAATAGAAGAGATGTCCACTTTTCAGTTCAATGAGATCTTCTCCTTTTCTCCTTACCTCACTTAGCCCGACGATGTCCCACTTGATCCTTTGTAGTTCCTCTTCCAATTCAAGAAGCCTTGAATCAGAAGATAGGGAGCGTCCGTTGTAGGTAGCCAAGGTCAGCATCAAATGGCAGCCTAGTCCGGTCCTCCGGGGATTCTTAGCACCCTCTGCCTTCATGTCGCACTGGCCGCTGCCTTGGCCAGGTACATTCCAGCTGCCGGAGACTGAGGGCCAAGATTTAAGTTGTAGAGTCATTTTGGAGGTGTTTGGCCATAACTCACCACGCTGGCCAAGCGGGTTGGTGAGTGTGGGATAGCATTTCCTCTGATCCCGATGGTATAGTTATACCGCTATTTGCGGTCGTCAGAGCCCCTTTAGTGGGAACAGGATGCACCACGAGAAGGCGGGGTTGACATTTGTCAAGGAGAGGCTGTGATGTTACGCATCACCTGACCTTATTACCAAAGATTAAATTAGAGATTTGGAAAATGCAAAAAATAGCAAGATTTTTTTATTTGATTATCTATAATCTCTCTGTCTATCTATAAAAATACAAGGCTTTTTATTAGTAATAAATAAATATTTTCATAGATTAAATACATGTATTTTGATTTTCTTTGTTAGTTTGCAAACAGAGTAAAATCAGGGGTATGGAGTTGTTTCATAGTTTTGCTTAAGGGCTGAAAACATGTAGTTACACCACTATGAAACATATAAGAAAAATATGTCTTCATTGGTCTGAAACCACTGCAACTGTGTGTGTATGTGTGCAAATGTGTGTTGATTTTTTCATATACAAACCCTTAGGCATATTTATGAAACACACAATTTCATCTTGAACACAGTTTGCAATGCATATGTGAAACATAATTCAATTCAGAATGGTTTAAGTACAGAAGAAAAGATCAAGTACATCAGAAAAAGGAAGCAAACTACGGAAAACTAATTTTTCACAATTTCAATGATATATGGATATTACTGGCACAGCACTAACATTAATAAACCAAAAGCCTTTTTACCTGATGGTATACCAAAACCTTCTTTGACTTTGACTTTATCTTTTTTGCTAAAGAATTTGCCTAGAGAAGATTTGATTCCCTTTTTCTTTGGAGGTGTCCTGTGGAGAGAATCCTGAGATGAATTTGCAGAACTATGTGATGAAGGGGAGCTATGTGAGGCACCATCAGCAGATATCCTGAGTTGAAAGTGTGTTGTGGATTTGAGTACATGGCATAAAACAAAAGCCAAAGCAAAACAAAACTGAATGAAAACCAACACAACATAAAAACTAAAAGAAATAAAGATAACAAGCATGCACTTAAATAATAATGGTGATATTTTCCCCTTAAAAGAACACCATATGCCAGAAGCAGTACTGATGATCATACTGATAAAGGACAGCAGATGTTCAAGAACAGAAATGCAGCTGACTATCAGTCAAACTCAGCAGAATGTTTTGCTACTGAAAGTAAAGATTAAAAGATGAGTGAAAAATAAAAATAAGGGGAGACAAACCGTAGGAAATTTCATTAGTCAAAAAGATATTATGTTTCCTTTAACTGAAGAATTTACTAACTTCTACTTCATGTTATTCTTTAAGTGTTTTATTCTCTTTCACATGTTTCTGGCCTTTAGGTGACTATCATAGCTTGTTATCAATGCTTAACTTCACTCCAGTTGTTAGCATAGAATTCAATTTAAAGATCATTGCCAGATCCACCAGATTCATGTTACGGCATTATTAAAATAAAATATGTCTAATGCCATTAACAAATCTTATTTTTTATTAAACCAACCACTGAATATTGGGCTTATGGTTTTGTTAGGTTCATTGATTGAACCTCTCTCTGATGTAGTAAGTTTCTTTTATAAGCCTTCTGTTGCTTTGAGGTTCAAATTCAAAATTTCAATTTGATCCCATACTGGTTGCATTTACATGTTTCTATGTGATTTACAATGGCACTGTTTCAATCATCTTTTCCAGTAGGTGTTTTATGTTCTTTAATCCTCTGTTTCATTTCTATGTTGTTTGTCCAATACATCTGTTATTGCAATCCATTGTTGTTAGATAAATGACATTCCTCTTTTCCATTTTGTCCTGCATTCTATATGACTTCAAGGACAGTTGTTTATGGCACCTGAAGTTCCAGGCTCACTCGCCTAGTCAATTTATGCAGACTTCCTAGGTATGCTTCCCACATATGTTCCATTGTAGCCTCAGAAATAGCTAGCATACCTTGAGCTGATTCATGGTATGTTTTGCATCCTGTTGGTATGAGGCATGAATGCCATTCATTGATGAAATAATGTACAGCAAACTTCTTTGGTATTTTTATTTAAAAAGTCACTCTGCTGAAGTCACAGAATTACTTCTGATATACTTGTAATCATTTTTGGGTTGTGATTGCTGTCTTTATTTCAGACTTTATCAGCTTCCTCGTGTAAGTGAATTCTTCAGCTACAGAAAACATAAATATCTAAGTAAAGCCAATAGGTTTAACTTTCTAATCATGTTTCCCATGCACAAGCCATAATCTTAAACGAAACTTAAAAGAATAAAAAAAATAAAATATGAAAATACTCATAATCCTTTATAAAATCCACTGAAGGGTATAAAGATGTCCGATCCTTGGATTTAGTTTAGCAGCATTCAATGTTTTTGTAAAAAAAATAGTTTTTTTTATTTTTATATATTTTTGCAAAGTTTAAAACTTACATAATCCAAGAAACAGGAAAGGAAAACTGCTGATTCAGATGTCTCTCATAACTATCTAACTGATTTTACTGCCTGTCATATTATATGATGAAACTGTAATGTATCATGACTCAAAATATATACTCAATGGACAAAACCTTAGAGATACCTACCTATTAGTGTGTTGGTCCTCCTCTAGTGCCAATAACCGTCTGTACACACTGAGGCATTAACTCCACCAGATGTCAGGCAGTTTCCAGAGGTAATACCAGTCATGCCTGTTACAGCATTGTCCACAAATCAGTCAGAGATGATGGCCCAGGATCTATGGATCTGATGTTCCACTGTAGAGCATCCCAGAGAGCTTCCACAGAGTTTAAATCCGGGGAACCTTGGGAGCCACTGGATGGTTCCGAACTCCGACCAGTGTTCCTCAAATCGTAGCTGGATAGTAGTGGCCTGGTGGGAAGGTGCATTACACTGCTGAAACAGACCATTGCCTGCAGGATGTGCAAAGGCCACGAAAGTGTGTATGTGATCTGCCAGCACATGCTGATAGCACAGTGTTTAAGGATCTCTCCAGACACATTACTTGGGGAACTTTCTCATGTGTTCCATCCCACGAGAGGCTCCCCAGACCATCGCGGACCAAACCAGACATGACAGGGTCATGGCCTGATGCTGTCGATGCTACAGCTGAACCCCCTCGTCAGCTTGGTACAGCTGAAAACAAGATTCACGTGATCACATGATGCAGTGCCCCTCTGCAGAGGCCCAGGTTTTATGTTCCCCGCACCAGGTGAGTCATAATTTCTGATGATTAGCAGTCTACAGTGGCACACGAGTAAGGCGTAGGCTGCCGTAGCCTAGGGTATATAGTGTGTGCTGTACCATTTGCTTGCTGACACTGCTTGAGCCTCCGACATTTAATTGCAAATGTGATCCACACTGCCGTTGCCAAGCGGTTAGTCTGTATTACCCTGGATAGTCTATGTTGACCCCTGTCATTAATGGCGTGCAGTCGGCCATCGCTTGCTATCTGGGCCCTGGTTCGTCCATCAATGGTATACTGGTGTTACACCCTTGATGTGGGAACCCTATGGTTCTTACCACTTGGGTGATAGAATGACCCACCTGTCTTATGCTGACAATGTGACAATTATCAAAGTCCCATATTTGTCAATTGTGATACAGTACTGTTGGGAAGCCCCGCTGTCCGCCTATTCATAGCCTACCTTTGGTTTGGGTCTGTTCCACTCTGCTTGGGGAATGCATACGTTAACTACCCATCACCCCATCTCTAATGTTCGTTGATTGCGATAGGCTGTTGGAAAGCCCTGCTACATGCCTATTTATCGCCTGTGTTCAGTTTGGGTCTGTTCCGCTCTGCTTGGGGGATGCCTATGTCAACTGCCTATCACCCTATCTCTAATGTTCATCAATTGCGATTCACTATTGGGAAGCCCTGAGGTCCGCCTATTTATCGCCTGTGTTCGGTATGGGTCTTTTTCACTGTGTCTGGGGGATGCCTATGTCAACTGCCCATCACCTTCTATCTCTAATGTTCGTTGATTGTGATACACTGTTGGGAATCCTTGCTGTCCGCCTATTTATCGCCTGTGCTCAGTTTGGGTCTGTTCCAGTCTGCTTGGGGGATGCCCATGTCAACTGCCTATCACCCTATCTCTAATGTACATCGATTGTGATACACTATTGGGAAGCCCTGCGGTCCGCCTATTTATCGCCTGTGTTCGGTATGGGTCTTTTCCACTCTGCTTGGGGGATGCCTATGTAAACTGCCCATCACCCCTATCTCTAATGTTCGCCAATTGCGATACACTGTTGAGAAGCCCTGCTGTCTGCCTATTTATTACCTGCATTAGGTTTGGGTCTGTTCCACTCTGCGCGGGGGATGCCCATGTCAACTGCCCATCACCCCTATCTCTAATGTTTTGTCTACTGAGTGTACATTCTCACAAGAATATTTTTGTTACATTTCATTCTAAAAACCACATCAATAAAAACAAAAATGTCACTGAGTCTGATATTTAAACATAAATGCAATTTTTCAACTATAATAATAATACTCAAATAAAAAGCTCCAGAAATGGAATGTATGAAATATAAATGGAACAACAATTAATTTTCATGCTTTTATAACAACAGAGAGCACACAAGTACTATATATAGAAAACTACAAAAATGACGATGTTGTGGAATTATATTAAATGAAAAAGCTAGGCATGTTTCAATAAGATTACAACAGAAAACAGTGGAAAGTTTGCTTTTAGTTTACCCATTGGTGTTCCATTATCCTTTTTTGCAGTCAGGAAAGTTTTGAACTTCACTAGGAAAATGATGAACAAAAAATTATGTATCATACAAAGGCATTAACCAAAACTTTTAGTGTTTGATAACAGAACTTGAAAATGAACTTAAGAATTTTTTTTTTTTTTAAGAAGTGTCCAATAATAAGATGTCTGTCAAAAATCTGAAAATCAATGAAGAAGTTATGGGATCAAGCTGTCACTGAATGTTTGCATAAAAAATAAGACTATCTGCCAACAATATCCACAATGTTATGGTGGATACATTTGGGGCACATCATTCTTCATATCTCACACTTAGGGTAAAACAATCAGAACTAAAAGAAGAGACAAAGAGATGGAGTCTTGACCTTACAACTGAATCTGCTGAAGTTATTGAATATGTTTTTAAAAAAATCCATGACATGGTAATGAGAGACAGGCAGACCAACAGGTATATAGCCAGGACACTGAAGATAACACAGGAAAGGCTGCTGAACATAATCACCCAATTTTTGGAAAGAAGCACAGTTGTAATATGTTGGCTTCTCAAAATTGTAACTGTAAGCTGCCAGGATATGCTTGTACTCATGCAGCTTCATGAAAAGTTTCATGTGAAAGAGGATTTGTAATAGTGTTTATTTTTACTGACTTTTAAACAAGTGCTAAGGAAAAAGGTGCCCCATGTTCTGAAAATTTATGAATTGGTCAATTACATGGAAACCTTTACACCAAGAGCCAAGCAAAATAGTCTGTCCTCAGAAATTTATACAGGCTGCTTGGCAAACCAGTCTGTGACAAAGCCTCTTTCACTTTATTATCTGATGCAAATTTGGTCCTTTCAGGTATTTTTTAAGGGGACCAAAAATCTAGAAGTAACTTGGTGACAATCCTGAACTATAGGCTGGATAATAGAAAACCTCACACAAAAATGCTACAGCCTTGATATGGAGGATTACATATGTAGTTCAACCATCGCTTATACCCAGCTCAAACAGCATTACATGGTAATATAACATTATTATATATATAAATATTTTGCAATATTTATGATATACTTCGGTTTTGCACGTTTATAGTTAGTGTTGAAAGTTTGACATTTGAATGTAAATCAATTATTACTACAAAATAACCTCCTGAACAGAGCTTAAATTGTAGGAACACAGTATCTTCTTACCTTATGAAGTCAGTATTCACTTGGTGCTTGTTCACTTTGACTACAGTTGCTATGCTGAATCTGAATAAAATGCTGCAAGCGAATCCAAATAAGAAGTCTAGATGTAAACAATAGTTAAAAAGTTGAAAGATGTTGGAGTTAAAAAGACATACTCCAACATCTTTCACCTTTTTAACTATTGTTTACAACTAGACTTACTAGGATTTGCTTGCAGCATTTTATTCAGATTCAGTACAGCAACAGTAGTCGAAATGAACAAGCACCAAGTTAATACTGACTTCATAAGGAAAAAGATAATCTATTCTTACAATTTAAACTCTGTTAAAGAAGTTATTTTATAGTAACAATTGATTTACATCCGAATGTCAAGCTTTTAACGCTAATTATAAATGTCAAAAAAAAAAAAAAAAAAAAAAAAAAAAGGGAGGTATATCATAAATACTGCAAAACATTTATATAGCTAATAATGATATGGAGGTGTTGGCAAAATGTTGACTGGCTTTATCATGCAAGTTGCTGGGACACTTTGACTTAATGACTGTTTCTAACTTTTTCAGTGTGGAATAATATCTGTCAGCACTGACACTATGACTACAATCCAGAAGCAAAGGATGATGGAGTTAAAAAAAAAAGATAAATTTCTGAAACCTGTGAGCCCTTCTTTGACAAAAACTAAATTATTGCTTGCTGAGCTACCTTGAGCAAATAAACTCATATTTCATTTGCTCAATGTCCTCACCTACAATCTCTTTGCACACTGCTCTACAAATGTCTGTGTCACACTATGATGACACAGGATGTACTCTTCAGTCTGACAATCCACTCACTGGCAATACTCTCATTTTTATTTGAGCAAACCTTCAGTGGCAGCTCATCTAGTGAAGTGAGCAAAGTGCCACTTCACCTAAAATTTACAAAAAAAAAAAAAAAAAAAAAAAAAATAATAATAATAATAATAATTCTTCGAATGATTTAGCGGATTCTTAAAATTAGTCATTCTTTTGTTAACAAAACTGATTACTGGAAAATACTGTGTCTTTGAAAGAACAGTGAAAGCTCTGCCATTTCTAAAAGCAAGCTAGAAGTGTGAGCATGCGGTTTCAAATGAAACTACGAATTGATGAACAGATGACCTTGTTACTGCGTGTATGCTATGTGAAGAGATAAATGCCGCAGTTCTAAATCACTTTATTCCAAGATCATGAACAGCAATGAGACAGGAACCTGGTCTTCACCGAATAATCATATCAATGAATGAGGTGAAGCAATAGTAACCACCACTTCCCCGTAGAGCAATTTTGAATTTAGAAGATTCTTCTGGTTTGCCCACTGTGTTTACACAGTAACTGCAATTGTGAACTTCAGTTTCAGTGCTGTTTCTTTGTTATTCTCTGTGTGTTCTGGATCCCTGTTAAACACCTGTTTCATGAAGACATCATTGATCGCTATGCTCCCTTGAAGGATAGAAGAATTGACCATCTTTATAAGCAACAGATGCATTTTATTTGTCTGTGGATTCTCATTTTGTAACACTTCACTTGTTGCCATCAGCTGCCACTGCAAATCTTAAATATTATTTCACTGATTGATAGAGTTTATTTCTTCCAAGATTAGCCAAAACCAATTTGCCTGCTATGAGCAGGGAGAAAACTTGGCCTAAAATCATTTGCAGTAGCAAAGAGAAAAACACTGTAAGATATAACCAATACTGTTATATCAAGATCTTGAATACCCAGCTATAATTTCCTGTGTAAATATTCTGGAAGATACACATCTGCATGAACCTTATGTGCGTGTGTAGCTGGTTTATCCAATAAACAAGATAATCCAGAGAAAATACCCCTTAAAAATACACATGAAAAATAAATGTGTGTAACATCTCAGATGGTACAAAGTAATATCAGATAATCAAAAGACACACGAGTTGCCGACATCCATACCCCAGAAACATGTCTTGAGTAGCCGCTGGCATGGAAGAATAGGAAGTGATTCCAGCTGACTGATGTGAGGGAGCATTATGAATGGCACTCCTATGAAAAAAATATATATCGAATAAGCATTCAAGCAAATAATGTATTATGATTGATTTAAACTTTCATAATATCATACTATGTAATACCAGGTCATTCGGAAAATAATGGCAGATTTGGAGGTTAAAAATAAAAAACATACCTAATAGCACAAAACCTTAATTTATTCAAAATTGGTGCCTTTAGAAGCTACACACCTCTGCCAGAGAGTGATAAGTGCTTCAATCACAGTCAAAAGTAATCTGGTTCCCTGGATGCAAAAAAGTCCCGGAATGCAATTTCGGCCTCCTCTCAGTTTCTGAAGGTCCTGTTCTTGAGGTAATAGCTAAAATGCACGAACAGGTGGAAATCGGTAGGAGCAAAGTCAGGCAAGTAGGCTGGATTTGGGAGGGTTTCGAACCTCAGTTCACGTAGTTTCTGTTTTGTCATTTGTGACACATGTGGTCTCGTGTTATCATGGAAAAGGATAGGACCCTTCCTGTTCACTAAAGATGGCTGCTTGGAACACAACTTCTGGTGCACTTAGTTAATTTCTTTATAGTATGTGACTGAGGTAATGCATTCACCAGCATTCAAGAACTTGTAGTGTAAGACACTGTGAACAGTCGACCATAGTGTCAACAAAACCTTCTTTCGTGTCAACCTTGGTTTGGGATGTTGTTTTGGTGGTTCAGCTACTGTCCAGATCGCTTGTAGTTGTTGTATAGCACCCACTTTTCATCACAGGTTACAACGCAATCAAGTAGGGGGCTCCTTTTCATTGCGAAGCAGAAGGTTACAGCACATCTCAAATCGCTGTTATTTCTGATGCTCTGTCAGTTCACGTGGGATCCACGTATTAAGCTTCTTGACCTTATCAATTTGGTGGAGATGTTCGGAAATGGTCGACACCGACGCACTGTACTGTTTGGCGAGTTCTCTGTGACAAGAGGATTTGCCTCCACATTTGTCTTCAGAGTGTCGTTATCAATGACCAAATGTTGTCCTCGGCCCTCCTCATCTTATAGGTTTGTGTCAACGGAATGGAACTTTTCAAACCACCAATGAACGGTACGTTCAGATGTTGCCATTTTGCTATATGCCTCAACCACATTATGACACAATGTGTTCATAAAGCTGAATCACCTGCAACTCACTCTTATTTTTCCCCCTCTTGGATTGGAGGTTTAACGACTACCGTGAACAACTCAGAAGGCTATAAGCAGTCGCCCGTCTCTAATTTAGGGCCACTGGTTCCAGGGAAGGGAGAGAGCCAGTGCTGTAAGACAAACACAACATCCATGCCTCCCCAGGATTCGAACCCGGACTCATCTTGGACGAATGATCAGAAGCCATCGCTTAGACCACTGGGGCCGTGCAACTCACTCCAACATGTTGTACAAACCACTCTCACACGAGTAACAACAACTGCAGGTCAACCAATTATGGCGTGTATGTAGCATTCGAGTTGCCCTTCAACTTGTATGAATGGCACTGCAAGCGGGTTGTTCTGCAAGCATTGTGGGCGAGTTGAATGTGGCAACCTCAGAAAATCGGCCATTATTTTCCAAATGATTAGTATTGAAAAATAAAAATAAAAAAATCTGAACTTTTTAAGATTCAGGAATATTGTTGATTATCATTTCATACTTGCATGCCAAAATGGTTTTTGGATAGGAATGTACCATTTAAAACTAAAGCAAATACACAAATGAAAAAGCAATATTTTGCCTAGTCTGTATTTACTTACATGAAATAAATAAATGAAAACACGGCATTTAAACATTTTCATTTTTTATTATCCCTGTGCTCTGCTAGATGGCTTACATTACAAGCAGCTTGGGCATACCATTGTTTTTCATTCGGTGTGTAGCATCTGATGCATCCAGCATGCAGGTGGATGTGATGCCATTATGAAATCAAAATACCGCTTCTCTTCGGGTCCTGTTGTTTTATCAGTCTCTATCCTGTTGCTCAAATGGCTGCATGTGTATTTTTTGCCAGTCAAGTCTGCATTTGAGTTGTTCATAAACTTATAGACAGATTTAGGTTCCTCCTTTGTACTAGTGTTTGGCATCATAAATAATACATGAATTTCTGTGTATAATCCCCATGTGTTTCAGTAAGCAAAAATACTCTTCACATATCTTTATCTTAGATCATTCCTGAGAGTAGTTTATGGCAACTGAGTGCATTTGCTACATAATTTTTTACATTTAATTAGACTTATTCATTGTTTTTCATCTTCCTTAACACTTTTTATAATGAAACTGATAATTGCATGCAATTCTTTTAAAAGGTTAGGACTTTTAGAATACTTTTTGTTAATGAATTTGAACATGGCAGCTTGTTTGTTTATATGCAGTTTGGAACTGGCCACCATTACTGTTTACATTTTCACTTTAAATAGAAGATGAAAAACTAACAGCACCATTCTCTACGACAGGAAGAATTTCTCAGAAAAGAAAAATAAGATTAGACTGAAATAAATCATAATTTCAACAATAGGACTCATTGGTTTCATTTGTTAAAACTAAACAATCCCAACTGTGGTGTGTGTGCTCCCATTCCCAATATAAAATCGAAGGACTGGATAAGGAAAAATTCCATTTGTATAGTCACCACGGTATTACTGGTTATAGATAGCCCGGTGGTACATTTAAGGTGGTTTCACTTAAAAACTCTGCCATATGTTTACAATGGTAAAAACAACTTCTGTAGACATTTTATTCCCCAATTAATGCATTCCCAAGGATGAAAATTTGAACATGGATAAAAATAACTTTAAATTATAGTACGGCATATATAACATTTGCTAAAGCTCAACCATTATTATATTAAAAATCAATTTTTCCTTGGGTAATGTTGAGACCTGCTAATGATGGCATGACCTGTACATTGATGATATCAGAGTACAAACCATGTTTGATGGCTTATTTCAGAAATACAAATCAGCAGTACCTATAGTTCTGTTGACATTTTCAGCTAAATTATTGTCACAACATTTAACCTAAGTGGTTCAAATCATTCTAAATATTCCAGACTATAGCATGGATAGACTCAAAAATTTTGATTCCATTCTGAAAATTAATAAAATTATTGAAAAAAAAAATTAGCAGTACTGTATCTGCTGATTTCCAATTCTGAAATAAGCCATAAAATGTATGTCTGCCGATGTCATCAATGTATAGGCTGCACCATCATTAGCAGGTCTGAATATTACCCAATGAAAAATTATTGATTTTTAGTATAAGCTAAGTTTCAGCAAATATGAAATATGTCATTCTATAATTTAAAGTTATTTTTATTAATGTGCACATTTCCATCCTTGGGAACACATAAATTGCAAACAAAATGTCTGTAGAAGTTTTTACCATCAAAAAACATAGGATAGAAATTTTAGTTGAAACCACTTAATGGGTCTTGATAATGCATCCGATTTTGGGAAGCACTTCAAAATACATGTGAGAGGTCAAACTTAACTAGTAAACCTTATTTGCTAAAAAAGCGTTACGGAAAGATGCTCAGTGAGCATGATAAGCAGCAGCACTATTTTTAAATAGTGCACAAATGCAGATATAGGTATGGAATTAAAAGACTCCTACACTGTAGCTATGCAGCTTGTCAAGCACAAACAAAACTCGGGTTACATCACTGGAAGCTAAAACTTCCAAAATCCCAAGCAAATGAAACTGTGCAGATGTAGCTTAGGAATCTAAACAACATTCCAGATGTGTGCTAGAGAGGCAATACCTGTTCCATCATAGAGTTGACTCTATGATGATGACCTTGTTTAGCAACTCCATCTGATCTGACCACGTCACCAAACCGTTTCAGACTTTTGTCTTTTTGATCATGTTATTATATTTTTAAATTTTCCAATTACCGTTTTCTTCACATACATGATTGTTGAATCAGTTTTGTTGGTCTTTTTATGGCATTTAATTTTGAATGCCAGCAATTTGTTCTTTTCACAAACACACACACACACACACACACACACACACACATACACAATAATTTGTGTTCCATGCATTTCTGTCCCGAATACCATTTTACAGTTAAGTGTTTAAAACTAACGAATAAACAAGAACACACTAATACATAAGCGCATATGTTCCTTTATCTGTCTAAAACTCATATCACACATGCACAAGCTACATGACTTACAATAATTATTTGTGAATTTCAAAAATGTTAAATATTTCAAAAATCACGCATTTTAAACACTACGTTTTTTTTTCTTCTTTTTCCTGGACACGACTGCAATGCACAGTGTGTCAAGAAAAAAAGAGCTTTCGGGCTCCTTTTTCTTTTCTTTTTTAATGAAGTCTAAACTGTTTTTTCTTTTAACCATCATAAATCCTGGATCTAAAACTTTTTTTTTTTTCTTAAAATATTCACTTGAAAATTTCCTGGTTTTTTTTTTTTTTTTTGATTTTTTTTGTTAAAATTTTCACTTTAAAATTTCCTGCAGGGTGTCTTTTAGAATTCTTAGCTTCAAATCTTGATAAAATGATGATTTGCATTAAAAATAAATTCTTAGATGTGGAGCTCATGGTGGAATGTATTAAAAATAAATGCTTACTTATTTTTAAAATGGTGGCTTGTATAGAAAATAAATTCTTAGGCCTGAAGCTAAGATTCTAGAAGACACCAGCAGGAAATTTTTAACTGAAGATTTTAACAAAAAGAAATGTAAAAATAACCAGACACTGGATTTATGATTGTTAGAAGGAATATCATTTTAAGTTGTTGCTTTTTTTGTTTGTTTTTAACAACTTGAATTTATGAGGAATACATTGCAGTTCTGTCATAGAAAGAGAAAACAAAAATCATGGTAAGTGCTTAAAATATAAAGTGATTTTTGAAATATTTAATGCTTTTGAAACTCACAAATAATGATTACTAGTTTTGCCATGTTGAAATTGTCATAATACACTGAATTTAATTTCTGTGTATGCATGACTTGCATTAATAATATTTATTAAACAAAAAATTTCACAAACACTCAAGACTTTTTCAAGGTTTCCGCATTACAACAAACCTTCTAAGCTCTTCAGAACTTTCAGCTAAAGCCTTGGCAACTCGTTCTAATCTAACGGAACGTGGCGTTGGCGGACTAGGCTCTCTTCTCACCATCAAGCGACTTTCATCTTTGTTTTCTAACTGACCTGGTGACTATAAAATTGAGAGAACACAATTAAAAAAATTGAAAAGATAAATATAAACATGAAGTTGCAAACACATTATATAATATTGCAAACCACATAAAACTTGTGACGATAAAAATCTGCATTTGATTCTGACTGATGCTCCCTCATGAATAATGGATAATACACATTGGTCAAAACAAGTAACTTCCTACTAAAACACTCTAATATGCACACATGAAGAATTTACCAGTCACATCATGCAAAAGTTGCACATCTGTAGCCACACGCATCATTTAAAATTGAGCAATATATGACTTCATAAGAAATATTTCACTTCAGAATCTTTTGAGTGATTTTAACATGAACTGATCAAATTTAATACAGCGTTACTACATGACAGAGTGGTAGAACGTAGACATATGCACGTACACTGTACTTAGTTTCCAAATTATTAGCAGATTTTGCAGATTTTTTTTTTTTTTAAGTCTACGAGCAAAAACTGTTATTTACAGCAATCAAAACACTTACTCAAGGCTTTACTCAGGTTAATACACTCAATTCTATTTTAACTTGAAAAACATTCAACTATTTTTAACATCTTCTCAGTTCTTTTTTTTTTTTTTTGCACACATTTCTGGCCTCTAGATTTTATCAAGGTCTGTTCTCAGTGTGTAGGAACTGAATCAAAAGTTTTGTTTAGACAGAAAGAATTTAAATTTTATTGCCAGGTCCCTCTTGCAGTTGCCAGTTATTAAATTAAAATCTTTTCCTTACGTATTTTCTGTGTCTACTATTTTTGAATTAAGTTGTTGAAAATGCTATTTATAATTTTTGAAGGTTCATTAGATGAAACTGTTTTTCTGGATATAAAAATTTTCTTTAATCAGTCTCTTGTTTTTGTGAGGTTCATAGTCCAATATTTTAATAATTTGTCATAAAGGTCCAATTCAGACACATTGCTGCACATTCAATTGTAATGTACTTACAAGGTTTGTCCGGAAAGTAATGATACCACTTTTCCTGGGCCAATCAGAAGAGCCGGAGGGTAGAGTCATCGGGCATGACGGGTGGTGGGGTATGTTAGGTAAACGATCGATGTCTTGTCAGTTGGCTCTGAGCTTGTACAGAGTAAGGAAAGCTTGCAAAGTGGACAGCTGTGTGAGCATGAGCATAGCGGTCAAAATGCAGAAAAGTGTTGAACAGCGATATGCAGTAAAGTTTTGTGTTAAACTTGAAAAATCCATGACCGAGACGCTTGCTATGATACAGAAAGCCTATGGGAAGGATGCTTTATCGAAAGCACAAGTGTTTCGGTGGCACAAAATGTTCACAGAGGGAAGAGAGAGCATAGAGGATGAGCCACGCCCAGGGCGCCCTTCAACGTCTCACACTTCGGATAATGTGGAAAAGGTGAAAGCGGTTTTGGACTCTGACCGACGTCTGAGTGTTAGATTGGTAAGCAGAGCATGTGGGACTCGCAAAATCCATTGTGCATGAAATCATCACGCAAGAACTGCAGATGCGGAAAGTTTGCGCCAAATTAGTTTTTAAGGTTTTGACCGATGAACAGAGGAACAACCATATGTCGATTTCTTGTGAGCGTGTGGACCGTCTGAGGAGTGAACCTGGTTTTTGGAGAAAGTGATAACAGGTGATGAAACATGGGTCTTTGAGTACGATCCGGAGACGAAAAGATAGAGCTCAGAGTGGCACAGTCCCGAGTCTCCTCGACCAAAGAAGGCTCGAATGTGCAAATCGAAGATGAAATCAATGCTCATTGTCTTCTTTGATTGTAAAGGTGTTGCCCATAAGGAGTTCGAACCATCCGGACAAACGGTCAACGCTGCATTTTACGTGGAAGTGCTTCAACGGCTGAAGAACAGAGTTGCACGCATCTGCCCGGAAATTACCACCACTTGGATTCTTCACCATGATAATGCGCCGAGCCATGCATCGCTGAGAGTGAGAGAGTTTCTGGCGAAACACAACCTGGCAACGCTGCCCCAACCTCCCTACAGCCCGGGCTTGGCCCCGGCTGACTTCTTTTTGTTTTCCCAGCTCAAATGCAGCCTGAAAGGTCACTATTTTGGGACTGTTACAAAAGTGCAAACTGCCGCGACGAGTGCTTTGAAAGCGATCCCTGTTCCCGACTTCCAGGCAAGCTACGCGGCGTGGCAGAACCGCTGGCAGCGGTGTATTGATGTTCAAGGATGTTATTTCGAGGAATTTTAATGTTATGTAAGTATAACTTTAATTAAATGTCTGTTATTGAATGAGTCTCATTACTTTCCGGATAGACCTTGTATTTTATCCTCATTGGAATCTGTAATGTTCTAATAATTACTAATTGTTTTATTAATTTTTCTTTAAATTATATTATTTTATTGTAGGTCATGCTTCACGTTTTGCAGCAAGTTTTCTGTTTCAACGATTGTGTATGCAGACATTTTATTTTTATACAACTCTGCTACATGAAATACACTTAACTATTTGGAATACCAAAATACTGCAACAATGTATAAAGGACATTCGAAACGTTCATATTCTAACCTACTTCTAGTTAATACGAATATGCAGTATTTTTTTCTTCAGGTAGAACATGTTATTATTGCAGGTATGTAACAACACATATAATCAATTTTATACATTCCTTTTTCTCCATCAGTGATTTGGAAATTAGTGAGAAGTGGACACCTTGACAAATGGAGAAAGAAACCTAAAAAACTATGGGCTGTGATAAAACACCTGTCTTTGAAAAGCATTTCTCCACAGAAGAAGGTTCATGATAATATGGTGCAGACATAGGGAGGATAATTATGTTCCTGCATACTCCACAGTGTCAAGTGGCACAGAAAATTCCACAGTATCAGTGAATTACCACAATGATGGATACTATTTTGGATGATCGTCCACAATCAACTCTGAGGAAACATCAATAGTGTGCCTTGCCTCATAATACAGGACCGACGAATGACTGCCTGGTGTACAGCTGAGTCTGTAGTTGTTTCAGTCTACAGTGTCAATTCAATCCCAAATTCTTTGAAGATCAAAAGATTAGCTGCATGATGAGCCCACAAATTTTAACAGATGAACAAAAGACATACTGTAAACATGTGTACCTCCATGCACTTGAAAATGCTGCATACAGATGTAACAAACTTCTGGTTCCAGATTGTTACAATGGAAGAAACAGGGGTTCATCACTTTGACCCAGAGACTAAAAAATAAAGTCTAGTGTGAATCTTCCTTACCATCCAAGGAGTTCCATGTTGCTTCTACAGCTGGCAAACATCAGTTTTATGAGATGCAAAAGACATGATTGACTACCTGGAGAAGGGCACCGCTGTCACTGGTGCATACTACGGCAACCTCATAAGCCAACTTCATGCAGCCACCAAGGAAATGAGGCATGCAAAACCACAAAGAGGTACCTTTCTCCTTTAAGACAATGCACTGAATCATGTTTCCCAACCTGCAAAGACGGCTATACAGATGGCAGAATTTGAGTGCATCAGCACCCACTCTATTCATCTGAGCTTGTGCCTACTGACTTATATTTGTCCCCTGAGCAAAAGAAAAGCATCTGTGAGAAGTAAAATGCTTATGACACTGTGGTGGTCACAGCTGTTGGTGCATGATTCAAAGACCAAGACCCATTTCTTTTCTGCTGTGAACAAGGCACTAGAGCATCAAAGGGAGAAAGAAGTGTTTTGTAGTGTTCAGGGACTGTGACAAAAAAAAAAAAAAAAGGAAACATAATAGCACAACTTTCCTGTATGTTGTAGAATACAAACCTTTTGAATGACCCTCATATATAGTGGAACTTAAAATTATTTCTGAATATGAGACTTTCAGCAGTAATTCTTTTTACCTTCAAGTGCTCTCCACAAATTACAAATGCATCAGGTTTCTGTTCTACCATATCTTTTGAGCTACACACAGAGAACTTCAGTTATCTGTCATCAGTGGCATAAAAAAAAAACTGTTTGTTTCCATGGTATTGTTGCTCAAAGGTTAGGTTGAAACATTCAGTACTTTTTCTTCCTTTTTGGAGGAGAGGGGTGGAAAATGTTTAATCAGCTGGTTTTTAAACACTTACATCAGATTTAGATGATGGCAGCTAAAACAGCTCCAGCAAAAAAAAAAAAAAAAAAAAAAAAATTATTGTATCACCATGTAAAGCTCCCCCCCCTTATAAAAACTGCTACAAAGATTACATTTGTTTTCTTATCAGTGGTCCTCCTTACCTTTCGGAGCGATGCGAAAAGCTTGAATATCGTTCAACTCTTTAAGAACATCAATGCATCATCTGGCATTACAATTCTCACACATTGTGATTTTTTCAAACTCTCCACTATTTTGTGTAACATTTTTTTTTCTCTGCAATCATAAAACTTCACAAATGTTACTAGAGTGGGAAAAAAGTACAAAGTATTCACCTATTTTTATGTACTCTGGCTGCAATTTGATGATGACATAGTTTGGTCTACAAAGAAGGTGAGCTGCAGAAGAAGCTACTGATAACAAAAGAACAGTGAATAAAATTTAACCTCAGAATAAAGGAGAAAAAGCCAAAAGTCACGAGTTCTAAGCGAGATTCTGTGTGTAAATAATGCAGGGTAAGTTTAAATGCCCTTATGTCACACCAAGCAAATGAGTTTGTATACCTAAAAAGTCAACTTGACAGAAAAATTTACATTCTAAACTTTTTCAACACTCTAGATCAGGGGTCTTCAACCTGTGTTCCGGGGGCCATGACTGGTCCCCAGAGCTCTGTATAGTGGCCCACGAGATGTTTTTCACATAAGAAATTCTGAAACAGAAAAAAAACATAATTTTTTTTCATTAATTTATTTCCTAAGTTTTCTTGTTTTACATTAATTTCAATTACACTTTGACTAACAAAATATCTGGGGCATACAGGAGAAATAACATATGTCAACATATTATTTCACCTGTATAAATAAATGCCCCAGATTTCAGAGTAATTATTTCACATACCACTTCAACTTTTAGCAGTTGTTATTTCAGTGGATACTTAAAATTTGTAGACTTTAAATTCTCAGATCTTGAATGAGCTATGTTGAAATAACTTACACATTTTAAAGGCACATCAAGTAGCTCATAATCACAAAGGATTTCCACTACTAAGCACATTTCCTTGACCATATAGTTCAGCCAGAGTCTTCCTCCACTTCTCTCTATCCAAGGCCATCACTTCATTCAGTCCATTATTTTTTAAACTTGATTTAATCTCCTTCATGTCCTTGCTCTTTTTGTTGGTCTTTCCTGGAGCCTCCCACTCCATCAGAATTTTAGAAACTCTCTCTGATGACATTCTCCTTACATGGGTGAACCATTGTAATCTCGGCATCTCAATAGTTTGAAGAATATCTACTTTAACACTCATAATATCTCGAGTTTTTGTATTGTGCACTTTTTCACATCTGGATTTTCTTGCAGAATGCCTCCAAAAGTCCTTCTCTGTAGCCAATAATCTTTGTTGATGTCTTTTATTCAGTTTCCACATCTCCGCACCATATAAAATGATACTCTGTACAATTGCAAAAAAAAAAAAAAAATGTGTCTTTTTACTCTTTGAAAGACATTGCTGTTACATCAAGTAACTACTTCAGACTTATTTGTAACATAAGTACCATGTTAACTACATGAATGAAATTATTGATATCTCAAAGAGTTAAGTTTTAGGATTCAAAACCTCTCTGAAATAACTTATTTATAATAAACTCATGTATTTTTGCTTTTCTTTTTCCCATAGCCCACCAATCCTATATTCCACTTTGCCATATGACAGCCAGTTTAATTCCATTTTGTCATATGGCCTGCTAGACCTATTCCCTTTTTGTCATATGGCCTGCCAGTCCCATTTCATTTTGTCATGTGATCCATGAAACAGAAAAGGTTGAAGATTCGAGCTCTAGATGAAGATCCGAAATTTAACCTGATGATACAAAAAGGAAAACAGCCACATTATTTGGACTTGACATTGAAATAAATGAAAAACAAACAAACTGAAATTCAAATATATAATAAACATTATTTTAATTAGAAAAGCCTTCTCAGCATGATAATGTGTTTATTAATACTGTCTATACTTAAAATATACATTTTTAAGGTACAGCAACTTACAAGATCTTTCGAAGCACCGGGTGCTCCATCGTCAGGTATTTCAATAAACATAAACAAAACAACGAATAAAAGCAAGAAGCATTTTCAAATTATGTGAGCACGTGATAACACTAACGAGGTTTACAATAAATATAGTGAAAGCTTGGTCATGCGCTAAAAGGATTCAACAAATAATAATACTATGAATCACCATTACACATGCGAAGAAATATATACGCACATGATAATTAATAAGTTAACATTAATCATCAAACTGTAAGTGAATTATTAGGAGCTGACTGTTGTTGGAGAGGAACATGCTTTCTTGGCTGGATTACCATGGCCCAAGGCACTGGAACAAAACGTGGAGTTTCTTCGTTACAGCAGTCAGAGTTGTGCGATAAAATAAATCAGCTTTTAGTAAATCAAGAGGGATCGCCTTGTACAATTTGAACTCAGCACACTGGCATTGATCCAGTCTGGTCGGTAGGTACCTCTATTAACTAATCGTGCAAGAGATGTAGTATCAGAGTTATTAGTAATGGCGTACTTGTGTTCACATAGTCTTGTGTGCAATGGGCGTGCAGTGGATCCTATTTATGCTAATGTTGGATCTTCAGGGTCAAAAGGATTTAAGGGTATTTTGTAAACCATGTCTGTTAAGTGTGGAAACTTGATCACGGTCGTTTTGCACGATGGCTCAAATACTTTTTGAACTTTCTACAAAGGCAATGGATTAATAAATACATTATTGTGCTGAGAAGGCTTTTCTAATTAAAATAATGTTTAGCGCACGAAGAATCCTTTATAATAAACATATAAACAATAGTAAAATGTTAAACCATTAGTGAAATAATCCTAATTACATAAAAACAAATGTGGCCTCACAACACTTAGAAAAAAATACACAAAATTTTTTAAGAGAGTTAAAAAATGAACAAAAGGAAGAATTAAAGATGATCCTAGAACAAAATAGTTACACTTCCCTGTGAATCACAAAAACCTTTAGTTAAAAAAAAAAGAAAGAAGTCAAAAGTAAGTAATCACTATACCACAAAGGACTGTTTGAAAAACTTTACAGGGTAAGTAAAAACTTTCATTAAAAAAACTGACTCTCTAGGATTGCACAATAAAGTAAAAGAAAATATCTCCTTAACATAAAGAAAAAGAAAACGTCCTTTTGCAGGATGTGGTCTTGATCTCAGCAGTGTGGAAGAAATGACTTGGCAACTTAGAACAAGAGTAGCAGTAAATAAAACTACAATTAAGAACATTTCAAACAAAACAAATTTAGACAGACATGAGCAAAATGCAAGAGATAAAAGTGGTTTGGAACTCTGTGGAAGTACTGTACACCAACAGCACTTAAAAAAATGAAGAAGGTCTAGAAATACAAGAAGAGGAAGAACTTTATTAAATGATTAGAAGAGTTGGATTTTGCCTCAGGAATGGCAACAGCTACTGAGTCCTGATGATGGGTAGGTTTACTACTCAAAAATTTGCCATGTAAGTGAAAAACAATACACAGCAGCCAAAAAATAGCCACCAATTAAAAAAATTCATAACTTAGGAATGAATGCAGCAATTAGTATAAAACAAATTATATTTACTGGTAGAAATCTTTTTTTATTATTATTATTTGACAACCCAGTTTGGTTGTTGCAGTCTGAAACAGATGGTGGTAGTGCACTATGTGGTTTGTGGTATAATGAAAGTCATATGACTGCTGTACAGTGACTTTTTAAATAAAAATATAAAAAGAAGTCTCCTGTACATTCTTTCATCACTGAATGGCATTCAAGCTTCATATCAACAAGATGCATAGTACATCATGAATCAGGGCAAGATCAGCTAGCTCTTTCTGAAACTACAGCAGAACATGTGGGGGAAGCATACCTAAGAAATGCACATAAATTGCCCAGGTAAGGGAGCACGGAACTGCAGGTAGCAAAAAAACAACTGTGTTGCATACCTTACATAAACAGCTGACCTTGAAGCCTTACAAACTGCAGCACAAACACAGAACACTGGCACTTGGAGATGTAGAACTGTTGAGTTTGCTTTTTCATGTAAGCTATAAATGCTGAAAGCTATGAGCATATTATCTTTAATGTTAGATTTAGTTAAATAAATATTTATCAGCTTATGGTACATCCAAAACCAGAAACCTCTTTACACTTGAAATACGATTTCCCAATAAGGAAATATTAATTTACAAAAAAAAAGTTAGGACCATTATTAACACTACATTTAGGCTCCAAACATTCATTCTTTGTCATGCACATATTCACAAAAAAGATTACCAGACAAATACTAGCAGCAAATTATCACTTACTGTATGGTACTTTTGAATATAGTCACGCTGTGGGCTGTGATGAGATTTTGGTGTTGATCTACCACTAGGAGGGGAGAACTTCTTTCAAAAAGACCGACCACGAACAAGTAGACTTAAAGTCTCTAAACTCCCAACTCTAGACTCCAGCTCTTCTGCTCTCTGCTCAGTAGTGTGTTTTTCTTCTTGTATTAACCTGTAATTAAATGCATTATTTTTGTTTACTTTCAAACGCAGGGGAGTTTATGATCAACAATCTTTGATGGCTGGAACAGTTCCAATCTGTGTAATTTGACTGAATGTCCATTGTGCCCGTGCACACACACACACTGGTGCTCAAAATTAAAGCAACAACCTCAAAAACCTTGTTAACAGAGAACGTCTGCCCTAAAATCACCTGTAAATGGTACACAAAAAGCCGATTATGTAAAGCAGCAAATACTATGGCCAATAAATGAAGAGCAATAGTACAGGAAGCCATGGGACAGCAAAATTTGCATGTGTCACAAACAAGTGGCTTCTGTATATAAGCAATTCAAGTCAAATGTGTGGGCAATCTTGGGATTTTCATTGTCAGATGCAGTTATTAAACATCATTATGTCTCAGCGAGTTCATTTAGATGATTCATTGCAGTGGATCACTATAGGGAGATTAGAAGCAGGACAGTTTCAAGCTGAAGTGTTCAGATGATTAAATGTGGATCGACGTGCAGGTCTAACGGTTGACAGATATAATGACAAGATCATGAATCTTCACATTCCTCTTTTTGGATGTACAGTGCATCTGGATTTCCTGTTAATAGAATACAACACTACTGACCTCAAGCAATGAAATAACTCAGAAAATGCACTGAATTTGTTAACTTATTCATGCACCTATTTTTACTCCAAAAAGTTAAATATCAATTTTCAGGTTTTTGAAAATCTACTAAAATGATACAAATGCACTACTCTGGAAAACAATAATTACAAAACCATGAGCTATATTTTTTTATTAAATTAATTTTTGAAATACATACCATAATTCATTATCAATAAAATTACTGTTAATATAAATGCCATTTCACAAATGATAAAGAAAAGTACACAATAAAAATGTATTTTAACTGAAGTGATTTTTCTAAGGGTTTTTGTGTTCTATCTTTCATAGACAATGGAGTTCAATAAGTTCTGCACCTAATGTATGTGCCTATTCTGGCAATATTGTAACATTGCCTTTTAATATAGCCTTGAGTAACTTCACTGCACTTAGCATATCTTGATTTCAACAGCATTTAATACTTGGCAATAAGTATTTATCATATCCTGAAAACCACACCTCTGAGGATTCCAGGAAGTATTCACCTTTGAAATGTTTTCCTGTTTCAAAGATGAAGACTTCCAGATGGAAGAGGATATATAGAAGAATCTTCATGAATTCTAGTCATGCACACATGAATATTTGGCAGCTGCAAATACTCTATTAAGAAATCTTATTTTTGAAGGCCTTAAGCAGACAGAATGAAGGAATAATCATAAATGACCAAAGAACTAACAACTTGTTCCATACTGATCACACAGCATTAATTGCAACAAATGCATAAAAACTCTTAAGCTCCTTCTTGATTGTAATTTCAAAGGAAGTACAGAAATGGGCTTAAAAATTAACACTAATAACTAAGCTCATGACAGTTAGTGACGATTCTATAACACCAGACGACCTAATATTAAATGGAAAGAAACTTCAACAAGTACACAAGCTCAAGCATTTGGGATCCGGTCTGAATAAAGGTGTAGACTGTGTGATATGGTGATAATATCAAAAATTGAGTTGTCAAGCAAACCCTTCAAAAAATGAGTTCAGTTCTGTGCAACAGTGATCCAAACATTGAAATTCAATTATGTATGACTGGATTCTGTTGTATGGAGTTGAAACTTGGACATTAAGAGCAATAATAATAATAATAATAATAATAATAATAATAATAATAATAATAATAATAATAATAATATTAATAATAATAATAATAATAAAACAGAAAGCTTTTGAGATGTGGATTTTTTAGAAGAATATTAAAGATACCATGGGTAGCAAGAGTGAACAATGATGAGATACTGAGAAGAATAAATATAAATTGTGACTTGCTAAATGTGGTGAAAAAAGCTTTTTTTGTTTGTTTGGGAGTTCAATGACCACCATCAGCAACTTGATGGGTAATAAGCAGTTGCCTGTCCCTTATTTAGGGCCACTGGTTTCAGAGAAGGGATATATGCAACTTAGCGTGTTCTACACTACCTTCTTCTTAATATTTTTTAAGGTGTCCATAAATATAAGGACACGAAATGAAGTTCCAAGAAAAACAAATAAACGTCCATGGAGTGCATGTGTTATGCAAATAAGAGCAATGTATGCTTAGGTGAACATGTTCTCGAAGACACTGCCTATGTCATTTTGGGTAAAAACAGAATGCCTCGTGGAAAGGAGTTAACTGCAGTAGAGGGTCGAAAGATATGGAAATTTTGCGGTGAAGGGAAACCATATAGTGAAATAGCTGTTGTAATTAGAAAGTCAAAAGGTGTGGCAGAAAATGCAATGAAAAGAGGTATAAGGGATCTTGACGATTATGGGCAAAACACGTAACAATATTAACAAATAAAGGTAACTTGATCACGCTAGTTACGTTAACTGAAACTTTTATAAAAAGTTCGTAAGTTGGAAGCTTTCGACCTTATCTTAGGTCTTCATCACGCCAATGGAGGACTAAGATTGTTGCCAGATTCTACATTTGAATTTTTCTTATTTTTGTTGCCAAAACTTAGAATTGATCTCCAGATCAACGGAATGTAGAGAGGAGATTCGGAGTTGCAAGTCATTGAGTTGAACATAATTTCTATGCTTTCACGGTAACGGAGGGCAAAACGATTGTCAAAAGAAGCAATTCGTTTTGCTTCGTTCCAGTGGGGAACTGCAGATGTGTCTTCCATTGTCAAAATAGACAAGGCAGTATTAGGATTGGCTTTCGAAACATCTTTTCTATGTTCTAAAATTCTATGGCTAATGCTCCTGTATGTGCTTCCAATGTATAAGTTATCCCCAGTAGAAGAAGAGATAGGAATGCAGTAAACTCCTGGGAGGTTCAGGATTTCAACTTTGTCCCTATCCCTTTGTAGAAGTTTCAAGATGTTTGGGGTAGATTTAATGGCAAGATGGTAACCAAAACTTCTAAAAAGAATCTGTAACTTATAAGCATAGGAAGGATGGTAAGGAACAGAACCACAGAATTTCAGGTCTTCTTTCTTGTGAGGAAGGAGGCATTCGATTTTCGAATAGTTTTCATATTTCTTTATGAGGGAGTTGACTATAACAGCAGGGAAACCATGAGAGAGGGCTATTGTAGAAATTTTGGAGAGTTCTTCTTGAAGAGAGAGTTGGTTGTTGCAAATGATATGAGCCCTGTGGATGTAGTGTAGAACACGCTACTGATCAACTCCATTACGGAAAAATTTCCTTCCATTAAGCTCACTATATCTAAGGAAGTAAATCACAAAATTGATTTCCTGGATGTATCTATCTGCAGAAACGCTGATCTCTCCATTACTCGTTCCGTCTATCGAAAACCTTCTGCGGCCACTAACATCATTCCCTACAAATCTTGCACCCTGCATCTCTACAAACTTGCAGCAATGAAGTCCTACATCCACAGGGCTCATATCATTTGCAACAACGAACTCTCTCTTCAAGAAGAACTTTCCAAAATTTCTACAATAGCCCTCTCTCATGGTTTCCCTGCTGTTATAGTCAACTCCCTCATAAAGAAATATGAAAACCATTCGAAAATCGAATGCCTCCTTCCTCACAAGAAAGAAGACCTGAAATTCTGTGGTTCTGTTCCTTACCATCCTTCCTATGCTTATAAGTTACAGATTCTTTTTAGAAGTTTTGGTTACCATCTTGCCATTAAATCTACCCCAAACATCTTGAAACTTCTACAAAGGGATAGGGACAAAGTTGAAAGCCTGAACCTCCCAGGAGTTTACTGCATTCCTATCTCTTCTTCTACTGGGGATAACTCATACATTGGAAGCACATACAGGAGCATTAGCCATAGAATTTTAGAACATAGAAAAGATGTTTCGAAAGTCAATCCTAATACTGCCTTGTCTATTTTGACAATGGAAGACACATCTGCAGTTCCCCACTGGAACGAAGCAAAACGAATTGCTTCTTTTGACAATCGTTTTGCCCTCCGTTACCGTGAAAGCATAGAAATTATGTTCAACTCAATGACTTGCAACTCCGAATCTCCTCTCTACATTCCGTTGATCTGGAGATCAATTCTAAGTTTTGGCAACAAAAATAAGAAAAATTCAAATGTAGAATCCGGCAACAATCTTAGTCCTCCATTGGCGTGATGAAGACCTAAGATAAGGTCGAAAGCTTCCAACTTACGAACTTTTTATAAAAGTTTCAGTTAACGTAACTAGCGTGATCAAGTTACCTTTATTTGTATAAGGGATACGTTAGAAAGTGTTCCAGTCGCAAACGAAAGCTGTCGCCAAGGGATATTCGACATGCCATGGCAACCAGGAAAAAAAAAATGTCTTGTAAAGAAATTGCTGGCTCCATAATCGTAAATGTTTCCAGTCAAACTGTATCACGTGTGCTGCACAGCTTAACTGTCATCAAATACTTGAAAACGAAAGCGAGTCCTGCCCTCACCCAAACACAAAGAGATGAGGAAAGCAGCTGTACTCCAGTGGATGCAGAATAACATCAGGTGGGATACAATTATTTTTTCTGTTGAAAAACGTTTTAATTTAGATGGCCCAGATGGTCTACATTATTACTGGCATGATCTCCACAAAGAAAAAGATGTGACATTGAGGTGACATCAAGGTGGTCGGTCGTTAATGTTCTGGGGTGGTGTTTCTGTTAACGGGAAGACTGATTTAGTCCTGATTCCATCGTATGCATTCTGAACAATATATCCAAGGGTTAGATTAACAACTGTTAGCATATTCATGGCCTTTAGGTGGTGATAAGTTCATCTTTCAATAGAACAATGCTACATTGCATACATCGAGAGTTTGTAAACAACGGTTTTTGGACAATAACATCTGTGTTCTGAACTGGCCACATAATTCTCCAGACTTGAACATCACTGAACATGTTTGGGGTGCAACGGCTAGACTGGTATATGCTAATGACAGACAATTTTTCACTGTTCCTGAGTTAGAAAAGGAAGTCTTAGTAGCATGGGACAAGATCACTCCTCAGTATTTACGGAAACTCACTGCAGCATGCCTAAAAGAATGGCTCAGTGTCTAGAGAACAAAGGTAGCCATGCCACCTATTAAAGGTAATAATATTGCAAAATTAATTATGTTTACACATGGAAGGGCAAGCTGTCCTTATAATTTTGGAGCTGTGTCCAAATGACATTTGCTTTGTTTCTTGTAATTAAAATGAAAAAAACAAAACCAAATGCAGAATAATGTTTCTGCTATGTTGTGTCATCAATTACCTAAACATAAGGTTTTCCTGTTCTTGCAGTTATTTTGTATTGTGCATCACCAGTATTTATGGTGTCCTTATATTGTCCTTATAATTATGAGCAGCAGTGTACTTAATCAACATAAAAGACTATACTACACTGAACACAGACCCTTAATTAACATAAAGAACTAGGCTATACTGAACATAGATCCTTAATCAACATAAAGGGCTGACTACATTGAACACAAATCCTAAATCAAAGCCATAGAGAAAAGTGCTTAATTTGCCAGAATGGGCACTGACCTGTGTCACAATAAAACACCATATGAGAATAGAACTCTACAACTGTGTCTCACATTTATAATTTCATCTAACATTACTGACTAACATAACAAACCAATAAATGAGTGGTAGGCAATGCACGTAACTAACAAACAAATTAAGAAGAAGGTAGTGTAGAACACTCTAAGTTATGTATAAAAGTTTAATGCAAATATATTTCAGCCATTACTATGGCCTTCACCAGTGCGACTACGATTGGTTTACGTTGCCAGATTCGAAAGGTAAGTTTTGTAATGGTAACTCCAGGTGACATGATGCAATGAGGGATTTTCAGATGTAAGGAACGAAAATGGGGAGCTCAGAGTTGCAATTTTTGGAAAATAAAATTTCCAAACTTTCTCTAAACCTCAGAGCATACCGATTTTGGAAGGGAGCCAACTTTTAGTATCGGACCAAAGTGGAATAGCAGAAGTGTCAGCCATGGTAAGAAGAGATAAGGCAGATGAAGGTTTTTCAAATTTCACATCAGATTTGTGTTCCTGAAGTCTTGAGAGAATTTTCAGGAATGAACTTCCTATGTACGCGGTTAATCCAACGTTAGTCTTGATCGGAATTCTATACACTCCAGGCGAAGAAAGTGGTCTTGGGTCTCTGCCATTACGGAGTATAACAGAAATTGAAGGGGAAGAACGAATGGCAAGTCTATATCCTTCTCTTTTGAAGATACTGATGAGTTTGTAGGCAGAAGGTTTGTGGTAAGGGATTGAGCCAGCAAATGTAAGTTCCTTTTTTGTGAAACAGGTTGAAGAGCAACAACTGGTTTTTTCTTAGTATTTTGAATGAATTTAGAAACCAGGAGAGGGGGAAAGAGATGTTTGCTAATTCATTTGCTAGATTAACTTCAGTGTTACAAACCAAATGAGCTCGATGAATGAGAGACTTGAGGGCTGACAAGTTTATATTGGTAGAAGGTATGAGAATTGAAAGGAACGATGCTATTGGTAGAAACTGGTTTTTGGTAGACAGAAGTGGAAAGAAGATTATTACATTTTGAGATGCTGACATCCAAGAAATTTATTTTGCCATCAATTTCTTCCTGAATAGTGAATCTAATGGATGGGAATTTTTCAGTGATTAAATTTGTGAGTTGCAATAGATCATTTTTAGGATGAGGCCAGATGACAAAAATATTGTCGACATAACGGAGCCATAAAGTAGGTTGTTGGTCATGTTGCATCACTATTGATTGCTCAATATTTTGCAGGTATACTTCAGCCAAAAGTGGGGAAAGAGGTGACCCCATCGGTACACCTTGGTTTTGTTGATAGCATTGATTATTAAAAACGAAGAAACTGTGTTGACGAAGAGAATACAGGCAATCAAGTATACCTGCAAAATATTGAGCAATCAATAGTGATGCATCATGACCAACAACCTACTTTATTGCTCCGTTATGTCGACAATATTTTTGTCATCTGGCCTCATCCTAAAAAGATCTATTGCAACTCACAAATTTAATCACTGAAAAATTCCCATCCATTAGATTCACTATTAATGAAGAAATTGATGGCAAGATAAATTTCTTGGATGTTAGCATTGCAAAATGTAATAATCTTCTTTCCACTTCTGTCTATCGAAAATCAGTTTCTACCAATAGCATTATTCCTTTCAATTCTCATATCTTCCACCAATATAAACTTTCAGCCCTCAAGTCTCTCATTCATCAAGCTCATTTGGTTTGTAACATTGAAGTTAATCTAACAAATGAATTAGCAAACATCCACTTGATTACTTCTCAACATGGCTTTCCCCCTTCTCCTGGTTTCTAAATTAATTCAAAATGCGAAGAAAAAACCAGTTGTTGCTCTTCAACCTGTTTCACCAAAAAAGGAACTTACATTTACTGGCTCAATCCCTTACCACGAACCTTCTGCCTACAAACTCATCAGTATCTTCAAAAGAGAAGGATATAGACTTGCCATTCGGTCTTCCCCTTCAATTTCTGTTATACTCCGTAATGGCAGAGACCCAAGACCTCCGCTTTCTTCGCCTGGAGTGTATAAAATTCCGATCAAGACTAATGTTGGATTAACTGCGTACATAGGAAGTTCATTCTAGAAAATTATCTCAAGACTTCAGGAACACAAATCTGATGTGAAATTTGAAAAACCTTCATCTGCCTTATCTCTTCTTACCATGGCTGACACTTCTGCTATTCCACTTTGGTCCGATACTAAAAAGTTGGCTCCCTTCCAAAATCGGTATGCTCTGAGGTTCAGAGAAAGTTTGGAAATTTTATTTTCCAAAAATTGCAACTCTGAGCTCCCTATTTTGATCCTTACATCTGGAAATCTCTCATTGCATCATGCCACCCAGAGTTACCATTACAAAACTTACCTTTTAAATCTGGCAACGTAAACCAATTGTAGTCGCACTGATGAAGGCCATAGTAATAGCTGAAATATATTTGCATTAAACTTTTATATATAACTTAGCGTGTTCTACACTACCTTCTTCTTAATAACAAACCAACTTGCTTAATTTCCTCAAGTGAAATGCAGTAGTTTTTTCTGTCATTTTCATACAGCAGGATGATGTAATACTTAAAAGAACTATCAACATTCGGGTGTTACCACTTAAGACATGAGATTATAACTTTTTGAAAGCCCTTTATAAATGCCAAAAACTGAACTAACAAAAATTTACAAGATGATCAAGAATTGAATTAGACTTACCTAATTTCATTGTTGATGGCATCTAATTGCTCCTGGAGCATCATGGCTAGTGTTTGGGCATCTGTGTGAGCGGTGGGAGACAACATGTCCATAGCATCAAAAATACTTTCATTGTCATCTGTCTGACTGCACTCTGTATCACTGACATCAAAAGCTTGCTGGACATTAGCTAATACCTGAGCTTGCTCCATTTTTTTCCCATTCTTGTTCATTTAATGTTTGAACCTAAGGAGGAAAAATTGTCAATACAATTTTTATATTTTCGAACTAGGATATGAATATCCTTGTGTCTGCGTGCTATACATAAAACTGCATAATAAAGAATACTGTTGGAATAGGTGTAAGACTTCTTCCATTTTTCACAAATTAGCATTATGTGAAACATATGCACATGCAGCTACAGAGAATGCTTGAATTCTTAACCCTAAAACAGTGGCTCCTTTTTATAATGTGTAAGAAAAAACATGACTCAAGAAATCATAAGAAAAATAAGAAATGAATGGAGGAATTAACACAGACTTTCCATTTCTTGTTTTGTATCTGATGATTAAGGTGTATCTACAAATATGAAGTGTGTGTTCACAGTACAGGAACATTACTCCTTTAACCATACATACATACATATGATTAAGCTGTCCTCTGAGATTCAGAGGTTAGCTCCTCAAAGAAAGACCGTGTGCCAAGTACACATTTGACTGATAGAACTAGAATTTACTTACAGTTGCTGTATCAAATGTCTCCATTTACAATGATCTCGGCACACAGCTCGTGCTTCATTAACGTCCATCAAACGCCACGCAAGACCTTTTGTACTTCATACTCATAATCTTTTCATCAAGCAGACATTCCTAAATCTGGGCCTTTCATGACTTCCTTGGCCTTCCTTTACCTTTCTTTCCTGCCACTTGGGCTGAAAAAATTCCCTTCGTCAGCAACTCATCACTCATTCTTTCAACATGGCCAAACCACATAAGAATATTGGACTCCACCTTACTAACTACATTTGCCTCACATTACACATCTGCAACACATTTTCATTCCCCACATGATCAGTGATGTCTTACCACAAACCCCCCATAAGTAATGCATCTCCCCAGCACAAAAATAACTCCTATGTCTTTTCTGCAGTACCCAGGTTTCGCTATCGTACATCAGAGTAGGAACAATTACACTTTAATGTAAAGCTATTCGGGACTTCCTTCAGAACCAATCATTCCTGTGAAATTCTCCTAAGGCAGCTATGACTACGAATGAAGAATTCACTTGCCTACTAATTTTGCCATCTAATATGTTCTCATTAAAACATGCTTCCTAAATATCAAACTCATTCACCTGGTCAACCACTGTGCCATTAAGACTTATCTTGCATTCAGTACGAACAGTTTCTTGCTCAAAAATCATAACTTTGCTTTTTCTCATATTTATACTCAGTTTGAATTTCATTTCAGAACCAAACAGTCTGGGTCTGCAGGCTTTAGCCAGACATACACTCTGCCAGTGATGGAAGACAACATGAAGCACCATTCATCAGACCAGACGGACACATTTCCACTCTTTAGCATCCCAGTTTATACCTGTTTTGCACTGCTCTACACATTTTGTTGCATTGATGTCGACAATCAGAGGTTTGCGGATTGCAGCATGGTTATAAGATCAGGCATAATGGAGTTCCTGATGAACTGTTATGACAGAAATGGGATCATTCCAACTGGTATTCAACTCAGTTGCTATTTGCAGTGCCATGATCTTGTGTTTTTGTTGTTCAATTCATGCTAACGTTTGCCTATTCCTATCTTACATCTTCGTACGGTGTCCACAATTTGTATGTTTGGAGGCAATGCCATATCGCTTTTGATAGGCAGTCATAATTTCAATACAGTTCTTTATGTTACACTAACTATTTTAGGCGGTCTACTTACTGAAACTTTTACAAGATGCTCACCAAATGTCACGTCCTCTTTGAGGCCACTGAGATCTGACATGGTAGACAATTACTCCACGACAGCTATTTTTCTTGCGAATGTGGCACTGCTTACATGATAGCTGACATCATACTGCACCCCTTTATATACCTTACATTGTGGGTGACACTGTCCCTGTGATTTGCGTACAGTACACTGCATGTACTCTAGTTGCAATTTCCATTATTTTCATAAACCCCTGTATTAGTGTACTGGAAAAAGTTCAATCCATTATATACCTATTACACTGGTGTGCAAAAATTAAAGACGAAGAGGAGAAATTAGCATAACAGCGGAACGAGCAGGCAGAACGGACCGAAAGACCACTCAGGAGATAGACTAGGGTCCGGTATGGTAGGGCATGCACATATATGCAGTATGACGTGGGAAGAGTGTGTGTGTGTGTGTCGGAAGGGTATAAAGCACAGGGGCGGTGTACGTTCAGCAATTCGGTGAGAGCTATTGCACGGTGTACATCGGTTTGAATGATGTCGAGTTGCTGCCACCGTGTGATATGGCCAACAGGCAATCCAGTAGATGACATCTGGATGACTTTACCCCAGGTCGCGTCATCAGGAAGTTGGAAGGTCGAATTGTGACTAGTGTGGCCGAGGAGTTCGGGATCGCTCACAGCATCGTTTCACGAGCTTGGAGAGCATTTCAAACGACAGGAACAGCTGTCGGAGAGTTTAGCAGTGGTCGTCCACGAGCAACCACGGCGGCGGATGATCGGTATATTGTCCTACAGACGAGAAGAGACAGATGGCAGATAGCGGGAGAAATCGCAAGGCACATGCAACAGACAACTGGACGTCCGTTATTGTGTTTTACCGTGGCCAGGAGGCTGCACAAAGGTGGTCTACCTGCACGACGACCAGTACAGTGTGTGCCATTAACACCTGCTCATCGGAGACGGCGGTTTCTGTGGTGCCAGGAACACAAGAACTGGACACACCAGCAATGGGGTCGAGTTCCCTTTACGGATGAGAGCCGATTTAGTGTGACGAGCGATTCTGGACGTTTACACATCTGGAGAGAGCAGGGAACATGCAATCACACCTCCAACATCATCGAAAGGGACCGGTTTGGAGGTGGTGGAGTTCTCATTTGGGGCGATATCATGCTTGGTAGCCATACTGACCTCCACATCTTCCAAGGAGATTCAGTCACTGGTGTCCGCTATTGTACCGAGGTTCTCCTGCCTCACGTGTGTCTGTTTACAGGTGCTGTGGGTCCTGAGTTCCTTTTCATGGACGACAACACTACACCTCACCATACAGCGGCTGTCACAGAGCTGTTGGAGAGTGAATATATTCAACGCATGGATTGGCCTGCAAGGTCCTCAGACCTAAATCCAATTGAACACGTGTGGGACCTTCTCGGGAGATGCTTGGCAGCACGTCACCAGCCGCCAGCAACGATTCCACAGCTGCGATTGGCGCTACAAGAGGAATGGGCCACGATGCCTCAACAGCTCCTTGACAACCTCGTCATCAGCATGGACAGACATTGTAAATTCTGCAACGCAGTCAGGGGTGATCATATCCCCTACTAAAGACTGGATTTTTCTTGGCAGCCGCCTGTCACATGGACGTTTCTGTCTTCTGTCTAATTGTGCTCGAAGCTACCTTTTCAATAAAGTGCCTTTGTATCCTTTGGATTTCTTGTTTGGACGGTTTTGCTCACTTGTCCCATATTCTTACATCTTGGGGATCTTATGGTATGATTTGAGAGTCGATGTGGAGCACTTCTGCACGATGTTACATTCGAAAAACCGCCTCGTCCTTTAATTTTTGCACGCCATTGTACTTACCTTTACTTAAGAAACAGAAAACATGTGTTGTTATATTTTCAGACGCATGTCCCTCAGAACACCCAAAAGCATCATCCCTACAGTGACATTTTTAACTCTTCACTCAAGTGTGCTCTTTGAAATCATGAACCCATTATACTTAGTGGGGGCTTTGTTTCAAGTACTGGGTGAGATACATGCAATTTATCTGGGTTTCCATTCTGGTAATTTTTCTTTATAAGGATTCACTCTAAATCAGGAAATGGAAACTTTTTAACTTTTAAACTTATGACAAAAAAAAAAAAAAAAAAAAAAAAGGTATAGCAAATAACCACCTATATAAATATAAAAACATGTTTAAAGCTACTGTAAAAAAAGAAAAGAAACTTCCACAATTAAAATTGGTGCCTTCTTAGGCAAAAGATAAATAAAGCATACTCATTTTTGTATACTACCCACAATATATTTGTACAAATATTTTAACAAATATTTTATACACTTTATTAGCAAGATTTCTTGGCTTCTCATGTTTACAGAAGTCATTAAACTGTAAAATAAATAAATGAAACAAGGAAAAAGAAAATATATGTTAGAACTAAAGCTACTGATTTCATTAGCATTTGTTAGGGCTATTTTACCAAATGCAACATATTAGGAGAATTAATTGACATAGCTTTTCCAAACACAAAGATCTTCATACATCCAAAACAGTGCTCAACTTCTATAAAGCTGTGGGCCAAGGTTTTTAAAAGAATTAGGTGATTGGCAACATATTGGTTTTTTTAAATATATGTATATCAGAAGATGTAAATATTAAGGTGTCGTGCTTAATTTATTAAACCTTTAATTTTAATTAATATTCAAATAACTGAAATTAAAAATGAAAAATAAACCAAAAAACAAACAAAAAAATCCTTACATTTAATGAGAACTTATACTCCGGTAAAAATTGCTGCATGTCCACTTTGATGCTTGTGCCAAAAGTAATTGTTCAAGAGTAGAGTCATTCATCCTGTTTTTTGTGTTTTGAATGTATGGATTTCACATCAAAAAATGCCCTATAGCATATGTACTTACTTCCAAATACTGAAATAACTTTTAATTAAAAAATCCCTTGTGCATGGATGTTTCTCAGCAAAAAAAAGTTCAAACAATTCTGCTCCAGTTTCTGATTGAACTCTAATAAATTCATCTGCTTAAAAGTTCACATAATTCCATTTTATAATTTCATTTAATTTGTACTTTCAGCACCAACATTCAATTGGATTGCTGAACAGATGTATGCTTGGTGTGAGTTAGTCAAATAATTACACACAAACTACACAAAGATATTAATAAAACAGAAAAAAAAAAAAAAAAAAAAACCAAATCACACATGTTACATAAAATTAAATTACAGATGCTTTCAAACTGTATCTCCAGTCTTTTCCAATGAAAGTTATACAGACTGCAGATACAGTTTGAAAGCTCTTATATTTTATTTTTATATACTCCATTGTGAATTATGTGTTCTACTGTTTCATTCCGAATGGATACATCTCTGCACATTTCTCTCAATGTTACAAATCTGTCATATTAAAAAGATAAACAGCAAATTATATTACCCAAAAAATGCATTCACTAGATGTCATCCACAGATCAATAAATGGAAAAATTTTTAATGACAAATTGTAAACTTACTTTAGTAGCATCTTCTTCTAAAGCAGCCTGACGACCTCTTTGAAGACGACGATTGATAGATGCATTAGGAGAAATATAGTCTATGGTAGGAAGCGTATGAAAAGCATCAACAGTTTCCAAAGCTGGCGTGCGGCTTGGAGAAAGACTGGTAGTTACTACTGCACTAGGAGATAAACCACTTCGAGTGGGGATAAGTGGAGATGGTTGAGGCACAGAACGACTAGTAGTTATCCTATCAGACATAAAATGCAAATAATTACATTTCAAAATAATGGTAAGAACACCTTGAATGAGAAAAACAAACATACTCCATGCAAAAAATATAATTGAGTTTCCAGCAATTCTTGTGACATTCTTAATGGAGAACACCGACTTCTGATTTTTTTAATTGAAAATGAATCTGTCGATATTACTTACAGAGCCTACACAAATTATACTTCTGTTTAAAAGAATCTTTTTATTTTCAGCAGTACTTTCATTTCAGCAAAACTATCAAGCAGGTAAACAAAAACAGTGGCTGAAAGATGTTAATGAACAATCAAATTTGTAATGCAAATGATTTGCAAATCACAAAGATCTAGCACAAAAGATGAGATAAAATCAGTGCATAAATATCTGCTAGATGATAATCTGAGAATGATATTTGCTCAGTCTTCTCACTAAATTAATAATGAAAAACAACATCTGAAGTACAGAACTATTATAGAGCTAAATATGTGGAAAAAGATTTATCTCATACCACTATCACACAAACAGTCTACACAAATTAGATCCATCCTTTTTCAAGATTTTTTTTTTCCCCAGTTTCTGTGGAATTTCTTTCTCCTTTGTTTACTTTTTTTTTTATCTTTTTTCTAGTCTGTGAAAAAAAAACATATCTGAATACTGAACTGGTATACAAGAGATGATGATGGAGTTTCTAGGTAATATATTGCTATAATAACTTTCTGGACAACTAATGACTGAAAATTTCAAAAAAAGTGTACAACCTTACACCTCACATCTTCATCTTTTTGATTTTAAATACTTTCCTTTTTCATTAGCAATGAAACCTTAATGCAATTTTAGTTATGTAAAGTAGAGATTAAAACTAAACTGGCGATGTTATAATTTCTGAGGACATTACTTTAAATATTCAAACCCGGCCAACTGTCAAAAGCAGTAACTCCAAACATCGTTTTAAGGATCAAAAATTGAGAATTAAAACAACAATAACAAAAAGCAGCATTACATGTTGGAATTAAAATGTGGACTTTACTTTATATGTAACTGTTTGTGTATATTCCAATATATCACTGTCAGCACTTTTTCAATTACTTTAATTATACAAACCTTGTTCAACTTTGCTTTTCCCTCATTTTTCCTCGAATTAAAAAAAAAAAAAAAAAAAAAACATGAAGTGAATGAAAAAGGGAATATCAAAAATACAGATCACTACTTGACAAGTATTTTTTTCTCTAAGTTTGGTTTGTAAAAGTTCTGAAAATATACATCTAACTAACCATTACCAATAGCCACCAAAGAACAAGCACAGCTCTCGTATGCAAGAAAAAGAATCCATAATTCAAATGCTGAACTCACTGAATATGAATCATGTGACTCACGCAGCAAAATCCTCAGAAGTATATTTGTTGTAATTAGGTAGTTTTCTCTAAATATACATGTGTTTTGGCAAAATCATATATTTTACGTCTCCTAGAATTCTAAATATTTCTGATCTTGCAGCAGAGGATAAAACACGTGCGAAGCTTTTCGAAGGCATCTGACAGCTGGGAAAACACACCATGTTGCCAGTTGTGATGACTTCACCAACTAAGAGTATCATTAGAAAAGCAACCACTAGTTGTTAAAAATTTCTGAAGGACTGTTCAAGGAAAAGAAGTATGCTGTACAGATGAATTAATACTAAAGCAGTTCTTTGCTTTGTATAATTGCATATGAAATACCGTATTTTCTTGCACACAATCCACAGATTATCTGTTCCTTAAAGTTCAAATTCTAGTCACTGCAGATTATATGACAATGCGGATAATACAGCTTTTTTTCTCTTCCCATAAACTTAAAAAATTAAGCAATTTTGCTCTTCATACCATGCTGTATAATGAGGGAAATCTGTATCACATCAAAGCTTTAAGAATGCCATGCGTTCGATGATGATGCGCAGTGTCACTGCATCAACATATTTCCCCTTCCTCCTTGGCTTTGACAAATAAGTTTGTGTGTATGTGTGTGTAAACATTTCCTCTCTGTGGATTGCTGCTTTGTAAAAGTTAGGGGAGAAAACATTGTCTACGGCAAAGTGTGTTGACCTTGAATAGGGGGAGTGCCGTTTCCATTCCATGCTGCTCTGACCCATAACCTCTGTAATGTCGCTCCCCCACACACTCTTCTTGAGGTCCCAACCCCACTCCCACTTGCTTATTTTGCTCTACTTCAAAGAGAATGCCCTGGTACTTCTGCTACAGCTCCAAGACTTAAGGGGAGAACTTTGACATCATCACAAATTATTTACGGTCTGAAATCCAGTGTTTCAGTTGTTGATGTAATTTAAGCATTACTCAGAGTTACAGCACAATTGCTACAGAAATTAAAAATATATATCATAACCGTTCGAAAGTTGCGGGGTATTCTAATAGTAACTTTTTTTAATTTTCAAAAAAATTCAGCGATTTCATACTTTTTTAAAACTTATTAAATGCAAAGAAAGTATATATATATATATATATATATATATATATATATATATATATAGGGATGTAAGGTCAGGTGATGCGTAACATCACAGCCTCTCCTTGACAAATGTCAACCCTGCCTTCTCGTGGTGCATCCTGTTCCCACTAAAGGGGCTCTGACGACCGCCAATAGCGGTATAACTATACCATTGGGATTAGAGGAAATTCTATCCCACACTCACCAACCCGCTTGGCCAGCGTGGTAAGTTATGGCCAAACCCCTCCAAAATGATTCCACAACTAAAATCTTGGCCCTCAGTCTCCGTCAGCTGGAATGTACCTGGCCAAGGCAGCGGCCAGTGCGACATGAAGGCAGAGGGTGCTAAGAATCCCCGGAGGACCGGACTAGGCTGCCATCTGATGCTGACCTTGGCTACATACAATGGACGCTCCCTATCTTCTGATTCAAGGCTTCTTGAATTGGAAGAGGAACTACAAAGGATCAAGTGGGACATCGTGGGGCTAAGTGAGGTAAGGAGAAAAGGAGAAGATCTCATCGAACTGAAAAGTGGACATCTCTTCTACTATCGTGGGACAGATACTGGCAGAACTAGTGGTGTTGGATTTATAATAAACAAGAAACTGAAGGATAAAGTTGTAGAAGTTGAAAGTTCCTCTGACAGAGCTGCACGACTTGTTATCCAACTCTCGAAAAGATACCAGGCTCAGATTATTCAAACTTATGCACCCACCACAAGTCATCCTGAAGAAGAAATTGAAGAATTTTATGAGGAAATTTGTCATCTAAATAATAAAGGTAAGCAGCACTTCAAAATAATTATGGGAGATTTCAATGCAAAAATAGGGCAACGGCAACAGAATGAAACTTCAGTAGGTAAATTCGGTCACGGCAACAGAAACCAGCGTGGAAATACTCTCGTTGAGTTTGCAGAGGCAGAAGGGTTTTTCATCTTGAACTCCTTCTTCAAGAAAAAGCCACACAGGAAATGGACATGGAGACATCCAAATGGGACGACAAGTGAAATTGATTTTATTATGTGTAACAAAAAATTCGTCATAGAAGACTGCAGTGTGCTAAACAAGTTCAACACAGGTAGTGACCATAGATTGGTGAGATGTAAGATGCACCTCAACATTAAACTTGAACGTGGCAAGCTCATAAGACAAACAAAATCTATCGACATAACCAACCTTAAAAAACACCATAATACCTTCAAGTTGGAACTGAAGAACAGGTTCTCTGCTTTAGAAGGCCTAACATCAGAAGAAGTGGACATCTCTGAAGTTAACAGAAAAGTAACCAAAGCTCTTATGGAAACAGCAACAAAATTAGCTGGGTCTAAGAACAAGTTGCATGTAAATAAATTATCAGGAAAAACGAAAATGTTGATGCAAAAAAGAAGAGAGATGAGGACAACTAAAGAAGATGTGACTTCCAAAGTGGAATATATAGAGCTATGCAAGACAACACGAAAAAGTATCACTGAAGACGTAAGAAAATTCAACTGTGAACTAGTGAGGAAAGCAATTGAAAACAACCAAAGCCTAAAGATAGCAAAGGGACATCTCAGTAAGGGAAGAAAACAGATTATGGCACTGAGAAAAGAAGATGGTTCTGTAACAAGAAATAGAGGCGAAATTTTGACAAGAGTGAAAGATTTCTACTCCAAATTATATGAAAGGGATGATATATGCACTCCAGACATCATGAAAGATACCAGTACCAGAGTTCCTCCAGTCCTTCCAGCAGAAGTTGCACATGCAATCAAGAACATGAAGCGAGGAAAAGCTCCAGGAGAAGATGGAATTACTGTAGACATCATACAAGAAGCAAGTGGAGAAATCGAAACAGTACTCGCCCAAATTTTCACTCGATGCCTTAATGAAGGAAAGATTCCTGAGGATTGGAACACCGCTACAATGATCCTGCTACATAAGAAAGGTGACATTGAGGATCTCAGAAACTACAGACCTATCAGCCTCCTATCAGTAGTTTATAAAATCTTCACTAAAGTTCTTTCACACCGCTTGAAGGTAACACTGGACATGGCTCAACCGAGAGAACAAGCTGGATTCAGGAGTGGCTACAGCACAATAGATCATATCCACGTGCTGAGAGAACTAATTGAAAGAGCGAGGGAATATGAACTTCCATTGTGCATGGCTTTTATCGATTATGAAAAAGCCTTTGATTCGGTGAAACCATCAGCAGTTACAATGGCTCTGAAAACCTGCGGTATTGAAGATGCATACATTAATATTATTAATAACATCTATGAAAATGCAAGTGCAAAGATTAGGCTGTTTGAAAATACAACACACATAAAAATTGGAAAGGGAGTGAGACAAGGTGACACCATATCTCCGAAGCTCTTTAATGCCACATTGGAGGGTGTTTTTCAGTCGCTGAGCTGGGAAAACAAGGGGATAAAGATTAATGGAGATTATCTAACCCACCTTCGTTTTGCTGATGACGTAGTCATTTTTGCAACTACCCCATCAGAGCTGCAGAGTATGATCCAGGAACTTGCTGACAAGAGTAAAGAAGTGGGATTAAAAATGAACTTTCAGAAGACAAAAGTGATGTTCAATGCTTTTACAAGAAATGAAGATTTATCGATTGATGGAGAAAAGCTGGAGATAACAGACACGTACGTTTATCTTGGACAGCAGATATCAAGTGAGGGTCACATTGATGAAGAAATTAATCGGCGTACAAAACTTGCCTGGAGAGCTTTTGGAAGAAACAGCATAATTTTCAAGAGCAATATGCCATTATGTCTTAAAAGAAAAGTGTTTGATCAATGCATCCTTCCAGTGCTTACGTATGGTGCAGAGACGTGGACCTTAACTAAAAGAGACATACAAAGGCTGCAGACAACTCAAAGCAGCATGGAGAGGTGCATGCTTGGTGTAACCAGGAGAGATAAGAAGAGGAACTCGTGGATCCGAAAAATGACAAGAGTGGAAGACATCATGATCAGAGTTAAATCCCTGAAATGGCAATGGTCTGGACATACTGCCAGAAGGACAGATCATCGATGGACAGCCGAAATTTTAGATTGGATTCCAAGGGACAGGAAAAGACCCAGAAGAAGACCACATGGGAGATGGGTGGATGAAATTCGAAAGTATGCAGTGGTGACATGGAGGAGACTGGCACAAGACAGACCGTTGTGGAGGAAACTTGGGGAGACCTTCGTCCAGCAGTGGATTGATAATGGTTGACAATGATGATGATGATGATGATATATATATACAGTAAAACCTAGAAAATCCGGCATCGACGGGACCGGACGAGTGCTGGATTTATGAAAATTCCAGATTTCTGAAGTTATCCAAAAATTGCGTAATGGGCATTACGTAAAGCATGCACTTACATGTAACAGGTCACTTTAATGAAAATTTGTGCATCTATGCCTCATAAATATGCAAGGATGGTGCTGCCGATCACATTCTTCATAATTTGCGGGAAAAAAATAGTTTTGGCGACAGGAAAAAAGTTTTGGCAAAAATATTGGCGATTATTTTTTTGTACTATTTATTATAAAACTCTGTTGTGGATTATGCATCTGTTTTTTAACTTTTACTATGAACTTTGTCTGTGGATTACACGCCAACTTTTTTTCTCTTATGCTGAATTTTACCATCTGTGGATTATACGCCGCCATGGATTACATGCCGAAAAATACGGTATATGCCTTTGGCCTTTTCTTACTCATTATTGTTGTTATTATTATTATTATTATTATTATTTTAAGTTTTGTAGCAAAGAGTGTTCATTTTAAAACAGAGTTCTAGTTTGCAGCATTTACAAGATGCACATGTGAGCTATCACTAGTCACAGGTGGAGAAAACTAACTGGCCTGAACCAGCACAACATCGTTTCATGCTGTAAGCAGCATGGAAGACAGATACGTGCAGATGCACTGTTCTGGAGAATAGAGTACTCTAACTGATCAAGAATGATAGTTCTGACTTGTGAACAAAACATCTTAGTTCCAGGCATTATTTCAGCAACAGACTGTTTGCACTGTGCTTTGTTGTTTTAATTGGGAGTTTAACAACCACTGTAAGCAACCCAATGGGCTATAAGCAGTCATCCGTCCCTAATTTAGGGTCACTGATTGCAGTAAAGGGAGAGAGTCAGTGCCATAAGACAAACACAAACAATATCCATGCCTCACTGGGATTTGATCCCAGACTCGTCTTGGATGAATGGTCAGAATCCAGCACTTATAGTCCACAGCACCACCGGGGTTGGTATTGCATTGTGCTGAAAAGTTTTCCAACCAAAACAACACAGAACAAAACGGAATGGCCCAGAATCGAAGTTTTGAAAATCTGGATCTGTGCAAGATTAAGAACACAACCTGAATGCAAGGAACCTAAATGATGATTTGACAGGAGATATAAGGTGCTTACTGCAGTTTATTGCTCCACCGAAAGCTGGCAAGAGGGATGTTTGGTTTCAGTAAGATTTGGCCACATGAATAGCCAATTGAAGAATAGTAGATTTTGCAAGCTCGTAGCACCATATGATCTCCAGATCAATATCCACCCGATTTTTTATATAAAGCCATTTTATGGAATGGGCATACAACATAAATCCTCCATCGAACTGAAAATGAATAACTCAGGGACTATTATTACAAAAAAAGACCAAAGATCTTTTCATTGGGTGACACAGAATATGGAGAAATGAAAGAATGCTTGCAAATCAAAGCATAGAAGTCACGTCTAACATTCATCACACTGCTATTTAAGTTTCCATTGAATTGGATTTCAAACAACTGTTTTCTGAAGAAAGATTTCAGACACGCGTGTGATGTGTTTGACCAGTTATGGTATAAACAAGATTTATCTAAAGCCGCACAGAGACATGTAGACGTTCTCGAAGGAGAGTTCCCCGATGATCGTGATCATGTAAAGGACTTTCAAATGTATTCGACCTGTAAGCAATCAGTGTCCCATATAAAATTCCATCGCTGAGTGAATCGAATAGCTACAACTGCCCTTCGCTGAATACTTTAAGGACGTAGAACTAGTGAGATAGTGTCATGAAATAGTGACAGTTGACGTAGCTCTACGTCGTAGGTTGATTATTATTACAATAAATGTGAAAAAATAAAATAAAATGGAATATATTATTGAAAATGAATGACCCACATTTCACTGATCAAGATCTGGCTAAATCAAGATAACTTAAAAAAAAAATGTATAAATAAATTCAGACAGTTGTGAAAACTAGAAGCACATAAAGCACAATTAGTACCAAAAAATAATTTATTAAAAAATACCTTGTAATACTTTCAGCTCTATACACCTGTAAGTCATTCCTTAAGGCTTCCATATCAGTTCTAGTCTTGGATAATTCGGAAATAATTTTTTCCTGGAGGGAAAGGAATATGGTAAGAGCAAAACAGCATAGGTAAAAACAAAACAATACACTAAGTTTTAAATTCCACCATGAGTGGAGAGTAAAATTCATTACTTTTACAGACACACACAATGATCTAAGTGATTAAATAGTGGAAGGTACTGAGTAAATATGACATTACTGAGAATCTACTTAATAGTGTGAAAGCATGTATGCTGGTAGTAGAGCTTGTGTACAAGTGAATGGTGTTGTATCAAAATGGTTTTCTATTTGGACAGTAGTCAGGCAAGGTTGTGTAATGTCGCCATGGCTGTTTAATATAATTATGGATGAGTGCTGCATGATGCCAAAATGGACAATACTGGTTTATGTCTTGGTAATATCCATGTGCGCAGCTTGCTGTATGCTGATGGGAGATGCAATCCTGATGGCGGAGAGGAAAGGTGAGTTGCAGAATATGTTGTCCCAAATGTACAAAGTTTGTATGAAATTCAAACTGAGTATAAATAAGGGAAAAACCAAAGTTATGGTTTTTGTGTGAGGAACCGTTAGCACTGAATGCAAGGTAAGTCTAAACGGCACAGTGATTGACCCCATGAATGAGTTTGTGTATTTAGGAAGCATGTTTGACAGAGAGAACAAATTACTCAAAATAGTATAACTATACTGAAAATCCGATATTTCTTGGCGTAGAATACAAATAAATCTTTCCAAGCTTTCGCACATCAACCAGATGGTTTTTTCAAGGAAGGTAGACAGCTAACTGCAAACTGCATAATAGAACGTTTCAACACTTTGAACACGATGACTTGACTAGACAAAAAATGAATAGGAGCAAACATGATAGCAAACGTGATATTTCACGTTTGCTCCTATTCATTTATTGTCTAGTCAAGTCATTGCGTTCAAAGTGTTGAAACGTTCTATTATCCAGTTTGCAGTTTCACGTTTGCTCCTATTCATTTATTGTCTAGTCAAGTCATTGCGTTCCAAGTGTTGAAACGTTTTATTATCTAGTTTGCAGTTTCACGTTTGCTCCTATTCATTTATTGTCTAGTCAAGTCATCGCGTTCAAAGTGTTGAAACGTTCTATTATCCAGTTTGCAGTTTCACGTTTGCTCCTACTAATTTATTGTCTAGTCAAGTAATTGCGTTCAAAGTGTTGAAACATTCTATTCTCCAATTTGCAGTTTCACGTTTGCTCCTATTAATTTATTGTCTAGTCAAGTCATTGCGTTCAAAGTGTTGAAACATTCTATTCTCCAATTTGCGGTTAACTGTCTACTTGCTTTGAAAAAGCCATCTGGTTGATGTGCGAAAGCTTGAAAATATTTATTTGTATTCTATGCCAAGAAATTTCGGATTTTCAGTATAGTTATACTATTTTGAGTATAATTTGGTGTACAGTTCATAGTTATTGAGAACAAATTAGATGGTGAAATCAGTAGGCAAGTGAATTTATTGAAAGTCATAGCTGCTTTGGAAGATTTTCACAGGAACGATGGGTTCTCAAGACAGTCCTGGGATTTAATGAACAGAACAGGAACTTTTGTTTGGTATAATGTTTATGCAAAGCTAATTTGGTCATTCTTAACAAACAAAAGCAATGGATTTAACAAAGGGGGGGGATTAACAAGCAAAGTTGCAAAATTTAGTGAAATTCTATATTTAATGAGGGGAAAGAAAATATGCTGTGCACTGTTCCTGAATGGAGGAATAGAAATGTTGGCATACAAGATGAAACTGCAACAGTGCAGCAGAATCTTGGTGTGCTAGTAAAAGAATGTTGACAGAAAAGAAATGGAGAAGTACATCAAATGTTCAACAAGTGAGTTGTGCAAGATAACTGCTCTGCCACCCATTTTCAAGGGGGCTAGGCTTTGGCAGTATCTCTTTCTAAAGGCAATTCCACAAGCTGTCTACTCCAGGAATTGTTGCTATCATTCCTGTATAAGTGCTTATTTTATTTTAATTTGTATTACAGTAGTTAACTAATTAAATCTTTCTAGTCCAGTAGTTATGGGTACTTAATAGAAATGTGTAAGGATATTATCACGCATGCACATTTTTATATGGTACAATTTTTCACCCCAAAATAGATTTAGTGAGGATTTCCGTCAGACATGAGCTCTTTGTTATAAGTATTCTGCTGTACTTCTCAAGCTGCTTTTGCCATCTAGATACAAAGAAAGAAACTTAGATAAAAAAACTGACAAGACAAAAGTAGATGAATTTAAAATGGGTTACAACCAGAGAATGTTGGAGACTTCTTAGTTATAAGCAGCAAAGAATTTGGTTTTGAAGGACACTGGAAAATTGAAGATGATTTCCAAAGCAATCAACAGAGGAAAACTCATCAATATTTGGAGAGATTACCAGTGAGAAAGTCTCCCCAAAACTAAACTAAAATAAAGTGTAACAAAACTAATAAAAAATCCTAAAAAGAAGAACTGAAGACAGAAAGGACCAAGGTGAGCCTGTAATCAAATCTATGTACATGATAATTTCTGATGTCTCAGGTACACTGCTATCTGTTGAAATTGCAACACCAAAAAAGACCTGAGATACTGAAGTGAAATTTATACATTACTTGTGATCAAGACATGAGTGATCAGAAGTGCAGACCCATAAGTGATGTGGAGCACACAATACTCAGTATCTTGTGTACTCACCATGAGCAGCAATAACAGCTCATACACGGTGTGGCAGTGACTGGAAGAAGTTCTGGATGTCACACTGAGAAAGGTCATTCCATGCTGTCTCAACTGGTACCCAAAATTCATCTTGGATTACTGGTAAGCAGAGCCCGATGGGCTACGCATCAAGCGATCATATCCCACACTTGTTCAATGGGAGACAAATCAGGTGAATGTGCTGGACTTGGAAGATCTGACACATGTCAGGCATCAAGGAGCTGTAAGACATTCTGTACCCGGGACCACCTGCACATATGGGGACACTCTAGCCTCCACAACTTCTGCTGGCTGATCATGGTTTCCTGTAATGTGTAGGAGACAGGAACACGAATGGAATCCAACAGCACTCCACACTAGTATGCCATGTGTTGGGCCCATATAATGCTACATAATGTATGCCTCCGGCAGCTGTTTACCATGGTGTCTGTCACCATACAAGGATACGTCCATCATGAGTCATTAGGTTGAACCACGACTCGCTAGATAACACTACGGGCAGCCATTCATCATGCCGGTGTCTGCGTTCTTGGCCCCTTTGCAGCAGCTGACATAATCTGTGGTTTAAGGTTAAAGGAAGTCAAAGCAACAGGCAGCAAGCAACTAGACCTCAATGAAGTATACAGCGTTGGAGAGAGCTTGAGACAACCCTTAATGTGATACAGACCTCCACAGTTGAGCTAACCTCGGGAAATGACTGTCCAGTCCACTAACACATACAGTACAGATGATGGTTTTCCTGTGTGTTCATCTATCACTGGGCTCCATATGCCTCACATCGGTGAATCAGACCTTCCTCTTCCCACTCATGCCATGTTATTGGCATCATTGTGCTTGTGTTTCATCCAGTATGAGCAACAATGTATGGAAGGAAAGTCTCCCTTTCCCACAGACAAACACATCAGCATTGCTCAAAGTCCACCAGCTGTACATATGAGTCACATCTGCTGCAGTGGGGGCAAACTCAGTTACTAATACTACCTTCCTGCTATAATTTCAACAAATCAACTATGGCAACTTGCCCTGTGCATCCTTCTTTTATACCTCCTGCAGGTCTGTTACAAGGACATGGATAGCTCAAATAATTTGCATGTGCTCTGTTGTTGTTGATCATTTGCACCTCCATATGTGACCTATGCATCTTGCAAGTTTCAGTCCAATCATGCATGTTTTGCCTGGTGTAGCATTTTACACAAACAACTATGTAAAATGCAAACACACAGCAACAGTTCCTGAAATTTCTCTCTTCAGATGACTGCGTGACAGAACAACAACAACAAAAAAATGATAAAGATAAATAATACAGGGATCATAGCATACTTCTGGAAAATTTTAGGTAAGAATTTTAGGAATTTTAGGAATTTTTAGAAAAATTTTAGGAAAATTTTAGGAGTGTATTTCAATAAAAACTAGATGTATATTTGTATACATCTAGTAAAACAACTTTGTATACATTGTAAAGAGTTTGCTTCACACCCTTCAACCATATATACTGATAGACTGCGCATGACATCAAAATTTCTGGCTCCAACATAAAATCACATGACAACAGTCAAAAAGATGGGTTACACCTGCTGTGCTTATGGTTGCTCTGACCGATATAGTAAAGAAAGTTCTATGATTTTTCATGGGTAAGAAACAAATTAAATACCCAAGTCAATAAAGTTCAATTACTTAACCAGAAACTTGCAGCTATTGATATAAAAATATAGTAACTTAAGAAAAAAATGGAATGCATGTTCCAAATTCTTCGCAAATGTTCATCACATTATAAATCACAAAATGTAAACAACACGATCATGCATGTATATAGCTCATAAGTAAACTTACCTGAAGAGTTTTCATTATATATGAGGTGCATTCACATAATACACCGAAAACACTGAAGTTCTGCAGCGTAAATTAGTAATCATAACAGCATTTGTACACGAAATTTGGAGTCTGATGATGACGTGCCCAATGTTTGAGCCATGGCGGCTTTGATGCAGCTATTGCCAATGCGCAGTCCATTAGTATATATGGTCGAAGTTCACACCCAAATTTTTTGCATAACGTCTAATGTCTAAAGTTTAAGTATGATTTACTTCTAATGTTCAGTTCTTATCTTTTCACGTGTTATTATCATATTCAAGTATATTTATAAAATTCATTTTTCACTTTGAACATTAATATGCTGTTGAACCAGAAGCAATTCACGATTTTCACAGTAAAGTTTTCAGGTTTCACATTAAACTATAATATCCTAAAAAGGTAATTGAAAACCAAGAACTATGTACAATTGTTCACTGAATTACTTTTTTCATATTATTGTTTTAACCTTTTCTGATTAGCCTATCTTTTTCTGCTTCCACCACAACTAATTTACTTTCAGTTTTCTTTATTTCAGCTGAACCTTGTATGATCAAGTTAGAGGCAACTGCTATTTCAACAGTATTTTGTTTTTCTACAGCTTTTCTCATTCTTTCTGTTCCCTCTTGAATTACTGCTAGGGAGGCTTCTTTATCTTTTTTAAGCCTATTTATTTCTGCATCATTTTCTTTTATTTTGTCATCAAACTCAGCTTTCCTTTTTTTCTCTAGCTGCTTTTCCTTATTTTCCCTCTCTTTCTTCGAAAATAAAAGCATAACAAACAGCGCGAAAACTAGCTCATAAATAGAATATTTGAAACACTCTCAATGTATGCACTCTCAATTATTAGGGATGGTAGAGGGGAAGGGAACAGAACTGTCCAAAATTAGCATGTTTTCGTTGTGCTAGGGCACTTACACGGCTGAATTCCTTCAGATACCCCCAATGTTCAAATGATTGAAATGTGCTGATGTTCATGGAATGAAATGGTTGATCAGCTATGATGACCGCATAAAAGTTCAGGGTGGGGGGAGGGCTTTATTTTTTTTATTATTTTAGTTTATGCAACATTTTACATCACTCCAGTATTTATAAACTGAAAACAGTAACTCAGACGTCTGAATAAAAACGTGTTTGTAATTCAAATAGAGTCCATATCATCACAGAAAAAAAAAATTTAAGGATCACTCTGTTTAAATAAACCATGGCATCTAAAAAAAATAATTCACTTGCTTTTCCCGTAATTTATAATTACTGTTTCTTTTTTTCAATCCGATTATGCAACGTTTTTTTTTTTTTTTTTTTTTTTTGCATCTGCTAAAGTTCATAACGGAATTTGGCGAAATTTGCACTAGAACTTTATTGTGATGTATCTTAACTACTGTAAAAATTTTACTGTGTTATTTTCAAAATTCAGAAAAATGGATTTCTGAAAATATTCTCCTAGTCCTTTGTGCTGTGGAAGTGATAAACAGGTGTTTGCTTTCTTCCCAACCAAGGGCTTCAGATCAGCGCTCCCAGCTGTCAATCAACCGTTGCTATGGTAACACCCTTTCTGCTGGAGGCTCACTCTGTCCAAAGAGGCACACATACTTGTCCATAATAAAAATTACCAATGCTAACTTTTAAAGTTTTAAACCGATTCAACTGGAATTTTGGAAGTGAGCTTCTGTAATCCAATTACAGTGAATGTAAAAATTTCAGCCACTTTCTTGAAAAATTCGCAAAGATAGTTTTCTTATTTTTTATCAAGTAGTGGAAGTCTCTTGAGGGGAGGGAGGTGGCATGCACATAAACAAGAAGAAGATGAATGTGTTGTTCAGGCATACTCCTCACTGGTGGATGCCAGCTGACTTGGTACATACGCGACCCCCTGCAAATGCTAAATGCCTCTTCTTTCCCCTTCTGTTCTCAATTGTCGGACGGACATCAAGCTCCCCTTCGACCTACTAGTAATCATCCAATTTTATTGCACTGGAAGTAGTGCCTTTTTTTTTTTTTTTTTTTCCCCCCAGCCAAATTAGGATTTGGTCCCCTTCGGAAACAAACCGCTGCCGGTGGTTTCTTTGAGAACAGAGAAAAGGAACTTTAAAAAATGAAGGGGTAACAGTAACACGATTTCCTAAAAGGGCATTTTTTTAAGCACTAATTTCAAATTTCAAGGCTTTTCAAGACGGCATTAAAAAAACACCGTTTTTCCAGGATATTCTAGGCCTTGAAAACGTAATCATGATTTTCCAGGACTTTCCAGGTTTTCAAGCACGCGTGCGCACCCTGCGTAATGGTAAATTTATTGGCGTTAATAACGGTTGTGTTTTTAATAAATAAGCTTACGAAAATTTTAGGATGAATAGCAAATTTTAGGTATAATTTTAGGAATTTAAGGAGGGTCACAAAATATTAGGAATTTTAGGAGGAATGCGATCCCTGATAATACTTCATTTACATTATGTGGATGAATCAAAATTTGATTTTCAACCAAAAGTATATATCACTTATGCTAGGAAAGTACACAACTGTAATATAAATTATATTTCAGGTTTGTCAGCACTGCCTTTTTCAAAACACCCCTAAGATTAATGTATGTCACAATGTTTCCCAAAATAAATGCTTTTTTTTATCAGTAAAACTTCTACCTGACTGGAAGAACCATTTATTAACATGGAAATTTCTATGATATTGAGTTACTCAAAATGTCATTTATAAACAAACAATGTTGCACTGTTTAAAAAAAAACTGATTACAAAACTACTTACCTTTTCACCCTGAGTATCTTCTAAAATTTTCCTAGTTCGCTCCAACTCTTGAGATAAGGAATTTTTCTCTTCTAAAGCATGCATTCGTTCTTTTAAGTGAAGCTGTAGCCTTTCATTGGATTCTGCTAAAAGTTTATCAACAGTGGAAGACAGTCTTTGGTTATGTTCTTCATTCATTTTCTCACGCTGCCGTGACTACAGGGTAAGAAAGAAAAGGTATATATATATATATATTTTCTTATATATATTAGGAACTGAGTATGGTGAAAAACAAAAATTATCAAAACCTCAGTATTTCAGACACCAAAAGCATAGACTTACTTGAAATGACCTCTCTTATAATCTTAAAAATAAATTTTATATTTTTGAGAACAGACCAAGTAAAAAATATACCATATATATATACATGCATATAAGCCAAAAGTTTTTGGAAGGAATCGTCAAAGTTAGGGGGTCAGCTTATATTTGGGTCAGTAAAAAATACAGCTGGACCTCCATTAATTCTCCTGCGGAATTCACCAACGAATTTGTTTACGTTTTAGTTTGCACCATTCTGTGTGTCCAAACATAAACAAATCCATTTTTGGCTGCAGCTTTCCATGTGTCCTTTGAAAGTACTTAAAAAAAAAAAAAAAGAAATATTTTTCCACCAGGGGTAGGATTTCTAAGGGAATAAATGCTGCCAATATGATAAGAGAAAAAAAGCCTAACCAATTTTCAAAGAGACAGTGAAATTTCTTGCTTCCAAAAATGGAATAGAAAACCTCATTACTTCCAGTACGCAACCGCATAGCACCGTCTTTAAAAATGGACAAGCAGTGAGTCAAGACACCACATAAATTGCTTAGCAGCTGGGGTGGGCAACAGCCAGTTAGGCATCTCTCGAGTTTTCATTGCAAGCGTGGGCGTGCATATGCATATCTTCCGCTCTATTCTGGTGAAATCCATTTGTATTACCAAACAGCAAAGACACAGTGCTTTATGGAAGGTGGTAAAACTTAAAAAAAAAAAAAAAAAAAAAACTTGGCCTTGTTACTATTTGAGTGAAGAATTGTAGAATGCAATTTCACCAGAAATGGTTACAAATTCTCTCAAAAGCATGTTGCACAAGTAATGCAATGGATGTTACTGAAGTTATTTGGAAACTCTGATAGTGAAGTGAACTTCGAAGGTTTTAACGGAAGATAATATCAGAAATTTGCACAATTTCTTTTAATAAATTTATTTCCCTAACTCTTGAAATTTAACATCGACTAATATATGGGCCAAGGTTTTACACAAATTTTTAGCTCTTGAAGTAGGGGACATGAGATCAGCTTATACGTGAGTATATGTAGTGTATGTACACTACTGTTAGTAAAAATTGCAACACAAAGAAGGAACCATACAATTCGAATGAAATTTATACCAAATATTACTGATATGACTGTACATAAGTGATTTAATTTTCAGAACAATACAACAATTTTTATCTGCAAAAATCAGTATCTTGTGAAGCCTCTGTGAGCTGCAATAAGAGCTTCGAGACAGGTTGGCATTGAATCGAAAAGGCGTTCGATGGTCCCTGGGTAATTGCTTGCCAGGTGGCATGTATGCGAGTCCACAGATCATTGGTACTGACCACTGGAGGACTTGGATGGCCCAGTTCCCAAGTGACCATATTCCAGACATGTTCAATAGGTGACATGTCTGGTGAACATGAAGCCCAGGGAAGAAGCGGTATCTGCTGTGCTGCAAAGAGGGCTTGAACATTCCTGGCAACATATGGTCAGGCATTATCCTGCTGGAATAAAGCGCCAGGAGTGCTCTGAAGGAAGGGTATGATTTCTTCTCGTACAACTTCCCTGATGTAGTGGTTGCTGTTGAGATTGCCCTCAAGTCGAAGCAGCCGAGATTGTGAATGGTACCCAATGGGACTGCACACCATCACACTTGGCGTTCGGCCAGTATGACTCTCGACAATGCATGCTGGAAGAAGGCACTCACCACAATACTGTCTAATGCACACAGACCAATGCAGCCATCATGGTAGTCCAAGATGAATCAGGATTAATCCGAAAGCATGACACATTGCCAATCAGCACGCCATTGTCTGTGTTGAAAACCACCTCATTCCAACCTGAGGCATCTGTGGTTTAGGGTCAAAGGAATCCACTGCAAAGGGATGCATGTCTTTGTGCAGCAGATGGCGTCAAACTGTGGAGGCAGACAATGCCGCACTTGTTGCAGTGCTCCACTGTTGTGCTAACACTTGAGAAGATGCGAAATGGTTTGTCACTGCCATGCGGAAAAGGTGTTGGTATCCTACGGTGTCGTCACATTTCTCGGTCCACTGCCGGATTGTCGATGCACCTGGTTCACCTCGGTCCACTGTTGCTACATGTGCATCACCGTCATGGCCTGTCTAAGCTGAAATATCGTGGTACGAAAATGCACCTTCACACAGACCATTCATTCGTCCCCATTCAAACTCTGTCGTATGGTGGCATTGCGCCCTTCGTCGTCACCAAGGCATTATTGAATCCTGGAGACCCTTTCAAAACTCGCTGTCCGTGATGCACTACTGGTGTGTATCCTAAACAGCCCTCTCTTTATACCCCTCACTCGACTATCCAGAGGGCGCTGCCGGGCCCAGACATGCACAATGACTCTGCACTTCTAGTCATTTGCATGTCCTACCCTGCTCTGCATATCTAGTAAGTTTCATGTGATTATCAAAATTCCTTCATGGTGTTGCAATTTTTTTTTTTTTTTTTTTTTATTGGAGGTTTAACGACCACCGTGAGCAACTCAGTGGGCTATAAGCAGTCGTCCGTCCCTAATTTAGGGTCACTGGTTCCAGGTAAGGGAGAGAGCCAGTGCCGTAAGACAAACACAACATCCATGCCTGACCGGGATTCGAACCCGGATTCCTTATGGGCGAATGATCAGAGACCAGTGCCTTAGACCACTGCGCCACCGGAGTGGCATTGTAATTTTTACAAACAGTATATGCATACAGAAATATAGTGTATATACACTATATTGACAAAAGTCACCAGACGAGAAACACAACATAGCATTTATTGATATACATTAGTACGGTGTCGGTCCACCTTTGGCCTTAATGCATGCACTGACCCTTCGAGACATGCTTTCGACAAGGTTTTGGAACACAGCGATAGGTATGCACTTCAATTCATTACATAATGCTGCAGCTAACTGTTGCATAGTGTTAGGCCTTGGTTTCAAACTTCTTACGCGGCGCTCTAATTTATTCCATAGGTGCTCTATGGGATTAAGATCAGGGCTTTGTGCTGGCCAGTCCACACACAATACAGAATCGTCAAGCTACGCAGTAACAGTCCTTGCTTTATGGCTCGGTGCATTATCCTGCTGGTACCAACAAGGCTTGGTTCCATAGTATTGCCACAGAGTTGGCAGGGCATAATTGCCCAGAATATCAAAGTAGACGTGCTGGTTAACAGGTTTGTCCATGATAACCAATGGGCCAGGATCACACTACAAAAAACACCCCCACATGAGTACACTGCCAGCTCCAAACTTGACCGTAGGAACAGTACACTGTAGTAAATAGCATTCCTTCGGCTGCCGCCATACCCACACATGGCCATCAGATTGATGGATAGTGTATCTGGACTCATCAGTCCATAGGACTCGTTTCCATTGATCTACAGTCCACGATAAATGTTCTTTACACCATGTTAAACGACGAGTAGCATTCCGAGTGGAGATGAAAGGCTTATGAGCAGCCACACTATCACAGTAACCCATGGAATGAAGTTCTCTGTGAATGGTACGTGTACATACTGAGGTTCCATCATTTTTACTCACCTGTACACTGAGGCCTTGTGCAGTACTGCATCGATTAGCTGTAGTGACTCTCCTGACGCTACGATGTCCTCTACCACTGATTTTCTTTGGTCTGTAGGTACGTTTCGCTGCTTCAGGCATGCCATGCATTTTCCACTTATTCAGTACATCCAAAACAGTTGACTTGGGTATGTTTAAACGCCTGCCGGTTGATCTTATGGACAACCCACTAATATAACAATCTTTCCTTTCTCAAAGTCAGTTCTCTCTCGCCGCAACATTTTCACTCAACCTCACAGTGCGATATGATTGCGGTCAGCTGCAGGCATGTTTTTATACCATTTGCAGCTGTACTGCACATCTGAACAACACAGCGGATCCGTTCATTTGCTTTTGAAGGGGTGTCCGGTGACTTTTGTCAATATAGTGTATATATATTTATCCTTAAACTACACCATCACAAGTGCAGAAGGAATTTTTACTATCAGCAGGAAATATAACATGACAAAAACAATTCACCTTGAGGAGAAAGTGTGCTCCACAAAAGAGAAGAGAGAAGAATAAAGGGATCTTCACTGTCATTATTTTAGCTACAATATGATATAGAACTTTTAAAATACAACTCCTAGATTTCAAGATATGTCCACAGCTGGATGGACAGAAAAATACTATAGCATCACTTTTAACATACTGCAAATGCCAAAAAAATAGATTATATGAAGCAAATAAAAAATGTTTCATCTAAAATATTTATTGTTTTGGTGAAAAAAAAAATTGAATTTAATTTGTTTTGAGTATATTGAATTGATTGTTATTTATCAAAGGCGTTATATTTATGCTGGTATTGAAATTCATATGGAAATTACAGAAAAGTTAAATTTGGGAGATGGGTGGATGCATTTCGAAACAAAAATATTTTCTAAGTACTAGAAAAGGCCATGAACATCCTAAACAAAAATGCATCTGAAAGTTTACATTCCACAAGAAGTTATTGGAAAGTTTGCGTTGTTTGTGTTCAAGCAGAGTTGAGTCACCTGAAAGTGCAAAAATAAGTGGATATTGCTGCATGTGTATGAAAATGTGTCACTATAAGTCATACGATAAAATGTACTCGTTCAATAACAACTTGTGGAGGCGGTGAAAGTCAATTTAAAAAGGTTAGGACAAAAATTGCAGTTATGAAAAACCTTATAATACCAGGATTTGGATCGATAGCCTTAGTCAAGCTAAGGGGAGTACATGGGACCAAGTCATGGAAGACAACAGCACACAAAAACTTTCACACTGCACTCATTTTGAACTTTTTTTTTGAAAGGCTACTGCCTGTATTTATTATTTTTCTTTAAAAACTTAACCAGTTAATTTTAATGGACAAACAGATGGTATTTCCTTTTTTTCTTGTTTGCTTAAACACAGCAGTATAAAACAGAATCTCAATTTACTTTCTATTTCTATTTGGCCACTGGCCTTATGAACAGCACAACTTTACATATGTCAACACAGTTGGTTTGAACACTAGGCATGCATCCAAAATTATACCATGATTCACATAGCTTACAAAAAAAAAAAAAAATACTGGATTATTTTTAATTCCACAAGGTGGACAAATTCTGTTCTTTTGAAACGTACTCTCTTCTCTCTCACCCAGTTAGCTCAATGACCAATTTACAATTTTACACTTATTGATTTAAATTTAAACAATCTTAGCAAACTCCGCAATCTCCCAAACCAGATTCAAAGACTTCAATTAAATTTACAGTTATTTTAAGAGCCACAAATTATACTTTAACAAATCTACTATCAGCAAGTAAACAAACCAAGTAAATTATCCTCAAAACAGAATTTACACTGAGCACAAGCATTAATTAACATTACATAACCTATAGAACTACCCTGAATGAACCTACTTCACTTATAAAGAAACCTCACTAACTAATCTTAAAAATTATCACTATTCATAACATCAACATAATTCAGAAATTCAAACAATCTTCTTGCACTAGCTTGCTCATAAAAATCACCTCACTCTGCACTTCACATAATAGCTCAGGATACTTAATAACTCTATACTGTAAACAAAAGCTCAAAATACCAATTAACTAAATTTCCAAACTAAATATCAAGTTCACTAACACCAACAACCAGAATTTAGAATTTTCATCCCTAGCACTACAGCAAATCATAAACAAATAAATTTAGATACTTTAAATCACCAAACAAACTTAAATTTAACACCTGCAGTGAATTACTGAGGTAGCGGTGAGGCAAATACTCTCAGTTCAGACACTACCCTGGGTTTTGAGAACCAACACAGGAAGAAAATACCAAGTCAGGCTGAAGGCGTGAAATTGGGTCGTGAATCCACTTTCAGCCTATGCAAAGGGAAAGGAAAAAATCCTCAAGTGTGACACATCATCATCAGGCACAGAATTTCCTCTAACATGATCTCACCACATTTCTTGAAGCAACGCTCGACCGACCCCTAGCTGGCAGTACATATCTCCGTGAGCAGCGAAACTACTGGGGGGGTTTGAAGACAAGTTTTCCCCCAAAACCCACGTCTTCAAGGATCTCCCCTTTTCGAACCAATGCATGATCCCACCTTGATCAACCACGCCTGCAAGAGCCTGTCGTACTTCAACCCTAAATACTCCAGGCACATCTGGCCCAGAACTAACACACTATATCTCAGGAAAAATTCACTTATCTCTGTATATATCCCAAGAAATTCTAAATCACAGCATCCACATATATCCCAGGAAAATTCACTTATCTCTCTATATCCCAAGAAATCCTAAATCACTATATCCACATATATCCCAGGAAAAATTCACTTATCTCTCTATATCCCAAGAAATCCTAAATCACTATATCCACCTATATTCCAGGAAAATTCACTTATCTCTCTCCACATATATCCCAGGAAAAATCACTAGCAAGGAAACTCTTCTGCACCATGGCAATGCGCAGGTCCACTTCAGACAATAACACTGACCATTTACATAACCCACTAAATATTTTCACCTTATTGAAAATTAAAATTACATTTAGACTTTTAACCTTATAGTAAAAACAAGAAAATTTAGGCCAAAGAAAAGAACAATTAATACTGGAACTGGTGAGCAAAAGTGTGTCTTCTCAACCCATGATGTTCATTCTTTTGTGAAATACTAAACTTGAGAACAAAAAAAATACTTTAACTTCTATTCTGCACATATCGCATCCTGGTGAAAATTCCCTACTCAGAGCCCTCTGCCCTAGAACAAGTTCCCTGCTTGCCCTAAGATCACCCCTTTCCAATGGGAGATTAACACTCATCTGGAGCATGTAAAATACTGGTCCTCAATTAACACTCCTACCATCTCAATTTCGACACTCAACACTCCAAGAATGTAAACAGCACTTTAGGTTTCCAATTTCATCACACTATAATATGTTCCCAAAATTCCAATATAAATCATCCCATAATTTATCTTCACTCAAAAAAAAAATAACTCAACGCTGTAAAAAGGCTAGAGAAAAAATGTTTACAATTATTTTATCAACCACGACATCACAATAACACTGCTTTTCAATTATCACATGCCCAACTAAACTATTATCGATGCACCAAAATTTACTGTGCTCAAACAATAAACCAAATTTTTCCGATACATTAAAATTTACTGGCCTGGGAAGTTGCTAAACTACCAGACATGACAACACAAAAAAAACATAAATGAAAGCATCTTCAACTCCCCTCTCTTTTTTTTTGTCTTGCAATATATTTTTCCGACAGCCCCCAATTTTTAAAATCAACTCGTTTTATAATTTTAAAGAAACCACAACATAATACAAAAAAAGAAAATGCCGAGAGAAATTTACCTTTAGGACTGGGGGCAGCAACACTTCCTGCCAAGCACACTAACCGTCGATAATAATAAAAAAAGGTTTCACAGCCTAATAATAGATAAAATGAATATAATAAAAAAAAAAAAAAAAAAAAAAAAAACTCTCCCTCAGAGAACACCACTGTCCCGGTTGATTTTCACTTCACTTCCAAGGTGCTTTTTTTTCCCTCTTTTTTTTTTCTTTTCTCTTTTCCTTTTTCTGAGGCAGCGTGTTTGGCCAACGATACAGGAAACGGGCATTTTGGAACCCTGCTGGTGGACCCCTTGTTGTAATCAGTAGGGCCCAACTCGACGATTCAGCAGTTAAAGGCGGTATCTTCTACAAAGCCGTGCATGCCCCTTTTTTTTTCGGAACTTCCAGTGTCTGGTTGAACTGGCTTGAAGAGTTCCTTCCATATTGAACCGAGTAGTAACAGCATTCGGGTTGCGCTGGCAGAAAATTCTCCTGCGGAGATCAATTCACGGTAGTTATTACTTTTCTTTTTATTGCAGTTCACTCCTCCGTCGTCCACTAGGAGAGGAGGAGAGGGTTGAATCTGCAAGCATTTCCTCTCCAGTAATGAGATCCTTGAAATTCAATTTTAACTGTTGTCCGTTTAGATTTCAATACGAAATTTTCCTTCTTGCCGCCCCCTCCTCCGCCAAAAGGCGAGGAGAGACTCGGCTGTGTCCTCTTTCTCTGCCGGTCAGCAAAAGTCAAGTACAAAAGTGACTCTCAACGGATAAAAACTCTGGGGGTGCTTGAAACCGCTGACCCCTCTCATTGGTCGAAACTTCAGCCTAGCAACTCACGGCTTCCCAACGGACCCTTCACTCCCACGCCTCGAGTGACCTCTGACCTTCACACGTGCAGACCAAGCTCTCCTTTTTGACCCTGGGGTCTAAAAATAGATTTCGTTGCTGAAGTCCTTACCCCAAAAGACGAAAAGATGTTACTTTTGTGCGACTTTGGAAACAGGAACGCAAAAATGGCGGATTCTTGCTTTGCAGAAAATCACTAGTTTTAATTTTCTTTTTCTCTCGTTCCGTGATGTTAAACCAAAATTAATTTTGATTCTCTGAGCTGCACACCTACTCGCCTTTTCCTATCGCGATAAAAGAACAGATAAAATAATTATTTTCAAAACCCCAAAGTCAGTTAAATCAAATATTATTCTTTTTTTTTTTTTTTTTTCTTTCTCCAACATGAAATTTTGTTTTCCTGGTTGTGATTAAGACAAGCGAATTTTGCGCATGAATTCCCCTGCCTTTCAACCAGGAATTTTCTTCTAACGTATGTCATGGGAGAAAATTTTTGCATTAATTAATCTCTGATAAACCAACAGAAAGATTGATCAGGTCTCTCTGAAATTCACCAGAGGTTAAAATTTTCGCCATGACATTATACACTGATATCATCTTTCAACATAATTTGTGTAAGTCTTAGAGGACCACTGTTATTCTTTTCACGAGTTTCATACAAAATGCTCAATCAAGCACAATGATCCTATGGCATCGTTACGTCAACATCTGACCACACAAGAGTTAGCAATGACTTTTTTTTTTATGAAAAATAACAACAGAATTGTACTGTAACATAAATTTAGCTATGAAGCAAAAAAAAAAAAAAAAAAAAAAAAAACATAATTCAATAGAAGTTCAAAGGAAAAAGGTGCTTACAAACAGGGGCATTTAAAACAGGATGTGCAGGAGAATTAATTACTATTAACAGTGATTCCACTTACCCTTAGTAACTCTGTACCTTTCTCGTCTAGCTGCTGTTCAAGCCTTTGTATCCTATCTTCCACACTACCATGCCTATCTTGAACCTAGGAAGACAAAGGAAAAACTGCAAACAATATTTTTGCTGAATGAAAACTTGTGAAAATTCAAACCCCACACATTTTGTAAAATTTATTTTCAGCACTGTAAACCTAGCTCAAACTGAAGGAATATTTGAGATATTTGTGTGTGTATGTATACATACGTACATATGTTCAAAGATCAAATGCTAATACCTCAAAAGAATTTCAAATGAACTGTTGAAAAATTCAAAATTATTCTGTTATTTACACAATTAAAAACGAAACTGTCTGATAGATCTTCATTTATTTTTATGCCTCACACATTGATAAAAAAAAAATTTGTTTGGGCATATTTCATTATATAAAAGGAAGTATGTGAAAATAAAACATAATACAATTTGATATGATAGTATAACAAAGATTAACTGGGAAGGAGACAGACAGAATTGCAGTAAGCCCTCATTACAACACGGTTCAATGACTGCTAATTCACTGTGACACTGTTCTTGCATTTTAACACATATCTGTTAAGCACTGCCACAACTCACTACACACTTTTACAGGAACAGTTAGTATGATAAATGTAAATAAAATTAATACAAATATTGGTTTTTAAACAGGTGCAGGAGATATTTCTCTTCTTTTAACTACAATGTAGAACTTTGCACCAACATTCAGCAGTGTTCCCTCACTGACATCAACACAAAGAAAAATCTTTAGCAGCTTGAAGTAACATTTAACCAACTTTTGTCTAAAAAACAAGCTGCTAGTGACAAATTTTGACACTTGTTGCCTCAGTCTGGATGCACTTTAGCTGTAGTTATGGCTCTTAGTATTAAGATTTTACAGTTGTCAAGGTTAACAAGCCAATCAAATTAAAAATTGGCATATTCATCAACACTGTAAGTTTTTTTTTGGAGATTTAATGACCACTGTGAGCAACTCTGTGGGCTATAACTAAGTTTCATACATAATATAGTCACCATATAAATATGTATGCATATCATTTTATGCTTCCTTTTTACTATCAAATATTTCTGATTTATATTTTTGATAGTTTCACTATCATTTTTTATTGATTGCATTCACTTTTACTCTATAACAGAACTAACATGCATGCACATGCTATGGAAATGCCATGCTTGCTTAGCACTGATTCACTTAGTGCTCTGTTTTTCTGGAACTAAAGTTAAGTGGGGGATTTCTGTATTCAGAAATTGCTGAATGATCCAAAAATCACACTTTTCATAAAATAATTTTTTTTAACTTTTCTCCCAATAAATGCTGAGCAGGATGCTAAAAAAAAAAAAAAAATAAACCATCAAGTACATGAACATTTAATTTAAAGTAATGTCTTGAATCAAAAGCAAAAGGTATTATGCTTCTGTACTTGAAAGTACTGCTTAATTATTTACTCCAGTGCCCATACAAGTGAAGTCAGTCGGTTGCCTCATCAACTAGTTGTCACCATTTTGGTCTGTCCATCTAACTCCAAAGTAAATTTTAGCCTCCTCCAGATTCAAACATCATCCAACCATCTCAACTTTGGTTTTTCACATGGTCTTTTTCATTCATGATGTTTTGAATTATTTCATCCTTCCGCCTCAACACATGGCCATACCAGAGCAACCTTCTTCCCTTCACCAGTACTGCTATTATGTCTGTCACTAAATAATTCATTCAATTTCTTATTCTTCCTTTTTCTTCATTCACCATTTTCCCCACTGCCCCCTTCCTGTCACCCAAAATTGTCTCAATACACAATTTTCAAAAGCCACTAGTTTATTTTTCATTTTCTTTTCAAAGTAAATTGTCCATAACTCAGCACATTACAGAATCACTGGCTGGATTATCATTATGTTTAAAAGTTTCTGTGATTTGTATAATGTTCCACGCTCAAAATCTTTAATTTTGGAAAAACACTTAGGCAAAAGATACATTTCTGGGCTCCATGCATCAATCAGGCATTTTAACTTGTAAATCCCAGCTTAGACTAATGTAGATCAGTACAGAACACATCAGCTTTATTAACCCACAACTTACTGAAATATAGACCTAGTTAAATACTTTTTACTTTAAAGTCTACTATATACTGAGTTAGCTTTGCATTTGATTTTGAACTCCCCCTGTTTCACATATTCAGAGTGATAACGAAGTACCACGTGACACCAACGTCACGTGCAGCTTTAAAACTCAGGCTTCACACGACAATAACACATAAACATAGAAAACGAGTGAAAACACACAGTCCCTCACCAAATCCCATTTATTTGGATCTCTCTACTAAAATCTGGCAACAGTTCCAACACCCCAACTTTGAATTGTAGTTCTGGGAACCAGCCCATCCAGTCGATCGCAGGTGATCAAGGTCGTAGGATGCTCGAAAGCTACTGCTAAACGAACCTTTTACCATATGTGACTGTGTGCTTTCACTCAATTTCTATGTTCACGTGCAGCAACTATAAATTCTTCACACCTATCCTCTTTATGTAATTATATAATTAGTAAATGTTTGCCAGTAATGGGGAAATGTGGCAATGTAAGCCAATTTGACAGCAACCAAAAAGTTGGGGCCTGGAAGGCAGGTGCCAGTATTCAAAACAGCTGCACTTGCTGGCTGCTGACATCCCAGTAAAAGGGCTCACATTGGTCAGCCATGCATGGTTGATCCTAGAGGTCAGCTTCTGGTGTCATGACTGGTTTCCCAGCACTGAAATACAACAGTCACCGAGCTCACTCACCCATACAACGGCAGTGCAGTTCGACCTATTTCGACATGCACCATGTACAGTACCTTGCTTCCTCGGGTTCCACACCCAGAGACCAACAAGGTGTTAATTGTTTGAAATGACTGGACGTCATTGCAAACAGTTAATTGTTTGCAATGATGTCGAGTCATTGCAAACAATTAACACCTCGCATGAACCAAGGAACCTCAGCAACGGACCTTCTACAGATGGAAGACGGTTGTCCAAAGTGATGATGAGTCCCGTTTCCTGCTGTACCATGCTGATAGCTGGGTTCACATATGGCGTAAACAGCAAGAAGCTCCATTCCCTGGTTGCACAGTTGGGGTACAACAAGCCGATGGAGGTGGCATTTTTAGTCTGAGGAGTTTTCTCTGGCAAAGCCCTAGGTCTGTTGGTCATCATCTTACAAACACTGAATGGTGGATGATACAGGGACCTGTTGGCCGACCATCTCCATCCATACCTGCAGGAGTTTTACCCGTCTTTCCTGGATAGCCTTAGGTCCATTGGTCACCATCCCACAAACACCGAATGGTGGACACTACAGGGACCTGTTAGCCAACTATCTCCATCCATACCTGCAGGAGGTTTACCCGTCTTTCCTGGCAAGCCCTAGGTCTGTTGGTTATCATCCCACAAACACTGAATGGTGGATGCTACAGGGACCTGTTAGTCGAACATCTCCATCCATACCTGCAGGAGGTTTACCCGTCTTTCCTGGCAACCTCTAGGTCCGTTGGACATCATCCCACAAACACTTAATGGTTGACCCTACAGGGACATGTAAGCTGACCATCTCCATCCATACCTGCAGGAGGTTTACTAGTCTTTCCTGGCAAGCCCTAGGTCAGTTGGTCATCATCCCACAAACACTGAATGATGGACGCTACAGGGACCTGATAGCCGACCATCTCCATCCATACCTGCAGGAGGTTTACCTGTCTTTCCTGGCAAGCCCTACGTCCGTTGGTCATCATCCCACAAACACCGAATGGTGGACACTACAGGGACCTGTTAGCCAACCATCTCCATCCATACCTGCAGGAGGTTTACCCGTCTTTCCTGGCAAGCCCTAGGTCTGTTGGTTATCATCCCACAAACACTGAATGGTGGATGCTACAGGGACCTGTTAGTCGAACATCTCCATCCATACCTGCAGGAGGTTTACCCGTCTTTCCTGGCAACCTCTAGGTCCGTTGGACATCATCCCACAAACACTGAATGGTGGACGCTACAGGGACCTGTTAGCCAACCATCTCCATCCATACCTGCAGGAGGTTTACCCGTCTTTCCTGGCAAGCCCTAGGTCTGTTGGTTATCATCCCACAAACACTGAATGGTGGATGCTACAGGGACCTGTTAGTCGAACATCTCCATCCATACCTGCAGGAGGTTTACCCGTCTTTCCTGGCAACCTCTAGGTCCGTTGGACATCATCCCACAAACACTGAATGGTGGACGCTACAGGGACCTGTTAGCCAACCATCTCCATCCATACCTGCAGGAGGTTTACCCGTCTTTCCTGGCAAGCCCTAGGTCTGTTGGTTATCATCCCACAAACACTGAATAGTGGATGCTACAGGGGCCTGTTAGCCGACCATCTCCATCCATATCTGCAGGAGGTTTACCCGTCTTTCCTGGCAAGCCCTAGGTCCATCTATTGGTCATCATCCCACAAACACTGAATAGTGGATGCTACAGGGGCCTGTTAGCCGACCATCTCCATCCATATCTGCAGGAGGTTTACCCGTCTTTCCTGGCAAGCCCTAGGTCCATCTATTGGTCATCATCCCACAAACACTGAATAGTGGATGCTACAGGGGCCTGTTAGCCGACCATCTCCATCCATACCTGCAGGAGGTTTACGACGTCTTTCCTGGCAAGCCCTAGGTCCATCTATTGGTCATCATCCCACAAACACTGAATAGTGGATGCTACAGGGGCCTGTTAGCCGACCATCTCCATCCATATCTGCAGGAGGTTTACCCGTCTTTCCTGGCAAGCCCTAGGTCCATCTATTGGTCATCATCCCACAAACACTGAATAGTGGATGCTACAGGGACCTGTTAGCCAACCATCTCCATCCATACCTGCAGGAGGTTTACCCGTCTTTCCCGGCAAGCCCTAGGTCCATCTATTGGTCATCATCCCACAAACACTGAATAGTGGATGCTACAGGGGCCTGTTAGCCGACCATCTCCATCCATATCTGCAGGAGGTTTACCCGTCTTTCCTGGCAAGCCCTAGGTCCATCTATTGGTCATCATCCCACAAACACTGAATAGTGGATGCTACAGGGACCTGTTAGCCAACCATCTCCATCCATACCTGCAGGAGGTTTACCCGTCTTTCCCGGCAAGCCCTAGGTCCATCTATTGGTCATCATCCCACAAACACTGAATAGTGGATGCTACAGGGGCCTGTTAGCCGACCATCTCCATCCATATCTGCAGGAGGTTTACCCGTCTTTCCTGGCAAGCCCTAGGTCTGTTGGTTATCATCCCACAAACACTGAATAGTGGATGCTACAGGGGCCTGTTAGCCGACCATCTCCATCCATATCTGCAGGAGGTTTACCCGTCTTTCCTGGCAAGCCCTAGGTCCATCCATTGGTCATCATCCCACAAACACTGAATAGTGGATGCTACAGGGACCTGTTAGCCGACCATCTCCATCCATACCTGCAGGAGGTTTACCCGTCTTTCCTGGCAAGCCCTAGGTCCATCCATTGGTCATCATCCCACAAACACTGAATAGTGGATGCTACAGGGGCCTGTTAGCCGACCATCTCCATCCATATCTGCAGGAGGTTTACCCGTCTTTCCTGGCAAGACCTAGGTCCATCCATTGGTCATCATCCCACAAACACTGAATAGTGGATGCTACAGGGACCTGTTAGCCGACCATCTCCATCCATACCTGCAGGAGGTTTACCCGTCTTTCCTGGCAAGCCCTAGGTCTGTTGGTTATCATCCCACAAACACTGAATAGTGGATGCTACAGGGGCCTGTTAGCCGACCATCTCCATCCATATCTGCAGGAGGTTTACCCGTCTTTCCTGGCAAGCCCTAGGTCCATCCATTGGTCATCATCCCACAAACACTGAATAGTGGATGCTACAGGGACCTGTTAGCCGACCATCTCCGTCCATATCTGCAGGAGGTTTACCCGTCTTTCCTGGCAAGCCCTAGGTCCATCCATTGGTCATCATCCCACAAACACTGAATAGTGGATGCTACAGGGACCTGTTAGCCGACCATCTCCATCCATATCTGCAGGAGGTTTACCCGTCTTTCCTGGCAAGCCCTAGGTCCATCCATTGGTCATCATCCCACAAACACTGAATAGTGGATGCTACAGGGACCTGTTAGCCGACCATCTCCATCCATATCTGCAGGAGGTTTACCCGTCTTTCCTGGCAAGCCCTAGGTCCATCCATTGGTCATCATCCCACAAACACTGAATAGTGGATGCTACAGGGACCTGTTAGCCGACCATCTCCATCCATATCTGCAGGAGGTTTACCCGTCTTTCCCGGCAAGCCCTAGGTCCATCTATTGGTCATCATCCCACAAACACTGAATAGTGGATGCTACAGGGACCTGTTAGCCGACCATCTCCATCCATATCTGCAGGAGGTTTACCCGTCTTTCCCGGCAAGCCCTAGGTCCATCTATTGGTCATCATCCCACAAACACTGAATAGTGGATGCTACAGGGGCCTGTTAGCCGACCATCTCCATCCATATCTGCAGGAGGTTTACCCGTCTTTCCTGGCAAGCCCTAGGTCCATCCATTGGTCATCATCCCACAAACACTGAATAGTGGATGCTACAGGGGCCTGTTAGCCGACCATCTCCATCCATATCTGCAGGAGGTTTACCCGTCTTTCCTGGCAAGCCCTAGGTCCATCCATTGGTCATCATCCCACAAACACTGAATAGTGGATGCTACAGGGACCTGTTAGCCGACCATCTCCATCCATATCTGCAGGAGGTTTACCCGTCTTTCCTGGCAAGCCCTAGGTCCATCCATTGGTCATCATCCCACAAACACTGAATAGTGGATGCTACAGGGACCTGTTAGCCGACCATCTCCATCCATATCTGCAGGAGGTTTACCCGTCTTTCCTGGCAAGCCCTAGGTCCATCCATTGGTCATCATCCCACAAACACTGAATAGTGGATGCTACAGGGGCCTGTTAGCCGACCATCTCCATCCATATCTGCAGGAGGTTTACCCGTCTTTCCTGGCAAGCCCTAGGTCTGTTGGTCATCATCCCACAAACACTGAATAGTGGATGCTACAGGGACCTGTTAGCCGACCATCTCCATCCATATCTGCAGGAGGTTTACCCGTCTTTCCTGGCAAGCCCTAGGTCCATCCATTGGTCATCATCCCACAAACACTGAATAGTGGATGCTACAGGGGCCTGTTAGCCGACCATCTCCATCCATATCTGCAGGAGGTTTACCCGTCTTTCCTGGCAAGCCCTAGGTCCATCCATTGGTCATCATCCCACAAACACTGAATAGTGGATGCTACAGGGGCCTGTTAGCCGACCATCTCCATCCATATCTGCAGGAGGTTTACCCGTCTTTCCTGGCAAAGCCCTAGGTCCATCCATTGGTCATCATCCCACAAACACTGAATAGTGGATGCTACAGGGGCCTGTTAGCCGACCATCTCCATCCATATCTGCAGGAGGTTTACCCGTCTTTCCTGGCAAGCCCTAGGTCCATTCATTGGTCATCATCCCACAAACACTGAATAGTGGATGCTACAGGGGCCTGTTAGCCGACCATCTCCATCCATATCTGCAGGAGGTTTACCCGTCTTTCCTGGCCAAGCCCTAGGTCCATTCATTGGTCATCATCCCACAAACACTGAATAGTGGATGCTACAGGGGCCTGTTAGCCGACCATCTCCATCCATATCTGCAGGAGGTTTACCCGTCTTTCCTGGCAAGCCCTAGGTCCATCCATTGGTCATCATCCCACAAACACTGAATAGTGGATGCTACAGGGACCTGTTAGCCGACCATCTCCATCCATATCTGCAGGAGGTTTACCCGTCTTTCCTGGCAAGCCCTAGGTCCATCCATTGGTCATCATCCCACAAACACTGAATAGTGGATGCTACAGGGACCTGTTAGCCGACCATCTCCATCCATATCTGCAGGAGGTTTACCCGTCTTTCCTGGCAAGCCCTAGGTCCATCCATTGGTCATCATCCCACAAACACTGAATAGTGGATGCTACAGGGACCTGTTAGCCGACCATCTCCATCCATATCTGCAGGAGGTTTACCCGTCTTTCCTGGCAAGCCCTAGGTCCATCCATTGGTCATCATCCCACAAACACTGAATAGTGGATGCTACAGGGACCTGTTAGCCGACCATCTCCATCCATATCTGCAGGAGGTTTACCCGTCTTTCCTGGCAAGCCCTAGGTCCATCCATTGGTCATCATCCCACAAACACTGAATAGTGGATGCTACAGGGACCTGTTAGCCGACCATCTCCATCCATATCTGCAGGAGGTTTACCCGTCTTTCCTGGCAAGCCCTAGGTCCATCCATTGGTCATCATCCCACAAACACTGAATAGTGGATGCTACAGGGACCTGTTAGCCGACCATCTCCATCCATATCTGCAGGAGGTTTACCCGTCTTTCCTGGCAAGCCCTAGGTCCATCCATTGGTCATCATCCCACAAACACTGAATAGTGGATGCTACAGGGACCTGTTAGCCGACCATCTCCATCCATATCTGCAGGAGGTTTACCCGTCTTTCCTGGCAAGCCCTAGGTCCATCCATTGGTCATCATCCCACAAACACTGAATAGTGGATGCTACAGGGACCTGTTAGCCGACCATCTCCATCCATATCTGCAGGAGGTTTACCCGTCTTTCCTGGCAAGCCCTAGGTCCATCCATTGGTCATCATCCCACAAACACTGAATAGTGGATGCTACAGGGACCTGTTAGCCGACCATCTCCATCCATATCTGCAGGAGGTTTACCCGTCTTTCCTGGCAAGCCCTAGGTCCATCCATTGGTCATCATCCCACAAACACTGAATAGTGGATGCTACAGGGACCTGTTAGCCGACCATCTCCATCCATATCTGCAGGAGGTTTACCCGTCTTTCCTGGCAAGCCCTAGGTCCATCCATTGGTCATCATCCCACAAACACTGAATAGTGGATGCTACAGGGACCTGTTAGCCGACCATCTCCATCCATATCTGCAGGAGGTTTACCCGTCTTTCCTGGCAAGCCCTAGGTCCATCCATTGGTCATCATCCCACAAACACTGAATAGTGGATGCTACAGGGACCTGTTAGCCGACCATCTCCATCCATATCTGCAGGAGGTTTACCCGTCTTTCCTGGCAAGCCCTAGGTCCATCCATTGGTCATCATCCCACAAACACTGAATAGTGGATGCTACAGGGACCTGTTAGCCGACCATCTCCATCCATATCTGCAGGAGGTTTACCCGTCTTTCCTGGCAAGCCCTAGGTCCATCCATTGGTCATCATCCCACAAACACTGAATAGTGGATGCTACAGGGACCTGTTAGCCGACCATCTCCATCCATATCTGCAGGAGGTTTACCCGTCTTTCCTGGCAAGCCCTAGGTCCATCCATTGGTCATCATCCCACAAACACTGAATAGTGGATGCTACAGGGACCTGTTAGCCGACCATCTCCATCCATATCTGCAGGAGGTTTACCCGTCTTTCCTGGCAAGCCCTAGGTCCATCCATTGGTCATCATCCCACAAACACTGAATAGTGGATGCTACAGGGACCTGTTAGCCGACCATCTCCATCCATATCTGCAGGAGGTTTACCCGTCTTTCCTGGCAAGCCCTAGGTCCATCCATTGGTCATCATCCCACAAACACTGAATAGTGGATGCTACAGGGACCTGTTAGCCGACCATCTCCATCCATATCTGCAGGAGGTTTACCCGTCTTTCCTGGCAAGCCCTAGGTCCATCCATTGGTCATCATCCCACAAACACTGAATAGTGGATGCTACAGGGACCTGTTAGCCGACCATCTCCATCCATATCTGCAGGAGGTTTACCCGTCTTTCCTGGCAAGCCCTAGGTCCATCCATTGGTCATCATCCCACAAACACTGAATAGTGGATGCTACAGGGACCTGTTAGCCGACCATCTCCATCCATATCTGCAGGAGGTTTACCCGTCTTTCCTGGCAAGCCCTAGGTCCATCCATTGGTCATCATCCCACAAACACTGAATAGTGGATGCTACAGGGACCTGTTAGCCGACCATCTCCATCCATATCTGCAGGAGGTTTACCCGTCTTTCCTGGCAAGCCCTAGGTCCATCCATTGGTCATCATCCCACAAACACTGAATAGTGGATGCTACAGGGACCTGTTAGCCGACCATCTCCATCCATATCTGCAGGAGGTTTACCCGTCTTTCCTGGCAAGCCCTAGGTCCATCCATTGGTCATCATCCCACAAACACTGAATAGTGGATGCTACAGGGACCTGTTAGCCGACCATCTCCATCCATATCTGCAGGAGGTTTACCCGTCTTTCCTGGCAAGCCCTAGGTCCATCCATTGGTCATCATCCCACAAACACTGAATAGTGGATGCTACAGGGACCTGTTAGCCGACCATCTCCATCCATATCTGCAGGAGGTTTACCCGTCTTTCCTGGCAAGCCCTAGGTCCATCCATTGGTCATCATCCCACAAACACTGAATAGTGGATGCTACAGGGACCTGTTAGCCGACCATCTCCATCCATATCTGCAGGAGGTTTACCCGTCTTTCCTGGCAAGCCCTAGGTCCATCCATTGGTCATCATCCCACAAACACTGAATAGTGGATGCTACAGGGACCTGTTAGCCGACCATCTCCATCCATATCTGCAGGAGGTTTACCCGTCTTTCCTGGCAAGCCCTAGGTCCATCCATTGGTCATCATCCCACAAACACTGAATAGTGGATGCTACAGGGACCTGTTAGCCGACCATCTCCATCCATATCTGCAGGAGGTTTACCCGTCTTTCCTGGCAAGCCCTAGGTCCATCCATTGGTCATCATCCCACAAACACTGAATAGTGGATGCTACAGGGACCTGTTAGCCGACCATCTCCATCCATATCTGCAGGAGGTTTACCCGTCTTTCCTGGCAAGCCCTAGGTCCATCCATTGGTCATCATCCCACAAACACTGAATAGTGGATGCTACAGGGACCTGTTAGCCGACCATCTCCATCCATATCTGCAGGAGGTTTACCCGTCTTTCCTGGCAAGCCCTAGGTCCATCCATTGGTCATCATCCCACAAACACTGAATAGTGGATGCTACAGGGACCTGTTAGCCGACCATCTCCATCCATATCTGCAGGAGGTTTACCCGTCTTTCCTGGCAAGCCCTAGGTCCATCCATTGGTCATCATCCCACAAACACTGAATAGTGGATGCTACAGGGACCTGTTAGCCGACCATCTCCATCCATATCTGCAGGAGGTTTACCCGTCTTTCCTGGCAAGCCCTAGGTCCATCCATTGGTCATCATCCCACAAACACTGAATAGTGGATGCTACAGGGACCTGTTAGCCGACCATCTCCATCCATATCTGCAGGAGGTTTACCCGTCTTTCCTGGCAAGCCCTAGGTCCATCCATTGGTCATCATCCCACAAACACTGAATAGTGGATGCTACAGGGACCTGTTAGCCGACCATCTCCATCCATATCTGCAGGAGGTTTACCCGTCTTTCCTGGCAAGCCCTAGGTCCATCCATTGGTCATCATCCCACAAACACTGAATAGTGGATGCTACAGGGACCTGTTAGCCGACCATCTCCATCCATATCTGCAGGAGGTTTACCCATCTTTCCTGGCAAGCCCTAGGTCCATCCATTGGTCATCATCCCACAAACACTGAATAGTGGATGCTACAGGGACCTGTTAGCCGACCATCTCCATCCATATCTGCAGGAGGTTTACCCGTCTTTCCTGGCAAGCCCTAGGTCCATCCATTGGTCATCATCCCACAAACACTGAATAGTGGATGCTACAGGGACCTGTTAGCCGACCATCTCCATCCATATCTGCAGGAGGTTTACCCGTCTTTCCTGGCAAGCCCTAGGTCCATCCATTGGTCATCATCCCACAAACACTGAATAGTGGATGCTACAGGGACCTGTTAGCCGACCATCTCCATCCATATCTGCAGGAGGTTTACCCGTCTTTCCTGGCAAGCCCTAGGTCCATCCATTGGTCATCATCCCACAAACACTGAATAGTGGATGCTACAGGGACCTGTTAGCCGACCATCTCCATCCATATCTGCAGGAGGTTTACCCGTCTTTCCTGGCAAGCCCTAGGTCCATCCATTGGTCATCATCCCACAAACACTGAATAGTGGATGCTACAGGGACCTGTTAGCCGACCATCTCCATCCATATCTGCAGGAGGTTTACCCGTCTTTCCTGGCAAGCCCTAGGTCCATCCATTGGTCATCATCCCACAAACACTGAATAGTGGATGCTACAGGGACCTGTTAGCCGACCATCTCCATCCATATCTGCAGGAGGTTTACCCGTCTTTCCTGGCAAGCCCTAGGTCCATCCATTGGTCATCATCCCACAAACACTGAATAGTGGATGCTACAGGGACCTGTTAGCCGACCATCTCCATCCATATCTGCAGGAGGTTTACCCGTCTTTCCTGGCAAGCCCTAGGTCCATCCATTGGTCATCATCCCACAAACACTGAATAGTGGATGCTACAGGGGCCTGTTAGCCGACCATCTCCATCCATATCTGCAGGAGGTTTACCCGTCTTTCCTGGCAAGCCCTAGGTCCATCCATTGGTCATCATCCCACAAACACTGAATAGTGGATGCTACAGGGACCTGTTAGCCGACCATCTCCATCCATATCTGCAGGAGGTTTACCCGTCTTTCCTGGCAAGCCCTAGGTCCATCCATTGGTCATCATCCCACAAACACTGAATAGTGGATGCTACAGGGACCTGTTAGCCGACCATCTCCATCCATATCTGCAGGAGGTTTACCCGTCTTTCCTGGCAAGCCCTAGGTCCATCCATTGGTCATCATCCCACAAACACTGAATAGTGGATGCTACAGGGACCTGTTAGCCGACCATCTCCATCCATATCTGCAGGAGGTTTACCCGTCTTTCCTGGCAAGCCCTAGGTCCATCCATTGGTCATCATCCCACAAACACTGAATAGTGGATGCTACAGGGACCTGTTAGCCGACCATCTCCATCCATATCTGCAGGAGGTTTACCCGTCTTTCCTGGCAAGCCCTAGGTCCATCCATTGGTCATCATCCCACAAACACTGAATAGTGGATGCTACAGGGACCTGTTAGCCGACCATCTCCATCCATATCTGCAGGAGGTTTACCCGTCTTTCCTGGCAAGCCCTAGGTCCATCCATTGGTCATCATCCCACAAACACTGAATAGTGGATGCTACAGGGACCTGTTAGCCGACCATCTCCATCCATATCTGCAGGAGGTTTACCCGTCTTTCCTGGCAAGCCCTAGGTCCATCCATTGGTCATCATCCCACAAACACTGAATAGTGGATGCTACAGGGACCTGTTAGCCGACCATCTCCATCCATATCTGCAGGAGGTTTACCCGTCTTTCCTGGCAAGCCCTAGGTCCATCCATTGGTCATCATCCCACAAACACTGAATAGTGGATGCTACAGGGACCTGTTAGCCGACCATCTCCATCCATATCCTGCAGGAGGTTTACCCGTCTTTCCTGGCAAGCCCTAGGTCCATCCATTGGTCATCATCCCACAAACACTGAATAGTGGATGCTACAGGGACCTGTTAGCCGACCATCTCCATCCATATCTGCAGGAGGTTTACCCGTCTTTCCTGGCAAGCCCTAGGTCCATCCATTGGTCATCATCCCACAAACACTGAATAGTGGATGCTACAGGGACCTGTTAGCCGACCATCTCCATCCATATCTGCAGGAGGTTTACCCGTCTTTCCTGGCAAGCCCTAGGTCCATCCATTGGTCATCATCCCACAAACACTGAATAGTGGATGCTACAGGGACCTGTTAGCCGACCATCTCCATCCATATCTGCAGGAGGTTTACCCGTCTTTCCTGGCAAGCCCTAGGTCCATCTATTGGTCATCATCCCACAAACACTGAATAGTGGATGCTACAGGGACCTGTTAGCCGACCATCTCCATCCATATCTGCAGGAGGTTTACCCAGACCAACAGTGCCATCTTTCAACAGGACAATGAACAGTGCCATCTTTCAACAGGACAATGAACAGTGCCATCTTTCAACAGGACAATGAACAGTGCCATCTTTCAACAGGACAATGAACAGTGCCATCTTTCAACAGGACAACGAACAGTGCCATCTTTCAACAGGACAATGAACAGTGCCATCTTTCAACAGGATGATGCACCTTGTCATTGGGCTCGTATAGCTGCTGAGTGGTGGGAAGAACACGACAATGAATTCACCAGTTTGCCTTGGCCCCCAAACTCCCCCTGACTGTAACTCAATTGAATGTTTGTGGGATACGCTAGAACTGGGTGTGAGAACTGCTGATCCTCCTCCATGGAATGAGCATAGACTGATGGCACTGCTGCAGAAGACATGGGTCCAATTACGCATGGAGGATTTTCGACACCTTGTAGAATCTGTTCCTAGGTTTCTGCGAGCTGTTAGTGCACAGAAAGGTGAACCAACACATTATTAGGTAGGCGTTCCTAATGCAAAGCTATGTCAATGTAGTTTCACTGTAAATTTGGCTCAGCTACATAAGGACAAAAAGCATGTCAATAATTAAATCATTGTGTCATCATGAGCATTCTGATGGTCATGGATTTTGGTGAGTGGTTTCCGTGCGCTTGAAAGAAATGGAGTTGATGCAATGTCATTAACAAGTCGTGAAGAGTTGTGATATACATGGGAAGTTTCTACAATACCAAGTTTGATAGTAGAATTAGTTTTATTAATAAGTTTAGTGTTATCAAATGAAAACTTATGGTTATTTGATTACTCCTTCAGTTCACAGTTCTGCACGTAAGTCTTGTGTTCCTTCACACAGAAACACAAGGTCATGTGGGTCTGCCTTATGTGAAAGTCCACATTCACAAGAGATCTCATATATTCTCCAGGACTTTATATCTTTAACATAGTCTTTTGCTCTATAAAAAATCATTTTGTTAATGGGTTTGAAAATAACTTTGAAATTAAAACTTTTGAGAGTTTTTGAAAATTTGCAGCGCAGTCAACGATATATTTATGCTTGTCACTAGAAATATGATTTATAATATCATTCGTTCCACCATGCGAAATGTTGAAATTGTATCGACACGTAGCACTAAACGCATATTTTCTATTTTTGAAGATTTCGCAATACACGGGAATTCCACAGAATACGCTTTGCAGAATGTTTGATAGTACATTTTTTTCCTTTTTATATTGCTGCTCATAGCGAATCACTAATACAAAATTTATTACCACTCGTAAAAAAAAAATGCAAGTAAAAACTTCTACAGTAAAATAGTAGCAGCTTAAAAAGTTGCAATTTGAAGAGGAAAAAAAAATACCAATTGCAGAGTTATCCGATTCGAGCTGGTCAGCTAGGAAAGCACAGAGCAACTGAAAGGTTCTTTCATCTAGAAACAAAAGTTTAGGTTTTAGTTACGAATGTCATCCTCTGGGGTCCTCCCCTCCCTCCCCATCATTCCTCACAGGCGAATCGATGCCTTGTCTTTTACCAAATCCGACCCCTTTAGGGGCATCCTTTATACTTCCAAATGGCACTGATTTTATAGTTCTGTTTTCCCTTTCTGTCCCTGTCCTCCCCCTCCCCCTCATCTTACTGAATAGAGCTTCTCTAGTCTAGTTATTCCTTTACAAAAACAATCTGGTCCCATCAACGTCTGAATTACCCCTTCTCCTGCAGTAAACTAACACAATGTGTTTTGCTGGAACAAAACCAACAGTCTTACCAACATCAGGCGTCACGAGAAATGATACAGCCACTTAGTCGGTGACATAATCCCCATCTCATCCCCTGCTCTCTTTGCGGCATAGCCATGGCACAAAATGTTTGAACCAGGATTTTAATTTCGATCTTATATCTCTGCAAAAAAAAAAAAAAAAAAAATATGACATGACAAAATGCGGAATAAATGTATTCTGTTTTAAAAAATGAAAATCTCTAAATATCACACAATTTGGTTTGATAGAAGTTACAAAGCCAATGGCGTTGGGTTTTTTTTCAAACAGATAAAAAAAAAAAAAAAAATCTGCTCCCTAGATTAAACCTGTGCTGTCAAAATCCGGATATTTTAAAATTCAGAGTTGTTTTCTAAAAGCTCAAAATTTTATACCTACAAAAAAGTGTGGGTTTGCAAAAGCAACAGTGTTCTTCACGATGCTTTACTGTTTTCTTTATGAATTTCTTAGTATGAATTAATTGATACTGTATATTTTGCGTGTTTTTGCTTTATAAATAGAACATTTTTTGTGCCTGTTAATTTCTAAATTAAAAAGCTACCACAAACGCGTCGCTTTATAATTAAAAATTCTATCCGAATCGGTCAATTTTCACGGAAGATATTGTGCTGAAATTCTAAAACGCGAGCGAACAAAGCTCGTGCATGTACTACTGCACTGTCCCCGTGAATGTTGATAGCAACCATTTTCAATAGGATAGGTCCACTATGGGTGCTGAACAGCATACCCAAACTTCATCACAATCATGCTTTGATTTTACGCAAGTCATCACGCAAAAGGGCGGAAGAATGAATAGGAAAGCAGAGAGCAACTGAAAGAAATAGAAAGCAAAGAGTAACTGAAAGAAATAGAAAGCAGAGAGCAACTGAAAGAAATAGAAAGCAGAGAGCAAATGAAAATAATGTCTTGACCTTACCTTTGACCATTATCAATAGGGATTTGACGAATTAGTATGTACCCCAACATATTAATTTCGTTGAATCAAGCCAAGACATTTTTTATGAACATTATCGAGCGATGAACAAAGCACGGTTGGAAAGCGTAGAAAACTTACTAACGGACCAGCAAAATAAATCATTGCTGGAGCAGCACTGGCTCGAATGAACATTGGACTAACTATTTTTTTTTTTTTTAAACTTCCTCTTATAGTAGCATTCTTTCATTAGGTCAAATTTAATGCCAGAGAAGAAGTCATGAAACCATGTCCCAATGCATTTTTTATTTCACAAAACTGGCAGTTTTTGCTTAATTTCATCATGTTGGGTATCGATCTGGGCTTAAAAATTCCACAGATTTAAAATCCGTTTGAATTTTTTTTCTACGATAACTACGTTCTGAGATAGCATTTCGAACTAGGAGGAATAAAGACACCTGGCTCCAATGAAAGACACACCCCATGCTTGCCTGCTGAGAAGTTGCGACTCGGGAGACAAACAATGCATTATCTCAAAAGAAAGTGGGAAACAACGTGCGCGAGAGTGGGGGAGAGAACCAAGCCCAAGGTTAAACAGACCCAGCTGGTTGGTGTTCTAGTGTTTAAAAAAAGGCAAAACAATAATCTAAAACGAGGGAAAACTAAAGCAAAATGTTCCCAAATAAACACACGACTGAAAACTTATTCGTAACTTACATCGGCACTTTACTTTGAATGGATTAAGTTAAAAAAAAAAAAGTTTTAATAGTGGGTGCAAAATCATCAGAAAAAGAAAAAAAAATCTCGGAGAATCACCAAATCCGTAAAATTAACATTTTGCCCGTAAAACAAGTCACATTTCTGTAAATTTTACGGGTAAACCGTAAAACCTGGCAGGTATGCTATATGCACGAGCATGCAGACAGGCTTCAATTTCCTAAATTTTTGGTCCGCTTAGTCTACAATGGAAGAGCTATATCATTTATGGGCTGCAATTCCTTTAATAAAATCAATCTCTTTCTGCAAGGAATCTTCAGCTGTGCAGATAAGGAACAGAAGACTTACATACAGAACTGTGAATTTAAAAAGTCGTCTATAGCTGTCATGAAAATAATCATAAAGCTTGGTTTGAAAACATTAAACTTATTAATAAACCTAATTCAACTATCAAGCTTCATACTTTGGAAGCTTTCCACATATATTGCAACTTTTCACTGCATGTCATTGACTCCATTTCTTTCAGCAGATGGAAACAACTCACCAAAATCTGTGACCATCAGAATATTGATGATGTCACAATGATTTAAAGATTTAAACTCTATTTGTCTTGATGAAGATCAGGCAAATGTTCAGCAAAACTATAGTAGAAAAAAAAAATTGTGAATAAACTTTGTCAATTTGATCTATCTTAATACCACAAGGATTGTAGTCAAATAATTTTCTAATTTGAAAATGAGATATGCTGGTTGAGTTTAAATGCTCAACCAGACATTTCATCAAGAATATGCAGCTCAAAATCAGTGGAATACTAAGGATAAGCTTACCTTTAGCCAAATTAAAGTTGCTGATGCTCATTTTCTCATGTTTCTAGCATACATAGGCAATTGCAAACTTCCTGATGGCGAGATGTGTTCAGTAATTATAAATAATAATTCTATTCTTATCCTGTGCTCATTAACTCACCTTAAGAAAACCTTTAACTCATGAAAACAAAAAATTCAAATCTGTAACCTAATTATTAGCTAAAGTAAAAACATTAATCCTAACCTTAACTTCGTTAAAGGGTTAAAGTTTTCAGCTTTAGCTAATAATTTTACAGATTTGAATTTCTTGTTTTTATGGGTTAAAGGTTTTCTTAAGATAAGAACAGGATAAGAATATCATTATTATTTATAATTACTGAACACATCTTGCCATTGGGAAGTCTGTAATTGCATATGCATGGTACAAATGTGATAAAATGAGCTTCAGCAACTTTAATTTGGCTAAAGGTAAGCTTATCATTAGTATTGTACTAATTTTTTAATATTCCTACTGAAGATGTACTGGAGATAGATGATTCATGCACACAGAAATGCTTACTTCAATGCTATAATATTTTATGTCATTTTTCTACTGTTTGCATTCATGTGTACATATCCTGGAACATACATACTTAGACATAAGTATAGGATCCACTTTTTCAAAGCATTAGAAAACATCATCAGAAACTTTATCACAGACAAAACTGTACATGCTCAGCATTTTAACTAACCTTAGCTAATGCTTCTCCAGCAGCTGCTTCAGCTTTACGAGAAAATTGGGCCAATTTCTGTTCAGCTAACTCCAACCTTTCTTGAAGAGCTCGACATTTTTCTTCACTCTAAAAAAAGAAAAAGTGAAGATTACTATCTAAATCTAGCATACTTGTGTAACATTAGCTAGACATGCTCACATAATGTGCTGAAAAGTATTTGCACAAATATTCATATCTACAGTTCAATAGTCATTAGTTTTAGTAACCCTGATGATTTTTAGTTTGGTACCACTGATGACACTGTCCTGTTGGCAGAGAGCAAAAGTGAGTTGCAGAGTATGTTGTCTCGGATGTACGAAGTTTGCATGAAAGTCAAACTGAGTATAAATAAGGGAAAACCCAAATTTATGGTTTTTGAGAGAGGAACTGGTAGTACTGAATGTAATATAAGTCTAAATGGCACAGTGGTTGACCAGGTGAATGAGTTTGTGTATTTAGGAAGCATGTTTGACAGAAAGAACAAATTGGATGGTGAAATTAGTAGGCGAGTGATTACTTCATTGAAAGTCATGGCTGCTTTGGGAGGTTTTCACAGGAATGATGGGTTCTCAAGAGAGTCCCGCATTGCTGTGCATGAAAGTGTAATTGTTCCTACTCTGATGTATGGCAGTGAAACCTGGGTACTACAGAAGAAACATAGGAGTCATTTATGTGCTGGAGAAATGCATTACTTACAGGGGGGTTGTGGCAAGACTCATTCTGATTGTGTGAGGAATGAAGATGTGTTGTTGTTGCAGTTGTGTGATGTGAAGCAAAATGTTGTTAGCAAGGTGGAAACTAATGTGCGTCGATGGTTTGGCCATGTTGAAAGAATGAGTGATGAAATGTTTACTAAGAAAATCTTTTTAGCCCAAGTGGCAGGAATGAAAGGTAGAGGAAGGCCTAGGAAGTCATGGGAGGATCAGATTCAGGAATGTCTGCATGAGAAAAAGATTATGAGTATGAAGTACAGAAGATCTTGTGTATGGCGTGTGATGGATGTGAGTGAAGCCTGATTTGTATATCAAGATCACTTTAAATGGAGAAGTTTGATACGGCAACAGTAAGTAAAAATTATCTGGTAGTTTGTACTTTTTTGTGGAGCTAACCTCTGAATATCAGAGAACAGCTTAGTGATATGTATGTATGTACCACGGAAGACAATAATATGAACAAATAATTTGTATAAGGTGAAAATCTTACAGAATGTTTGCAATATTTAGATAACAACAACAACAAGCATAAGATTGAGGAAAGCTCATGGTGACCAAAAGAACAGGAGATAGCCAGCTGATAAAGTACTAAACACTACTGCTGGCATGCTAAAGGTGTTGCACAAGTAAAATTGAGTGTGATAAAAATTATTAAATATCTCTCACCAAATTTGTGAGCACAAACAGTCTAGAACCCCGCTGCTTAGAGCACTGAAGAAAGTTATGTGACAACATATGAGCTAAGCAAAGAATTTGTTGAGACTTGCGAGAAGTCTACCCAACTTACCTCTTCTCCTATTACACTGAAGTAATGCTATACTTTGAAGAACTAAAATCTTTTAATTTCCTGAACAGGGCATACTATGAGACATAACATTCCCAGTCAACAGTTCTTTCAACAGAGATTTCTGTACTATGATTGGTACCATAAAAAAAGAAAAGAAAAAAGGGAGTCTACTTTCTGATCGTAACTGAGTAGAAGAATGGTAAGACAGATAATATCTGAAAACTTGAAAATTTCGTCATCCTGGAATGGGAATTGAACCCGCGTCTTCCAGATAGCGCATGGGTATGTAACCACACCACCACCCAGAATGACCAAGTCTCAAGTTTCCGATTAATTTGAATATAACCATCACAGGATTCGCTAGTTGAAGCAACCAGCATTCATGTTTTTCGAATCTGGAAGTTAAGAAACTTTTCCCGTGATTGCCCGGAGGAGCAGATAAATCATGAATGAAATACGGGATTACACCATATAATACAAATTTTGATCAAATTAATTGGAAACTTGAGACATGGTCATTCTGGGTGGTGCAGTGGTTAGCATACCCGGGCGCTATCTGGGAGACGCAGGTTCGATTCCCGCTCCACGACGAGAAAATTTTCAAGTTCTTCGATATTATCTGACTTACCATCCTTGTCACAATTACACCAAAAAACGGATTGTCATCTTCAAAATTTGTATTATATGGTGTAATCCTGTATTTCATTCATCATTCATGAGTAGAAGGAGTTCATTCACACAGATGCCAGATCTAACACTCATTGCAAATTGGCCTCATATTTTCACAGGTTATCAGAGAACTTTGAAAGAGACTTTCGCTTCTGCAGACACACCAAATATTACTCATGGGCTCCAGCATATTGAAGTTAGTTTATAAGGTTGGCTGTTAATGCAGAATCAGAAAAATCAGCTTACAGGAACTGGCTGACAAACCTCACCACACACGAAAGTGAGATCACACAAAGACCAGGTCTAACGCAATTAGTACCGTGGTAACTTTCATAGCAAACCAAGGTACAAGATTAACATTTGTAAAAATACCAGCATTTTTCATAATTTTGAAAATTTTAAATCACGTCACAGATATATTAGTGATTTCTGCATTATAATATTAATCATTGCAATACTTGACGTGAACAATTTTAATTAATATTGATTTACCAGAGATTGACAATAGCAATAATTTTTAAAATCAGAAATCATCACTTTTAAGTAAACTTTATGAAATTGTAGCAAAAAATATGTATTTAAATAAATATACAATGGAGTGCAAAACTTAAGAACCGTTCGTTTTTTTCACCATAGTTTTGCAACCAAGCAGCCTGGATTGATGAATGTCATACCACAGAGGCCTCAGTATGTACCAAACATGGGATGAACAAATATGTGCAAAAATGAATACAAAAGTGTACTGAAGTTGTTGAAGAAATTCGTGCCAATAACACTAATTGCTAGAATGCTGTCACTGCATGATATAACATGAAATTCAAATTTAACGATGAAAAATGACTTATTTACACTGAATCAAAAGTTGAAAGTCAAAATCACATCACTAGATCTTTCGTGCTGGCTTCCAGCATATCCTCAGGTGAATTCTGAAACAGGTATGGTAAAAATTTGAAAATGAGTCCACCGTGGAACGTCCCTTTTGTTTATATACATTGCGTTCAGCTCCTGAATGACTTCAAAAAACGTCACCATACTCTGACTTATGATTGTTGTGTCTTAATTGTTATTGGGCGAGTTCTGAAATAAAGTTCGAGTTATTGGTTTATTTGCTTCTTGTTGTTCGAAATTAACTGCATCCAAGTTGGAGATATGAATCTGGGTACTTCATCGTTACAACATTTATCAGCATTATTGACGATGTGTAAACTCTCCGCTAGCAAAGTCGCATTTTTGTTGTTATGAGAAGAAATAACTCTTGCCTCATTCCATAGAGGGATGTGGGCTTCCTGGTTAACTAATCTTGCAAGTGCTGTAGAGTTTGAATATGTTTTTACACTGTACTTGTATTCCACAATACGAAAGTTCAAATTCCTCATGGTGGATCCAATATAAATTCGATCTATGTCAACAGTATGCAGGGCCTGTAAAGGTATTTTGTAAACTCCGATTCTGCTATTACTCGGAATTGGGTCCCAATCTTTTTAATAGTTGACATTAGGTTGTTTGTTTTAATTCCAAAATCCAAGTTGTATTTTTTACAGGAATATTTAAGTATATTCATAACTTTTAGAATATAATCCACTGACCCAACATATTTGCATTGATTGGATTCTTTAGTTAAGTAGAAAGTGTGTTCTTATTTTTGATGGATCCAATTTACAATATTTCTGGGGTACTCATATTCGTCTGCTATGGTATTTATTTCATTTAATTCTCGTCTCCTAGCAGTAACGCTTGAGCAATGTGTGTATGCTCTACGGATGAGAAACTGGAATGCAGAGAGTTTATATGTGTTAGGGTGTGCTGAATAATATGGTATAATTGCTGATGCTGCACTGGGCTTGCAGTATACTGAGAAAGAAATAATTTGTGATATAGGGTTTCCCTTCAACAGAAAGTCAGACAAAGATATACGTAGTACAATTTTGTTTCAGTTCAACTATAAAATTAATTGAAGTAATCTGCAAAGACATTAGTTCAGCAAATTCATATAAGGAATCTACATTACGGTTCCAAAAAACAAGAATACCATCTATGTATCGTATATATAGGCACGGAGCTACTGGAGTAAGTTGAAAAACTCTTTCCTCTAAATCTTGTAATACAATCTCTGCCAGGAGAGGTGAGAATGTGGAGCCCATAGGTGCTCCTTCCTTTTGTTGGTAAATGGCATCTTGAAATTTGAAATAAATTCTTTTGAAATCCAATTTCGAGGCTTCCATGAAAGCTTGGATTTCCAGATAATTCATGGTTCCTAATGATTGTAGTTTTTCTTTTATTAACTCATGTGCATATATTATCGGTACACTTGGGAACAATGACTCGACATCCAGTAATGCAAACCAAAATGGAGAGTTCCCTGGTACAAAGTCTTTAATTTTCATTAAGGCTGCAACAGAATTGGGTACTGAATAGGTTGAATTAGAAGTTAAAGGTGATAATTGTACTAGACCTTTTTCAAGCGGTCTCAGAGGGTTAGTGACACCTGAGACAAGTGGACGAATCGGGTAGCCCACTTTGTGGATTTTGATTCTTCCGAAAAAAAAATGGGATGGGTGGTCTTTGTAAGACTCATTCAATTATTTTAGACCAGCTACTAATATCTTACTTAGCCACTTTCAACACAGAGGCAAAACGTTATGAGAGTCGTCAAATTCATAAACTTCCGAAATCTAGTCGCTGACGAAGTACAATCTAGGTATTCCATATATCAACCAGTTAAACGGTCAGTCCATTCAACCTACATAAACCTTAGTTCCCTGCAACTTAACGATTTAGAAGCTTCAGCATTACAAAGGGGTCCAAAATTTGCTTTTCCCAAAATGCATATTAATTTGCTTAAAACTATTCCTCAAGTTGAAAATATCATCAGTACATTACCTTCTTCTGATCAAGACTAAGTCAGAATCAAGATAACAAAAGCTATCACAAACCTAAAACAAAGGTGCAAAACAAAGGACCGCAATATACAAGTTGCGAAGGAACAATTTCAACTCAAGAACTTGAAAAATCAACCTGACATAGCAATAGTAGCTGCCGACAAAACAAATCAAATCGTCGTTATTGATAGAAAGGATTACCATACTAAAGTCTTAGAAGCCATCAACAAAATTCCTCATAGTGTCATAAAATCAGATCCTACAGCAGCAACTGTGAATGCTTTAAGCAGATTGAGAAATCATAGAAATTTACCTTCATCGTTGACCCGAACTTTATACCCAACAATTGGACTTAGAATTCCAGAACTTTTCAAAAGAATCAAAATCCAGAATGTGGGCTACCCAATTCGTCTATTTGTCACAGGTATCACTAACCCTCTGAGACCGCTTGAAAAAAACTCTAGTACAATTGTTATCACCTTTAACTTCTAATTCAACCTATTCAGTACCTAATTCTGTTGCAGCCTTAAAGAAAATTAAAGACTTTGTACCAGGAAACTCTCCATTTTGGTTTGCGTCACTGGACGTCGAGCCATTGTTCCCAAGTGCACCAATAACATATGCACATGAGTTAATAGAAGAAAAACTACAATCATTGGGAACCATGAATGATCTGGAAATCCAAGCTTTCATGGAAGCCTCGAAATTGGTTTTCAAAAGGACTTATTTCACATTTCAAGATGCCATTTACCAACAAAAGGAAGGAGCACCTATGGGCTCCACACTCTCACCTCTCCTGGCAGAGATTGTATTACTAGATTTAGAGGAAAGAGTTTTACAACTTACTCCAGTAGCTCCATGCCCATATCTACGATACAAAGATGATATTCTTGTTTTCTGGAACCATGATGTAGATTCCTTATATGAATTTGCTGAACTAATGTCTTCGCAGATTACCTCAATTAATTTTATAGTTGAACTGGAACAAAATTGTACTATATCTTTTTTAGACTTTCTGTTGAAGGGAAACCCTATATCACAAATTATTTCTTTCTCGGTATACCACAAGCCCAGTGCAGCATCAGCAATTATACTATATTATTCAGCACACCCTAACACATATAAACTATCTGCATTCCAGTTTCTCATCGGTAGAGCATACACACATTGCTCAAGCGTTACTGTTAGGAGACGAGAATTAAATGAAATAAATGCCATAGCAGACGAATATGGGTACCCCAGAAATATTGTAAACTGGATCCATCGAAAAATAAGAACACAATTTTCTACATCAACTAAAGAATCCAATCAATGCAAATATGTTGGGTCAGTGGATTATATTCCAAAAGTTAAGAATATACTTAAATATTCCTGTAAAAAATACAACTTGAATTTTGAAATTAAAACAAACAACCTAATGTCAACTATTAAAAAAGATTGGGACCCAATTCCGAGTAATAGCAGATTCGGAGTTTACAAAATACCTTTACAGGCCCTGGACACTGTTGACATATATCAAATTTATATTGGATCCACCATGAGGAATTTGAACTTTTGTATTGCGGAACACAAGTACAGTGTCAAAACACATTCAAACTCTACAGCACTTGCAAGATTAGTTAACCAGGGAGCCCACATCCCTCTATGGAATGAGGCAAGAGTTATTTCTTCTCACAACAACAAAAATGCGACTTTGCTAACGGAGAGTTTACACATCGTCAATAACGCTGATAAATGTTGTAACGATGAAGTACCCAGATTCATATCTCCAACTTGGATGCAGTTAATTTCGAACAACAAGAAGCAAATAAACCAATAACTCGAACTTTATTTCAGAACTCGCCCAATAATAATTAAGACACAACAATCATAAGTTAGAGTATGGTGACGTTTTTTGAAGTAATTCTGGAGATGAACACGATGTATATAAACAAAAGGGACGTTCCACAGTGGACTCTTTTTCAAATTTTTACCATACCTGTTTTAGAATTCACCTGAGGATGTGCTGTGAGCCAGCACGAAAGATCTAGTGATGTGATTTTGACTTTCAACTTTTGATTCAGTGTAAATAAAAGTAAATTTTTCATCGTTGAATTTGAATTTCATGTTATATCGTGCAACAACGGCATTCTAGCAATTAGCAACAAAAGTGTACACTGGGACTTAACTAAGAAATGACTGTAAAGCAGTACACACCATGGTACAGAGCCATGGTTTCCACATAATGATTACAGCAAAGAGGTGGTCGTCAGTAAGGAATATGATGTCCCCTAACAGCAATGGCTGTGCTGCAGCGTTTGGCGATACTTAACACGAGGCTGTCTATGAGTTCTTGGGGCAACTTTGCCCATTCCTCTCGTAGTGCACATTTCAACCTGATGGACATTTTCCAGCGGATGTGGGCATGCTGCAAGACGTTTCTCCAGAGTGTCCCACACATGTTATATGGGATTTAGATCTGGGGAGTATGCAGGCCAATCCATACGACTGATGTTCACACTTTCCAACAGCTCATCTACTGCACGTGTATGATGGGGGTCTCTCGTTATCATCCATAAATATGAACTCAGAACCAATGGTACCTCAGACTAGGCGTACGTGGGAAAGGAGCACTTCATCGCAGTAGCGGTTTGCAGTTACAAAACCTCCTTTGAAAATGTGGAGCTCAGTATGACCAGTCAGCGTAATGCCTCCCCAGATGAGCATAACGACACCGCCATATCGATCTCTTTCGGTAATGTTAGCCAGTCAATAGCATGTCCCCACCTTTCACCAGCTCAGCTGACATCCAGAATCTCTCATGGTACTGAAACGACTCTCATCTGTAATGAGGACCGCGCCCCATTGCTCTATGGTTCAATCCTAGTGGTCCTTACACCATTGTAATCTATGTCTTCGATGGGTAGGCTTTAATGGGATGCAACGTTCAGGTCGTTGGGCAAATAGTCCACCTTTATGTAGATGTCTGGCAATGGTGAACCATGATACGGCATGTCCTGTGGTCATCTGCAGTTGCTTGGTGACACTGCTCGCTGTCTGGCGTCAATCACGTTTGGCCTGTAGGACCATATATCGGTCATCACTTGCTGTCGTTTTCTGTAGTCAACCACCACTGACCTTTCTAACAGCTGTTCCTGTCGTTTCGAAGGTCTTCCACGCATGTGAAACAATGCTATTGGTCATGCCGAACTTGTAATGGTCCACCTCTCCTCCAGCTTTCTGATTATTCGACCACGTGTAAAGCCATCAAAATGTTTGACATTTTCTCATCTGCGACAAACTAACAAACCACCCGAACCTGTTTACAACGCCGCAGACTTTGGCTTTCCGTTTCCCGCTATGGTGCAAGATGCTCCTTATTATCCATTTCAGCGCTGTCATGTGACCTGCAATATCACATTTCGGAAATTTGAATACGCATAGTCTTTCTACTGATCCGCTTGCATTACATCACACAAATCATCTCAAGCTTGTGTGTTTTGCTGAGCTGCTATAATTTGCGGCACTACATGGTGTCCACAATGTCTTGTTACCCCCCCCCTGTAATAAGAAATGTAAGTGAGCTATGTATCTGTTGTATGATGTATATGTTGAATTATGGTCTGTATTGTGTTTATTTACAGATTAGGTACCGGAACCATGTGTGATACCAGTGAATACACCCCGGAACAGCGGATTGTTGTCAGTGTCTGGGTACACGAACGTCCACACACAGGGAAGACAATGCGTGACGTGCATGCCGATTTCCAACTACGATTCGACAAAGAGGCCCCTCCAAAACAGACTCTTCTGTGGTGGGAACATCAAGGATAAACCACGAATGGGAAGACCATCAACCAGAGTGCAACAGTGTCAAGCAGTTGAGGAATCAGTTATCAGGTCACCGACGAAGTCGCTCCGCAAACGATCAGCGGAGCTTGGAATACCACGATCGACACTGCATAAGCACATGAAGAATGACCTGAATTTGCACGCATATCGCCCGATGTTCGTTCAGGAGATATCAGACATCGATTTAAACCGCAGACGGGATGCATATGTGCAATGATGCTTCAGACATTTGCCACAATCCCAAAACGTGGAAAGGTCATTTTCAGTGATGAATGTGCGATATACCGCAGCTGTCGATCACGGAACGTTGTGTTCTGGTCCAAGGAAAACTCACATTATGTCGAAGAATTGGAACATCATTCTCCGCATGTCATGATATGGGCTGCAATGAATAGTCGACATCTGTTTGGACCGTATTTCTTTGATGGTCCAGTGAATCAGACAACTTATCTGGACATGCTGCAAACCTGTTTTGAGCCACAACTTGGAAATCTTGCCATTCTGAATGACGTATGGTTCCAACAGGATGGGGCACCCGCCCATTACGCAATCGCTGTTCGGGAATACCTTGGTGAGATCTTTTGGGATTGATGGATCGGCCGAGGTTCGGCAGTGCTGCCCGCTCCACTTGAATGGCCACCTCGAAGCCCAGATCTCTCAACGTGTGGTAATGCCCTTTGGGGTTTCATAAAGGAGGTTGTTGCACAGCAGCGCTACCAAACCACTGATGAACTTAAACAAGTAGTGAGACGTGCTTTCTCTCGTATCACCCCGCAACTGCTTAGGAAAATATTCCACAGAACATGGCGTAAAATTATTATCTGTCACGAGAATGACGGAGCCCAAACGGATCCACTGGATGTTTAAGGATGCCTCAACATATAACTCAACATATACATCATACAACAGATACATAGCTCACTTACATTTCTTATTACAGGGGGGGTAACAAAACATTGTGGACACCTGTAGTGTCCGCCCCTAAGTTTTGCACACCAGTGTATTTTATGATTTCAACCTGCAGTAAAGCAAGATTTTGGCTCAGGGGAAAAAATTCAAACACAAAATAAAAATACAGCAGAAATGCTACACAAATACAAGTAAATCATTAATAATTACACTCACCAATTTAAGCTGTGCTTCTTTGTTTGAGAGTTCTTGCTCTAATTTTTCATTAAGGTCGTGTAAGGACGTTGATTCCCTTTGTGCATTTAAGTAACGTTTTTCTAAAGTTGATATCCTTTCTTCTTGATCTTCCTTTTGGGCATTATTCTGAAAAACAAAAACTTAATTTAAAAAATATTTAATTTATCTACGTGTTTAACTTACTGCAGTAATGACAAGGCACTTAAGTGGTTTACGTAAAACGCTCAAAAAGAGAATGTACCTCAAATAGCAGCAGTACTCTGCCAAGCACATAAATGAGCTTTAGCTGTTGTTCAAGCTGCTGGAGCAGTTCTGTATCATCAAATTTCAAGATGCACACATCAAGATCCACAAACCGTTCAAGTACTCTTTCAAGATTATTTCTAGATTTGAGGCAATTCAAGAAGTTATGCAGTCAAAAAGTCAAACACCGGTGTTTCTCCCAAAAGCATTAGCTGATGATCAAGCATTAGCTGATGATCAAGCATTAGCTGATGTTCAAAGCATTAGCTGATGTTCAAAGCATTAGCTGATGAAAGCATTAGCTGATGAAAGCATTAGCTGATGATCGGGGTGCTGTTGCAAAAGGAATATTTAAAAGCACATTTTCAATTTATGCCACTCACTTTATGTGTGACATACTGGGTCAAATGAGCCTAGTTTGAAAAGCCCTGCAATAAAAAGCAATAGATTTTCTACCATGCACACATGAACATATTTATAAATGTCGAATTTGTGCCTTCATTCCAAATGTAATGAACCTAGTCCAATGTTAAAAGTCCTTTTGAAAATAATTATTAGGGCCAGATATTAACAACTACATCTGCAATGAGAAAAACACATCAAGTTATATGCAAAAGATTTCTTCAAAATTTGAAAGAAAATTTACAAGGTCATTTCTTTGAGCTGAAGGATGGGGTGATTTACTGGAGGCTTTAGAAACAGTTTTCAAGACTGAGAATCGCCCAATGCAAATAATAGGTTCTTTCATAAAAAAGAGATGGAAATCTTGACCTTACATTTTTTCTTTTTTTCATTCATGGAGAAAACTCCTCCAGCAGGAGTTTCTGCATATCAAGCAAAATGTAATAAATAGCAACATGAGATGCCCCTGGTTAAAATGTGACAAGTGCTAGTCACAGAATTCAGCAAGGTCTACTCTGAACTTTGCAAATTTGTAAATATACACGTATCTTTACCCGTAACTAATGTGTATGTAGAACATCAATTTAGCCAGTAAAATCTAACCAAGATTGCCCACAGATGTTCTTTAGTACCTGCATATTTAGATTTGTTGATGAGAAGTTTTGAGAGTGAAGATTATAGAAGCTTTGACATTGCACATGCTTTTTATGATCTGGAGTGAAAAGTCGTGAAATGCCACTACGTTCAAAAAGTTCCAGAACTTTTTATATTAAAAGAATGAGTACAGATAATACCTGTTTATGCAGTGTTTCCTTCGAAGTAAATAGTTAACATGTGCAACTATGCATTTTGCCAGTGCTCATACAAAGATTTAAATGTAGATTGCAAGCCTTCTTTTGCCACATCCTCCAGTGCCTCCGTCACTTCTTTGGAACTTGAGAAGCGTCGCCCCTTAAGCAAATTCTTCATCCGAAAAAAGGAAAAAGTCACACGGGCCAAGGTCAGGGGAATAAGCTGGCTGTGGAAGAATGGGAATGTGATGTTTGGACAGGTAATCGGACACCAGGAGGGATCTGTGAGCCGGTGCATTGCCGTGATGGAGCACCCCACGAGTTGGTCTTCCAAAGATTGGGTCGCTTGCAACTCACTGATTCTCGGAGACATTTCAGGACGTTGACGTACTCTTCTTTAGTAACTGTACGACCATGTTGAAGGAATTCCTTGTGCACGACCCTCGCAATCTAAGAAAACTGTTAACAAGGCCTTTCCTTTGGAGCAGTCAGCCTTGAACTTTTTTGGTCATGGTGACGACGGTGATTTTCACGACTTTTGACTGTCGGTTGGATTGGGGGTCGTACAGAAAGCACCAAGTCTCATCGCCAGTGATCAATCGATTCAAGAGATCGGAATCTGAATCCACGGTATCGATGTTATCCCCGCAAACTTGCATGCGCTCATTCATATTTTCTTGAGTCAGGTTTTTGGGAACAATTTGTTGGCACACGTGATGCATGCCCAGTTTCTCTGTTAAAATGGCATGTCAACTTCTGCACTCATTGCAACAGTTTTTCGACTGTCATTTTTCACAGTTTCTTTGACAATGACGATTTTTTTCATCTGTTGTGAATGTTGAAGGTCGTCCTGACCTCTCATCATCCTCGAAACTCTGTCACCCGTTTTCGAATTGTCGATGCCACTCATAAACTCTAGTCCGACTCATTGCACTCTCACCGTACACTGACTAAATCATTTGAAAAGTCTCAGTGAAAGATTTTCCAAGCAGAACACAAAATTTTACACTTGAACACTGTTCAAAATTCGACATCATTGTCCTAGTGATGGAGAGCCTCAAATGCCTGTAATCATGAACTATGCACATACGCTGTACATGTTGGATCTGGATCAAACCGGTTCTGGCTGGTCGGTCACATGATGATCTTCGCTTGCTCAGCAGGGAATTACATAATTCACTGACATTTGGCAAATATTCAAAAAGTTCCGGAACTTTTTGAACATATTAGCAAATAAGTTTGTTCGAAATTGGAAGAGCCTTGCATGAAAATAAATTTTATGACTTCATTTCCATTCATAAAACACTTTTACATGAGTATAAGCATAGAAATAGACTTAATTGATGCGCCAGTATTTACTTTTTCTTTTAAAAAATGCATGTTATGTTATTGAATATGAACCGGATACGTAGCAATGACTTAATTTTTGGCAACTGCATTATGGAGGTGTCTTTCAGTAGATCAAAAGGCTTTGGCTAGAATTTGTTTTCATTTACATTTAAAAAATGGAAAATAATGAAGAAAAATGGTTAAAGGAAGAAATTTTAGCTAAATAGTGGCTAAAGAAAAAAAAAATCAAGAGCAAGGCCTGAAAGTACAAGTGAAACTATAAATGTTATGCACCACCATCAGCTATATGAAAACAACTTGTAATTTCAATACTTACTTTAAAAAAAAAGGATGTACAAATCTTATTTCTTTTCCAAAACTTAATTCATTTAATTCTGTGTTTTGAGACTAATGCCTTTTACTTACAAAAAGACATTTGAGATTAACAAGAACCTTCACGTTCTTGAATGTTTTCAGTGAAACAGTATCCATAAAAGTCAATATCACACATGTAAGCATTACTTTCCTGAGTGTTTCTTTTTTTCAATCAAAATGCTCATACAAATTACTCTGCAATTGAAGAGTACATCTACTTTTCATGGCACAACTCTCTTAAGCAAAAAAAAAGTACAAAATAAATATTAACCTCTTTCAAATCTCGGGCTAAACGAGCGTTTTCTTCCTGGAGACGAGATATTTCTTTCTGTGCACCTGCAATGCCTTCCTCTTGTTCTCTAATTTTGGCACTAAGCTCAGCAATTTTGCTTCGTGATGTGTTTAGATCAGAATTAATTTTCTCTACACTTTCTTGAAGTTCTACAACCCTTGCTGCTTCTGCAGCTGCTTCAGCTGTTCCATTTGAAACCTGAAATAAAATTAATAATTTGAATTTATTAAAATATGACAATACTTTAAAACACACAGCAAATGTTCATGTGATATATTAAATAATAATAATAAAAATAATATCAGGTAGGTTCAAAAAGTCCCTGTAGACACTTTTTATACAGATAACACCATTATTTACACAGCATTTTCTTCATAATAGTTTCTGCTGGTAGCTATATGCTTTTGCTAATGCCCATGAAGCTGTTTGAAGCATTCATGGAATCCATACTTTCAAACCTCTTTCAGTAACTTTGTTGCATTTCTGATGATGCACTCAGCACTCATGAATCATCACCCTATTAGGGCAGATTTCAATCTTGGAAACAAGAAAAAATCAGGTAATGCCAAGTCAGGAAAATATGAAGTATGCTCAGTAATGCTATATTGTGCTTTGCGAGGTACTGTTTGATACTATTTGGCCATAAGGGATCGAAGTGCAGGTGCATTGCCATGAAGAAAACAACTGTTTGTTGTCCATTTTCCCAGATGTTTCCTTTCTACTACATCCCTGAAGTGATGGAGGATATCAACATACATTTCTTTATTCGCAGACTTCCCTTGTGGAGTAAATTCATAGTGAACAAGGCCCTAAGAGTAAAAGAAAACCTCCTTTTCTTTTACTGAATTTCTGATTTTTAAGGTGATCATGTTAATTTCCATTCATAGAATTGACATTTCGTCTGTGGATCATACAATAAACTCCATGTCTCGCATTCTGCGATTATGTTGCTCAGAAAATGGTCATCTTGATCAGCCATAGTGATAAGGTCTCTGACTGACAATGATCATTCATGTCTTTTGTTGTTTGAGAATCAGCATTTTCGGAATCAAATGTTAACGAATGCATGTTCAAAACATTGCAAAGAATGTTATGAACATTTCCAACTGATATTCCTACTTTTGACACAATTTCCATTTTTTTTTTTTTTTGTCAGTCACACTGGGTAATATTGTGTATGTGCTCTCAATTGTTTTAGTAATTGAAAAGGTACACAGGTGCCCATTACAAGGATTATCATCAATGTTCATATGACCATCATGGTTATGCTTATGCCACATGCAAACTTGCGATTTCTTCATTGTCATTTCACAGTATATGTGCTGAAACATGAATAATATCTCCAATAGTGATTTTCAAAGCAAAACACGAAATTTTATGTTTTTACACTGCTCAGTTGCTGCCATTTTTAACTGCAGCATTACTAAATGCATGGCAAACCAAAGAAACAAACTATTGGTACTTCACACAGACAGGAAATGGGATGGTACCAGCTGTCATCATGGGTGCTGCCAACCTCTGAAACTGAACCTACCCCCCCCTTTTTTGATTGGGAGTTTAATGCCCACCACGAGCAACTCAGTGGGCTATAAGCGGTCGCCCATTCCCAATTTTAGGGTAACTGATTGCAGGGTAGGGAGAGATCCAGTGCTGTAAGAAAGACAAACACAACATCCATGCCCCACTGAGATTCGATCCGGGACCCATCTCGGACGAATAATTAGAAGCCAGAGCTTAGACCATTGTGCCACCAGGGCAGCAAAAACCTCTCTTCAGAATTCCTTATTGCCACAGATGTGGATGATTCCAGGAACTTTTGAAACCTACCTTGCATAACATAATGCAAGGTAGGTTCCAAAACATAATTTTTTCATCCACTACATAAATAAGCAAACCTAAAAACTATTTCCTATAATAAATAAACAAAGAATCTTGAATCATTAAAGACTTTTATGCAGTAATGAAAAAATATGAACACTGCATGTAAATAGTAACCTTGATAAATTGTGGTTTTACCCAAAAGAAAACTGAAAATTACATCCTTCTAGTTCCTGTGAATGTAGTTGTATACAGTGGACCCAACAGGTCAGTTAAATTCAAAACCTTTAACATCAAATTACATTAACAATACCATCAGGCAGAAAATTTAGCCAAAATGGTATTACACAACTTGGAAAAGTACACATAAACAATAATTTGATTAAACTCTGCATGGAAAAGTAAATAAAAGTAAATAAGAAATGGTACAAGGAACACTGCAAACTTATACATTCCCATTTTCTATGCCAATAATAAATAGTTCTGACACTACATAGTTCCAAACATAGCCAGTTTATAATAAGGAATAACAGTCCTTAAGAATATGGGAACCGATTGCTATTTTTCACATAATTAAATGATACACCTGCAGTGGATTTTTTTCTGCCAGAAATCTGTCGAAGGAGGATGCTACCATGTCTACCTGTAGGCAGATTGGTTCAGCTGAAAATTTGAAATTTTGTATGAGGTTCAGTTCAGTACAAGGTTCAGCTCAATGAAAGGAGATATCTGTTAAAGGAAGATGTTGTTACTATGTTTACCTGTAGGTTGATTGGTTCAGATGAAAATTTGAAACTTCACATGAGGTTCAGTTCAGTACAAGATTCAGCTATTAAGCACCCTGCTATACACAAGCAGGGTGTGCAGTATAAATTAGGCATACCAGCTTGTCGAGCATCAGTTAACATTCCACTGAGGATTGGAGTGGCCAAAATGAGTGATCTGAGCAACTCTGAAAGTGACATGATAGACGGCGCCAAGATGCCAGTTTGAGCATTTGCCAAACGACCATCATCCTGGGCAAACAACATGTAAGAAATATTCTTCTCATAATACATGGCCAATACGTCATGATATAATCAACACAGCAATCAGACATAGCTGAACTGACTGTAATTACTGTTCCACATGTAATATCAATCACATCAGAAAACTTGAAAATTTTGCTGCTCTGGAGCGGGAATCCAACCTACATCTCCTGATTACCGGTTAAGCATGCTATCCGTTATGCCATCCCGGTCAGCAAAGTCCCAAGTATCTGAGTTTAAAGAGCTCTGGAATATTCTCTGACTGCATTCTTTTTTTAATCAAAGAATATTGTGCTGCCATCTAACATTGTTAAGCAAATCTCCAGTTGTTCAGGTAAACAATGTGGAAGAAATATTCTAATATTGTGAAACAGTAATTACAGTCAATTCGGCAATGTCTCATTGCTGTGTTGATTATACCATGGCATACTGGCCATGTATTATGAGAAGAATATTTCTTTCACATTGTTTACCTGAACAACTGGAGATTTGCTTAACAATGCTAGACTGCAGCACAATATGCTTTGATTTTTAAAAAATGCAGTCAGAGAATACTCCGAAGCTCTTAACACTCAGATACTTGGGACTTTGCTGTCCTGAATGGTGTAACGGATAGCATGCTCGACTGGTAATCGGGAGATGTGGGTTCGATTCCCGCTCCAAGGCGGCTAAATTTTCAAGTTATCTGATGTGATTGATATTACATGTGAAACAGTAATTACAGTCAATTTGGCAATGTCTGATTGCTGTGTTGATTATATCATATCATGATCTTCCTGGGCTTTTCACGCACAACTGTAACAAGGCTTTACTGTGAATGGCGCGACATGCAAAAAAACTTCCATCAATCATGGATCCTGTGAACAATAACAACTGGTGGATCAGAGGGAGAAAAGGAAACTGGACACAATTGCACAAGAAAACAGATGGGCCACAATCCCCCAAATCACTGCAGAATTCAACATTGGTGTGGTGAGGACCATCTCTAAATGCACCATGCACTGGACCATGTCACAAATGGGCCACAATAACCAATGGCCATGTTGCCGGTCTCTTTTAACACTTCTGATCCACAAGCTCTCCACAGGATTGTCGGTTGCTGGAAGTTTTTGGAGTGACACACCATTCACGGTAAACTCTTGTTATTAGTGATGGCACAAATCATCCTTTCCTGGGAGTTTATTCATCACTCGTGCAAAAGAGTCATTCATGAATTATCATTCAAATACACTGCCTGACAGAGAAAATGTCACACCACGAAGATGTGAACGCAACACCATGCAAATTGCAGGGTGGGTGCACACGTACAAGTTATGCAAATGATTGCATTTGCAGGCTAATTGCATGGATGACGTGCAGGATATAAGCAGACAACCAACCCCACCTGTCAAGATGTTACGGCCGCAAGTGGTTCTGCTGTAACTGTGTCTGGAAAACGAACAAGGGGGTGCCAATGCTGTTAAGACACCATCGTACATGATTTCGTCAAACGGATGAGTTCACGAGAGGCGTCATCATAGGCCTTCATACCATCTGATAGTCCTTGCATCGTACTGCGAAAGAAACACAACGTGATGCCTCAATCGTTGGTCGCATTTGGAGACAGTGATCCCAGGAAAGATCTGTGCAACGTCGTAGGGGGATCAAAGCACGGAGACGGATGTCTGAGCTCACCGATTGTCGCATCTGACGTCATGCCATAGTGGACCCACAGGCCACAACGTGCGACACTTTGCGGAGTGTGCGGGGAGGCTTGGCTGCTCGATATCAACGCGAACAGTGTCGCGCCGATTGGTTGCGTCTGGTTTGTCTGTTGCGAAAGCTACCCTTAACAGTGAGCTGTCGTCATCACCGCTTGGTATGGTGTCGCTCCAGAGCTGCGTGGAGGTGCTCAATGGAACAGTGTGGTGTTCCGCGATGAATCGTGTTTCTGTCTCACCAAGGATGATCGCCGTGTGAGAGTCTGGAGGTGATATGGCCAACAGGTGGATTCCTCCACCATTGTGGAGTGCCACATGGCCCAGCAACATGGAATTATGGTGTGGGGTGCTATCAGCGCCAACAGCCGCTCAATGCTGTTACGCATTATGGGCACATTGACGGCACGCCGCTATGTTGACGAGGTGCTGCAGCCCGTGGCACTACCGTATCTGCAGGGCATCCCAAATGCCGTTTTTTAACATGATAATGGCAGGCCGCATACCGATTGGATCACCCTGAATGCTTTACACGGTGTGTGGATGCTTCCGTGGCCAGCACGATCCCCAACCTCTCGCCCATCGAGCACCTGTGGGACATGATTCGATATTGGTTGAGCACCCTCCCACCTCCGCAAAACGAAAATGAACTGCGGACTCGGATCAACACCACATGGTCCACGATACCCCAGGACTCTATTCAGACTCTCATTGCCTTGATGCCACGTCAGATTCAACGTTGTATTGCCCAAAATGGGGGCCACACTCCTTTTTGATCATCCTGTATATTCGGTCACTAGAGCATAGTCTGTATGTGACAATTAAATCATTTGTTCAGAACCTACGTGGATATCTGTGTGTGCAGTTTGGTCTGTTTTTGAGCATTCCTTCATGGTGTAGCATTTTCTCTGTCAGGCAGGGTAAATGGATCATTTAATTTCCAGTCAGTCACTACACTCACTCAGTAGTAAATCATTTGTTGCAGAACACTCAAGTTTATGACTAAAGCATTTTCTAGGCCACAGCTCTTTTTGCCAAACTGACCCCTCCCCCAAAGTGAGCTCTTCATCATTCACGATGAAAGATCTGCCATGAACCAGCTTCTGGAGAACATTTCGAGATCACTGTTCAAATGAATGGCATTCAGATATAATCCCCATTCTTAAGTTTCATCATTATTTTGCAGCTGACTGCTCACTCACACATAACAGCTGGTGGTTATAAATTCTTGACATAGCATTTCTTAATGGGAATTTGTTTCCTAACTCATGAGAGCAGAATAAATAAAGTTAAGCTTACTGCGACTTATGTGTATGTTGCAGTAATGGTAGATAGCATGACTACTCACCATTCATTCATTGTGAATTCATTCATTGTGAATGAATGAATCACTCATGAATAGTCCATCACTACTTGCTATGGTTGTGAGTGAAACATTCAGAAGAGTGTCCATTTGGAAGATGCTCAAACCAGAACACCCAGCACCAACTATCATGCCACATTCAAAATTGTTCAGATTACTAGTTTGGCTCATGTCAATTCTCAATAAATACTAACTGATGTGTCTTATGTGCTTAAGTGAGTCATTTATGCGATGACAGTTGTAACTAATGAATTGGTACCTTGGTGTATATATAACGATACTGTTTATTCTTGATATGAACAGACGTGCTAGGGCTCGATTTACAATACAGGCAGAATAAACCCTTATGATACAGACCAAATGCCATTTAAGTTAAGGAATAAATTCCCAATTTACTACAAACTGTAACAGAGAGTAAGTAACACACTTCAGAATGAAACTGAACAAGCAGCCTTTCTATCATAATTTTGTTCATCGTAACTTCATTGGTTCAACTTGATTTCAGAATAATAGGCCTAACACCACTGCTTGAAGCACTGGATCATAGAAACATTCCTTCACCTTAAGAGTTCACACAGATGTAAAATAAACACAATGAATCAGAAATAAAAAATTTATTCTACCTATTCAGAAGATATAAGAGCAAAAAATTGGAAATTTATTATATGAGAAGACTTTAAAATAGGTTAAGTATGCAGTATAAACTTACCATGTCCCAAGCCTAAATGCACTACTCTTGCTGTGGCCTGTGAAAACATATTAATTAATTATGCCCCCCCCCCTTTTTTTGAGAAAAAAATTAAGTTACCTTCAGCAGCACATTCATGACCTTTTTGTCAATTCAAGACCTTGTAGACACCCTTGTCATTACAGGCTTGGAATTTAGACAACTGCATCTTAAAACTCAGACATCAATTGTCTGTTCTGTAGACCTGTTGCACAGACAATCAAAGACCATGTTCACCAGGCAAGAATATGAAGATAAGCTTTTCCTCAGCATGTCATGCTTGATTCTCAATTTATTTGCTGTCCCATTGAAAAAAAAATGACATTTCTATAAAAACTTGAGAAGTACTTGGAGTTGGCATTATAAAAGGTTTATCTATAGCTAATTATATTCAGTGAATTACAAGCCGACAAATTTTAGGGTGGAACTGGCAAATCTTATGAAAATAAGAGAACTTAAATTCCTCTGTACAATAAGCAAAATCATCTTAATTGTAACTGCAGCATTACAAATAAATCTGAAAATTCATCCTTTGTATGTGCCCTTTCATAAAATCATAATTCAATTTTGAACACAAGTATGGCTCTACATAATATCTTAATAAAATGCATTAAATTCAATGCATCTGATAGCTTCTTTCCCTTTTCATTCCTTAAAAATGTTGGTCAAAACTGAAAAACTCAAGTGATAAATGTTATGATTTAAGCATTTGAGTGAAGGTCTGAGAGCATGTGACAAACAAAAATCATACATATAAGTTTTAGTAGCAAGGAATTTTGGGGTCACTTGAGACATAAAAATAAAAATCTAAATGATTTTTATTCAGCAGTAAGGAATTTATAACAAGCCCATTTTTACAGCATTTTTTTTTTCAAATCTGAACGAAAAAATAAGAAGTACTGAAGCTATTATAAAAAAAGAAATTGCACATGAGCTTGTGTGAAAACATCTCACAGAAAATTTAAGAAGAAAAAAATGTACTTTTGATTTCTTTGTTGATCTCTGTTCAAACATGCTCACATTCATCCCAATAAAATAGACAGCCATTAAAACCAACTTGCAACTAACTCTGGCACTATATTATAACTTTCAAGAATCAGTTCATGCTCTCAATATGGCAGTTCAACTAACTTAAACTGAATTGCAATTTTTCACATGTGATGAAAAAAATTATCATTAAACTATTAGACTTATTAAACAATTAAATCAGCATCACATGTGCTTTTAATATTTCCTTCCTCAAAGGCCTTAACTACAAAGGGCAGTACAAATGCAATTCCAAAAGCAAAATGTTACTAATCACAGCATTTTTTACAGATTTCTTTAAACATAAGCCATACTTTTTCTGCTTTAAAACCAAAATTATTAATTGAAACATAAGCAATCAAATCATACCAAAATCAGTTAATTTCATTTAATGCTATAATAATAACCAGACAGCTAAAATTCAGCCCAGTTTAGAAAGTTATTTATCTGAGAGAAAAAATCACATGCAGCATTTTTTTTTTTTTTTTTTGTCAACTATAAAATTATATGACACATAATGCACTTCAAAATTATCATATGCTACTTACTTTGGAAATAGAGATATCTTCACCATTCGCAGGCTTCTTTTCTTCTTTATGGTCGATAGGAACCCCTTTTCCTTTATACTGGGTCAGCTAAAGCAAAATAAGTAAATTATAAATTAATTAATTAATAATAAATAAACAAAGCTTTTACACTCTGAAGCAAAATAATGTAAGTGCCACAATTCTTCATTGCATTAAAAACTTGTATCACAAATTAATATAGAGTGATTCACTCAGGGCCGAACACTTATTATGTGGAATATATGAGATGGGCAATAGATGATGAGCATGAAACCCAAACGGAGTGGTACTTTATTCCCTGACAAAGCAGTCAACATGCTTTACCTGTGAATAAAATGTCTCCCTGGCTGCTGGGTGGTGCTGCACTGAGGTGCCATCTCTCTAGCAGTGGTGGGGAAATAGCATGTCTCCAAAGACAGTTTAAGCAAGGAGGTCGAATGAAGATGGTGTACTCAATTGAAGAGTGTGTGTTAATTGTGCATCAGTACTGGGTAACCGGTTCCTTCAAACAACGTCAGAAGGAGTTTCTGTAGAAATTTGGTTGGTGTAAACCACCCACCAGAGCCACCATTTCGAAATTAGTGAAGAAGCTGGAGAGAACGGGAAGCTTGGTGGATCCGCACAAAGGTGTAAGACGCCAGATGGTGGAGGACAAATACAGGATGTGAAGCAGTGGTTATCGGCATCCCCACAAAAATCTATTCAGTGGCTATTCCAAGAGACTGGATGATCGTATTCAACACGTCAAAGACCAGCCAAACAGGTGAAGATTAAGCCGTACCATAACATGGCTGTGAACAAGTTACAACCACCAGATTTTGCAAAGCAATTGGCATATTGTCAATGGTTTGCCAAATTTTTCACCGAAAAACCCGCCCTGTTAGACATAACATGGTTTACTGATGAAGCATGGTTCCATTTATTCAGGTATGTAAATTCGTAAAATACACGGGTGTGGACCAGTGATAATCTCCACGCCATCCTTGAAAAAACATTCCATCCAGTGAAAATCTGTGTCTGGTGTGCAAGTGTCCTGACACCGTATCCATTGGGCCAATCTTTTTAAAGATACTGTGAATACCGACCAATATTTGGATCTTTAATAAGTTTGTGAACCAGCTGCACGATCAGGAACTTGCAACAGGACGGTGTAATGTGCTACACCTCCAATAAGAGCATGGCAGAAATTTGCACCTTTTTTCCAGAACAGGATCATCTCCAAAGACCTGTAGCCACCTAGTTCTCCTGACCTGACACCCCCAGATTTCTTCCTCTGGGGACTTTTAAAAAACAAGGTTTATGCAAACAAGCCAAGGTCGATTGAGGAACTGCAAGACAACATCACACATGAAATTGCTGCCACCGACATCGCTACGTCACATGACATCACACATTCGCCAATATGGAGCATCGGGTGAATATGTACCTGGATGCTGGCGGTGGACACTTTCAGCGTCTTCTATGAGGCATCCCTTTTTGTTATGGATCAAGATATGTTTTACATTAATTTCATTCAAATGTACCTTTGCAATCATGAGTTACCTAAAAAAAAAAATAAGTGTCCAGTCCACGATTGTATTAGTAAACAAACTGTAATAGTTAACAGTATTCCTGTGTTACACACACAGATTAAAATGTGGGTACTGATTCATAGGTATACAGTAAAATCACTTTATACTCTGAAAGAAAGAAGAAAATTACACTTCATAGGTGTGATAATTCTGAAAGAATAGTATAAAGACTGGAGAAAAATGAAAGACAAAAATGCACACAGTACAATAACATAGCATTTGTAATATCATTTGAAACTGAACACCAAGAAGATTGTTTGGAAAAATAATCAATGATGAGGTACATGGCTCGACTTCAGAGAAATTGTGGGATGTATGGAGTGGTTTTATGCCTGCTGAAAGCTGTACTAATTAAATCTTTGCAGTTATGCAAGCTAATTAAAATGCATTTGCCCATTGTCAAAAAGTTCTTGCATCATTTTCAGATTTGGAGAAGGCTTATTAAAAATATACATGGCCTTTTTACATTTTAGGAAATTATGGGATAGGGTGAAATTGCTAGGATATGTAAAACCTATGTATGATGGCAGCAAAATGTGTTTGAGCAAATGATATTTTATCCAGTTGGTTTTCCAATGGTGCAGGAGTCAGACAAAGATGTTATAAAATATTTACAGATACAGGCATGCATGATGTCAAAATTAATGGCACTGGATTAGGTCATGGCAACTTTCCTGTGTCAAGCTTGCTGTATAGTGATGATGCAGGCCTGCAGTTTGAGTGTAAAGGTGAGCTGCAGAGTATGATGTCTAGAATGAATGCAAGATTTTCAGACTAGATGGATAAGTTAGTGTATTTACTGTTCACTAGTGTGAAATTCCAGTTACAAGCACCACAGGATGTTAAAGAGCCCTGTCACACTTAACATCTATGGTATATGACACAAAAACATTGCCCAATTGGCAAGGGCTTGATTGATTCCAATAAGTGTGTGAAGCTTTACTGGGGTCCAAATCGTGATATGAGGTTTGGCATTGTTGTGCTGTAGGAACTCCTGCTCCTACATAACTGTGCACAGTATCATCGCTTCAGTTTGCCACATATCTGATCCAGATACACACAGCACACAGTCCAGTGTTGTTAGTCCTGGCCATCCGGAATGAGCTCAAAGTAAATAACAATCTTGCAACCCCACCAAACCATGACCTTTTGTGTCAAAATGTCTGCAGACAGAGACAGGTAAATCTATTTCACCTGGATCCAACCACTGGATTAGAGGTGTCTGGATTACTCAGGTAGATCCACTTCTCATCCACAGTGAGTATCAACTTGATAAACTGAGTGCCACATGGATTTCCTTGCATATCTCAATGCATCATTGGGCCTGAGCTAGGGTCAATTCGTACAGTACTTTCCGGCATGGTCTGTAGACCTTTCCAAGCTTGTGAAGGTGGTCAATGGTGGCAGATTTGGAAACACCCAATTCATCCAGCTACACTACTGTTTATGAAAATTATACCAAGAAAGAATTGTGCTATTCAAATGAAATTTACACCACAGATTCCTCATGTTACAGGACATAACTGATAACATTTGTAGAGTTATACAAGATTTTTTTGCTTCAAAACTCGGTATTTTGTAAAGCCACCTAGAGCAACAATAACAGCCTGTACATGGCATGACAAAGAATGCAAGAGGTTTTTGATATTGTCCTGGGAAAAAACAGCCTTCCAGACTCCTTTTATGCTAGACCAGAGTTCATTTGTGGTGACTGGAGGAGTCACTTAGCTACCATGTCCTAGACATGTTCAATCAGGGACATATCCGGTGAACGTACAGACCAGGAAAGAAGCAGGACCTGCATTGCATGGAAGAGGCCTTGGACATTCCGAACCACGTGTGAGCATTGTCCTGCTGGAATATAGCACCAGGATAACTCTGAAGGAAGGCTATCACTTCTGCCTCTAAAGCATCCCCTATGTATCACTGGCTGTTGAGAGTTCCCTCAATTCGTATCAGGTGAGATCACGAATTGAACCCAATAGCACCCTAAACCATGCCACCTGGTGTGGCCGGGTATGATGCTGCAAGCGGCCGTTTACCACAATGTCTTCAAACACACATGCAACCATCATGTTGTATCATGACGCGTCAGGAAACATGACTTGTTGCCAATCAGTGCACCAATGTCTGTGTTTGAGACTCCATTGCAGTCTGAAACGTCTGAGGTTGAGGGTCGAAAAGGAATCTGCATCAATGGGCCACTAGCGATCTGCCCTCTGTTAAGCAGACAATGTCGAACTGTGCAAGAGAACTAAGCCTGAACTGTGACAATGCTCCACTGCTGCTCTTATACTGTGGATGTTGCTGTGCGATTGGTCACCGCCATGCAGTAGAGGTGTCTGTCATCCAGTGTGGTTGTGAGATTATGTGGTCCATTTCCTGGGTTTCTGTGCATCTGAACCTCATATGGCCACTGACACCACATTTGCTTCACTGTACTAGCATTTTATTCTGTATGAGTGGCAATTTCATGGTAGGAAAATCCAGCTTCTCTCATCCCGAAAATCCTTCCTCGCACAAAATTCGTCAGATGTTCATATTGTGAACTTCTTCAGTGACAGGGTACAGTGGAACACAAGAAACCCCCTTTCAACTCAGTGTCTGCTTTTCACTGACTGCAAAATCTCATTTGAGCCAGCTCTATATACTCAAAACTGGACAGTTCAGGGTGCTGCTCTGGAATTGCGTGAGCATATTCACTGACATATTAATCATTTGCATGTCCCAAACTGTCGTACATATCCTGCAAGCTTCAAGCTAATACCAGCAGTCCTTCATGGTGCTGCAATTTTTACATACAGTAGCAGATCTGCCAACCTCTACGAACCAAAAACGTAACACACAGATAGAAAAATCGTAACACGATGCATGCTGATAATTTTTTAAGCCTATTTCAGCTACATAAATTCTTGATGATGAGAATGATGTAAGGATTTTTTCCCTACATCAAAATTTTATTGAAAAACTAATTAAATCTAATCAGCAAACACTTTTACGTTGTCAATTATTAGACAAAAAAATTATGATTATGGGAGAAATCCTCACTCCGCTTAACTTCCGTTTTCGGAAATTTTGTGAGGCGGAAAACTTGCATCTTAGGTCTGCAAAATGGTTTTATCGGGTTCTGGGGATGTTGGTTTTGTCTGCAGGACCAAAATACATCTGCGATGTGTATCGACTGCTGCCGCAATTCTTGCTACGAGGGTGGGAACAAAATAAATCTGCGATGTACGTCGGCCATCGCCGTGATTCTGCTATGAGGATGAGTACAAAATAAACCTGCGACATACGTCGCCACGATTCTTCTACGGGGACGAGTAAAAAATAAACCTACGGTGTATGTCACCCGTCACCGCGATTATGCTACGGGGATGAGTACAAAATAAATCTGATTTTTCTATGGGGATGAGTACAAAATAAATCTGTGATGTACGTCGGCCGTCAACGCGATTCTGCTACGGGGATAAGTACAAACTAATTCTGCGATGTACATCGTCCTTTGCGAGTAAAAACATTACGATTACGAAAGAAATCTTCACTACACCTAACTTTCGTTTTCAGAAATTTTGGAAGGCGGAAAACTTCCATCTATGCAAGATGGTTTAATAGGGTTCTGGGGATGTCGTTTTTTCTGCAGGACCAAAATTAATCTGAGGCGCAGGTTGCGCGTCACCGCAATTCTGCTACAAGGTTCTGTCTGAAAAGGGAAAAATGGGGGAAAACATGACTATTTTAAAAAAATCATATTTTTGGCTGCAAAATCGTATTAGCGTACTGCAGCATGATTCATCATACTAAATACGATAAAATTGTAACAGTTGGCAGGTCTGCAGTAGTAATGTATCTGCAGGTGCTGGTTGTTGGATTTGCTTCAACAGCCAAGAGCAGAGAATCTGTACCAACCACAGAAGATCTTCCTGAACCTTTCTTGTTATGCCACCATCCACACACTTCTTGAATCATGTTACCACTCAAACACTTTTTGAACAAGATTTGTGCTGTGTGAGTGACCACAACATCTTCACCTTCAGCTTCATTTTTTTTTTTTTTTTTTTTTTTGCGTTGCTTCAATGGCTTTAAACCATTGTTTCCAGTAATGGCCCAACAAAACCAAGATTTCACATTGCGTGGCCATTGCATATAATACAATAAATGTTCAATGCACATTTTGAAACACACACATGATACATGACCTGACTCTCCATGCAACACACTTCTATGTGATTTGAAAAACTGATAACCTATCTTGTAACTATGGGAATTACAGACAATGAAAAAAATGCAAAAACGATAACCTATCTTGTAACTATGGGAATTAGTCTTCAGGGAAAAAAATGCAAAAATGCAATTTTTTCCTGAAGACACCAACAATTAACAAGTTTACATCACACTTAAGAACATGCAGGAATGATGCATAAAGTACATGTCTAACAAATATAAGGTATATAAAATGCAGCATCTCAATTACCTCTTCATTCGCCCTGTTGAGGTCTTCTTCCAGGGAAGTAACCCTTTCCAAAGCAACACGCAGCCGCTCTCTGACCTACGATAAACATACATAGAAGTTTTTAATTTGTTTACAACAGTACATTTTGCAAAAGTAGTCGAGTAATAATAGCCATAGCTGTGTGTTTCTCGAAAGAAAAAGAAAAACTACACAAGTCTTCTTCATTACTACACTTCAGTTACTTCCACTGAAACTTTAATGTAATATAGTTGAACTTTGACTTTCCACAAACTTTGACTTTTCCTTGGTAACTGAATTCTCAGTAAAGTCACCATTCATATACATGTATATATATATATAAATTTAGAAGATATTATAACATGGACTTACTTTATTCATTTAAAATAGATTTTATGTACCAGATCACTTGATGAAGTTTCATAAACTAAAAGAAGCCATGAAATTGAGACTTAAATTCTTTAGCTGTCAACTCATCATGGCTGACTATCAACCCTTAATGTTAATCAGCCATGTTTTCAGAAAACTTGAAAATCTATGTTGTCCTGGAGCGAGAATCAAAGAATCAAACCCTTATCTCCTGATTTCTATTTAAGCATGCTTCGAACAGAAAAAGCAGATATGGGTTTAATCTGATGCTTTTTTGTGACCTACATCAGTATCTGGATGTGAGAAAATGTCGTGTTGATGCCAAACGGAAGCAGTGGATTGCTTCAACTTGTGCAAATTTGAATGGTATTCAGAATTTTAATTCTTTACTGCTTAGCTTCAGCTGCTTGGAACTATGACGTCTTGGGTGGTGTGATGGATAGCACACTCAAACAGAAATTGAGAGATGTGGGTTCAATTCCTGCTCTAGGGCAATGTAACTTTCAAGTTTTCTGAAGAGGTGGCTGCATGGGAAAGAGTGAAAATATGGCATCTTTGTGCCAACAATGGTATTTGCATTGCCTTCCACATGTTCACGTGAACATATGAAGAATTATTTCTTCAAGGAGATTAGTTTTCCATTGTTATGTAAAATCTTCACAACTGACTTAAAAAATAGATGTTACAAAAATAATCACTGAAAATCCTAAAATTCCTTAGACTAAAGACTTTTCCATGATGGCATAGTCAATTATACTTTTCTTGCTGCAGTACATTTGAATAAGAGATTTCTTTTCATTTTCCATTTAATTTAAAAAAATATATATATATATTAGGGTGGTGCTTAAAATACTATGAATTTTTTTTCAACAATTTATATGCTCTGAACCCCCCCCCCCAAAAGTGTTCCTCAATGTAAAAAAAAATAATGTGTGTAAAATTTCTACCATTTTAATTAACATTTAGTGGTAGCTCAATATGCTCAAAGTTTTACTTGTGATTGCATATATTGTACATCATAAAATTATCAATTAGTGCAGAAATACTAATTTATTAATTAATCTGAAAAATTCCAAATACAAATCCTTATCTAAATTAATTTTAACTATCAAAGACAACAGAACATTATTTCCACTTGAAGTAATATTCATTGTTAACACTGAGAAAATCAGTAAAACATTTAAATCAGAGTTCCTTGTAACTTGACTCATCTGAGATTAAGTTTTTTTTTTTCTGCAGTCAGGATAACGACACCTATGTTGTTTTACAACTTGAAAATCCTCCAAATACGTGGCGCATGTGAATAACTGCTTAGCTTCAGAAAACGTGGAAAGAGTGATGTATTTGTTTGTTCTACAACCTGTAATAAATATTGTTTTTGGTCTTCATTTTTTTTTAATTGGAGGTTTACCGACCACCGTGAGCAACTCAATGGGCTATAAGCAGTCGCCTGTCCCTAATTTAGGGCTACTGGTTCCAGGGAAAGGAGAGAGAGAGAGAGTGCCGTAAGACAATCACAGCATCCATGCCTCATCGGGATTTGAACCCAAACTCATCTCGGACGAATGATCAGCAGCCATGGCTTAGACCACTGTGCCACCGGGCTGGCCATTTCAGGACCAAAATCTAAATAATCTCTTGGCATATTAAGGCAATTAAAGAAATTCATTGTGCTTTTTGTCACAAAATCTTCAATCTTCATACCACGAGAAATCTTGCCACTCAGCTTGATGCATTAAAGAGGTTCGTTGACCCTGTCCTTTTCATTAAGAAACTGAAGCATAGTTTTTTTTTTTTTTTTGACTTGTAGACACATTTTGTTTTCCTTTTGCAATTTCTTTTTTCAGCTTGAGTCACTTTTCATGAAGTTTCTCCAATTTCTTGATACAATCCTGCTCATGGTGAATGGGAATACAGGCCTTTTCCCAAAACACAGCTGTTTTCTTAACAACAGTCTTGCAACTCTCGGGAATTGTCTTCTTCAAGGTTCATATAATCACGCTTGTTTCTGGAACTGTACAGCATTTTCCAAATACATGAAATAAAAATCAATATCCCCTTATTTATGTGGACTATTTGATTGACACTGAAGTCAAAATAAGACAAAAGAAGGTGAATGGAGAGGTCAGGCGACGGGGTTAATAAGGTAAGTCAATATTTCAACCGACTTGAGCGACCTCTAAATATAGTCAGATCTGCCTGAAACTTTACAAAAAATAGTTTTTTATATGGTAGAACAACATAGGAGGGTCAGACAACATTTCAAAACTTCAAAATTCGTATATATATATATACCCTTCGTTTTAAATTCTAAATTTTTTCCTTAGTCTTCAGTTTTGCTCTTAAGTATATATATTGCTGCATAAAAAATAACCATATCTTATATAATAATACTCTCTATAAGCAAGTGAACGGTATTCCAATGGGAACATCAACGTCCACGAATATCGCTAATCTATTCCTGTTCTTTAAGGAATATAAATTCATTAAAAATCACCCCACCTGCTCAGATAACTACCTTTACACTTTTAGATATATTGATGATCTGCTGTGTATCAATAATTCCGAAGTTATAGAGAGTGATTTTGATAATATCTATCCTAGCTCTCTTAACTTATGTAAAACCAACCACAGTAATCAGGAACTTGAGTTCCTAGACTTAAGCATTAAGCTCAACAGAGGTAACCCATCTATTAGCCTCTTTGATAAAAGAGCTAATTTTCCTTTCAAAGTAATTAAATATCTACACTGGAATAATAACATTTCAACCAAAGTAATTGAGAATGTACTAATTTCTCAGGTCCTAAGAATTTCAAGAATTTGCAGCAACAATTTGGACTTCAATTACCACATTAATATACTATTAGAAAGTTTTCTAGAGAACGAAATTCCTTCTTCTTTCATCAAAAGAACTTTAAGAAAAATTATTCTGAATAATAGAGTAAGGTTGGCAGATCTGCTTTAATTTTCTACACAGTTAATAATATGATTCTGACCAATCAAAGCCGTAAGGAAGTTGGCTAGAGGATGCCTATTAACTACCTAAAGGAACCTTAGTGCTATGGATATGACGGTCCTATTAAAACAAAAAAATTAAATAATATAAACAAAATCACAAAAAAGCTTAAAAATCTGTTTATAAAAGAAAATAAAAACAAATAAAAAAGAAAACTAGTTATTCATCACTAGGATAGCTATACTAAAAATAGTAAAACCAACATTAAAATTAATAAGATTCTGATTAATCTATAGAAGCTCACTAAGGTGATTTAATACATGCAAAGATTATTAAATAAACTGCTCGTGTATTTTATAATATTTCTCATGTATTCTGGAGAGTTAATTCTGCTCATTCTGATCATACAGATCCACAGTCTTAAGTTTATATTATTTTTTTCTCTGGTTAAAATCTCCGCGCGTTGGTTTCTTGCTGTATGAGGAGGCCATCAGCCCCACCCTCACTGCCCCCCAGCGTCTAGGGAGTGGCGGAAGAGGTCAGCCATGTTCTCCTCTTGTGAGGAGAAAAGTTTTTGTAACACAAGAGGTAAGCTCTCTTCCTTGTTTTTGGGCTCTAGGTTTTATAAGTTCAATGTTAGTACTTCATGTACCTTTTCTCTGTATTTTTTTAGCTTTTCAGCTTTTAAGCATTGGTTTGTCTGTTAACATTTATGCGGGTTTTAACTCTTACTTTTCTTTGTAACTTTGAGCGTCTTTTGTGGTACCTAGGAACAGAAGATGGCTAAGCTTGTTCCTTTTCTATGCGCTGTCTATGCGCTGTTTTTTCAAAGTAGTTAAGTTCTTAATAACTAATTAATTATGCACTTAAAGCACTGCTGAAATACTTTGTACATATTGCAACTAACTGTTTAAGGTATATAACTTTCACAAAGTTTTCTTTAGTTAATTATTATCTTTAACTTATTCTCGTTTTCGTGCTGTCATAAGTTGTAGAGTAGGGGGTTTTAGACTCAAGTTTTCTTTCAAAAATCTGTTCGTTATAAATTAACATTTCCTTTTTTAATTGCAATGTAAAATTTGTTTTTCAGGTTTAAATTCTCTCTCAAACGAACTTGGAATTTCGTTATAGCTGAAAATCATTTCTATTTATTATGTCACTCTCACAGCTTGAGTTCTCTTTAATCTTCTTCTCTCTGTTTAATAGTAACAGATGAAGAGCATGGGTCGGGCCATGAAGGTTAATGGATGCAAGCGAAATTGTTAACTAGTGCTAGGTCATGCTACTCTACGGAGGACATGACTTATATATATATATATTTTAAACTATTTTAGGTGGGAATGTTACTTGCATCTATGGCCTTGCAGAAACCCATTTCCAACTAGGTCTTTGTGGAAGTGAGAAAATGCAGAGTTTTTGCTGGTCCTTGATAAAGCCAAGGCTCAGTATTCTCGACACCTTCTACATTCAGTTGTTTTATTTTATTTTTTTTCTTTTCTCCTTTTACTCACACAGGTAGATACATAACCTTTTCTATGTTGTACTAGGTGTGAGTCAAAATTATATTTGTATATTTTTTTTGCTTAGGTATCTTTATAGAATGTGAATTCTGAATTTTCAAAACTGCTGCGTTGCGCGTTTTGATTTTCAGGTTATTTTGCACCCTTCGTTCTAAATTCTAAAATTTTTTCCTTAGTCTTCAGTTTTGCTCTTAAGTATATATATATATATATATATATATATATATACAGGGTGCATAGGAAAGTCCCTTTAGCATGGAATAACTTGCAAACGGAGAGAGGTACGATTATGCAAGTGAGATAACGGTGTAGTAAAGCGACTACGCCCGATTTAATGCAACCGATAGCAGCGCCCCTAGTGGCGAAATGCAGAAGTTAGCCATTGCAAATCGAAAACGAAAAGAGATAGAGCAAAATTTCCAATTACAAAGTTGTACAGCATCAATTAATTAGTACAAAACAACATTTTGTTTCACACGGATAAGATAAATTGTCGCCTGAATATTCTAAAATGTCCGAAATCGATACACGATCTTTTGTGTGAACGTTTAAAGGGAACAGGCATAGGTATGAGCAAATACACATAATTTATTGCATAAATGTGTACTTATGTCAATTCAGTTTGATGACATCAGACAAAACAAAAACAAAAAAGGCAAACTGGCACACAGTGATAAAAAGTTTATGTCGAGTGTGTTCGAAGAGTTCGCCATTGCCTACGATACACATTTGTATTCGTGAAAGTAACTCTGCATACACATTCCTAAGCATGGAAGGTGTCGCACTATTGCAAGCATCTGTAACACTATGATGTAGATCCAGAAGACTTGTAGGCGCTGTAGCATACACCTGATTTTTTACGTAACCCCAGAAATCCAAGCTCGCGATGTAGGCCTAAACCTCTGATCAAGGTACATCCTGCTACTGGTTTTTATATTGTATGCATGGTACAACATCACAATCTGCATTTGCATACGGCTACATGTGCGAAATGTGAATATGCAGATTCGAATCGTCGCACATCGATTTCAGACATTGTAGGGTATTCAAGCGACAATTTATCTTATCTGTGTGAAACAAATGTTGTTTTGTACTAATTAATTGATGCTCTACAAATTTGCAAGTGGAAATTTTGCTCTATCTCTTTTCGTTTTTGATTTGCAGTGGCTAACTTCCACATTTCGCCACTAGGGGCACTGCTATAGATTGCATTCGATTGGGCGTAGTCACTTTACTATACCGTTATCTCACTTGCATAACTGTACCTCTCTCCGTTCGCAAGTTATTCCAGGCTAAAGGGACTTTCCTATGCACCTTGTATATCATCATCATCATCATTGTCAACAATTAACAATCCACTGCTAGACGAAGGTCTCCCCAAGTTTCCTCCACAACGGTCTGTCTTGTGCCAGTCTCCTCCATGTCACTCCCGCATACTTTCGAATTTCATCCACCCATCTCCCATGTGGTCTTCTTCTGGGTCTTTTCCTGTCCCTTGGAATCCAATCTAAAATTTCGGCTGTCCATCGATGGTCTGTCCTTCTGGCAGTATGTCCAGCCCATTGCCATTTCAGGGATTTAACTCTGATCATGATGTCTTCCACTCTTGTCATTTTTCTGATCCACGAGTTCCTCTTCTTATCTCTCCTGGTTACACCAAGCATGCACCTCTCCATGCTGCTTTGAGTTGTCTGCAGCCTTTGTATGTCTCTTTTAGTTAAGGTCCATGTCTCTGCAATATACGTAAGCACTGGAAGGATGCATTGATCAAACACTTTTCTTTTAAGACATAATGGCATATTGCTCTTGAAAATTATGTTGTTTCTTCCAAAAGCTCTCCAAGCAAGTTTTGCACGCCGATTAATTTCTTCATCAACGTGACCCTCACTTGGTATCTGCTGTCCAAGATAAACGTACGTGTCTGTTATCTCCAGCTTTTCTCCATCAATCGATAAATCTTCATTTCTTGTAAAAGCATTGAAAATCACTTTTGTCATCTGAAAGTTCATTTTTAATCCCACTTCTTTACTCTTGTCAGCAAGTTCCTGGATCATACTCTGCAGCTCTGATGGGGTAGTTGCAAAAATGACTATGTCATCAGCAAAACGAAGGTGGGTTAGATAATCTCCATTAATCTTTATCCCCTTGTTTTCCCAGCTCAGTGACTGAAAGACACACTCCAATGTGGCATTAAAGAGCTTCGGAGATATGGTGTCACCTTGTCTCACTCCCTTTCCAATTTTTATGTGTGTTGTATTTTCAAACAGCCGAATCTTTGCACTTGCAATTTCATAGATGTTATTAATAATATTAATGTATGCATCTTCAATACCGCAGGATTTCAGAGCCATTGTAACTGCTGATGGTTTCACCGAATCAAAGGCTTTTTCATAATCGATAAAAGCCATGCACGATGGAAGTTCATATTCCCTCGCTCTTTCAATTAGTTCTCTCAGTACATGGATATGATCTATTGTGCTGTAGCCACTCCTGAATCCAGCTTGTTCTCTCGGTTGAACCATGTCCAGTGTTATCTTCAAGCAGCGTGAAAGAACTTCAGTGAAGATTTTATAAACCACTGATAGGAGGCTGATAGGTCTGTAGTTCCCGAGAGCCTCAATGTCACCTTTTTTATGTAGCAGGATCATTGTAGCGTTGTTCCAATCCTCAGGAATCTTCCCTTCATTAAGGCATCGAGCGAAAATTTGGGCGAGTACTGTTTCGATTTCTCCACTTGCTTCTTGTATGATGTCTACAGTAATTCCATCTTCTCCTGGAGCTTTTCCCCACTTCATGTTCTTGATTGTATGTGCAACTTCTGCTGGGAGGACTGGAAGAACTCTGGTACTGGTACCTTTCATGATGTCTGGAGTAAATGTATCATCCCTTTCATATAATTTGGAGTAGAAATCTTTCACTCTTGTCAAAATTTCGCCTCTATTTCTTGTTACAGAACCATCTTCTTTTCTCAGTGCCATAATCTGTTTTCTTCCCTTACTGAGATGTCCCTTTGCTATCTTTAGGCTTTGGTTGTTTTCAATTGCTTTCCTCACTAGTTCACAATTGAATTTCCTTACGTCTTCAGTGATACTCTTCCGTACTATCTTGCATAGCTCTATATATTCCACTTTGGAAGTCACATCTTCTTTAGCTGTCCTCATCTCTCTTCTTTTTTGCATCAACATTTTGGTCTTTCCTGATAATAATTTGTTCACATGCAACTTGTTCTTAGACCCAGCTAGTTTTGTTGCTGTTTCTATAAGAGCTTTGGTTACTTTTCTGTTAACTTCAGAAATATCCACTTCTTCCGATGTTAGGCCTTTCAAAGCAGAGAATCTGTTCTTCAGTTCCAACTTGAAGGTATTATGGTGTTTTTTTAAGGTAGGTTATGTCAATACATTTTGTTTGTCTTATGAGCTTCCCACATTCAAGTTTAGTGTTGAGGTGCATCTTACATCTCACCAATCTATGGTCACTGCCTGTGTTGAACTTGTTTAGCACACTGCAGTCTTCTATGACGAATTTTTTGTTACACATAATAAAATCAATTTCACTTGTCGTCCCATTTGAATGTCTCCATGTCCATTTCCTGTGTGGCTTTTTCTTGAAAAAGGAGTTCAAGATGAAAAACCCTTCTGCCTCTGCAAACTCAACGAGAGTATTTTCACGCTAGTTTCTGTTGCCGTTGCCGTGACCGAATTTACCTACTGAAGTTTCATTCTGTTGCTGTTGCCCTATTTTTGCATTGAAATCTCCCATAATTATCTTCAAGTGCTGCTTACCTTTATTATTTAGATGACAAATTTCCTCATAAAATTTTTCAATTTCTTCTTCAAGATGACTTGTGGTGGGTGCATTAGTTTGAATAATATGAGCCTGGTATCTTCTCGAGAGTTGGATAACGAGTCGTGCAGCTCTGTCAGAGGAACTTTCAACTTCTACAACTTTATCCTTCAGTTTCTTGTTTATTATAAATCCAACACCACTAGTTCTGCCAGTATCTGTCCCACGATAGTAGAAGAGATGTCCACTTTTCAGTTTGATGAGATCTCCTTTTCTCCTTACCTCACTTAGCCCGACGATGTCCCACTTGATCTTTTGTAGTTCCTCTTCCAATTCAAGAAGCCTTGAATCAGAAGATAGGGAGCGTCCATTATACGTAGCCAAGGTCAGCATCAGATGGCAGCCTAGTCCGGTCCTCCGGGGATTCTTAGCACCCTCTGCCTTCATGTCGCACTGGCCGCTGCCTTGGCCAGGTACATTCCAGCTGCCGGAGACTAAGGGCCAAGATTTAAGTTGTGGAGTCATTTTGGAGGAGTTTGGCCATAACTCACCACGCTGGCCAAGCGGGTTGGTGAGTGTGGGATAGCATTTCCTCTAATCCCGATTGTGTAGTTATACCGCTATTGGCGGTCGTCAGAGCCCCTTTAGTGGGAACAGGATGCACCACGAGAAGGCGGGGTTGACATTTGTCAAGGAGAGGCTGTGATGTTTTGCATCACCTGACCTTACATCCCTGTATATATATATATATATATATAGTATATAATTTTATGCTCTTGGTCAACTGACCAGTGATGCGAAGCTACCATCTATGGGATTATGAAATATGACTGAACACCTCTAAGTCAGAATCCCGTCTAGTTGCTGGAAACAATATAATTCGTGCCTCGCACATTGAAAAGCAACGCTAGCGGAGGCGTACATCTAGTCCTTCTGTGCAAGACTACCATGGCGATGAGGGCTATTCAAGAGGGTGCCTTTGGGGAGTCCTGGAGGCCATAGACTCCTGCCCTCCCAAATCCAAACCATGCAGATGTTAAATGCAGGCACCAAATTTTTTGTAGAAGACCTAGGTACTAGTCTGGGTGTCGTACTTAGAAGATCATTTGTCAAGGAGAGGTTGTATGTATACTGCAATCTATTGAGACTTATCAACTGACTGGGAGATTTCTTATTTTTAGGGATGCAAGGTCCGGTGATGCGCAAACATACAGCCTCTCCTTGACAAATGCCAACTCCACCTTCTCGCAGTCTATCCAGTTTCCACTAAAGGGGGTCCGACAACCAACAAATAGCGGTATAACTATACTTTCAGGATTAGAGGAAATGCTATCCCACACTTGCCAACCTGCTTGGCCAGTGTAGTGCGTTATGGACCCCCCCTCAAATCTCTGAAATGGCAATGGACTGGACATGTCAGAAGAATGAACCACTGATGGACAACCAAAATTCTGGACTGGATTCCAAGGGACAGGAAAAGACCCGAATGCCACATGGGAGATGGGTGGATGAAATTCCAAAGCATGCAGGAGTGACATGGAGGAGATTGGCACAAGATAGACCATTGTGGAAGAAACATGGGAAGACCTTCATCCAGCAATGGATTGGTAATAGTTGACAATGATGATGATGATGATGATATAATTTTAAAAATTCATTTAAAAAACTGTTCTGGGTGGTGTAATGGATAGTAAACTTGAATGGAAATTGGGCGATGCAGGTTCGATTCCTGGAGGAAATTGGGCGATGCAGGTTCGATTCCTGGAGGAAATTGGGCGACGAAGGTTTGATTCCCGCTACAGGGGGATGAAATTTTTCTGAGAGATGTTACATGGATTACCAGTAAGAACCATAAGCAAATTTGGAGTTTATATTCTGTTTGCTATGAAAACTGTGAACTAGTAAGTTACCATAATTTTAGATAAGTTTAGATTTTTGACAGAAATTCTGATATTCATGTTGCACTTTTGTACGCACTTTTTTCTCTACAGGTAAAATTTAGAGAACAAGGAAAACTGTTTTACGATAAACAACTATACAGTTATAGTTTTCATGAAAAAATAAAACTGCAAATCACACTGAGATGAAAAAATAATAATAAAAAAGTAATAATGTTTATTGAAATACACTTACTTTTTCATCTAGTGCTTTATGGTGTTCAAAAAGAGACTTCAAGGCTTTCAACACTTCAACTTCTGAAGAGACCCCAGCAGGAGATTGTGCCTGTCTTTTAACCACAGTCATTCTTAATGAGCGCTCATGTCTTGATACAAGGCATTCCAAGTGCTCTAAAAGCAACTGACAAAAAACTGCGCTTAGAAACTGATTGACATTCTACACTGAGAAAATGTTACTTACAGAAGTACTTTACAGAAACAATAGTAGTACTTTACAGAAACAATAAACATAAGCAACACTAATTATTTGCATTTAAGATTTACAACACAAAGTAATATAGGAATAAAGAAATCAATGTTTAGTCTAACCACAAATTTAAAATTTTTATTCTATTTATTTATTTGCAAATATGTTATTTAACATTCTAATACCCACATTAATTAGAATTAACTATGGGAGCAGCAAACTTATAGTGAATACCCACTTTATTATGTACAACTCTTTTTCCTTTCAATGAAACAGACTTGCTTGCTTAGTGATGGTATGTTTACATCATGTTATTTCGAGAAAACAGGTTGGTTGCTAGGGGTGCAGCATGTCCAATTCTAAGAATGAGTGGGCAAGACAAAAGAACTGAACCTAAGTAACACAAATGGCAACTGCCACTGCATCCTCACCTTGAACTCTGCATGTTGCTCAGGAGACTTCACTAGCCTATGATCTTTCTTTCTCTTTAACAGTCTTTTGTAAAAAAGATCATGCTTATGTTACCAGTTTGTCTGTCCGTCTGTGGACACCATATCTCTGCAACTATCAGTCCGATTTGAAAATTCCTTTTTGCACTGGGAAGCTTGAAATGTGCAAATGATGGCCCTTTATTTTTCGTTTTTCTTACGATGAACAATTTCACCACTAGAGACATAAATGCAGATGATATCAATTTCAAAATATATTTTATTCCATATATTTGTTTCTAAACAACCGATTGAAAAATTTTTCTTTACCTTTCAATTCCACTTATGTCAAAGACTATTTTAGGTATAGTCACTTTTTTAAGTTATGCATAGATTTCCTGCTAGGGGATGTAAAAGTAAATTGCGTTTTCCCCGATATTGCTGCTTCTAAAACTTTGATTTGAAAAATTCTTCCTCTATCGCATACAGCTCCTGATGGGAAATGTTTTGCATATAATACCTAATACACTGATGTCCATAAATTAAGGGGTAGTTATATTTTTAAAGAAATGTTTTTTTCTGACAGGATAAAGATGATAAATATGTTAATATGACATACAGACAGACTTAACAGAAATGTATACACATAAAGAAGCAGACGTTTGTGAATGTACAGGTAAGACACTGAAGAGCAACTGAATTAGAGGCAGCTGGCGTTATACAAATGTGGCGCTGTGGGTGGCCCTGTAAACGGAAACAGCATGACGTATGCAGCGATCTGACAATATAAGGAGTGATGCGACGGGAATCAGTAAGAGTCGGACGCAGTATGGGCAAGACGAAGGATCTAAGCACATTTGATCATGGGCAAATTGTCGGGGCCAGACGAATGGGTCACTCCATCTCGGAATTCGTGCAGGCATTGGGATTTTCACGAGCCACTGTGTCACAGGTGCACCATGAGTACATCGAATCCAATAAAATCATGCCTGCAAGGGCCAACTGCTGTGGACAAGAGCGTGTGGATGAGCGGGGTCATTGTCGGCTAGCTTGCATTGTAACAGTGGATAAATGGGCCACAGTGAAAGAAATCACTCGGCAATTTAACGCTGGTGCACAAAAACGTGTAAGCAGCCACACCATCCAGAACCATCTCCTCGCTATAGGGTACAAAAGCCATCGTCCCACGAGGGTACCGCTAATGACCGCACATCACAGGGTGCAAAGATTAGCATGGGCGCTGGAACATCGCCACTGGACCCTAGACATGTGGGAAAATGTTGCCTGGACTGATGAGTCGAGATTCACGTTGGTACATGCGGATGACAGGATACGAGTATGGTGCAAACCACATGAAGCGATGGATCCGTCTTGCCAGTAAGGTACTCTTCAAGCTGGTGGGGGTGGCATTCTTATCTGGGGACTGTTTACGTGGACTGAAATGGGACCCGTGGTACATTTGACATCGTCCCTCACAGATCAACGTTACCGGGATATCCTGGACGACCATTTGCTCTTGTTTGTGCGTCTTCAACATCATACTGGGGACCTCGTCCTGCAACAAGACAATGCACCATACCATTGCTCCTAAATTGTATTCAAATGGTTGGATAAACATTCCCCTGACGTGACCTTGCTTCCTTGGTCAGCTAGGTCACCTGACCTCAATCCCATCGAGCACATCTGGGATGCCATCGAGAGAAATGTTCGAGGCTCTGACCCCCTCCATCAAATATTCGTGAACTGTGGGAGCTTGTTCAGGGGTCGTGGATCCGTATGGCTTCCCAACGCTTCCGGTGTCTTGTCGAGTCCATGTCGAGACGAATTGCCGCCGCCGTCAGGGCGAAAGGTGGTGCTACACGTTACTAGACAGGTATCTCTAATTCAATTGCTGTTCAGTGTATAGGGTACATGAACAAAACACACCATTTTTGGCCGTTGGCAAAACAGCAAAACGGTGCATTGCAATACTGTTCCCTGTCAAAATTTAATACGGGATATGTCGCAACTTACCTGAAGATCTGCTTGACAAAATTGTCCAGCAGAACTTGAGGTAGGTCACGCCGCTCCTGTTTCAGCGCCATAACCAGGTTATTTTTGGTATGTGGTGGAGGATTGCGTTCCGCAGCATGCCTCCCAGGAGCATCCCTTACATGCTCTATGGGATTCAGGTCAAGGGAGTATGCGCACCATTTCCTGAGATCTATTCCTTCGCTGTTGAGCAGGTCATCAACACAGGCCGAATGATGACAATGGGAATTGTCATCCATAAAGATGAAGGAATTTCCAACAGCACCATGAAAATTTCGTACATGAGGACTGATAACATCCTGACAATAATGCTGAGCATTCATGGTTCCACTCTGCAACACACAAAGTTCGGTACGTCCATTCATAATGACACCGGCCCAGACCATCACCCCACCAGCTCTGTAATTGTGAACTTCCACGATGTTGGTGGAACAATAAGCAGTGTGTGGTTCACGCCAAATGTACTGCACCTCGAATCGGGCAACAAATAAAATCTACATTCGTCCAAGAACAGGACATTGGCCCTTTGCTCACCAGTCCAGTTGGTATGTTTACGATATTATCGATACCTCTGTGCTCTGTGTGATGTGGTCAAAGGTACGCATCATACCGGTTCACGGGCATTCAAACCAACACTATTCAATCGCCTTGACACAGTCTGGCACGATATTGTAGTCCCCGTGCTTGCCTGAAGCTCTCGTGCTGAACTGACAGCAGTTATGCAGTGACATCTTTTCACCATTAGAGTTACACACTGAGTGGCCACTTTATTATGACCACCTGACAGTTTTAAGCAAATGAGCTATGGCTGCTTGATGTTGCCGCCAGAGGGCGAGGCTAGTGTAAAAAGGGAAAGCTTAGTGCTTGCGACAGTAGTAGAAGTGATTTTTGGGTGACGAGATGGGTAAAAAATGCGATTTGACGGACTTTCAACGTTGGATGATTGTAGGAGATCGGAGCCATGGAGCGAGTATCACCGAAACCGCCGCATTCGTGAAATGTTCCAGAGCAACTGTTGTTAAAGTGTTTAAAGACTGGACTGTCAGCCAAAGAACTGGGTCTCTACGTGCAACGTGTGGTGGTCATCGACTAGTGACTGCTCGGGCAGAACGGAGAGTGTCTAGACTGGTAACAGACAACAGAAGGGCAACAGTGCAGCAAATTACAGACCATTTTAATCAAGGATCTCCTCAAATGATCTCTGCACGCACTGTTCGCCGTACATTGCATCGGATGGGATATGGCAGCCGAAGGCCTGTTCGAACACCTTTGCTGTCTGCAGTTAACATGAGAAAAGGTCTCCAGTTCCCAGAGGAGCACAAGGATTAGACAGTCGATAATTGGAAACAAATTATGTGGTCTGATGAATCATGTTTTCAGTTGCACCATGCCAATGGCCGAGTGAAAATTTGGCGGAAACAGCACGAAAGCATGGACCCCAAATGCATTGCTACAGCCCTTCAAGCTGGTGGAGGCAACATTATGGTTTGGGGAATGTTTTCCTGGCATGCTTTGGGCCCTTTAACTCGTGTTGATCAACGTCTGACTGGCACATTATATCTAAACATCGTTGTGGACCAAGTCCATCCTGTTTTGTGGATGGTTTATCCCAATGGTGATGGCTACTTTCAACAAGATAATGCGTCCTTCCATAGTGCTCGTATTGTACAGGATTGGTTTCAGGAACGTGCCAGTGAGTTTACTTTGCTTAGGTGGCCCCCACAATCTCCAGATCTCAACCCCATTGAGAATTTGTGGGATGAAGTTGAACGAGCCATCAGACAGCTAGATCCACAACCCTGCAATCTGACACTCCAGGAAAGTGCTATTAATCACGCATGGTCTCAGATTCCACAAACCACCAATCAACATCTTGTGGAGTCCATGCCACGAAGAATCGACGCAGTATTAAAGGCAAAAGGTGGCCCAATGAAGTACTGAGGGGTGGTCATAATAAAGTGGCCACCCAGTGTATAACAGTCGTCAGCACGGATTGTTTTGTGTGGTTGACCACTGCTCTACCGTTCGGTAGCTGTTCGACTTTCGGAAAATTGTTTCCACAGTTGTGCGACTTTGCTTTTACCAACTCTGAACTCATTGGCTACATCTCGTGTGTTGAACATCCTGCTTCCACTTTCCCCACAATTCTTCCACGGGTAAAATCGTAGAGATCTGTTCTTTCTGATTTTGTGCCACTTGCCGTAACAACAAATAACCCCAACAACAACAAGTAACCAACAGTTTAACACACACACACACACACACACAGATAACTCTGTTGCTTCAGTTTTTATCACTGTTTAGCAATCTCATGCCCTCACGCATTTCCACATATGTAAATTATGGCCAGCCAATCAGTCGTATCTGCCTCTTACATCGGTTGCTACCGTCTGCGATTTTCCACCAATAAAGACCTACTTCAACGTCCGCAAATTTGCATATTGCCTCTGCCCCTTAATTTACAGATTTCAGTGTATTTGGTAAAGAATGGTTTGGCTACCAGGGTGCGTAAGAGTTAATTTCTGCTGGTGATGTATTTGCAGCAAAATCTGAGCTCCTGAAAACTTGAATGAAAAATTCTTTCGTGGACCGATACCACTCACATTGAAAAACTTTTTGAGAATACTTTCTTCTTAAAATAATAAATGATTTCTCCACTAGGGAGCATAGACGCATACCTTACATTTGCTGATGATATCTCTGCTTCTAAGTGCCCGATTTGAAAAATTCTTTCTTTGTCAGAGAGTGTTTCCGCTGCAAAATGTTTCTCATATAATTTCCAAGTTTTTCTTAACGCACAAGTCTGCCACCAGAGGGCATAAGTTCGCTATTCCATTTACAGCAATATCTGTGGGACTAAAAACCCAATTGAAAAACTTCTTTCTTCGGTCATACAACTGTTTCCCATACCAGTTTAATTGATTTTGAACAGCTGTGATAAATTTAATTCGCGTCAGAACAGATTTAGAAGATGTGCTCATTACAACAGAAAATTTGGCATTGTCTTTCTTGTTTTTTAAGTAATGCAACAAAACTTCAGAAATCTCAATATTTAATTCAACCAGCTGTATAATGTTTTGTACAACAGTGTTTAGACTGTTGTAATAGGTACAGAGAACTTAATGGATTTTCTACTTTCCCTTGGCCCTATGCGCAAAAGTTTGCAAAATTCAACATGTTGATATGTCAGTACATATGATTTATCTCCTCCAGGAAAGCCTGGAGCCTTGCTTCGCCATGCTGCAATAGGAAAAACACATCATCTGCATATCTCCACCACAATTTTGTCTTTTAGTCTAGTATGTCTTATTTTCTTAAAAACAGCCTGAAGAAATTTGGACTTTATATCGGAATGGGAAGCCCTAAGTCGATTGCTGCCATCCTCACCTCACATCAGGATGAGTCTGTACTTCATGAAGCTGGGGTTTATGCAGTCCCCCTGACCTACCCTGACACAACAGTTAAGCAAGACATTGGGATGATGAAAAGGTCAATTCAGATCACAATCTCTGAGCACAAACAGGATATCAGAAGCAGGAAGCTCTCCACAGCCCTTGCCCGAAACATCCTCTCCAAACAGGCGACCCCCTGCTGGGGCAGCGTTACCCGACTTGCTCGATACAAAAACCAGAAAACTACTGCGTTATGCAAGTCCATCGAGATTCTCATGCACCAAAATGCCTGTAATGAGGATGTCACCATGACTATACCTGACGTATGGTATCACCTCCTTAACATCCCACATGAGCATCAACGTTCCGAGGAAAGCACGAGCCCTCCACCTGTGACTGTTGTGCAGTATCTCATACATTTCTGTTTGGTATTCATGTTTTAAGTTGAATTTTTGTAGATCTGTTGAGATGTGCTAAGCTGTTTTCTGCTTTTATTAAGTAGTACCTAATTGAAGAAGCTAGCAGGGACTGGCAAAAGCTCATTTTATGTATTTCTACCAGTTTTACACCCATTAAACACGATTCAGATCTTATTATTTAACCTTATACTATTTCAGGCATGCCAACTTTTAAGAATTAAAATCCATAAAAATTTTTCAGAGTAATCGACATGTTTCAAGCATACTGGTTAATACATCAAACTTATCGATTAAAGCTCATTTATTACGCAAATGATTTGTTAATTTTAATTGATTTCATATGCTATAGTTAAGATATTTAGCACTATTTCAAGCTTACAGTGATTAAAATGCCGTTTTACATAATTACAGGTATCTTAATAGTATGCCATAATTAGGCTGCATACACATATAAAAACTTCATTTGTAACTGTGGAATTATTGCAATATATATTGCAGTAACTTTTTACTTTTACTTAACTGAGGTTTTAACCTCAAATTTTTGTTAAACCTTTAAGAAACACAATTTCAAGTCTTTTGTAAGGCTGATATTTTTTCATTTCTCTGTCCCTCTCTTTTATCAATTGTCACCAATCCTTATCCTACTGCTGTTTTTCCCAAGTCTTTCCTGCTAGGCTGCGAGCAGACAGGGTTGAGGGATGCAGAAGCGGCTGAAAATGTGATTAGGTAAATCAGAATATACAGATGCTGTGGTTCTTAAGGACAATTATTCTCTCCTCAAAACTGAATCAAACAAACAAAAATGGAAATCTGTGAAATGTGTAGTCTGTAAAATAACAGTAAAGCAAGTAGAATTTCCGCCAATTTTAAGGGTATGCTGTATTATAGCACAAATAAAAATCACCATGAAAATTCAGACCTTCAGGAGCAGGTCATCAAAATTTTTGGAAAAGTAATTTAACTGCTGATCTAAAGATAGAAATCGAGCGAAAACACAGAGTCACATATGGTAAAAAGGTTCGATTGGCGGTCGCTTTCGGTCATCCTACGACGTTGATCACCCACGATTGACTGGATGGGCTGGTTACCAGAACTACAATTTGAAGTTGGGGTGTTGGAACTGTTGCCAGATTTTATTAGAGAGATCCAAATAAATGGGATTTGGTGAGGGTCTCTGAATTGCAGTTTTCGCACGCACACACACACTAGACTTTCCCATATTTCCATTATTTACGATTCACACACATCTGAATCCTTTACAGTGAGCTGTTTATAAAGTCACTCAATATAATTGTTGCATGTATGTAAATCAGGATGGCATGTATCTACTTGCTACTGGGTGTTCCTAATAATTTGCTATTTCAGGGTAACCAGTTCTTGTTCTTTATGTTTTTGGGTGTATCAGAACAAACAACAACATACAATAAATGAATGCAGTATGGTTTAGTAATGAGCCAATTTCAAAATCCAATTTCTTTATAAATCTAGCAGTGTTTGGCTCTTTATATGAAAATGAAAAAAAAAAATCCTGCAGGTAGCTTTCATTGCATTTCTTTTTTTAAATTGCATTTTCTGTAAAACTGGCTTTATTTTGAAAATATCTATACTAATTTTTTCAGCATTTCTATATCAAATTTAGATTACCATGAACAATATTAAAAGTGCAATAATTTCTCTTTCATACAAACAAAATGTTTTATTATTAAGAAACATCTTAGAATTTTTACCCGTGTATTGTTCCTTTCAGCTTTCAGTTCTTGGATCTCCTCCTCCTTTTCAAGTAACTGCTCACGAGATTGATTTAATTCCTTTGTTAAAGTGGCAAATTCCTAGAAAACAATTAAATCAAGCATATTAAGTGCTGTGAATTTAGATAAAAACAAAAATATTTTTAATATATATGATCAAATACATCAATACATATATATCCATCTGCCTGTTTGAAGAAAATACTTCTGCTTCAAAATGTAGCATGTTAGAATTACTTTTCTGCTTTATTGGGAAAAGCATGAGCATAAAATTTGATATCTCTCCCTCGAGCAATCTATTTGTCAGATTGACTGTCTGTCTGAAGAAACAATATCTCCAATTCTAATTATTAGAGTAAAGAAATTATTTCTGTGGTTAATACAGACAGAAATGCACATACTATCAAGTCAATATCTGTCTTTGCCTTCATCCATTTGTCAGGACACTTAGCATTTAGAAACCATTATATAATTTTTGGTGACAGACAAACTAACAAAACAGATGGGACAGACAGAAAGATGTCTAAAACCTTGTGCTCATGTCTTTCTCAGTGCAGCAGAGAAAGAATTTATGAATATGACATTTTTAACCTTTTCAGCAGACAGACAGATAGATGGATGGATGATGGCAAGGACAGACATCACTAATCTTGCACAGTCAGTCACAAAAATGATTTCTGCAATCTAATAATTAAAAGTGGAGATATTGTACCTGCTGACAGACATTAGAGACAGATGAATTGAAGGACAGATATTGATAAACATGTGTGCATTCCTGTCTCTATGAGCGATACAAACAATTTCTTCAATCAGGCCATCAGAAGAAAAAGTCTAATTTCGGAGGACGAACATGCAAACCAACTGACAGCTGAGAGAGTGGAAGGAGCGATGTCTGAAGTCTTATACAACTCTTTCACCAAATCAACTTTACGAAGCAGAAGTACCATTCTTGTGGGAGAGAGAGATGGACAGAAAGGTAACCCAAATAAGTACGCTTTCCTGTAAAAGATTGGTGTGTAACTAAACATTGAAACCACAATGAATTGAGGTAGGTGACAAACTGACACAACACCATTTGGGTGTCACACAGATCGGCAGAGGCTCCAGCATGGTATGGAGTTGTTTTTTGTGGATGGGATTCAGCCCATTGGTTATTATACCATAAACCATGAACGCTGAAGTGTACCTCAACATTCTGGATAATTCTGCCTTCCCAACAATGTGGTGGTATTATGGAAATGGTCGTTGTCTCTTCCAACACGATCAAACTCCCTGCCACACTACATGGCATGTGCAGGACTGGTTTCTTGACAATGAGGTGGAATTGCTAGATTGATCTGCTCAGAGTCCTGATCTGAATCCCGTAGAACACCACTGGGATGAACTGGAGAGACGGATACGAAATCGACCACAACGACCATCTTCACTCTCCACTTTGGCAGCAGTTTTGCAGGATGAATGGTGAACCATTCCTGTCGAGACCTACCGGGAATTGGTTAAGAGTATGCCTTGATGTGTAGCCACTGTCATGCAAGCAAAAGGTGGACTGACTAACTACTAATTGTGATAATAAAGCCATTTGTCCCAAAACATAGAGGTGACTGAATACTTTTGATAGTATAGTCTATTCCTATGCATACTGGCAGCACGGAGGCCAGGTATTAGTCAATCTATCAGCCAGGATAACGGATGGTAGAAAGAATGGCCATCTTGGACTAGCTGGAAGGTTTTTGCATGCTATTATGATTCCAACTGCACGCTACACCACAAACCAAGGTAGCTGGAAATATGGCACTCAAACATCTCGCATTCCAGCATCACAGGAGATGACATCATGTTTTCACACTCCATCGAAGGAAGTTATGTCATCATGAGCAGATGCCACAGGGAGCTAGAAAGCTAGAACAAAGTGATGAAATCAATCCAAAGATTTTGAGCATTTTTTTTTCTCTTTTCATTGCAAGAAAAATTATAGGACTTTTCCATGATTTCAGGGGCCATGAAAACCCTCCTGGAAATGAAAAAGATTATGAGTATGAAGTTACAAAAGGTGTTATGTGAGATGTGTCATGGACAGCGTTGCATTCAAGGAGTTTCTTCCGAGGGGAGGGGTGCGTTATAAATTTTGACGTATATATATAAAATCACAAATTTGTTATGCTCGTACATCGCAAATGCAAATTTCAAGAAATCTACACATACAGGTGATTAAAATGTAAAAATGTTATACCTTTACTTTAATTCAATAATGGACCACAGGTTTCACCTTGGTGTGGTGCAAAATATTGAGGATGCTAGTAAGATAATGCTGTGCCGGAGAATCCCCCCTCCCCCAAAAAAACAACAAAGACGTTACGAGTGATAAAAATATCCTTCCCTTACTACCAGCGTAGTGTGTTTCTGATTATTAAGGAGTTGTTATAGTGTTACCTGAAAACGTATGGCGTAACCATTCTCCTGCCACTTGGTTTCAGCCCCTTTAGATTATTTAGATTAGCACATACCACAAAAACAAACTAACAATTTGGATGGCAGTTTCAGGTGCTACCATTTTTTTTTTTTTTTTTTTTTTTTTTTGTGACAGTGTAAACTACTTATTACCAAGAGAAAAAAAAAACTTTTTATAGGAACAAAATCTAATAATTAGCTATAGTTAAAAATTAGACTGCAAATATATTTTGTTATAATGGAAGCAGTTTAATGTTTTACTGAAGGATGATAGAAATTTCAGATTGAAGTTCATGTTATGTTTTTTTTTTTTTTTTTTTTTTTTTTACAATTATAATGTTTTCCCTGATTTTCTTAATTTTTTTAAAATGAATTTTTCCAAATATTCAGCTATAAACAAAAATAATTAGACTAAATATAAAGGGAGATCACCCAAAAACCTACGGGGGTGTTCATGGATTTTCGGGGGGCTAAGAACCCCTGAAAAGATGCCTGAATATATCACTGGTCGTGGATGTCAGTGAAGCTCGTGTTGTTTGCCAAGATCACTGCAAATGGGGACAAATAAAATCTAGCACCATCAAAAATTTTAATTTGGCAGATGAACATTCTTTGAGGAGATAGCTAACTTCTTAAATTCAGAACAGCTTAGTGATATGAAGATATATATAACTAGTGAATAAAATGTAATACATCATCATGTCTTCAGATGCAAATAAATAACATTTTTGTAAGATTATTCAAAGCGATCAGAATTGTGTGCTGGATTGCCTGTAGTTCACTGGTCTCCACATAACATCTCCTTAGAAAACTTGAAAATTACATCACCCTACAGAGGGAATCGAACTTGCATCTCCCGATTTCCATTCCAGCATGCGAATATTCATTACACCACCCAGGTCAATGAAGTTCCAAGCAACTAAGGCTAAGCATTTACAGCTTAGGAATTTGAACCTCAGATTGTTTCACTAGTAGAAGTGATCGTGCCTCATCATAGCATCAACAACCCCTTTACATCCACACACGGATAGGTCTTAATTTGCCTGTATTTCAGATACAGAAACTAAGGAAGAAATATTAGTCAGAAACACATTGGAAATTTACAAGATTATTGAAAGTAATCAGAATTCAAACTCTTAAAGATTCTGATTGCTTTGAATAATCTTGTAAAATTTCCGTGTATTTTTTAGTAATATTTCTTCCTTAATTTCCATATTATCATGTTTGGAAACCAGAAAAAAAAATCTGTTAATCACATAAAGAAAAATATGACAAAGATTCTGCGACCTGATTCAAGCATTCCCTGCAAATGAATTATGTATTGCGCTGGATGGCACAAATACGGTAATTAATTAATTAATTGCATTTCTTAAGATAGCTCCTTTTTTTTTTTTTTTTTTTTTCCTCATGAGGCAAGTTCCTCACATGCAAATTCTTAAACTCTAGAATTAGGTGCAATGAGTTGAGTTTGAGTTTGTGGTGAGAAATTAATTTCTATCTACTACTGTCCCTTCTTTGGAGCCAGTAACCCCTCTAAGGAGTGGACTGCTCCTTTAGCCTTCATATAATTATGGGACCTGTTTAACTGTCAGTATTGGAAAAAGAAAGGGGAAATCAATTTGAAACTGGACAGAGATAAGTATGACCAACATTCTCCAATTCTTTATAGTATAGCATTTTGCCACTAGATGGCAGCAATATGTGTTAAAACTGAGAAACCGCACACACATATTTCTGTCTGTCTGCAGTCACAACAAATTCATTGCTTGGAATATTTCAAGGATGCTAACTGAAATATGCCAGAATATTCCATTTCTTTTTGCTACTTCTCACTCTCTCTAACTCTCTCTCTATCTATCTATCTCTTTCTTTCTTTTCCGTAAATGACATATGCTCACATTTCACTCAAGATTTCGACAGCATCGCATTTGCTTATGTTAAAGCTTTAGTTCCGTTTTTTCTTAATGAGCTTGCTCAAATTCAGTACATATTTCCTGATAGAAGAATGCCATGACAGTCACTACGTGATAAAAGAAAACGGTCAGCCCAGCCTACCAATCTGACGCCATATTCAACAACATAACTGGATGATGAAAGACAGAAACCCTGTGAGTAATGACCCATTCAATGCATTAAAGACATTAAGAATGGAGCGTATCGCGTAGACAACAACACTCCAATATCTTTAAGCATTACAGAAAGTAAAATAAGCTTGAAAAGTAATACGAAATTTGCTCTTTCCTTTTCTAACAGCAGTCACTGAAACGTTCACGAAGAACGGAATAAAATTAGCTACTAGCTCAAAATTGCGTAACTCAGTGGCTTTACTCGTCAGAGAACCACTACTACAGTTTTGGCCAATGAAGTTCCATCTTTCTTTTTTCCTTTCTCGAGACTTTACGACCCCAAGAGACCAGAGGTCGCCCATCCCTAATCAAGGGTCACTCGTTCCACGGAAGCGGAATAATCACGGCAAGGAGCAAACACGCAACATCCATGTCTTGCGCAGGATTCGAATCCAGTCATTTTCTTAACAAACGCGGTTTAAAACGGCGAAATTCTGAACTGCAAATGTTTCCGATGTTTACGAGTCAACTTACTTTTCGCTTACAATACTGATTTTGACACACAATCTTTTTGCAATCTGGCCAAGTTTTTGCCATTACGAAAACTGTTATGCTAGTTTTGTTTTTGTTCTTTTTTTTTTTCAGCCACTTACGATTTTTTCACGAATTCATTTAGAAACTATGAAAATGAGAAAAAACACACAATTTTAAAATTACGAGAACAATCACTGTTAGATAAGATATATATACATACAGTATATATATATATTCGTTTTTGGCAAATCACATTGTTGTCATAAATTTTGGACGACACAAATGAACGTGCTCTTTAAATTACTTATTTTTTGTGATCCTAGAATGCAATGCTAGGTGACATCAGCGAAAATTGCGCAATACTTGATGGCTCCTCTGTAGCATAAATAGAAAGAGGTGCCATGTTTCAAATGACGTCCCACTAAGAGCAGGGCTGATACATTAAAGAATGTAATCATTACTCACAAATAAAAGATTCCGAGTTCAACATCAAATTAGTTTGGGTCAATGTCCTAATATAGACAACTCTGAAATCCACCGAGAGATACAGCGAAGTGTCGCGGCGAAGATTGCGGTCAGACACGGCAGATATCTTTGCTGAAGACCGTAGACTCTTACTGAGCCCGTCTGAAAAAAGCGTTTTTAACAGTAACCTCGGAAACACAGTCACGATTGGACCCATTTTTTTCTTTTATACATAGCACAAATACGTATAAGTACAGTATTACCAAAGGCAGCGTATACCATCAAATGCGTTCATGCTGATTACGAAACCTTAAGTTAAAAGTAGCTTTATTTTCTCTATAGTTGCCTCACTGTTCTACCCGTTGTCAGGGTAATAACATTTAATAACGTTTTTGGTATTAGCCCAGGGTCCACTCCGACGTTGCATTCCAGATAGCACTTGTCCTAAGCTTTAAAACACAAGGTACTACGTTTCTGTATCTTCATTAGTTCTGGAGATAGCCCTTTAGCTTTATTTTCTCTGGTTGCCTCACTGTTTTACCTGATGTCAAGGTAATAACATTTAATAACTTTTTTGTGTGTTAGCCAGGTTCCATTCCGACAACGTATTGCACATAGCACTTGTTCTAAGCTTCAAAACAAGTGGTATTAGATTTCTGTATCACTCTTAGTTCGGGAGATAACCCTTGGTGTCAGCTCATTACATAAACTCAACTTTTCCTATTTAGGCTAACGCTCGTTTCCCTGCTACACCGTAACTGGCTTTTTTTTCTTTTTTTTTTTTTTTTTTTGGATGTTTAACAACCACCGTGAGCAACTCAATGGGTTATAAGCAGTCGTCCGTCCCTAATTTAGGGTCACTGGTTCCAGGGAAGGGAGACAGCCAGTGCCATAAGACAAACACAACATCCATGCCCCACGGGATTCGAACACGGACCCCTTTCGGACGAATGATCAGAAACCATAGCTTAGACCACTGCGCAACCGGGGCCGGCCAACGCAATTTGCAGACGAGACCCTGAGAGGCCCAAGAGTTGACGGTCGTCAGCAAAGAAAGCTGCCGCGTTAAGTCATCATCTACGCCGCGAGACTTCCCTGCATCTCCCGGTGGATTTCAAAGTTGCCAGTATTAGGACATTACCCTAGTTTGTTGTTTTTCAAGAAGAATGTTTATCATACACGAGACTGGCAAAAAAAAAACTGAACTTTTTATCCGGCTGAAGAACCATAACGCGCAGAAAGAAAGTGTGAATTAACGCAGCAGGCCGGAATTGTTACTGAATTTTATTTATGTAAATTTCAATGAAACTGGAGGACATCACTGCATTCACAACATAAAAATCACTGAATCCAAAACAACATAAAATGGTTTTAAAACACATTGCTTCAAACACAGTTCTTTTTATCTCTTGAGTTTTTTTTTTTTTTTTTTGCTGTACATGCCAGATCATCAGCTTAAATTTCCTGTTGAGAGCAAGACTTCCTCTCTTCTCAACAAGTTCCATATCGAGTCTATGGATGCAGGGATAGATTTCGACTATGGGAATGATCTATGCCTGGGATAGATTCTGAGACTGTTCTGTTACAGTAACGAGCCTTGGCCACTAGGCCAATTAAGGCCATGTGATCATATGTAGAGGATTTTAGGAAGGGAGTATCTGACCCCAGGTCTTAAACAACCCTTAGAAATAGGAAGCTAGGAGATTTGGGCTAGAGTGCCCGATAGGAAAATGACACGGAAAGGAGGAGAAAGGGGGAGGAAGATGCCCTTATTTATTACCGGGGGCCAGTACCCGGGGTCCGACGGCTTAACGTGCCCATCCGACGCACGGCGGATATTTAGTGGATCGAGCGTTCGTACCTGCCTGGGATCGAACCTGAGGTCCTTTCCGTGGCAGTCACGAACGTTGCCCACTAGGCCACCTGCGGCAATTAAGACCATGGAGAAGCTCCCCTCCTTAAATACCTCCCATGCGGATCCCTTGAACTTCTGGAGCCGCGGATGGCCTAGTGATCAACGTTCGTGCCTACCACGGCGAAGTCTCAGGATCGACCCCAGACAGGTACGAACGCTCCAACCAGAGACGCCGCCAAAGGAGTGGGCCCACCCTGCCGCCCACACAGTTCGAAATGTGACGTTTTTCAATAAACTTAAATTTAATATATAATGTGGACTCGCCAAGTAATAATAAATCTTGTGTTTTACTTCATGTAGCCCTACGTATTTTCCCATAGGAAATGCGTTATTTGTGTCTCCGTAGAAAGGTTATTGATATAGCATCTGCACTGCTATTAAAATTCAAATATTTTCCACTCTTCCAAATCCTTAGTCCATGCCTCGTTTTCATGGAGTATGATGGCCAAGGGACGAATGAGGAGGGTGGATAGGAATTCACTAAGTGGGGTCATTACTAATTGTTCTGTTTTCTTTACAAAATTGGAGATTCCAACACGGAAAGTGGAGTCTAAATCTACACTAGCACTCTTAAGACTGCAGGAAGTGGCTAGCGACTGCCTTGTAGGAGACGAGTACAAGGCGAAGTCGCTGGCTTGAAGAAAGGGAATTAGAGAGAGGGGATGACTGTGTCTACGTGGTACGACGTTAAAATATGATTTAGATAAACAAAAACTACATTTTCCTTTAAATAAATGTCTAATTACAGACTTTCGTAAGCAAAAATGCAAAATTTTGCAAAGCAATTTAAGACAATGCATTCCGAGCTAGGAAAAAATTGAAGGCGGCATTTTAGTAAAACTTGTATCCATCCAGTGGCGTATATTCTAGGCTAGATGCGAAGCCCAGAAAATGCGCAAATAAAAGTCAACTATCAACGGTATTAAGATATGTCGATGCTTTCGGTGCGAAAAAAACAAACACGACCGTATTCGCTTCTTTCGACTATGAGAATCAGTCTAGCAAGCGATGACCAACTGCATAACGCAAGCATGCCTTCGAGAGTCTTCTCTGTTCTGATACGAAGAGCTTCGATGCAATCGACTGCTAGCGTTCCCATGACAACATGAATTCGCGTATGGAAGTGAATGGACCATTGCTTTGCGCAACGGTTTGCACGGAAAAAGAGAAGCCTTGGACTATCTCAGTCACTAGCATGATCCCGCGTGTGTTTCGCGAGAGTTGTTTCAGTTTGTGTGAAGTGTCAATGAATTAAAACCAGTGATAGTATGTCTTAAATCTGTGGCTTTGTTGGATGTTTTGATAAATTTTGTGAAAACTCCCCTGAACATGTACTGTCAGAACTTAAAAAAACGATGCTTCAAATTTTGATGCAGCTCGACTGAAAAATGAACTGAAAGTATTTTATTTTCTTGATGAATACAAAACAAATTAGTAAGACATTACTTGTTACATAAAGTTGAATAAATTGGACATAGTGTTTAGTGAGGTGTACAAATTAGCAGACCTAATGTTAAAACTTTCCATGAACAACTGCAAATGCCGAAAGAAGTTTCTCTGTATTAAAAAGAATCAGGATATATCTTAGAGCCACACAAGGACATGTACATTCCAGCAACTTGACTGATTTATTAATAGAGAAAAACATTTTTTTTAAATATAAAAAAGTACTCGGAAGAAACACTTTTGTGAAAACGTAACATTCAAGTTCACACAAAAGGAAAGGAGAATGGAGTTCATGTAAAAATAAAGTATTCAGAAGAAGAATGGAGTTCGTGTACAAATAAGTGTTCAAATCCAAATCCTCATAATTATTTGGTACCATATTAGCAATATAGGATGTACCTAAAATTTAGAAAAACGTTACTTCTATTATTTAACAATTAAAAATTAAACTTCACAATTAAAAAAAAACAGTACTTGGGGTGGCGTAAGATACGCAACTGCTTGTATCTTACACCAGTGGCGTAACTAGTCAGATCCGTGTGTGTGTCCACGTTAAGGGGGTAGGGCCCCATAGCAGAAAGTTCCTGGTCAGTCTGAGACAGATATCATTGTGCCACAAAATAATCTGCGGGTGGTCACTTTTCAAGAAAACTACTAAATGCGAAAATCAATAAAAATTGCACAGACATATTTTTCTACCTAAAAAAATGTCTAACCTAGGTACTACAGCAATTGCAATGCTAATTAGGATCAAGAACATTCTGGTCCTCTGTATCTGGAATTTTGCCAATATTTTCAAGCTGAAACACAAAGATTTAGAAAATAAAATGATATTTAACAACAAAAAAGCGCAGAGGCATCACTAGAAAAAAATTGCAAGAGGAGAAATCTTCCCTTCGTTCTACTTCCATTTTCGGAAAATTTTTCTCCATTTCTCATCTCAAGTGCAAACATTTATGCAATTAAATGATGATTAAACAATAGTACAGAAGCACAGCGGGTGGAGGGTTATTAAAAGGAAAAATTTTTGATCCGTACAACTTGGATTTTCAGAAAATTTTCCTCCATTTTCAATTGTTACAGGGAGAAATTTTTGCTCCGTACAACTTTGGTTTTCAGAAAATTTTCCTCCATTTTCAATCTTAAATACAAACATTTATCAAATGAAATTATATTTAACGACCATAGAGGGCTGAGGGAAATATCACAAGAAGAAGAATTCAGGATTACTGTGCTCCGTCAAAACTTTCGTTTTCAGAAATTGTTGCCTCCTTTTTCAAACCAAGACACCAATATTTGTGCAATAAAAAGATATTTAACAACAATACCGGATAATCCTCTCTTTAAGCATCGAGGGAACGTCGGGAGAAAAAAATTACGATCACAGGAGAAATCCTCACTTCGCCTAACTTCCCGGAAATTTTGAAAGGCAGAAAACTTGCATCTATGATAGGGAGTTTTTGCAAGATGGTTTGATAGGGAACTGGAGACATCGTTTTTGTCTGCAGGACCAAAATAAATCTGCGACGTACGATCACAGGAGAAATCCTCACTTCGCCTAACTTCCGTTTTCGGAAATTTTGAAAGGCAGAAAACTTGCATCTATGATAGGGAGTTTTTGCAAGATGGTTTGATAGGGAACTGGAGACATCGTTTTTGTCTGCAGGACCAAAATAAATCTGCGACGTACGTTGCTGTCGCCCGTCGCCTTCTGTGGGAGGGGGGATTGCACGAATTCCTTAGTACCGGAAGGGAAAACCATTCAAAATTATTTCTTTCAGAAAAAATGATTTTTGAAATATAAATGCTATCAATCAAACTTGTCCCACCAAAAATATTGTTCGCCCACCCTGATTTCGAAGTCTAGCGACATCCCTGGCTGGAACCACTAAATATCCACCGTGTGTAAGATGGGCACGTTAAGCCGTCAGGCTCAGGGTACCTCCCCCCCCTTTTCTACCTCGCTTCCGTGTGACTCTCCTGTTGGGCACTCTAGTCCAAATCTGCTAGCTTCCTACTTGTAAGTGTTGTTTAGGAATTGGGTCAGACACTCCCTAAATATTCCACATACAGGTAAATCTCGGAACTTGAACTTCTGCAATCCTGAAGTCATTTGTGAAGGAGGAAGTCGTGTTCATATACTCTCTTCCCCTACTATGATAACGCCGACCACGAACGAAAAAGTCAACTGCTGTGAAGTTTCATCTGCTTTGTAGCCCATTCTCAAACGAATATTGCCGCCTCCGTAGCGCAGTGGTCTAGCGCTGGACTCTGGTCATTCGTCAGAGTGGGTCCGGGTTCGAATATATCGGTCAGGCATGGACAGTGTGTTTCTCTTACGGCACTCGCGCTCAGTTGAAAACTGGTCAAAAATTTTGGACCCGGAAGTTACCTAATTGGACCCGACCCGGATTTATAACTGACCAGGACCAATCTGTGTTTTGAACTATAATATACACTGAAGTGCCAGAAAAACTGGTACAGACGAGCTTATGCAAAATACATATCAACGTGTCACCTTTGCGCGAACTCGTTTGCTTCCGCCAATGCGAATATAAAGCAATAGGCATCCTTGCCAGCTGTCAGAGCTGTTTTCGGAATGAAATGACAAGTAATAACGATTTAAGCGATTTTCAACGCGGTGTCGTAGTTGGCGCTCGTGAGATGGGCCATAGAGTTTCGGAGGTAGAAAGGAAGTTAGGATTTTCACGGACGACCATTGCAAGGGTGTACCGTGACTATACAAGAATTCCGGCAAAACCTCCAACCTACGATACCAGTGTGGCCGTAAAAAGATATTGGGTGAACGTGACCGTCGTAGGCTGTCAAGAATCGTTTCACGCGATAGGAGTGCAACACTCTCGCACGTATCATCGGAATTCAATGCTGGAGCCTCAACAAGCATCAGCGTCCGGACTGTGCAACGTACCCTGCACGATATGCGCTGTGAGAGCCGACGCCCAACTCGAGTCCCCTTGATGCGTGAACGACACAGAGCTATGCGCCTCGCTTGAGCACGGCAACACCGCCACTGGACGACTGGAAACAAGTTGCCTGGCCTAACGAATCGTGTTTCCAACTGTATCGGGAAGATAGAAGGATTCGTGTGTGGCGCAAACCCCATAAAGCCATGGATCCCGCCTGTCAACAGGGACCTGTACCGGCTGGTGGGGGGTCCGTGATGGTATGGGGTGTGTTTAGCTGGACTTCACTGGGGCCCCTGGTACGTCTGCAAACGTCTGTGACCGGCAAACGCTATGTGCGCATTCTTTCCGACGAGGCACATCCGTTCATGTCTTGCATTCATGCTGATGGGTTGGGCCTGTTCCAACAGGACAATGCACCTCCACACAAGTGTCGGGACGCCACATTATGGTTAGAGGAGCATTCATCTGAGTTTGGGGTGTTGCCATTCCCACCCAAGTCCCCAGATCTGAACGTGATAGAACACATTTGAGATGCCATGCAACGCGCTATCGAACACAGGAATCCGAGACCTCGGAATACCCCTGAATTGTGGAACGCTCTGCAGGAAGTACGGTGTGCATTGCCTACAGCATATTTCGAGAAGCTAGTGGAGTCTATGCCCCGTCGTATTTCTGCAGTCCTGCGCTCCCGTGGTGGACCTACCAAGTATTAGACTGGTGTACCAGTTTTTCTGGCATTTCAGTGTATGTATATAAATATATATATAGGGCGTTCAAAAAGTCCCTCCGCAGTGGGTATGTTAGGTTATATGGAAATCAAACAAATGTATTGTGGAACGTAAAATTTACTCACTAAAGTATTGAAACTATCAGCCTTCATTTGCAAGACAACTGTTTTACACATACTCAAGAAATGCATATAGCGTATTAAATCCGTTTATTTTTGTGGTGTAATAAGCAAAAAGTTTCGCCAAGCTTTCGCCATGTTTTCAAATACATCTGCGAGAGTCCGCAGTATAATATTAAGGCTGTCCCACCTAATTTTAATAGAGCTACAGTCAAAAATTTTGAATTAAGCAACTTGTATATTTAATTTCAGTTTTTGGTGTTTTCTTGATAACTTACTCAAGTCAAACCCCAGAATACGATTCGCATAAACACTAAATTGTCACAAGTTTATGATGAGTTGAAAGTTTCCAAAATGTGGATGTTGTTTTCATCATTGCCCCTCAGAAGGAAGGGTTAATTTTCCTCCTGAGGATACCATTCTTTCATATTGCATGACAAATCATTGTTAAGTCCAAGGGCACCAGCATCGAGAACGAAATTCCACATTGCGCATTTTCCTTTGAAATTTTTTTTTTCTTTGCTTTTAAAAAATCAAACGGAAATAAAACCAGGTCGAAAGCAGGTCAGGAACACCTTGACCTTACCCGTTTGACCCGCGACCCCTTTCCATCTCTGCATTTAGTTGCTTATGGCGGTCGCCCCCCTCCCCCCCCGCAAAAAAAAAGACGGATATTAAAAACCTGCTCTCGTATTCTCTCAAAAGTTTACAAAAAAAAAAACACAAAAGCATGAAATTAAAAAAAAAAAAAAGTTGGTAAAGACTTTGTGATTCACTCTCGTAAAAACATGCTTGTGTTAATATTATACAACTCCATCCCCACAGCAGCGGTGTCTTTTTAATTATGCATCGACGCAGTTACCTGAAAACCGAAGCGGAATGTTAAAAAAATTGCTCTCGGAAGTAATTACGAGGCTCAAGCTCCCTGGTGATCAACAGAGTGATGAAGCCAATTAGCGGGCTCGTGGGAAATAGTATTTTACGGCGGAATGAATAAGTATACGGCATGAATTCCCACGTAGCGCTTCGGTGTGTTTGCAAAAGGAACTTGACAAAAGGGAATTCGCACTTCGAAGTGAAAACCCTATTAAGAGGAAAGACGGTGTCTTAGATTTCGCCGAAAATTTACATTGCGCAGGTGTGCATGACGAAGGGTTTGATTTTTCTATTTTTACTTTTTAGCCGAACTACAAGGAATAAATCTTTGTGTTGAAGCAGCTTACTTCAGATCTTCCCGCGTTCATCGTGCGATAATGAACAGAAGATAAACAAGAGGTGGGGGAAGGGGGGTGAGCCCACCGTATCTTTTAAAGAAAAAATAAATCAATAATTACCGTCATTTTAGGATGTTTCACAGCGGCTTGCCATCCACTAACTCACAATATATATTCAAATTTTACTATACATTACTGCAACCTAAAAGAGGTCTGAAAAACTGGGAAACACTGCTAATGGCTCCCTTTATTCTACTTAAAATTAATTTCTCGATGATTCTTACATTTCAAGTCAGTCGCAAATGAGGAAGCTAACCGTAGAGGACGGGGTAAAAAGGTGAGAGAGAAGCTTTATGAAAGGACTAAAAAATTCGCACACACACCGAGTGTTTCACTCGGGACTTTACCCCCCCCCAAATAAGCGCTATAATTTTGAAAAGGGAAAACAATTCAAGCTGAAGTTTGAAGACGAAGTGCCGTACGTTCTGACATTCGCATCCATATGTGCGCCGTTTGACTCGTATGCCAAGATGGCGCCACGACGTCTGGTGGGAACGGTTTCGCGCCATTCTCTTTGTCTGTCCTTTAGCGTCGAGTACGATGGTGTTCACGATTGCTGAGCGCGCGTTTATCGTTCGAAGTTATTGGAATCCCGACTGTTTCAAGGAGTGTCAGAATGAGTTTAAAAATAAATTTCCCGGTCGGGAACCACCTACGAAGCCAACGATTTGAAATCTTTCAAGGAAACTTGAGACTACAAGAAGCCTTACTGATACGCATTCAGGAAGGCGACCCGCAATGTCAGAAAAACTGTGCAATGTGTAAAAAAGAGGTTGTTACAGTCTCCAAAGGAATACGCAGTCTGTCGCAAGAAACAGGACTGTCATATTCCACCTGACAGAAGGCCACAAAAATGGGCAAACTGAAGCCATATCGTGTTACAGCTGCGCACGAGCTGTTACCAATTGACATGCAGAAGCGAATGCATTACTGCCGGTGGTTTAAGGAGTTTGTCAGTCAAAATCCAGGCGTATTAGACATCACGTGGTTCACGGACTAAACCTGGTTATGTGAACTCACAGAACACACGGGTATGGGCGAATGAAAATCCCCATATCATTCACGAGGAAAGAATGCATCCCATAAAGATTGGCGTATGATCTGCCATTTCACGGAACAGGATAACCGGTCCCATTTTCTTTGAACAGACTGTCAACACAGAAGTGTGTCTCAATATCTTCACGCAGTTCGTGAACAAACTGGATGATGTTGAACTGCAGAATGGCTTCTTCCAACAGGATAGTACGACTTGTCACACTTCCAATGCCAGCATGGCTAAGATTCGAGGTTTCTTCGGCGATCGAGTTATCTCCAAAGGTTCGTGGCCGCCCAGGTCTCCAGGTTTAACTCCGCCCGATTACTTCTTATGGGGTCAGTGCCGGATTTAAGGCTTTTGTGGCCCTAGGCTGAATTTTCTATGCGCCCCTATTCCCCACCCGGCCGCCCATATTTGAATTTGCTCGTAAAAGATTTTCTAATAAACTTATCTTAAAGCTAAGAATACAATAATTGGTAGTATAATTTTATTGTTTATAAGTAAAAGTATTATTTAAATAAAAATTATTTTGATTTAACTTGTTATTAAATTAGAGGTTATAAAAAAATATTTGTAAACATAGTCAAAGAGGTTCATGCTTATCCAGGAACAACACTTTACATTCTGAATGCGCTCTTTATCGCACATTCAAAGTGTAAAGAACTACACTTTACGTCGCATGCGCTCTCTATCGCACGCGTACGAACACGGGCGTGCTTGCAATAGAGCTATTATTACGTTCTTGTTGGGAATCTTTGATTCCCAATAAAGTGTAACAATCTTGTTTCTACGAAAAATACCTATCTGTTTCAAAAATTTGAATTACACGACGCCCTGGAAACTTAGTGTAATATGGAATTTAAAATTTTCAGTAATTCAAAGCAAACAGATTTTCGCAAAAGGGCCTCGAAGATATTTTTTGCGGTGGAAGGGGCGAATTTTTCAGGTATACGCCACTGCATGGATGTGTTGTATTTGCCTTATGGCACAGATTCTATCCCTTCCCTGGAACTGGTAGCCCTAAATTAGAAACGGGCGACTGCTTTATAGAACACTAAGTTGCTCACGGTGGTCGTCAAACATTCAATCAAAAAAAAAAAAAAAAAAAAAAAGTCGTAGCTCGACTTCTTTCAAGTGTTCTGTTTTTTACGATCACGAGAGAGTGTGTGTGTGTGTGTGTAGATACCATGTATTACATATATACACTGAAGTGCCAGAAAAACTGGTACACCAGTCTAATAGGATACTTGGTAGGTCCCCCACGGGAGCGCAGGACTGCAGAAATACGACGGGGCATGAACTCCACAAGCTTCTGGAAATGTGCTGTAGGCAATGCACACCATACTTCCTGCAGAGCGTTCCACAATTCGGGTGTATTCCGAGGTCTCGGATTCCTGTGTTCGATAGCGCGTTGCATGGCATCCCAAATGTATTCTATCACGTGCAGATCTGGGGACTTGGGTGGGAATGGCAACACCCCAAACTCAGATGAATGCTCCTCTAACCAAAGTGTGGCGTCCCGACACTTGTGTGGAGGTGCATTGTCCTGTTGGAACAGGCCCAACCCATCAGCATGAATGCAGGACATGAACGGGTGTACCTCGTCAGAAAAGATGCGCACATAGCGTTGGCCGGTCACAGACGTTTGTAGACGTACCAAGCGTCCCAGTGAAGTCCAGCTAAACACACCCCATACCATTACAGGCGCCCCACCAGCCGGTACAGTTCCCTGCTGACAGGCGGGATCCATGACTTCATGGGGTTTGCGCTACACACGAATCCTTCCATCTGCCCGATACAGTTGGAAACGCGATTCGTCAGACCAGGCTACTTGTGTTCAGTCATCAAGTGTCCAGTGGAGATGTTGCCGTGCCCAAGCGAGGCGCATAGCTCTGTGACGTGCACCCATCAAGGGGACTCGAGTTGGGCGTCGGCTCCCTAAGCCCATATCGTGCAGGGTACGTTGCACAGTCCGAACGTTGATACTTGTTGAGGCGCCAGCATTGAATTCCGATGATACCTGCGAGAGTGTTGCACGCCTATCGCGTGAAACGATTCTTGACAGCCGACGATGGTCACGTTCACCCAATGTCTTTTTACGGCCACACTGGTATCGTAGGTTGGAGGTTTTGCCGGAATTCTTGTAGTCACGGTACACCCTTGCAATGGTCGTCTGTGAAAATCCGAACTTCGTTTCTACCTCCGAAATACTATGGCCCATCTCACGAGCGCCAACTATGACACCGCGTTGAAAATCGCTTAAATCGTTATTACTTGTCATTCTCATGCCGAAAACTGCTCTGACAGCAGGCAAGGGTGTCTATCGCTTTATATACACACTGGCGGACGCAACTGAGTAGGCGCATAGGTGACGTTGCTATGTATTTTGCATAAGCTCGTCTGTACCAGTTTTTCTGGCACTTCAGTGTATACGACGCGCATACAAACATGCACTAATAGGATTTGATAGTATATACCCCCCCCCACGAAATCAAATCCTGGTTAGTGGTTACGTTACTTCTGACGAATGTTCTTTATTTCAGTTGTTTCTTTTGAAAATAAATTCAGTATTCGATTGCAACAACGGTTCATTACGCGACTAAGCAAAATACTGAACAAGATACAGCTGCCATGGAGCACATTGATCTGCGGCAGATGTTTCTCTTCTGCCGGCTGATTGGAAGAATTACCTTAATGACAGATAGTTATATAAGACGATCGATGTCTTTCGACGGTGATTTTGCACTTATATACGCTGGAGTTCGATTCTAAATACTTTAGCTGGTGTGAAAACACATGACAGAAAGATAGGGGTAAAACAAAACAAAAACGTTGAGTGGTGCCGCTGGTACGTTGACGAGGAAGGTTCACATTTATTATGAAAAGTTCCCTAACATTGTACAATAACGCAAAACCTTCTAAGAAATAAATCATGACAACGGAAACGTCGCGTTCGCAGACAGACAACAGCATAGACTTTTGGGATACAACCTGATGGAAAATTCTGGACTATAAAAAAAAGTGGAAATCTCTAAATCAGGGCTTTATAACCTGAGGTCCATGGACCCCTAGGAACTCCCATAATATGATCACGGCACAGGCCCTTTTTTCTAGCGAAACGTGCCGGTACAGCGTTCCGGCAATTTTTTTGACACACAATTTTTGGTTTGGGGTTTCGGAATAGTGTTGCAATCATTAAGGTACAGAGGGTGATTAATAAATATTGATACAGTGGAATACATGTATTTGAAGCAGTGCTAATACAAAATATGGTGAGTACTAGTCCTCGAAATAAAGGCCATTTTCTTCGATGATTTGCAGCCAACGTTATGCCAAAAACTTGTGATTCCGGCATGTCATGCCTTGTTTTTTTAGGCATAGAATTCCTGGACACCTACTTCCACTTGACTTCAGTTTGGCTTTGGAAATGCCTGTCGCGCAAGAAGTGAAACATGGAGCAAAACAGATGGAAGTCACTTGGTGTAAGGTTCGGGCTATTGGCTAGGTGAGGCAACAGCTAGATACCCCTAATCTCCTGAATTGTTTGCTTTGCTTGAACGTACTACATGTGAAGGTGCGTTATCCTACTGCAGAAGAAACCCCCTGCGGTTGACTAGGGCGGGGTATTTTTGTGCCAGAATAGCGTACATTTGGTCCAATTGGGCTGAGTAAAGATCAGCAGTGATACCACGACCACTTGGGACAAATTCATGATGCACGACGCCATCACATTGTGCTCGAAGCTTTCGCGTTTCGCGACCAGTTGTGGTATCTAGCCGGGGTCAAGCCACTGGTTCTGCATGTCTGGATTATTATCAGACGTCACGATACGTCTGACGAAACGGTAGGGTTTCCAAACAACCAACGATAGATCTCTACTCGTATGTGAGTTTGGGCAGGTGTCAATTCGTGCGGGACCAATAGGCAGCTTTCGTTGGTTTTTTCGAGCTTGAGAAGATGGCGAACGACACTGGATTGCGAAGTACCGTACTGTTCGGACAATCTACGTGTGCTGTTGTACGACTGGCCACCACTGCGACTTCAGAATCCACGGTAGTTGGTCTCCCTGGGCGAGTCTGATCTTCCAATTCCAGGCTGCCAGATTTGAATTTGGTGAACCGCCTTCTTGCGGTTATGTAACTCACTGCACGTTCTCCTTTTGCACGACAGATGTTTCGGGTTCCCGTCGCTACGTTGTGACGCAGCTTGAACTCATACAACAGAAGTTCACAAATCAGGCGACTTTTGTTTCCCCATTTCAGCAACCTCTGAAGAAAAGCAAACCAAGTTAATATATATGAAGGACTGCTTTTCTTACGTGGCAGATATAGCTGTAACTCAACACATACAGTTATCTAAGTATGTAGGTTTGGGGAATCTGGGAGGCCGAAGAAATCACCGACACTGTGGCGTGTATTTTTTTTATTGAAGGTTTAATCACCACTGTTAGCAAACCGATAAGCTACAAGTAGTCGCCCGTCCCTAATTTAGGGCCACTGACTCCAGGAAAGGGAGAGGGCCAGAGCCGTAAGACAAACACAACATTCATGCCTCACTGGGATTCGAACGCGGACCCATGGTCAGAAGCCATCGCTCAGACCACTGCGCCACCGGGGCGGACTGTATCAATATTTATGACTCACCCTCTGTATCTGACCCCGTGGCAGAATCGCGGCGACAGGCGACGCACGTCTTCCCTGAAGTCCATTTATAATTGCAAGTCATGGATGCAGCACGCGGTATTGGTCAATGGTTTATTTAATAATTTGCTTTGTGCGGTTTTCTAATACATTTTAATTTTCAGGTGCTCTTTCTTGCCTACTTCGTTTCTCAAAAACAGTTGGTTATTTTTTGCCTCGGTTTTTAGGGCAGAGGTTTTAGTTTTCGAGGTGCTTTGTAGTATAGCCTCGTTTCGCACATCGTTTTAGGCGTAATTGTACAGTGTTAACATGCGTCTGTTCTTTCCACACTAAGATTAATTTTTTGAATAGGCAGTTTTCTTGTAAATAAGTAACTTTCTTTATTCTATCCACCTTTAGGTTTCGTGTTTTGCTTATATATAATTACAGTTAGTGTTTGTTTGGTGGTTGTAATTTATGACCTTTGTAATCGGCATCTTTGCTTCTCTAGAGTTTTTGCTCAGAGTATATTTTCGGTTCAGCTGTGAGGCCGGGCCTCGTGGAATTTAGTCTGCTGTGGGTAGTGTCTGATATTTGGAAAGGGTTTTTTGTTTTTTTACTAATTGGTTTTCCCCCTTTTTTTTTTAAATTATTTGCTTTATTATTTGTTGGTTGTTTTTTGGGCGTAAGGGGTTCGGACGATAGCTTGGTCCATTTTTTGGGGTGTTCGTTCTAAATTTTTATTTTCTATTTTTGTTTTAATTCTTATCCTGTTTTTTAATTAATTTTTTTCGGGGGAGGAAGGGGGGGGGGGGTTTCTGTTGCTGGTTCAGGTTGACTCGCAGACTAGATTCTCGCAGAAACTCACACTTTCAGGTCTCTGTAGAGCTTGGCTGGGTGTTGTCCGTGCCTGGCCCTTGACAACGCCACGGAGAACAGCTTACCATAGCTCTATATCCCTCTCTTCTTATCCCAGTGGTTAGCAACGTTGTGGTCTTGCTATTCAGTAATTATATATATATATATATATATATATTTTTTTTTTTTGATTGGAGGTTTAACGACCACCGTGAGCAAACTCAATGGGCTATAAGCAGTCGCCCATCCCTAATTTAGGGTCATTGGTTCCAGGGAAGGGAGAGAGCCAGTGCCGTAAGACAAAACACAACATCCATGCTTTACCGGGATTCGAACCCGGACCCCGTTCGGACGAACGATCAGAGGCCATCGCTTACACCACTGCGCCGGGGCGGCCAGTAATTATTGAAGAAATTTAGTCTTGGTGTTTTCCGTAGGCCTTCTCACAATTTTTGTGAGTTTTTTGACAATGTTTTTCTGGCTTTTGTGGGAGATGATGAGTATGGGTTGGGCCAGGATAGTGATGTATGCTAAAACGTTTGCTTAATTATTTAATTTCCGCACCTTTGAGGGCGACTATGTAAAATAAAAAAAAAAAATTGGTGGGAGGGGGGGGCTTATACTTGCATTTATGACTTTGCAGAGTTTTGCTGTTCCTTGATAAAGCCAATGCTCGGCATTTTCGACACTTTCTGCATTCAGGTTTTGTTATTTATTATTATTTTTGTTCTCTTGCCTGTTGTGTTTTGAGTTTTATTTTTACTTTTTGTCGTAGTTAAAAAACTTTTTTGTTACAGTTTCTGCTTTGTAGGTTATATATATATATATATATATATATATATATTCTATAAAGAAGATACCTAAGCAAAAAAATACATATATAATTTTGACTCACACCTAGTACAACATAGAAAAGGTTATGTATCTACCTCTGTGATCAAAAGGAAAAAAAGATAAAAAAATAAAATAAAACAACTGAATGTAGAAGGTGTCGAGAATACTGAGCCTTGGCTTTATCAAGGACCAGCAAAAACTCTGCATTTTCTCACTTCCACAAAGACCTAGTTGGAAATGGGTTTCTGCAAGGCCATAGATGCAAGTAACATTCCCACCTAAAATAGTTTAAAAAATATATATATAAGTCATGTCCTCCTTAGAGTTGCATGACCTAGCACTAGTTAACAATTTCGCTTGCATCCATTAACCTTCCTGGCCCGACCCATACTCTTCATCTGTTACTATTAAACAGAGAGAAGAAGATTAAAGAGAACTTAAGCTGTGAGAGTGACATAATAATTAGAAATGATTTTCAGCCATAACGAAATTCCAAGTTCGTTTGAGAGAGAATTTAAACCTGAAAAACAATGCAAAAGAAATCCAAATTTTACATTGCAATTAAAAAAGGAAAAGTTAATTTATAACGAACAGATTTTTGAAAGAAAACTTGAGTCTAAAACCCCCTACTCTACAACTTATGACAACACGAAAACGAGAATAAGTTAAAGATAATAATTAACTAAAGAAAACTTTGTGAAAGTTATATACCTTAAACAGTTAGTTGCAATATGTACAAAGTATTTCAGCAGTGCTTTGGGTGCATAATTAATTAGTTATTAAGAACTTAACTACTTTGAAAAAACAGCGCATAGACAGCGCATAGAAAAGGAACAAGCTAAGCCATCTTCTGTTCCTAGGTACCCCAAAAGACGCTCAAAGTTACAAAGAAAAGAAAGAGTTAAAACCCGCAAAAATGTTAACAGACAAACCAATGCCTAAAAGTTGAAAAGCTATAAAACGACAGAGAAAAGGTACATGAAGTACAAACATTGAACTTATAAAACCTAGAACCCAAAAACAAGGAAGAGAGCTTACCTCTTGTGTTACAAAAACTTTTCTCCTCACAAGAGAAGAACATGGCTGACCTCTTCTGCCACTCCCTAGACGCTGGGGGGCAGTGAGGGTGGGGCTGATGGCCTCCTCATACAGCAAGAAACCAACGCGCGGAGATTTAAACAGAGAAAAAAATATATAAACATAAGACTGTGGATCTGTATGATCAGAAAGAGCAGAATTAACTCTCCAGAATACATGAGAAATATTATAAAATACACGAGCAGTTTATTTAATAATCTTTGCATGTATTAAATCACCTTAGTGAGCTTCTATAGATTAATCAGAATCTTATTAATTTTAATGTTGGTTTTACTATTTTTAGTATAGCTATCCTAGTGATGAATAACTACTAGTTTTCTTTTTTATTTGTTTTTATTTTCTTTTATAAACGGATTTTTAAGCTTTTTTTGTGATTTTGTTTATATTATTTAATTTTTTGTTTTAATAGGACCGTCATATCCATAGCACTAAGGTTCCTATAGGTAGTTAATAGGCATCCTCTAGCCAACTTCCTTACGGCTTTGATTGGTCAGAATCATATTATTAACTGTGTAGAAAATTAAAGCAGATCTGCCAACCTTACTCTATTATTCAGAATAATTTTTCTTAAAGTTCTTTTGATGAAAGAAGAAGGAATTTCGTTCTCTAGAAAACTTTCTAATAGTATATTAATGTGGTAATTGAAGTCCAAATTGTTGCTGCAAATTCTTGAAATTCTTAGGACCTGAGAAATTAGTACATTCTCAATTACTTTGGTTGAAATGTTATTATTCCAGTGTAGATATTTAATTACTTTGAAAGGAAAATTAACTCTTTTATCATAGAGGCTAATAGATGGGTTACCTCTGTTGAGCTTAATGCTTAAGTCTAGGAACTCAAGTTCCTGATTACTGTGGTTGGTTTTACATAAGTTAAGAGAGCTAGGATAGATATTATCAAAATCACTCTCTATAACTTCTGAATTATTGATACACAGCAGATCATCAATATATCTAAAAGTGTAAAGGTAGTTATCTGAGCAGGTGGGGTGATTTTTAATGAATTTATATTCCTTAAAGAACAGGAATAGATTAGCGATATGCGTGGACGTTGATGTTCCCATTGGAATACCGTTCACTTGCTTATAGAGAGTATTATTATATAAGATATGGTTATTTATTATGCAGCAATTGAGATAAGAGTTCCAAGTTCCTACATCAACAAATTGGTTAAGTTTAAATTCTGCATACAGCTCTTTAAAGGTAGTGATTATATCTGATAGAGGCAGATTAGTATATAGGTTTTCAAAATCATAACTATTAATATCTAGGGGACAAACTTTGAGTATAGTAGAAATTACTTCTGCATTATTATTAATTATCCAAAAATCTCTGTACATCAAGTTAGAACAGTTTCTAATGTGTTTCAAAACCTTCTTTAAGACATCTTCAAAAGCAAGATCTATTTTCTTTTTATGACTCCTTACTCCACTAGCTATGAACCTGAACTTCACAGGATCCTTATGAAACTTAACCGTTGCAAAAAGAAATGGAAATTCAGGCTCATATCTTCTAGTTTGTGGAATTTTAAGTTTCTTGAAGAATGCCTTAAACCGATTTTCTAACTGCTTGGTAGAATAACTTACGGGCTCGTATGTTACTCTATTATTGAGTTCCATAGTTAACAATTCAAAATAGAACTTCTTACAGATAATTGCAAAATTATTGCTAGCTTTATCCGTAGTGGTAAAAATAAATTGGTCTTGCAGTTTGGAGAGTGACCTTTTAGCTTCTCCAGAGAAAAAGAGATTTCTGTCGAAACAAAAGTCCAGACCTGCCAACTCACCGGTGAAGCTATTGATTATGTTATATTTCCATTCTGCGAAGGCCTCAATAGGCTGATTGTACGTTAAACTGGTTTTTACGATGTATTTATTTACATCTTGAGTGAAGCTCTCAAGAATCCTTTCTTTGGAAATTGTGAAGGAAGGTCTGAATTTAGAGCCATACTCTAATAAATTCTTAAGCTTTTCATTTTCAACAAAACTCAAGTTTCCGGTGATAATATGGTTGAAATACTTATCATAATGAACTGTTTCTTTATGTTCATCACAAGAACAAGTAGTAATTACAGGAATGTAGCTCGAAGAGTTAAGTTTGTAGTTTTTAACTATTGACCCTAAGGTCTTAACATATTTAAAACTTACAATAGACTGGTGCCTGTGGATGGGAAAAAAATTGCATTATTGTAGAACAGCTTCCTTACATTGAGATTATCGTAGGCTTTATTTAGGAACCTGATGGTAACAAAATTACTGGAAAATTCTTTAAGAGAAATTTTATCTTTAAGAATATGTTTAAGAATGTCCAGAACCAAAGCAAAAACATGCTTATCAACATGGTCAGCAGTTTCATTCCAGAATTTGAAAAAACATTTAAGGACAGAGTGCTTGAAGGACTTGAGAATTTTGTAAGTATTTTTAACAAAATTAGTGCCAGTTTTAAAGCCTTCCAGAGTTTTTAGCAAGTTAGCAAAATCAACTTTGCTTGATGTGCGAAATAAACTCTGTCCTCTATTACCTCTAGAGCAGCTCTTATTATTAACAAGAAAGAAGAGTTCACGAATTGAAAATTTATGCTGATTATGCTTATTGTCAGATAGAGTGGAATTAAGGCCATAGGGATAAAGAGACTGATGCTGCAAAATTTCAAGGGATTCAGTTTCTAGCCGAGCATAGAGGTCAGGGATAATATGTAGTACCTCTAAGCTCAACAGAGGTAACCCATCTATTAGCCTCTATGATAAAAGAGTTAATTTTCCTTTCAAAGTAATTAAATATCTACACTGGAATAATAACATTTCAACCAAAGTAATTGAGAATGTACTAATTTCTCAGGTCCTAAGAATTTCAAGAATTTGCAGCAACAATTTGGACTTCAATTACCACATTAATATACTATTAGAAAGTTTTCTAGAGAACGAAATTCCTTCTTCTTTCATCAAAAGAACTTTAAGAAAAATTATTCTGAATAATAGAGTAAGGTTGGCAGATCAGCTTTAATTTTCTACACAGTTAATAATATGATTCTGACCAATCAAAGCCGTAAGGAAGTTGGCTAGAGGATGCCTATTAACTACCTAAAGGAACCTTAGTGCTATGGATATGACGGTCCTATTAAAACAAAAAATTAAATAATATAAACAAAATCACAAAAAAAGCTTAAAAATCCGTTTATAAAAGAAAATAAAAACAAATAAAAAAGAAAACTAGTTATTCATCACTAGGATAGCTATACCTAAAAATAGTAAAACCAACATTAAAATTAATAAGATTCTGATTAATCTATAGAAGCTCACTAAGGTGATTTAATACATGCAAAGATTATTAAATAAACTGCTCGTGTATTTTATAATATTTCTCATGTATTCTGGAGAGTTAATTCTGCTCTTTCTGATCATACAGATCCACAGTCTTATGTTTATATTTTTTTTTCTCTGTTTAAATCTCCGCGCGTTGGTTTCTTGCTGTATGAGGAGGCCATCAGCCCCACCCTCACTGCCCCCCAGCGTCTAGGGAGTGGCAGAAGAGGTCAGCCATGTTCTTCTCTTGTGAGGAGAAAAGTTTTTGTAACACAAGAGGTAAGCTCTCTTCCTTGTTTTTGGGTTCTAGGTTTTATAAGTTCAATGTTTGTACTTCATGTACCTTTTCTCTGTCGTTTTATAGCTTTTCAACTTTTAGGCATTGGTTTGTCTGTTAACATTTTTGTGGGTTTTAACTCTTTCTTTTCTTTGTAACTTTGAGCGTCTTTTTGGGGTACCTAGGAACAGAAGATGGCTTAGCTTGTTCCTTTTCTATGCGCTGTCTATGCGCTGTTTTTTCAAAGTAGTTAAGTTCTTAATAACTAATTAATTATGCACTTAAAGCACTGCTGAAATACTTTGTACATATTGCAACTAACTGTTTAAGGTATATAACTTTCACAAAGTTTTCTTTAGTTAATTATTATCTTTAACTTATTCTCGTTTTCGTGTTGTCATAAGTTGTAGAGTAGGGGGTTTTAGACTCAAGTTTTCTTTCAAAAATCTGTTCGTTATAAATTAACTTTTCCTTTTTTAATTGCAATGTAAAATTTGGATTTCTTTTGCATTGTTTTTCAGGTTTAAATTCTCTCTCAAACGAACTTGGAATTTCGTTATGGCTGAAAATCATTTCTAATTATTATGTCACTCTCACAGCTTGAGTTCTCTTTAATCTTCTTCTCTCTGTTTAATAGTAACAGATGAAGAGTATGGGTCGGGCCAGGAAGGTTAATGGATGCAAGCGAAATTGTTAACTAGTGCTAGGTCATGCAACTCTAAGGAGGACATGACTTATATATATATTTTTTAAACTATTTTAGGTGGGAATGTTACTTGCATCTATGGCCTTGCAGAAACCCATTTCCAACTAGGTCTTTGTGGAAGTGAGAAAATGCAGAGTTTTTGCTGGTCCTTGATAAAGCCAAGGCTCAGTATTCTCGACACCTTCTACATTCAGTTGTTTTATTTTATTTTTTTATCTTTTTTCCTTTTGATCACAGAGGTAGATACATAACCTTTTCTATGTTGTACTAGGTGTGAGTCAAAATTATATATGTATTTTTTTGCTTAGGTATCTTCTTTATAGAATGTGAATTCTGAATTTTCAAAACTGCTGCGTTGCGCGTTTTGATTTTCAGGTTATTTTGCACCCTTCGTTTTAAATTCTAAAATTTTTTCCTTAGTCTTCAGTTTTGCTCTTTAGTATATATATATCATCATCATCATCATCATTGTCAACCATTATCAATCCACTGCTGGACGAAGGTCTCCCCAAGTTTCTCCACAACGGTCTGTCTTGTGCCAGTCTCCTCCATGTCACCCCTGCATACTTTCGAATTTCATCCACCCATCTCCCATGTGGTCTTCTTCTGGGTCTTTTCCTGTCCCTTGGAATCCAATCTAAAATTTCGGCTGTCCATCGATGATCTGTCCTTCTGGCAGTATGTCCAGCCCATTGCCATTTCAGGGATTTAACTCTGATCATGATGTCTTCCACTCTTGTCATTTTTCGGATCCACGAGTTCCTCTTCTTATCTCTCCTGGTTACACCAAGCATACACCTCTCCATGCTTCTTTGAGTTGTCTGCAGCCTTTGTATGTCTCTTTTAGTTAAGGTCCACGTCTCTGCACCATACGTAAGCACTGGAAGGATGCATTGATCTAACACTTTTCTTTTAAGACATAATGGCATATTGCTCTTGAAAATTATGCTGTATCTTCCAAAAGCTCTCCAGGCAAGTTTTGTACGCCGATTAATTTCTTCATCAATGTGACCCTCACTTGATATCTGCTGTCCAAGATAAACGTACGTGTCTGTTATCTCCAGCTTTTCTCCATCAATCGATAAATCTTCATTTCTTGTAAAAGCATTGAACATCACTTTTGTCTTCTGAAAGTTCATTTTTAATCCCACTTCTTTACTCTTGTCAGCAAGTTCCTGGATCATACTCTGCAGCTCTGATGGGGTAGTTGCAAAAATGACTACATCATCAGCAAAACATATATATATATATATATATCATCATCATCATCATCATTGTCAACCATTATCAATCCACTGCTGGACGAAGGTCTCCCCAAGTTTCCTCCACAACGGTCTGTCTTGTGCCAGTCTCCTCCATGTCACCCCTGCATACTTTCGAATTTCATCCACCCATCTCCCATGTGGTCTTCTTCTGGGTCTTTTCCTGTCCCTTGGAATCCAATCTAAAATTTCGGCTGTCCATCGATGATCTGTCCTTCTGACAGTATGTCCAGCCCATATATATATATATGCTGTGAAACATATTCTGAAGCTAAAAATGTATATACAGGGCGTTCAAGAAGTCCCTCCAAAATGGGTATCTTAGGTTATATGGAAATCAAACAAATGTATAATTGAAACGCATAATTTAATTACTTATTTACAAGGAAGTATTGATACTGTCGTCATCAAACACATCTGCGAGAGTCAAATGTCTCTCCGCAGCATTTAAGGCTGTTCCACCAAATTTTGATGGAGCCACAGTCAAAACTTTTGAATTAAGCAACTTGTTTTATGCTTAATTTCAGTTTTTGCTGTTTTCTTGACAAGAGATCAAGCTTCAGAATATGTTTCACAGCAACACCAATTTTTACAAGTTTAGGACGAGTTGAAAGTTTCCAAAATGTAGATGTTGTTTTCACCACTGCCCCTCAGAAGGAAGGGACACTCTTCCTTCGCATTGCATGACATATCATTTTTCAGACCGCGGGCACCAGCATCGAGCACAAAAATTCCACAGTGCGCACTTTTCTTTGATTTTTTTTTTCTTTTCAAAAATCAAACTGAAAGAAAACCACGTCGAAATTGGTCAGGACCCATCTTGACCAGACCCGTTTGACCTACTAGAAATTGTCGACCCACTGACTGGTTTCTATCTCTGCGTCATTATGCCTCCCATTCAAATTTGCCGCTCCATCGTAGGCTTGCCCTCCTATTTAAATTTTCTAAGTTGGGGACACCCCCCCCCCCCCCCCCGAACGCTACGCCTATGCGTGGTAGTTATCCTAAGCATAACCTAGAGAAATAAAAATCTACAGCACTGCAACACAGACAAATTAAGAACATACCTGCAGAAAATGGTGGAGACACTGGGAACCATGAGATTTCAGTAGACTCGGCAAATTTCCCATAGCATATCTGCGTAAGTCGATTCCATTGCTGGCCATTTTATTATAATACTTCTGCGCTGATGGCCATTTTCTACTGGCAAGTGAACACTGATCACAGAACTGCACACGTTCACAGCACCGTTAAAAGTGGAATAAGATCCGAAATGAATGAACTGCTAAAAAGTAATCCAACCGCGCAAAAATATTTTTCAGATTCTTGAAACTGAAGAAGAAAAAACGACAGTCATTGATGAGGAACGGAAATATTTTCTTCGATTAAGCAGATTAATCTACAGTGCACACATTTTAAAACAAGGAAGACAATAAAGATACAAAATCCTCACAAAGAAGGGTAACAGCGTAGTCCTTTGGCAGAAAAGCAGACGATAATGCTTCAGCTCTGGAACAGGCTTCGAGGGCACTTTCTTTGTTCTTTCCTCTAAATAAGCAGTTTCCTCATTCCGTAAGCGATTTGCGTCTTAACAATGGCAGCAGAAAACGCAAATTCTTCCGTCACTGAAAGTCATATTTTCTCTACGTGGATCAGTGCCTTTTACCTACGAGTGTCACGACAGTTTTGTTTGTCAATATTACATCATGGGCACTCAGTCACACAGTTAGTATTCCTGCAAGTCTTTGCGGTGAATTCTGCCTGATTTCTTTCGCCTCAAATGGCTTAACATAAAAGAGGAAAGTGCGTGAAGTATCATTTAAAGCAAAACTGAATACAATCCAAATAGAACTGTCTGAAGTAGACCACTTAAACGTGAAATGACTTGACACACTTAGTGCGACAATCCTGCATGTAAAATGAGAAACTGCATAATCCACTTGTTACTTGACATGGATATTTCAACGTCAACGCAGAGATACACGAAGAACAGCAAGGTACGTTTTTAGCCACGAATCTCTCAATCCCAAAATAACATCCAATTACCAAAAATTCAGCTTATCTCCATAATAATCACGTTTTCGCATAGGTCGCATGCACACTATTGAAGTCTGAAATTCCACACAGTCGGCACGTTGTCTTCCATTTAGCGCACCAGAAACGTCTAAAGCAACGCTTTCATTCATTGAGAACAACCGTGAGCTCCGGGGACAGCACGATCAAGCGAACACTGTCACGCGAAGCTCAAATTCCGGTAAGACCAAGAAATAAATAAATAAATAAAAAGTAACTGAAAAAACACCGGGAAACAACCACTATTCACACGCTGATGGCAAAACTTCGAGTGTCATCCTTCGTAATTAAGAACACAAAATAATAAATCGAGTCACGTGACGTTCACGCAGGCACAGTGGTCTTGTTTCCACGAGCACGGCAGAGGCAAAATGACGGTACCAGCATACACAAAAAAAGAAAAAACGAGGCATTCCCCCTCTCATGGTGTGTCACACGGCTCCGCATCTTTAAGCTTCAACAGAATGCATACCTGGGGATTGAAAGAGGAAAGAATCTCTCCAGAAGCCGCGTACACACACGCACGTGCTATCCCTCCGGTGATTACGAATCTCCCCACTCCTCATCTGCGCGGTCGCAGAACACACACGGGCGACACCATTGTTGCCGAGAGGGAAAGTGGGTAGCTACGGGGGGTATGCCGGGGGTAGAGAGACCGTGCTGTACCGATTTACACAATGACCAACGAAAACTCTTTTTAACACTTGCTCAGCTTTCACTCACGAGCAATTTCTCATTTCTTTATTACTTCTTCTTGACATAAAGAGGCCGGGGGGAAATGTAATTCTACAGATGCCCCATTCAATAACCGTGCAGGTAGAATCCGGCGAGGAAATAAATAACAAAACAGCAAGTGCCGCGTTTTATGTCATATGAAATACATACTACAATACAGATGAGACGAACGGTGACTGAACGTGTACCACTGTGGTATTATAGTACATTACTATAAAATTACTGCTAGAATGGAAAGTAAATTAATTTTTATCTGCGCGTTGAACAGAAAATACACAAAACAACGGACATGCAGCAACTTCCCTAAAAATGCACAGGCAGTGGCGTGCCGAAGAGAGGGAGGACCAAAATTTGAAACCTTTAGAAATTCCAAAAACGTGATCTAAAAGGAGTTTAGATTGAAGCTGAAAAGCAAAGGAGTTTTGATTAAAGTATCGAGAATCACATTAAAACAAAGCCGACGCCGTAACATACACACAGAAAACCCAGAAGACTATTACAGGATTTCAATTTATGTGCTATTTTTAGAGATGTTTATTAGTGCTTTGGAAAATAGATTTCTCGCAGAGACCTCAGGTTCAAGCCTAACAACCGCTGCTGAGTTTCTCAAATTGTTATTTTTTTTTCATTACATTTCAGCGCTCAAAAATAATTTCGGTTGAAACGTGTCTTTAAAAAAAAATGGCTGGCTCAAAATAAATACGGCGGGAAAACTAAAAACGTCGTACTCCGCCCCAAAATAAATACGGCGGGAAAAATTAAAATGGCGTACTTCGCCCAAAAATAAATACGGCGGGAAAAGTAGTAGGCAAATTATTACGGCGGGAAAAAATAAAATGGCGGGAAAAAAGTGATTACACCGCCGAAAATAAAATGGCGGACACCCAGAACACCGCCGAAAATAACTGCACCGGCAGATTTTGCCATCGGAAAAAAATTTACAGTCACTTTTCCCAACAAATCCCAATGTGCTACCATCTTAAGATATTAATGGTTTTAAAACTTTAACTGAATTTTATATAGGTGAATTGAACAGCTCGCAAGAAGAAGTAATCGCAGAATTGAAACTGTGATACCGTAGGATCGCCCGCAAAGAAAAGGAGCAGTTTCCCAAAGATGCATTAAGTGCTTCAGAACTGTGCTACAGTGAGATATTACTCATTATAAAAACATTGTTTCACATACTAAGCATTCTACCAGTGACAACTTCAGAAAGTGAGCGTTCGGCTTCAACACTGCATCTTTTAAAATCATATCTACGAACTGAGACTCAATGGGTAAGCGTTACTTCACATTCATCGAGAGTACACACCAAAAGATGAAGCAGTTTCATGTGAAATAGCAAAAAAAAAAAAGTCTGCGAATACGGCTCAAGTAATAGTAAGTAAAAGTAACATAAGAGTTGAATCAAATAAAAAAAAAATTGTCGAAATGAGTGTCGTCAGCGACAGGGATTGTTAGTCTTACTGTACAATGAAAAAACAAGTTAGTAAAATCATGCAATGCATTGATTATGATACGGTTTCCAACATACTAGAAATCATTACTCAAGTTATGAGGATAATGGCTGTGGAATAAATCTCGCTCCTTTGTCCTGACCTTGGACCCCATTTCGATGATATTAAACAGAATTGGTTCAGTATACTTCCAGAACAAGATACTAAAGTTTAGTCGCAATAGAAACATTTTTAGCCAAGTTATGAGGATAATGGCTGTGGAATAAATCTCGCTCCTGTGTCCTGACCTCTGACCCCATTTCGATGATATTCAACAGAATCGGTTCAGTATACCTCCGGAACAACATACTAAAGTTTTGTCGCAATCGAAGCATTTTTACGTAAGTTATGACGCATAAGGGAAATGGAATGGATCCCGCTCCTATGTCCTGACCTTTGACCCCATTTCCAATAGGATTCGTTCCCAGGCGGTCCCCTACCACATACTAAAATTACATCGAAATCGAACCATTTTTACGCGTCATGACGCATAAGGGCAATGGAATAGATCCCGCTGCTATGTCCTGACCTTTCACCCTATTTCGCCCATTGTCAATAGGATTCGTCCCCAGATGGTCTCCTACCACATACTAAAATTTCATCGAAATCGAACCATTTATACGCAAGTTATCGTGCGGACAGTCGGACGGACGGACAAAGCTGGAGCATGTACGCTTCTTCAACCTTCGGTTGGAAAGCGTAAAAAACGCCATTACATACACATGAAGAATGTTTCATTAGAAGGTAAATATTTATTTCGTCCTGGAATTACTTGCATCTTTTAACCATTTAACACTAAGTAGTGTAATATTCTTGTTTTCTGCACAGATAAATAGCAAATTATAAGTGGCCAACCATTATGTGGTGATAACAATACAGGTAATAAGAATTTTAATAATAACTTCCCGCAGTATTTATTTGAACATTTTTGCGCGGATGTTGCATATATTAAAAAAATGCACTCATAACACATTTAGTCATATAAAAAAAGAACGTAACCCCACCCCCTCTCCCCCAAAAAATTCTGGTCACACCACGGTTCACGGGAGTACATCAGATCAAAAACCTGACCAATATCTTAATTTATATCTATTTTGATGTCTTTCCTTATAATGAAATCAGTCACATTGCGATTGATGACGAAAGATAAGCGTCTTTTATATCCTTCCAGAGCTGCATTGCATTGTTATCAAGCTGGGTCCTATAGGGACCCACAGATTTTTAAAAAGTCCATACTTTATGAGACATTCCGGGTCTTTTTGAAAACTCAAAAGAATCAAGAGATAATGAATATTCATACTTACATGAGCAAATGAAAAATAAATGTAATGTACATTGTTTGACACTTTAATTTATGCTCTTTGAAAGCAATCTTTACAAAAATCAAGTACTGACAAAATTAAATTTTATCATTTTCAACTAAATTTTATCATGATGGAACTACACAAAGACAATGCATTTTAAGTCAGCTCAGAACACCAGAGCGGTTTTTATTCAAAACACAGGAACTGGGTGATGACTACTCTTGATCATTTTATTTTTTTTTACTTTTAACAAACGATGATTGAAGTAGACGTACAACTTTTAGTAGAGTATAATCATTCGCAGTGTTCTCATTAAATGTAAGTTTGTTTGTTTTTTCAAATTTTAAATTTAAACTGTTCCAATATTGATTTAAACGAGCTGAAAGGTTTAATAGATTAATCAGGACATTTGTATATTTACATAATCTTATATATATTGTCGGAAGAAGTGGACATCTCTGAAGTTAACAGAAAAGTAACCAAAGCTCTTATGGAAACAGCAACAAAATTAGCTGGGTCTAAGAACAAGTTGCATGTGAACAAATTATCAGGAAAAACCAAAATGTTGATGCAAAAAAGAAGAGAGATGAGGACAACTAAAGAAGATGTGACTTCCAAAGTGGAATATATAGAGCTATGCAAGACAGTAAGAAAAAGTATCACTGAAGACGTAAGGAAATTCAACTGTGAACTAGTAAGGAAAGCAATTGAAAACAACCAAAGCCTAAAGATAGCAAAGGGACATCTCAGTATGGGAAGAAAACAGATTATGGCACTGAGAAAAGAAGATGGTTCTGTAACAAGAAATAGAGGCGAAATTTTGACAAGAGTGAAAGATTTGTACTCCAAATTATATGAAAGGGATGATATATGCACTCCAGACATCATGAAAGATACCAGTACCAGAGTTCCTCCAGTCCTTCCAGCAGAAGTTGCACATGCAATCAAGAACATGAAGCGAGGAAAAGCTCCAGGAGAAGATGGAATTACTGTAGACATCATACAAGAAGCAAGTGGAGAAATCGAAACAGTACTCGCCCAAATTTTCACTCGATGCCTTAATGAAGGAAAGATTCCTGAGGATTGGAACACCGCTACAATGATCCTGCTACATAAGAAAGGTGACATTGAGGATCTCGGAAACTACAGACCTATCAGCCTCCTATCAGTAGTTTATAAAATCTTCACTAAAGTTCTTTCACACCGCTTGAAGGTAACACTGGACATGGCTCAACCGAGAGAACAAGCTGGATTCAGGAGTGGCTACAGCACAATAGATCATATCCACGTGCTGAGAGAACTAATTGAAAGAGCGAGGGAATATGAACTTCCATTGTGCATGGCTTTTATCGATTATGAAAAAGCCTTTGATTCGGTGAAACCATCAGCAGTTACAATGGCTCTGAAAACCTGCGGTATTGAAGATGCATACATTAATATTATTAATAACATCTATGAAAATGCAAGTGCAAAGATTCGGCTGTTTGAAAATACAACACACGTAAAAATTGGAAAGGGAGTGAGACAAGGTGACACCATATCTCCGAAGCTCTTTAATGCCACATTGGAGGGTGTTTTTCAGTCCCTGAGCTGGGAAAACAAGGGGATAAAGATTAATGGAGATTATCTAACCCACCTTCGTTTTGCTGATGACGTAGTCATTTTTGCAACTACCCCATCAGAGCTGCAGAGTATGATCCAGGAACTTGCTGACAAGAGTAAAGAAGTGGGATTAAAAATGAACTTTCAGAAGACAAAAGTGATGTTCAATGCTTTTACAAGAAATGAAGATTTATCGATTGATGGAGAAAAGCTGGAGATAACAGACACGTACGTTTATCTTGGACAGCAGATATCAAGTGAGGGTCACATTGATGAAGAAATTAATCGGCGTACAAAACTTGCCTGGAGAGCTTTTGGAAGAAACAGCATAATTTTCAAGAGCAATATGCCATTATGTCTTAAAAGAAAAGTGTTTGATCAATGCATCCTTCCAGTGCTTACGTATGGTGCAGAGACGTGGACCTTAACTAAAAGAGACATACAAAGGCTGCAGACAACTGAAAGCAGCATGGAGAGGTGCATGCTTGGTGTAACCAGGAGAGATAAGAAGAGGAACTCGTGGATCCGAAAAATGACAAGAGTGGAAGACATCATGATCAGAGTTAAATCCCTGAAATGGCAATGGGCTGGACATACTGCCAGAAGGACAGATCATCGATGGACAGCCGAAATTTTAGATTGGATTCCAAGGGACAGGAAAAGACCCAGAAGAAGACCACATGGGAGATGGGTGGATGAAATTCGAAAGTATGCAGGGGTGACATGGAGGAGACAGGCACAAGACAGACCGTTGTGGAGGAAACTTGGGGAGACCTTCGTCCAGCAGTGGATTGATAATGGTTGACAATGATGATGATGATGATGATGATATATATTGTGCACTTATATAATCTCGAAGGATGGTGCATTGCTGGCTGTTTTAGTTCTTTCCGTAATCCTCACGAATTTGACTTTTGCCAGATGGCATGTTAAAAAATTCGAAATAAAGGACGCGTAGAATTTGTAATTGTGGGTCATTTTATTTGTTTTATTTTGTGTGTGTGGTGGTGGGGGGGGGGGGGGGTAATTTACGCGCTACAACGTGTCAGTGGCAGCGCTGACCCCCTCCCCCTTTTAAGCAAAAAGAAAAACGAAGTTTTACCCGCACGGTGGTCGACAGTCCTGGGGCGCTGGTTTCTGACCATTCGTCCGAGATGGGCCCGGATCAGGCATAGACAGTGAGGCATAGACAGTGGAGGATTTTAAATATTTAGAGCTCTAGGCCAGTCTTGCGTAGAAGCGCCCCCCCCCCCCCCCCACACACACACACACAATAAACATTAAAGAAACAGAAGATTTAGGCTATTTACAATTATTTTTTCACGTACCATTTTTCAAAATTGCATATGAATGTGTTTCACCATAACAAAAGCACTGAGAGGAAAGGAGAAACATTCTCCCCACCCCCTAAATTTAAATGAAATTATAATGATTCACCTACAAACAGGAACAATTTAATTGTAAAAAAAAAAAAAAACTAGTTGTTAAAGTCTGGCGGCAATAAAGTTTCAAAAATCCCCTTGAATTATTATCATTATTATCATCCCACTGATAAAGCAAATTCAACATTGTAATTTTTCTTTAGACTTTATTAAAGCTAACATTTCAATTACATACGGTGTAGAGCACACAAAAATGACGAAACAAAAATCTCTACTTAGTTCTTATTTTTTTTAATGGAGGATTTGTTTTTATACGTTACTACAAAATAATACATTGTCACAATGCATTATTACTGAAATGCATAAGTTGATTCTTCAATAGGATATATAAAACAGAGGATTTTTTTTATATGTTACTATAATGTAATAATATTTTATACATTATTACAATACATTTGCATACGTTACAAAACAATTAACTTACATTTTACAATGGGAACACATTTTAATGTGCTATATTAGCAAAGTTTTTACATTATACATGCTTTTTTCGTTCTTGCTGTTGTTTAGAAGCATCTCCCTAGACGCACCAACAGTAGCCAGCAAGTGTCGCTTTATTCCACTGTGCACGGTAACGGTTCTCCATGACAGATATCTGCAAGAGAAATCGTTAACCATGTTCGTCACTAACTGCTCCCACATTATCGGGAACAAAATCTGTTTTCTTGGGACATTTTAGGCACCATTATCCCAATAACACAATCTCCGACAGCTGTCAGGAATCTGAACATCGTTGCGGACCAAGTTCCCCCATTCATGGCAACTGTGTTTCCTGCTGGTGATGGCCATTACCAACAGGATAATGCGCCATACCACACAGCCAGAATCGTCAAGGAGTGGTTGGAGGAACATGCTAGTGACTTTCTGTTCATGCCATGGCCTCCAAATTCCCCTGACAAAAATTTTTGGTTCGACTTGGAAAAGCGGGTTCACGCTATGTTCCAATCGAACATTTGTGGTTCGACTTGAAAACGCGGGTTCGCGCTGAATCACCACCACCCCGAAATGTAAGGAACTGGAGGACCTGTTATTGACATAATGGTACCAGATATCTGTCGCCACCTCATCGAATCGATGCCTCGCCGAGTGGCCGCTGTTTTGATTGCTAAAGGGGGAAGGGGGGGTCTTACAGCTTATTAGGTAGGTGGTCACAATGTAATGGCTCATCGCTGTATAAGGCCCGTTTCACACAAGTGGGGGTTTTCCGCCGAAGCAATAAATATCCCGGCTGTTCTACCGCTTGTTTTGAAGCGGACTATAAAGTTATACCGAGACTTTCAGACGCGCGGAAGCGGTAGAAATTCCGACGCGGTAGCCGTTTAGCTTCCGAGGAGTTCGTTATAAATCGGACGGCGAAAATACCCTCCAAATCAAGAGAAACGTAACTGTAAGGCAAGATGTTCACACAGGCGGCCAGCCGATCGTCCACTAGTGCAATAAAATAATCCCTCTTGTGAGAGGGGGTGGGGAACAAAGTGCTGTTGAACAAAGAAGCACCGATAGTCCCCGCTCATCCTTCAGGCATTTCCCCTCTCCGTTCTAGCACTGAAACAGTTTGGGTGAAAGCTGGCCAAAAACTGCACTGCAGGACGGTTTTATTGCTTCAGCAGAAAAAATCCGCGTGTGTGAAACGGGCCTAAATTCCTTAGTAGCTGATTTGATAAGAGATTCTCGGCGGCGGAAGCTATCCTTGTATCTGATTCACTTGATTGCTGGGCAAAACGCGTTCACGTGCACATATCTACTTAACAGGAATAGTACAAAGATAGAAAAAGCGGAAAGGGATTCATTCACCTTAAGTGTTACCTCGTAGTTAAAAACCGCTTTTTTTTTTTTTAAGACGAACTTTTAAACGTCACATTACCCAAGCTCGGAAGAGCTGGCGGCAGTTTAATAATGCTCATAAAGTGTTTTAGTCCATCATTAAATGAACTTAGCGTTAGCGTGATTCTCGAACAGAAGTGGCTCACGCCCGTTCTTTCATTGAAGAAACAGGTCCAAGTGAAAGAGAGGAACTTGTGATCACCGCCTTTTAACCGATAACGACTGGCTGTCTTCCGACCCAATTTAAATGCCGAAAGAAATGAGAGAAAGCGCATGGTTTATGCTTCGGAATCTCGTGGGAGCAAGCACCGTTTTGTGACGCCGTCAGTTGATCGATGGAAGGCGGAAGAAAGCGAGGCGGCGACGAAAGCAACCAAACTCCTGGCTGTGTGTACGTCCTCTGATTTAAAAGCCCTCCAAGAAAAACAGAAGTTCCACGTTTGCCGCACCAGTTCATTCCACGTTTCCCACATCTGCTGTTTCTCGAACTTTAACACTCACTTATATTATAGTTCAAATAAAACGCCGTTCGCTAAAGCCCGAAAACTCCCCTGTCTCAAAACATTATTCGCGAGAAAAAGTATCCGGAAAACAATTTCGAAAAATGTTTCCAGAAGACTTTTCTGTCACTTTATCGATAATATTCGCTGACGCCAGCAGCGTTCAAAGTTTAGTGAAATGATTTTTCATTCAGAAATTCTAAAATTTTTTATTAAAAATCTCCTCGACAGAGGTTTCCCACTCCTCAAATGCTCACTAACACCTCAGCTTTATTTAGCAATTTTCTTCTTCTGCTTACTGTTTTATATCGTCTAAATGTAACAATGGGATTAGGGTTTCCGGCAGAGAACTTCCCATGACTTCCAGGAGACTTCACAAAACACGGCTACGTAAGACGGCGTTAAAAAATATGTATCACAGAATTTCTCTGAGAAGAGTATTCCATCCATCCATCTCATCCGCCCACAGTGGATTCATAACGCTTGATGATGATGTAATTACATTAAAGATATCATGAATAATTTAAGAGTTATGCAGGTACGGGGGTTGACCAAGAGCAAGTTGCTCTTGAAAATTTTACAATTAATTCCAAAAGCTCTCCAGCCAAGTTTTATACTCCTTTTTTTTTTTTTTTTTTTTTTTCAGATGTGGTCCTCGCTTCATAGACTGTCCAATTTTCCTGTCATAATTTTTCCTCAACGTAGAGTAAGTGTATGACTGCATTCGCCCCGATATTTTCTTTTGTGGTATCAATTCTACAAAACTTATTTTTAAGTCGGAAAATTGAGACTAAGATAATCCGCAAACAGTTTCCAATTATACTGAAGCACAAATTTAATGCTGGGAGATATATCAGAATATCTTGATTTACGACGATAAGAAGTGATTCAGAGAAGTGTGGGAAATCTGTTTCAAAACAAGAATTTATTACGTTAAAGTTTAGAATGAGGGTATTTAATTCCAGATTTTTTTTTTTTTTAATTTTGTGAAAAACTGCACTCATTTAGTGAAATTATCTTAGAGTCTGAACCGCTCGCAAACTGTTCAGTACGGTTTCAAGCTGACTTCGGCCTTAAGAAAGTATCCTACGAATTGGCACGCATTAATATTAAAGACTGATTTGTACGTCATCAAGTGGACAAAAACGTTCCTTTAGTCAAAAGACAAAAACGGCAAAACTTGCTTTTGGAGTTCCGTTTAAAACCCAAGACCAGTGGCGTAGCAACGGGGGGTACAGGGTACAATGTAACCCCCCCCCCATTTTGGAGAGGGGTACATTAATATCAATTGTAACCCCCCCCCCCCCCCCCGCCCCAGATATGAGCAAACACAAACCAATCATTCATAAAAAGTGAACTGTAAAATTTATATGCTACTTTTTTTTTTATTCTCTTTTTTTTTCAAAGAAATATCACGGGTCATCTGTTGTTGTTTTTTTATATCCGAAGCTTGTAGTGGGAGGCTTTTCATTCACCAAAAATTGGCCAGCCATGTGGGAAACTCCAGCAAATTAGTTCTGCAGAGAAACGACGAGTGCGAGGTTTTTGTTAATAACTTCAAACAGCATATGGTAGGGCTAGGGCTTGATAACATACTTGTGATCAGTGTTTCTCTTCTCTTAAAATTTCATGCATCTTGATCAGGTCGTCCTTTCTGCACTTTTTAAAAAAAAATTAATGCACGAGTGGACATTTCAGCGCCCGCAGCCCCGGCACTAAAATTGTTTTCTGTCTTAAGATCTGTAGCAATACAACAAGTGCATTACGGATTTCACATACCACTCATAGAACTCCAATTCCTCGATATCTCCACCATCATTTAGCTGTGCACCAGACCAATGTGCTTTTTACATCAATTGTCAGCCTATGTATCGTTCAAAGTTTTTAATATAGACTTCATAATGCTTCAATGGTACTATCTTCGCGGGTAGAGCAGTTTTTATCTTACTGCAGTTTTACTTTATTAACGTAAACAAAAATGATAAGAAATTTAATTCGTTCTTGTAAAGAGTTATATAACATTTCCTGGGAAATCCCTCTTTTCCAAACCCGCGCTGACAGAAATTCATCCTAATGTTGACTTGTCCCTGCTCAGTATTTTAATGGGAAAAAAAAAGTACAAAAATTAACAAGAGAGAACACATAAAAAAAACTTCTCCATTCATTTTCTGATAAGAAATTAATAATGTGAACTTTCTGTCAGCAATAAACATAATAATGGTAATGATTAATAATAATATGATAACAATATTCATTCGGATGAATTCCTGATCAGTATACGTATTTTATAAAAACTCTAATATACTACCCATCCCCCCCAAATAAAATCGGAGGGGGTCATCGATAGATGGCTTAATCCTTGAGATGTAAGGTTCATGAGCTTGTACCCCCCCCTAAATCAAAAGCGTTCCTACGCCACTGCCCAAGACCACACAAATACAAAACGAAATTAGTTACGAGGGAGCGGATATGCAGTTCAGAAAAATATCTTATCTCGACGCGCCTACCAACAAAACCACTGAAATCGACAAAATTCATATGGCAAGCAGTTTAAAAGGTAACTCAGATTATCACACATCTGGGGGTCAATGCAATAAAACTTATCAGTAGGTGCCAAGTAAGAATTCCTGACATGAAGTAACGTACATGATTGGAGTAGGTCTAAGTCACTATGGAAAAACTTCTTGACCACGAAGCGTTATCGCTTTAATCTACACAGCAGATGGCACATTGCCTAACAGTAGGAAATAAACTGTTACGATGACGTAGCGCACACTAGGATAACAATGAATTGCACAATGATGACCAATACCACACAAGAAAGGATTCTGCATCAACATCACAGCAGATTAATTCCCCTATTCAAAGAGCTGCTGAAGTAATGCGCAAAGAAATACGATGACACAGTCGTATCGAAATCCCGCGAACAAAAACAGCCTGTAACAGGTTTCAAACATTGTACACTGATAAAGATACGCTGTTATATATGCAAGACTTCGTCGATATTTTTTATTTGGCTCATTCATCGTCGAAACCATTTCAGAACATACAGAAGAAGAAAGATCACAAGATCAAGTGTAGAGGATTTTAGGAAGGAAGTGTCTGACCCCAGGTCCCAAACAACCCCTAGAAACAGGAAGCCCAGAAGACCTGGGCCAGAGCGCCCGACAGGAAAGCGACACAGAAGCGAAGCAGAAAGGGGGAGGAAGACGCCCTTATTTATTAACGGGGGTCAGTCCCCGAAGAAGAAGAAAACCAGCTTTGATGTGTTTCAATGATTTTGTTTTCAAGAGTAGACTACAACCTGCTGCTATTACGGTGCTCGAAATATGGCCTCTCTCCTAACTGTGTCCACACCCGAGGAACAAAGAAAAAAATAAATTATTTTCGTATGAGAGAGATTACAGAAAGTTTCCACAAGTAATGTATGCTATTGAAAAGATTTGGTGGGACGTTCTGAAAACCATAAAGAAAATACGCAGCAGACATTTGTTTTGCAGTTGGTTTATAACACACACTCCAACTCTCATTGGAAATTTTTAGTAATAAACAATTAATTTAAAACACGTAGTTTATAGCTTTTTTCACTAGCAATGAATAAAATTGCATTAAGCACTGTAAGAAAATAATTCTGAAAGCCGCAAAATAACTGTAAATTCATAAAAAAACAAAACAAAAAAAAACCAGCTAATTTTTGTTTAAGAAATTGTCCATTAATTGAAGACTTCCTGTGAGAAACACGAAGTGGTGCCAGCATTCCCTTTCCAGTTTCCCTCTAACACGTTCTAATGGAAATCCTGCATTTAGCATTGTAAGGGCCTACATAGATTGGAAGAGAGAGCTAGATTAAGCAAAGAAGGAGAAGCATTTTACTTTTTCGCGAGCAGCTTTACTTTTTTTGAGGGGGAGGGGGGCAGAGAAGAGGAATTTAACTGCTTCTGAAACCAGGATCAGTAACCCACTTCTTATAAAGAGTCAATGATACCTGCAAATCATAACATCAAAGTCACAGTTGGAACACCAAACTCGCCGCCCTGGTGACCGAGTGGTCACAGGCGAAAGTTTCTGACCAGACCAGTTGTAAGGGTTGAGTACGGGTTCGAGTCTTCAATGAGGAATGGGTGGTGTGCTTGTCTTTCGGAGCTGCATTTTTCTCTTCCCTGGGAGCGGAAACCCGCAATTCGGAAAGGGATACTTGTGACGTACTACAGAAGTGAAGCACGTGTCAAGAAGAAAAATCTGCAGCAATACATTCCGTCGGTGTAGCTTAGTCGGTTAGAGCAACTCACTCCGGAGCAAAGAGTTGTGACCTACTACAGAGGTGAAGCACGTGTCAAGACGACAAATCTGCAGTGATACATTCCGTCCGTGTAGCTTAGTCGGTTAGAGCAACTCACTCCGGAGCAAAGAGTTGTGACCTACTACAGAGGTGAAGCACGTGTCAAGACGACAAATCTGCAGCGATTCATTCTGTCGGTGTAGCTTAGTCGGTTAGAGCAACTCACTTCGGAGCAAAGAGTTGTGACGTACTACAGAGGTGAAGCACGTGTCAAGACGACAAATCTTCAGCGATACATTCCGTCGGTGTAGCTTAGTCGGTTAGAGCAACTCACTCCGGAGCAAAGAGTTGTGACGTACTACAAAGGTGAAACACGTGTCAAGACGACAAATATACAGCAATACATTCCGTCGGTGTAGCTTAGTCGGTTAGAGCAACTCACTCCGGAGCAAAGAGTTGTGACGTACTACAAAGGTGAAGCACGTGTCAAGACGACAAATATACAGCAATACATTCCGTCGGTGTAGCTTAGTCGGTTAGAGCAACTCACTCCGGAGCAAAGAGTTGTGACGTACTACAAAGGTGAAGCACGTGTCAAGACGACAAATCTGCAGCGATTCATTCTGTCGGTTAGAGCAACTCACTCCGGAGCAAAGAGTTGCGACGTACTACAGAGGTGAAGCACGTGTCAAGACGACAAATCTGCAGCGATACATTCAGTCGGTTAGTAGTTTAGTCGCGAGGAGGCGGCTATGGTTTGTACTCTTTCAAGTAAAATAAATTCAAGCACTTTTCAAGGATTTTTTAAAACCAAATTATCATAGTGTGTGCTGTCGATCGGTCGGCAGGTATTTTAGCAAATTCAAACCTTAAACTCCGCTGGGCCGGGGACACCTTCAATGAACTGCCTGTTAACCCCCACGCCCCAACCCCCGTTGTTTTATTTTTAACTTTGAATTACCTCTCTGTTTTGGTATTTTTCGAAATCATTTTATTTTGTGGAATATCCAAGACGAATTAGAAATCCGTTTAACTGGTGTAATGATAAATGCTAGCTTTCACCATCATGGATGGGCTTCATCAGGCTGAAGTAACGTCTAAGATAAACTAAAGTTCTAAAAAACCCATTAAATTCAAACATGATACCTTGAAAATTTACATAAGGCTCGCTCAAAGCATGTGAGGAATATAAATCACTCTCCGATGTCACGGAGTAGTGCGCGCTATGCGTAAGAAAGTTCTGCGGAAAATCTTAATTGCAGGTGTTATTGTTAATCCAGATTTCCAAAGTCTGGCGGAGCGCTGTGGTTTTAGGGCCAAATAAGGGGTTATCAAAGTTGTCCGTTTAAGGGTGGCGGGCATGGAAACTGGTTGCTCTGGCTAATGCTGTGGACAGTTTTTTCAGCTTAACGTCTCTTTTGTGTTCATCCAGTCTAAAGCGGAAAAAGCGTTTAGTCATTCCTATATAGTATTTCAGAGATCCATCGGGGTATTCTATCGGGATAGCGTACACGCCTGCTTTGTCTAGGTTTGTGCCTCTGGTAGTAGTCTGCGATATTAGCCTGGAGGAAAGCGATCTGGGTGCTTTAACGCCGATGTTCAGCCCAGTTTTTGGAACTCGTTCTTTAAGAAAAAAGTGAATCTTTGGACATATGGGAAGGATCCAATGTAGTCAGGGCTATGCACGGGTGTGTGATTATCATATGTGAATTGGCCCGTTGATCGGTTTTGTTGATGATATTCTCAATCGCATGGTGTTCAATCCCAATTGTTTCTGCCAGTTTTCTTAGTAGGAGGGGGGGTTCTCATTTTTTACGCTAAAATTACTGCTTTTCTTTTTTAGTGTTTATTGACGAAACTATGCAATCAATTGATTCCTAAGTAGGTACATCTATTTATCATCGTTTCAGGTATTTACAAAACAATTTTTAACAAATTTCGTGGAGAATCACGTCCGCAAATCCCTCTAGACCATGACACTGCGCGAAGATCGGCGGTCACTGGTTGGCATGATTTCTCCACTCCAGGTGATCTGAAACAAAAAATTCGAACTGCGTTTCACTCTATACACAAGCAGTTATCGTTTGATGAACCAGAAAAAAATATATATATATATTTGAGGAAATGGTGACTTGTCAAACTCAAATTATCAATTTAGCTCAAAAAATTGACAATGTTTTTCGCTATTAAAAAAAATGTACATAACGTATCGCGTTTCTGGTTCATCAAACGATAAAAGGATGTTTGCTGAACACGCAGTTTTACATTTGAAGTCGATCGGTCCAATAGTTTTTGAAATATCATGCCAACCATTCGCGAAAAAGCTGTTTCGAGAAAAACGCGTATAAAGTTTAAAGTACAGTTTACGGAGGCATATGGAGTACTTACAGTATTTTTCTGCTAATCTGCTACCCCAGGGTCATACAGTGTTTTTTCCCTCTGCAACGTAGAACTCGTTTAGAGACATTTGCTCGCTTCTACGCCTTGTACGAGCCTCTTTTGCAGCCTCGAGGCTGGGTCTCGACGATATCTGCAGACGCTGTTGGTCCCGTGCGCTGGCAAAAAATATCTTCGTTTGCTCGCCGATAACGATTCCTGTTGTTGTCATCATTTTCAGGGCGGCATAAAAGCCTTCATTAAAAATGCCTGCTGCTACATAAGCTGCCATTTCGATGGTTTTTGAGGCACAGTGAAGAAGTTCGTGCGCGAACTGCCAAACAGTAAAATTGAAACTTTAGTTGTTGTTTTGAGTGTCACCACCCAAACACCTTTCTAGCAACTCTCTTGATGACAAATCGTTGTAAATCGGCTTTATAGCATTTTCGACATCTTTATGAAGTGGCGATTCGTGATTGAATTCGTCCAGAGTTTTCTCAGCCTCGGCTTTGCGCCAGTTGCACCAATTCTGTGACCCCACTGGACAATAACAGATTATAACTTGGCCAATTTTGCGAATTTCGACTTGAAATTTGGTACACACATCCTTAAGACTTGAAATAATAAAATAACGTAAAAAAAATCGATTGTTTTCACACACAAAAATGAGAATCTTTAATGAATGGAGTTCGCACTGTTGTATCTCATTGTCTGAGCAATGTGTGAAGGCTCTTTTTGCTCTGTAGCGAAAAAGGGATATTTTATGCGAGGTAGGGCAAGCTGCTGAGGGTAATATCACATTTAAGATGTATGTCGGTTTGTAGATATACTTGCGTTTTGGGTGGGCCCGGGGGCAATTTCGTGATCATTATGTCTAGGAAGGGTAGATAGAGAGAGTAGTTGGTCAAGCACTCCATCGTGAATTTTATGATTATTGAATTTTAGAACTAATTATACATAAGTAGCATTTATTGTCTACTTATGTAAATATTCATTACACCAATTAAACGGATTTTTTTACGCTTACCAACCGTAGGTTGAAGAAGCGTATATGCTCCAGCTTTGTCAGACTGTCTGTCCGCACGATAACTCGCCTAAAAAGTGCTCGATTTCGATGAAACTTTAGTATGTGGTAGGGAACAACCTGGGGACGAATCCTATTGAAAATGGGCGAAATGGGGTCAAAGGTCAGGACATAGGAGGGGAGCCATTCCATCGCCCTTATGCGTCATAACTTACGTAAAAATGCTTTGATTACGAAAAAACTTTATCATGTTGTTCCAGAGGTATACTGAACCAATTCTGTTTCATACCATCGAAATGGGGTCAAAGGTCAGGGCACAGGAGCGAGATTTATTCCGCAGCCGTTGTCCTCATAACTTGACTAAAAATGCTTCTATTGCGACAAAACTTTAGTATGTTGTTCCGGAGGTATACTGAACCAATTCCGTTTAATATCATCGAAATGGAGTCAAAGGTCAGGGCACAGGTGCGAGTTTTATTCCACAGCCATTATCCTCATAACTTGAGTAATGATTTCTGGTATGTTGGAAAGAGTATCATAATCAATGCATTGCATGATTTTACTAACTTATTACTTCTAATTCTTGGATTACTGCATGGTGTAAACTACCCAACTTCATTCCTTATATTTGTGGAATATTTTGAAAGGGTACATTTTTGTCGTACTCACCGTCCGGCAAGAATGCGTCCATAACCCCGGTCAACAGAAGCCCATCACGATTCGCGAATACATTATTCCCTTTATTTTTACTCTCATGGTTTAGCTTCTACTCTATACAGTAATGTCATAACGAAGATACCAGCTTAGGTGCTTTCCTGAATTGAACGCAAGTTCTGCGCTATTTGATCAGCTTGGTGTTTCTATGGTAACTACACAGAAATCTCCTGTACAACATTTTAGCCCATACAATATTATTTTACACACGCTCTTTCATATCATTACTTCAAAAACAAAACAAAACAAAAAATTTCAAGTACTATTTAAGGAGTCTTAAAACTTTTCCAAGTGCTTTCAGAGACTTGCAAATGAATTTTTTTTTTCAAAGCCTTTTCGAAGTTTTCAAGGAGCGTACGAACCATGGGCGCGGTTTTGATTCCCGTCACCGACAAATGTGTGTTTTCACATGCTGCTTATAACCCTTAAAGAGTTGTTGTTCATGGTGATCGTTAAACCCTTAAACAAAACGAAATACAGTCAAACCCCAATTTAACGGACTGCGATTTTACGTGTATTTTTTATGGTCCGGAAAGAACCACATTGAAATTAATGCCTGGCGTTTTCCGATTTAACGAACACATTTCCTCAATTTAGCGAACATTTTTTTTTTTTTTACTACACCAAATTATGTTCCACAAACATGATTGGAACCTCGCGTAACAGGAAAATTTGACGCATGTAGTTAACCAGTATCTCAAAGAACACCATCTGCGACATTGCTTGACGGAATAATAAATCAGTTCGTCTTTCCTTCAACTATCAAGCGTAAGCTTCTTACAGGAGGAAGCAAATGACCAAAAAGTACCAAAGGAGCGCAACGTTTTCTTGCATGGATGGGAAACAGGAAGGCGGTATGGGGAAGGAAATCTAAAGTACCCTGGGGATGCTTGTTTTCAGCTACAGACAGAACAATAGCTTTCTGTGAAGTCAGGGGACACACATTTTACGTATCCAACCCCGGATACGTACTCTAAAGCATTTCTTTTCTACAGCGTAAAAAGGTAATCAACACATATTCTGTTTTTATAAGTTAATTAGCACTAATTGATGTTCTGTTTCATGCAGTCTATGCATAAAACTGAAATCGTTATTTAAGAAACTAAATGCTCTGAGAAAGGCCAACTATCGTAGTTTTCTTTCAATTTTAAAGTACGCTTAAATTTTGATGCTACATATAGAAGTCTAAATACGAGATATGTACTTAATATTCAAAGTAAATGTGTACGTATTATATCAGTTTTGATAGTAAATTTCATAAATAAAAGTACTGTACATAATTTAAATTTCCCTGAAAGAGAACTTAACTGCTTACGTTTTCTGTTATGAACACTAGCTTAATTTGAATGTTTCATTCGAAAGGCTTCGTCGATTTAGCGAATTCCGCGATTTTACGTATACAAGACTGTTGGACCCTTGAAGTTCGTTAAATCGAGGTTTGACTGTACATACAAACAAGCCCGCAGTGCGAGCGATTAATCAGCTAACCGTTTGGCAGAAAGATGGCATAATGCAGTCGTAAAGCCATCTTTACAACTGCGTTTAACGAAATTTCGCGACGAATCATATAATGCAGCGCGGAAGTATCTCTGTAAAAGAATAGAAAACCAAATTAATGCTCTTCGAACCAAAGTAAGCCCCTTAAGATGAGGGAGGAAGTGCGTGCGTGTGTGTGTGTGTGTGTAGGGGGAAGGGGGGAAGAGAAGGGCATAAAATATTTCCTGATCACAGCGTTGTTGCTGCAGCAAACGTCAGTTCACATTATTACGATTTTTCCCTCCGTCAAAACCTAGTTCTTTTTTTTTTTTTCCGAAGTAACTAATTTAAAATAACTGAAACATCAGGCGCCAATTGTAGACCGACGGCATTACACAGGAGATCATGTCTTCCCATCAACATAATTAAAACGTACTAGTGAAACTCAGTTGAACACACGACGTCTGGACGACGGAATGTCAATCACGCGCGGCTACACAGTGACTGTAAATAAATCAACAAAGTCACAGTGCATAATAAATAAATAAATAAATAAATAAATAAAATCAGCGCTTTCAGAAGAGCAGCTACTTTATTGCAGTGGGGTGCAAAGTCATTTATAATTACACATACACTTATTTGAATTGCGGCCGATTAGCAAATGTAACACGCAATGGCATAGATTCCATGTGCGATTTTAAAAGAGAATTACAGGGGCTGGACATAATAATGTGAGCACCGCGCTTAGAGACGTGACTTTTCACGGAGCAGCGTACTTCGCAATACGCAAACGCATCCATCACTTTTTGGTTGTAATAGCTTTGCATAGAACCTCAAGGTCCTGTTTAAGTGCATTTAAAGTGTCTTGTTGCAAAATTTCTTTCAGGGTGACGACGAGACGAGCGACCTAACGGACTTCGAAAGAGGGCTAATTGTTGGTGGCCGGCTTGTTGGTGCCTCTGTGAGAACAGTCGCCAGAGTAGTCGGGGGTATCGAGAGCTACTGTGTCTAGCGTCATGACAGCATACCGTGTTCGTGGCTAAACCTCGTCTGCGAACGACGGGAGCGGCCGTAAAACGACCCTGACCGATAGATACAAGAGAGCATTAAAGATCATTGTTACCCGTAATAAGAAGACCACGGCGCCGAAAATTACTGCGGAGCTTAATCTGCATCTCCGGATCCCAGTATCAACGAAAACAGTGCACAGGGAACTGCATAAATAAGATATTCATGTCAGAGCTGCTATTGCAAAACCTCTGGTGACCCGGGTGAATGCACAACGGCGACGGCAGTGGTGCCAGGAGTATACAACGTCGACTGTTGATGCATGAAAACGTGTAATGTGGTCGGATGAATCCACATTCACACTATTCCCCACAACAGGACGTGTTGACGTGTGAAGGACACCACCAGAAGCGTACAACCCAGACTGCATGCTCCCAACTATGCAGCATGGGGGAGGTTCTGTCATGCTGTGGGTGGTCATATCGTGATTTTCAGCAGGACCCCTGATCACCTTGAAAGAACGGATGACTGGGAGGGCGTATGGGACCAGGCAGGGCGTATGGGACCATTTTGGCTGACCAAGTCCTTCCAATGGCTCAGGCATTGTTTCCGGCAAGGGATGCCATCAATCAAGATGATAACGCTGAAATTCACAAAGCTCGGAATGTCCAATCGTGGTTTGTGGAGCATGAAGACGAACTTTCACACTTTCCTTGGTCTCCCCAGTCACCAGATTTAAACATCATCGAGCAACTGTGGTCTGTGTTTGGAAAACAGAGTAAGATCCCGTTATCCTCCTCCTGCATCTCTCAAGGACTTGAAGCAGTTCCTGCATAAAGAATGGTATAACATCCCACTAAACACCATCCAAGATTTGTATGCTTCCATTCCAAGGTGGATTCAGACGGTTTTGAATTCCAAAGGTGGTCCCACACCCTATTAGGTACGTAAAACCTTCTTTTTTAGGTGTTCACACTATTCTGTTCACTCATTGTATATCATACATGAGACTGACCAAGGAACAAAAAAGTTGAACTTTATAAACCGGGTGAAAACTCAGAACGCGCGAAAGTGTGAATATAACGCAGCACAAACAAGATGGAATTTTTCACAGTAATTTATGTAAATATTAAACTGGATCATATCATTGTAATCACAAATAAGGATTACTGAATTCAAAACAAAATGAAATTATTTCAAAACACATTGTTTCAATTTTTTTTCTTTTGCTGCAGTTGTTGTACTTGCAAGAACATCAGCTCAATTTTCCTCTTGTGTTGCTTTCTTCTCAGCGAGTTTTACGGTCATATTTGTCTTTTGTTGACTGCCGCTGCACAGCAATCACTGCTTAATTTTTCTTTCTGTCGACATCTTCATGTCACTTTTCTTTCTTGCTTTCCTTTATTCCCTCAGATGACAATTCTTATCCGTCATGCTGAAAGAACTTTCAGCCTAAAGACCATGAATGCATAAATATCAAAGCTTTCACTTTTTTGGATAACTATTAAGAACATGAATATTTTGAACACCATGCATCAGTTTTTACCAATTTTCTAACTTCGTCACTTTCGTTTTCGGAAAACTTCCCATCCTTTATTAAGCTTAAATGCAAACATTTGTGGGGGAAAGTAACATTTAAAAGCATCACAGGATAGGGAGAACATCGCAGGAAGAAAAAATTACGATTACGGGAGAAATCTTTGTTTTGACTGATTTCCGTTTTCGGAAACTTTTCCCTCCATTTTAAAAGCCCAAATGAAAGTATTTACGGAATGAAAGGATATGTAAGGACAATACTGGGCAGAAGGAAAGTCGCGCGGGAAAAAATTGCTATTACGGAAGAAATCGTCACTCCGTCTAACTTCCGTTTATGAAAGTTTCGAAAGACGGAATTCGGTTTTCAAACGGAAAACGATTCCCCTCCACCAGAGTTGGAAACGGGTCAAATTTTTGGACCCGGACGTCACATAATTGGACTCGACCCTGACAAATCTGCTCTGAACCTTAATATACACTGTCGAGTCACATTATTGTGACCTCCAGCTAATATCCAAAGTAACCGCCGTCTGCAGCTCGAACAGCAGCTAGACGGGCTGGGAGTGACTCAATAAGGTGCTGGAAGGTGTTCACAGGTATGTGGAGCCATACTGACTGCAGTGCATCTAACAGCTGCTGGAGAGTGCGTGGTGTAGGATCCATAGAGCGAACAACATGATCGAGGTGGTCCAACAGATACTCAATAGGGTTTATGTCTGGGAAATTTGGAGGCAAGGGAAGTACTTTGAAGTCTTCATCGTGCACTTCCAACCTCTCTCGGACATTTCTAGCTGTGTGACACGTCGCATTGTTGTGCTGGAAGATCCCGTCCGCCGCAGGGAAGACAATCAGCATGTATGAGTGTACGTGGTCTGCAAGGATGGATTCATAGCGAATTCTGTCCATAGTGCCTTTCACAGGTATGAGTGGATCCAGGGAATGCCACGAAAACATACCCAAGACCTAACGCTGCCCCCATCAGCTTGTGTTCTTTTAGCAATGGTTGAAGAGTGTTCGTTCTCCGATGTTTCTTGTCTACATGACTCATCGGAGAAGGTAACCCTCTGCCAATCAGCGGAGGTCCAACTCAGATACTGCCGTGCAAATGTAAGCCTTTTCTGCCGATGTACCTTCGTTAGCATAGGTCCAGTGACTATCCGTCTGCATCGGAGCCCCATACGCAGCAGGGTTCACTGAACTGTCGTTTTAGACACACTTCCGGTAGCCCCCTGGTTCATTCGGCCAGTGAGTTGCTCCACTGTAGCGCGTCGCTCGGTCCTGACGCACCTTCGAAGCCGACGTTCACCTCTCACAACAATGGCACGTGGTGCTCCGCAGTTTCCAAGTCGCTTTTCCTCAATGGTGCCATATACACGGTCGAGTCATATTATTGTGACACATGTGTGTGTGTATAGATAGATAGATAGAGAGAGAGAGAGATATATATATAGATATACGGACACAAATGGATATATATATATATATATATATATATATATATATATATATATATATATGCACGCCGTTCAAAAAGTCTATTTGCCACCCCGGTGGCGCAGTGGTCTAAGCGATGGCTGCTGATCATTTGCCCAAGATGGGTCCGGGTTCGAATCCCGGTGAGGCATGGTTGTTGTGTTTGTCTTACGGCACTGACTCTCTCCCTTCCCTGGGACCAGTGGCCCTAAATTAGGCACGGGCGACTGCTTATAGTCCATTGAGATGCTCACGGTGGTCGTTAAACACTTACTCCAAAAAAAAAAAAAAAGTCTGTAGAGGGTATCTTAGGTTATATAAAAATTAAACAAATGTATTACAGGAACGTATAATTTACTTACTTACGTAGAGGTAGTACTGAAACTGTCGTCCTTCGTTTGCAAAACATAATCTAACTGTTTTACACATGTATTCAAACACATTTGCGAGAGTCAAAAAAAGTCCCTGCGCAGTAATGTTAAGGTTGTTCCACCTAATTTTGATCGCGATACAGTCAAATGTTTTGAATTAAGCAACTTGTTGTATGTTTAATTTCAGTTTTTGCTGTTTTCTTGATAACATATCAAGCTTGTGAATATGTTTCACGGCAACACCTATTTTCACAAGTTCAAGATGAGTTGAAAGTTTCCAAAACGTGGATGATGTTTTTTTCCACACAGAAGGAATAGACACTCTTCCTTCATATTGCATGACAAATCAGTTTTCAGTCCGCGGGAACCAGTATCTAGCACAAAATTCCATAGTGCGTTTCATTTTTGAAAAAAGAATATATATATATATATATATATATATATTTTTTTTTTTGCTTTTCAAAAATAAAACGGAAATAAAACCTGGTCGAAATCCGGTCAGTAACACTTTGACCCGACCTGTTTGACTCGCTAGAAATTGTCGACCCGTTGACCGGCTGACCCATTTCCATCACTGCCCTTCACCCTTAAATTTCTGTTCAGCTGTGCATTGATCTCAAAAATCCCTCAAATGATAACGGAAATGGCGGAATTCCTCGAATTCACTGAACAATCTCATGTCTTAAGACTAAAAACAAATCTGTGCGCCGGCTAAACTTCCGTTTTCGTCAATCGTTTCCCAGTTTCATGCTGAAATACAAACATTTATTCGATAAAATGATATTTGACAATACTGATCAGAGCCAACATAGCGAGAAAACAGAAACTACGATTACGGAGGAAGGGAAAGGTTCACTAAAGTTCTTTCAATCTTCACTAAAGTTTTTTTTTGAGATTTCAATGCAAAAATAGGGCAACGGCAACAGAATGAAACTTCAGTAGGTAAATTCGGTCACGGCAACAGAAACCAGCGTGGAAATACTCTCGTTGAGTTTGCAGAGGCAGAAGGATTTTTCATCTTGAACTCCTTTTTCAAGAAAAAGCCACACAGGAAATGGACATGGAGACATCCAATTGGGACGACAAGTGAAATTGATTTTATTATGTGTAACAAAAAATTCGTCATCGAAGACTGCAGTGTGCTGAACAAGTTCAACACAGGTAGTGACCATAGATTGGTGAGATGTAAGATGCACCTCAACACTAAACTGGAACGTGGCAAGCTCATAAGACAAACAAAATGTATTGACATAACCAACCTTAAAAAACACCATAATACTTTCAAGTTGGAACTGAAGAACAGATTCTCTGCTTTAGAAGGCCTAACATCGGAAGAAGTGGATATTTCGGAAGTTAACAGAAAAGTAACCAAAGCTCTAATGGAAACAGCAACAAAATTAGCTGGGTCTAAGAACAAGTTGCATGTGAACAAATTATCAGGAAAAACCAAAATGTTGATGCAAAAAGAAGAGAGATGAGGACAACTAAAGAAGATGTGACTTCCAAAGTGGAATATATAGAGCTATGCAAGACAACACGAAAAAGTATCACTGAAGACGTAAGGAAATTCAACTGTGAGCTAGTGAGGAAAGCAATTGAAAACAACCAAAGCCTTAAGATAGCAAAGGGACATCTCAGTAAGGGAAGAAAACAGATTATGGCTCTGAGAAAAGAAGATGGTTCTATAACAAGAAATAGAGGCGAAATTTTGACGAGAGTGAAAGATTTCTACTCCAAATTATATGAAAGGGATGATACATGTACTCCAGACATCATGAAAGGTACCAGAGTTCTTCCAGTCCTCCCAGCAGAAGTTGCTCATGCAATCAAGAACATGAAGCGGGGAAAGCTCCAGGAGAAGATGGAATTACTATAGACATCATACAAGAAGCAAGTGGAGAAATTGAAACAGTACTCGCCCAAATTTTCACTCGATGCCTTAATGAAGGGAAAATTCCTGAGGATTGGAACAATGCTACAATGATCCTGCTACATAAAAAAGGTGACATTGAGGATCTCAGGAACTACAGACCTATCAGCCTCCTATCAGTGGTTTATAAAATCTTCACTAAAGTTCTTTCACACCGCTTGAAGGTAACACTGGACATGGCTCAACCGAGAGAACAAGCTGGATTCAGGAGTGGCTACAGCACAATAGATCATATCCACGTACTGAGAGAACTAATTGAAAGAGCGAGGGAATATGAACTTCCATTGTGCATGGCTTTTATCGATTATGAAAAAGCCTTTGATTCGGTGAAACCATCAGCAGTTACCACGGCTCTGAAATCCTGCGGTATTGAAGATGCATACATTAATATTATTAATAACATCTATGAAAATGCAAGTGCAAAGATTCAGCTGTTTGAAAATACAACACACATAAAAATTGGAAAGGGAGTGAGACAAGGTGACACCATATCTCCGAAGCTCTTTAATGCGACATTGGAAAATGTCTTTCAATCACTGAACTGGGAAAACAAAGGGATAAAGATTAATGGAGATTATCTAACCCACCTTCGTTTTGCTGATGACGTAGTCATTTTTGCAACTAGCCCATCAGAGCTGCAGAGTATGATCCAGGAACTTGCTGACAAGAGTAAAGAAGTGGGATTAAAAATGAACTTTCAGAAGACAAAAGTGATGTTCAATGCTTTTACAAGAAATGAAGATTTATCGATCGATGGAGAAAAACTGGAGATAACAGATACATATGTTTATCTTGGACAGCAGATATCAAGTGAGAGTCACATTGATGAAGAAATTAATCGGCGTACAAAACTTGCCTGGAGAGCTTTTGGAAGAAACAGCATAATTTTCAAGAGCAATATGCCATTATGTCTTAAAAGAAAAGTGTTTGATCAATGCATCCTTCCAGTGCTTACGTATGGTGCAGAGACGTGGACCTTAACTAAAAGAGACATACAAAGGCTGCAGACAACTCAAAGCAGCATGGAGAGGTGCATGCTTGGTATAACCAGGAGAGATAAGAAGAGGAACTCGTGGATCCGAAAAATGACGAGAGTGGAAGACATCATGATCAGAGTTAAATCCCTGAAATGGCAATGGGCTGGACATACTGCCAGAAGGACAGACCATAGATGGACAGCCGAAATTTTAGATTGGATTCCAAGGGACAGGAAAAGACCCAGAAAAAGACCACATGGGAGATGGGTGGATGAAATTCGTAAATATGCGGGAGTGACATGGAGGAGACTGGCACAAGACAGACCGTTGTGGAGGAAACTTGGGGAGACCTTCGTCCAGCAGTGGATTGATAATGGTTGACAATGATGATGATGATGATATATTTTTTTTGCTTTTCAAAAATAAAACGGAAATAAAACCTGGTCGAAATCCGGTCAGTAACACTTTGACCCGACCTGTTTGACTCGCTAGAAATTGTCGACCCGTTGACCGGCTGACCCATTTCCATCACTGCCCTTCACCCTTAAATTTCTGTTCAGCTGTGCATTGATCTCAAAAATCCCTCAAATGATAACGGAAATGGCGGAATTCCTCGAATTCACTGAACAATCTCATGTCTTAAGACTAAAAACAAATCTGTGCGCCGGCTAAACTTCCGTTTTCGTCAATCGTTTCCCAGTTTCATGCTGAAATACAAACATTTATTCGATAAAATGATATTTGACAATACTGATCAGAGCCAACATAGCGAGAAAACAGAAACTACGATTACGGAGGAAATCTTCACTCCGTTTTCGAAAGTTTTGGAAAACGAAATACCGTTCCCAGGTGGAAAACGACCTTTCCCTCCAGCCATTACTTTCCAAAAAATTTCTCTTCATTTTTGCATTGATCTCGAAAATGTCCCAAATGACGACAAAAAAACCCAAAAAAAACAGGGATTCCCCTGAAGAATCTCACGCATAATATACACTATCTACCAACAAGTAATTGGACACCTATGATAGCAAAGGAAAACGAAGTTTATTCACCTTCAATAGTTGGTGGAGCCTCCACGAGCGGCGATTACAGCTGCGACCCTCCAGGGCATACTTTCAACCAGGCGTTGTACGACGGCTAGCGGTATTTTCTTCCACTCGGTTTGGAGAAGACAGGTCAGTTCCTTCACCGATTTCGGACGGTGGGAGGCACCCCTTAAGTCGACGCTCCAACTCGTCCGAGAGGTGCTCGATAGGGTTAAGGTCTGGGCTCTGCGTAGGCCAGTCCATTCGATTAACCCCATTGTTACCATACCAAGCCATGGTGGACCTCGCAACATGGCAGGTGGCATTGTCATCCTGAAAGTAAACATGGGTCCACCCCGTAAAACTGCCACAACGTAGGAAGCGCATGGTCATCCAAACTGGTGCAGTAGGTCTCTGCGTTGAGTCTACCAGGAATTGCGACCAAGCGTCCTGTGCCATACCAGGAGAAACATCCCCATAGCATAATTCCACCGCCGCCGAACTTCACAGTTGGCACAATACATTCCGGCAGGAGGCGTTCTCCAGGCAGACGCCAAACCCAGACCCTGCCATCCGAACGGTAGAGGGTGAACCTTGATTCGTCGCTCCAGAGAACCTGTTTCCACTGTTCAACGGTCCACTGTCGACGTTCTTTGCACCACGTTAGCCGAGCAGCGCTATTGGACTTGGTGATCAAAGGCTTGTGGGCGGCAGCACGTCCATGATAACCGAGCAGATGGGCTTCCTTACGGATGGTATTCATTGAAACAATACTCACGGATGCCTGTTGAAACTCCTCGCGGATGTGGCCCAACGATTTGGTGCGGTTCTTCCGAATTTCTCTGGCCAGCACCCGTTGGTCTCTAACTCCCAGTTTTGTGGGTCTGCCGGGTCGGGGCACATTCCAACAGTCACCTCTCATCTTCCACTTGCCAATCACGTAGGCCACTGTCGATTTTGGGTACTTCAACTCGCTCGATATGTCACGTATGGATCGGCCATTTCTGTGATACCCGACGATTACACATTTCTCGAAATCAGAGAGCTCCGAACTGCGTGGCATCTTGCATGCGACTTGTTGCGTTGTTGTTTCCCACACGATATTTAACGGCGGCGGCCGTGACGTGTATCAGGACCATAGATATCGTCGATTGCAGGGGTGTCCAATTACTTGTTGGTAAATAGTGTATATACATACCATGCGCCGTCGCTTCTTGACCTGTAACGCGCTACGGTATTTTTAATTTATTTAAAAAAATCTACATATTTCAAAATTTCTCCAAGTGATTTAGTCTAGACATCAACTGTCTTACCCTGTTTTTTTTTTTTTCTTTCCTTTTCCTTGTACAGTTTTCTAGGAGTCAGCTACGTGAAAAATAGTCAATAATACCATTGAATGTTTTTATTTACTACGCAATGCTATCTCTCAACTAATCTGAACTACCAATTCAGAGTACCCACACCGGGTGCAACAACATTTTCGCGGGGGCTGGCATTCAATACTGCCATACAAGGAGTTCTCGAGCTGAATAATAGGTGGCTACGGTGACGAAACAAACAAAAAAAAAAACGAAAGAAAAATCTCGGCAAATACCATTTCCACGATTGAGAGAAACTTGCAACATCCGGAAACATATAGGAAGAGCCACTTCGTATGCTCCAGATAAAGTCAAATCATCAGCTTGCACGTTTTCTGCGAAGGGTCTCTTTCCCCTCCTCTTCCTTTCTTTCGGACACAGCGCAAACACCTGCCGTCACGCAAAGTCGTTCCTCGGCTCGTCTTTCCACTCGTGTATGTTTCCGCGTCTTTTCTTAAAATGCTTTCAAACCTGACTTTGTAGAAGCTTTTCGTTTTTTCTGAATTCTAGCGACACGAGTGTTGTTTTCGTTCTGGGTCGCTCTCTTCTCTGGAAGTGAGGGGGGGGGCTCGAGTGCAATGAACACTTTCAACTCCTGCATCTAAAATTACGCGCTTTGCCACTTAAAGATAAGCAAAATTTACAACTGGAAAGTTTTGTCACGCACTTCTTTGTCTCATGCAAAAAATAATTCTTATGAGCCATCATGTAGAAACAGATATTGTCACAAATTCATACACGTGAACCACCTAAAGGGAAAATTATGCTTCTGGGAAGCAGTAAATACATAAATTTTATGTATCAGGGAACTCTTTTTTTTTTTTTTTTTTTTTTTCTCAAATTTATCCTCTAGAAAATGAGATACTACATATTTAAAGTTACGTCATCTTCTGGAAAACCGTACACAACGGAATGTCAAATACATGCGTGTCGAAAATTTGGTCAGACTTTTTTTTTTTTTTTAATTGAAGCAATTTTTTAGGTCAAAACTTCTAGAAAATAAGATATGCTATCCATACGAAGGCCACTCCAGTGGTGCAGTGGTCTAAGCGAAGGCTTCTGATCATTCTTCCGAAAGGGGTCCGGGTTCGAATCCCGGTGAGGCATGGATGTTGTGCTTGTCTTACGGCACTGGCTCTCTCCCTTCCCTGGACCCAGTGACCCTATATTAGCGACGGGCGACTGCTTATAGCCCGCTGAGTTGCTCACGGTGGTCGTTAAACCTCCAACAACCCCCCTCCCTCCCTCCCCAAAATCCATACGAAGATTTACGAAAAAAATAATACGACAAATACTTAAATTTCTGATTGCATACGTGGAAAAAACGAGCGAGATACATAAATGTTCTAAGGAGAGTTAAAAAGAATGATTTGTGTTTCAGTGACACAGCTCTACCTTTTGCTTTGCTGTCCGCCGTGCTCTCTTATGACACGACAGGAATTTTAGAAGCATGTACGTGGTGTGGTGTAATATACACCGATGAACCATTATATTATGACCACCTACCTAATAAGCTGTATGACCCCCTTTAGCGCGCAAACCAGCGGCCGCTCGGCGAGGCAACGATTCGATGAGGTGGCGATAGATATCCTGGGGGTATCTGGTACCATAATGCCAACAGCAGGTCCTCCAGTTCGCGTACGTTTCGGAGTAATGGTGATTTGGCACAAACCCGCTTTTCCAAGTCGAACCACAAATGTTCGATTGGGTTCATATCAGGTGAATTTGGAGGCCAGGGCATTAACAGAAAGTCATCAGCATGTTCCTCGAACCACACCTTGACGATTCTGGCAGTGTGACATGGCGCATTATCCTGTTGGTAATGGCCATCACCAGCAGGGAACACAGTTGCCATAAATGGGTGAACTTGGTCGACAACGATGTTTAGATACCTGACAGCTGTCAGGGATTGTGCTACTGGGTCCTAAAGTGTCCAAAGAAAACCTCGCCCACAGCATAACACCGCCGCCGCCTGCTTGTTTCCTCCCAACAGTGCATCCAGGTGCCATAGCCTCCGTTGGGAATCGGCGCATCCGCGCTCGGCCGTCTACGTGATGCACCGGAATCTTGATTCGTCAGACAAGGCAACTTTCTTCCAATCATCGACGGTCCAGTCCCGTTTCGTGCGTTGTTGGCGGTGACGTGCAGTGATCAAAGGGGACCCGATTGGGTCTTCGGCTACGCAGGCCCATACGCAGAAGGCTGGGTTGAAATGTGCGCTGTGACACATTGCGCTGATCACCACTGTTGTAGCTGTGGGTGATTTGTATCACTGGGGCCCCTGCTGTCGCTGTGAACAATGCGAGACGGTCTTCACTCCCCTCTAGCATCAGTGAGTTGTGGACGACACACGGCAGGACGAAGATCCGTCGTTTGGCATTTGTGCACCACTTTTGATACGTACTCACTACAGCGGCACGCGAACAAACCACAAGCCGCGCAGTTTCCGAGGTCGTAGTTCCGACGCGCCGTGCCATCACAATTTGTCCTTTATCAAACTCCGATAAATCAGTAGCTTTCGCATTCTGACACTCTACTAACCGAAAGCAGATCAGCTCATATGTAGAGAATTTTAGGAAGGGAGTGTCTGACCCCAGGTCTTAAACAACCCTTAGAAATGGGGAGCTAGGAGATTTGGGCTAGAGTGCCCGATAGGAAAGTGACACGGAAGCGAAGTAGAAAGGGGGGCGGAAGACGCCCTTATTTATTACAGGGGGGGGGCAGTACTCGGGGTCCGACGGCTTAACGTGCCCATCCGACGCACGGCGGATATTTAGTGAATCGAGCGTTCGTACCTGCCTGGGATCGAACATCAGGTCCTTTCCGTGGCAGTCACGAACGTTGCCCACTAGGCCACCCGGGGCCCTCTGCCACCGTTCGGTATCCAAGCGCGCACATTTCGCTAGGCTGGGGGTGATCATAATGCAATGGCTCATCCGGGTGCAGCAAAGTCTCGGAACTGCCTTTATCCTATTCCGTGTGTAACAGCTGAAAGCAGCCATTTTTTTTTTTTTTTCATTTAGTGATTTAACGGGCCCGTGAATGTCTAAAAGACATACATGAGACTAACGAAGAAAATAAAATAACAAGAAAGATGACACCGAATTTTCGGGTGTAATAAGCACGTCTTTTGAATCCGTTCTGACGCATATTAAATTTATCAAAGCTATTCAAAGTTAATGGAACCGGTACGGAAAACAATAATATCTAACGGAAGAAAGAAGTTCTTCAATCGGGTCTTTAATCCCTCAGATATTGCTGTAACCGGAATCGTGAGTTTACGAACTCTTAGAAACAGAGTTATCGACAAAAATAAGATGTGACTTTACGTCCCCTGGTGGGAAAACCATGCATTATTTTAGGAAGAAAGTATTCTCAAAAGGTTTATCCATATGAGCGGTATCGGTCCAAGAAAAATAAATTTAGTCGAGTTTTCAGGAGCCCAGATTTTGCTACAAATACATCAGAAGCTTAAATTAACACTTATAACTCCTGGTGGCCAAACCATTCTTTACCAAACATTAGAAATTATGTGAAAAATATTTTCCATCAGGTCTTGTATGCGATACAGGAAGGATTTTTCAAATCGGAGTTTTAGAAGCAGAGATATAGGGAGAAACGCAATTTACCTTTGTGCGCCCTAACGGAAAGTCTATGATTTACTTGAAAATTTTGAATTTACAAGAAAAACATTTCGCATCGGAAACACTATCCAACAAAGAAAGAACTTTTCAAATCGGACTTTAAGAAGTACAGATATTGACAAAAATAAGATATACATCTACGCCCCGTGGCGTAGAAACCATGCATTATTTCAAGAAGAAAATGTTCCTAAAAGGTTTGTCGACATGAGTAGTATCGGTCAACAAACGTCTTTTTTTCAATCGAGATTTTAGAAGCTCATATTTTGCTGCAAATACATCAAAAGCGGAAATTAAGACTTAGGCCACCTGGTGGCCAAACCATTTTTTAAAAAAATTAGAAATTATGTGCAAACGATTTCCCATCAAGAGCTGTATCCGGTGCAGAAAGAATTTTTCAAATCGGAGATTTAGAAGCAGAGATACAGGGGGAAACGCAATTTACCTTTACGCCCCTAGCGGACAATTTATGAATTACTTGAAAATTTTGAATTTATAGAAAAAACATGTCACACTAGAAACACTATCCAACAAAGAAGGAATTTTTCAAATCGGACTCCCAGAAGTAGAGATATTGACAAAAATAAAATATACATCTACGCCCCCTGGCGAAGAAACTGTGGAATATTTTAAGAAAATATTCCGAAAAGGTTTATTGATGTGAGTGGCATCAGTCCACGAAAGAATTTTTTCAATCGATAACTTAGAAGCTCAGATTTTATGGCAAAAACATCAGAAGCAAATATTAATACTTATGCCCACTGGTGGCCAAAGTATTCTTTACCAAAAATTCGAAATTATATGCAAAAGCTTTTCTATCAGGAGATGTATCCGCTGAAAAAAAAAAAAAAAAATTCGAATCGGAGTTTTAGAAGAAGAGTTATCGGGAAAAATGTAATTTACTTTTACGCCCCCTAGCGGAAAATCTATGCGTAATTTCAAAAAGAAACTATGTCTAAAATACTCTTCGACATAAATGGAATCAAAAGATAAAATAATTTTTTCAATCGGATGCTTAGAAGCAAATATGTGGAATAAAATGTAATTTTGAATTCGACATCATATGCATTTACGCCCTCTAGCGGCGAAATTGTACATTGTAAAAAAAGCGAAATGAAGGATCATCATTCGCATATTTCAAGCTTCCGAATGCAAAAAGAATTTTTCAAATCGGACAAATAGTTGCAGAGATACCGTGGGTACAGACGGACGGACGGGCAAACCGATAACATAAGCACGATCTTTTTTTACAAAAGACGTGCAACGAACCAACGCAACGAACCAACGAAAAAGTGTGAATATAATGCAACACTAGCAACACAGAACAGTTCACCGTAATTTATCTGTGTAAATATTAAACGAGTTGCATCACTGTATTCACAATAGAAAATGACTGAATTTAAAATCAAATCAAACGATTTTAAAACACAAAGCTTGAAACGCAGTTTTTTATTGCTCTGTTTTCTTACTGAACTTTGCAGTTCAGATTTCGTCTTGCGAGCAAGTCCTGCCTTCTTCTCGGCAAATTAAAAAGCCATATTTGTTTTGACTCTGACCTTCAGTGATATTAATTTCTTACACCATGCTGAAAGAACGTTCAGCCTGAGGAACACAAATGCATACATCAAATTTCTCACTACACTGTAAACAAGAAAGATGACACCGAATTTTCGGGTGCAATAAGCACGTCTTTTGAATCCGTTCTGACGCAAATTAAATTTATCAAATCTATTCAAAGTCAATGGAACCGGTATGGAAAACAATATATCTGACGGAAGAAAGAAGTTTTTCAATGGGGTCTTAAATCCCTCAGATATTGCTGTAACCGGAATCGTGAGTTTACGAACTCTTAGAAACAGAGTTATCGACAAAAATAAGATGTGACTTTACGTCCCTTGGTGGGAAAAATATGCATTATTTTAGGAAGAAAGTATTCACAAAAGGTTTATCCATATGAGCGGTATCGGTCCAAGAAAAAAAATTTTAGTTGAGTTTTCAGGAGCCCAGATTTTGCTACAAATACATCAGAAGTAGAAATAAACACTTATGACCCCTGGTGGCCAAACCATTCTTTACCAAACATTAGAAATTCCGTGAAAAATATTTTCCGCCAGGTCTTGTATGAGATACAGGAAGAATGTTTTAAATCAGAGTTTTAGGAGCTGAGAACGCAATTTACCATTGTGCGCCCTAGCGGAAAGTCTATGATTTACTTGAAAATTTTGAATTTATTGGAAAAACATTTCGCATCGGAAACACTATCCAACAAAGAAGGAATGTTTCAAATCGGACTTTTAGAAGTAGAGATATTGACAAAAATAAGATATACATCTACGCCCCCTGGCGCAGAAACCGTGCACTATTTTAAGAAGAAAATGTTTCTAAAAGGTTTGTCGACATGAGTAGCATCGGTCTACAAACGATGTTATTTTCAATCGAGAATTTAGAAGCTCATATTTATGGGAGATTTCAATGCAAAAATAGGGCAACGGCAACAGAATGAAACTTCAGTAGGTAAATTCGGTCACGGCAACAGAAACCAGCGTGGAAATACTCTCGTTGAGTTTGCAGAGGCAGAAGGGTTTTTCATCTTGAACTCCTTCTTCAAGAAAAAGCCACACAGGAAATGGACATGGAGACATCCAAATGGGACGACAAGTGAAATTGATTTTATTATGTGTAACAAAAAAATTCGTCATAGAAGACTGCAGTGTGCTAAACAAGTTCAACACAGGTAGTGACCATAGATTGGTGAGATGTAAGATGCACCTCAACACCAAACTTGAACGTGGCAAGCTCATAAGACAAACAAAATCTATTGACATAACCAACCTTAAAAAACACCATAATACCTTCAAGTTGGAACTGAAGAACAGATACTCTGCTTTAGAAGGCCTAACATCGGAAGAAGTGGACATCTCTGAAGTTAACAGAAAAAGTAACCAAAGCTCTTATGGAAACAGCAACAAAATTAGCTGGGTCTAAGAACAAGTTGCATGTAAACAAATTATCAGGAAAAACGAAAATGTTGATGCAAAAAAGAAGAGAGATGAGGACAACTAAAGATGATGTGACTTCCAAAGTGGAATATATAGAGCTATGCAAGACAGTAAGAAAAAGTATCACTGAAGACGTAAGAAAATTCAACTGTGAACTAGTGAGGAAAGCAATTGAAAACAACCAAAGCCTAAAGATAGCAAAGGGACATCTCAGTAAGGGAAGAAAACAGATTATGGCACTGAGAAAAGAAGATGGTTCTGTAACAAGAAATAGAGGCGAAATTTTGACAAGAGTGAAAGATTTCTACTCCAAATTATATGAAAGGGATGATACATGCACTCCAGACATCATGAAAGATACCAGTACCAGAGTTCCTCCAGTCCTTCCAGCAGAAGTTGCACATGCAATCAAGAACATGAAGCGGGAAAAGCTCCAGGAGAAGATGGAATTACTGTAGACATCATACAAGAAGCAAGTGGAGAAATTGAAACAGTACTCGCCCAAATTTTCACTCGATGCCTTAATGAAGGAAAGATTCCTGAGGATTGGAACACCGCTACAATGATCCTGCTACATAAGAAAGGTGACATTGAGGATCTCGGAAACTACAGACCTATCAGCCTCCTATCAGTAGTTTATAAAATCTTCACTAAAGTTCTTTCACACCGCTTGAAGGTAACACTGGACATGGCTCAACCGAGAGAACAAGCTGGATTCAGGAGTGGCTACAGCACAATAGATCATATCCACGTACTGAGAGAACTAATTGAAAGAGCGAGGGAATATGAACTTCCATTGTGCATGGCTTTTATAGATTATGAAAAAGCCTTTGATTCGGTGAAACCATCAGCAGTTACAATGGCTCTGAAAACCTGCGGTATTGAAGATGCATACATTAATATTATTAATAACATCTATGAAAATGCAAGTGCAAAGATTAGGCTGTTTGAAAATACAACACACATAAAAATTGGAAAGGGAGTGAGACAAGGTGACACCATATCTCCGAAGCTCTTTAATGCCACATTGGAGGGTGTTTTTCAGTCGCTGAGCTGGGAAAACAAAGGGATAAAGATTAATGGAGATTATCTAACCCACCTTCGTTTTGCTGATGACGTAGTCATTTTTGCAACTACCCCATCAGAGCTGCAGAGTATGATCCAGGAACTTGCTGACAAGAGTAAAGAAGTGGGATTAAAAATGAACTTTCAGAAGACAAAAGTGATGTTCAATGCTTTTACAAGAAATGAAGATTTATTGATTGATGGAGAAAAGCTGGAGATAACAGACACGTACGTTTATCTTGGACAGCAGATATCAAGTGAGGGTCACATTGATGAAGAAATTAATCGGCGTACAAAACTTGCCTGGAGAGCTTTTGGAAGAAACAGCATAATTTTCAAGAGCAATATGCCATTATGTCTTAAAAGAAAAGTGTTTGATCAATGCATCCTTCCAGTGCTTACGTATGGTGCAGAGACGTGGACCTTAACTAAAAGAGATATACAAAGACTGCAGACAACTCAAAGAAGCATGGAGAGGTGCATGCTTCGTGTAACCAGGAGAGATAAGAAGAGGAACTCGTGGATCCGAAAAATGACAAGAGTGGAAGACATCATGATCAGAGTTAAATCCCTGAAATGGCAATGGGCTGGACATACTGCCAGAAGGACAGATCATCGATGGACAGCCGAAATTTTAGATTGGATTCCAAGGGACAGGAAAAGACCCAGAAGAAGACCACATGGGAGATGGGTGGATGAAATTCGAAAGTATGCAGGGGTGACATGGAGGAGACTGGCACAAGACAGACCGTTGTGGAGGAAACTTGGGGAGACCTTCGTCCAGCAGTGGATTGATAATGGTTGACAATGATGATGATGATGATGACATCAGAAGTGGAAATTAAGGTTTACGCCCCTGGTGGTCAAACCATTTCTTTACAAAAATTAGAAATTATGTGCAAACGATTTCCCATCAGGAGCTGTATCCGGTGCAGAAAGAATTTTTCAGATCGGAAATTTAGAAGCAGAGATATAGGGGAAAACGCAATTTACCTTTACGCCCCCTAGCGGAAAGTCTATGAATTACATGAAAATTTTGAAATTATATGAACCGCATGTCACACTAGAAACACTATCCAACAAAGAAGGAATTTTTCAAATCGGACTCCTAGAAGTCGAGATATTGACAAAAATAAGATGTACATCTACGACCCCTGACGGAGAAACTGTGAAATATTTTAGGAAGAAAATATTCCGAAAAGGTTTATCGATGTGAGTGGCATCAGTCCACGAAAGAATTTTTTCAATCGATATTTTAGAAGCTTAGATTTTATGGCAAATACATCAGAAGCGAAAATTAACACTTACGCCCCCTGGTGGCCAAAGTATTATTTACCAAAAATTCGCAATTATATGCAAAACATTGTGCATCAGGAGATGTATCCGCTGATTTTTTTTTTTTCAAATCGGAGTTTTAGAAGAGGAGTTATCGGAAAAAATGCAATTTACTTTTACGCCCCTAGCGGAAAATCTATGCGTAATTTGAAAAAGAAACTATATCCAAAATACTCTTCGGCATAAATGAAATCGAAAGATAAAAGATTTTTTTAAATCGGATGTTTACAAGCAAATAAATATGTGGAATAAAACGTATTTTTGAATTCGACATCATCTGCATTTGCGCCCTCTAGCGGCGAAATTGTACATCGTAAAAAAAAAAACGAAATGAAGGATCATCATTCGCGTATTTCAAGCTTTCGAATGCAAAAAGAATTTTTCAAATCGGACTAAGAGTTGCAGAGATACCGTGGGTACAGACGGACGGACGGACAAACCGATAACATAAGCACGATCTTTTTTTACAAAAGACGTGCTAAAAATAAGTGGTGTGAATTCACGGAAAATTTCTGAAAATGAACGTGCAACAAAGTTGCCTGTAGGTATCCGTCTTTTAACGAAATTTCCGTTTTTAAAAGTGCTCGTTTATTTTAAAAAACTTCCGTATTTTCACAGTCAGAATTTCCGTTTATTTCAGAAAAGTCCATTTAAAGTTTTTTCGTATTTAAACTGAAATTCCCCAAAACTGACGAACCTGCATGTTTTAGACTTTTTTCCCAGATAATCCTCCTGCCCCAGTAAGAATTCAACCAGGGTCCTTTGAACAGGTAACGCACGCCTTTAGGGTGGGCGTCAGGTAAAAATACGCCGCTATACTTGTAATGGTGTAAACTGAGTTACATAAGTTCACATACAAGAAATATTTCCTGACTCGTGAAAATTGGCACACGGACGAAAAAGACACTGGACTATATATAGTCAGTGGCTCGCAAATTTGAGAAAAAAATTATAGGGCACATTTTAAAATTAAATTTCCGCGTGTTGAGGTAGTGTTGCATACCGTTAACAGGTGGCGCACTTCCTTACCTTTTTTCTTGAATATTAAAAGTTTTTTTTTTTTCACACAGACAAACTGAGTGGTGATAGACTTTTGTTCAGGATGTCAGCAATCCTTTAAATCACTTACAGCTTATTGGCTTTTCTGCCCGCAAACTTATGTAAATCAGAAATCAGATGCTATTATACTTATTGTATAGATAATTATACGATGTCTGTGTATCAGTCTTTGGACAACTTAAGACAAAGACATCAAGAGTAAATTTCATATTTAGTTTCCTTTTGTGTGTGTGTGTGTGTGTGCGTGTGTGTGTGAAATACTATAAAAAAAGCACATTTCACCTTTTTTTAAAGATAATTGAAAGCCATTGTGAGTTTAAAAAAATCAAGTTGCAAAGCAATTTATTGCTTCGAAAAATCACGATAAAAACGCTTAATTTGTAAAAAGTCCTCCTACAGAAAAAAATATTACAAACCTATTCAAAAAAAGAATAAGTTCCAACAGAAAATAAAATGACTAAATCACTCGCATTAAATGACAAAAAACAAAATTTCATCGTCGCAGAATTCCTTTTACGATGTACCTGAGTCGGGTTGCCGAGCGATTGTGGATCAGTGGTTAAAGGCACGAGTTACGTGTTCAGTCAGCTAAAACGTCGAGGGGTTCGATCCTGACCTCAGCGGAAGGAATATCTGGGGTAAGGGCTGAAAAGTACAGGGTCGTCGATTTTGCGGAATTTCAGTTTAAATACGGAAAAACCTGAAATGGACTTTTCTGAAATAAACGGAATTTCTCTCTACAAAAAATCAGTGAAAATGCGGTAGTTAAAATATACGGGTTCTTTTAAAAACGGAAATTTCTGAAAAAGACTGATACCTACCGGCAACTTTGCTGCAAGTTATTTTCAGAAATTTTCCGTGAATTCACACCACTTATTTTTTACAGTGAAGGATAGTAAGTAGAAACATCGCGGGAAAAGAATTGCGATTACGAAAGAAATCGTCGTTCTGTGCGCCCTTCGTTTTCGGAAAATTTCCTCCATCTTCAAGTAGAAAGACAAGTATTTATGAAATAAAATTATATCTGACAGCAATGCTGGACAGCAGGAATATCGTGAGAAGAGAAAAAGAATTTAGGATTACAGAGAAATTTCCGTTCCATCTAACTTCCGTTTTCGGGAGTACTGAAAGACGGAATTCCGACCCCAGATGGAAAAAGATCCCCCCCCCATCTACACACACACACACACACACACACACACACACACACACACACACACACACACACTATAACTATACCCTCACAATTTCTCTTCAGTTTTGCATTGATCTCCAGAATGACCCAAATGATGACGAAAAAGGCAGAAATACTCTAATCTGCGGAAGAATCTCATGCTTGAAGATTACAGAGAAATGTTCGCTCAGTCTCCTTTCAGTTTTCTAGTTTCAAGCTATAATACAAACATTTATGCAATAAAAATTATATTTAATAATAATATCGGACAGAGGCAACGTCGCGAGAGAAAAAGGACTTACGATTTCGCGAAAAATCTTCACTCCTTTTAACTTCCGTTTCGAAAGTTTTGAAAGACAGAATGCCGTCCCCACGGATGGAAAACGACCCCCATTCTACCTTTATTCACCTCACACGACGGCTGTGAGTGAAACGTTTTCAAAAGCAGGTAGGTCGAGAATGTGTTCGGAAAAAAGGAAAACACAAGAAAAAGGAATGAAGTCACCAATTTTCTTCAGCTTGAAAGCCTGAGATACTCGATAGCAGTTAGCGAAACTTCACACGCCAAACCATAAAAATATCTACTAAAATAACTACCAAAACACAATCCGACGTTCCGAAGGAAAGAACGGTTAAGCGGTTGACTTTAAATTTAATTAATAGATAACAAGAAAACACAATAATATTAAAAACAACAGCATCGATAATAATAAAGATATTGGAGAGATCAATGGATTGTCTTGGCGACTGACGATTGTGATTCCAATAAAAATTACAAAATAGTAATTGCACAAAAAAAGAAAAAGGCCTAACGACAAAGAGTGTCCACAATGTCTTGTTAACCCCCCCCCCCCTCCCTGTAATAAGAAATGTAAGTGAGCTATGTATCTGTTGTATGATGTATATGTTGAATTATGGTCTCTATTGTGTTTATTTACAGATTATGTACCGGAACCATGTGTGATACCAGCGAATACACCCTGGAACAGCGGATTGTTGTCAGTGTCTGGGTACACGAACGTCCACACACAGGGAAGATAATGCGTGACGACAACGATTCGACAAAGAGGCCCCTCCAAAACAGACTCTTCTGCGGTGGGAACATAAACTCTTCGAAGCAGGCAACATCAAGGATAAACCACGAACGGGAAGACCATCAACCAAAGTGCAACAGTGTCAAGCGGTCGAGGAATCAGTTATCAGGTCACCGACGAAGTCGCTCCGCAAACGATCAGCGGAGCTTGGAATACCACGATCGACACTGCATAAGCACATGAAGAATGACCTGAATTTGCACGCATATCGCCCGATGTTCGTTCAGGAGATATCAGACATCGATTTAAACCGCAGACGGGATGCATATGTGCAATGATGCTTCAGACATTTGCCACAATCCCAAAACGTGGAAAGGTCATTTTCAGTGGTGAATGTGCGATATACCGCAGCTGTCGATCACGGAACGTTGTGCTCTGGTCCAAGGAAAACTCACATTATGTCGAAGAATTGGAACATCATTCTCCGCATGTCATGATATGGGCTGCAATGAATAGTCGACATCTGTTTGGACCGTATTTCTTTGATGGTCCAGTGAATCAGACAACTTATCTGGACATGCTGCAAACCTGGTTTGTGCCACAACTTGGAAATCTTGGCATTCTGAATGACGTATGGTTCCAACAGGATGGGGCACCCGCCCATTACGCAATCGCTGTTCGGGAATACCTTGGTGAGATCTTTTGGGATCGATGGATCGGCCGAGGTTCAGCAGTGCTGCCAGCTCCACTTGAATGGCCACCTCGAACCCCAGATCTCTCAACGTGTGATAATGCCCTTTGGGGTTTTATAAAGGAGATTGTTGCACAGCAGCGCTACCAAACCACTGATGAACTTAAACAAGCAGTAAGACGTGCTTTCTCTCGTATCACCCCGCAACTGCTTAGGAAAATATCCCACAGAACATGGCGTTTATTATCTGTCACGAGAATGACGGAGCCCAAACGGATCCACTGGATGTTTAAGGATGCCTCAACATATAACTCAACATATACATCATACAACAGATACATAGCTCACTTACATTACTTATTACAGGGGGTAACAAGACATTGTGAACACCCTGTAGATGATGTGGAATATGCAGTCAAACTACCGAAAATAGCTGCGTCACTACCCAGCATAGGTTAACCACAGCGGTAAAAAATAAAAAAATAAAAAATAAAGTATATATACACTGACTTAGCTTTGCGTTAGGAATGAAAAACGTAACATCCAGAAGAACGGCTCACATCGGTCGGACACGTAGGTGAGGCTCGGGTGTTACGACTGGTATCTCAGCAACGACATGCAACAATCATCCAGCTAGCCCACAAATACAACAACGGTGAGGTTCGACCTATTACCATAAGCACCATGCACCGTACGTTGCTTTACCTGGGATTCTACACTCGGAGACCAACGATGGTACCCATGATGGCCCCAAGTGATCGCAAACAACGCCTCGCATGGGACAAGAAACGTCAGCAATGGACTCTTGACAGATGACAGAAGGTCGTCTGGAGTGATGAGTCCCGCTTCCTGCTGCACCATGTTGACGGCCGAGCTCGCATATGGCGTAAACAGCATGAAGCTCTATCGTCTCGTTACACATTTGGGGTGGGTGGTGTTCTGGTCTGGGGGAGCTTAACACGGAATAGTGGACGCTACAGGGACATGTTCGCCGACAATCCATATTTGCACGAGGTTTAAGCGGACCACAGCGCCATCTTTCAATAGGACAACTCGCCGAGTCATCGGGCTCGTATATAACTACTGAGTGGTTCGAGGAAGAAAAAGGCGGAATTCCTCGAATTCGCGAAAGATCACGAGGAAATTTTCGCGGCGTCTAACTTCCGTTTTCGCAAATTGTTGCCTACTGTTTCAAGATATAATACAAACATTTTTGCAATAAAATCATATTTAACAAGACTACTGGACACAAAGGTAACATCGGGAGAAAAAAAAATTACGATTAGAGCAAAAATTTTTACTTTGTTTAACCACGGTTAGAATACTAGGGCTGGGTCATTCTTTTGAAGAAACTTTGCCGGCACGGATCCCCTCAGCGGTGATAGATGACCTGTTTCTGACGTCACTGTCTTGGAACCGAGGCTAACGATTGTAACTCGGGTTGGAAACGTGAAGCTGCCGTGAAGGGTCTCTCTACACGCTGCATTCTTTTCTTTGTATGGATAAGTATTCAGCTCTTAAAACCTTAAAACTTGCTCTTAGAGAAATCGTTTCGTTAGTTTATGTTGAAATACTGATAACAATGTCGAGTTGTGCTGTGGTTACTTGTAAGAATCGTTACAAGAAAATTAAAGGTCAGTGTATTGTGTACCACGCATTTCCTTTGAAAAATCCAGATTTGGTGAAGGAATGGCTGAACAAGTGCTATAGGTCAGACTGTGAATGTAGCGAATGCTAGAGTTTGCAGCGAACATTTTCATTCTTCCAATCACGAAGATGATTTAAAACATCGCCTACTTGGACTCCCGGAGAAAAAAATACTGAAACAAAACGCCGTGCCTATATCCTGAATTTGCCGAACTGTCAGCAAAACGGACGCTGTGTCATTCCACGAAGTAACAAAAAAAAACGCAAACGAGATATTTTAAAAAGTGCTTTCGATCGAATGGATAGTTTAAGTCCCAAAAAGGTTTGTGTGCAAGAAACGCAGGATCTCTGTTATGAAGTTGATGAAACATCAGGTGATATCAGTTGTTCTTCCTGTATCAAAATAATGGAGGAAAATAGATTGCTACTTGAAAATGTTGCATCCCTTAAAAAAGAAATTGAACTTTTAAAATAGGAGAGAACCAAGGCGTTAAAAATGAAAGCTAACGGAAGACTACAGAGAAAATTACAAATGCAACGATTATTGTGTGAAAACAGAGTTCTGAAAACAAAGCTGAAAATTATTGATTTAAAGAATAAGAAACTGTTAAAAATGGAAGCGCGTATTAAAAGTCTACTAACTGCGACACAACTGAATGCAATAGTTGAAGGGAAAAGAAAAATTATTTGGAAGGCTGAAGACATTTCCAGGGGGATTGTAACTAAAGCACTATCTAGAAAGTGTTACGATTTTTGGAAAAATAAAATAGGCATCCCACTACCAAGTGCGAGCACGCTGAAAAGGTGGTGCGCAAAATTCTCTCGCAGACCAGGAATTTTACGCAATATGCTACTGCTTATGAAAAAGGGCTCTGAAACGATGACTGAAGCCGAAAAAGCTTGCATTTTGAGTTTCGATGAAATGCACATAGATAGCAAATTGTGCTACGATGCCATTGAAAATCAAATTTTAGGTCCATTTTCTAGAGTTCAATTTGTGTTGGCGAGAGGAATCCTGTCTCCACGGAAACAACCAGTGCTTTTTGATTTCCAGAAGACTATGACTAAGGAATTACTTTTCCAGTTATAAAGGTAGTAGAAAACAGTGGCGTAAAAGTGAAAGCCATTGTTTCTGATTTAGGCGGATGTTCTACTTTATGGAAAAAACTTCAGATTTCCTCAGAATTATCTTCATTTCCTCATCTTTATCAAAAAGCAAAACGTATTTGGGTTTTCGCTGATCTTCCACATTACTTAAAACTCCTTAGAAACCACTTTTTGGATAATGGACTAGTATTAGAAGATGGTACCCATCTTACATCAAAAATGATAGAAGAAGTTTTCGAAAAGCATCGCGGCGAACTCAGAATTTGTCACAAATTAAAACTCTGTTTTTTAAACGTGACAGGCAACGAAAGGCAAAAGATCGCGCTTGCCCAAACCCTTTTTTCCGCAACAGCAGCAAAAGACTGGCAATGAAAAAGCCTCCAATTTTTTTGAACTGGTGGACTCGTTTTTTGACGTCATGAACAATAGTCGTCTACACCCACCCAATAATAAGCCACTGCAAGCAGCCTTTGGGATCGAACCATACTTTACGAGAAAAAAAAAAAAATTGTCACTTATGAGTAGCGCTATATCTGGAATGAGAGTATTTGGAAAGAAGAACATACTGCCATTTCAAAAGGGTATACTGGTTTCGATATCATCACTTCTCGGACTGCACACAGATTTGAAATCCATTGGAGTAACCTACATTATGACATCCCGTCTGATTCAAGATGCCCTTGAAAGTTTATTTAGTCAAATAAGAGGAATCGGAAATTTTTATGGCCATCCTTCTCCAGTTGAAGTGATCAGTCGCTTGAAACAGTTGCTTTTGGCAAATAAATTACCAGGTCTATCAGACAAAGTCAACACCTGTGAAACACCTGCTTTTGTTGATTGCTATCTGACTGCAGATTTACTTAAGAGCGCTTTCGCAGAGAAAGATATCCAAGAAATTGTTAAATTGTCTTGCAATGATGTGACCGATGATCAGATGTGCACAAATTTATGTCATGAACCTGTGCCAATGTCGTGGAAAGCTGATGAAAACAACTCAAGTTGTTGCCTTATGTCTTTCACAGAACACGAAGCCCTCAAATATGTGGCCGGATACATTGCCTATCGAGTTCGAGAAAAAGATCCTTCTCTGGGCACTGTTTCACATAAAGTAGGTGATGATTTCGATTCCTCCGTCTGGATCAATTTAATTTCACAGGGAGGGCTAACTATGCCAACAGCAGGTTGGCTCAAAACAATTGAAAAATTCGAAACCATATTTATTGCGATTCGCGGAAAAGAAGGGGTTCACAAAGGAAAACAGGTTACCCAAGAGTTAAAGATAATATTGGAAGAAAGATACCCACAAGTTTCTAAAATGGCAATAAGCACTTATTCTCGTGTAAGAACATTCATCAGGCTACGACATCTAAATCGAAAAGCATCACTTCAGAAACGAAAATCTGAGAAGAAGAAGATGAAAAGTTGTTCTTCTTCTCAGGCAGAAGAAGAGGGGGAGGGGGGGGCTTAGTTTAGGTTCTCAATTTTTTTTTCTTTAGCGAAAAATACTAATCCTTTTTCCTCAGGGAGCGAAGAGAAACAAAAACTGTAGGACAAATAGCTGACAACATGCGCAAATTTTACTTGTTTACTTGGCGTTCAATGTCAGTTACTCAGTGCATAAGGAGAAACTTTAAAGCGCGGGTGTAGTTAATGAGATGTTAAAAAACGTATGCGTTAAATTCATAAGAAATTCCATGCACAGTATACAAAAATTATTAATTTAATATATAAATGCATAACATAGCAGTAATTCAGAATGCAAGGCCATCTGATGTTGAACCAAAGTGGGGGCCACTATACAAAAATATAGATTCATTAATTAATAGATTTTTAACAAGGGTATACAAATGAATACGAAAATTGTGTTACCTTAAAAGCAGTACATTACTGCTTTACGTGAAGAAAAAAAAATACTGATTTAGAAAGACGTCGAAGACTCACTACGAAAACACCGCAAATAAAGTTCAAGGAAAAACGAAAAATAAGCATACGAAAAAATTTGCAATTTTAAGATTGTTGTTCGAAATTTAAGAAATCAAACAGAGAAAGAAACGTGGAAAAATTAACTTTTCACTTCAGGTGATCGATTTGTGTAATCTCGCAGATCAAATATATTTTAATGTACACATCTGCTGGAGCAAGATGTTGGCAGGAAAACTTGTGACCTGAAAATTTAAACGTATTGTGTGTGTGTGTGTAAAATGAAAATTTTCATTTGTCATTAATTATATACTCCAGCCTTTTCTCTTACTTTTTATTTAAGTCTGTTAAATACCTAGAATGAATCATTTGTTACATTTCTTTGCAAAAGGCACTGAAATGCTCCTTAGCTTTCATTCCTTCACTACAGCCATCCACCAGTGCAGCGGTCAGCTCCGTTCCAACATACTGACGTCACACGCTTGCGTTCGTAGGGATCCGCGAGTCCGAAGCCTATATGATCCAGCCCTTGTATTCTACAGCCATGCGTTTAAACTACCGTTTCCGGAAGTTTTGAAACACGAAGTACCGTCACGAGACGGTATTTCGTCTTATTTCGTAATAGCAAAATTAAACAAAATGAAAATTCGTAGAATCCGTAGTTTCGACAGAGAGTATCGTAGTTCTGTAGTCAAAACAACTAAATCCGTAGACACTACGGACACTGGTATGGTGTCGATATTCAGCGATTGATTTTTTATTTCTGGGTCATGATGGGAAACTCTACTCTCATCCCCAGTCGCAATGCTTTGGTGGAAATCACTTCCATATTTTTCGAAGCGTGCAAGTAATCTTTGGCATCTTTCAAGTCTTGATATTTTCATTTCACCCGTTAGGTGACGCGGTGTCCAATGAGCACACGCTTTGTTGTATCCTAAAACGTTAACTATGTCCTTGACACTTACTACCTAAACTAATGTTCAACTCATCTAGTATGGTTTTCTGAGGTACTCTTCGATTTTACCTGACGAGCGCATCGCCTATTTGCATGTTCAAATCTCAAGTTACGATTACGGGCGTCCCACTCCGCGGCTGATCTTTTACGGCCAACATTCCTCCGCTGTCCTCTGATTTTCTTTATCCAACAATGAAGAGTGTTTATGTCCAAAGTTCCAGAACCATAAACTAATCACTGATTTAGCTTAAATTTCTTTGGGAGGTACATTTTCATGAGTTAAAAACTCTATAAATGCTCATTGTTTGACACCTGTAGACACAACTGAAAAAGAATCATCCATTTTAAATGCAATTAAATACGAACAAATAGATGTACGGAGTTCCATTACGTAGTAAAATGAAGCTAATGACACAAAGAATCATTTGCCCCGTCTGACTGGTTGCTATGCAACAAGTCTTGCGCTAGACACTTGCGGGGAGGCATTACTTACTGAACACGCCTCGTATTTATATTGCAGCTTAGCCTGATTCCTTAGGTACTTCTACACCTAATCCAGGATCCACGTATAGGAGTGATCATTTTGATACTGCATTGTGATATAGTAATTTAAAACTCTGATTAAAAAATAATGCCCAAGGGGCCTGTGTTAAAATGATTGAGACAACGTATTGATAAAAATACGATGCAGCATATATCTTCTGGAAAATGTTTGCATGAAAATGAAAGTCGATTAAGAAATAATATTCCATTCGTGGTAAGTGCATCAAACATTTGCTTTTTATGTTAAGCACTGTATTTCTAAAAATGTAGAGGTTCGTATTTTCTATAGTTATATCGCTTATACATTTTTCACAGTTAAACATCTTTATTTTATTTTGGTCCATGAAAAAACGTCTAATCGATTTTTTACCGAATTTAGATACAGTTCTGACCGACTCTCACATGCTGCCTTTTCATATCTTCTATCTGTACACAAAATGGAATTCACGCTGGAATGACACGTGATACAAAAGTTAATCGGGTAACAGTTCGACAATAAATGTCAGCCCTTTGGAAAAGTTTGTAATGATACCAGAAGTAAGCAATTTCATTGCTGCTATTATTATGTGACTAATAATGATTAACTCATTTTGTGAAATAATGCACTTTTTGGAAGTGAAAAAATTTCCAGAACAGCGTTGCGGAAAATTTTCATTAGGTAAAGCACATAAAGTTTATTGAAGCAGCGAAAAAAAAAAAATTTGCTGATTAATGACGCAACTCAACGAGTCTCCACAATGTACTTTGAAAAAGCGGGCAGTGACAGAGCTTTATGTATTTTATACCAGCATTATCGTGGACAATGCTGCCACCTTTGTTCCAGCTTTCGCATTTTTTCAAAGTACCACAAAAGCGGTAACTAACACCCCTCCCCCCATTTTTTCATCCATCTGATAAAGTATGGCAGACACTTTTCCAAATCAACCTTCACCTCCACTACACTCAAATTCTGGAATTCCTTAATTAAATTTTCTGTGAAGATCAGCCATATAAATTAGTGGTAAAATAAATTTAATTAGTTTTCGGGAGTTCCATGTTCTGAAATAGTTAGGAATCAAATCTAATCCTGATACCATGCACTTCAGTTAATTCTCCTCACTTACACGCACAACAGAAAGTTGCTTTGTTCGTCCTCCAAACAAAAATGGAATAAACTGACTGAAATATATCTCAGTATTTCCAGTTACTTATTAATTATTTTCTCTTGTTGCTTGGGTGTAACGATCTACATGAGCATCTATAAGGAGTTGCCAGTCCTCATCACAGGTCAAAATCTTGTGGAGGAAATCCTTCTTGAATCCGGAGAGCAAGGACACAGCAACATCGTAGCGCCTAGACTTGCTCGCAGCAGTGAGTTTGGTGGGGCACCCAACGGCCCTCCTTGTGAATCCGTCCAAGCTTGTGCAGCCGCTTTGCAATGGCTTGCCGTGTTACTCCGAGTTCCTTGGCGAGCTCTGACTGTGTGCGACAGGGATCCGCGTCCAACAATTGTTCCAGTTCCTCATCGTCAACTTTCTGTGGCTGTCCTGGACGTTCTGCATCACGGAGATCGACATTTCTCTGCTTAAACTGCTGGAACCACTTCTTATACGTACTGTAGGACACAAATCACGTAAAGCAGCACAGGTCATTTTTGCTGGGCTTCCGCGGCACTTTTTTTCAGCTGAAACGCGAACAGGAGGCAGTGCTTCAAATGTTGCTTCTCGAACGACATTGCCTTAACAGTCAACTTTCGTCCCTTCTGTCACTACAGCTGTGAGCGGTTACGGTTGCCTGGAAAGCTGTTTGATTTCGCCGCAATCAGCCATTATCGCACACGGCTATTTGCAACGTTCTACGATCGCTTGCGGTTAGGGGTCGAGAATTAAGTTGCACAACTAATAAAAGGACTGAGTAGCAGGACACCAGGCTTGGGTAAGGATGAATAGATCACCAAGTAAAAGGTTTGAAGAGCGAGAGAATGATGATGAATAAATCACCATGTAAAAGGACCGTAGAGCGGTATACACTAGCTTCGGATGATAATGAACAAATCACCAACAAGGTAAACGGACTGAAGATCGAGGTACCAGGTACGGGTGAGGATGAATAAATCACCAACACAAATCACGTAAAAGGACCAAAAAGTGGGATGCCAGAATCAGTTGAGGTTTAAAAAAAAAAAGAAAAAAAAAAGAAGACAATAAAAGTTCAGTCTTTTGAAAAATGTGACACTCGAAATTTTGTGTGATGGCTTACTACTTTAATTTTATTCTACGTAAACAAAGTACCTGAAAATGTCGTCTCCCAAAGAAAAGAATATCTCCAAAAATCTGATGGTCACAAAATTTATAAGCGGGTAGTTTCACAGCAATTGTAGTAACATATTAGATTTTAAACGTTTAATTTTGTGGTTTTAAATAAGATATTTCACTTTCACCGCTTTGAGGCTTACACGTCAGGAGAAGTCTGTCTTTTCGGGAAATCCATCGACACGACACACAAGAAAAATGCTAGTACAAAGTTGCACAAAAGAGGGGGAGTCCCCCCCCGTGAAAAATATAATTGAGCAATCACTGCAACGTTGCTGGTAGACTGTCATATGTCCGATGCATGCACTCTCTTACATATGTAAAGCCGATGGGGAAACAAAATGTACCGCACTCCTTCTGAAGTCTTAGATTTGCGGGCATTCGTTTATTTTTGCTCCAACTTTCTCGAGATCTAAATAAAGAAAAACTCTTTCGCACTTGACGAGCACTTTGCTGAAATGGAGAAAACAAAACAAAACGCACTCTCAATTAAAACACAAAGTCGAAAATTTTTGCTGCCGCCATTAACATAAAAATAAAATAAAATACTACTGTAACGACTGATCGCATACTGCGGAATAACATTAAGGGTCCATTGATAAGTAAAGTCTCTCTCCTACCGCGTGACGTCGCTAGGAAGAAAAACGTTTGCACAGGCGTTCGGTAGCCGATACTGTGTAGGGCAGACGAGCTTATACTCCAATTCACCCTAAAAGTGTACTGTTGGTAAAGGTGGGAGAGTCTTATCACGACTCGTCGTGGAACGCAAGAACGGTATCCATCCGCGTTAATGTACACTTCTACTGTTTCTTTTCTGATCACCCCACTCACCCACACATCTCACAAGCAGTGAGGGGGGGGGGGGGGGGTCTAGTGGAGGCCGAACTGCTTCCCCTACCACCTGTTTAAGTAACGTACCCTTCGAGTTTAACCGATTGTAAATTTATTGTTTCTGTGTTATTAATGTTGAGAGAGGTCTTCCACCCCTTGGGATACAAGGGGTGGAAGACCTCCTCTCCCGAGTTGTATTCCAAGTGGGCAGAAACAGCCGAAAGTGCGAAGCTCTTGATTCAGCAACTTCTCATAACAAATTTATTTCCAAAAGCGCACTAACTTCTTGAACTTTTTTTAGATGGCAATTTTGTCCGAAAAACTGCAGAGCAAACAAAAATGGATTATGAGCAGTAATGCTACAGGTTTTCGCTCAAAACTCTACGTACTACTTTTCGCAGCGGAGGTAGCTGTTTCGCACCCTACATAGTGGTACACTCTTAGGTTAACTCGGGGTATAGTCTTAGGTCACTGTTAACACCCCTTGAGTTATAGCGTTCGTTAGTCATGAGTGCTACTTCCGAGTTACGCATAAAGCAGCGATCAGCAATGAGTCTTTGACACTAGAAGGTTGCGCGCCAATCGAAATTGCCACTGGAGACGAATCCTGAGTTCATCATTATGACCCAGAAAACAAAAGGCAATCCACTGAATATCGTCACCGAGGTTTTCCGAGCGTAAAGAAATTCAAAAAAGTTCCTTCAGCGCAGAAAGTCATGCTCAACATTTTTTTCTGCAGAAGGAAAGGACGATTAATTCCGAAAGGTATTATGAAACCTTACGAGCACTTAAGCAACGAATCCGCAGAATCAGGCCTGAAAGGAGGAATTTTCTTTTGCATCACGACAACGCAAGGACACATTGCAGTCGACAAACGATGGAACCAGTGCCAAGCCTGATATTCACACTTGTTCCACACCCTCCTTACAGCCCAGATTTGGCACCGTCCGACTTTTGGTCCTTCCCAAAACTGAAAGAGGTGTTGAAAGGTTGACATTTTTCATCCGATGCCGAAGTTGAAGTGGCTGGGCGCAAATGGATCAAAAGCAAGCCACAAACTTTCTTCATGGACGGAATGAAAAAGTGGTTAGCACGTTTGGAAAAATATGTAAGAATAAATCGTGACTATGTTGAAAAATAAGGTTGTAATGCTTAAGAGAAATAAATTTTCTTCATTTTGATACCACTTTCATTATTTTATTTTGTTGAAAACTTATTTTATACGATTGGAGACCTTATACTTATCAATTAAGTCTCGTACATTAAAAATTTTGTAATAAAGGCCGATCGCGTACTGTGAAATATTATAAAAAACACAACTGAAACTCATATATAGCGAGTGATCGTTTATAACGTAAGCTCTGATAAATAAAATTCAAACGATTGAAACTCGGCTGCAACCAGTGACCTAGCGTTGGGGAAAAATTCAAACACAGTTAAATCTCGACTGCAACCTGTGATCGCGCACTGCGAAAAAATTCAAACAGAGTTAAAACTCGGTTATAGTAATGCAGAAAATTTCACAGACAGTTAATATTCCGTTCTAACGAGTGATCGCGTAGTGCGGAATATTTCACACACAGTTAAAATCAAGCTGTAACAAGTGGTTCCAGTACTGCGGAAAAATTTAAACACAATTAAAATTCTGTTACAATGAGAGTAACGACACCCAGCTGTTTCGCTCAGCACGTCACTCACTATGCTGTTTAAAGTGAAACCGCGCAATGATATATTAACGACATTTCAAGTAATTCATAAGAACATATTCTAACAATACGTGAACAAAGCAAAGAAAAACAAACAAACGAAAAAATAAAAATAAAAAAACGTATAAAAGGAATCTAAAAGTTGCGTAGGATTAGGAGCACATAATTAATCGATCCACTTTGCTACATAGATAACTTAATAACACGAACGGCTTAATGGGTTTCACTTGGATGACTATTCCGGCTATCATCATTTCATTGCACACTTTTAGCATTAAAAACCACTACGGCGGAATAATTCCCTACTTTTGAGCTCTCTAATAAAGTTTCTATGGCTGACGAATAATCATGGCACGAGTTTCGTACGAAAGGGGGTCTTCAGCGCATTCACTTTCTACAATTCTTTTACTTAAGGCAGTTTTTCTTTTAAATCAACTTCTGCAGGAATTTCTTAAGTTGTAAAATTATTCCCACTAGGAACGAAATTGAAGTTGACGATATTAGAATTTTCAAAGTTTGATATACCATTACCTTTCATCTGTTCAGATAAGGGCAGTAGAGCGCCCAGAAATTTTCCGGGGTGGGCAAGAGCACGATAGTAACTTTGTAAATCTGTTCTGATAAGGGCCGTAGAGCACCCGGAAATTCCTCTGGCAAGAGCACGATAGGTAACTTTGCGAGATTTAAGTCCGAAACTTCCACCAGTAGAAAACAGTCAGATGCGTTCGGAATTCCACAACGCTTGGCAGCAGACAGGATATACAAAATTTGTAAAAAATGCACCAATTTTTACAAATTTTCTAATTTCGTTATTCTCGTTTTCGGAAATTTCCCCTTCCCTTATCAAGCTTAAATCCAAAAACTTATGGTACGGAGAATATTTAACAACACAAGAGAGTGGTAACATCGCGGGGAGGGAGGGGATGGGTGCGATTACGGGAGAAATCTTTGCGCCGTTCGACTTCCGGTTTTGAAAAATTTCCCGCTATTTTCAAGCTGAAATAAAAATATTTATAAAGAAAAACATTATTTAACAACAATACTAGACAGAGGCAACATCGCGAAAAAAAGAAAGTACGATTACGGAAAACATCTGATCTCCGTCGACCTTCCGTTTTAAAAAAAAATCCTGAAGATGGAAATTCCGTCCTCCAGCGAACATCGACCTTCGACCTTCCCCCGTCACCCCTCAATTCCAGTTCAATTGTGCATTGATCTCGTAAATGACCAAAATAATAATGAACATGGCGGAATTTCTCGAATTCGGCTATATAAATAATAATGAACATGGCGAAATTCTCGAATTCAGCTTGAAACTGTTGCCTACAGTTTCAAGCTGAAATACTGTACAAACATTTATTTATCAAAAAAAAAAAAGAAATTTAACAAGAATACTGGACACAAAGGCAACATCAGTGGGGAAAAAATCACAATTACGACAATTTTTTTTACACAGTTTCACAACTGTTTTCGAAAGTTTTGAAACACAAAATATCGTCCCCCCAGACGGAAAAAGACCCCCCCCCATTCTTTTCAGGTTTGGCATTGATCTTGACAATGATCTAAATGATGATTAAAAAAAAAAAAAAGCGGTATTTCGCGAATCCGCTTAAGAATCTCACGTATATTATACAATAATAGCAAAACAGAAAAAAATTAGACAATTAAAATTCGTAGAATCCGTAGTTTCAACAGTGAGTTCCGTAGTCAGACAACAAAATCCGTAGAAACTACGGACATTCCGTAGTAGATGGCAGGCATGAATATCGTATTCAGAGTAGATGAAAACTATTACGCCAGGGCTGGAAGACTACCGCCTAAAAATTAGGCACAGCCGCCAGATTTTTTTCTTCCAATTTAGAAATTTGCAGTAAATATTGTAATTTCCATCGTACAATCAGCGAATGATCTGTTTTTATATTTAGGTTCTGTGGATAATATACCGCTTTGAAAAAAATTGTGACATTATTTTTAAAAATCCACGTGATGCCAGGTTAGCTCTGGTGGAAAGTATTGAAATACATTAATTAACAACAAGAACCGCGAAGCGGCGGACTTATATGTTGTCTGTTTACTTTTGGAGCATTTTGGCAGAAAATATAAATATTGCGACGAAGGTGGTACTATTGATATTTGCGTTCGCGGAAGGCTACGTGGAGAGGGCTCTGAGCTATTCCACGATATGTAATCGTTGCCTCCTAGGTAAAGTAATCACTTTGCAAATCGGAATCGTTTGTTTTGCTGCAGTAATGTCGTTGTTTGCAAAAACATTTTCGGCGATGCCAAAAACTACGGATTGACCGCAGTTTCTACGAATTTCTAAATCTAACTAATGAACAACGGTAATGCTGATAAGACTACGGATTTTTTTTTCTTCATTTACCTGAAATTAACACATAATCATTTAAAAAATGAGTTACTTTTTTTAATGAGAAGATAGTTTTCTTTCTTACTAATTTTTTTTTATTCGAGGTTTAACGACCACCGTGAGAAACTTATTGGGATATATAAGCAGTCGCCCATCCCTAATTTAGGACCACTGGTTCAAGGGAAGGGAGAGAGCTAGCGCCGTAAGACAAATACAATATCCATGCCTCACAGGGATTCGAACCCGGACCCATCTCGGACGAATGATCACAAGCCAGCGTTTAGACCACTGCGCCACCACGGCTTTACTGCTTTGGACTTTTGGGTCATTATGTAAATAGCGACTTTTCTGTCGGAAACCACGGTTCGCATCAACACAACAGGTGCGGACTTTCAAACGATTTGTTTGTTCTCTTCTTCTTCTTAATTTTTTTTTTTTTTTTTTTTTAATTTCATGGTCACAGATACGTAGCTACGGATTACTGGAAGAAAACCGTTTGTTTTATTTCATTCCTAAATTTCCCGATCTTCGGATTATATGCCACCGTGGATTATGCGTAACAATCTTTTTTTTTTTTTTTTTTTTCTGAATTTAACAGCCTATGGATTATATATACGCCCCCGCAAATTATAAGAAGAAAAAGAATCTGAATTTCACGATCCGCGGATTATACGATGGAAAATACCATACTTTGAGTTTCATATATGCGAATTTTAACTTCAAAAACAATATTTTAATAAAATCAAAATCAAAAATTATAATTTTTTAAGAGAAGTGACTGGAAGTACAAGGGAAAAGAAAATTATGGAGCAAATTATAATTTTATTTAACAGTAAGTGGTTTAGGTAGAAAAAAAAACTTTGCGTTCGCGCAACATCACCACACAATACGTTTATGTGTTATTCTTTAAAATTTGAATCACCTGGCTTCAAAATTTTAGAGCTAGTTCCTAAAACTGGAACATTTTCTTTCAGCCCTGGATTATCTGTACATATATCACGTTTCATCGAAATGAAATTTTCGATGTGGTTTTTTGAAACAGATTTGAATATTTGCTGCAGTATCGAATTGAGAGTTGCCGAAAATGTTTAAGCCTATGTCTGTACATATTTCACGTTTTAGCAGAAAGAGATATTTTACGTGATTTTGTTAACTTTCAGCTGAAAGTTAATCGCATTGATAACGAGTGCCATAACAAAAAATATAAATCGGTACAGCCGTTTGTTTTGGACAATTCTTCAAGAATATTTAGCTCTTCGGGATAAAGCTTCGCATCATTAAGGCAGCCACTTAATTAAGTCAAAGTTCCAGCGCTTATGTGTCCCAATTAACCGGAATCTACTGCATGGGTCGCGCTGCCGATCGCCATCTTCGCAATTTGCGAAAAAGAAATCGTTTTGGCGATGAAAAAAGCTTTGGCGATTACCTTTTCATAATGTTATAACACTTTGCTGAAGACAAATTGAATTTGGCGACTAATTTGGCGAAAACTTTAAAAAAGCCAGCGCAACCCCTGTACTAAATTAGGGGATATATTTTTTTAACCTAAATATTTTTTTTACTATTGTATTTTAAAACAGCTAGTGATCTTTGATGAAGTAACAACGCTTATTTGCTAGAATATTGTCCGTAGCAGAAAGTTTGTTGAGTTAGACCCAACAGGACAGTAAGAACTGCGACCGTAGTAATCATAAATATTGCTAGACCCAATGAAGCTGTTTCTCGGGCAGCAAGAACTGCTTGCCGCGGAAACCAGAAATCTAGCCGTTGTGGCAAACTAGAATTCAGCTAATCCAGGTAGTGGACACTGCAAGGCTATTTGCCGTGCCTATTTCCACCAGCGGAATTTGTTACCACGACAATTATTTTCTTGATGTTATATCAAGGTTTTTTTTTAGGATAGGTGTCTGAATACTTTTGACATAGTGTACATATTCTTGAACTTCGAGAACACAGGAATAGGCCACTATTGCTAATTACAAAACCGCCTGAAATGCATCGGATATTAGCTCGAGTGTTGCAGAGAAAGTAAACAAATATTCTGGTTGAATTCAAGTGCTAAGATAATTAAGAATACAACTGTTCTGTTTGTGACACCTGAGCAGAGATTTCCGTGTAAGTTTAAGCACTTGGAACGTACCCTTACTGTTGGACTTTCATACACATCTTCAGACGCCCGTTATCTACGGAAGTATGGCGTTGCATTTACCCAACGTCACGGCACACTGGATGTTAATTATCAGGTTAGAAAAACTTGTGATGCCAAGGCTCTTCTACAACCCATCTTCGATACCAGTAACAACAGACTGCGTACCAATTCTTTCGTTTCGTTAGGTTCGAGAATCCATCTTTCTGTGCTCTCGTCAGCGAAGATAACACGATGCGGAAATCCCTAGTCCGGAAGAAAAAAAAAAAAAAATGAGGAGAATTCTAAACACGTGGTTTGTGAATCTCCAGAAGGATGAGGGATACACTTTTTTTATCAGTGTGTCGTCTTTAACCCTCCCCCGAATCTCGGAGATAGCCATTAATTACCCTCGACATATCAGCGGGGAAAGATGTTGAAGGAGAGAAGAAATATTTCTTCCGAGATATACACTAGTTTCTGAAAATTGCAGCATCAAGAAAGAATCGCACTATTCAAATGATATGTGTTTCACATATTCCTCGTGTTATTGATTACATTTGTAGAGCTATACAAGATTTTTATTACTTCAAAACTCAGTATCGTGTGCAGTAGAGCACCCAGAAATTTCCTAGGGGGAGGGGGCATGGCGCACAGAATTATCCCACGGTGGAGGTGAACCCGCCTAAATTTACCTGGAAAAATAGTCAGGTGTCATAACAATTAAGGAAGTTGACTTTTCAATGTGAAAATCCTCCAAATACGTGGCCGTCAGTGAATAAGCAAAGACATCGCTCTTTCCACTTTTAGCAACGCACAGCAACCGAAAAATTGTTATTCGGCCGCCGCCGGGAATTGAACCCCGGATCTCTCGATATCTAGCCGAGCGCGTTGACCTTACACCACGGTGGCCAACAATTCACGGCGCTATATGTGCGTCTTTCTGTCAACATCTGACATTATAAATCCGTAAGATGGGCTCAGCTACTGAGACGTCTCCATCTGGTGGGCATTAACGGCACTGGCTATAGATTAATTATAGCAGTTTATTCCAAAGGGCGAGATCCCCCCCCCAAAAAAAAAAATGTATTGACTTTTCAATATTTATTCTTATCTAGTTACTAGTAATATTATTACAGTACAAGAAAGTTAAATGATTAGAAGAAGCAGTAGATTAAATTATTTTTCTAGTTAAGATTTTTCTAAATTTATTTAACAGAAGGACTCCCTTATTATTATCGCATGTTATAACTATATACGGCACACGATTAAGGGGGGATTCTCATTTTTTACGCTAAAATTACCGCTTTTTTTTAGTGTTTATTGACGAAACTATGCAATCAATTGATTCCTAAGTAAGTACATCTATTTATTATCGTTTCCGATACCTACAAAACAATTTTTGATAAGTTTCATGAAGAATCACGCCCGCAAATCCCCCTCGCCCATGACACTGCGCGAAAATCCGCGGTCGCTGGTTGGCATGATTTTTCCACTCCAGGTGGTCTGAAACAAAAAACTCGAACGGCGTTTTACTCTATACACAAGTAGTTATCGTTTGATGAACCAGAAAAAAATTATATATATATATATATATATATATCATCATCATCATCATTGTCAACCATTATCAATCCACTGCTGGACGAAGGTCTCCCCAAGTTTCCTCCACAATGGTCTGTCTTGTGCCAGTCTCCTCCATGTCACCCCTGCATACTTTCGAATTTCATCCACCCATCTCCCATGTGGTCTTCTTCTGGGTCTTTTCCTGTCCCTTGGAATCCAATCTAAAATTTCGGCTGTCCATCGATGATCTGTCCTTCTGGCAGTATGTCCAGCCCATTGCCATTTCAGGGATTTAACTCTGATCATGATGTCTTCCACTCTTGTCATTTTCCGGATCCACGAGTTCCTCTTCTTATCTCTCCTGGTTACACCAAGTATACACCTCTCCATGCTTCTTTGAGTTGTCTGCAGCCTTTGTATGTCTCTTTTAGTTAAGGTCCACGTCTCTGCACCATACGTAAGCACTGGAAGGATGCATTGATCAAACACTTTTCTTTTAAGACATAATGGCATATTGCTCTTGAAAATTATGCTGTTTCTTCCAAAAGCTCTCCAGGCAAGTTTTGTACGCCGATTAATTTCTTCATCAATGTGACCCTCACTTGATATCTGCTGTCCAAGATAAACGTACGTGTCTGTTATCTCCAGCTTTTCTCCATCAATCGATAAATCTTCATTTCTTGTAAAAGCATTGAACATCACTTTTGTCTTCTGAAAGTTCATTTTTAATCCCACTTCTTTACTCTTGTCAGCAAGTTCCTGGATCATACTCTGCAGCTCTGATGGGGTAGTTGCAAAAATGACTACGTCATCAGCAAAACGAAGGTGCGTTAGATAATCTCCATTAATCTTTATCCCCTTGTTTTCCCAGCTCAGCGACTGAAAAACACCCTCCAATGTGGCATTAAAGAGCTTCGAAGATATGGTGTCACCTTGTCTCACTCCCTTTCCAATTTTTACGTGTGTTGTATTTTCAAACAGCCTAATCTTTGCACTTGCATTTTCATAGATGTTATTAATAATATTAATGTATGCATCTTCAATACCGCAGGTTTTCAGAGCCATTGTAACTGCTGATGGTTTCACCGAATCAAAGGCTTTTTCATAATCGATAAAAGCCATGCACAATAGAAGTTCATATTCCCTCGCTCTCTCAATTAGTTCTCTCAGCACGTGGATATGATCTATTGTGCTGTAGCCACTCCTGAATCCAGCTTGTTCTCTCGGTTGAGCCATGTCCAGTGTTACCTTCAAGCGGTGTGAAAGAACTTTAGTGAAGATTTTATAAACTACTGATAGGAGGCTGATAGGTCTGTAGTTTCCAAGATCCTCAATGTCACCTTTCTTATGTAGCAGGATCATTGTAGCGGTGTTCCAATCCTCAGGAATCTTTCCTTCATTAAGGCATCGAGTGAAAATTTGGGCGAGTACTGTTTCGATTTCTCCACTTGCTTCTTGTATGATGTCTACAGTAATTCCATCTTCTCCTGGAGCTTTTCCCCGCTTCATGTTCTTGATTGCATGTGCAACTTCTGCTGGAAGGACTGGAGGAACTCTGGTACTGGTATCTTTCATGATGTCTGGAGTGCATGTATCATCCCTTTCATATAATTTGGAGTAGAAATCTTTCACTCTTGTCAAAATTTCGCCTCTATTTCTTGTTACAGAACCATCTTCTTTTCTCAGTGCCATAATCTGTTTTCTTCCCTTACTGAGATGTCCCTTTGCTATCTTTAGGCTTTGGTTGTTTTCAATTGCTTTCCTCACTAGTTCACAGTTGAATTTTCTTACGTCTTCAGTGATACTTTTTCTTACTGTCTTGCATAGCTCTATATATTCCACTTTGGAAGTCACATCTTCTTTAGTTGTCCTCATCTCTCTTCTTTTTGCATCAACATTTTCGTTTTTCCTGATAATTTATTTACATGCAACTTGTTCTTAGACCCAGCTAATGTTGTTGCTGTTTCCATAAGAGCTTTGGTTACTTTTCTAACTTCAGAGATGTCCACTTCTTCCGATGTTAGGCCTTCTAAAGCAGAGAACCTGTTCTTCAGTTCCAACTTGAAGGTATTATGGTGTTTTTAAGGTTGGTTATGTCAATAGATTTTGTTTGTCTTATGAGCTTGCCACGTTCAAGTTTAGTGTTGAGGTGCATCTTACATCTCACCAATCTATGGTCACTACCTGTGTTGAACGTATCGCGTTTCTGGTTCTTCAAACGATAAAAAGGATGTTTGTTGAACACGCAGTTTTACATTTGAAGTCGATCGATCCAATAGTTTTTGAAATATTATGCCTACTATTCGCGGAAAAGCTGTTTCGAGAAAAACACATTTAAAATTTCAAGTCCAGTTTACGGAGGTATATCGAGCACTTACTACTTACAGTAATTTTCTGTTAATTTGCTATACCAGAGCCATACAGTGTTCCTTTCTGTGCTTCGTAGAACTCGTTTAGAGACATTTGCTCGCTTCTACGCCTTGTACGAGCCTCTTTTGTAACCTCGAGGCTGCGTCTCGACGATCTCTGCAGACGCTGTTGGTCCCACGCTTTGGCAAATATCTTCGTTTGCTCGCCAATAACAATTCTTATCATTGCCATAATTTTCAGGACGGCAAAAAAAAACCTTCATTAAAAATGCCTGCTTCTACATAATCTGCCATTTCGATGATTTTTGAGCTACAGTGAAGATGTTTGGGCGCGAACCCCCAAACAGTAGAATTGAAACTTTCGTTGTTGTTTTGAGTGTCACCACCTAAACACCTTTCCAGCAACTCTCTTGATGACAAATCGTTGCAAATCGGCTTTATAGCATTTTCGACATCTTTATGAAGTGGAGGTTCGTGATTCAATTCGTCCAGAGTTTTTTCAGCTTCGACAGTTGCACCAACTCTGTGACTCACCTCACTGGACAAATAATACACTGAAGAGCAATTGAATTAGAGACAGCTGGCGTTATGCAAATATGGCGCTGTGGGCGGCCCTGTAAACGGAAACAACATGACGTATGCAGCGATCCGACAATATCAGGAGTGATGCGACGGGAATCAGTAAGAGTCGGACGCAGTATGGGTAAGACCAAGGATCTTAGCGCATTTGATCGTGGGCAAATTGTCGGGCCCTTCATCTCGAAAGTCGTGCAGGCACTGGGATTTTAACGAGCCACTGTGTCACGGGTGCACCGTGAGTACATCGAATCCGGTAAAACCATCCCTGCAAGGGCCAACTGTCGTGGACAACAGCGTGTGGATGAGCGGTGTCATCGTCGACTAGCTCGCATTGTAACAGCGGATAGACGGACCACAGTGCAAGAAATCACTCGGCAATTTAACGCTGGTGCACAAAAACGTGTAAGCAGCCACACCATACAGAACCATCTCCTCGCTATGGGGTACAGAAGCCATCGTCCCACGAGGGTACCGCTGCGGACCGCACATCACAGGGTGCAAAGATTAGCATGGGCGCGGGAATATCGCCACTGGACCCTAGAGATGTGGAAAACTGTTGCCTGGACTGATGAGTCGAGATTCACGTTGGTACATGCGGACGGCAGGATACGAGTACGGCCCAAACCACGTGAAGCAATGGATCCTTCTTGCCAGCAGGGTACTCTTCAAGCTGGTGGGGGTGGCATTCTCGTCTGGGGACTGTTTACGTGGACTGAAATGGGACCCCTGGTACTTGTGACATCGTCCCTCACAGGTCAACGTTACCGGGATATCCTGGACGACCATTTGCTCCCGTTTGTGCGTCTTCAACATCCCACTGGGGACCTCATCCTACAACAAGACAATGCAGCTCCCGATTTGTATCCGAATGGTTGGATGAACACTCCACCGACGTGACCTCGCTTCCTTGGTCAGCTAGGTCACCTGACCTCAATCCCATCGAGCATATCTGTGATGCCATCGAGAGAGATGACCTCCCTCCATCAAATCTTCGTGAACGGTGGGAGCTTGTTCAGGGTCGTGGATCCGTATGGATTCCCAAGGCTTCCGGTGTCTTGTCGAGTCCATACCGAGACGAATCGCCGCCGTCATAAGGGCGAAAGGTTGTGCTACACGTTACTAGACAGGTATCTCTAATTCAATTGCTCTTCAGTGTATGTAGATCGCGTATCGTGATGTTTTGCTTCAAACTTCGACGTAATTTTCCGCTCTGTCAGCCCAGGAAGGGGGTTGGGGGCCGGCCTCATCGGCCCCTCACCGCGCGTGCGCCACTGATCGTGTGAAGCCACCTCGAGCAACAATAACATCCTCTACAAGGCGTGGCATTGATGAAAGGAAGAAGTTTTTGAAATCGTCCTGGTGAATTATCTGCTTCCATACGAGATCAGAGTGCATTTGCGGTGACTGGCGGAGGCGCTTGACGGGCTAGTCGCTTATAGCTACCATGTCCCAGGCATTGCCTTCGAACACGTATGCGACCATCACGTTGCATCAAGATGAATCGTGACTCGTCAGAAAACACGGCCTGTTTCCAATCAGCGCGTCGGTGTGTGTGTTCGTGACCCCATTGCAACCTGAGGCGCCTGGGGTTGAGGGTCAAAGGAATCGCAGCAATGGCCTGCTAAGCGAGCAATCCTCTGTTAAGCAGACGACGTCGAACTGTGCTGGAGGACAAAGCCTGACCTGTGACAGTTCTCCACTGTTGCGCCAACACCATGGATGTCAGAGTGTGATCGGTCACTGCCATGCGGTAGAGGTGTCTGTCATCCCGTGCAGCCGTGTGATTTTGCGGTCCATTTCCCAGATTTCTGTGCGTCTGAGCTTCATCTGTCTACCGACACCCACATTTGCATCACTGTACTGGCGTCTGGTCCTGAACGAGTGGCAATTTCGCGGTAAGAAAATCAGCTTCTCTCATCCCAACGATCTTTCCTCGCTCAAAGTCTGTCAGGGGATCATAATACAATGTTCTTCGGTGACGGGGCATAGGGAGTCCGTTAGGGGATCATAATACAATGTTCTTCGGCGACGGGGCATAGGGAGTCTGTCAGGGGATCATAATACAATGTTCTTCGGTGACGAGGCATAGGGAGTCCGTCAGGTGATCATAATACAATGTTCTTCGGCGACGGGGCATAGGGAGTCCGTCAGGGGATCATAATACAATGTTCTTCGGCGACGGGGCATAGGGAGTCCGTCAGGGGATCATAATACAATGTTCTTCGGCGACGGGGCATAGGGAGTCCGTCAGGGGATCATAATACAATGTTCTTCGGTGACGGGGCATAGTGAGACACAAGAAACACCCTTTTGACTCAATGTCGGCTCTTCATTGATTACACCTCGATTGAGCCAACACTTTATACCCAAAACCGGGCAGTTCAGAGGGCGCTGCTCCAAAACCGCATGCGTATTTCACTGACTTTCATTTGCATGTCCCAATACATATCCGTAAGTTTTTAAGGAAGGGATTCTAATTTTTTTTTTCGTGAAAAAAAATATATGTATATATATATATATTGTGCATTATTTTATTATTTCAGGTCTTAAGAATGTGTGTACCAAATTTCAAGTCGAAATTCGCAAAATTGGCCAATTTACAGTATATAATCTGTTATTGTCCAGTGGGGTCACAGAATTGGTGCAACTGGCGCAAAGCCGAAGCTCAGAAAACTCTGGACGAATTCAATCACGAACCGCTACTTCATAAAGATTCGAAAATGCTACAAAGCCGATTTACAACGATTTGTCATAAAGAGAGTTGCTGGAAAGGTGCTTGGGTCGTGACACTCAAAACAACAACGAAAGTTTCAATTCTATCTGTTTGGCAGTTCGCGCCCAAACATCTGCACTGTGCCTCAAAAACCATCGAAATGGCAGCTTATGTAACAGCAGGCATTTTTAATTAAGGCTTTTCTGCCGTCCTGAAAATTATGACAACGATATAGGAATCGTTATTGGCGAGCAAACGATGATATTTGCCAACGCACGGGACGAACAGCGTCTGCAGATATCGTCGAGACGCAGCTTCGAGGCTACAAAAGAGGTCGTACAAGGCGTAGAAGCGATCAAATGTCTCTAAACGAATTTTTCAAAGCAGAGGAAGGAACACTGTATGGCCCTGGTATAGCAAATTAGCAGAAAAATACTGTAATTACTCGATATGCCTCCGTAAACTGTACTTGAAACTTTAAATGCGTTTTTCTCGAAGCAGCTGTTTCGCGAATATGGTTGGCATGATATTTTAAAAACTGTTGGACCAATCGTCTTCAAATGTAAAACTGCATGCTCAGCAAACATCCTTTTATCGTTTGATGAACAAGAAACGCGATACGTTATGGATATTTTTTTTAATAGCGAAAAACATTGTCAATTTTTTGAGCTAAATTGATAATTTGAGTTTGACAAGTCACCGTTTCCTCAAATATATATATATATATATATTTCTGGTTCATCAAACGATAACTGCTTGTGTATAGAGTAAAACGCAGTTCGAATTTTTTGTTTCAGATCACCTGGAGTGGAGAAATCATACCAACCAGTGACCGTGGATCTTCTCGCAGTGTCATGGTGTAGGGGGATTTGCGGGCGGGATTCTTCACGAAATTTATTAAAATATTGTTTTGTAAATACCTGAAACGATAATAAATAGATGTACCTACTTCGGAATCAATTGACTGCATAGTTTCGACAATAAACACTCCAAAAAAAAAAAAGTGGCAATTTTAGCGTAAAAAATGAGAATCCCTCCTTAAGCTAAGACCAGCAGTCCTTCGTAGTGTTTCAATTTTCACAAACAGTATTGTACTGTATATATATAAGGAATGCAAACGTTACACAATAAACGCACGTCTTAAAATATGTTTCCACACTGCGTCGGAAATACAAAGAAACGGCGTAACCGAATACATCTTTCCGCTTCATACAACTTTACTTTAAACACGGGTGCATTCTTCGCAACTAGGAAAAAACAAAAACAAAAACGTTTTGGCGATGGGAAAAAAAGTTTCGGCGAAAATATTGGCAATTACCTTTTATTAAATACGTCCGAGCAAAACCAATCTTTAAAAAAGATTGTTTTTGTTGGACGTCATGTGAAATTTTGCTTCGGCAATGCCAAGAATCTTTTAAAAATTAATATAGAACCACTTAAATGCGATCATATTTGTGGATTTCTTACCGATTGGTGTGAACCATCAACAATTATTGAGCGATTCAGATCATATGTAGAGGATTTTAGGAAGGTAGTGTCTGACACCAGGTCTTAAACAACCTTTAGGAATAGGAAGCCAGGAGATTTGGGCTAGAGTGCACGATAGGAAAGTGACACGGAAGCGAAGTAGAAAGGGGGAGGAAGACGCCCTTATTTATTACAGGGGGGACAGTACCCTGGGTCCGACAGCTTAACGTACCCATCCGACGCACTGCGGATATTTAGTGGATCGAGCGTTCGTACCTGCCTGGGATCGAACCTGAGGTCCTTTCCGTCGCAGTCACGAACGTTGCCCACTAGGCCACCCGCGGCCCAATATTGCACGATTTATATGAAAATGGGTATTAGTTGAAATTTTTATGAATAATAAAGTGCACTTTTTCAACATCTGTAATTTTTTTCTTTACAATGGCCTTATTAAAACCAAGCCACAGAATAATGTATACCCAATTTTTCAATTATTCTGAAATTTATCTTGTCAATAATTCTTTGTTTAGAAATTTTGCAGGTAGTGATAAATTCGAAATTGAAAATAAGGGTCTATATTTCTTTCTATTAGGATTCGGGATCTATGACATAATATTTTGCTGCTTAATCGTAAAGAATCCATAAACTTATTGTTTCTGTACTACTACAACACTTTTTTTTTTTTTTATGGTTTAGTTTTATACCTCCAATGGAGAGTGGAGTGAAAAAAATTGGCGACTTCAGATTATATTTGGCGAAAAAAATTTAATTTAGCGAATGGGTTGGCGAAAACTTAAAAAAAACCAGAACAACCACTGACTTTATATACACCGATGAACCATTATGTTATGACAACCTACCTAATAAGCTGTAGGACCCCTTTTAGCCCGCAGACAGCGGCCATTCGGCGAGGCATCGATTCGATAAGGTGGCGATCGGTATCCTGGGGTATCTGGTGCCATAATGTAAACAGCAGGTCCTACATGTAGTATCCGTACATTTCGGGGCTGGTGATTTAGCGCGAACCCGTTTTTCCAAGTCGAACCACAAATGTTCGATTGGGTTTCATGTCAGGTGAATTTGGAGGCCAGGGCATTAACAGGAAGTCACTAGCATCATGTTTCTCGAACCACTCCTTGAAGATTCTGGCAGTGTGGCATTGGCGCATTATTCTGTTGGCCATCACCAGCAGGGAGCACAGCTGCCATGAACGGGTGAACTTGGTCCACAACGATGTTCAGATACCTGACAGCTGTCAGGGATTGTGCTATTAGGATAATGGGGCCTAAAGTGACCCAAGAAAACATCGCCCACACCATAACACCACCGACGCCAGCCTGTTTCCTTCTAACAGTGCATCCAGGTGCCACCATAACACCACCGACGCCAGCCTGTTTCCTTCTAACAGTGCATCCAGGTGCCACCATAACACCACCGACACCAGCCTGTTTCCTTCTAACAGTGCATCCAGGTGCCACCATAACACCACCGACGCCAGCCTGTTTCCTTCTAACAGTGCATCCAGGTGCCACCATAACACCACCGACGCCAGCCTGCTTCCTTCTAACAGTGCATCCAGGTGCCACCATAACACCACCGACGCCAGCCTGCTTCCTTCTAACAGTGCATCCAGGTGCCACCATAACACCACCGACGCCAGCCTGTTTCCTTCTAACAGTGCATCCAGGTACCACCATAACACCACCGACGCCAGCCTGTTTCCTTCTAACAGTGCATCCAGGTGCCACCATAACACCGCCGACGCCAGCCTGTTTCCTTTTAACAGTGCATCTAGGTGCCATAACCTCCGTTGGTAATCAGTGTATCCGCGCTCGCCCGTCTACGTGATGCACCAGGAATCTTGATTCGTCAGACCAGGTCACTTTCTTCCAATCATCCACGGTCCAATCTCGATGATCTTGAGCCCATTTTATGCGCTGTTAACGATGACGTGCAGTGAGCATGGAAACCCGGCTGGGTCTTCGGCCACGCAGGCCCATGCACAGAAGGCTGCGATGAACTGTGTGCTGTGACACATTGCCCTGATCACCACTGTTGTAGCTGCGGGTGATTTGTCGCACTCTGGCCCTGCGGTCGCTGTGAACAATGCGCGCCAGTCTCTGCTCCCCTCTGGCATCAATCAACTGCGGACGACGGTTCGCTGTTTGGCCATCTGTGCACCACTTTTGCTACGTACTCACAACGCCGGCACGTGAACAACCCAGAAGCCGCGCCGCTTCCGAGATCGTAGGTCCGAGGCGCCGCCGTGCCATCACAATTTTGTCCTTTATCAAACTCCGATAAATCGGCAGCTTTTTTCATTCAGACTCCGAACACTCATACTAACCAAAAGCCAGTCCTCGGGTTGTATATATAATGCTCTGTGAACTACACCTGCGCCACCGTTCGGTCTCCAGGCGCGATCATTTCTCTAGGCTGGAGGTGGTCATAATGGAGTGGTTCATCGGTGTATCAAGTTTATCAGAAATATTTGTAATTTTAAGCAAGCATCCTTCCTGTACATAAAGACCTTTTCTTTTTCTCATTTATTTATTTAAATCGTAAAAGTCAATTATTAAATAGCAATTTCAAAGCACGCACACTATTTTCAAATTCCATAAAAGCAAAATAAAAAAAAAGGCACTTTCATTTTTTTTTTTCTGGAGCTGCAGGGACCGGCGAGTTGATATCATTTGTTGGGGGGGGCACAATAAAAAACGAAATGACCCTTGTCGATGCCGGAGTGAAATGAGTTAGCGGTCTTCCCAACATTACCTATGAGCCAAGCACATTCAAATACATGCAATAAATATGGTAATAGACCACCGACAACTGGCGATCAATGCAGCCACCATCATGTTCCGGATTTAGGGTGTCGCGTCGCGTATGCTACGATTATTGGGATGTGGAGGACGGATATATCGGCTGTGTCGCAGTCCAAGAACGCAAAGCGCCGGAGATACCACGGTTTCTTTTGTTCGCTTGTTTCTAGGCAACCGTAACACCTAACGTTGTTTTTTTGTTTTTTTCTTTTGAAACTTGTTAAGCCCTCAGCAAAAAGGATTTGCATTTTCAAAACAAATAGCATGCAAAGTACTTTCAAAAATTTATATTGAAATCCCCAAACAGGAACGACCGTTTGCAAGTTTGCCCAATTGGACAGAATACAGTACTAGTCCAAAGCACGAGCGCAACCTGGCGTAAACAATAAACAAAATATATTCTGCACAACGAATGTCAAATGCATTTTTGTCCTGCGCCAGATATGATTCAAGCACTCCCCGAACACCATAAAGCACATACTGTACACCGATAGGACAGAAATTATACCTGGTTCCAGAGAAACAAACGCTGTCATTCCTCTTAGTAGTGGACGCAGACGTTTTTAGGAAGGAAGTGTATGACCCCAGGTCTTAAACAACCCTTAGAAGTAGGAAGCTATAGGAGATCTGGGCTCGAGTGCCCGACAGGAAAGTCACACGGAAACGAGGTAGAAAGGGGGGGGATGATTTGTACTTGACATAACGAATTAGTATTGACGCTATTTTGGTGCGTGTGTAACATATTTCTAAATCCGATTTCTTTTTAAATGTATTCCTTAGTTTTTTGATGAAACAAATTATGGACATTTTTGGTTAGACAAAAATAAAAAACGTAATATTTTTTTTAACGTTCTATATGCTCCAGGGTACTATCACCATGCAATCTTTGGTTGCCACACGAATTTTGAAACACACTATATATAACCTATACATAAAATCAAGCTCTATACATAAATTACAACTCTTATCATTACCTCATGTGAAATTTTTTATTTGCGATCAGGAACCGCAAGCCTTCCTAAGAAATGTATCATTGCTTTATCAGAAATCTGGGTTTAAATTTAATATGTGCCCCTGTGCATCTAATAAGCTGCGGATTCTATCGTGTTCATTGTAATTATGAGTCTACAACGTGAGGCCAAATTATCACTAAAATTCACTGAATCCAACCAAAATAATATACAATAAACACTAGCATAAACATACGTCGGAATTATAAAGATCCGACGGACATATATAATACGTCGGAATGATCTGCCTTCTAACAATGTACTCACTTCGTAGTCAGCCATAATTTGAAATTTTAAGCGCAAAACGAGATTCTTCTGGTCAGTGGTAGTTTGGTAGTGCCAGTATGGAGTAGCTAGTAATCACGTGCGCTTTGGCGGAAGGTCGATGCCACCTCCGTATAGTTGAATTAACAAAATACAGCCAACGAAATAATTTTGTGTTGCCAACAAAACAATTCCGATGGAGTTTCGCTAAAGCAACAAAATTATTTTGTTGTTTCAAACAAACTTTTTTTCTCAGTGCCCCTCCGTATAGTTGAATTAACAAAATATAGCCAACGAAATAATTTTGTTTTGCAAACAAAAACGGTTCCGATAGAGTTTTGCAAAAGCAACAAAATAAATCAACAAAACAGCTCAACAAAATTATTTTGTTGTTTCAAACAAACTCTTTTTTCTCAGTGTACCCACTAACAGCACCCAGAACGACCAACTCTCAACTTTCCGATAAATCAAGCTGTCGTTCTGGATGGTGTCGTGGGTAGCATACTCGGGAGCTATCCGGGAGACGCGGGTTCGATTCCAGCTCCAGGACAACGAAATTTTCAAGTTTTCGGATATTATCTGACTTACCATCCTTGTCATATTTACACCAAAAAAACGGATTCACATCTTCAAAATTTGTAATAATGACAGAGATTTACAGAGATTACCTTAACTCAACCTTGACCTTAACTTAGATTGCATAATGAGAGAGCAAGAGATAGAGTGAGTGAGTGAGTGTGTGTGTGTGTGTGTGTGTGTGTGTGTTACGTGTGCTGCGGTCATTAAAAGTCTTAGGATTTTAGGTCTGTGACCTCTCGCGTGGATGAGTAAGTGACGTTAAGGCTTCAGTGGCGCAACGTTCATACATGGCCACTCAGCAACCATGAAAGAACGACGATGATAACTTTGGGGGGTGAGAGAGGGGCTTTAACAAATCCTGTCCGAAACGCCGGTTATTTGAAACAAATTTGGCTACGACATGTTCAACATTCAGGTGAATCACAGAAGTACTGTCAAAGGATTCTCCGATGAAACAGGAAGGTGCGTTTCTCTCAACAAGTACTCTTTCCACTCAATTAAAAACCCGGATATTGAAGGCTGAACTGCAAATCCTGCGGAGAAAATCCGATTTTTAACATGAAACAAAAGGGCAACGACAAAGAATGAATGGAGCACCAGGGGTCAAAAAACTCCCAAAGCCCCTTACCGTATATCCGCCTTGGATTTAACAAGATCGTAATAACGTTCATGCATTATCAATAGGTTAAGACTCAACACACACACACAACAGAAAACAAACTCCTGGCTCAACCTCAGTGAAATGACGTATTATTAATGTCACTCGATTCTTTTCTGAAGGTCGAAAAACATGGAAACAGGCTCTAAAGAACTGCTGGTGGTCCTTCAGCACGAACCAAGAGATTCAATGAACCCATCCTCATCAGCTGTTAACAGGTAGGGGGAGTCACGCATTTGAACAACACCGCTGCCGTTTTTCGCCACTAAACACTTGTTTTCTTATCTTTATTATTGTTATTTTTTATTCTCGCGTGTATATCACGAATGAAGCGAATTACGTAATAAGCAATCATTTATTCCTGTCTCTTAAATAGGTGTTTGCCAACTTCCCGGAAGTTGGCAAACACCTATTTCCAAGAAAACGTTCGCACCTGTCCCTCGAAACAATGTCAATGTCACTCTCTCAACTTAGTTTTCAAAAAAAAATTACTGTAGCGCTTATACACTTCCCATACAGTTGTACAAGCGATTACATCTCACAAACGTTTAATATTGTCTGTCATGCTCAGATAAAGCAGAACAAATGGAAATCTCAATGAAATCGTGTGGTACATTCAAAAGCCACAATAACATCCTCATTTATATCATACATAAATGGGAAACGAATTTCCCTGAAAAAAATAATTCATAAATACATGGAAGGCAATACAAATGTAATCTTTGGCACAAATGTGCCGTATTTTCACTGTTTCCATGTAGCCACTCCTTCAGAATAATTAAAAGAATTCACTGCTCCGGAGGGGGAATCGAACCCGCACCTCCTATTTCCGGTAGAGCATGCTGTAACTATCCTCTACAACTAAGCGCACATATGTAACTATCCTCTACCGCCCCGATGACGCAGTGGTCTAAGCGATGGCTTATGACCATTCTTTCCGGAAGGGGTCTGGGTTCGAATCCCGGTGAGGCATGGATGTTGTGTTTGTCTTACGGTACTGGCTCTCTCCCTTCCCTGGAACCAGTGACCCTAAATTAGGGACGGGCGACTGCTTATAGCCCATTGAGTTGCTCACGGTGGTCGTTAAACCTCCAATCAAAAAAAAAAAAAAAAAAAAAAAAACTATCCTCTATGATCGATAGAAATCGGGAGGTGAGGGTTCGATTACCGCTCCAGGGCAGTGCAATTTTTCAAGTTTTCCGAAGGAGTGGCTACATGAAAACAGCGAAAATACGACACATTTCTGCCAAACATTGCATCTTCATTTATTTTTACAATACAACTGAACTCGTTTATACCGACCACCGTCACAACGAAAAAGTGCTGTGCTGTTAACCTTCATAATGTAACCAAACAGAAGACTACCTCGCCAATAACGCTGAGCTTTGCGTAAATAAAGGCTCCTAATTCAACTCAGAGTATAAGATGATTCAAAATTCTTTCTAATAGTAAATGGTACTGCCTCTTACCCGACAAAACTTGCTCTCTCTGCAACTTCAATGACAATCATGGAAACATCTTTTTCTGATTTGCCCCTTTTTACTACAATCTTCGGAGCAAATACATCCCTACCCCCGTTAATTCATAAACTTAAATCATTTCAACACTTCTTAAAGTCTTAAGATGTGTGTGTGTGTGTTGCGTGTGCTACTCTACTCAATCTAAAACTTCACTTCCCGCTGCCTTGAGCTAAGATAATAGTCAAGACTAGTGATATTTAATCTGTGGTACATCTTAAACAGTACCCAAAATTGCCCCTGGCCCCTCCTTGCTTTTCAAATCGCAGCTACACGTCCAGTCAGGACAAAACATCTGTATGTGCTCTGTTACCACTGTCTGCGGCTCATCTTGGACTCCAAGAAGGAATCCAACTTGCCTCTCCAAAAAGTTCGTTGGGTTTTTCCGTAGGATGGCTCTAGTAGCGCTTAGTTATCGTTAACTTCATTCAAAACAATTTTGTTTTCTTTCCGTAGGATGGCTCTAGTAGCGCTTAGTTACCGTTAACTTCATTCAAAACAATTTTGTTTTTTCCCCGTAGGACGGCTCTAGTAGCGCTTAGTTATCGTTAACTTCATTCAAAACAATTTTGTTTTTCCCCGTAGGACGGCTCTAGTAGCGCTTAGTTATCGTTAACTTCATTCAAAACAATTTTGTTTTTTCCCCGTAGGATGGCTCTAGAAGCGCTTAGTTATCGTTAACTTCATTCAAAACAATTTTGTTTTTTCCCCGTAGGACGGCTCTAGTAGCGCTTAGTTATCGTTAACTTCATTCAAAACAATTTTGTTTTCTTTCCGTAGGATGGCTCTAGTAGCGCTTAGTTACCGTTAACTTCATTCAAAACAATTTTGTTTTTTCCCCGTAGGACGGCTCTAGTAGCGCTTAGTTATCGTTAACTTCATTCAAAACAATTTTGTTTTTTCCCCGTAGGACGGCTCTAGTAGCGCTTAGTTATCGTTAACTTCATTCAAAACAATTTTGGTTTTTTTCCGTAGGATGGCTCTAGTAGCGCTTAGTTATCGTTAACTTCATTCAAAACAATTTTGGTTTTTTCCCGTAGGATGGCTCTAGTAGCGCTTTGTTATCGTTAACTTCATTCAAAACAATTTTGGTTTTTTTCCGTAGGATGCCTCTAGTAGCGCTTAGTTATCGTTAACTTCATTCAAAACAATTTTGGTTTTTTTCCGTAGGACGGCTCTAGTAGCGCTTTGTTATCGTTAACTTCATTCAAAACAATTTTGGTTTTTTTCCGTAGGATGGCTCTAGAAGCGCTTAGTTATCGTTAACTTCATTCAAAACAATTTTGTTTTTTCCCCGTAGGACGGCTCTAGTAGCGCTTAGTTATCGTTAACTTCATTCAAAACAATTTTGGTTTTTTTCCGTAGGATGGCTCTAGTAGCGCTTAGTTATCGTTAACTTCATTCAAAACAATTTTGGTTTTTTCCCGTAGGATGGCTCTAGTAGCGCTTTGTTATCGTTAATTTCATTCAAAACAATTTTGTTAGATTGTATTGTTGCAGCTGTCATATCAGCGTGCATTTTCCAAAAAATAAATAAATAAATAAATAAATACAGACATTTGACGTGAACCAGGAACATCAAGCGAAAGTTAACGCTCTTTCCACGTTTATAAGTAAGTCACCGAAAAATTTTCATTGGCCGCCACCGGGAATCGAACCCAGGGTCTTCCAGTTACCCGCCGGATATCCTTCCACTGCACCACAGCGGCCTCAAATACTTCCAGACTCACAGACACTAACTGACAAGCTCCTTGGCAGGTTGCTTCTTGAAGACCCACACAATGCTGGGGATTCACCAAAGATGGTGAGCAGCAACTGAACAAATAATTAGAAGGCGGATGAATAATAAAAACAGACATTTGACGTGGACCAGGAACATCAAACAGAAGTCATCGCTCTTTCCACGTTTATAAATGAGTCACCGAAAAATTCTCATTGGCCGCCACCGGGAATCTTTGGTGAATCCCCAGCATTGTGCGGGGCTCCAAGAAGCAACCTGCAAAGTAGCTTGTCAGTTAGAGTCTGTGAGTCTGGAGGAATTCGAGCCACTGTGGTGCAGTGGAAGCATATCCGGCGCGTGGGTTAGATTCCCGGTGGCGGCCAATGAGAAGTTTTCGGTGACTCACTTATAAACGAGGAAAGAGCGATGACTTCTCTTTGATGACAAAAAAAAAAAATATCAAAATTGGTGAATTTTTGTGTAGCCATTTTGATATTGAACATGGAAGAAAATAAGCAACATTTTCGGTATATCATGCTTTTATTTCAAGAAAAGTAAAAACGCAACTAAAATGCAAAAAAAGATTTGTGCAGTGTATGGAGAAGGCGCTGTGACTGATCGAATGTATCAAAAGTGGTTTGCGAAGTTTTGTGCTGAAGATTTCTCACCGGACGATGCTCCACGGTCGATTAGACCAGTTGAAGTTGATAGCGATCAAATCGAGATATTAATTGAGAACAATCAACGTTATACCACTCAGAATATCCAAATCAAGCGTTGAAATTCATTTGCACCAGCTTGGTTATGTTAATCGCTTTGATGTTTAGATTACACATAAGTTAAGCGAAAAAGAAAATCGGCTTTAAAACATATTGGGTAACGGGTGATGAAAAGTGGATACTGTACAATAATGTGGAACGGAAGAGATCGTGGGGCAAGCGAAATGAACCACCACCAACTGCACCAAAAGCCGGTCTTCACCCAAAGAAGGTGATGCTGTGTATATGGTGGGTCGGAAGAGAGTCCTCTATTATGAGCTACTTTCGGACAACCAAACGATTAATTCCAACAAGTATTGCGCCCAATTAGACCAACTGAAAGCAGTACTCGACGAAAAGCGTCCGGAATTAATCAACAGAAAACGCATAATTTTCCACCAGGATAACTCCGGACCGCATATTTCTTTAATGACCGGGAAAAAACTTACAGCTTGCCTGGGAAGTTCTGTTACATCCGCCGTATTCACCAGATATTGCAGCTTCGGATTTTCATTTATTTCGGTCTTTACAAAATTCTATTAATGGAAAAAAATTCAATTTCCTGGAAGACTGCAAAAGGCACCTGGAACAGTTCTTTGCTTAAAAAAAGATAAAAAAATTGGGAAGATGGCATTATGAAGTTGCCTGAAAGATGGCAGAAGGTAGTGGAACAAAACGGTGAATACGTTGTTTTTTTTTTTTTTTTTTTTTTTTATTGGTGGTTTAACGACCACCGTGAGCAACTCAATGGGCTATAAGCAGTTGCCCGTCCCTAATTTGGGGTCACTGGTTCCAGGGAAGGGAGAGAGCCAGTGCCGTAAGACAAACACAACATCCATGCCTCACCGGGATTCGAAACCCGGACCCCGTTCGGACGAATGATCAGAGGCCATCGCTTAGACCACTGCGCCACCGGGGCCGGCTTACGTTGTTCAATAAAGTTCTTGGTGAAAATGAAAAATGTGTCTTGTGTCTTTTTATTTAAAAACCGAACGAACTTTTTGGCCAACCCAATATAAAGGTCTAGTGATTTTGCTCCCTATATTTCAAATGGAAACACATTTCGACCCTATTTTCTCAGCGAAGAAAGACTTGCCATACATCAAAATTGGCCCATTGATAAAAAACATTCTAACTTAGATTGTTCAATCAGTTTTTTTTTTTTGGAAAAAACTTTCCTGAACTATACTAAAAATCAATTATTTCACTCTGATGTAGAAATGAAACTTGCTTACAGGTGGAGCCACTCTTCCTTACCACTATGTTGAAGTAAAGTTATTGATTTTTAATATAGTTGAGGAAAGTTTTTCGCAAAAATCTGTGATTGTACAATCTAAGTCAGGATGTGTTTTATCAGTGTGCCAATTTTGATGTATGGGAAATCTTTCTTCGCTGAGGAAAATGGGGTCCAATTTTTTCTTTTCATTGGAAGTAAAGGGAATAAAACCCCTACACGTTCACCTTAAATACACTGAAGAGCAATTGAATTAGAGATACCTGTCTAGTAACCTTTCAGCCTGATGACGACGGCGATTCGCTTCGGTATGGACTCGACAAGACACCGGAAGCCATACGGATCCACGACCCCTGAACAAGCTCCCACAGTTCACGAAGATTTGATGGAGGGGGTCAGAGCCTCGAACATCTCTCATGGTGGCATCCCAGATGTGCTCGATGGGATTGAGGTCAGGTGACCTAGCTGGCCAGGGAAGCGAGGTCACGTCGGTGGAGTGTTAATCCAACCATTCGGATACAATTCGGGAGCGATGGCACGGTGCATTGTCTTGTTGCACGATGAGGTTCCCAGTGGGATGTTGAAGACGCACAAACGGGAGCAAATGGTCGTCCAGGATATCCCGGTAACGTTGACCTGTCAGGGACGATGTCACACGTACCAGGGGTCCCATTTAAGTCCACGTAAACAGTACCCAGACGAGAATGCCACCCCCACCAGCTGGAAGAGTACCCTGCTGGCAAGAAGGATCCATCGCTTCATGTGGCTTGCGCCGTACTCGTATCCTGCCACCCGCATGTACCAACGTGAATTTCGACTCATCAGTTCAGGCAACATTTTCCCACATGTCTGGGGTCCAGTGGCGATGTTCCTGCGCACATGCTAATCTTTGCACCCTGCGATGTGCTGTCAGCAGCGGTACCCTCGTGGGACGATGGCTTCTGTACCCCATAGCGAGGAGACGGTTCTGGATGGTGTGGCTGCTTACACGTTTTTGTGCACCAGCGTTAAATTGCCGAGTGATTTCTTGCACTGTGGCCCGTCTATCCGCTGTTACAATGCGAGCTAGCCTCATCCACACACTGTTGTCCACGGCAGTTGGCCCTTGCAGGGATGATTTTACCGGATTCGATGTACTCACGGTGCACCCGTGACACCGTGGCTGGTAAAAATCCCAGTGCCTGCACGAATTCCAAGATGGAGTAACCCATTCGTCGGGCCCAGACAATTTGCCCACGATCAAATTCGCTTAGATCCTTCTTCTTACCCATACTGCGTCCGACTCTTACTGATTCCCGTCGCATCACTCCTTATATTGTCGGATCGCTGCATACGTCATGCATGTCGTTTCCGTTTACAGGGCCGCCCACAGCGCCACATTTGCATATCGCCAGCTGTCACTAATTCAATTGCTCTTCAGTGTATATACTCTGAAGTAGCAAATTATTAGGAACACTAAAGAGCAATATGACACATGCCATCTTCACTTAAATAACCAACCAAGAAGTTGAGATGACTTCATTAACAGGTTCATTTCCGAGTCCCAGAATGCATCTGGAAGCAACGCCAGTACAACGATTCGTCGAGAGCTGAAAGGAATGGGTTTCCGTGGCCACACACATTCCTAAGATAAGCAAGATCAACGCCAAGCGTCGGCTGGGGGGTGTAAAGCTCGGCGCCAGTTGACTCTGGAGCAGTGAAAACTTTTTCTCTACAGTAATGAATCACGCTTCAGCATCTGGCAGTCCAACGGACAAGTTTCGGTGTGGAGAATGTTAAGTGAACGCTTGACTGTCTTGAGCCAACTCTGAAGTTTGGTAAAGGAGGCATCATGCTCTGGGGCTGGGTTTTTATTTTTTTTATTTTTATGGTTTGGGATGAATTCTTCAGTTCCATTCCCGGAGAATCTTAATGCTGCGGCTAATAATGACATTCCCGGCAGTTCTGTGCTCCCAACATTATGAGAATAATTCGGTGAATGCCCTTTTATTTACCAAAGGCACAATGTCCCTGTCCACCAAGCGAGATCCCTGCAAGAATGGTTTGATGAGATGGATGTGGAAAAACGCAACTGGCCTGCGCAGAATCCCGATTTCAACCTCACGGAACACCTTTGGGATGAACTGGAACGCCCTACATCGGTGACCAACCTGACAAATGCTCTTGTGACAGAATGGAATTCCCGATATCTACAGGAAAGCCTTTCAGCACAGAAAGCATGTACCAAGATCTAATGGAAAGTCTTCCGACACAGACAGCATGTACCAAGATCTAATGGAAAGCCTTCCGACACAGAAAGCATGTACTAAGATCTAATGGAAAGCCTTCCGGCACAGAAGACGTACCAAAATCTAGAGCAAAGCTTTCCGGCACAGAAAACATGTACCAAGATCTAATGGAAAGCCTTCCGGCACAGAAGACATGCACCAAAATCTGGAGGAAAGCCTTCCGGCACGGAAAGCATGTACCAAAATATAGAGGAAAGCCTTCCGGTACAGAAAGCATGTACCAAGATCTAATGGACAGCCCTCCGGCACAGAAGACATGTACCAAAATCTAATGGAAAGCTTCCGGCACAGAATACATGTATCAAAATATAGAGGAAAGCCTTCCCAGCATAGTGGAGGATGAAGGCTGAGATAGCAGCAAAGGATGGACTAACTCCATATTAATTCCTTTACTGTTACAGGGAGTTCGTCGGCAGGCAAGGTTCGGTCACTTTTGATAAGAAGATACACTTTGTAGACAAAACATTAGAGATAAAGGTTATGGGCAATTGACATGGGCATCCCCACAAAGAGTGAAACAGACCCCAAACGAATGCAGGCGATAAATAGGTGGACAGGAGGGCTTCCAAACAGTGTATCGCAATCGACGAACACAGGTAAACGTGGTGATCAGAGCGACTATGATCATGGGCGCATTGTCGGCGCAAAATAGATGGGGCATTCTATCTCCTTAGTGGCAAGTATCCTAGGCAGGGCTTGAAAAATATGTGAAAAGTTACGTGCCCAACTGCGCATGTGCAGAATTTATTTACCTGCCCAGGTAGTAAAAGCTAGATGCCACAGAAAATTTATCTTCTAAGGTAACAAATCAGAACACTCATTTTTCTTTGTTTGTTGGTTTAAAGTTCAAAATTGTGAACTTTTTTCACATGTTTTGCATTTCCGTTTTAAGGGTCAGAATTCAAAATGTTCAATGCACACAAAAAAAAAAAAAACGTGTGTCTGAAGTTTTAAGATGATGATGCAATTGGTATTTCAGAAATTTAGTGATTCTGCCGTGTTTCTTTCGCTCAAGTATTCGCCCTTTGTCACTAAACATGTTCCATCTGAGGCATGCATTCCGTCGCTGATTACAAAAAATAACTGGAGCAAAACTACATATGGCTCCACTTTCTGGACCTAGAGCATAATACATACACTGGCGGAAAGTGAAAAAGAACAACAAGAAGGAATTGGCGGACAATCATGAAATTTACATATGTTAATGGGGTCGAGTTTACGTAGGTGTGATGTTAATTTCGTGACCAACCGGTGAGCGCTTACACCACAGCACGGCATATTATGCAAATTATCGTCGGTGGTATTGAAGGAGTACGGCGAATTGAATGTAATCAGTCGTCGGCGTATGGACACGTGCGAAGACCCTGAAAAAGCTGCAATGTCTGGACATGGAAGACGTGTACAATTTCAGCAGTTATCGGACTTTGAGCGAGGTCGTCTAGTCGGACTCCGCGAGGCTGGGTGGTCGTATCGTCGTATTGCGGAGCGAATTGGACGGGAAGTATCGGTGGTTGTACGATGGTGGCGTAGATGGTCCGAGGAACATTCCCACACGAGAAGACGTGGAACCGGGAGTCACAGACGGACTGATGAGCGGACCGATCGACGCATAAGAAGAGCGGCTTTGTCAAGCAGAACATCCACTGCGACGCAAATCCGAGCTGTCGTTGCACCTGCGGTGACTGTCGAACAATCCGCAACCGTTTACTGGATGCAGGACTACGTACACGTGTGCCTCTGGCATGTGTACCTCTGACTCCAGCCCACCGTCAGGAACGGCCGCAGTGGTGTCGTCAACGTCTGCACTGGAGAACGCAATGGCGATCTGTCGTGTTCAGCGATGAAAGCAGATTCTGCTTGGGAGCCTCCGATGGCCGTATGCGTGTTCGCAGACGCACAGGGGAGCGTCTCCGCCCTTCTTGCATTCGCCAGCGACACACAGGGCCTACACCTGGTCTCCTGGTGTGGGGAGCGATCAGCTATCACTCCCGTACACAACTAGTGTTTGTACCGGGTACGTTAAACAGCACCTCCTACATCAACAACATTATTCAGCCCGTTGTTGTGCCATTTGTAAGGTCGGTCCATCGTGGTGTTTTCCAGCTAGATAACGCACGCCCACACACGGCACGTGCAACGCAGCATGCACTTCAGGGTGTGAGACAACTTCCATGGCCTGCACGTTCACCGGATTTGTCCCCCATGGAGCACGTGTGGGATTTTATGGGACAACGACTTATCCGGTCTCCACGGCCAGCCATGACCATCCCCGATTTACGCGTCCAGGTTGAGGATGCTTGGAACTCAATACCCCAAACTTACATCCAACATCTGTACGACAGACTCCATGCCAGAATTGCACAGTGTGACGCAGTTCATAGCGGTTCAACCTCGTACTAACCATGTTACATGGAAATGTTATTTTTCAGTTTACCAGCAAATACAGCTGTATTTTTAGCAAATACAGCTGTATTTTATAATGTTTTGATCACGTTATCCTCTGTATTCCGTTATTATGTTGTATAAATTTCGTTGGTATCAGACGTCTCCTTCTTGGTGTTCTTTTTTCACTTTCCGCCAGTGTATAATTAAAGAAGCGACATTCTTCTGTCCTTGGCACTCCGTAACAATACCACAACTTCCGGTAATTAGCAGTGAAATGAAACACGATATGCGACGACTGTCTTGTCTTGTTTACGCTTTCCAACCGTAGGTTGAAGAAGCGGATATGCTCCAGCTTTGTGTCCGTCTGTCTGTCTGCCCGCACGATAACTCGTGTAAAAATGATTTGGTTTCGATGAAATTTTAGTATGTGGTAAGGGACATCCTGGGGACGAACCCTACTGAAAATGGACGAAATGGGATCAAAAGTCAGGACATAGGAGCGGGATCCATTCCATCACCCTTATGCGTCATAACTTACGAAAAATGCTTCGATTGCGACAAAACTTCATCATGCTGTTCCGGAGGTATATGGAACTGGTTCTGTTGAATATAATCGAAATGGGGTCAAAGGTCAGGCCACAGGAGTGAGATTTATTCTACAGCCATTATCCTCATAACTTGACTAAAAAACCTTCTATTGCGACAAAACCTTAGTAAGTTGTTCCGGAGGTATACTGAACGAATCAATAGGTAGGGTAGGGAGGAGGGTTTGTCTGCGCGCGATTTCTGGTATGTTGGAAAGCGTATTATAATCAATGCATTGCATGATTTTACTAACTTGTTTTTCTTGCAGTAGGAAATTCTATTCAAAACTTTATTTTCAATCCTAGTTGTAAATTAATTTATGGCAACTCTATTCATAGTGTACTGTGGAATTAACTTTTTTACGGATCTTACAGAGGTTATTATTCAAAAAAGTTCGTGGTCAAATTTTCGAACTAAAGCCTAGTTCGTCATCAAGACTGCGTCACTGGAGTAGTTGCTGCCACTCAGTTGGAAGAGTCCAACCGCAATTATCGTTAATTGTGGTACTTCTTGCTATTTCGATCCCTTCTTCTAGTTTCCTTTTTACGAAGTTTGACTGGTGGGCGATTATTCTTACTGAGTCCCAATTTATGGAGTGTCCACTTGCTTGTATATGTCTGTCTAGCCCTGTTTTGTTACTAATGTTCCTAATAGCTGCTTGGTGTTCTTTCATGCGGATTTTAATACTTCTCCCTGTTTCTCCTATTTAGCTAAGTCCGCAGTTACAGTCGATGCAATACATTACTCCTTCTTGCAATTGGATGTCCACTTCTTTCTGCTTTAAAGCTGGCAGGAATTTCTTTAATTTGTTATTTAGATCTGGAGCAAGCCTGATATTATATTTTGCTTCGATCCTTTTCAGTTTTTCGAAAAGTCCCTTGTGGTACGTTGCTGGTGAATTTGAAGTTGTTTATTTCCTGCTTCTTTTTTGGCACTTGTCTAAATAATTTCTCAACATATGGGGAGGGGTAATTGTTTTCTGCCAATAATTCTTTTAATTCTTCTCTGTGAAGATCTTTTTGAGCATCTGAAGAGACCAAGACTTCATTTTTTTCCAAAAATTGCCTCGCCGTATTCGATTTAATATAGTCAGGGTGGAATGAGCAGAAGTCTAACATCTTCCCTGTGTTAGTGGGTTTTCTAAAAAGCTGAATGAATATTTCCCCTGTCTTGAGGTAAAGGTTAAATCAAGGAAATTGATGCTATGGTCTTTTTCCAGTTCCAGGGTGTACTGCAAGGTATTTTCTAGCGAGCCAAATTCTGCCAGAATCTGAGAGGGTAGAGATTGGTCAACAGTATCTACTATAAATAGGACATCATCCATGTATAGAGAGCAAATATTGAGGGTTGTACAAGGATTTTTGCCTCTAGTTTACTTGCATAATAATTTCCCAGCAGAGGAGCTAGTTGAGAACCCATTGCAAGTCCTCAAGTTTGCCTGTAATATTTCTTTCCAAACTGGAAGAAATTATTCTTGAAAGAAAGCAGGAGCAGTTCATATATGCCAAGTAGTATTTCTCTATTGTGATTATGAAATACCATTTTTTCCGCTAGGCCATCCGCAATGAATTCCAGCAGGAGGTCCAGGATAATGTTGGTATACATAGATACTATATCCAGGCTTGTCATTACTGAATGAATTAATTCTGGCAAGTTGTCTAGTTTTCCTTTCCGCTGCATGGATTTTTTTAGAAGGTAGAGAGGAGAAGGGAAAATATCTCTGAGGTGAATAAGTAAATAATAATTAATGTTGGAGAGTAGTGAATTTCTAGTGTCTATTATAGGTCTCATTGGATGGCCTTCTTTCTGAATTTTTATTGTACCATAGATCTGTGGAACTCTTGACTGGATTTTAGAGAAGCTTTTGAAGAGCTTATTTAGCTGACGTTTACTTTTTAAAGAGCTGATTAATTTCTTAAGATTTTTGACAGTTTGATCAATAGGGTTACCAGTGAGTTCTTCATAATAAGGCTTGCTCAATTCAGCTTCTATTTTATTGTAATACTTATCTTTTTCTAACAATACCAAAACTTTGCTTTTATCTGCTTATCTGCTTTCAGTGCTACAACTTTATCATTGGTTTGGAATTTTTTTAAGGTTAGTAATGGCATTTCTATCAACATTATAAGAAAATTTTACTGGCTTTTTTACAAATTTTGAGACGCAGTCTGAGAATTCTTTCTTTAAAGTGGCTGCTGTCTTTTTATCTTCTCTTTCTACCTTACTACAGATGCTTTCTAAATCAATAAGCATTCGTTTTTCATCAAGTGTTGCGGAGGAAAGGTTATAATTATATCCCTTATTGAGGAGATTAATCAAGTTTCTATCTTCCGTCAGATCTATGACGTGTTTGTTAGTGAGGGGATGGTGTTAACTGTGGGTAAGAAGCTGGAGACATTAACTTTGGACTCAACCACTTATTTTCTTTAATTTTCAATTTTTCCTTAAACTTCTTGTTTTTATCTGCCACTGCTTTAGCTAACCAGTAATCAATATTTTTCTTTTCTGCTTACGGAATTTCACCTAATGAAGAAGCCCAAATACGAGATTCTAATCGTTTGCATAGCTCAATAGTTCTGAACTTATTACTAATCGCGCCATTTACCGTTTTTAGTTTTATTTTTTTAACAAAATTTCTTGACAGATTATTATTGGCCTGGGCAGGTAATAAAAATCTAGTTGCCCGCACCGGACAGTTAATTTTTAAATTTAACTGCCCGGAGCCGGCAACTAGATTTTTTATTTACCTGCCCAGGCCAATAATTTTACATGCCCCGGGCATCTCGGGCATGGTACTTTTCAAGCCCTGCCTAGGGTTCCCGAGTACAACCATATCAAGGATGTAGCACGAGTATACCACCGACGGCAGGGGTTCCCGGATTTTCTTGAAGGGGTGGGCGTAAGTGTCGGAAAAAACCGGAAGCTTTTCTGATATTTTCCCGCAAAATTAAAACGTGTTCTTAGTATGTCTATAAATTCTTCCAAACATTAACGAAAGTAATACTTTCTTTTCACGAAAAAACATTCAATTTGTTATTGACCCTTTAACGCCCAAAACGCCCGTACATACAAACGACTATAGCTGCCTGAAACTCCTGTCTAGGATGAGTCAGATTTCCTACTCTTACGGTTTCTTTAAATTTGCACAACCCATGAGGGATCAGAAAGAGTCACAGTCAGTCATAACTGTTGTTACTAAACAAAGATGTGAACCAACAGTTTCAGGCGTTATGGTATTTAGAGTGATACTAGATGTTTTGGAGTCATGGTCGTTAAAGGGTTAAAACCTAACAACTCGAAGCTTTCCCTTGGTTCCTGTGGGGGGAGGGGCTCCACCTCCTCTAGATCCGACCCTGACAGACGGACGCACCAGCGCTCAGAGAACAAGCGATGACCGACCAGACGCCATTGACGACTGAGGCCGACGTAGACTATCCGGGCTCATACAGACAAATTGCTTAGCAATGGCGGCGAAAATCACATCCAGGTTACGTAAATGTCAGATGCCCGAGCGGCGTCCGCGAGAGAACGGTAAGTCGCACTGTGCATACCATGGGCTACAGGAGACGACGCCCTACTCATGTGCCACAGTTGACTACTCGTCATAGGACATTACCCCTCGCCTGGTGCCGAGGACATCAAAAATGCACCACTGCAGAGTGGCGCCGCGTCGTGTGATCAGATGAATCCCGTTTCCATCTGTACCAAGCTGACGGGAGGGTGCGGGTGTGGCGTCGACAGCATGAGGCGATGGCTCCGTCGTGCCAGCGCGGCTCTGTGATGGTTTGGGGAGCCTTTTCAGGGAACACATTAGGTCCCTTAGTGTGTCTAGAGAAGTCCTTAACCGCTGCGCGCAACCAGCATGTGCTGGCTGATCACCTACACGCTTTTATGGCTTTCGCGCAACTTGCGGCCGATGGTCTGTGGCAGAAGGACAATGCGCCGGCCCCACGTGGCAGCAACCACCTAGGCATGGCTCCAGAAATACACATTTGGGAATTATTCAGTGGCTCTCAATATCTCCGGATTTAAACCCCATGGAAGCTTTCTGGGATGATGTGGAGCCGAACATCAGATTCGTGCAATTCCTCGACCGAAGTGTCCAGCGGAGTTGTAGACAAAGCTGCAACTGGCATGGCTGGCATTACCTCTGGAATCTCTTCGGCATCTGGTGGAGTCGATGCCTCGGCGCGTACAGGCTGTTATGCGCGCTGCAGGAGGACTATTGGAAGGTATCTCTAATGTTTTGTCCATTACGAGTGCATGTACATACACACACACACACACACTAGATATATATAAATCGGGGTATGGTAGGTGAGCGGAGCACACCCACACAGAGTCGCAATTCGTCTAACCTATACTAACGATATTACATTTTTTCGGATTAGTTTTTAATAAATCTCGCCAGAGTTTGTCCTAAGGGTTCGAGTGGTGGTTAAAATTAATTCTCCTACACGTTTTACATTAAGAGGGAAAGATTCGTTCAGCAACCATATCACATTTGTGCTAAGATTATGGGGTGTGCGGTTTCTCGATAAGGCATCCGACATGCTCTAACAACTGAGGTACAAGCGATCCCTTGATGGCGCTGCAGGTCACGTTTTTATTTCCCCGTGGTTTCAAACATTCCAGCTGATCTTTCAGGGTGCGCTAGCCAAATACAGCACTGCTTGCAATCCCATGAAGCTACGCAATTTAACGTTATGATACGAGTTACTGTTATATCATGTTTTTGGATAACAAAACTCACTAAAGTTTGTCCTAAGGTTTCGCGTGGTGGCTAAAACTGATTCCCTTATACAATGTTTTCGTAAAGTGAAGAAAGTTCGTTGAATAAACAAAGTATGGTAATATTTGCATCCGTAGGTGTCCTGTTTGGCCAACGGCACCCTAGACGTGTAAAACAACTGTGATACAAAGCTCACCAGATGGTGTTGCAGGTCCCATTTTTATCTCCTTGCGGTTTCAACGAAGAGGCTAACAGCTTCTTAGGGTGTGAGCGCCTATAACACCGCTAGTGGTCATACGTTTGCGTTTGGAATTGCGTGGAGTCAAATATAATTCAACGTTCTGCCAGAAATTGCAGTTTTTGTCTTTTCGTCGCACTGCGAATCGATGTGTTTATGAGCACAGATTTAAAAACAGAATTTGAATTTTTGTTATCTATATAGGATGGCATAACAAAATTCATTCATTTTTTTTTTATTAAACGACCGCTAAATAAAAAATATATATATATATATATATATATATATATATGCGATATTGAAGATGTATACATTAGCATTATTATTCTATAAAGAAGATACCTAAGCAAAAAAATACATATATAATTTTGACTCACACCTAGTACAACATAGAAAAGGTTATGTATCTACCTGTGTGAGTAAAAGGAGAAAAGATAAAAAAATAAAATAAAACAACTGAATGTAGAAGGTGTCGAGAATACTGAGCCTTGGCTTTATCAAGGACCAGCAAAAACTCTGCATTTTCTCACTTCTACAAAGACCTAGTTGGAAATGGGTTTCTGCAAGGCCATAGATGCAAGTAACATTCCCACCTAAAATAGTTTAAAAAATATATATATAAGTCATGTCCTCCGTAGAGTAGCATGACCTAGCACTAGTTAACAATTTCGCTTGCATCCATTAACCTTCATGGCCCGACCCATGCTCTTCATCTGTTACTATTAAACAGAGAGAAGAAGATTAAAGAGAACTCAAGCTGTGAGAGTGACATAATAAATAGAAATGATTTTCAGCTATAACGAAATTTCAAGTTCGTTTGAGAGAGAATTTAAACCTGAAAAACAATGCAAAAGAAAACCAAATTTTACATTGCAATTGAAAAAGGAAATGTTAATTTATAACGAACAGATTTTTGAAAGAAAACTTGAGTCTAAAACCCCCTACTCTACATAACATCTATGGAAATGCAAGTGCAAAGGTTCCGATATTTGAGGATACAGCACAAATAAGAATTGGAAAGGGAGTGAGACAAGGTGACACCATATCTCCCAAGCTTTTTAACGCCACATTGCAAAATGTCTTTCAATCATTGAACTGGTAAAACAAAGGGATAAAGATTAATGGAGATTACTTAACTCACCTTCGTTTTGCTGATGCCGTAGCCATCTTTGCAACTACCCCTTCAGAGCTGCAGAGTATGATCTAAGAACTTGCTGACAAGAGGAAAGAATTGGGATTAAAAATGAACTTTCAGAAGACAAAAGTGATGTACAATGCTTTTACAAGAAACTAAGATTTATCGATTGATGGAGAAAAGCTTAAGACAACCGATTCCTACATTTATATTGGGTAGCAGATATCAAGTAAGGGTCACATTGATAAAGAAATCAATCGACGTATAAAACTTGGATGGAGAGCTTTTGGAAGAAGCAGTACAATTTTTAATAGCAGTATGCCATTATGTCTCAAAAGAAAAGTGTTTAATCAATGCATCCTGCCAGTGCTTACGTATGGAGCAGAGACACGGACCTTAACTAAAAAAGACAGACAAAGACTGCAGACAACTCAAAGAGGCATGGAGAGATGCATGCTTGGTGTAACCAGGAAAGATAAGAGGAGGAACTTGTGGATAAGGAAAATGACAGGAGTGGACGACGTCATGACCATAGTGAAATCACTGAAATGACAATGGGCTCATGTTGCCAGAAGAACGGACTACGGATGGACAACCGAAATTTTGGACTGGATTCCTAGGGACAGGGAAAGACCCAGAAGAAGACCCCATGGGAGATGGATGGATGAAATTCGAAAGTATGCTGTAGTGCCATGCAGGAGACAGGCCCAAGACAGACAATTGTGGAAGAAATTTGGGGAGACCTTCATCCAGCAGTGGATTGATAATGGTTGATGATGACGATATATATATATACTATATATAATCTTTTATAAGAAGAGCAGCTAGAGAAAAATCTTTTATAAGAGGCGGGGTATACGTACATTCTCTTACGTAGGATCTGTGGAAAATAAAATTGGTTTAGCCGTCAAACGCACAACTTCTATTTGCAGGGCACGGACATAAGCTTTTAATTAACTACCCCAAGTGTTATTTTAAGAGACATGTTTCTCCATCTGACTGATCGAATAGAATAAAGATCAGATGACAAAGTGTCTGTTCTGGGATTCTGTTCGCTTGATTAAAGACGTATGCGAACCCGTTTCCAACAAATACCATTTTCGGAAATCTAGCTCATACGACATCTGCAGAATTTCAAGAGGTAACCAAAATGTTAATGAAGGTGATCATCTTTATCAGGATGGCTGAAACGAAATGCGAGTACGAGTTGTGCCATTTAAATTACATTAGCCATTTGGTTCATATTAATGATGATCTGATGACATTCGGAAATCCTACAGAGAATGATGTAACTGATAAACAAAAAAGATAATGACGAAAACAGCGAGGAGAGAGAGCGGAAGACATTATTCTTACGAAACGAGCACCTTCGTACTCCTACGTTCGAAATATTGTGGAAAACCTTCAGTGGATATTTCGGGAACAGTAATGCTTGTCATATTATTTTCTTCGCTTCAAGTGAAACATATGAAAGTCTTTGTAACATGAAATTGATATCTTTATTTTACTCGTTCATAAACGTTCTCAATAAAAAGATATTTGTATTTTATATAATTTTATCGTATAAATAATCTCCTCACAAAAACTGCATCACTGTAAAACATCTTAAGCTCCTATAATAATAATAATAATAAAAACACAAAGAAATCAAAAACAATCTGGCCGCCAAATACAACCAAAAGCTGAGGAGACTAATGAAGACCAAGCTCAACGCTCGCAACATCACTCAGGCTTATATTAAAAACATACGCAGTTCCAGTTCTCACGTATTCCTTTGGAATCATCAAGTGGACCACAACATAGCTTGTGGAAATAATGCGCAATACCAGGACAACCATCTCACTAAACATGGCCAGCACCACCCGAAGTCAGCAGTAGAAAGGCTGACCATTGGATGGGCAGAAGGAGAACGGGGAATGATTGATCTCCTGGAACACCGAGACAAAGAAATCAGCAGCCTCAGAAAATACTTCCATCAGAGCAAGGGGCCCCTTCACCAGGCGATAAACCAGAGTGACAAGAAGTACACTGCCCTAGACCTCTCTATTCAGAACATCGAGATTTGAACGAGGGAGCCAAAAGAAGAAGCTTGGGGCAAGAAAGTCCTACACGGAAGGAACTACAACGATCTGCATTCGGACTAACAAACGGATCACTCTTCCCCGGGACCGAATGGTTCCTGATGGATATACAGGATCAAGTTGTTAACACCAGAAACTACTGGAATCATAACCTGAAGGACATGTCAGTGGAAAGCGACACATTAACTCTCGGTGAACAGTAACCTCACATTGTATTCCATAAGAAAAGTTTTAAATTTGAATCTGGACAACCAATGCCATCTATGAGCTCACTGCTCCTCTGAGAAGCATACGCACTTTTTAAATACTTGATTATAAATACATTCAAAGGCACAATTACAATTTTCGCTATTTTTGTCAGTTTTTCGAGCGTTTTATTTACTTTTTTTTTTTTTTTTTTAGCTTTGAATATTATTCAAGTGCGCATGCCTTTCTTTTGTTTCATCGTAAGTCCGTTTTCGTTCGAAATCGTGTATTTTAAAAGAGCTTAATTCATCAAATGAATCAAACAGAACATTAAAGTCAATATCGATAAATCTCCCGGTGATGCGGGGGGGGGCAAAGCGATTTACTGACTACGACGAGCATCACCCCAATCGATTCCCGCAGACGGGTGACTACAACAACAAAACTGCCGAAGTCGACGACCGATTGTAAGAAAATAAAATGGAAATGCTGGAGAAGCCAGATGGGGATGAGTAGTCTTTTAGCCTTGGAACACAGAATGCTTAGCAGTCGTCAGACAGTCTGGCTGGAGCGAATTCTTGGCGGAGGCCACGGACGCAGTGGCACACTTAGAAGCGAGCAGACTGACACACATGGATTTTAACCATGCATCACACACACCAACGACTACGAACCGCTTTTCCGGGCAGTCGTGGGAAGTGGGGATGCGTCGCTTTGTGCATATTCTACGGGGTTTTTTTGTTTTGTTTTTTTTTCATTCTTTTCACATCATTTGAAATTGCAGGCCATATTCGTCAATGGTTCAGTAATGTTAATGGATCATTGCTGCCAATTCGGTATGCAAGTTAACTGCAATCTTTTGGCAACTTTGTTGGCACGGCTTTTAATCAAACGCTCAGCAAAGACAGATGTAATCAGTTTTTGATTTTTTTATTTTATTTTTCTTTATTATTATTTTTTCTTTTTCTTTACTTTTGTAACTGGTACATTACATTGTTATGAACGTTTCAGATCATACAAACACGGAAGACGAATATTCTCAAACAATTTTCCATAACAGGTGGCAACACTGCATTTATTGTTAACAACATTTCCAACGTGAACTCTCCTGTACGTATTCCCGGACTTTGAACACCTACAGAACAGTATATGTGTTATGTACAGGGGTTGGACAAAATAATGTGAACACCATAACCAGAGTTGCAGAATGTAGACATACACGCGTACGCTGTACGTTGATAGTTTCCAAGTTAGCAGATTTTGCAGATAGTTTTTGCTTGTAGATTTTAAAAAAGTGGAAATGTTTCTTATGTACAGTAATTAAAACATTTACTCAAGGCTTTACTCAGATTGATATACTTAATTCTATTTTAACTTGAACTTTCACTTATTTTCCACATCTTCAAAGTTCCTTTGTTTTTACTTAGTTTTTGGCCTCTAGATTTTATCAAGATCTGTTCTCATCTGGACTGTATCAAAAATTTCGTTTACACAAAAATAACTTAAATTTTATTATTGCCAGTTTCCTCTTGCAGTTGCCAGTCATTAAATTCAAATCTTTTCCTTACGTGTTTTGTAAGTCTACTATTTTTTAATTTTGTTGTTGAAAATGCAATTTAAAGATATTTAAGTTTCATTAGTGGAACTGTTTTTCTGGATATAGAAGCTTACTTTAATTAGTCTCTTGTTTTTATGAGGTACATAGTCCAATACTTATTAATATTTTGCGACAAAGATCTGTTTCACACACATTGTTGCACATTCAATTATAATGTGCTTATTTTGTCTTCACTACAAAACATTTCGTGCCATGAGTCACATATAGAAATATTCAGCCGTCTATGCGCGATAAACACAAATATTTTTAATTCGTGATACAACCTTAAATTGTGTTTATCGTGCATAGGCGGCTGGATATTACTATGTATTTTGTCCTCATTGGAATCTGTAATGTTATAATAATTATTTATTGTTTTATTAATTGATCTTTAAATTATCTAATTCTATTATATTCATGGCTTGCGCTTCGCGGGTTTGCAGCAAGTTTTCTGTTTCTATGGTTGTGTACGCCGATACATTTTATTTTTATACAACTCTGACCATGACTATAGGGATTAATGTTGTTCGTGTAGGCTAAACTGAAAGAAAAAAAAATGTGACTATCTATTCATATCTCTTCTTTGTACATATTCTGTAGGTTGTATGCCAGTGTAGTACAAATTGTGTTGAGCAGCGGTTCTTACGAGCGGTCGGTGAAATAATGGGTGACCTGTTAAGACTTCAGAAGCCAAATCGTGGGACTCCGTATAACAGGAGTGTGTGTAACCGTAACAGCAAAATTGTTTGGTGTTTCAAGAACAACAGCCTCCACGGTTATCACTGCGTACACAAAGCATAGCAAGCCTTCATCGACAAAGAAAAATAGTGGGTGAAAACCTAGACTGAATGAGAAAGACGTCGAACACTAACAAGGGTTGTGTCCAAACAACGGGTGTAGGAGGGACATTGCTCGAATTCCTAAGCTACATCTGCTTAGCTTCAGTTGCTTAGAATTTTGTTTTTTTGATTAGAGGTTTAACGACCACGGTGAGCAACTCAATGGACTATAAGCAGTCGCCCGTCCCTAATTTAGGGTTACTGGTTCCAGGGAAGGGATAGAGCCAGTGCCGTAAGACAGACAACATCCATACCTCACCGGGATTCGAACCCGGACCCTTTTCGGACGAATGATCAGAGGCCATCGCTTAGACCACTCCGCCGCTTAGAACTTCGTTATCCTGGGTGGTGTAACGGTAGCATGCTCGAAACTATATCAGAAGGTGCGGGCAGCGCCATAACTAGCCCGTGTTGCGCCCGGTGCGAGCTAAACATTAACATTCTACGCCTCCCCCGTGTGGCTTTTGCGCCGCCTGCGGCCATGCGCCCAGCGTGGGGGGGGCACCAACGGCACCGCCCTAGTTACGGCCCTCGATGAGGGTTCGATTCCCGTTCCAAGGTGATTGATGTAAGTTGTCCGAAGGGTGGCTACGTCGGAAACAGGAAAATGTACATCATCTACCGACTGGCTCAAAAGCCCGTTTGAATTTCAACAAAAGAACAAATGAAAGTATTACAGTGCGGTTTGCACGAAAAGCATTAGCTTAGTAGGAGAATTTTATTGGTAACGAAAAAACTTTTAGTTCAAAATGCGACGAGAGAGAGTGCTTTACACATGGTTAGTAGATGAAAAGGTTATGCTCATCCTGAACTTCCGGTGATAGTTTTGTGACGTTACTGCCCAAATCCCCATCGTAAAACTACCTAATCGCCACATTTCTTTGTATCTGAACCTTAGTAGCGTCTCGAATTTTTTTTTTTTTTTCGTAAACCAACTGAAAAAAGCTTTATAAATTCTACCAGATTTTTTCATGTATATTGTTTCCAATTTTTTACTTTAAAGGAATTGGGAAATGTTGCCGAGATGATTTTTCTGTTACTCATAAAGAAATTCGGCTGTACCACCGAATCAGAAGGAATTTCTCAAGTGGGATCTGGCAGAGATCCCACTTGAGAAATTCCTCCGTATTCACCAGACCTGGCGCCGTGTGACTTTCACCTATTCCCTGGAGTGAAAAAACAACTTCGTGGGCGTCGGTTTGCATCAAATACTGAACTGAACAATGCTGTGATTGGGTATCCTGAACAACATGTCGAGGAAGGGCTTCAAACACACCTTCCGGAAGTGGATAGAAAGGTGGGGCCGGTATATTCAGGTAGAGGGAGAATACTTCGAAAGTACGTACGTGTATGTTTACTGCATTACACTTCTGCCCCATGTAAAATCAGTATCGTTACTTTTTCAACGACCCTCGTACAAGCAATTCAGCAGCACAATCAGATTGCTGTGAATAATTTACTGAATTTCCCTTTTCCTTTCTTTTGGAGGCATTGAAAATTTTACGATAGTGCTCAACATTTTAAAATTTCTTTTATAGGTTTTTTACATTTATACGTTTTTTTAAGGCCATCCCCCAGAAAAACGTATAACCGAGATTCCACTGTAAGTTCAATTATTCAATAACACATGCATCTTTTACAATTTTAATTTCTTGTCACCCAGGAAAAACTAACCGACAGGATTAAAAATTGAATGTTTAACAGTGCTCAAAAATGTTGTTACGTGCCGCCAAGTCAATCTTTGCAGGGGGCCGACGAATTACTAAAACCGAGCCTGGTTACCAACCAGTTCATTACCTAAACGACGGGATTGAAAATGAATGTTTAATTAATAGTGGTCAAAAATGTTATGGGCCACCAAGTCAATCTTTGACCAGGGCCGACGAAATACTGATACCGAGCCTGGCTACCAGTTCATTAACTAAATGACGGGATTAAAAATGAATGTTTAATAGTGGTCAAAAATGTTGTTACAAGCCGCCAAGTCAATCTTTGCCCAGGGCCGACGAAATACTAAAACGGAGCCTGGCTACCAGTTCATTACTTAATAAACGACGGGATTAAAAATGAATGTTTACAGTGGTCAAAAATGTTATGAGCCGCCAAGTCAATCTTTGCGCAGGGCCGACGAAATACTAAAACCAAGTCTGGCTACCAGTTCATTAACCAAATGACGAGATTAAAAATGAATTTTTAACAGTGGTCAAAACTGTTGTTACGGGCCGCCAAGTCAATCTTTGCCCAAGGCCGACAATATACTAAAACCGAGCCTGGCTACCAGTTCATTAATGTAAACAAGATTTATCATTTCCTGCTTGGTGCAAATCAACTCGTTATTCAAACTACTCTCGTTAATTTACACGCACACAGGTGGAAGTTCAAATAAAATGCTTTTGTTGATTCTTTTTTCAAACATACGTAATACTTCAAAAATTGTCATAACTTTTGTTAAATAAAAAACGTCCTTACATCCTGTCACTTTTTTAACAATAAAAAAACGAACCAAGCGGGTTTTCTTTTACAAAAAGAAGAATAAAACACAATATAAAGTATAAAATAAAACTATTCTATATTTATGCGTTTCAGTGAATTTCGCACACAAGCCCAAAATTTCGGTCACGGTTTTCACAGATCGATCAGTAATTCCCCCAAACCAAGAGAATAAAGGACACAAGTGACAAACCGGCACGCGTCACGCACGTGCAGATGATGAATGACTCATTGGCTGCATGCCGCAGCATCCCGCACGAGCTACTAAAAGCGATGGTTATATTCATTCATACATTCACTACGGTGGATCGTCACTTCTCAAATGTGTATACACACACCAGAGAGAATTCATCATAACGTACACTTTCTGTACCCAGAAAAAAAAAAAAAAAAAAAAGATGAGGATTCCAGAACATACGACATCCCACTGACCAAAAACTGGAATCATTCGTTATTAGACAAATGCTACCTACTGTATTCACAACTATTATTAAGTTTAGGTATCAAACATTCCGCTAATCCGACGCCCGTATCGGTTTTATGTAAAGCAAAATATTTTTTATTAGCCCGGGACTACCGTTTAGAACTTTGTTTCCAAAGCTGTGGTACTTAAGGCGGTGCATTTTCTGAGATATTTTACGTGCTTTATAAATGCAGCGTGATCAGTGTCTTATATTCGAGCCTAGGCCAAATTAACTGAAGGTGTTTAATTCTCTTGATGAATACAAATATACAAATCAGTAAGAAACATTACTTGTTACATAAAGTTGAATAATTGGACATAGTGTTTATTGAGGTGTACAAATTAGCAGATCAATATTAAACTGTTCATCAACAACTGCCGAAAGAAGTTTTTCCGTATTAAAAAGAATCAAGATATATCTTAGAGCCACACAAGGACATGCACATTCGAGCAACCTTGGCTGGTTTGTTAATAGAGAAAAACATTATTTTTAAACATGAAAAAGTACTCGGAAGAAATATTTTTGTGAAAACGTAACACTCAAGTTCACACAAAAGGAAAGAAGAATGGAGTTCGTGTACAAATAAGTGTTCAAATACTAATCCTCATAATTATTTGGTATCATGTTAGCAATAGCATGTACCTAAAATTTAGAAAAAAAAATGTTACTTCTATTACTTAACAATTAAAAAATAAACTTCGCAATTTTTAAAAAACAGTACGGGGGGGGGGGGGGGTAACCCAGGTCTCGGACCCAAGATACGCCACTGAGCGTGATGCATAATTATTGTCGAGGTTTCCGTGGCCTGGTATGGCCAAACCGTAACCGACCAAATAAAACTGCCTACAGCATAAACAAGTTCACCTCGGAAAGTTTTATGTGGCAACACGGTAATCGCGGAATTGACGTCATACTTCAAAATGGCGACTGTTAAAAATAAAAGCAATGTGCGTACTCTGGTTCTTTGAAACAAAGTCAGTTATCACAACGCAGTATGGCAGAGTTCCACCTTTCGATAATGCTATACGACGTCGGTTAAAGCAATTTCAAAAGACGGGTAGTGTACAACATCAAAAAAGCAGCGGGAAGACCGAGCATTTCGCAGGACGATGTTGATCGCGTCCAAGAAGCCTTTTCTCGAAGCCTTCAGATATCAACGAGACGAGCTGCGTTGCAGTTAGTATTGTGCAGACACAGCAGGACGATAAACTCCGCCGTTTCCAATTCGCCCAAGACATTTTGTCCAAAGTCGAGGCTGATGAACATTGCCTGCGGACATGGATATTTAGTGATGAAGCAACGTTTTCCGTCTCGGGGTGGGTATATCGGTATAACTGCAGAATATGGGGCTCCGAAAACCCTCACGCCATTCTGGAAGTCGAACGAGATAGTCAAAAGGTGAACGTCTTGTGCGGGTTTTTTTTTTTGTTGGGAGGTTTAACGACCAACGTGAGCAACTCAATGGGCTATAAGCAGTCACCCGTCCCTAATTTAGGGTCACTGGTTCCAGCTGGTGCATTTTGTCATGTTCGGAAGTGTTGGGGCCCTTTTGCCTTTATGGAGAAAAGTGACAGTGGCGACCTATCTGGACATGCTATAGCTGTATCTGTTGCCTCAGTTGGAAGATCGGCAGTCCAATGTGGTGTTCTAGCACGACGGCACACCGCCGAAATGGGTTGTTATTGTCCGAGAATTTCTAAACCTGCATTTTTCTGGGCGCTGGTTTGGGTGTGGTGGGCCCATTCCGTGGCGTCCGCGCTCACCCGACATTACGCCACTAGATTTCTTCCTGTGGGTATATGTGAAAAACATCGTTTGCCAGACCCCTGTGACCTCCCTGGATGACTTGAAGACCAGAATTGGTGCTGCGACAGCAACGGTAACGCCGCAAATGCTGGCGAACACTTAGCGGGAAATTGATTATCGCTTGAGTATCTTACGTACCACGAAAGGCGCGCATGTCGAAGTGTTTAGCAATCTGATGTATCGATTCTACAGGTAATATCTGTCTTGTTTCGTTGCTGAGTTAGATTTGCTAACTTCCACACTTCGCCACTAGGGGTGATGCAATCGCTTTTAATCGATCGGGCATGTCCACTTTACTAGTGACAGACCTAACGTTTAGGGTAGGGGACAGTTCCTTCAGCCACGACAGGGGTGGATATCGACTTTCCTTTGGACCCTGTTTGCGGTTTTAGTTAGTTGTTTCTCGTTTTCCGATTACATGCCACTGAAATCTCGACAATAAGTATGAATCCCCCTGTAAATATATATATATACATGTATGTGCGTGTGTAAAATATACACTCAGTAGACAAAGCATTAGAGACACCTAACTAATAGCGAGTCAGTCCTCCTCCAGCGTGAATAACAGCCTATACATGCAGAGGCATCGACTCCATCAGATGCCGATGGGTTTCCGGAGTTAATACCAGCCATGCCTGTTCCAGCCTTGTCCACAACTCCGCTCGAGACGTCGGTCCAGGATCCACGAATCTGATGTTTCGCTCCACGGAATTCCAGAGAGCTTCCACAGGGTTTAACCCTTTAACGACCATAGCACCCGTACATGCAAACGACCATAGCCGCCCGAAACGCCTCTGTAGAGTGATTCAGATTTCCTACCTTTGCCTTTTCTTTAAATTTGCACGATCTATGAGGAATCATCAGGGGGTCACATTCGGCCATCATTATCGTTACTAAACAAAGAAGCGAACCAATACAGTTTAGGGCGTTATGGCATTTAGAGTGATACAAAATTTTAGATTCATGGTTGTTAAAGTGTTAAATCCGGAGCCACTGGATGTTTCCAAACTCAGATGAGTGTTCCTCGAGCCATGCCTGAAAGGTTGCAGCCCGGTGAAGCGGCGCATTGTCTTCTTAAAACAGACCCTTGGCCGCAGGAGGCCATGGAAGTGTGTAGGTGATCAGCCAGCACATGCTCGTAGCATGCAGCAGTTAAGAACAATGCCAGACACACTAACGGACCTAATGTGTTACGAGAAGGCTACCCAAACCATCACAAAGCCTGCCAGTTTGGCTCAGTTAAAGCCAGTGGTGGCTTTCCCAAAGTTGGAAACGGGTCAAAAATTTCAGACAAGGACCTCCCATACCTGGACCCAATTCGGACCAATAACTGACCTGGACAAATCTGCTTTGAACTATAAATTCGAAACTCGATTTATGAATATATACATATTCATCCTAATAACTGCTTGATATTTAATAACTGAAATCTTTTTCAATAATAAAATTTGGTTACTTGCTAAATTTTAGTGCCACTATTTTGCGTAATCCAGAAGTAATGGCTGACAATGACCGTGACCATGGAGTATATTACAAATGAGAATCATTATTTACGATTACACAAATGTATTTAGATTGTTCACTCTTTCCACGTTTTGATGGAGGTGCGCATACTTTCATATGGTCCGTTAGATTTTTGGTTCCATAATCTTTCATTACACCGTCGACATCTTTCTTAGTAATTATACACTTTCCACATTTTGAACGACAAGCAAGATCCAACAACACAGAATTATTCACCGGTTCCTTAATGAGACCAAACAATTTCCAGCATTCACTCTTCCCCTTGTGATTATCAACAAGCACGTATTTGTTGGCCTCGACACCTTTCTCAACCTCCTTAATATTAAATCCATCCATATTAACAAATAAGGAGTTAATTTCGACATGACATGTCATGGGAACGGGATGTTAGCACATCAATCGAAAATCTCTGAATGCTCAATGTAAAAGATGCAATGTGAAAAATAACTCTTAGTCATACAGTAAACTTCGTGAATCAGCTGAGAAGCAGGCGAAGGATAGAATGACCCATCTGTTTTGCGCCGACAATGCGTCCACGATCAAAGTTGCTCAGATCGCCACGTTTACCCATATTTGTTGATTGTGACATACTGTTAGGAAGTCCTGCTGTGCGCCTATTTATCGTCTGAGTTTGGTTTGGCTCTGTTCCAATCCGTGCGAGAGATGCCCGTGTCAACTACCCATCACCTCTATCTCTAATGCTTTGTCTATTAAGTGTACGTACATCAGGGGTGTAGAAGGGCTTTAGCGTGGCTAAGGCACTATTTTTCTAGGCTTAGCGACGCTAAGGTAAATTTCGTTGGTAAGTGGTTGCAGAAGATGGATAAAGGATTTTTTTAGATGATGATACATTCGAAAATAGCAAATATTGTGTTTTGTATACAATCATAACCGAAATATTAATATCGCAAGAATGAGATTAAACTGTCGGCTCAGGACATGTCATGGATCATAAGAATAAAAAGAACATTTGTTTGTTTCTGGGTTCAACTTTCACCGTGAGCTTCTATAAAACCTATATGCCGTTGGCCATCCCTGATTTAGGGCGGGGAGGCGACCACTCATGCATGATTCATGTGGAGCTCAGACCACTAACTGGAAGCTTACACCTCTGACCACCAGGACGGCGTAAAGATAATATAACCTCCATTGTCTAGACGGTAGTCCTCAGAATCATTTCATTGCTCGAGAAAAAACAGCAGACAGAAATTATGCAGCGATTTAGGCTAAGTGACAATAGTTTTATGCATGCAAAGGATATTTTTACTGAGCTATCCTTTCTCTCATTCCTTAAGAATAACACAGCAGATATTTTCTAGAATCTTAGGGAAAAGACGTATTAGTCACACTGTAAAATAGATGTGACTGTATTAGTTACATTTGTTCAATGTAACTATATTAGTTACATCTATTCAGTAGGAATCAAGTAATAATCACACTGAAGATCTGTAATCATGTGAAATGACTGAGAGTTACTTAAAAAGACTGGCCTTTTTTTTTTTTTTTAATGTGACTAACAAAGATTTTGTCCTTTATTAAAAATTGCGACAAAAAAAAATAATTAGTAATAAAAAATTTATAAAATATACTGAACAATAAAAATAGCAAATCAGAATTCACAATGCTTATAAAATTTTTGAGTCTTCTTACCAAGGTGTTTTTACCTAATCAGTTCACCGCTAATGCACTTTGTGTGTGAATGTATTACTCCTACAAAAATCACCTATAAGTTTCCTATTAAGTTCTGAAGAGACAGCTTACTGTTAATATTTTATAATTCAGTAAATTTGTCATCCAAACAGGAGAAAAAAAAGCTGGTGGACCTTAATTCCATAGTTAGAAATCAAAACAAAATGCAAAAAACTTAGGGTTCAAAATATTTTCAGGTGAAAAACCAAAACTTTTGATTGGGGATTCTTGGGTAGGCAATTACCAAGGATGTTTGCACCCAGCTGTTGGTAATTAAAACTTTATGAATTTCCAGAAAAAAACAATATTACAAGAGTCATGCAAAGAAAAACACAATTCTTGAGTTGTAACAACAGCACTCACATGGAGGTCTGAATCTTCTTCCAAACTATCCTGCCAAACATTTACTCAAACTTGATGCCTATAGCAAACAAATCCTTTACCAATTTGACCCCTGAACAGTTCTGTTATTGACATCAAGTGGCCAAGAAGCAGTTGGGTTGCAAAAATTTCTAGGTGCAAGTCATGAGCCTTGATTTGTTTTAAGGCCCTACAATTGAATCCTGAGTGAAACATGGACATCATGTTTGTTCTGTAGTTCTGATGCTGTTGCATGCAACAAGAGTCAGAAGTCACATATCCATAACTGATGTGTCAGCAACCGTAAATTAAGGATGAGAAACACTTAATTTGAAATGTTTATGGAATTCAGAACACACAATAATAGCAGACGCATCTACTTCCGTACGCCAATAATATGACTCTGGCATAACAAAAAATGTCCTGAATCTGATAAAAAAAAAGTAAAACTACTTCCCAATATTTTGGTTAAGTACACAAAAATGAATTACTATTAACTTGTTTTTTTCTGAAAATCCCAGCTCCACCAAAAAAAGGTACGAGATCTTCATCTTTTAAAAAGTATGAGATTTCGTCTTTTATAAAATAATGCTTCATTTTTGCTTGTTTCGTTTTAGCCCTTTGTAATTTTGTGTCCTACCATGTTTCATCTCATGACGTATGCACTAGAGGTTGTCTCAACACGCTCCATCCCATCTGAGTGCACATGCACTTAATCACTGACCTAGATGAACTACCGATGGTGAGTTAATATTTTATTTATTTTTCCTTTTTGCACGTTGTATTAAAGATGTCAACAGTTTGTTCTAAGATACTTTGATACAGGCACCCGTTGCGGTCTCAATGTGCGAAACAGTATTTTAACTATTAATTTAGTAGCATTATATTTACAACTAGCCACATATATAATATACAATGCTGCTGTATTAATGTATAGTAAAAAGTATGAGATGGTTTTCAGACATAAATACTTAGCATTACACTGGAGCCAAAATGCAAATTTTCACTCCTTGTTATTATCATTTATATTTGATTTTTATTTCACAGGGATTAGTCGGATGACTTTTTATTATCATTTGTCAAAGTTTCAGATTGTGCTGCAACCCATCAAACGGACCAAAAGCAAGGAGGTGGTGCAGTTCATTCTGCAATGCCCAGCCTTCTTTGTGGCCATTAATAATTCTTTTTTTAATTCCCACACCACCTTCAGACTTCCTTTTCATGGAATGCTGGCAATGCAGAGCCATGACTAGGGTGGGGGCAGGCAGGTGGCTGCCCTGGCACAGCTCAAGAGAGGCACAAAAATCACCGTTTACAATTTCATTGAAACTGGAATTGAAACATTCACACCAGTTTCCGGAACAGTTTTTTTTTTTTTTTTTTTTTCGTGCCATACTTTTGTCTCATTTATCCATTTACAGAATTTGCTTATAAATGTTTTGCCAGTTTCTGTAGCCTTGGCAGCTGAACGGCATTTCTTCCTCAAAATGTTCAGAGGGTTAGTTGCTCGCATTTAAAAATGAAGGCATGGTTGTAGGCAGAGATTAAGCTACGGTCGCTATTTTTGCGAAGTGCGATGACTTAGTCCAAAATGCGAGAGAAAAATTAGTGTTCATAGCAAAATGGCACCAGCCATTTAAATATCAAGTTATCAGCAGGCTCTGCTCAGACTGTTCTATTTCTGTGAAAACTAGTTTACGATTATGTGCCCAATTCGCACTCCACCAATGTTATTTTCTTAATTCTTAAGATCAGGGGTCGATCCTGGTTTTTAAAGATATCTACATTGTATTTTTGTGAAATTCTGCCTATTTTTGTGAAATTCTGCCTATTTTTTGTGAAATTTAACCTATTGTGAATTTTGTCTATTTTTGAGTTTAGAACAATTTTAATCCTCTATAATCATAATTCTGACAGTAATTATTGTTTTATTATGTTTTCAGTTATTTATTATTGCTAAGCATGGTTGATGCTTTCCCAGATTGCAACAAGGTTCCTGTTCTGATGACTGCGTACGCAGAGTTTTTTTTTTTTTTTTATACACAATTCTGTGATTATACTCTAGCTGAGATCTTGGGGAAAGGGAAATAATAATAGCACTCCAGGCTGTATTAAACCAGGAAAGTCATCAAAGGCAAAGACCGACTTAAGACAAGTGGGGCCCTAGGCACAAACAACTTGGGGGCCCCTCCATCCCTGGGCATGAATCGTACTCTTAATAAATTAACAATGGTACTTGCATATTACGGCAACACCCCTGGTGCTTCATGTAATTATTCTATAATTGCGCATATAATTGTATAAAGCACAAGAAGTGCTGCCTTAATACACAAGTACTATCTACTTTAATAAATGCTAGAAACAATAAATGCTCAAAAATTGTAAATTAAAAGTAAACATTTTATCTCCATCTTTCAAAAGAATATTAATAATTGATTTTTTTGAAGCAACATATCGATGCATATTTATGCTCGGTGAAAATTAACTGCTGCACGCAGCCGTCGCTGCTTTTGCTGCCCATAATAATAAAAATTAAATGCTAGTGCTCAGCCCTGGGCATGGGCTTCGTGTGCCCTTGCGTAAAGCAGGCTCTGATCAAAGGTCAAAAATTTTAAGTTCTGGAGGAAAAGAAATAACTCACTGACTAAAATATAAAAAAAAAATCTATATTTTTGAGCATCATTGTTTTTGCAAGTGATAATCGATGTTTGGCAAAAGAAAATTTTCTGCATGGAGTAAATGAATTTCTTTTTGTTGCATTCTTTTAAAGAAGAGAACTAATATCATCAATTAGCAATTTTTTTCCTGTTTTGTTCGATGTTTCATCGCCGAAAATAGAGTTCTTATCCATGATGTCACAGGAGGCTATATATATTGAGCCTATCGAGATTTCCATCAAGCACTTTAACAAATACACTGCCGGACAACTGCTAAGGACGGATGACAATAGCAACGATAGCAACCATAAAATGGAAGGCAGGAAAATGTGGAAATTAGCATAAGTGCGGGATACAGTAAGACGTGTTGCGCGTATGCAAATTTTGGATTGCCGAACTTGTTTGTAACATCATAGCGCTGATAAGAGACATAAAGGATATGACGCGTATTGACCATTGTTGTTCAAACGCAAAGTTGAAAGGGAAAGAATCAATTGACGAACTTGCAATTTTCAGTATGTCTTCCCGACATCACCTAGATTATTTAACGCGTGGCCGTATTATTGGCAAGATTGAAGAAGGGCGAAAAATAACAGATGTTGCCAGGGAGTTCGACGTCAGCCACAGTGTTGTTTCAAGGCTTTGGAAATCATTTCAAACAAATGGAGAGTGTAGCAAACGTCACGGGGAGGTCGTGTTTGCAGTATGACACCTGCAGAAGATCGGTACATAGTGCTATCAACAAAAAGACACCGGCGCAGCACAGCTAGTGAGGTAGCAAATCAGTTTATGGCTGCTACTGGCAAGCGGATCTCCCGAAAAACTGTCGCCAGACGTTTGCATGAAGGAGGACTATACGCCCGCCGTCCGTTGTGTGCATCCCATTCTCCAGACGTCACCATACCTCCCGTTTGCAATGGTGCCATCAACATCGCAATTGGACTGATAACGACTGGTCTGCTATCCTCTTCTCAGATGAGAGTAGATACAGTCTATCGTCTGATTGTTGACGACAACTGATCTGGCGTGATAGTGGTACTGCATATTGTCCAGCAAACATACAGGAAAAGGACCGATATCCGACATGTAGTGTCATGGTATGGGCTGGCATCATGATCAATGGCTGTATGTCCCTCTATGTGCTTCCAACTGGGACTATGGCTGGCCAACGATACATTAATGATGTTCTGCTACCTCATGTTCGCATGTTCCGTGGTGCTGTCGGTGATAGATTCATTTTCATGGACGACAACGCAACATGTCATCGAACAGTCGCTGTCCAGGACTGTCATGAGAGCATGGATATTCAACGCCTCGTATGGCCAGCACGTTCTCCAGATCTGAATCCCATTGAAAATGTGTGGGATGCTTTGGGGAGGAGTCTTGCTGGTTGCCAATGCCCTCCAATAAACAAGGACACCCTCATCCGTGCACTGACAGAGGAATGGGATAAATTACCCCAACAGCTGCTTGATAATGTTGTGCAAAGCATGACACGACGTGTGGAATCTTGCATCGCCTCCATGATGGCCATATCCCATATTGACATCTTACGCCGGAACGCCTGCGGATGGTAATTGCATTTTTTTAACGTTTACGTATTCTGCACAAAATGGCCTGTTTGTCCCTTGAACACGTTCCAAAGCCTTCTGGATTTCAGAGCACAATAAATTGTCTTTCTTGTAATGTCCTGGCATTCTGACATTATTTTATTTCACTTGGCATCCAAATACACTTACTTTTTAATGCGCCATATAGCCGTTTATGATCCATCCTTCGCAATTGTCCAGCAGTGTATTTGTAACTCAATGTTGAATTAGTGAGTAATCATCAATAAATTGCACAGTGATTTTACGCATTGATGTGCCCGTCACTGCTAAAAATGGAAAAGATGCGAGTTCTTTGGCTTTTTAGTGACACATCAGAATTTTCACTAATACACCGAAAATTTCCACCGATACTACCCATGCATGGATGTTTTGCGAATGATCGAGTCCAACAGTGATGTTTCTCACCGATGTGCCCGTCCCGACTTCTAAGTTAGTCCTGCAAAATGCATGTGAAGTGAGGCTGCCAGAGGAGGAGAAAATGCCCCCATAATGCTTTGGGGCTCCTTTCAGTGAGCATTGCCTCAGCTGCCGGTAGTATAGCCACTGCCGCAAATGAGGACGCAGTGACTGAAAGGCAACCACCACCAGAGACCGTTTCACTGAAAACTGTCCATAACAACAACAACAAATTGCATCAGTTAAACAGAACAATATAGCAGGGGTGCAGAATTTGTCCGAACTCGCGAACGAGGTTCGGGGGAAATTAAGGCAGCTCTGGGGAAATTTTTGCCTGAGGGTAAAATAATAATAGTAGTAATAAATAATAATAAAACGAAAAATTGACTTATTAACAACTAGTATAACGCGAAAGATAAGAGTAATTTACTGCACGGTAATCATTTTGAAAAATGTCATGTCGTTAAAAATACAAGAGGTTATGAGCACAGTAACGTACTGCAGACTGCCGCTGGCATATGATTCACAGAGCCCAAACGACTTTACTAATTAATGCCAAGGCGTAGACAGCGTGGCGCGAGTAATAAGTACGGCACAACCATTAGTCATGCTAATAAAAATTTTCAGAAACTAATGGCAGCTTATGTGTCGTAGGTGCCGATCTGAAAAATTATTAGGGGTTCCACACATTTTAAAGCGAAGGACCCATGCATTTTTCAAAGGATTTAAGTCTTAATTTAAATTTCATTCAGTAAAATTATCTAGCACAATTATATGCCTGAAATGCTAGAATGAAATAAATTATAGTTAATTGCAGAATTTTTTTTAGCTGTTTATTTTTCAGCCTCTCTGCCCCACCCACCACTGTTTTCACCTAGACCCAAAAATGTTTGACATTTTGAATCTAAAATAAATATTAGGGTTTTTTTTTTTTTCAAATTTTTAAGTAATACTTTTTAAGGATTAGTTCTTAATCATCAACATATAGATCTAATACTCGCTTAAGCTTGTAAGAAAGTTTGCTACAGTTTTGGGGGAAATTTCGGACAGAAAAAAAAATTGCGTTCTGGGGAAATATTGGGCCCTGAAAATTTTTTGCACCCCTGCAATATAGAAGATTAATCTAACACTAAAATGCTTTTAAGATATGTGACGACACCATCAAAGTTCAAAATAGTTTTTGTGAAGATACCATTTGAACAAAAAATTTTTTTGTGTGAAAATACCATCTGAGCAAAAAACATTTTTGTGAAGATACTGCCTGGATCGACTCCTGAAGATACGTTACTACAGCACCTGTTAGCAGAGTAACAGAATGTAGACATACGTATGTACGCGGACAGTTTCCAAATTAGCCGATTTTGTAGATAGTTTTTGCTTGTAGATTAAAAGGAAAAAATAAAATGTTATTTACAGCAATCAAAACACTTACTCAAAGCTTTTCTCAGATTAATATATTTAATTTCATTTTAATTTGAACTTTCAATTATTTTTCACATCTTCTAAGTTCTTTTGTTTTCACAGACATTTCTGTCCTCTAGATTTTATCAAGGCGCGTCCTCAATGTATAGGAACTGTATCAAAACTTTCAGTTTCTTTTGCACAGAAATAATTTAAATTTTATTGCCAGGTTCCTCTTGCAGTTGCCAGTTATTAAGTTAGAATATTTTCCATGTGTATTTTGTAAGTCTACTATTTTTGAATCAAGTTGTTGAAAATGCTATCTATAATTTTTGAAGTTTCTTTAATTTGTTTCTTGTTTTTATGAGGTTCATAGCCTAATATTTTGCCATAAAGGTCCATTTCCTACACATTGTTGCACATTAAATTCTAATGTATTTATTTTGTCCTCATTGGAATATGTGATGTTTTAATAATTATTATTTATTGTTTTATTAATTTTTCTTTGAATTATTTTATTGTATTGTTATTGTGGTTCGCACTTCGTGGGTTTGCAGCAAGTTTTCTGCTTCAATGGTTGTGTATGCAGATACATTTTATTTTTTATACAACTCTGCCTGTTAGATCAATCATCACCCCCACCCCCACCCCCCATCCCCCACACACACACTCCATACATTCTAGAACACTCCATAAAGGGTGGAATAAGATTATAGAGGCTAGAAGGATTAGACCCCTTCCCCCATTCAAAGTTCAGGTTTAAACCTGAGTCAATTGTGACATCTACGGCATTCCCCCCAAGGCCATAAACATTATTTTCCCACTGACGTCCAAAGTGTTTTTGGTGTGAACAATTCAGTTAGCGTTATGATTTTCCGAGCAATAAAAGCAGCTAACTTTCCTTAGCATTTTGCTACAACTTTCCCCCCCCATTTTAGCATTTTTGTTACAGCATTTGGTTGTAGGTACACTGCAAAATAGGGATATTGTTCACACTGTTGAAGATTTCCTGGGCCGCCCCAGTGGTGCAGTGGTCTAAGCAATGGCCTCTGACCATTCATCAGAAAGGGGTCCGGGTTCGAACCCAGTGAGGCATGGATGTTGTGTTTTGTCTTACAGCACTGGCTCTCTCCCTTCCCTAGAACCAGTGGCCCTAAATTAGGGATGGGTGACTGCTTATAGCCCACTGAGTTGCTCACGGTAGTAATTAAACCTCCAATAAAAAAAAGATTCCCTGGGGGCTATTTGATCATTGCTGCAACTGTGAGACACCACTCCCAGCTGCGTTCAATTCATTTGATGTGACGTGGAAGATCCGAACTCCCAAGCAGTTGGGAAAAACTGTATATACAGCCACAGTTTGATTGTGCTCTTTACATAGAGACAACAGATAGCACTGAGGTGTGGTGTTAATTTGTTGAACAGTGTGTGTGTGTGTAAAATTAATAGAAAGCCAGATGGCAGAGTGCAATATTTTGTACCTTGCTCCGTATGCAGAAATGCCTAGTTTCGCCTCTGTGCTGATGTAATGGAATTTTTATCATGTTCCAGTTACTTAAATATCCATTTCTTTAAAATGTATAGCTGTCAATCGTATTTTGCTAGTAATATTTTTTATAGTGGCTTTATGCTCTGCTACACATGCCCTACTTGTTATATTCTGTTTTCTTTGAGAGCCAGAAATGGAGTACTTATGAAAAGACTTAATTTTTAAATCCTTATCATACACATTGCTCTTAATGAAGTCATATGAAGATAAAACAGAATTAAAGTTTCACTTTCGCACAGCATTTGCAAATGAAAGAATCACCCCACGAGGCATTGCCCTGCTGGCAAGAAGTAAAATATCAAAACACATGGCCACATAGCAAGGTATAAAGTATCATTGCACATAGCAGAGTAGCAGCTGGCCACCATGAGGCCATCCCTGGTTAATTAGGAGTTAGCACCACAGGAAACCTACAGACCTCTTCCTGGTCATAGATACCAGCATATGCACCAACTTTTCAGAAATTCAAGGTGCTTGGGCTTTGGGTAAGACCACTTGGAACGCAGAGCATTAAGTCCAATAGGTGTTCCAGCTTCTCTCTCTCTCTCTCTCTCTCTCTCTCTCTCTCTCTCTCTCTCTCTCTCTCTCTCTCTCTCTCTCTCTCTCTCTCTCTCTCTCTCTCTCTCTCTCTCTCTCTCTCTCTCTCTCTCTCTCTCTCTCTCTCTCACACACACACACACACACACACACACACGGGTCAATCAAAATAATGGAAACTCGTACTGCTTGTGGAGAACTTTTTATTAGGGCTATGAAAAAGTTTCCACCATTTTAAGGAGAAAGGTAACAAGAACAATCAGGAAACCAGTACACATTTATTCAACAAAATATTGGGAGTTAGCATCAATGACCTCTTGCCATTTTTCAGGCAACAAATGAACGCCCCTGTGATAGGACTCTGGTTTTGAGCTGAAGAACGCAGTGACGAAATTTTCCACCTCTGGAACTGTGGTGAACCACTGTTGGGCTAGGGCATGTTGCACAGAGTGAAACAGGTGAAAGTCTAAAGGTGCAATGTCCGGGGAGTAAGCCGGGTGAGGTGAAACCTCCCAGTGTAACTGTTCAAGGGTTGATTTCATGGTGGCACCGACATGTGGTCTGGCATTATCGTGTAACAGGATGGCTGGGCGGCATCCTTTACCTGTCTATGGGTGTTTTTGCTTGATTGTGGCATTCAGTTTTATCAACTGATTGCTATATCGTTGTGTAGTGATTGTTTTTCCCAGTTTCAACAGTTCAAAGTACAGCAATCCGTGCATATCCCACCACACACACAACAGCATCTTTTTCCTGTAGATATCCTGCTTTGCAGTGGATGTTGATGGCTGGCCTGGGTTGACCCAGGATTGCTTGCATACAGGTTGTCATTATAGACCCATTTTCCATCCCCGGTGGCAACCTTCCACAAAGCATTCTTCCCTTGAAACCTCTTCAGCAACGATATGCAGATGCTCAATCGTTGACCAATATTATGCTCTATTAAAGTATGTGGAGCCCACTTACCAATCTTCTGGATCTTCCCCAAAGCCTGTAGACACTGTACCACCGTCGATTGAGCCACTTTCAAACATTATGCCAGCTGCGTGGTCGATTGTGTGGCATCCTCTGCAACAGCGATTCCAGCTCCTCATCTGCGAATTCCTGTGGTCAATCTGCATGTGGCTTGTCAATCCAAGCTTAGATCACCTTTCTTAAACCTGGCAAACCATTCTCGGCACTTCTGTTCATCAATAACCATTTCACCATATGCCTGACATATTGAACCATATGCTTCACTCGCACTTTTCCCTGAATTAGACATGAATAACAAACAGTGCCGCAAATGAACTTTCGGCCGCCATGCTTGGCTTCATGTACGAACTGACAGCATGGGTCGCCGACCGGTTAGACCCCTACTGCGCCCGCTAGTGGGGGCAACGGAAACTTTTGCATACCCCTAATATTAATAACCTGTAGGCCCACCTCCTGCTTTCAGAACACGGGCAATTCGAGTTGGAATAGGCCTATATTAATACAAATCATACACATACATACATACTTACATACATACATATCACTAAGTTGTTCTCTGAGATTCAGAGGTTAGCTCCAAAAAGAAATACAAACTTCCAGATATTTTTACTTATTGTTGTTGTATCAAACTTCGCCATTTACAGCGATCTTGACATACAACTCGTGCTTCACTGATATCCATTACACGCCGTACACAAGATCTTTTATACTTCATACTCATAATCTTTTTCTCATGCATATTCAAAATGATTACCCCGGGTCACGCGGACGACATCTAAATGGTAATCCATTTCACGCCATACATTATGAAGCATGTCCATAATCACTGATGCCAGTGCAAGCTGAAAGCGCATCTTTAGTTCTTGCAGTGTTCTCGGCAAAGGTGGCACAAACATATGGCCTTTGACATACCCCCCAAAAAGAAGTCACAAGAAGTAAGATCTGGAGACACTTTTCAAACTCCAGCATGCAAAACGGCTTTTCTGCTGCGGTCGCCATTTCTCCCCACTGGCTTTGGCACACGGGCAGCCCACTTTCCTACGTCAACACAGCAGTAGGTTCCAATAAAATTTTCAACTTCCTTCTTTCTTGTGTAGGGATATTAGCTGTCTATTTATCTTCATAAACACGTTATTGTCATTTGTAATCAGGGCCATAATTTTGAATAACCCTGTATAATGGAAAGTGGGGCCATTCCTGTAAATTATGTACCAACTGTGCCAGTGATGTTGGAGGTGGAAAGTGTGATCCAGATATTCCCATAAATGTTCAGTAATATTGAGGTCTGGAGATTGAGGTAGCCAGAGTAGCTGCTGTACCTCATCCTCTATAAACCACACACAATTTGACACACATTGCACAAGCATCATGTGGGGTGAAATATGCATATGTCCCTGAAAAAAAAAGGTGTCGACTCATTTGTCATCTTAATTGACACTGGTAGAGGGTTAAGAACACAAGCACTTCTCTTCTGCCAAAAAGAACAGAGCAAAGATGAGAAGAAGAGAACATCTCAACTCATAAGATAGTTGCTTCAATCAAAGGTAACCAGGCCCACTGCAGGCACTCTTTGTTTATGCTTCTCTGTACACAAATAGAGAACATGGGTACGGGGTAAAGGGTCATGAGACATCCCTAATTACTAGAAATAGATTAACCCCCAAAAGCGTAATAAATTCAGGCCATAATGATATCCTAAACTGCTAAAGCTCTGACTTATTCCTCTTCTTTTGACTCCTGTGCCAGTTTATGAAAGAGGGAGCAATTCAGATGGAATCCCTCGTTGTGGCACGTTTTTGGAAGGAGCAGCTGATTTCCATCCCAGCCAATGTCTGCCATATTCTCTCTGCCAAAAGATTTGCCATAATTGAATCATGGTCTGAAAAATGGAATGGCAAATCACACACAGATTGCAAGTGGCGGTACATCAAGTATGTTTTGAGTTGGAAAAGGCAGGTTGGTGCAGTAATATATATTGGAAGCTGATGGATGCTAAGAAGGTGTGGCAGTATATTAAGGGATGTTAACAGGATGTTTGTTCAAACCAAAGGGGTGGCATTATATAAGCAAAGGGGTTGCACTAAATCAAGGGGGAGAAACTTATGAGCAGGAAACATCATGATCAGAATAAAATCCCTGAAATGGCAATAGGCCAGGCATGTTGCCAAAAGAACCAGTGGCGGCTCATGGGGTAAAATGTTGGTAAGGTGAAGACCCAGCCCATAACATATATAGAGTAGGTTCCAAAAGTTTGGGGACAGAGCCTACTTGTGATGACAGCGCAAGCATGTAGTTAAAGTTACGGAGTCTGAAATACATCACTCCCCCTCCGTAGTCAGAATGGTTTGGCCCACGGAAAGTGATTGGAATGTGCGCACAGACATTTGCTGCTGTGGTTAGTCATCTGTCTTCTGCGATGTGAGAAACATGGCTTTTGAAGAGCAACGTTGTAACATTAAATTTTCTCAGTGTTCGGGTAAAGCAGCTGCAGAGACCTTAGAAATGCTTTCGAAGGTGTACGATCACTCTACGATGGCGAGATTGAAGGTGTATGATCACCCTACAATGGCGAGATCGAAGGTGTACGAGTGGTATCGGCGTTTCAAAGAGGGTCGAGAATCCATCGCAGATAATGAGCGTTGTGGTCGACCTGTGACTTACTGCATGGAGTGAGGAAAACATTACGATGGTGGTGTAGTGTCTTCGTCGCCAAACCATTGAGGAAATGGCTAATGCAACTAACTTATTGGAGACCACATGCCAGCACATTTTGACGGAGGATCTTAACATGCACCGCATGTGTCAGCACATTCTCCCTCGCCTTTTGACCTCCGAACAAACGGATGCGGATATCGGGAAAATTAATCGATAAAGCCGATTGCGATCCTACACTTTGGATAACATCATCACAGGTGATGAAACGTGGTGCTACTTGTTTGATATTCAGTCAAAGCGTGCTTCTTCAACATGGAAATCACAGTCTTCACAGCAATCAAAGAATTCAGGCAGGATTTCAGCAAAGGGAAAGTCATGCTGAAAGTGTTTTTTGATTCTCACAGCATTGTTCATCCTGAATTTATTCCTAAGGACACAACAGTTAACAAGGAATGTTATCTGGACATTTTACATCGCTTACGGGAGTTAATCCGTCGTAAAGGGCCAGAGATGTGGCGAAGTGGACAATGACACCTTCTCCATGACAACATGCCTGCACGTCAGTTCCTACTGGTCACGGAGTTTCTCGCCAGAAATCGTACTAATGTGCTCCCAAATCCTGCCTATTCACCTGACTTAGCCCCCCTGCGATTTTTACTTTTTTCCACTGATGAAACAAAATCTGCAGGGAAATCTATTTGTGTCAACAAATAGGTAAAAACAGCAATTACAAGGGGTTATCATGGCTTTCTGCAATGCTTCCAAAAGCTTTACGAGCGCTGGCAAAAGTGCGTCGCCCAATGGGATTATTTTGAAGGTGGTTGTGCATCAGTGTTTTAAAGTATTCAAGGTAAGGAACTAAAGGCCAAGTCCCCAAACCTTTGGATCCTACCTCATATAAGTTATGAAAGATAACTAAAACCAAATTTTGTAGAGAAGCAATTTGATACGTATATATGCTTAAGTACATTTTATATCTATATATATATTATTTGACAATAGTCCAACAAAATCACAGTAGGACATCAAGCACGGCAGAGGGGAGGGAGGTAGACTTCAAATATTGGAAACGGTTTTGGAGGGGGGGGTGTATATTTTATGAAAATAGAATAAATAAAGAGAAAATGGTTAATTTGTTTCACTTTATATCATTCTTCCTCGGCCCAAACTACATTTTGCGCTCAATTTCTTTATCTAGCAATAGTTCATGAGAGGTCATTGCATCAGGCACACCATCAAACGTCCACTCCTCAAAAATTCAAAGTAAACAATTTCAATAGAGTAGAAAAACTACGTTTCTCAAATGATGCTTCCAAGTCCAGAATAAAAGCATCATGCCTGTTTGCGAAATTGCATCCTGCGCATAGATCACAATTAGGGCCCACGGGCCATAAATTAAGGTGCTCACTTGTGGGAACAGTGTCTAACAGAAATCAAGCTGGAAGCACATTTCTACATATCTCGTCAAAACAGGACAGGTAACTTAAACATGGTAGAAATCAGAACAGATGACCACCTGTAAAATCCCCCCCCCCTAATGCATTCAATTTATTTTTTATGAATGAGTTCAAATCTAAAAATAATTATCTTGATTATTATAACAAATCAAGATTTATGAGCAATAATACTGAAAAAGAAAAACTCAGCACATTTCCTGCCTAACCAGAAATTACTGAAGAAACACATTAAAAAAAGTCAGCACTCAAATGTAGAATGCAGTGTACACTTGAATGAAAAAGCTGCGCACATAATACATTAGAAAAGCTCTTATTGAGCTCAGGCTAAATGGGTAACCGCCTCAGTAACTACTTTGCTAAGAGCATCAGCTCTGGTCTGCCCGTTCCCATTGGACAAAATCCCTGCCTTCTTCCAATAGAAACACAGACGCCAGTCAATTTTAAGTGGTGTTCCAGTTTTGCATGGTCTCCTATCTGTTGTAAGCTTGGTTGAAACAGAGATGACTCAAATGAGGTACTAAGAATAAGCTTGTTTTAACCTCTTAACAAAAACTGTATTTAAACTTTATAAATTTAATGATCATGAATTCAGGATTCATTCTCTGGTTGAAACATTTTTTAACAAAATTTACAAATCCCAATGAGAATTTCTGAGTTTTATTTAGCATGTACAATTAAAGGCATGTTATATCTTACATACGAAAAAACTTTCTTCATGGATGAAAAATTTCTGGTGAGGCGGCGCCTCACTCACCTCACCTGACGAGCCACCCATGAAAAGAACGGACTACTGAAGTACAACCGAAATTCTAGATTGGATTCCAAGGGACAGGAAAAAACCAAGAAGACCACATGAGAGATGGTTTAATGAAATTCAAAAGCATGGGGAGTGACAAGGAGAAGACTAGCTGCTGTGGAAGAAACTTGGGCAGACCATCCAGCAGTGAACTGAGACATAGTGGACTATATAACTATACCACCATGATTAGAGGAAGTGTTATCCCATGCTCACCAACCTGCTTGGCCAGTGTGGTTAGTTAAGCCCCCCCCCCTGGCCTTCAATCCCCGGTAGCTAGAATGTACCTGGCCAAGGCACTGGCCAGTCCGACATGAAGGCAGAGGGTTTTTTTTTTTTTTTTTTTTTTTTGATTGGATGTTTAACGACCACCGTGAGCAACTCAATGGGCTATAAGCAGTCGCCCGTCCCTAATTTAGGGTCACTGGTTCCAGGGAAGGGAGAGAGCCAGTACCGTAAGACAAATACAACATCCATGCCTGACCGGGATTCGAACCCGGACCCCTTTCGGACGAATGATCAGAGGCCATTGCCTTAGACCACTGCGCCACCGGGGCGGCGAAGGCAGAGGGTGCTAAGAATCACCGGAGGACTGGACTAGGCTACCATCCGATGCTGACCTTGGCTACGTTTAATGGACGTTCCCTATCTTCTGATTCAAGGCTCCTTGAATTGGAGGAAGAACTACAAAGAATCAAGTGGGACATCATCGGGCTAAGTGAGGTAAGAAGGAAAGGAGAAGATCTCATTGAACTGAAAAGTGGACATCTCTTCTACTATCGTGAGACAGATAATGGCAAAACTAGTGGCGTTGGATTTATAATAAACAAGAAACTGAAGGTGAAGGATAAAGTTCTAGAAGTTGAAAGTTCCTCGGAGAGAGCTGTGCGACTCTTTATCCAATTTTCAAAAAGACACCAGACTCAGATTATTCGAGTTTACACACCTACGACAAGTCATCCTGGGGAAGATATTGAAGAATTTTATGAGGAAATTCGGCATCTAAATAACAAGGGCAAACAGCACTTGAAGATCATTATGGGATATTTCAATGCGAATATAGGGCAACAGCATCAAAATGAAACTTTGGTAGGCAAACTCGGTCATGGCAACATAAACAAGCGTGGAAATACTCTCGTAGAGTTTCCAGAGGCAGATAGGTTTTTCATCCTGAACAACAATGCTGGTTTTTAACATAAATCAGCGTAAATACTCTTGTAGAGTTTGCAGAGGCAGAAAGGTTTTTCATCATGAACTCCTTTTTCAAGAAAAACCCACATAGGAAATGAACATTAAGGCATCCCAATGGGATGACATGTGAAATTGATTTTATTATGTGTAACAAGAAATTCGTCATCAAAGACTGCAGTGTTCTTAACAAGTCCAAAACAGGTAGTGACCGTAGAATGGTGAGATGTAAGATGCACCTCAACACTAAACTGGAATGTGGCAAGCTCATAAATCAAACAAAATGTATTAACATGGCCAACCTTAAAAATCATCATAATAACTTAAAGTTGGAACTGAAGAACTGTTTCTCCGCTCTAGGAGGTCTATCATCAGAAGAAGTGAACATCTCTGAAGTTAACAGGAAACTAACTAAGGCTCTTATGGAAACAGCAACAAAACTAGGTGGTACTAAGAAGAAGTTGCATATGAAGAAAATATCAGGAAAAACAAAAATGGTAATGCAAAAGAGAAGGGGGATGAGGACAAATAAAGAAAATTTAACTTCCAAAGTAGAATATACAGAGTTATGCAAAATAATTTAGAAAAATGTCACTGAAGACATAAGGAACTGGTGAGAAAAACAACTGAAAATAATCAAAGCCTGAAGAAAGCAAAGAAACATCTCTGTAAGGGAAGAAAACAGATTGCAACACTGAGAAAAGTTGGCTCTGTAACAAGAAATAAAGGTGAAATTTTGACAAGAGTGAAAGATTTCTACACAAAATTATTTAAAAGAGATGATGCACCTATTCCAGTCATTAAGAAAGGTACCAGTACCAAAGTTCCTCCTGTCCCGTTGGCAGAAGTTGCACATGCAATTAAGAACATGAAACAGGGAAGAGCTCCAGGAGAAGACGGAATCACTGTAGTCATTGTACAGGAAGCAAGCGGAGAAATAGAAACTACACTTGCCCAAGTTTTCACTAGATGTCTCAATGAAGGAAAGATTCCTGAGGATTGGAGCAATGCTACAATGATCCTGCTACATAATAAAGGTGACATTGAGGATCTCAGGAACTATAGGCCCATCAGCCTCCTTTCAGTGGTTCATAAAATCTTCACAAAGGTTCTTTCACATTGCTTGAAAGTAACACTGGGCATGGCTCAACCAAGAGAACAAGCTGGATTCAGGAGTGGCTACAGCGCCATAGATCATATTCATGTACTGAGAGAACGAGGGAATATGAACTCCCATTATCCATGGCTTTTATAGATTATGAAAAAGCCTTTATTCCGTGAAACCATCAGCAGTTACAATGGCGTTGAAATCCTGTGGTATTGAAGATACCTACATTAGCATTATTAATAGCATCTATGAAAATGCAAGTGCAAAGGTTTGGCTATTTGAGGATACAGCACCAATAAAAATTGCAAAGGGAGTGAGACAAGGTGACACCATATCTCCCAAGCTTTTTAATGCCACATTCCAAAATGTGTTTCAATCGATGAACTGGGAAAACAAGGGGTTAAAGATTAATGGAGATTATTTAACTCACCTTTGTATTGCTGATGACGTAGTCGTTTCTGCAACTACCCCTTCAGAGCTGCAGAATATGATCCAGGAACTGGCTGACAAGAGTTTAGTGGGACTAAAAATGAACTTTCAGAAGACAAAAGTGATGTACAATGCTTTAACAAGAAAGGATGATTTATCAATGGATGGGGAAAGCTGGAGATAACCGATACCTACATTTACCTTGGACAGCAGATATCAAGCGAAGGTCACATTGATGAGGAAATTAATCGGCGTATAAAACTTGGCTGGAGAGCTTTTGGAAGAAACAGTACAATTTTCAAGAGCAATATGCCTTTATGTCTTAAAAGAAAAGTGTTTAATCAATGCGTCCCTCCAGTTCTTACGTATGGAACAGACACGTGGATTTTAACCAAAAAAGACATACAAAGGCTGCAGGCAACTGAAAGATGCAAGGAGAGATGCATACTTGGTGTAACGAGGAAAGATAAGAAGAGGAACTCGTAGATAAGGAAATTGACAAGAGTGGAAGACAAGACATTGTGATGATGCCAGAGTAACATGGAGGAGAGTGGCTCAAGACAGACAGTTGTGGAAGACTTTTATCCAGTGCTGGATTGATAATGGTTAATGATGATGATGATATAATATATATATATATAAAAGAAAATAATTTCTTTGACTGACGGGCAATACACAAAAAACTGTAAGGAAAAGGAACGCGCATTGCGTTACAAAAATTCATTAAAAAAATTCAGCCACTCTTCAGCAATAACTTTCTTGCAGCTATTCCATATTATATCTAAACTGATAGTGTAATAAGGTTAATACTTTTTAAAGCATGTTGGAAAAGTGAAGTGACTACTTGCATTATGCTGTAAAAAATTAAAAACATTTTTTTAAATGAATGTAACACACTAGAAAATTTTCTATTTACTGGACAATACGTCAAAAAGTTTAAAAAGTAGCATAGAGCTAAAACAATACAACTGTTGAGAGCTGTGGCTATTTTGAAGTTCAAAGATTTTACATGGTATCACTTAATGATAATACTAAGAATCTTTGAATTTCATTTTTTTCAACCATGTATAAGACACCCACTAGCTCCTGTATTATTCATAAGCTCATGGTATTCCCAATCGACACTAACAATACTTTTTATACAATAATAATTCTCGTTCCTAATGCTATTCAAAGGAAGGTAAGCAATTAACACCAACAAATGAGAAGTTATAAGCATCTAAAGTAAAAACAAAAAAAAAACAAGTTACTACAGTGGTTATTAACAGGAAAGTACACAATCAGTACAGCACATGTTGTTGCATAATGAATACTGCCAAAAGCCAATGCCCGTTCTCAAAAATAAAACGTTTCCCGAATGTATACGTCTCTACAGGAAAGCAAACAAAAAAACATCTCAACATATGCAGTTTCCTGCAGCAGAATAGAAAGGGATATTAAAATATCAAAAAGAGACAAAATATAGGAATGTTATGAAAAAACCAGGAACAAAGTTTCATTTCAACCTCACAAAACATTCAGAAATTGTCCACTCCTCTCAATAAAGGCATTTTGCTCAAAAGTTTTTCATAGGCATAAAAAAAAAAAATACAATAAAAAAGGATATCTTCAAAATAATGCATATTGTTTTTGGCAGAATATATATATATATTTTTTTTTTTTGAAGGTTTAACGACTACCGTGAGCAACTCAATGGGCTATAAGCAGTTGCCGGTCCTTAATTTAGAGCCATTGGTTGCAGGGAAGGGAGAGAGCCAGGGCCAAAAGACAAACACAACATCCATGCCTCACCGGGAGTCGAACCCGGACCCGCTCTGACCACTGTGCCCTGTGGCATAATTGCCAAACCAGAAATGTTGTAAGAGAGAGAGAAAATATAGGAATGATTTGCAACAGCCACGAATAAAGTTCCATTTCCACACATTTCCACATCAGAAGACACTCTGAAAAATTGTACACAAGAAAAAAAATTTTGTTTAATAAATTTTCACATGCATATAACACTGATTTTTATTACTCTGCACATAATTAAAAATGACATTTTTTTTGCAATGAAACCTCGAAAAAATGTTCCAGACTTCAGGAAAAAAACAAACTAAGACACTTCTAATAGGAGCCTAAGTTGCGTCAAAATTTCAAGTTGCCTAATGTGCTTGATGATGTATCAAAGTGTAACAGAAAACACATCAAAGATCAACACAATCTTCATACTGAACAAGACATTAAAAGCTGCCCTACAAACTTGAACACATGGTATACGAATCATCAAAACTACACTCCTGCACTGACATTAAATGTATAAAAACAAAATTTTATCACAGCATTTGTTTACGTGATATTGAATTAAGTCAAAAATGGTACTGGAAGTGCTGCAATATGCTCATTCAAATGTTTATGGGCGGGCACACAATATTTATCAATATGATGTTACAGTATGGTACGAATCACTTTGCATACACTGAAAAATAATTATGTGATGAATATGTAACTTTAATGTAGTTTAGAAGCCTGTGCTAAAGTGAATGGTGGACACAAATATAAATTGTTACCGCTGAAATGTGAAGTTCAGTCTCGGTATGATATACAAATACAACCTGTCCATCAGCAGATTTTCTTTTGATTTTTTATCTCAAGAAAAAAATTGAAAAATAATACCTGAGGTAGATTGGCTTGTAGCTGCCTTTGTAGGGAATCCCTTTCTCGTTCCACATCCGATAATTTTGACTGTGTTTCGGATAAGTTCTCCTGTGTTTCTCTCAAAGTTTCCATCAATTTATCTCGCTCATCCAGCATGTTAACCATTAGCTGCTCGAAATTGGCTTCGTCGCCCGAGAACTGTCCACTCCTCTGGCTGATACTGTCCTCCGAGATGGTAGGCATCACATCACACATCATATTCCACATTTTGAAAGGTTGATAGCGGCACAAGTTCTTCTTAGAAAATTATTAATGTCAAGAGCAGTGCTGGTGAATTTTAAAACTATCAGTCATCAAACAAGTCTTTAAAAATAAAATATAATTCTCCTTAGTTATTTCATCACTTATAAATTCTAAATTTTGTTCATAGTAACTCAGAGTACCGTTTCGATTTCAGATCGAGAATTAATTTTGATTCTGAACATATTTGAAAAGATCGTAAAGCATATTTCCATCGGAACTTCCTAAACTTTTGATTCAGATGAGTCCACATGTAATTATTAGCTGTGTGCTTCCACATAATTTCATATTTTTCAGATAAACATTAACAGCACTTACAAGACGAGTCAATACTCCATTTTAGAGTAAATATTGTAGCATACTACTGGAAGCAGAAGGATTTAACTGCCCCTAACACCAGATTAACGCCTCGGTCAAATCCTAATGGCCGGCCGCCATTTTTCTTGGAGCTGCCGAATGTATCCCAGAATGCAAAGCCCTACATCTCGACAGCAGGGTGTCACCGCTCCTTCCCTGTTAAAAGGCCAGGAAGCATTTCTACATGCAATATTGATGCAGAGGATATTCTTTGTTTTAAAAATTTATTAAACATTGTTAGTTATGAATAAAATGCACAGGATGCAATTAACAGCAGAATACAGCTTGTGTATTTCTATCCACAAATGGAGAACGAGAGTGTTTGCAAAACATGGCGCTCCCCATCCTCGTTTGGGAGCAGCATCTGACTTAACTTGGTCATTCTAAGAGAATGATAATATTTGGGCGTCTGCAAGTTAACTCCCTGTCGATTTGTTTATTTTCAATTCCCAATAAACTGCTTGCATGTAGGTGTTTAAAAATGGCACAGGGAATATGCTGTAAATAAAATGTCTGATATTCGAAATTCCTCCCAGAAATTGGTAAAAATTCAGCTAAGCACTTCTACAGTAAGTTCATTGCTACTCAACCTTAGAACCGCGTTAAAGATATAAAGTCCGGGAAGTCTCAATCTTTTTAATCCTTGCCTCACTTTATGTATATGTTTATAGAAAAAAGTAAGTATAAAGGTACAGTTATGAGTATTTGCAATGAAGTATGCAGGTTCACTTATGCTAATACACTTAATGCATGCAAAGTATAAAGATAGCTATTTTTTTCTTATACCGCAAAAGTATTAATAATTATGAACAAAAGGCTGGGTAATCGTGTAAATTCCAGAAATGTGTTACCAGATTTAAAACTAGGCAGCATTTCTAAGAGAAGAACAATTAGTCAAAGTACACCACAATTTTTTATTTCTTAAAAATTACTCAGAGCTGATAATTTTAATTCATTAAAATATTCAAGACACCCTTTAACAAACAGCTCGCATCATCCAGACCAATGAACATTTAAATTAATAAAAAAAAAACCAGCGTGATTCTTTTATTAAAAATGTTTCTGAATGGGCTCTGTTTAATTTTTTACTGCTGTGATATTATCAATTATCCTAATTTGTGCTACTCGCCTCATTTACGCTTGAATGTAAGGCCGTCTGCTTAATTTTTCTTGTGCTACGTAGACGATGTTTCACATTGTTATTCCTTGTTTCTTGGGGGGAGGGGCACATTTTTCTTGTAAACGTGAAAACACCCTTTATATGATAAAGAATTAAGATATTAAAAGAATACGCATTTTTGTACAAACATTAAATAAGTAAGAGTTTTGATTAAGACAAAGTCCTATCTATGCATGGATGTTTTTATGGATGAAAACGATGGTGAAATGATGTATTTTAAGTAATTGTTTTGAACAAAAAGAGTTAGGTTGTTATGTGTTAATCTCAGTGCCTCAAGTTTTCTGAAACTCGTAAGGCTTTCAGGTTAGGAAGGAAATTTATGAATATAAAATTCAAGGACTTGAAAAGTACGGATATTTGATAATTACTGAGGTAGCAAGAAAAAATGAACTGGCTTAAAAAGTCTAAATAAAGTCATTTCAAAACATTAAAGTAGTGCCCTCAATTGAGAAATTCGCAACGCAAACAAAAATTTTATGTTTTCAAAAATATCCGTTCTTGATTTGCTTTTGAAGTAATGTTTGGTGCAAAAAGGGTTTTCATTCTAATTAAAATAATCTTGAAACACGGAGTCAAAAATGTGGATGACCTTAGTGTATGGGCGCCGACTTGAAAAATTATTGGGAATTCCGGAAATTTTTAATCGAATTACTCGTGCATTTTTCAAAGTATTTAAGTCTAATTTTTCAAAGTATTTAAGTCTAGTCAGATTATCTGGCACAACAAGACGCCTAAAATGCTAAAATGAAGTAAATTATAGTTAATTGCAGAATTTGTTTTCTAGATAATTATTTATTTAATTTATTTTGCTTTTGTAGGCGCAACATTGTTATATACAATACACAGATACTGTGTGAATTTCCACCTCAATTGTCTTATAAAAGTAACAAAAACATGTAAAATTTATTTTAAGGTTTTTTTTTACCAATTTGAAAAATGCCAACAATTTTGTTCTCCAAATGATTTCTGAGTTAAAATAGGAGGTTAGAAGGGAGAGGACATGGCATCAGCCGCACGCCCAGCGTTTTCCGTGGGCTTTACTTCGTATCAGCTGTGTATGCCCAACTTGGGCTGCTTCTGTACTTTTCTATGGGGAAATCGTTGACTTTGAAGAGGTTTTAGAAGCACTTGTGAAGCATGTACAGTCAGGAAAAAATGAGACCGAAATATACATGCACATAACTAAAAATTTGCAAAAATGTACAGAAATACTGTTTAGTATTTTCTAAAAAAATAAACAAAACTATGCTTCGTCGACCGGAAGTGCATATTGTGTATTAACCAATCACAGCCTTTCTAAAGCTGTGGACACCTTGTTGACCTTCAGGGATTTCTGCAGAAAGTAAGAGACGGTTGCTATCAACCTGTGCTGGAGCACAGGTCTTCAGTAAGTGACATTACGTCACTGAATCCTCCCCACCCGGAGGGCGCAAGAAACCAGATGGTCAGATTTAGCTTCACCAGCGGCTGCTGATGCCATCTTCTCTCATTTCTAACCTCCTTGGTCCCCGACTGCCGGAAGATAGGGTGGGTCAACTAACTATACAACATAGATCAGATCAGATCATATGTAGAGGATTTTAGGAAGGGAGTGTCTGACGCCAAGTCTTGAACAACCCTTAGAAATACGAAGCTAGGAGATTTGGTCTAGAGTGCCCGATAGGAAAGTGACACGGAAGCGAAGTAGAAAGGGGGAGGAAGACGCCCTTATTTATTACCGGGGAGCCAGTACCCGGGGTCCGACGGCTTAACGTTCCCATCCGACGCACGGCGGGTATTTAGTGGTTTGAACGTTCGTACCTGCCTGGGATCGAACCTGAGGTCATCCCTATGGCAGTAACGAACGCTGACCACTAGGCCACCCGCGGCCCTGACTATACAACATATTTCCGCCGTTATCATTATAACCTTAAATAGGTTCTCGTCTCCGAATGTAGAGCTAGACTTTTTTGTATTTGTGGGAACCCAGACAAAACGAAGAATTTTGTTTTATAAAGGAGGCAGTTTTAAATGCCCTTAAACAACGGTACTTGAGGTATTGTCTGTCGCGTCAAATTTGATGAGCACGAACAAACACTAATCTTTTTTTGAGGCACAATAAACAGTCTCAAGGGTAAATTTCTATACACACTTTCTATGTATAGTAAACGGAGAATGAACAATGAAAAACAAAATTTATGCACATATGCGTACGTATATTTTCCCCACGGTGACACTATATCTCCGAAGCTCTTTAATGCCACATTGGAAAATGTCTTTCAATCACTGAACTTGGAAAACAAAGGGATAAAGATTAATGGAGATTATCTAACCCACCTTCGTTTGCTGATGACGTAGTCATTTTTGCAACTACCCCATCAGAGCTGCAGAGTATGATCCAAGAACTTGCTGACAAGAGTAAAGAAGTGGGATTAAAAATGAACTTTCAGAAGACAAAAGTGATGTTCAATGCTTTTACAAGAAATGTAGATTTATCGATTGATGGAGAAAAGCTGGAGATAACAGACACGTACGTTTATCTTGGACAGCAGATATCAAGTGAGGGTCACATTGATGAAGAAATTAATCGGCGTACAAAACTTGCCTGGAGAGCTTTTGGAAGAAACAGCATAATTTTTAAGAGCAATATGCCATTATGTCTTAAAAGAAAAGTGTTTGATCAATGCATCCTTCCAGTGCTTACGTATGGTGCAGAGACGTGGACCTTAACTAAAAGAGACATACAAAGGCTGCAGACAACTCAAAGCAGCATGGAGAGGTGCATGCTTGGTGTAACCAGGAGAGATAAGAAGAGGAACTCGTGGGTCCGAAAAATGACAAGAGTGGAAGACATCATGATCAGAGTTAAATCCCTGAAATGGCAATGGGCTGGACATACTGCCAGAAGGACAGACCATCGATGGACAGCCGACATTTTAGATTGAATTCCAAGGGACAGGAAAAGACCCAGAAGAAGACCACATGGGAGATGGGTGGATGAAATTCGAAAGTATGCGGGAGTGACATGGAGGAGACTGGCACAAGACAGACCGTTGTGGAGGAAACTTGGGGAGACCTTCGTCCAGCAGTGGATTGATAATGGTTGACGATGATGATGATTTTCCCCACGAAATATCAGAAAAATATTAGGGGTTCGAGGACCCCACAACAAAATCATTGGGAGTTCAAAAAGTGTCTCGAATAAACGAAGTCGGCGCCTATGCCTTAGTGACCCGAGAGGCTAATTTGCGAAGTAAATGAAAAAATTCACCCTTTCGCATGACCTATTAGCAGGGGCGCCGACTTCACCAAATTATTGGGGGTGGGCAGTCATGAAGAGATCAGACGTGGGAGGGGCACGTCTCTTCCGTTATCAGGAGGAAAATAAAAAGGGGGGAGAGGGCCTGAAAAGTTAAATTACGCGACTGGGCGCATATTTTAAAACGCAACTGTAATTGCTCATCAGTAAATGAACAAGGAACCAGAAATATTCTATTGCTGAATATCAATATTTTTAAAAATAAAATTTCGCCTGGATTTTTTAAAAATATCCAGAGATTTTATTTCTAAATGTTTGTAAAAACGGGATTACTCAAACAAAGAAAAATAAGTGTAAAAAATAAACAGATAAACAAAGGCGCTAGAGATTATACGTTTCTGTATTTTTATTTATTTTATTTTTGATAATTGTTATGAACGTTTACCACATATCACGAGAACATGTCAAACACTATTAATACGGGGCTGGCAATCCAGTTTCTTATCAAATGAGCAATACTGAATATGGGGGAAAATGTTTACTCATTTTGTTATTTATCAGTTGTTGTTTTTAAATTAATCGCTTCGGCCTCATAAGGTGTAGCTTGGTCCACTTTATGAAACCAAAGCGATTATTTATTTAAACAGGACGAATTATATTGTGTGGGCACCGCCTTCCCCCTCCTCCCCCTCCAGTAAATTATTGGAGCTGCAAGATTTACCTTAATCCCCCCATAGTCGGCTCCTATGCCCGTTAGCCAATTATTATTATTATTATTCTTTATTCAAAATATACAAAGCACGGCCTATGACAATCAAACATAAACAACAAAATTATCATTGACAGGTGTGGTTGAGATGATACAGGTTTCCACCGGAGACCTAGGTATCAGTCACAGCATTTTTGTCATTTTCTTGTAAGACTTCCGTCCACAGTGAGTTGAGTTTAGGTCCCAGCCACCTACAGCGAGATCGCCTTTTGGGTAGGACACAGAAACGGAAGGAATAAGAGCAAGTCTAGCTACTTTTGACAGAACAGTTTGTAGTGAGATTAGAGTACAGTAGGTGGCGCCACCGTACAAGTACGATGTTGCACATAGAGGGGCGAGAGAATTTCAGGAGGGGGGCATAGGAAAGGATACCCATTTTACCTGTGGGTCCAACCTGGGGGCCGTCACTTAACGTGCTTGTCCGATGCACGGCGGATATTCAGCGATTGTTAGTAAATCACACCACCTCTGAAAGATCAGCCCAGATTCGAACCTGAGGCCCTTGCATTGATAGTCTGACTCGCTAACCACTAAGCCATCCGCGGCTCCCTAGGTATCAGTCAAGAATCGGCGTAAAATATATGATGTCCCGAGTAAATCTGTCTTCTGCGGTTCTCTAGGTGTTACAGTGGTGTAGCCAGAGGGGGAAGGGGGGTTGAACCCCCTCCTGAGAGGGGAGATGGAGCACGAATTTAAAGCAATATATGTATACGATGCTTTCACCAATGAACCAAACCCATGGACCCCCTCCCCTTAAGAAATTTCTGGCTACGCCACTGAGGTGATATGTCAAAAAGCCGCAATTTTTCGAAATGATTCTTTTTTTTTTTTTTTTTTTTTTTGACATTGTTCCAAGTGTTCCGATGACAATGGGGGACTATCGTTATATGTTTAGTCCTTAATCGGGTAACTATTATTATTATTATAAATTAGAGATTCCACCTCTTTCTGAAGTTTTTCTTCTCTTCCTTCCGGGACGGGTACGACTTACCAAGTCTTGCGAAGTGATATTCCTTGCTATCCTACAAGTTATAATGAATAAAGTTCTCGGCTGGACGTGTAGTGCAGGGAAGCTTACGTTAAGTCACGTTAGGGTTATTGGAAGGTTACTTGACGTAGCTAAAGTGTGCCTAATCTTCAAAGTGCTAGAGTTTGTTTAGGTAAGACACGCACGTGCAATAAGTTCATTGAATATGGAACTTCTTTTTACTCAGCGTTCCTCATTATCTTGAATATCAGTACTATAACTTCGGTTTTAGTACATTAGTACCTTGAAGGCTCCTTATTAGAGCGGTAAACACAATATACCTTGGACTTAACGTAGACACTCAATGAAATAGACTTAACGGCCAGACAGAGGTCTGACAATAAAATGAACTAAGAAAACGCACTCACTTTTAACCTTTTATTGGGGAACTCCTGGTATTACTCAAACACACTCCAACAAAACACAACTACTGATATTCCGAACTTTCGTACTATCGTAGATAAATCACATAACAATAATAATGGAAGAACCTATCACATATAAAACGAAGCTGCTTGGTATAGTTGAGCGCGCCTATATATACTGCATACCACCACGTCATGACTTACACTCGTTGCCACATATAATTCAGCAGGAGAAATAACATCTCGTTAAGTGAGAAGATAATTTTCATAGGAAAATAAAATAACAAGAGATAGTAAAATCAAAAGGAAACTGAATCTAGAGTATACGTTACAAAGTGTTCAGGATAGCTGCCTTCTGTAGTTCCATGTAGGTGTTAGGTTGAAGGTCTAGTGTCTGTATAGAGCTGTGAATGATCTTAGGTACAACTCCTGTGGCTGATATTACTATGGGGACGGTGTCAAAGTATAACGACCTACGATACGAAGTCAATATTTCCTTTACTTCGTATCGTAAGTCGTTATACTTTGACAGCTTCTCTCCGTGCATCTTCTGAATGTTCACGTGTTGGGCACGGCTATGTCAATGAGGTACTGTATGTTTACTTCTTCTTGTCGACCAGGACGATGTCGTGCCGATTTTGGGGGATGGTCTTATCTGTTCTGATCGATTTGCCCCAGTACATCTTGTGGGTGTTGTTCTCTAGAAGCGTTGTTGGCTCATACTTGTAGTAGGGGACAGGCTCAGTTGTAATGAGGTGGTGCTTTCTTGCCAATTTCTGATGGACAATCTTGGCGACTTGATTGTGACTGTTCGTGTACTCTGTTTGTGTGAGGACTCTGCACCCTGCTGTGATATGTTGGATGGTCTCTGGCGCTTGATGGCATTGCCGACATCAAGACAATTGTCGACATTTTTCATGTATGGCGACGAGTTATTATTATTATTATTATTGTTGTTGTTGTTGTTGTTATTCTTATCGCACTAAGTGAAATAAACTCGTCGCCATACATGAAAAATTCGAAATCCCAAATTAGAGTTTCTAAGTTTCCCCCAAAATGTAACTGCGTCGAATTTTCAGAGCCTTTAATTTTTTTAATGTCCTATTCATCCTAAAAAGTTATATACATTGGGAGCATGCACAAAAAGAATTGAAGGTAGGCGTTATTGTTCACGTGCATGGTAGTTATTGATTCCACAAATGCAATAACTGCCATTTGAATTCCCTTTTCACTGACACATAGAGCACGGAGGTGAGGATAATGACTTGTACCTCTATTATCGTCATTAAAGATATTTTGGTGGCCAAATATTGAGCACCAGAAATGCTCTCCGACAAAGAAAACATTTTCAAATCGGACTCTTAGAAGTAGAGATATCGAGAAAAATAAGATGTATATCTACACCTCCCTGGCGAAAAAACTATGAATTATTTTAAGCATAAGATATTCCCAAAAGGTATTTCGTGGTTAGCGGTATCTGGTAACATTTTTTTTTTTTTTTCAGTCGACTTTTCGGAAGCGCAAATATTGCTGCAAATACATCACAAACAGAAATATCCACTTATGCCTGCTAGTGGCAAAACAGTTCTTTGCTAAAAATTGTAGACTACATACAGAACATTTCCCACCGGAAACTGTATCCGATGCGAAAGGAATTTTTCAAAATCGGACATTTAGAAGCAGAGTTAAAATCGCAATTTAAAATCACGCTCCTAGCGGAATAACTATGCATTACTTGAAAAAACTGTACCCAAAATAGCCCTCATTATAAATGGTATCGAAGGAAAGATAATTTTTTTCGATCGGGTATTTAGAAGTAATAATATGGAATAAAATGCTTTTTGACTTCTATAGCGTCTACATTACGCCCTCTAGCGGCGAATTTATGCAACAGAAAAAAAAACGGAAGGCGCAAGGAGGATCATCATTCTCATATTTTAGGCTTCCTAATGCAAGAAGAATTTTTGAAATCGATACAAACAGCTGCAAAGATATGGTGTCCACAGACGGATGGACAGAAAAGGTGATAACATAAACTCGTCCTTTTATTTTTACAAAAGACCTGCTAAAAATATTCATGTCGTTGCCGCAAGGGCGCAAGCCCTAGCGGTTTAGTGAGTGTGGGATAGCATTTGCCGCAAGGGTGCAAGCCCAGATTTGCCGCCCCTTGTATGAAAATATATTTCAATTTTTATTCATTTTTGCGTGAAATAAATACCTTCAGCAACATCATTTTCTATTTCCCGTAAATGGGAGAGGGGTGGGGGATTGTGATATATATATCATCATTATAAACCATTATCAATCCACTGCTGAATGGAAGTCTCCCCAAGCCTTTTCCACAACAGTCTGTCTTGAGCCAGTCTCCTCCATGTCACTCCCCCATGCTTTAGAATTTTATCCACCCATCTCCTCCCACGTGGTCTTATTTTGTGTCTTTTCCTATCCCTGAGAATCCAGTGTAAAATTTCGGTTGTCTATCGGTGGTCCGTTCTCCTGGCAATACGGAATCAATGGGGGGGGGGGGCTTACCACGATGGTCAAGCGGTTTGGTGAGTGCGGGATAGCATTTCCTCTAATCCCAGTGGTACAATTATTTCGCTATTAGCGGTCGTCAGAGCCCCTTCAGTGGGTACAGAATGCTCCACGAAAAGGCGGGGTTGGCATTCGTCAAGGAGAGGCTATGATATGTTTGCGCATCACCTGACCTTGCAATATATATATCATCAACATCATCATTGTCAACCATTATCAATCCACTGCTGGACGAAGGTCTCCCCAAGTTTCCTCCACAACGGTCTGTCTTGTGCCAGTCTCCTCCATGTCACTCCCGCATACTTTCGAATTTCATCCACCCATCTCCCATGTGGTCTTCTTCTGGGTCTTTTCCTGTCCCTTGGAATCCAATCTAAAATTTCGGCTGTCCATCGATGGTCTGTTCTTCTGGCAGTATGTCCAGCGCATTGCCATTTCATGGATTTAACTCTGATCATGATGTCTTCCACTCTTGTCATTTTTCGGATCCACGAGTTCCTCTTCTTATCTCTCCTGGTTACACCAAGTATGCACCTCTCCATGCTGCTTTGAGTTGTCTGCAGCCTTTGTATGTCTCTTTTAGTTAAGGTCCACGTCTCTGCACCATACGTAAGCACTGGAAGGATGCATTGATCAAACACTTTTCTTTTAAGACATAATGGCATATTGCTCTTGAAAATTATGCTGTTCCTTCCAAAAGCTCTCCAGGCAAGTTTTGTACGCCGATTAATTTCTTCATCAATGTGACCCTCACTTGATATCTGCTGTCTAAGATAAACGTACGTGTCTGTTATCTCCAGCTTTTCTCCATCAATCGATAAATCTTCATTTCTTGTAAAAGCAAAAGCATTGAACATCACTTTTGTCTTCTGAAAGTTCATTTTTAATCCCACTTCTTTACTCTTGTCAGCAAGTTCCTGGATCATATATATCATCATCATCATCATTGTCAACCATTATCAATCCACTGCTGGACGAAGGTCTCCCCAAGTTTCCTCCACAACGGTCTGTCTTGTGCCAGTCTCCTCCATGTCACTCCCGCATATTTACGAATTTCATCCACCCATCTCCCATGTGGTCTTTTTCTGGGTCTTTTCCTGTCCCTTGGAATCCAATCTAAAATCTCGGCTGTCCATCTATGGTCTGTCCTTCTGGCAGTATGTCCAGCCCATTGCCATTTCAGGATTTAACTCTGATCATGATGTCTTCCACTCTCGTCATTTTTCGGATCCACGAGTTCCTCTTCTTATCTCTCCTGGTTATACCAAGCATGCACCTCTCCATGCTTCTTTGAGTTGTCTGCAGCCTTTGTATGTCTCTTTTAGTTAAGGTCCACGTCTCTGCACCATACGTAAGCACTGGAAGGATGCATTGATCAAACACTTTTCTTTTAAGACATAATGGCATATTGCTCTTGAAAATTATGCTGTTTCTTCCAAAAGCTCTCCAGGCAAGTTTTGTACGCCGATTAATTTCTTCATCAATGTGACCCTCACTTGATATCTGCTGTCCAAGATAAACGTACGTATCTGTTATCTCCAGTTTTTCTCCATCAATCGATAAATCTTCATTTCTTGTAAAAGCATTGAACATCACTTTTGTCTTCTGAAAGTTCATTTTTAATCCCACTTCTTTACTCTTGTCAGCAAGTTCCTGGATCATACTCTGCAGCTCTGATGGGGTAGTTGCAAAAATGACTACGTCATCAGCAAAACGAAGGTGGGTTAGATAATCTCCATTAATCTTTATCCCTTTGTTTTCCCAGTTCGATCATATATATATATATATATATATATACACACGTAAAAATTGGAAAGGGAGTGAGACAAGGTGACACCATATCTCCGAAGCTCTTTAATGCCACATTGGAAAATGTTTTTCAGTTGCTGAGCTGGGAAAGCAAGGGGATAAAGATTAATGGAGATTATCTAACCCACCTTCGTTTTGCTGATGACGTAGTCATTTTTGCAACTACCCCTTTATCAGAGCTGCAGAGTATGATCCAGGAACTTGCTGACAAGAGTAAAGAAGTGGGATTAAAAATGAACTTTCAGAAGACAAAAGTGATGTTCAATGCTTTTACAAGAAATGAAGATTTATCGATTGATGGAGAAAAGCTGGAGATAACAGACACGTACGTTTATCTTGGACAGCAGATATCAAGTGAGGGTCACATTGATGAAGAAATTAATCGGCGTACAAAACTTGCCTGGAGAGCTTTTGGAAGAAACAGCATAATTTTCAAGAGCAATATGCCATTATGTCTTAAAAGAAAAGTGTTTGATCAATGCATCCTTCCAGTGCTTACGTATGGTGCAGAGACGTGGACCTTAACTAAAAGAGACATACAAAGGCTGCAGACAACTCAAAGAAGCATGGAGAGGTGCATGCTTGGTGTAACCAGGAGAGATAAGAAGAGGAACTCGTGGATCCGGAAAATGACAAGAGTGGAAGACATCATGATCAGAGTTAAATCCCTGAAATGGCAATGGGCTGGACATACTGCCAGAAGGACAGACCATCGATGGACAGCTGAAATTTTAGATTGGATTCCAAGGGACAGGAAAGACCCAGAAGAAGACCACATGGGAGATGGGTGGATGAAATTCGAAAGTATGCAGGGGTGACATGGAGGGAGACTGGCACAAGACAGACCGTTGTGGAGGAAACTTGGGGAGACCTTCGTCCAGCAGTGGATTGATAATGGTTGACAATGATGATGATGATGATATACTGAAGAGCAATGCTGAAAACCAAGGCTAGGTCATACAACTCTGCGGAGGTCATGACATATATATAAATTTTAAAACAAATTTTGGTGGGTTATTACTTGCATCCATGGCTTTGCAGAAACCCATTTCCAACTAGGTCTTTGTGGAAGTGAGAAAATGCAGAGTTTTTGCTGGTCCTTGATAAAGCCAAGGCTCAGTATTCTCGACACTTTCTACATTCAGTTGTTTTATTTTATTTTTTATCTTTTCTCCTTTTACTCACACCGGTAGACATATAACCCTTTCTATGTTGTACTTGGTATGAGTCTCAAATATATATATATTTTTTTTTGCTTAGGTCTCTTCTTAATAGAGTATATATATATATATATATATCATCATCATCATCATCATTGTCAACCATTATCAATCCACTGCTGGACGAAGGTCTCCCCAAGTTTCCTCCACAACGGTCTGTCTTGTGCCAGTCTCCTCCATGTCACCCCTGCATACTTTCGAATTTCATCCACCCATCTCCCATGTGGTCTTCTTCTGGGTCTTTTCCTGTCCCTTGGAATCCAATCTAAAATTTCGGCTGTCCATCGATGATCTGTCCTTCTGGCAGTATGTCCGGCCCATTGCCATTTCAGGGATTTAACTCTGATCATGATGTCTTCCACTCTTGTCATTTTTCGGATCCACGAGTTCCTCTTCTTATCTCTCCTGGTTACACCAAGTATGCACCTCTCCATGCTGCTTTGAGTTGTCTGCAGCCTTTGTATGTCTCTTTTAGTTAAGGTCCACGTCTCTGCACCATACGTAAGCACTGGAAGGATGCATTGATCAAACACTTTTCTTTTAAGACATAATGGCATATTGCTCTTGAAAATTATGCTGTTTCTTCCAAAAGCTCTCCAGGCAAGTTTTGTACGCCGATTAATTTCTTCATCAATGTGACCCTCACTTGATATCTGCTGTCCAAGATAAACGTACGTGTCTGTTATCTCCAGCTTTTCTCCATCAATCGATAAATCTTCATTTCTTGTAAAAGCATTGAACATCACTTTTGTCTTCTGAAAGTTCATTTTTAATCCCACTTCTTTACTCTTGTCAGCAAGTTCCTGGATCATACTCTGCAGCTCTGATGGGCTAGTTGCAAAAATGACTACATCATCAGCAAAGCGAAGGTGGGTTAGATAATCTCCATTAATCTTTATCCCCTTGTTTTCCCAGCTCAGTGACTGAAAAACACCCTCCAATGTGGCATTAAAGAGCTTCGGAGATATGGTGTCACCTTGTCTCACTCCCTTTCCAATTTTTATGTGTGTTGTATTTTCAAACAGCCTAATCTTTGCACTTGCATTTTCATAGATGTTATTGATAATATTAATGTATGCATCTTCAATACCGCAGGTTTTCAGAGCCATTGTAACTGCTGATGGTTTCACCGAATCAAAGGCTTTTTCATAATCGATAAAAGCCATGCACAATGGAAGTTCATATTCCCTCGCTCTTTCAATTAGTTCTGTCAGCACATGGATATGATCTATTGTGCTGTAGCCACTCTTGAATCCAGCTTGTTCTCTCGGTTGAGTCATGTCCAGTGTTACCTTCAAGCTGTGTGAAAGAACTTTAGTGAAGATTTTATAAACTACTGATAGGAGGCTGATAGGTCTGTAGTTTCCGAGATCCTCAATGTCACCTTTCTTATGTAGCAGGATCATTGTAGCGGTGTTCCAATCCTCAGGAATCTTTCCTTCATTAAGGCATCGAGTGAAAATTTGGGCGAGTACTGTTTCGATTTCTCCACTTGCTTCTTGTATGATGTCTACAGTAATTCCATCTTCTCCTGGAGCTTTTCCGCGCTTCATGTTCTTGGTTGCATGTGCAACTTCTGCTGGAAGGACTGGAAGAACTCTGGTACTGGTACCTTTCATGATGTCTGGAGTACATGTATCATCCCTTTCATATAATTTGGAGTAGAAATCTTTGACTCTTGTCAAAATTTCGCTTCTATTTCTTGTTACAGAACCATCTTCTTTTCTCAGAGCCATAATCTGTTTTCTTCCCTTACTGAGATGTCCCTTTGCTATCTTTAGGCTTTGGTTGTTTTCAATTGCTTTCCTTACTAGTTCACAGTTGAATTTCCTTACGTCTTCAGTGATACTTTTTCGTGTTGTCTTGCATAGCTCTATATATTCCACTTTGGAAGTCACATCTTCTTTAGTTGTCCTCATCTCTCTTCTTTTTTGCATCAACATTTTCGTTTTTCCTGATAATTTGTTTACATGCAACTTGTTCTTAGACCCAGCTAATTTTGTTGCTGTTTCCATAAGAGCTTTGGTTACTTTTCTGTTAACTTCAGAAATATCCACTTCTTCCGATGTTAGGCCTTCTAAAGCAGAGAATCTGTTCTTCAGTTCCAACTTGAAGGTATTATGGTGTTTTTTAAGGTTGGTTATGTCAATAGATTTTGTTTGTCTTATGAGCTTGCCACGTTCCAAGTTTAGTGTTGAGGTGCATCTTACATCTCACCAATCTATGGTCACTACCTGTGTTGAACTTGTTTAGCACACTGCAGTCTTCTATGACGAATTTTTTGTTACACATAATAAAATCAATTTCACTTGTCGTCCCATTTGGATGTCTCCATGTCCATTTCCTGTGTGGCTTTTTCTTGAAAAAGGAATTCAAGATGAAAAATCCTTCTGCCTCTGCAAACTCAACGCGAGTATTTCCACGCTGGTTTCTGTTGCCGTGACCGAATTTACCTACTGAAGTTTCATTCTGTTGCCGGTGCCCTATTTTTGCATTGAAATCTCCCATAATTATCTTCAAGTGCTGCTTACCTTTATTATTTAGATCACGAATTTCCTCAATATATATATATATATATATATATATACACCGATGAGTCATTACATTATGACCACCTCCAGCCTGGAGAAATGAGCTCGCCTGAAGACCGAACGGTGGCGCAGGTGAAGTTCACAGAGCAGTATATACACAACCCGAGGGCCGGCTTTCGGTTAGTCGAGTGTTTGGAGTCAGAATGGGAAAAGCTGCCGATTTATCGGAGTTTGATAAAGGACAAATTGTGATGGCATGGCGCCTCGGAACTACGATCTCTGAAATGGCGCGTCTTGTGGGTTGGCACGTGCCACTGTAGTGAATACGTATCAAAAGTGGTGCACAGATGGCCAAACGAGGAACTGTCGTCCGGCCGAGTGTCGCCTGCAGCTCACTGACGCCGGAGGGGAGCGGAGACTGTCACGCACTGTTCACAGCGACTGCAGGACCCAGGGCCGGATTAAGGAAGGTCTGTAGGGGCTATAGCCTTGGGGCCCACCATGACCAATGGCCCAAGAGCCTGGGCAAATTACAGATAGATAGATAGATAGATAGATAGATAGATAGATAGATAGATAGAGACAGAGATAGATAGACTGCGAGAGAGAGAGAGAGAGAGAGAGAGAGAGAGAGGTTTATAAAACGGTTTTACTTTTGTCTCGTATGATTTCCACTTGTTCAAAACAGAGTCTGGAAGACGGACAGATTTCAAGCTAGTGACTCACCAAGATAAAGGTTTCATGTGGCTGAGTACAAATGGGTCGGCGAGACAGTTTCAGCTTTTCCACTGCCATTTACCCATACCTCCCAATTTGTACTTGAATCCGTTAATGGTCGAAGTGCCCTATGACTTCACATTGTACATATAACAAACAAGATGCACAAAGAGAGGTATACAATGCTAAATCATTAGAACATTCAAGACGAAATCTAGGAATCTTGAGATTTTAACTCGTGCTCTTATGAGAGCCAATGAAAAACGCAGCGACTCGTTCTGAAAACTCTGCATGCAGATAATTTAGTAGTTACAGTTTCGTGTTTTTTTTAGTAATGAATTTTAGTCATAAGTTCTTTGGGGGCGCACTTAAATGTCTTGGCCTTGGGGCCGACTCAAATGTCTTAGCCTAGGAGCCGACTAAGGTCTTAATCCGGCCCTGGCAGGATCACAGTGCGACAAATCACCCGCAACTACAACAATGATGATCAAGGCAATGTGTCACAGCACACAGTTCATCGCAGCCTTCTGCGTAGACGAAGACCCAGCCGTGTCACCATGTTCACTACACGTCATCGCCAACAACAAATGAAATGGGCCCAAGATCATCGAGTGGATGATTGGAAGAAAGTGGCCTGGTCTGACGAATCAAGATTCCTGGTGCATCACGTAGACGGTCGGGCACGGATACGCTGATTACCAACGGAGGCTATGGCACCTGGATGAATTATTGGGAGGAGACGGGCTGGCGGCGGCGGTGTTATGCTGTGCGCGATGCTTTCTTGGGACACTTTAGGCCCCATTATCCCAATAGCACAGTCCCTGACAGCTGTCAGGGACCTGAACATCGTTGCGAACCAAGTTCACCTACTCATGGCAACTCTGTTCCCTGCTGGTGATGGCCATTACCAATAGGATGATGCGCCCCGCCACACTGAGAGAACCGTCAAGGAGTGGTTCGAGGAACATGCTGGTGACTTTCTGTTAATGCCCTGGCCTCCAAATTCACCTGACAAACATTTTTGGTTCGACTTGGAAAAGCGGGTTCGCACTAAATCACCACCACTCCGAAATGTACGGGAACTGGAGGACCTGCTGTTGACATTATGGTACCTGATACCTCAGGATACCTATCGCCACCTCATCGAATCGATGCCTCGCCGAGTGGCCGCTGTTTTGCGGGCTAAACGGGGTCTTACAACTTATTTGGGAGATGGTCATAATGTAATGGCTCATTGGTATATGGTGTCACCTTATCTCACTCGCTTTTCATTCCTTTCACATAGTTTGTGTAGAACTCTTTATGTCTCAGAATAAAAGACGATACTGCAACATGTAATAAAAACGAAATTTTGAAGAGACCTAAATAGTTCTACACGAACCACAGTATATGAAAGGGGTGAAAAGGGAGTGAAATAAGGTTACACCCTATATCTCAAGCTCTTCGGTGCGATATTACAGAATGTCTTTCAATAACTGAACTTGGAAAGTAATGGGGATAAAGATTAATGGAGACGGTTTAACCCAGCTTCATTTAGCTGAAGTAATTTTCACAAGTACCACCTCAGAGCTGCGAAGTGCGATTTAAGAACTTGGTGGCAAGAGTAAATTGGGATTAAAGCATGAACTTACAGAAAACAAAATTGATGCACAATGCTTTTACAAGAACTGAAAATTTTTCCCATCAACCGATGCCATAAATTGAGAAACAATTAATGTTTGCATCTCCACTAGAAAACTCATATCGAGGAAGAGCCACATCGGAGAAGAAATTATGCATAAAACTTGGCTGGAGTGCATTTAGGAGAGACAGTCAATAATTTTCAAGAGTGATTTCTCATTACATCTTAAAAGAAAAGTGTTTAATCAATGCATCTTCCAGTTCTTACTTATGGAACAGAAACATGGACCTTAACTGAAAAAGACATACAGAGGCTGCAGACAACTCAAAGAAGCATGTCGTCTTCAATGCTGAGTTCGGGCTCAATTTTAAGACTCCGAGCCCGAATTTCATATTGCTCCTTTAACAGCAAATAAGTCAAATATTTCTGCTGTTCGGAATTCCAGTCGATATCCTTTCTAATCGAGAAATTGTACTAGTGAGGGTTCGGCACCAACTGACAGAATACCAAAGGATGAATGGAAAGCTTATCTGCGTCATTTAAAAATTGAAGCGGTCCAGGTGGCGCAGTGGCCTGAGCGTTGGCTTATGATCATTCGTCCGAGATGGATCCAGATTCTAACCTCGGTGAGGCATGGATGTTGTGTTTGTCTTAAGGTACATACTGGCTCTCTTCCTTCCCTGGAACCCATGACCCTAAATTAGGGACGGGCGACTGCTAATAGCCCATTGAGTTGCTCACCTTGGTCGTTAAACCCCCAATAAAAAAAGAATTGAAATGCGCGACCTTTTGAACAAGGTGGTCGCGACTGATGAAACTTGTAAGCGAAACTTTGAAACCATAACTGATAAGACAGACCAAGTGTTTGACAGTGTCGGACAGATATAGGAGCTGGAAGCCGTAGGCCTAAAAATCAGAGACAAGTTTCAGTGAACTGCGTGCAATCAAAAGCACTTGAAACTCCTTCCCCATTAAGAAAATTCTTCATACGCCACTAACACGACGAAATCTGACGTCAAGCTACATTCTTTGAAAAAAAAAAAAAAAAAAACACCCAAAAGGAATCATCCAATCGAGATGATAATTGGTATGTGCAATGTAAACATGTGGGAAAGGAAATGGTTGCAATTCCAGAGCAGTTGGGCAATTTATTCGGATAAAACAGCTACGAGAGCGGAACAAGTCATTTACGTTGTAGCGCCACCTCTGGTTCAGATACAGGTGGTTACCCGGCACGGCATAGACGCATGCAGTTCACTGATACTGTCCTGAGGTATAGTAGATGATGTCTAAATTGTGGGCCAGTTCGGCGATTTTCGGGAATGGGTGTAGGTTGCGTCCCATCATGTACCAAATATGTTCGATCGGTGAGACGTCAGGCGATCTGGCTGGCTATGGAAGGGAGCCGACAATACGGAAGAAGACCTGGGGAATCGTGACATATGTGGCGAGGAATTATCCGGTTGACAAATTGCTCGGGGATGTCGCGACAGTTATGGTAACACAACAGGTCGTAGAATGTTGTCGATGTACTATCGAGCGGTGAGGGTGGTATGGAGGATTGGTGTCCAGCTATTGTAGGAAATGGTTCCTCAGATAGTCACTCCCGGTGTGCAAGCCGTCTGCTATTCCACGGCAAAAACAGGATCTGTGCGCTGGCAGGCTTGTTTCAAGACTCGTATGCGCTGGCAGGCTTGTCTCAAGACTCGTATGCACTGGCAGGATTGTCTCAAGTCGCGTATGCTCTGGTAGGATTGTCTCAAGACTCGTATGCGCTGGTCATCGGCGCCAAGTGCAAACAGTGACTCGTCACTGAAGACAATATGACGCCACCAGACATTATCTCACGCTGATCGGGTTCGACACCACTACAACCGGTGCCAGCGATGCTGGATGGTCAGTGGTAGGCAGCAGAGTATCCTCCTCGAATGTAATACTCATGTCGCAAATCGTCTGGCAATGATCCTGATAGCCACTTCCGTACCTGTAGACGACGCAACACGGTTACGGATGGTTGAGAGCGATGGATTCGGTTCTGTTCGTGGGGGTCTCACAATCGCTCGATCCTTGCGTTCTGTTGGTAACGTTTTTTTTATTTTTTTTATTGAAGGTTTAACAGCCACCGTGAGCAACTCAATGGGCTATAAGCAGTCGCCCGTCCCTAATTTTGAGTCACTGGTTCCAGGGAAGGGAGAGAGCCAGTGCCGTAAGACACACACAACATCCATGCCTCACTGGGATTCGAACTAGGACCCCTCTCGGATGAATGGCCATAAGCCATAGCTTAGACCACTGCGCCACCGGGGCGGCGTTGTTGCCCTTGGCAACCCACTGCTGGGTTGTACCCTCCACGACCGATTGGCGCCAACTTCGTTCGATTGCAGCGTCGCTTCGACCCAAATGCCTGGCGGTACGGCGACTTGACCAACCGGCCTTTCTCAGCCGAATTATACGCCCTCTTTTAAACTCGTTGAACTGCTCGTATTGGGCACGGACACGACGTCGAGGCATCCTCACAGTCCGTGGTGCTGAATGCAACCGCAATCCGCTGTCACAATAGTCCCTGCATGCGTGCGAGCTTTGCTCTTGATATACCCTCCTCGATGCGCGGTTCACATGCGCAGTGGCTGGCCACTATTTAGTCATTGGTCGTTATTCTTCAATCATTTGCATATTCGGCCCTCATGTACTTGCATGTGGAGTTCATCAGGATCGAGCAAATTTCTCGGCGTACTTCGTGTTTTTTTTTTTTTTTTTTTTTTCAAAGAGTGTATTTGGCCTATTAGCTCTGAAAATCCATTGTTGGCAATCAGAATCGCCCGAAGAGTGTGGGGCAAATGTTTCAGGGGGAGGGGGGTCCTTGTATGTGTACACTTAGTAGATAAAACATCAGAGATAAGGGTGATGAGCAGTTGACATGGGCATTTCCCCGCGCAGGGTGGAACAGACCCAAATCGAACCAATTTGATAAATAAGTGGGCAGCAGAGTTTCCAAACAGTGTTTCGTAGTCGACGAACGTGGGTAAACGTGGTGATCTGAGCGACTTTAATCGTGGACGCATTGCCGGCGCAAGACAGATAGACCATTCTATCGCCCAAGAGGTAAAAGCCTTCGGTTTCTCGAGGGCAACCGTATGAAGGGTGTACCGCGAGTATACCATCGTCGGACATACCAGCTCCCAGAGAGCAAGCGGTTGCCGACCACGCATCACTGATGACCGAGGACGACGCGCGCTATCCACGCTCGTATAGACCGAACGCTTGGCAACGGCGACGCATATCACATCTAGGTTAAATGTCGTAGAGCCCAAGCAGTGTTAGTGACCGACCAGTACGGTGCACGCTGCATTCACTGAACTACGGAAGCCCACGCCCTACTCGTGTGCCACTGTTAACTGCTCGTCATCGGACATTACGTCTCGCCTGGTGACGGAAATATCGAAACTAGACCTCTGCAGAGTGTCTAGTTTCGATATTTCCGAAACTAGACACTCTGTAGCGAGCTCACGGGAGGGTGCGGTTCTGGCGCCGTCGTGCCAGGTTGGCTCTCTCCAACGTGGTGGTGGCTCTGCGATAGTTTGGGGTTGAAGTCTTTACGGGCCGGGTCGGGCTTTTTTTAGTTTAGAGAACATCGCAACGGACCGGGCCAAGTCGACCCATTCTTTTTATCGCAATTGTAAAGAAAAAAGTCGTGTTCCCCGATTTCCTGGTCTGTTTAACTGTTTTGCTGGCTTAACTTACTTCCATGACATAGCCCAGGGCGTAATCACAGAGGCGAGGAGAGACACTTACAGTGTTTTTACTATGTCTAGGTATTAATATGGTAAAACTACTTTGGGTCTTATTGACAACAAAAAGATTCGACCCCGAGCGAGTGTGTGTGTGTGTGTGTGTGTGTGTGTTGTGTGGAGTGAGGGACGGGGAGTGTCTGCAATGATGTGTGGTGTCCGTGTGTGTGTTGGTGTGAGAGCTGGAAAGACACCGATTGTTTCTCCTATCTCTAATCTGTATGGGGATTGACTTCCGTAGTGTTACCAGTGGGTTCGGTCCATTTCACCGAAAACCACTTGAACGAAAGGTCGCTTCACCGAAAAGTTCATTTCACCGAAAGGTCGTTTCATCGAAAAGTTCATTTCATTGAAAGTTTATTTCACCGAAACGTATATTTCACCGAAAGGTCGTTTCACCGAAAAGTTCACTTCACCAAAAGTTTATTTCACCGAAAGGTTCACTTTACCGAAAAATCACTTTATCGAATGTTCACTTCATCGAAAGATCGTTTTAACCAGCTGCTAATTTCGGCGAAATGAGCGATACAATCATCGAAGAATATAACCTGAATATAACCTTGATAGTACAGAAGAAAAGAGATTTTCAACCCGCTTAGTATTCTTTCTTTTTGTCTATCTTTAAAGGTTATATTCTTCGATGATTGTTAAAGTTTAGTTAATATTTGTAAGCTTACATTTAACTAAATGTTTTCAATAATATCCCATTTCATTATTTAATTTTCCCAATTTAATAAAATACAATAGAGAAACAAAATAATGCCAAATCACGGGCAGGGCCTAAATAAGAAATGCAATTGACGGTGTGACGTATATTCTAAATTAACTTTCATTTTTAGTTTCTTTTTCCTATGTAAATATTTGAGTTTGTTCTGCTTATACTACCAAGCTTAACGTTATATCTTTTCCCTCAAATGAAAATGAGGTTGGCAACACATTTGAGGTCAGAGTGAACGTGACGTATGAATGTATGAGATAAGAAGGTCCACGGGTGGCCTAGAGGGCAACGTTCGTGACTGCCACCCACGGAATGGACCTCAGGTTCGATCCCAGGCAGGTACGAACGCTCGATCCACTAAATATCCGCCGTGAGTCGGATTGGCACGTTAAGCCGTCGGACTCCGGGTACTGCCCCCCCGGTAATAAATAAGGGCGTCTTCCACCCCCTTTCTACTTCGCTTCCGTGTCACTTTCCTATCGGGCAATCTAGTCCAAATCTCCTAGCTTCCTATTTGTAAGGGTTGTTTAAGACTTGGGGTCAGACACTCCCTTCCTAAAATCCTCTACATATGATCATTTATGAGATAAGAACGATATATAAAAGGATGAGATAACAGTCGCTGGTGTGGATATTTGACGGATGTGAATTCCGTTATATTTCGAAGTGCGATGTTGTTCTATTGATACAGTGGTGGAATAAAGAATCAATTACCGTAAATTGACTTCTGTCTTATGTTTCGGCTGGAGGTAAAAATTTAATTAGGGACTACTGCATCGTTTTCTTATCTAATGGTTTAGACATAACGTAGAACCAATATCTCTGCACGAAAAAACAATTACGTTGTAACGGATCCGTGCAGACCTCTAGTTTGGGAAGCCTTCTAATCAGAGACGGATTTCCCAATAGGCAGACTAGGCCTGGGACTAGGGCTGCAAATTTTAATGGTTGTAAAAAATAATAATTTGCTAAAAGCCCATAAAAATAATGAAAGAAACTTTTAGAAATAAAATGAAAGTGGAAACTAACATTTAGTCCGAAAACTGCAGTATACAAGATTTTGTGTCCGAATTCTCGTAATCGCCTTCCTCTTCGACTTGACAAATCATAGACAAACACCTGATAATTTTTTTAGACCTTTATTAAAACTTCGCAATTATCAAAATTTCGATATTGTTAAAATTTTAAATAATATAGCACTTGTGCAGGAATTTTTAAATTCGCTTTTATTTCAAATTTCAAATTTATTTATTGCTTCACTGCATTATATTTCAAACAAAATCAGGTTCAAGAGATAAAGCGTCAGTTAGTTTTCAGTCAACAGGTATATCCTTAGCTGAGGAGCGAAAACTATGGCGAAGCATACGTCCTATTGTCCTGCCTGAACGGCTTTGTGCAGCCACATATCAAAATATTAAAAATTGTTAAACAAACAAAAAAATGGGAAAGAAAGAAAAGAAATAAGACATAAAGCTCCACCAAAGCAACTGATTAATTACAAATATTTAATAAATTTAGGAATTGATGGTGAAAGTCAAAAGAAGGGAACTTTTGTCAACGATAGACAAAATTATGTTATTAATTGCTATAAGAAAACTTCTTGTTGATAGTTTCGCATTTCATGACTCACATAAGGCGCTGACTGGAGCGAACTCAAAAAAAAAAAAAAAAAAAAAGGAGCTGATTTTGAGCTGCCCACTTTTGCGAAAAATTGTCAAGGCACCAAATCCCTTAAAAAAATAAAAAAAGAAAGAACGAAAGAAAGGTATGCCAACATTGACATTTAGTGTTTAAACATCTTTCCAACATGAATCTACGAATCATTGATTATTATTATTATTTTGTGTTGAGGGAATAATTAACAATATTTTACCCACTTTCTTGGACCGCAGTACAATTAATATGTGCGAAAGAAATTTCATTGTTGAGAAGTAACAGATAAGGTACGTTCTCTGAGAAAGATTACCGTATATTTTATTCCATTCGAATGAATTTTATTGCGATAAGTTAATTCAGAATTTTTAAATCAGAACGGGAATGCAAATTTCTCAAAATTTGATTTCTTTTTCAAGACATCATTAATAAAGTAATTGCGAATAAATCAACTGAAAAAATTGGAAATGTCCAGAAATTGAAAGAATTTCATTTCAAATTTGTAAAGTGAAAGAAATTAAAGAATGCGAAAATTTATTTTTACTTAATAACTTTCAAATGGAAAGAGCCTGTAGCTGAAAACGACTTTACAGGACTGCAGTTGAAGAATTAGTGTAACTACTTCAGGACGAATTCAACACTATAATCAGTTGAAGAATTCATGTAATTGCAAATCAGATGCAGATCTCATTCAAAAACTGAAAAAACCTATATTCACGTAAAAAGCAGCAACCCAAAAAGTTTTTTGTATTTAACCCTCAATGCATTAACGTAAACAATGAACGAATGTCGAGTTTCTATCCCAGATAAATAAATAATATAATATTTTATTAGATTGTATTGATTACGACTGCAACTGACAAAAGCGATCTGAGGTAGAGGATGTCAGCCCAAAGGGGCGAGGTTAAATTTGAAAGACGAGAAAGAGGAAGAGAGCGTATCAAAAACACTGATTGACTCAACAGAACATTTGCTACGCAGATTTTTTTTTTTTTCTGAAACCGTCAGAGTTGTAAACAAACTCTGCCGTGTTTGTAAACTTGATTTTCTTCTACAAGAATATTAAAGTACAAGTATACACTGAGTGGCCACTTTATTATGACCACCTGACAGTTTTAAGCAAATGAGCTATGGCTGCACGCTGTTGCCGCCAGAGGGCGAGGCTAGTATAAAAAGGGAAAGCTTAGTGTTTGCGACAGTAGTAGAAGTGACTTTTGGGTGACAAGATGGGTAAAAAATGCGATTTGACGGACTTTCAACTTGGGATGACTGTATGAGCTCGGAGCCATGGAGCGAGTATCACCGAAACCGCCGCATTCGTGAAATGTTCCAGAGAAGCTGTTGTTAAAATGTTTAAAGACTGGACTGTCAGCTAAAAAACTGGGTCTCTACGTGCAACGTGTGGTCGTTTTCGATTAGTGACTGCTCGGGCGGAACGGAGAGTGTCCAGACTGGTAACAGACAACAGAAGGGCAACAGTGCAGCATATTACAGACCATCTTAATCAAGGATCCCCTCAAATGATCTCTGCACGCACTGTTCGCCGTACACTGCATCGGATGGGATATGGCAGCCCAAGGCCTGTTCGAACACTTTTGCTGTCTGCAGTTAACAAGAGAAAACGTCTCCAGTTCGCACAGGACCACAAGGATTGGACACTCGATAATTGGAAACATATTATGTGGTCCGATGAATCACGTTTTCAGTTGCACTATGCCGATGGCCGAGTGAGAATTTCGTGGAAACAGCACGAAAGCATGGACCCCAAATGCATTGCTACAACCCTTCAAGCTGGTGGAAGCAACGTTATGGTTTGGGGAATGTTTTCCTGGCATGATTTGGGCCTTTTAATTCGTGTTGATCAACGTCTGACTGGCACATCATATCTAAACATCGTTGCGGACCAAGTGTATCCTGTCATGTGGATGGTTTATCCCAATGGCAATGGCTACTTTCAACAAGATAATGTGTTCTGCCATAGTGCTCGTATTGTGCAGGATTTCTTTCAGGAACATGCCGGTGGGTTTACTTTGCTTTGGTGGCCCCGATAATCTCCAGATCTCAACCCCATTGAAAATTTGTGGGATGAAGTTGAACGAGCCTTCAGACAGCTGGATCCACAACCCTGCAATCTCACACTTCTGGAAAGTGCTATTCATCAAGCATGGTCTCAGATTCCACAGACCACCTATCAACATGTTGTGGAGTCCATGCCACGAAGAATCGACGCAGTATTTAAGGCAAAAGGTGGCCCAACGAAGTACTGAGGGGGTAGTCATAATAAAGTGGCAACTCAGTGTATAAATACATATACACTTTTTTCCCCTTGAGTTCAGAGGCGTAACTACCACCCGGCAGCCCCTGCGGCTACGGGGGGCGCAGGTAACCAAGGGGCGCACTGCAGCTTCCAGTTATAGATTTTTGAAAAAAATCGAACACGCACAAAGACAAACAAGCAAGTAATGAGCCCAAAGGTTCATATTTTCTTTTAAGGTACATTTAGGTTTGCCTAAATGTATCTTGAAAGAATATATGTCAAGTTTCACTGTTAAAAGCACTGGATGTCCTACTGATTGAAGCTATTCGGCCTTTTGGCTCTAGATTGTCATACGATCGCTCTCCAATCGCCCTCTCTCTCTGCGCTGCTGAAGAAAAACTCAAGGCCACATAGGGATTCCCCATGGAGGATGGAAACAGTCATCAGTCACCTAGGATTGCGTACACGACAGGCGCCAACGTTTATTCACAGCAGCCGCAGATCTGCCATTTACAAGAAGGTGACTTCTTCAAGTGATTTATTTTAGTTTTGTACAAAACAATTACATGTATTGTTAAATCTATTACTTAAAAAGTTAAAACTACAGAGCTCTAAGTACCGGCATTACTTTTCCAGACACTCTGCCTGACTTCCTGACCCCCCCCCCCCCGCCCCTCCCATCCAGCAGACACACGCAGCGAAAAACGCGTCCTTCCTCGTGTTTGAAATCCTGGGAACATCTGCGCTTCGGGGCGCTGAAGTAAATCTTTCGCGGAAGGGGGGGGGGCACATTCTTTGAATTAGAATAAGGTATACCGACATGGGATGTAAGGTCAGGTGATGCGTAACATCACAGCCTCTCCTTGACAAATGTCAACCCCGCCTTCTCGTGGTACATCCTGTTCCCACTAAAGGGGCTCTGACGACCGCCAATAGCGGTATAACTATACCATCGGGATTAGAGGAAATGCTATCCCACACTCACCAACCCGCTTGGCCAGCGTGGTGAGTTATGGCCAAACCCCTCCAAAATGACTCCACAACTTAAATCTTGGCCCTCAGTCTCCGGCAGCTGGAATGTACCTGGCCAAGGCAGCGGCCAGTGCGGCATGAAGGCAGAGGGTGCTAAGAATCCCCGGAGGACCGGACTAGGCTGCCATCTGATGCTGACCTTGGCGATGTATAACGGACGCTCCCTATCTTCTGATTCAAGGCTTCTTGAATTGGAAGAGGAACTACAAAGGATCAAGTGGGACATCGTCGGACTAAGTGAGGTAAGGAGAAAAGGAGAAGATCTCATTGAACTGAAAAGTGGACATCTCTTCTACTATCGTGGGACAGATACTGGCAGAACTAGTGGTGTTGGATTTATAATAAACAAGAAACTGAAGGATAAAGTTGTAGAAGTTGAAAGTTCCTCTGACAGAGCTGCACGACTCGTTATCCAACTCTCGAGAAGATACCAGGCTCAGATTATTCAAACTTATGCACCCACCACAAGTCATGCTGAAGAAGAAATTGAAGAATTTTATGAGGAAATTCGTGATCTAAATAATAAAGGTAAGCAGCACTTGAAGATAATTATGGGAGATTTCAATGCAAAAATAGGGCAACGGCAACAGAATGAAACTTCAGTAGGTAAATTCGGTCACGGCAACAGAAACCAGCGTGGAAATACTCTCGTAGAGTTTGCAGAGGCAGAAGGGTTTTTCATCTTGAACTCCTTTTTCAAGAAAAAGCCACACAGGAAATGGGCATGGAGACATCCAAATGGGACGACAAGTGAAATGGATTTTATTATGTGTAACAAATAATTAGTCATAGAAGACTGCAGTGTGCTAAACAAGTTCAACACACAGGCAGTGACCATAGATTGGTGAGATGTAAGATGCACCTCAACACTAAACTCGAACGTAGCAAGCTCATAAGACAAACAAAATCTATTGACATAACCAACCTTAAAAAACACCATAATACCTTCAAATTGGAACTGAAGAACAGATTCTCTGCTTTAGAAGGCCTAACATCGGAAGAAGTGGATATTTCTGAAGTTAACAGAAAAGTAACCAAAGCTCTTATGGAAACAGCAACAAAATTAGCTGGGTCTAAGAACAAATTGCATGTGAACAAATTATCAGGAAAAACCAAAATGTTGATGCAAAAAAGAAGAGTGATGAGGACAACTAAAGAAGATGTGACTTCCAAAGTGGAATATATAGAGCTATGCAAGACAGTACGAAAAAGTATCACTGAAGACGTAAGGAAATTCAACTGTGAACTAGTAAGGAAAGCAATTGAAAACAACCAAAGCCTAAAGATAGCAAAGGGACATCTCAGTAAGGGGAAAAAACAGATTATGGCACTGAGAAAAGAAGATGGTTCTGTAACAAGAAATAGAGGCGAAATTTTGACAAGAGTGAAAGATTTCTACTCCAAATTATATGAAAGGGATGATACATGTACTCCAGACATCATGAAAGGTACCAGTACCAGAGTTCTTCCAGTCCTTCCAGCAGAAGTTGCACATGCAATCAAGAACATGAAGCGGGGAAAAGCTCCAGGAGAAGATGGAATTACTGTAGACATCATACAAGAAGCAAGTGGAGAAATCGAAACAGTACTCGCCCAAATTTTCACTCGATGCCTTAATGAAGGGAAAATTCCTGAGGACTGGAACAACGCTACAATGATCTTGCTACATAAAAAAGGTGACATTGAGGATCTCAGGAACTACAGACCTATCAGCCTCCTATCAGTGGTTTATAAAATCTTCATTAAAGTTCTTTCACACCGCTTGAAGGTAACACTGGACATGGCTCAACCGAGAGAACAAGCTGGATTCAGGAGTGGCTACAGCACAATAGATCATATCCACGTACTGAGAGAACTAATTGAAAGATCGAGGGAATATGAACTTCCATTGTGCATGGCTTTTATCGATTATGAAAAAGCCTTTGATTCGGTGAAACCATCAGCAGTTGCAATGGCTCTGAAATCCTGCGGTATTGAAGATGCATACATTAATATTATTAATAACATCTATGAAAATGCAAGTGCAAAGATTCGGCTGTTTGAAAATACGACACACATAAAAATTGGAAAAGGAGTGAGACAAGGTGACACCATATCTCCGAAGCTCTTTAATGCCACATTGGAAAATATCTTTCAATCACTGAACTGGGAAAACAAAGGGATAAAGATTAATGGAGATTATCTAACCCACCTTCGTTTTGCTGATGACATAGTCATCAGCAAAACGAAGGTGGGTTGCAAAAATGTTGCAAAACATCAGAGCTACAGAGTATGATCCAGGAACTTGCTGACAAGAGTAAAGAAGTGGGATTAAAAATGAACTTTCAGAAGACAAAAGTGATGTACAATGCTTTTACAAGAAATGAAGATTTATCGATTGATGGAGAAAAGCTGGAGATAACAGACACGTATGTTTATCTTGGACAGCAGATATCAAGTGAGGGTCACATTGGTGAAGAAATTAATCGGCGTACAAAACTTGCCTGGAGAGCTTTTGGAAGAAACAGCATAATTTTCAAGAGCAATATGCCATTATGTCTTAAAAGAAAAGTGTTTGATCAATGCATCCTTCCAGTGCTTACGTATGGTGCAGAGACGTGGACCTTAGCTAAAAGAGACATACAAAGGCTGCAGACAACTCAAAGCAGCATGGAGAGGTGCATGCTTGGTGTAACCAGGAGAGATAAGAAGAGGAACTCGTGGATCCGAAAAATGACAAGAGTGGAAGACATCATGATCAGAGTTAAATCCCTGAAATGGCAATGGGCTGGACATACTGCCAGAAGGACAGACCATCGATGGACAGCCGAAATTTTAGATTGGATTCCAAGGGACAGGAAAAGACCCAGAAGAAGACCACATGGAAGATGGGTGGATGAAATTCGAAAGTATGCGGGAGTGACATGGGGGAGACTGGCCCAATACAGACCGTTGTGGAGGAAACTTGGGGAGACCTTCGTCCAGCAGTGGATTGATAATGGTTGACAATGATGATGATGATACTGACATACGGCGGCCCACTGGGAATTGTTCCGGTTTGCCGGCGGTCCAGACCGCGCCTTGTGTGAGTCATGTAATGCGAAACCAATTTTTCATCCAAACCGAAAGCAAATAACATGTTGTTCTCTGATGGAGTCAAGGTTCAACGTTGGCTGCATCAAGAAGGAACACAACAATGCTGTTTCAATTCTCTCAAAGTTGTAACATACCGGGTTACGCATAAAAGAATCAAAGAGCTCTATGCCTTTTTTATAAATCTGAAATTAAAATTGTAACGTATAATCGCAAAAAGTGTATAAATGAGTGACGTATAACCGAGTTAAAAGAAGTGCTAGCAACTACAGTAAAATATGGGGACTAATGCAGAATTACATATAAAAGTGTAAAACGTATAACTGAGAAACGTATAACCTAGGTTTCACTGTATTTTGATTCCTGAGAAAGTAGTTAACCTCAGAAAAGCACGGCGGCACTTTTCGTTTAGCAGATTTTTTTCCCCCTTCTGGAAATAATTTCTCAAACTTTATTCCTTCTGCGACATGTAGCATACGTCATAACCTTTTATAACATAAAATACAAAATATGCTATTTCTGGTAGCTACCTGTCAAGGACGTCGCCAAGGAGGTGTGAGCCCACCCTGAAATTTGTCTTGCCCACCCAGTTCAAGATGGGTCATTTTTCAGTATATGTAACTTTAAAATATAATCTGCATTTTCTCAAGTCTTATGTTTTATTTCATGCAGACTCACGTGTTTTCCCTTAAGAAGTGAGTTGTATACTTCTCCGTAGAAAGGTTATCGAAATATCATCCGCAGGGCCATGAAAATTCAATTGCTCTCCACTCTTCTAAATATAAGCCTCTTTTTCATGTTAGTATGGCCAAGGGGAGAATGAGGAAAATGGGCAGAAATTTAGAGAGAGAGAGAGAGAGAGAGCAAGAGAGATCATTACTAAGTGCTCTGCTGTTTGTTTTAGTTACTAAATATGGGATTCCAATACGGAAACTCGAGTCTAAAGCTACACTAGTGTTCTTAAGACTCCCCGGGACAGTGAAAGTGCAGAAAGTGGCAGACAGCTGCTTTGTAGGAGAGGAGTGCAAGGCAAAGTCGCTGGCTAGAAGGAAAGAAGTTAAGAAGGGGAGGGGGGAGGTATTGTGTCTGCGTGGCACGACGTTTAAATTTGATTTAAATAAAAATAACATTTTATTTTCAATAAATTGTTCAACTACAACATACTATTTTCAAAAGCAAAAATGCCAAACTTTGTAAAGCAGTTTTAGACAATGCATTCCGAGTAAGCAAAAGGTTGAAGGCGACATTTTACCAACACTTGTATCTTACACCAGTGGCGTAACTGGTCAGATCCGTGAATGTCTGCGTATTCAGGTGGAAGGGGTGGAGATTGCACGAATTCCTTTGTAGCAGGTAGTGAAAAGCATTAAAGCCTCCCCGGTGGCGCAGTGGTCTAAGCACTGGCTTATGACCATTCGTCCGAGAAGGGTCCGGGTTCCAATCCCGGTGAGGCATGGCTGTTGTATTTTTCTTACTGCACCGGCTCTCTAACTTCCCTGGAACCAGTGACCTTAAATTAGGAACAGGCGACTGCTTATAGCCCAGTGAGTTGCTGAAAGCGATCGTTAAACCTTCAATAAAAAAAAAAAAAAAACTTAAAAATTCGTCCTTTCATTGTTTCGTAAAAAAGAAAAGTTGCCGTTAAGCTTGCCCCACCAAAAATAATGCTCCAGCCATCGCTTATCCTGATTTCGAAGTCCAGCGACGTGTCCTTGCTACCTGTGCTGCAGTGAATGTGCCCCCGTGCAGAAAAGGGGTGGGTATTTGTTAATATCGTTATAAACAGAAGTTTTTCGCCCTCGCGGCGGATATTCCTGTTCATCTTCAGTTTCTGTTCATAGATGGCGCCAAATAATAATCTGTAATTACTTCTTTTCTAGGAACCAATGACTGCATGCGAATTTACCTCAGATCGAGAACGATATTTATTTTAGCTAAATTTACGCATTTACGCATCGATTTCAACGGAGAGAAAAACTCCAATAAATAGTTTCACCCAGGGAAGAGTTGGGGCGACCACACCAAACGGAGAATTTTAGTCTTGAGGCAGAAACGTATATAATTTTGAAGGGGGAGGGGAGTTTTGGAAATCAACCACAACAAAAGAAAGTTAATGAAAAATAGAAGAAAAAATAGCATTTTTTCTAATGTAAGTTGATGCATTTTTGTTAAATGCATCAACTTACAACAGGAAAATTAAATTAAGGCATTTTTTTTCTAATGTAAATTGCTTTTTAACCAAAACCATCAAAAAATGAAACACTTACGGGGGGAAGGGCAATGCTCCCTTGAACCTCAACCCCAGGTTCTAGGGCTCATATTTTGAGGACCACTGCTAAAATACACGTACCTTCAGGGAAAACACCTCATTAACTCGGATATGCAGGGGTGCGCCGAGGGCACTTGCCCCCCGGGTGCGAGCCCAGATTTGCTGCCCCCCCATAACGAATGAAGAAATTTGAAATTTTTATTCTTCATTTTAAAAAGTGTAAGAAGTAAATACCTTTAAGAACATAATTTTCTGTTACCCTCAAATTTACAGTTTCTATAAAATACGAATGCCTCATATAAATATCTCAAAATAAAAATAAAATAAAAAATACCTTCGAAACTTTGGTTTAATAAACGCGACCGTAAAATCTTCCATTCTGTCAATTTACAGATGTTCGCTTTGAGGGCAAAAACTTCAGAACGTGTCAGATGATCTGAATATATCACAGCTGCCTCTTCCGGAGAGGAGGGAGGAGAATTGTGACATGCCAGTGGTGTACCCAGCGGGGGGGGGGGGTTAGTAGCCCATGAATATTTTCTGTCTGAGTAATATCCCAATATTAAAAATTTGAGTTACGTAAACGTTATTTACGAACATGAGCACGATGGAATAAAAAATACCTCCCCCCCCCCCCTATTTGTGCTACTTGTACGGCTTCATCTTGTTTTAAACTGCGTAAAACTTGCAAGCCGACCTCGGAAATTTCCCCCACCGCATCCTGCTAATCGTAAGACCATTTTTTTTTACCGTGAACTGCGGTGAAAATCGAAATGCCGACCCTGGAAATTTCCCCCACCCGGTCAGCCTGATAATTAAAAAAAAATTTGAGTTACGTAAACGTTATTTACGAACATGAGCACGATGGAATAAAAAATACCCCCCCCCCCATATTTGTGCTACTTGTACGGCTTCATCCTGTTTTAAACTGCATAAAACTTGCAAGCCGACCTCGGAAATTTCCTCCACCGCATCCTGCTAATCGTAAGACCATTTTTTCCATTTTTTTACTGTGAACTGCGGTGAAAATCGAAATGCCGACCCTGGAAATTTCCCCCACCCTGTCAGCCTGCTAATTATTGTAAGACCGTTTTTCATTAAAAACCGTGCTAACCAAAGAGGTTAACAGTCGAAATACTAACCCGGAAAATTTCCCGACTCCATCCAGCTACTTGTAAGACCGTTTTTTTCTTTTTTACTATAAAGTGAGTAAAAGTCGAAATGCCGAACCCGGAAATTTCCCCCTCCCCCGTCCAGCTAATTGTAAAACTGATTTTTACTATAAACAGCGGTAAAAGTTGAAATGACGACCACCGAAATTTCCCCCACATTTTTGTGCTCGTTGTACGGCTGCATCTTGTTTTAAAGCGTGAAGATGGAAATGGTGACCAAAGAAATCTCCTCCACACTCGATATTTTGTATAAACTGCAATTTGTGCACGGTCCCGACTGAAAAAAAAAGGGGGGGGGGGGGCTTTTCCTGTTGGGGAGTTTTGTTTTGGGAGACTTTTCTGAATGTGGGGAGTTTTGTTTTGGGAGACTTTTCTGAATGTGGGGAGTTTTCCAATTACCATCTGGACAACCTTTAAAATAGTGAGCTAAAGGGCGCAGTGTTCCGATCATACTTGTGACTGAATAAATATTCATACACCGTATGCCAGAAAAACATTCAACTTTTTTTTTTTTAATTTTGGGGGACATTTTTCTTGACTAAGAGCAGTTGTTTAGGCACAAACTTAAAATTTGTATAAAGATAACATAGGAAGTTCGGGTCCCATGCTTCCCTCCGTTTCTGCGCGTGTTTCCATTGGTACAAGAATACGTTGTTTATTTCGATGGAGTTCTTAGTTCATTTTCCATTGATGTTTGTCGCGCTCGCACAAGTTAGATTTACAAAAAAAAAAAAAAAAAAAGTGTGCTTTTCTTGTGCAAGAGAAATGGCTATATGAAAATTGGCCAAGAATGTGCAGTGCAATTTTTGCAGTACCTTATGAAATATGTATGCTCAGTTTTCCTAAACCACTTGTACAGAAATCCCTCATTATACGACCAGTCGCTGTACAAAATTTTGGTTGTATGAAATGCTTATTTTATGTTGTTGTTCTCCTTTTTTTTTTTTTTTTTTTTTTTTTTTGCGTCAAACGAAAATAATTTCCATGTATGTGACAAATTTTCTAAGAATTTAATTTTTCTTTCCGAACAGACATCAGCAGGTGGTTGCATTAGTTGCTGATGCAAGGGCGCAAGAACTGGAGGCTTTGCCATTTGTCCCCTCCCCCTTCCCCCAGTAAAAGTGATGGGGCACTCTGGTCCGAGCAAAATCTCAAGAAAAGGAAAATATTGAAAAAAATATGCCATTTCTCTTCGCAAAATGGTATTTGTTCCAACCTGTGCATATGTTCTGTGCTTGAAACTATCGAGCGACACACAACAGAGTGCTTCTCGGGGGCGCTGAATTAGCCAAATTATTAGGAGAGGGGAGCGCAGACTTACATATCAGATTTGGGAGGAAGCTTCTGTTTATTCCGTTGTCAGACGAAAAATTTAAAACAGTGCGATAAAGGCAAAATACAAGATTCGACGTGTGTTTTAAACTTGAAAACGCAATTGTACTTGCTCATACTAGGCAAATAAAAGTGAAAAAAACAAACAAACGAATATTATTTCTAAATATGCACCTCTTGGTTTCATAAAATATCCAGAAATATTTTATTTCCAAATGTTTGTAGAAAATGAAAAATTAGCACGTGTACTCAAACAAAAAGCTAACCAAAGTGTAGAAAATTCGGAGGAGAGAAATTTTGATCGGCTTCAGTTTGGGAAGTGTAACGTACCAGGAGATGTGACGTACCTGCCAGAAGGACGCACGCGACATAAAGGCAGATAGGTATCGGAATAAAGCGTCCGCGTAGCTCAATTGGTAGAGCACCTTATTCCGGAAAGAGGGGACCCGGGTTCGAATACCTGGCGCGGATAAAAATGACGGAGAAACTTACTTCGTTATAGAAGTCGGCAGGAATGTAACTTGAAACAACTGAGAGAAAAATCCCTCCATAGCCTTTATTTCATATATAGGAGTTTGTTTTGAGGAATATTTTAATTCACGTATTTCGAAAATGGCATGCATTCGTACAAGAAATTACTTAGGACGTAAAATATTGTTTAGACAACACTGATCACACTTAAAACTATTAAATGGACAATATTTACCTACCTTCCGCCCCCTCCCATTTTTCGGCGCCCCTGATGCTTTTTAATCATACTAATAAGGAAGTCTCTTTTACATGGCCCTACTGTATAGTTTATGCATCACCTAATCAGAACAACTGACTAGGATTTTTTTACACGCTTTGTTATAGTTTCATATTACATTAAGGCAGATTTTAATGTTTGTGAAAATACTAAGGACATTTTTACATTTTTTCTGAATGTACATACTTTTATGGCGGGGCTATCTCAATTCCTTTTCTAATTAACTCCCGAAAATTGTGTTGAAAAACTGCATCTTAAAAAAAAATGCATCTCTGGAGCGTTCACCTTGAGTTGTACATACACAAAAGAAAGAAAGAAATCTTGTACGAAGCTGAGGGTAAAGTTTCACACGCCTAGTGACATCAGAGCACGATAAGGAAGAGCAGAACCCGATAGGTTCCATACCGCTCAAACACTTGCAATTGCAACCCCCCCCCCCCACCACCACCACGACCACCACCACGACCTCTCCTTACTACAAGCCTGTTTCTGATTATTAAGGAATCATTACAGTTTTACCTGAAAACGTACGGTGTAAACAATTCCTCTGCCGTTAGGTTTCAGCTCCTTTAGATTATTTAAAGTAGTAGCACAAAGTAGTAAGAAAAAAACAAAAAAAAAACTAACCGTTTGGATGCCAGTTTGAGGTGCCTCGATTTTTTATTATATTTTTTTGTTTTGTCACAGAGTGTAAACCACCCATCACTAGGAAAAAAACTTTTATGGAAACAATTTCTGATAATTTACTACTGTTAAAAGTTACGTTGCAAATATTTTGTTTTATTGGAAACACTAACGTCACGTCAGCTACACTGAAGCTTAACCGTATGCATGAAAAGTCGACATCTAGAAGACTGAAATAAAGCTGCGTGCCAGCTTCCAAAATATGATTATACACTGAGCTGCCACTATATTATGACCACCCCCTCAGTACTTCGTTGGGCCACCTTTTGCCTTTAATACTGCGTCGATTCTTCGTGGCATGGACTCCACGAGATGTTGATGGGTGGTTTGTGGAATCTGAGACCGTGCTTGATGAATAGCACTTTCCAGGAGTGTGAGATTGCAGGGTTAAGGATCCAGCTGTCTATGGCTCGTTCAACTTCATCCCACAAATTCTCAATGGGGTTGACATCTGGAGATTGTGGGGGCCACCTAAGCAAAGTAAACTCACCGGCATGTTCCTGAAACAAATCCTGTACAATACGAGCACTATGACAGGACGCATTATCTTGTTGAAAGTAGCGATCGCCATTGGGATAAACCATCCACGTGACAGGATGCACTTGGTCCGCAACGATGTTTAGATATGATGTGCCAGTCAGACGTTGATCAACACGAATTAAAGGGCTCAAAGCATGCCAGGAAAACATTCCCCAAACAATAACGTTGCCTCCACCAGCTTGAAGGGTTGTAGCAATGCATTTGGGGTCCATGATTTCGTGCTGTTTCCACCAAATTCTCACTCGGCCATCGGCATGGTGCTACTGAAAACGTGATTCATTGGACTACATAATTTGTTTCCAATTATCGACTGTCCAATCCTTGTGCTCCTGTGCGAACTGGAGACGTTTTCTCTTGTTAACTGCAGACAGCAAAGGTGTTCGAACAGGCCTTCGGCTGCCATATCCCATCCGATGCAGTGTACGGCGAACAATGCGTGCAGATATCATTTGAGGGGATCCTTGATTAAGATGGTCTGTAATTTGCTGCACTGTTGCCCTTCTGTTGTCTGTTACGAGTCTGGACACTCTCCGTTCCGCCCGATCAGTCACTAGTCGATAACGACCACACGTTGCACGTAGAGACTCAGTTTTTTGGCTGACAGTCCAGTCTTTAAACACTTTAACAACAGTTGCTCTGGTTTCGGTGATACTCGCTCTATGGCTCCGAGATCTTACAATCATCCCACGTTGAAAGTCCGTCAAATCGCATTTTTTACCCATCTCGTTACCCAAAAATCACTTCTTGTACTGTTGCAAGCACTAAGCTTTCATTTTTTATATTAGCCTCGCCCTCTGGCGGCAACAGCGTGCAGCCATAGCTCATTTGCTTAAAACTGTCAGGTGGTCATAATAAATTGGCCACTCAGTGTATATTGCAGTGCAAAAATCGCTTCTCAGTTGAATTAAGTTTTTATTGCGGAAGTAGTCCGATATGTCAGTGCTTGAAAAATTGGCCCTTCAGCGAGGACAGTTTAAGGTGGACGTCCAGTAATTTTGCTTCCTATACTTCCAATGGGCAAACTTCTGTACACATTTTCTTCACAATTAATACGTTCCCAAGGATAAAAATTTGAACACCGATGAAAATAACTTCATATCATAACTTGGAATACTTAATATTTTCTAAAACATAACCATAATTATATTAAAAATCAATAACTTTTCCTTTGGTGGTGTTGAGACCAAAAAAAGATGGCGCGGCCTGTACATTGATGACGCCCACTTCTCAGTTATAAAAAAAAAATCGCTTCTCAGTTGAATTAGGTTTTTATTGCGGAAGTAGTCCGATATGTCAGTGCTTGAAAAATTGGCCCTTCAGCGAGGACGGTTTAAGGTGGACGTCCAGTAATTTTGCTTCCTATACTTCCAATGGGCAAACTTCTGTACACATTTTCTTCACAATCAATACGTTCCCAAGGATAAAAATTTGAACACCGATGAAAATAACTTCATATCATAACTTGGAATACTTAATATTTTCTAAAACATAACCATAATTATATTAAAAATCAATAACTTTTCCTTTGGTGGTGTTGAGACCAGAAAAAAGATGGCGCGGCCTGTACATTGATGACGCCCGTAGACAAACAAGTGTTGGATTGCTTAATTATGGTTATGTTTTAAAGAATATTAAGTATTCCAAGGTATAATATGAAGTTATTTTAATCGATGTTTAAATTTTCATCCTTGAGAACGCATTAATTGTGAAGGAAATGTGTGCAGAAGTTTGCCCATTGGAAGTATAGGAAACAAAATCATTAGACGTCCACCTTAATGTTTTATTGAAGGATGATAGAAATATCTGATTGAAGTCCATGTGGTTGTTTATTATTATTATTATTGCTATATTTTCCCTCATTAAATTTTTAAAATTAAATTCTCCAAATATTCAGCTACAAACGAAAACAGTTAGGCTAAATATAAGGGGAGGTCGCCCAAAAACTGACGGGGGTGGGTGGGTTAGGTGGGGGGTTGGGGGGGGGGGGCATGGATTTTCGGGGGCTAACCTCCACCGAAAAAATGCCTGAATACATCACTGGTGCCAACACTTCCCTAGGTAAACGACTCACACGTACCCGGCCGTCCACATGGTCCAATAGAAAACGAGATTCGTCAGACCAGACGACCTTCTTCCAACCATTCATGGTCCAGTTTCGATGCTCGCATGCCCATTGCAGGCGCTTTCGATAGTTAATCGAGGTTAGCATGGGCACTCGGAGCGGCTTGCGGCTACGCAGCCCCATTTTCAGCAGGGTTCGATGAACTGTGTGTTGTGACACATTACTCTCGTCCCCGGCATTTAAATTACCGTCAAGTTGCGTCACAGCATCCCTTATGTCCCTTATGTTGGCTCGTACCATATGGGATAACTTTCGCTCACTTCTAGCATTGATAGGTGGTGGTCGGCACATATCTTACCGGCGTCCGGAGGTTTCCCCCTCTCAGACTGCTTTTTGAAAGTACTAACCACGACCGACCGTGAGCATTCCATAAGCCTTGCCATCTCGGAAATACTCTGACCCAGTCGTCTGGCCATTACGATCTGACCTTCGTCTAACTCGCTAAAGTCTGCTGCCTTTTCCATCTGAAGAGCAATAATAAAACTGCTTAACAGAGCTCAGTGTTATTTATACCGTTTCATGACCTTCGCACCCACCGACGTTTGTCTTCATTTGCTTCGACTTGCATAATGACACATGGTCATAATGTTTTGGCTCTTTGGTGTATGACACCTTTTTTTAAGTCTACCCATTATTTTGACCCATTAACCAGTATTAGCAAATCGTTTATTTTAAGATGAATATGGTGGAGCACAGATTTCAGAAAATTTCTGCTGGAGAATCGCTTTGTGGTCTGTGTCAGTCTGCGGATAAGAGGGCGGGAATGATTGGACATCACAATGGCTGCTAGTGCCTCCTTTTAGATTACAAAAGGAGAGTAGGATCTACCAATGATCATGTCACTATGATGTGGCATTTGACTGATACATCAGACACTCCAAAAGGGTGGAATAGACTATCTGAAAGTCTGTCACTAACCGATGCACCCCGTTTGAACTTCATAAACCTGACGGAGACCGATGTACCCCGTTTGTACTCCGTAAACCCAACAGCGACTGATCTTCAGTCATTGCGATGTAGCATTTGACTGATCTACCAGAATACACCAAAAGGGTGGAATAGACTCTCTGGAAGTCTGTCACCGATCGATGCACCCCGTTTGTACGTGCTTTTTTTGAACGATTCTTCAAAATTGTTGAGGCCCAAAGTTCCAGAACACCCTACTTTCTCACAATGGTGGAGAATGGTTAAAAAAAAAGTAGGCGGGCTTGGACCTCCACTATTTTTGTGGAGATCTAGAAATCTATAAGATCGCCAGCTTTCTTACAATGGTAGAGAATGGTTGAAAGAAAGTATCACTTACTTTCTTTGAACCATTCTTCACCATTGTGTCTGGAGCTCCACCGTTGCTGTGGAGTTATTCTAGACTCACTAACTTTCTCACATTGGTGGAGAATGGTTCGAAAAAAGTAGGTGGTCCTGGGGCTCTAGACCATCTACTTTCTTTCAAGTGAATGATCCGTTCCTGTTATATCTCTTGAAGCGTTATGACTTCCATGACTGTTTTGTTCAAATGAAAGAAAAAAAAATTAAAGTAACTCGTTGTTCTCTTGTCATATACTGATGCAAAAGGAGCTCAATACAACTTCTCTCGACCGTTATTAGGCTTACATTAACAGTGCTGACGCTGTGTATATGTCCTCACTCCCACTCCAATGGCCGATGTCTTAACGCAATCTTGATTTGATGGCATCATCTTGTGGTCGGAATTTTAACGAAGTTCCTCTAGAATAAATGCAGTTACGATGCTTAAAAACCGCCTTTATAAATTTCTGTGTTACAATAGATTTATTTTTCCCAAATGAGCAATTTAACCACTTAACCGACTGGAACGAATTAACTCAGGGTTAGCAAAATGAGCTGGTATCAGCTCGAATGAATGAATTCGCTGTCTAAGAAGTGGACCGAACGAGGCTGAAACGAGTGATCTTACCCATCATAGAGCGTTGTTCGTTTGAATCACTCGTTTCTACCCAATGGCGTTATGTCCGCGCCAGGGAAACTAGCCGTTCCCCATCGGGACTTCAGTCATGAAGCAGGGAATAAGATACTAGAACAAAGAGAGCGAGATAGAGATAGCGAAAGAGAGACAGAGAGAGAGAGAGGAACAGAGAAAGAGACAGAGAGACGGGAGAGAGACAGAGAAAGTGAGAAATAAACAGAAAAACGGGAGAGAGACAGACACAGAGAGAGGAAAAAGGCAGATAGAGAGACAGACAGACACAGAGAGAAAGGGTCAGAGAGATAGAGTGAGAGACAGAGAGAGACACAGAGAGGGGAGAGACAGAGAGAGATAGACAGTGAGTCAGAGAGAGAGATAGACTGTGAGTCAGAGAGAGAGAGAGTGAGAGATAGAAAGAGACAGGGATATAAAGAGAAAGAGAGAGAGAGAGAGACAGAGAAACAGAGAGAGAGAGAAAGAGAGAGACAGAGACGGAGAGATGCAGAGGCAGAGACAAAGAGAAAAAGACGGAGAGACAGAGAAAGAGAAAAAGACGGAGAGACAGAGAAAGAGAATTTACGACTAGTGACAGGTTTGTATTTGGTACTTCTCAGATGTAAAGGTGAAAGGAATCGTTTGCCACAGCTTTCGTAAATCCAGATCTCTATGAGAACATATAGGTTTGAGAACCACAGAAAAGTGTGAGCAGCATTTGGTCCACATACATCGGCCGCTTAAAGGGTTAAAACTGTCAAGAATTCTAACCTTTTGGCAAGGGTGTGTGCATGTGTTCTCTCCTGCCCGCTCCCCTTTTCGTTACGGACCTGCATCTTCGTCAAAGCTCCACACGCCATCCTTCATAGCGGATAAAAGAATCTGATTTGCGTCTTCATGAGTCCTCGTTGCAGTCCACTGAGCAAATTACTTTTTGGCATTTATACGGCTCCTACATACACTGCTCGACATAGAAAATGCCACACAGTGAAGGAATGTACGAAATAAGACGAAACTTACCTCACATGTGGACAAGTAGGTGGGAAAAAAGTAATTTAATTTCTGAGGGATTAGATGATTGGGATGGAGGAGAGACAATGTCATGTTTCCTGAGTCAGTATGACTTCCATTCTGGGCTATAGATTCTGCAACACGGCGTGGCGTCAGGTGGATTGTCTTGTGTCCACAATTCTTGACTCTGAGGGGGGGGGGGGGGGTGCACATAGGGGTTAACCCTTTAAGCGGCCGATGGATCTGAAGTAAATGTTGTCCAAACCCCTCCGCGTTTTCCAAACAGAAATATTCACGGTGAAAATCCTATTCACATAGCGCTCGTGTTTTACGAAAGCTGCCGCGAAACAATTTCTTTTCCCCTCTCACGTGAACAGTATTGACCATGACCCTGTCATCGTTGATAGGCATCCCACTAATCTATAGTGATATGCATCCCACTACTACTTCGTGATTGGCATCCCAATAGACCTCGCTTGGTGATAAGCATTCAAAGTTCTTTATTCCCAAGAAATGATGGGACATCATACCACTGGGTGGTAACAAGCGACCCAAACATCTGAGACGTACCTGCACCACAGGACGCACATGAGATAAAGCAGTGAGAGCACAAGTCCGCGGAGCTCAGTTGGGAGAGCGACTTACTCAGGAATGAGGGGACCCAGGTTCGATTCCTAGCGCGGACAAACAGTGCACGTTATATTGACGCCCGAACTTCCAGGATAACCCGGCTGCTAAGTTTCTCGTAATCATGAGAGGTTCTTTCCACACGGCGAGACAGGAAAAATGAGAATCCCTGCTTCAGTGCTTCGAAAAATAAATCAGTGTGATGTTACGTCCACACACCAAAGTGTCTGGAATTTCTCAAATGCCTTTTCTTCATGGATGACTGCCTACCGCGACACATGGTCCCGGCTGACCCGTGGACCATGCCCTCTTTCTGGGGAAGAAGGGGGGGGATGTGACGTGCCTGCACCGCAGGACGCACATGAGATAAGGGCAGATAGCAGTGAGAGCACATGTCCGCGTAGCTCAGTTGGGAGAGCGACTCATTCCGGAGTGAGGGGACCCGGTTTCAATGCCCGGCGCTGACAAACTTGAACGCTTATACATCTTTCCTCTTCTTTCTTAGGTTCTTTGCCATTGTTACAGTCCTTTTAAAGGGTAATCAGTCAGAAAGGATTAGTGTCAATCATCCCCCTAAATGACCACTTTGAATGATATATCTAAAGGGTGAAGCAAAGTTTCCTCATGCTAAAGTTGACTCATTGCAATCGCTCTCGGTCCACTTCTTAGACAGAGAATATAGCCGTGCGAGCTGATTTCAGCCCATTTTCGTAACCCCGAGTTAATTCGTTCCAGCCGGTTAAAGGGTTAAGTTGTCTACCAGTGACGTCTCACATGTTCTCTGTTGGGGAGAAATCTGGGGATCCCGTTGGCCGGGACAGTACCTGAACAACTCGTAAGCACTGTCTTCTGATGCGTTCGGATGTTATCTCATTAAAATGATATCTCTCATGCATACCACTGAGATACGGCAACAAAACGGGCTGCAGTACCTCGTCGACATATCGTCGTGCTGTCCGTGTACCCACTATGCGTACAAGCGGTGAACGGCTGTTGAAAATGATATTGTCCCAAACCATGACAACAGGCTGAGGAGCACTATGACGCTAACGGATGGCATAAAGACCAGCTCTGTGACCACGTAGTCTCCACACTCTCAATCAGCAATCGTCGGTGCTGAGACAGAAGCGAGACTCGTCGCTGAACACGACACGAATCCGTTCGTCCCGCAACGCATCTCTGGTACGGCACCACTACAACTTTGCCCAACAGTGTTCTGCGGTGAGTGATAGTCGTCACAATGGCTGACGAGAGGGCAAACCTGACTCATCCAATCTGTAATTAACAGTCCGTGTCGATACGAGGATGTCCGTAGCTGCCTGTACACGTCGTCTAATGTTGTCCGCTGTGGATTGTGGAGCTGTTCGATCGATGCGTTCGAATTTCTGCTTACGTGCACCAGTCCCACTACGGCGAAGCGCGTTACCTTCCTCCAACCACTGTCGCTGTATTATGCCGACAGTTTTTGTACATCGATGCGTTTCCGCCGCCAAGCGATGCCGTGACGAACCGTCCTTATATATCCCTATGATGAAGCCTTTGGTAAAGGTGTTCGTGTGAAATTTACTAACACGAGTATTCTCTTAGTATTCCGGATGACGTCGCCTAGGCAGTCTCACTCCTTACACGGGCTTTCGCCACCGAGATCACTGCGCTGCAGAGGTCCACACCTCCCAGGTGAAGACGACCGAACTTAGCTAAGCAGATCAGATCAGATCAGATCATATGTATAATGAATTTTAGGAAGGGAGTGTCTGACCCAAGGTCTTAAACAACCCTTAGAAATAGGAAGCTAGAAGATTTGGGCTAGAGTGCCCGAAAACAAAGTGGCACGGAAGCGAGGTAGAAAGGGGGTGAAAGACGCCCTTATTTATTACCGGGGGGCCAGTACCCAGTTTCCGACGGCTTAACGCGCCCATCCGACGCATGGCGGATATTTAGTGGTTCGAGCATTCGTATATGCCGGGGATCGAACCTGAGATCTTCGTGGCAGTCACGAACGTTGACCACTAGACCACCTGCGGCCCAAACTTACCTAAGCAGAACAATTTTGCTCTTTTATCTCCCTCGCTTATTACGTGATTGGTTCGCAACGCAACAATTTGCAATATCTGTGGGGCCCCAGTGGTTCAGTGGTCTAAGCACTGGCTTATGACTATTCGTCCGGAAAGGGTCCGGGTTCGAATCCCATTGAGGCATGGATGCTGTTGTGTTTGCCTTACGGTACTGGCTCTTTCCCTTTCCTCGAACCAGTGACCCTACATTAGGGACGGGCGACAGCTTATAACCCATTGAGTTGCTTATGGTGATCGTTAAACCTTCAATAAAAAATAAAATAAAAAATATTTGTGGTTTTCCCCGTACGTAGAAATGCCTAGTTACTTCTCTGCACATTAGTATGATGACAAAAAATAACCTCACAACGACCCATTTGGTTTTTGAAAATTGCAGTACTCAACTATCCCGAATTTTAATTTAAATTGTTGAAACAGTGAGCTTGTAAAATTGAAAAAAATTTGGAAGATGCGAATCCGTTTATTGTAGTATAACACAAATTTGGAAGATGCGAATCCGTTTATTAATGTAAACAGCGGCGAAGCGTGACTTTGTAAGTAAGGGAAGCAATGCACATAATATGCGATAAATAGATGGCAAAAGTGATATGAATGAAAATTTATAATAATTAAAATTAGCAAGTGACCCGTAGTTTATATGCTACGTTGACAATACGGCATGGCAGAGAAAGCATCGTAAGACCCCCCTCCCCTCCCCTCAAACGCGACCGACCATGCGCGGTACCACCTAAAGAAATGTCTATGTAGAAGTTCAAATGCAAAGATTTATAAATAAAAAATGTTCCGTGAAAATGTTGAAAGGGAAAGAAACTTGTCTACCCACACAACGAAAAGAATTGGAGAGCTCGGGCCCGAATCGGGCTCGGGCTGTAGAATATTTACTGCGGTTCGGGCTCTTAGAGAGAGGGAGAGCGAGATAATTTTTTTTATTTATAAATGTGATTTTACATGATTTATATATAAAATCACATAAATTATCATATAAAATCACATAAATTATCATATAAAATCACATAAATTATCATATAAAATCACATTTATATAAATGTGATTTTATGATTTTTATAGAGAATTTTTTTTTATTTGTAAATGTGATTTTATATGATTATGAAAATGATCCAAAAGAGAGAAAGTATTTTTTCTAGAATGTAGTGTTCGGAGTTTTGGGAGTTCACGTGGCCGTGTACTGTAGATGTGCCAGAGTCCATTGCTTCCATGGCGCTTATATTCCTCAGTAGAGTAACAGAAACAAATAGCTACACTAATAAAAGTAATGCTTGCTTTTATATTCCTGAAATAATGACATATCACCGCTAAAGAAAGTGCGACATAAAACTACTAAAGTTCAAACCATAAGCCAATAATGGAACTGAATCAACTAATTACACTAACACAGAAAACTTTTGACAAATTGCAACTTCAAACTATTGTTACGGGAGTCCTCTGAGTGCTGAGTCAGACTGAAAGTTTGGAAAGAGCGCATGCTCAAGTTAGTGGCTTTATCCTTAAAACTCTCTTGTGTGGTTCGGCCTTCGGTACCGTGGAAGCGTTTGGGAGAATGCTTCCCTGCGCTCTATGCTTAGCCTAGTATTACTGGCTGTGGCCGGCCACGCTGCGGGTGGGCATGCCATGTTACTGAGGTTCAGCTGGATACAGCGTTGCGAGCGACTTACGTACGCGACTCTTGTTTTCGTTAAAATACAAATATGAATTCGCTTTCTTAAAAATAAAAGATACTGAAAAAAAATGCCCGCTGCGTCATGTTAGTGTGATATTTTTATTTAACTTTAATGCTACATATTTTTAATTCACGCAAAAGAAAGCGCATGAACCAAAGAGAAGCAATGCTTCCCTTGCTTCCATTGACGCTTCGCCACTGAATGTAAATATGACATGGATGTTAAGTCAGAAAATATCCGAAAACTTGAAAATTTCAGATATTTTCTGACTTAACATACATGTCATATTTACGTTAATAAACGGATTCGCATCTTCAGAATTTGTATTCTGAAGATGTGTGTGTGTGTGGGGGGGGGGGGGGGTGGGGGTGTGGAACCCTCCAAATTTTCAGAGTCGGGGATCCCCAATGAAAAGGACCCACAAATTTTTCGGAAATTTAATGGCATAATTCACACTTTTTTATGATCTGAACCAACTAAATTTAATAATACTACATATAAGATTGTGATTTTTCGTAGAATGGAAACACGTGTGCAATGTGTACTTAATAAAACAGCGATATCGCTTCCTAATAAGCAAAGTCAGCTCTACAACTTTGTAGTTTACATTTCTGCTCCATCTATCATAGTTTCACAGTTGTGTTCGCTAAGTTCCACAATTCGCCAACAGAGGCGGCTATGTCGTGACCGTTAAATTGCGCCTCAACAACTGCTTTGCTTCTGCGTGTGTGTGTAGGGGGGAGGGGTCCCAAACTATTTTATACAGTATGTATATAATATTGTATATATATATATATATATATATATATATATATATATATATATACTAAAGAGCAAAACTGAAGACTAAGGAAAAAATTTTAGAATTTAAAACGAAGGGTGCAAAATAACCTGAAAATCAAAACGCGCAACGCAGCAGTTTTGAAAATTCAGAATTCACATTTTATAAAGAAGATACCTATCTTTTTTTCCTTTTGATCACACAGGTAGATACATAACCTTTTCTATGTTGTACTAGGTGTGAGTCAAAATTATATATGTATTTTTTTGCTTAGGTATCTTCTTTATAAAATATATATATATATATATATATATCATCATCATCATTGTCAACCATTATCAATCCACTGCTGGACGAAGGTCTCCCCAAGTTTTCTCCACAACGGTCTGTCTTGTGCCAGTCTCCTCCATGTCACCCCTGCATACTTTCGAATTTCATCCACCCATCTCCCATGTGGTCTTCTTCTGGGTCTTTTCCTGTCCCTTGGAATCCAATCTAAAATTTCGGCTGTCCATCGATGATCTGTCCTTCTGGCAGTATGTCAGCCCATTGCCATTTCAGGGATTTAACTCTGATCATGATGTCTTCCACTCTTGTCATTTTCCGGATCCACGAGTTCCTCTTCTTATCTCTCCTGGTTACACCAAGCATGCACCTCTCCATGCTTCTTTCAGTTGTCTGCAGCCTTTGTATGTCTCTTTTAGTTAAGGTCCACGTCTCTGCACCATACGTAAGCACTGGAAGGATGCATTGATCAAACACTTTTCTTTTAAGACATAATGGCATATTGCTCTTGAAAATTATGCTGTTTCTTCCAAAAGCTCTCCAGGCAAGTTTTGTACGACGATTAATTTCTTCACCAATGTGACCCTCACTTGATATCTGCTGTCCAAGATAAACGTACGTGTCTGTTATCTCCAGCTTTTCTCCATCAATCGATAAATCTTCATTTCTTGTAAAAGCATTGTACATCACTTTTGTCTTCTGAAAGTTCATTTTTAATCCCACTTCTTTACTCTTGTCAGCAAGTTCCTGGATCATACTCTGTAGCTCTGATGGGGTAGTTGCAAAAATGACTATGTCATCAGCAAAACGAAGGTGGGTTAGATAATCTCCATTAATCTTTATCCCTTTGTTTTCCCAGTTCAGTGATTGAAAGACATTTTCCAATGTGGCATTAAAGAGCTTCGGAGATATGGTGTCAACTTGTCTCACTCCCTTTCCAATGTTTATGTGTGTTGTATTTTCAAACAGCCTAATCTTTGCACTTGCATTTTCATAGATGTTATTAGTAATATTAATGTATGCATCTTCAATACCGCAGGATTTCAGAGCCATTGCAACTGCTGATGGTTTCACCGAATCAAAGGCTTTTTCATAATCGATAAAAGCCATGCACAATGGAAGTTCATATTCCCTCGCTCTTTCAATTAGTTCTCTCAGTACGTGGATATGATCTATTGTGCTGTAGCCACTCCTGAATCCAGCTTGTTCTCTCGGTTGAGCCATGTCCAGTGTCACCTTCAAGCGGTGTGAAAGAACTTTAGTGAAGATTTTATAAACCACTGATAGGAGGCTGATAGGTCTGTAGTTCCCGAGATCCTCAATGTCACCTTTTTTATGTAGCAAGATCATTGTAGCGTTGTTCCAATCCTCAGGAATTTTCCCTTCATTAAGGCATCGAGTGAAAATTTGGGCGAGTACTGTTTCGATTTCTCCACTTGCTTCTTGTATGATGTCTACAGTAATTCCATCTTCTCCTGGAGCTTTTCCCCGCTTCATGTTCTTGATTACATGTGCAACTTCTGCTGGAAGGACTGGAAGAACTCTGGTACTGGTACCTTTCATGATGTCTGGAGTACATGTATCATCCCTTTCATATAATTTGGAGTAGAAATCTTTCACTCTTGTCATAATTTCGCCTCTATTTATTGTTACAGAACCATCTTCTTTTCTCAGTGCCATAATCTGATATCATCATCATCATCATTGTCAACCATTATCAATCCACTGCTGGACGAAGGTCTCCCCAAGTTTCCTCCACAACGGTCTGTCTTGTGCCAGTCTCCTCCATGTCACCCCTGCATACTTTCGAATTTCATCCACCCATCTCCCATGTGGTCTTCTTCTGGGTCTTTTTCTGTCCCTTGGAATCCAATCTAAAATTTCGGCTGTCCATCGATGATCTGTCCTTCTGGCAGTATGTCCAGCCCATTGCCATTTCAGGGATTTAACTCTGATCATGATGTCTTCCACTCTTGTCATTTTTCGGATCCACGAGTTCCTCTTCTTATCTCTCCTGGTTACACGAAGCATGCACCTCTCCATGCTTCTTTGAGTTGTCTGCAGTCTTTGTATATCTCTTTTAGTTAAGGTCCACGTCTCTGCACCATACGTAAGCACTGGAAGGATGCATTGATCAAACACTTTTCTTTTAAGACATAATGGCATATTGCTCTTGAAAATTATGCTGTTTCTTCCAAAAGCTCTCCAGGCAAGTTTCGTACGCCGATTAATTTCTTCATCAATGTGACCCTCACTTGATATCTGGTGTCCAAGATAAACGTACGTGTCTGTTATCTCCAGCTTTTCTCCATCAATCAATAAATCTTCATTTCTTGTAAAAGCATTGAACATCACTTTTGTCTTCTGAAAGTTCATTTTTAATCCCACTTCTTTACTCTTGTCAGCAAGTTCCTGGATCATACTCTGCAGCTCTGATGGGGTAGTTGCAAAAATGACTACGTCATCAGCAAAACGAAGGTGGGTTAGATAATCTCCATTAATCTTTATCCCTTTGTTTTCCAAGCTCAGTGACTGAAAAACACCCTCCAATGTGGCATTAAAGAGCTTCGGAGATATGGTGTCACCTTGTCTCACTCCCTTTCCAATTTTTATGTGTGTTGTATTTTCAAACAGCCGAATCTTTGCACTTGCATTTTCATAGATGTTATTAATAATATTAATGTATGCATCTTCAATACCGCAGGTTTTCAGAGCCATTGTAACTGCTGATGGTTTCACCGAATCAAAGGCTTTTTCATAATCGATAAAAGCCATGCACAATGGAAGTTCATATTCCCTCGCTCTTTCAATTAGTTCTCTCAGTACGTGGATATGATCTATTGTGCTGTAGCCACTCCTGAATCCAGCTTGTTCTCTCGGTTGAGCCATGTCCAGTGTTACCTTCAAGCGGTGTGAAAGAACTTTAGTGAAGATTTTATAAACTACTGATAGGAGGCTGATAGGTCTGTAGTTTCCGAGATCCTCAATGTCACCTTTCTTATGTAGCAGGATCATTGTAGCGGTGTTCCAATCCTCAGGAATCTTTCCTTCATTAAGGCATCGAGTGAAAATTTGGGCGAGTACTGTTTCAATTTCTCCACTTGCTTCTTGTATGATGTCTACAGTAATTCCATCTTCTCCTGGAGCTTTTCCCCGCTTCATGTTCTTGATTGCATGTGCAACTTCTGCTGGAAGGACTGGAGGAACTCTGGTACTGGTATCTTTCATGATGTCTGGAGTGCATGTATCATCCCTTTCATATAATTTGGAGTAGAAATCTTTCACTCTTGTCAAAATTTCGCCTCTATTTCTTGTTACAGAACCATCTTCTTTTCTCAGTGCCATAATCTGTTTTCTTCCCTTACTGAGATGTCCCTTTGCTATCTTTAGGCTTTGGTTGTTTTCAATTGCTTTCCTCACTAGTTCACAGTTGAATTTTCTTACGTCTTCAGTGATACTTTTTCTTACTGTCTTGCATAGCTCTATATATTCCACTTTGGAAGTCACATCTTCTTTAGTTGTCCTCATCTCTCTTCTTTTTTGCATCAACATTTTCGTTTTTCCTGATAATTTGTTTACATGCAACTTGTTCTTAGACCCAGCTAATTTTGTTGCTGTTTCCATAAGAGCTTTGGTTACTTTTCTGTTAACTTCAGAGATGTCCACTTCTTCCGATGTTAGGCCTTCTAAAGCAGAGAACCTGTTCTTCAGTTCCAACTTGAAGGTATTATGGTGTTTTTTAAGGTTGGTTATGTCAATAGATTTTGTTTGTCTTATGAGCTTGCCACGTTCAAGTTTGGTGTTGAGGTGCATCTTACATCTCACCAATCTATGGTCACTACCTGTGTTGAACTTGTTTAGCACACTGCAGTCTTCTATGACGAATTTTTTGTTACACATAATAAAATCAATTTCACTTGTCGTCCCATTTGGATGTCTCCATGTCCATTTTCTGTTTGGCTTTTTCTTGAAGAAGGAGTTCAAGATGAAAAACCCTTCTGCCTCTGCAAACTCAACGAGAGTATTTCCACGCTGGTTTCTGTTGCCGTGACCGAATTTACCTACTGAAGTTTCATTCTGTTGCCGTTGCCCTATTTTTGCATTGAAATCTCCCATAATTATTTTCAAGTGCTGCTTACCTTTATTATTTAGATGACAAATTTCCTCATAAAATTCTTCAATTTCTTCTTCAGGATGACTTGTGGTGGGTGCATAAGTTTGAATAATCTGAGCCTGGTATCTTTTCGAGAGTTGGATAACAAGTCGTGCAGCTCTGTCAGAGGAACTTTCAACTTCTACAACTTTATCCTTCAGTTTCTTGTTTATTATAAATCCAACACCACTAGTTCTGCCAGTATCTGTCCCACGATAGTAGAAGAGATGTCCACTTTTCAGTTCGATGAGATCTTCTCCTTTTCTCCTTACCTCACTTAGCCCCACGATGTCCCACTTGATCCTTTGTAGTTCCTCTTCCAATTCAAGAAGCCTTGAATCAGAAGATAGGGAGCGTCCGTTGTACGTAGCCAAGGTCAGCATCAGATGGCAGCCTAGTCCGGTCCTCCGGGGATTCTTAGCACCCTCTGCCTTCATGTCGCACTGGCCGCTGCCTTGGCCAGGTACATTCCAGCTGCCGGAGACTGAGGGCCAAGATTTAAGTTGTGGAATCATTTTGGAGGGGTTTGGCCATAACTCACCACGCTGGCCAAGCGGGTTGGTGAGTGTGGGATAGAATTTACTCTAATCCCGATGGTATAGTTATACCGCTATTGGCGGTCGTCAGAGCCCCTTTAGTGGGAACAGGATGTACCACGAGAAGGCGGATTTGACATTTGTCAAGGAGAGGCTGTGATGTTACGCATCACCTAACCTTACATCCCTAATCTGATATGTATATATATATATATAAATGTATACATATAATCTGGGGGAGGGGTCAGAGCACTGTGTGTGTGTGATCGGACCCCCCCCCGATTTTGAAACATGGTTACGCCACTGTATTGTACAATGGTGGAATCCCGTATTTCATTCATTGAAGTGTATTGTGTTGACAAACTAAAGCCAAAAGTTGAGGAGGACGGTCCCTTTTTAAAAGTTGAGGTGGGGCAACGCTCCCCATACGATTTTACGGTGTGATCCAGTGGTCGGGATGCAATGGCGTAGCCAGAGGGGGAGGGGGGATGGGTTGGTTCGGGGTTTGAACCCCTCTCAGCAGGAATTTATGACCTGGCCGAGTGGGCAACGTTCGTGACTGCCACGGGAAGGGCCTCAGGTTCGATCCCAGGTAGGTACGAACGCACAATCCACTAAATACCCGCCGTGCGTCGGATGGGCACGTTAAGCCGTCGGACCCCGGGTACTGGCCCCCGGTAATAAATAAGGGCGTCTTCCTCCCCCTTTCTACTTCGCTTCCGTGTCACTTTCCTATCGGGCGCTCTAACCCAAATGTCCTAGTTTCTTATTTCTAAGGGTTGTTTAAGACCTGGGGTCAGACACTCCCTTCCTAAAATCCTCTACATATGATCATGATCATGAGCAGGAATTTAAAGCGATGTATACGTGTATACGAGGCTTTCCCCAATGAACCAAACCCATGAATCCCCTGCTTTAAAAAATTTCTGGCCACGCCATTATCGGGAGGTGGTCGGAGAGTTGAATGCATCGGTATCCCTTAATGAACACAATTTCATCTGCAGGAATTTTGCCTCAGGTTTTTCTCTCTTTGCGAGTGTGTAAGCAGTCTCTTCCAACGGTATAATTCATTTGATTTTGAATACTGGCTCACGCAAAATAATTTGAAAATCGCTTCACTTCGAATTTCCGCTATTGTTAAGTCTCCTGAATGGAGGAAATAACGTATCAATTTATGAATATGTGCTGCCATCTGGGAGGAATGCTATCATAATCACGTTAACAAACGTGATCAAGGGTCGTTTAGTGAATCATTTCAAGTTTACTAATATTTGCACTTGAATTCTAAAGAAATCAGTGGTGTCTATTTAAAACACTCTTTCGATGATTTCATTCTTACGTTTATGCGAAGCTAATCTTATGCGTAAGCATTACTGGAAGAAAGAATGAGGCTGAACTTCAGTTTAAGTATGTGTACTTGAGCATTTTATGGGTAAATTATATACTGGAGAAAAAGAAAAAACAAGCAAACAAGATTTAATTTGTCTTCATGCATAATTTTATACTATGGGTTTTTGAACAGTGAGAGCAAGAGTGGAAGATTTACTTGATTTCGTGTGTTTAGAACTTATTATTATTTTTTTTTTGTCGGTATGTTAATAATACCAAATAATCAAGAATAACTTTTAGAAACTTTTCTGGCTCTTTCAGACATGGAATCTTACCTTTTTTTTTTTTAATTTTCTTTTCGTTGCGATTGATACTTTTTACGAAACGCTCATATTTTCCAATTTTCACCAGATGGCGACACAACATTGCTTCAGTTCTCCAAATGCAATAGTGCAGCGACATCTGGAATATTGCAGAGTTTTTTAAAGTGTTATAGAAAGTTTTGTTTCTTTCCGTGGCGTAACCAGGAAAGCTAGAGGTAAATTCTAAGCTAGGGACGTCGCTAGACTTTGAAATCAGGGTGGGCGAGTATTTTTTTTTTTTTTTTTTTTACTAATTAAGTTTGATAGCAACTTAATTTACAAAACACTGAAAGAAATAATTTTAATGCTTTTTACTGCCGGCTACAAAGAATTCGCCCCCCCCAGATACACGTACGCACATATACACACACCTGCATCTCCATTGGTATACCAACAAGGTAACATGGCAAGAGTTGGGGGTTTAGCGGATTAGTCATTTTAGATATAAGGGTTAGTAGAATGTCACTAACTTTATTCTTGCTGCGAATGCATTATCTTAACTGCTTTTCAAAATTTTGCATTTTTCTTATGAAAATAGCATTGCACTTCAACATTTTTTTTAAAGAAAAGTGTTCTATGTATTTACCTAAATCAAATTTCAACGTCGTGACGCACAGATTCACCTCTCCTCCTCCCAGGACGGAATCAAGGGAGGGGGGTCTACAGAGGCGTGGGGAATGTCAGTGTTGGTGGTCGTTGGACGTCCTGACACGGGCTTTCCTTCGGGACTGGTGGCAGTGTTGGTGGTCGTTGGACGTCCTGACACGGGCTTTTCTTCGGGACTGGTGGCAGTGTTGGTGGTCGTTGGAAGCCCTGATGTGGGATTTTCTTCGGGACTGGTGTCAGAATTGGTGGTGGTTGGACGTCCTGACCTCGGCTTTTCTTCGTGACTGGTGCCAGTGTTGGTGGTCATTGGACGTCCTGACATGGGCTTTTCTTCGTGAATGGTGTCAGTGTTGGTGGTCGTTGGACGTCCTGACATGCGCTTTCCTTCGAGACTGGTGTCAATGTTGGTGGTCGGTAGAAGCCCTGATGTGGGCTTTTCTTCGGGACTGGTGTCAGATTTGGTGGCCGTTGGAAGTCCTGACCTCGGCTTTTCTTCAGGACAGGTGTCAGTGTTGGTGGTCGTTGGAAGCCCTGACGTGGGCCTTTCTTCGGGTTTAGTGTCAGAGTTGGTGGTCGTCTGACGTCCTGACCTCGGTTTTTATTATGGACTGGTGTCAGTGTTGGTGGTTGTTTGAAGCCCTTATGTGTAATTTTATTCGGGACTGGTGTCAGAATTAGTGGTGGTTTGACGTCCTGACCTCGGCTTTCCTTCGGGAATGGTGTCAGTGTTAATGGTCGTTGGGCGTCCTGACATGGACTATTCTTCGGGATTGATGTCAGTGTTGGTAGCCGTGGGACGTCCTGACCTCGGCTTTCCTTCGGGATTGGTGTCAGTGTTGGTGGTCGTTGGACGTCGTGACATGGGCTTTTCTTCGGGACTGATGTCAGTGTTGGTGGCCGTGGGACGTCCTGACCTGTCTTTGCTTTGGGACTGGTGTCAGTGTTGGTGGTCGTTGGGCGTCCTGGCATGGACTATTCTTCGGGATTATGTCAGTGTTGGTAGCCGTGGGACGTCCTGACCTCGGCTTTCCTTCAGGACTGGTGT